>CM036556.1:11527874-13927874 GCA_020745685.1 Tautogolabrus adspersus | reverse complement strand
GGCTCCTTTCCTGCATGTCATTCCCCACTCTCTCCCTCCCTGATTTCCAATTCTATCCACTGTCATATCTCTCTAATACAAACACACTTCAAAATATCTGAAGTATCTTGACATGCTCTGCCCTTTAACAGCTCCATTATTACTTGGGCAGGCCAGAAAGGAATATCAACAGCTATTAAAGTACAATTGGAGACCATAACTCAAGAGGCAATCAGCAGTGCACCCAAAAAGATTTCCCCATCACGTCTCACACGCACACGTTTTTTTTTTATCTCACATGCAGTGCCATACAGTAGAGGCAGACCTGGCTATGGTATTCTACTCAAATCCCATAACTGTGAAATCAGGGGTTGCAGGGTTGTTAAGCACTTCCAACAAGATGATTGAGCTGTTCTTCCCTCTGTTCCGACCTGTAAAAAAAGGGTTTTCTTTTTTCTGTTTGTTTGAGGGGATTCTCTGTTTAATTTCATGAATAACCTCAAAGGTCAAATCAGGCTAATTTGTACATATAATTGGCTACAGCTGTAGATAGCTACTAGATGCGGGTTTAACACGTTGCCTAATTGTAATATTTTATGTCACTTAAAAGTCTAACTAAATAATTCAATCATCCGTGTTTCTTTCTCATAGTGACAGATATACAGACAGAATTGGATGGAGAGCTGAAAGTGAAACAGCTGATGGTGGACATTAAGTCATTAGTGCTGTGGTTAAGAGCATGAAGGCAAAGCGGAGAGAGACAGTATGGGAGTAGCAGCGAAGCAGACTAGGAGGAGGAGGGACACATTACTGTTTCCTCAGGGACTGAGGACAGGAAGGGAGGAGAGGGGGTGACGGAAACTGGAGTCTATGGGTGGAGAGAGGCAGGAAGGGGGTGAGGAGAGAAGAAACTTCTTGGTTGGAAAGGAAAAAGGAGAATAAAAGGAGGCAAACAAATAGGGGAGAATAAAAGATGGAGGTGATTGATAAATGAAAAGGGATGTTTGGAAGTGAAGCAAGAAAAAAAATTGGACAACTTGGTCCTGAAGTGCTTTTTGATCTCCCTAAACTGCCAAACGGCTAAACTGTTATGTTGGATCTAATGATATCTCTTAAGTCTGTGTGGCAAGTACACACAGCAGTTAAAACATGAAAGATCACCGGCAAGTCAGCGGGTGAAGGAGAGAATGGAGAAAGGAGAGATGTATGTGGGCAGAGAATAACAAGGATGGAAGAGTGTGGGAAGGGGGGTGGAGGAGAGAAGGACAGAAGGAGAGGACGCCAGAGGAGAGCAGTGACGAGGACTACAGAAGCACTGCAGCAAAGCACCAAATGCAACCCAAGCAGCAGGCATGACATGGCACCGCACCGGGATCATGTTTGGAGTGTGTGGGTGTGAAGTATTTTACACGGTCCTATCTGGAAACATTGCCAAATCTGCCAAATCTTTGAACAACCCCTTTGGCTGTTACTGTGTCTCACAAATTAAGTGGTCCAGCAGATTTCTCTAACAAATAAATAGAGCAGCTAGAGGATGAGGCTAGTGACTCTGACCCGACTTGACTGATGATTAAAAATCGCTGGGAAGGCTGCACAGCATTTGACAGTTCTCTCAGCCTGCAGATACACCAATTTCTGCAGAACAACAAAACAAAAAGATCGATCTGTGTGAGTTAATACTTGCGTGGCTGCTGCTGCTTACACTTCATTAAAACCGTTTCCTAGGCTATCTTTATTTCATGATAAGGGGTGCACACTGAATTGGACCCTAATCCTAACCTCGTTTTTTAAGGGTTATACTTAATGGTGAATTTTTGCACACTGAGACAGACTTAAAGAGTTAAGTGTAAAATCTCATACAGCCAGCAAACTATCACAGATGGTGTGCGTGGAAAAATTGTCAAGGAAAACTTTGAGTGCTGCTGCAGTGCTGCACAAAAGATTAGATCATATTGTGTGTGTTTTTCTTGTAATTTCTCCCTTTGCAATTGAAGTGCTCGTGGGCTAAACTTCCCCCCCGAATAGGACCAGTGCAAGCAGTTTTTAAACAAGTGGCACATCTGTTGGCGTGCTCCCTGACACACAGCAGGTTGGAGGTCAGGAAGTCTTTATTGACAAAATGACACCCACTGCTAACTGTTGCAAACAATGCCAAGAGGTGTTACAAGGAACGCAAATGTGGTTTCCCTCCATCATCTGATGATGCTTGCCTTGTGGATTTTTGTGGTATTGCATCATGGTTGTATTTCTTAAATATTTTAACACAGCTTTACACATTATACAAATACCCTCGTCATAATGGACTCACACAGTGCTTCTTTTACCTCACTTCATTTAGCTAAGGCTCCTCAAAACTTAAAGCTTTTGGATGTCCTGATTTTTTCACAACAGACCTAAAGAGATGTTTTGATTGTTAATGGTTCAACAGTTTACTCTCTGTTGGATATCTCTGTCAGATTGTGCGTCTCCTGTACACTTTACATGAGCCTCCAGTTAGAAAAGCAGAGCCACACATGAAGTCACCTCTAACTTTTGTTTGGGTTAAATCAGTCAGTAGAAGGTAGTGCAGTTTGACACGTCTGTGTTCCTACCATGAGCGTGCTCTTCATCGCTGCTCTCCTCTTCCGAGTGTGGTTGGCTGTTGCCATTGGTTACAGTCTTAGCTCTGCTCCTGGACAGGACCCCGGCCCCCGAGCGCTCCATCACTGAGGGCATGGCTGCAACCAAACATAGACATGAAATATGAATAACCAATCATCATCAAAGGACTCTTTCTGTCTTAAGTATGATTTGATCTCTCATAATATATAATCTAAGTCTTTTCTTCATTCGTGAGTTTGCTACCTTTGTTTTCACTGAAACCCTAATTCACTCTTGGAAAATAACACCGCACCTTATGATTCTACTTTGGAAGCAATCTCTTAATTTCCGCTGAGCTGAGTTGATTAACCCAACACTAGTTCACGGCAGAACTCAATCACAACTACTCTTATCTCTGGAGGACCCTCGTTATCACTCAGTCGCTCTCACCTCATACAGCTCAATCTCTCGCAGATCAAAATGTCCTTACAATTTATCAGGTCAGTGGGACATAATTGAGCTCCAACTGTTGTTTTAAACACTTGTACTAATATGTATTGTATACTTAGAGCTTAGTTTGAAGTTCTGATCTTTTTCTGCCAAGTATTGACCTCAAGAGCACATCCCCACACAATCCACAGGCTTCTTCATCTTGTTTGTATTTAAGGACCCAACTTATTGTATTGTATTACAGTTATTTAGTCAAGAAATCAGCCTTCTGTGTATCTATGTATTGCAATAACATTGCTAAATCCATCTTTCCAGTTAAAAAACACTATATCGATCGCCATTTCTGTAACTGGTGAGTTTGTCCTCTTTAAAATCAGTCTCATTATCAACCTCAAACTTCCTCCATCTATCAAAAGACCTCCAAATGTGATAACTTGTTTTCAGCCCTGTGCCATTTCCAGTCTGCAATATGAAAATCTTCTGCATTACTAAAATCTATTCAGTCTCCAGGACATCTTACACAAACAAATACATAAACACATACTGAGGAAATCCAGCATATCAGACAAGTGGCATCTTCAGAAGAACAACGTGGAAAATAAAAAACGTGCCCTGGATTAACACGAGGGTGCTCCTTCATGAAGGGGACTCTCATTTAAAGTGTCATCCACAGTCAGCGCTAGCTATCACTACGTGGCCAAGCCTCGTTGTCTCTCGCTCTCCGTTTTCTCCGGGGCAGAGCGAGTCTCACAGTAGCACAAAAGACTAGACGGTCAGCTCAGGACACACATCCACACAGCAGAAAGTAACCCGTCAGAAGTCCCTCCAAAAAAACCAGAGCGGTTACGCACGACAGGTGAACACAAAGAGAGACCGATCACAATCACACATCGATGTAGAAACACGAAGTTTGGGCAGTGAATCCCTCACGCTCGCCCTAGTTTTCATCTACCAACACACGAGCAACTTCATCATCAGTAACCTAACTTGAACTGCGACCAGAACAAAGCCACGACGCGGATTTATATGGCAGACGAATCGACATGAAATGTTTACCTTATTCTCTAGATTAAACATGCTCTGTTTTGCTTTTTGGGGGGAGGAATCTCTACAACCCCAGAGATTATACTACATCTACCAAACTCCGGCAGACAATACAAGTGTCTGAGGCTCTCTGGGGGTCTTTGTCTATCGTGGCTCCCGTTTTGCCCCCTCAAAAACCACAACAGCTGCCCGGTCTAACTTCACTATAAACTTGCTATCTCGACCTACACACATCAATGTCCACATTTGCAGATCTCCACATCTTTAAATGTGTGGAGCCGCTGAGCTACAGCTACAATTGAGACTGATGTGTATAATCTCACCCGGTTCACTTTTTTAGAGAGTTTGAAGGTAGTAGCCTCGGCTCAGGCACGGCTGTAGTAGCCTCGATCTCTGGTAGATTCGTCAAAACTATTGTACCTCAGTACTCCACGAAATGCTCGAGTCTTTTAGTGGTGAAATGCACTACTTGACTAAGCGTTTATGCTTGGTAATTTAATTTGACTATCTCTATCTAAATACACTATTTTTCCCCCCACGTCAACTTCCGATAGGCTTTTGTAAATCTGACATGACTGATAACACACACACACATCCATACCACACACTGCTTAAGGTTTATGAATGTTAAATGGATGTGTTTGATTTTTTTTTTGCAGATGGCTATACATGTCTAATGATCTCCTATAATCAAAATCATTGATTTGTTTGTTTGTTGTATCTGGTAAAGATAACTCTATAATAAGTAGGGCACTACCATCCTGTTTGAATTTTCAAATCTTGGTTCTGTGTAAATAAGTTCAAAATTAAACCTCACAAAAAAATAAAAAAGTGATGGACTAAGGGTCTTTGCATGCTTTCTTTGAGATACGTTCGCTGGCTAAATCAATAACTTCACATCTTTTCCTAAGCAGTCATCTGTGTCAGACTTTGAAGTCCTTTTGTTTTCCCCACGCTTGCTTGCTTGCGCTGCTGTTGCTACTACTACTACCACCGCTCCTGTCTGGTGCTGATGTGAAGTACAATGATTCGCCCTCTAGATTATTCAAACTCAAGTTGTCGGTCTCTTTCGGGACCTCTAGCTGCAAACATTAGCAGTGGGAACAGTCAGAGTAATTTTCAGAGACTCAAGAATAAAAACAGGCGACCTCCCCCCCCCCCCCCCGTCATCAAAGTGCATCTAGAGTCAAACCTAGTTGGTCATTGGGATGCTAATGTTAGCCAGCTAGCTTGCGGGCTAGTACCTCTGCGTTACATTAGTAACGTAGTTGGAAGTCGAGACAACAGTTACACTGTACCTGTGTGTCGTTTCTCTCCGCTTTCCCGCACTCAAAACTTATCTGCACCTCCGTCCGCGGTTCCCCGTCCTCTCCGAAGTGCTTACAGACAATTTACTTAATCCACAAAATCTTATTTCTTGCCTAATTGATGAGCACAGTCAGTACAATGAAGTGAACTGCATGGATAGATGGTAGCAGCCGTGAGTGTGTGCCGGCGAGACGGACAACACCCGGGGAAAAGTGAGGTGGACATCCGCCCCGATGTGTTCGCCTCTCCCAACCAGCCGTTTGGATTGACAAAAAGTAGTCCCGTCAAACTATTACTTATATCTTATCCCAATTTTGAATTGTTTACAGCTAAGCATGCCATTTGACACAACACAGTCTGTTTCTTTCACCAGCATCGTACTGAAAGGCTTTGGCAAAAATCCAGTTTATAATACTGGTTACCTTACAATGAACACTATGCTAACTATCCACAGATTATATCGTTAAAATAGAGAGAGGAGGAATTGGCTTTTCTATTTAGTAGCTAAATTAAGGAGGTGTTTTAGAATATTAATCTGCCATCTATCAAAATCCCATAAATTAGGGACTACTTGCCAGTGTGTCGGCGGAGGGATTCGTCAGCTGTGCATCGCTGTGCTGAGGCAGGCTGTCCAGACTTGTACTGATGTATGCATGGTGGAGAAGAGGGCATGGGGAGTGGGGTGCAATTGAACATAATGTGTGTAAGTGTGCATACAGGTGAAAGTGTAATCAAGTACCCACTCTGCTGTGTGTATGAACTGATGATGACTCGGATAACAAGTTTCAGCATACTTGATTCTTTTATTTCATTTAAAATGTCCAACAATTGAAACGTTCTACCTTTTTTGTTTGTGCGTGCGCATTAGTATAGCCTACATGTGCGTGTGTGTGTGTGTGTGTGTGTGTGTGTGTGTGTGTGTGTGTGTGTGTGTGTGTGTGTGTGTGTGTGTGTGTGTGATTGGAATGTTTCTGTGATTGCTTTAGCAGGATATCTCACACCTGATGCTGGCAGTACACACAATTTAACACACATACAAAGAACCTGCTGCTACCTTCACAAGTGTCTGCTGCTGACATGTAACAGCCTGTTACTTAGTCCTTTATTTTCTCTCCACTTTCTCTTTGCCATCACCTCCTTCTTTTATTCCCCACCTCCTCTTCATCATCCCTGTTTGCACATGTTCCCACCTTAGCTAGCCTACATCTCCTCCGTGATCTCTCTTGTTTGTCACCCACCCTTTTCCCTCCACGGTGCATGCTTCCTGCTCCTTCCTACACCCTACACTCCTTTTTTTATTATCCCTTCATTTGCTCCTCCTTTTCTCTGCTTCTCCAATACTTTCTCTTCCTCTTCCTTTCTTCCTTCCACCTCCTGAGTATCTGCTCTAATTCCCCTCCTCAACCTCCCCCTTTTCCTCTCTCTTCTGTTTGTGCACCCTGGAAGATTTTTTTGTTTCTTCTCCTTCTTACTCATTATTACCAACCCTGCCTCCCTCCTTTCTCACCCATCCATTTCCTTTCCCTCCTCCACTTCTCTCCCCTCCTTAGTAATTCTCCCCCTCCTTCCTCTGCCCTTCTACATTCCCCCTCACTTTCTTTTCCTTGTGATGATTCCTCTGCTCTGTTTCTCGTGCCTCCCTCCACTTCTTCTTCCTCACTCCTCCTCCTGCTCCTCTGCCTCTTTCCTGTCTCTTTCTCTGGCTACTTATCTGTCGACCTCTCGCCGTCTTCCTCACATGTCACTTTTGATTTCAACAGTGTGTGTGTGCGTACGTGCAAATTCTTCCCTCCCCCTCCCCCTACGGTGACACAGTAAAGCAGTTTCGCTTTGCTCACCTCCAGCCCTCTCCTGCTTCTCTCCTCTTCCTCCCCCTTCCTCCCTCTCCTGCCTCGTTTTCACCCCTGCCACCTCCTCTCCTCTCTCCTCACCCCCTTCCCTCCTCTCCTCTCATTAGTCAGTGTCCATGAAACTCACCATTCCACTGTTTCTTCTCTTGCTCAATCCTCCAGTCCCTATCATCCTCACTAATGAACAACTGCTATATCTCTCCCTACCTCCCTTCACCCCCCAGTACTCCTTTCAGCCTCCTCCTCATCTTCTTTCTGTCCCCCCTCTCCTCCTCTGTCCTCGTCTCCATTTGCCTTGCTCTCTCTCTCTCTCTCCTTCTCATTCCCTTCTCTTTTTTTCTCGCTCCGTTTCTCTTCGATCTCTCAGAAGTGAGTGTCCCTCCCACTCTCTCTTTAGCTCACTCTTGTTTCCACTTCTTCTCCTCACCCCCTCCCCTCCTGTTTCTTTCCACCTGTCTCATTCTTGTCTGTCTATCTGTCTGCTTTCCTCACTAAATGTCTGTCTCCTCTGCTATCTCCCTCCCTCACACCTCACCCTAACTCCCATCCGTCCATTCTTCCTCTGACTTTCTCTGTTACCTCAGGAGATGCACAGTCTAGAATCAGATGGGATAGAATGGGCTCTTCCTGCTGAAAGGACCGTCATGTAAGTCCAAATGCTCAGTACTGCAATACTCACCTAGATGGAGGCGCAGAGAAATGTTTATTTTTGCCATCACCAACTCAGTATGGTTTGATTTTCTGCTTGGATTGCCAAAACATCATCATGAAGTCATCACTGTATGACACACCACATGACTCATTGTTGTCTGACACAATCCTTTGTGACGTAAAGATCAGAGTATATCAATTCAAACAGATTTTATATAAGGGTGTAAAAGATAATACATCAGTTTAGCTTTTAATTAACCCCTGGTGTATTTTCCAAGTCACTAGATGTATAAAAGTTCATAAACGGCTTCAATTTTGAAGTCCTTTTGCAAAATTAATGTCTCCAAGGTCTAGATCTAAAAAATAACCTTCAAAGGAAAAATATAACTGATACCATAAGTTATTCTTTCATGACGATTGATCCAGTTGAAAGTTGTGGTATGATGAGGTTCTGTCACTCTTCCTGCTATTTACAACATTCAAACATGTTATGAGTTACTATGGTTACACACGGGAAAAGCAACAAATTCATACGTAAATTAGCTCATAGCTAACTCTGGTACAGCTAAGCGGCTGTACACTGTCCGCCCATGTCAAAATAAACAAATAAATTAAAAGATTCAATCAAGCAACCAATACATTTTTTTTTTTTTATCGTGCCAAATCAAACAGAAGTGATCCCATGATGACTGTTATAGCCATACAATTTAAACTGTTGGCGTTTTTATTTGGGAACAAATGCATCAGGAGCAAATCCAATTTGCTAATCACTTATTGCACCTGAGGGTGGCACTAAAAGGGAAAATCCGCACCAGGATCCAGATTCTAATTTTTTGAGACACAGTGCTGTGTTATGGGCAAAAAGGTTGGCACAGATGAAGTGATGACCTGCGGGTGGTGCTAGAGGAAGGTCAGAAGGTCAATGAGATCATACAGTAGGGAATCATCTCTCAGGGATCCGTCAGTAAACATCCATGGCGAATTGAAATGCTATCAGGCAAATTATCATTAATATATTGAAAATGTTCCGCTAACTCCCAAACTAAAATCACCATATTAAGATTCTTCCACTGCTGGGTAAAAAAACAATCTCCATATGAATACTTTTGCATGCACAGTTGCAATTTTTCAGATACAAACCATTCATATTAGATTATCAAATGAGGCTAAAATGTCCAAGTGAAATCCAGACTATAGCCAAATCTAGCTCCTGTAGTGGTGTTCACGCAGTCTTGGCTCTTGAGATACGGATGCTGCAAGGCTGTTCACATAGTTTAAATACAAACAGTCATAAATCACTTAGATGTATGTAACTGCAGCAGACAGATACCAGACATCCTCAGGCAGCGTGTAGACTTACTTTAGAACCATATCTTTTAAGCAGAATAGCCATGAAGGGAGGATGTCCAGTCTAGATGTTGTAATTCTCTGCTGCAGGGGCTTGCTGTGTTGAGAGAGGCCTCATCTTCATCCACCAGTCTCCTCTGCCCCTTTCCACACTGCATCTGTTGATTCCCTCTCTCAGCCTCCTCCCCTCTCCTGCTCTCTTCACTTCTGCTCCCTCCCTCCCCCTCTCCTCTCCCATCTTTCTCCTCCATCCTCCTCATCCTCATTCTCTCCTGTCTCTTCATTATCATGTGCCCTGATTGTTATTTCCTCTTCCTCTCCTCGTTTCCATATATCATCCCACCTTTCTTTAGGCTGCATGAGGGCACTATATGTGCCTGTGTGTTTGCGATGTGCAGTGTGTACCGGTATACGAGTGGGTGGAGGTGGCAGGGGGCATCTTGAATTTCATTATGAGCTAGTGCAAGCACACCAGAAAGAATGCATAGAAATTCTTAAATACTTGAATATTTATAGACAGAGGGAAACATGTAGAAAGTGGTGAGAAGATGTGCTGATAAAATTGATGTTTGTCTGGGCTTCAGCAAAGAAGCAGACAGAGGGAGACTTCAATGAGCATCAGGCCTCTGTACAGACTCTCAGAGCCTCCCCGCGCCCCCTACTGACATGTGAAATAAATAGTTTTTCTACCGACAGCCGAGAGACAGATTCCCAGAAGACAAAAGACTGTAGGCGGGGTTTAGAGACCAGGCCATCTGCGTGCTGGGGAGGGCTGGTGTGTGTGTGTGTGTGCGCGCGCGTGTGTGTGTGTGTGTGTGTGTGCGCATGTGTGTGTGTGTGTGTGTGTGTGTGTGAGAGAGAGAGACAGAGAGAACCCCCCATACAAGGCCGTTATTTGCATTATGGAAAAGTGGGTAGGCTGTGAAGGTGGCCATCTCATATCCCACTAAACCAAGAACTCACAGTCAGAATCAGAGATGCATGGAGTCATATTTAACCCTTTGCTTTTGCTTTACTTCCAGATTTAAGAGATGCAATGTGCAGAAAAGGACAGAAGTGTGAACTCAAAATGGGCTTGCACATTTGGTAAAAACAGACACAATACAGGCCTGACCACAAAGCCTTGTGAGAGCTCTAAAGAAACACTGCATGCTTTATATATAACACATGCTTTGCAAGAAGACTTTTTTTTTTTTTTATGTGTACATTTTTCCCCATTTGCTCTTTCAGTTGTATATGTTGCACAGCCATTATGGACCATGTATTTGCATTTGCACCTGTGTGCTCTATTGCCTCTTGCACATGTGCTTGATACCTGTCATGTATTTAAGAGGCAGACTGTGTGCTATGAGCTACACCCTGAAGAAGGCTTTTTGTACCATAACATGTGGGTTGTTCCCCAGCTTTTTCTTTTTTTAAAACATGATGTGTTTTAGCATTTTCATTATGAAATGGTTTATAATGATAAAACAACACAAAAAATAGCTGTAGCCTGGTGGTCAGTGCAGGCGTCCCATGAACGGAGGCATGGTCCTCCAAGTGGGCGGCCCAGGTTCAAATCCAACCTGTGGCCTAATTCCTGCATGTCATTCCCCTCTCTCTCTCTCTCTCTCTCTCTCTCTTGCAATCTCTGACTCTATATCCACTGTCCTGTCTCTACAATAAAGGCATAAAAAGCCCCAAAATAAACCTTAAAATAGTCATAATAGTGATGCAATGAGAGTTCCTATAGGCTACTTACTAGCATGTTCATGCTGTATATGACCTCTGATTTACCCTTTAGTCTCCTTGAATCACCCTTGGGTCCTTTAATGTTCACACTGCCTTTGCTATAATATTATAACCCTTTACATGTTTGTGTTTTCTTTGTTGCTGATTGAAGGAATATTCAGCAGTATCTTCACGCTGCGGGGGGAAAGAAGCACAGTGTATTTGAACGCTCCAGCAGCCAGTTCTATACTGTGTTTGTTCAAGTTGGCGTCAAAGGCAAAGTAAAGGAAGCTGAGGCAGTAAAAGTTAAGTAATAAGAGAGCCCATATTTTCTATAGCTGCTCATCTTTTATCCTGTCTGGGGCTTCATTTAGGGTTTGGAAGAACCCTATAGGGCTGCATTTAGAATTGAGTGATTTCATACCTCACATTGCCACCTAGTGGTAACTTTGATGAACTGCTTCTTAGTAGAAAGTCTTCCTGGATGGCGCTGAGCTCAAATTAAAGGATTACAAGTAAAGAGAAACTGAATTTTATTTTTGTTGTATATGTATCCTCTCTTGGAAATCCCAAAAGCCATACATATGAAACATTTCATTTAGGATATACTAAGGTACAGGCAGTAAAAAGGGAGCCTACATACAGCCCAAAAGGATTTCAGAATAAGGTCACATGTTCAAGCAGCTTCTCCACCACAAGATTGTTGAAAAAGATCGAATAATTCTGCAACATTTTCAGTAGTTTTGGAAAATGTCCTTGTTTGATTCATTCAATAATATTTATTCGTTGATAATACAAATGATTATTCTTCAGAGGAACTGATACTGCTTCTATTTTCCTGCATGACTGACCTTCCTTTGTTCCATCTACATGTTCTTCTTGTGTTCAAGGCAAAATCCACCCTATGATATCCAGGTTATTTGTGGAATATACATACACTTATATTTTACTGTATGTTTCTATTGACGCTGCTCTTTGGACAATGAATGACCATACTGGAGAATATAATACCTCTTTAGGACTGTTATTTGTTACAGGTTGATTATTGATATTTTGCCAAACACTTTGTAGTGGAGAAGCAAAAATACAAATTTAAATTGTAAATGTCTATGCAAGACACATGCCATAGACATGCATAGAAAAATACAGTAGGCCTACATGCACATTGTCGTGTAAATGCAAGAATATAGAGATCATAAAGAGAGTTCTCTGTGCTTTCACTATGATGGCTGTCAAACCTGCACAGCGCTGTGAAGAAGAATTTCCCCTTCAGGACAATAAAGTCTGAGTTAAATACATCAGTTGAAACGTCATTGTAGGAACTGTAACACAAATGATATAAACTCATCCAATCTGCAGTTTCAACATCTTTTTGTAGTCTATAAGTTTGCCTGAGCATGATATCAAGAGAATGTTTTTAACCTCAATCTTTAATAAACAAAATAAAAAAAGTCAAAATCTTTCAGCGATTTGAGCTCGAACGTATTTTACTGAGTTTCCATCAGCCATGATACATTTGAGACACAGTTAGACACAAAGTTGGTTTATAATACACAAACGGGAAATTGTCACGAGAAAAGGGAAATAGGTTAACCTCCAGCAACGTGGAGTGCAGCGTGGGCTTCGTAACCATGTCCAGCCCTCTGATGGTCTGTCGTCACATTTCCAAACAAGGAAACCATATTCGCGCTACAGCAGTGGTGCATTCAAATACTGTCGGAAAAAAAGGCGATTCAAAATTTGGCAGACTCCTTCACTAATACAAGGTAGCGTGGCCGAGCGGTCTAAGGCGCTGGATTAAGGCTCCAGTCTCTTCGGGGGCGTGGGTTCGAATCCCACCGCTGCCAAGAAGCTTTTCCATAAAAACTAAACTATCAACGACCTGAATAATGTTTAGTATAGAGGGAACAACATATCTTGAGATGTTTCGTATCGGATCTCATGGTACTCCTGTGTTGTTCCCTTCATCATATAATCACTATTAGTATTCTTGTCAACATACGCTATAAGTATGGACCTTGAATGAGCAGGGTTAATGAGAATAATAGATAGCTAATTGTTAGTCAAGCGTGTGATAGATATTCATTGATTTTTCCTGCTCTTCTCCCAACTCTGGGAATGCATTTAGTCCTGAATGGAGGTCTGATCGGCTTCAGTTATAGTTTATTTCCTGACTTGTATTCTGCTCCTGTCTCAGTCGGTGGTATATACAAATTAGACAGTTTGGCTGAATAATAACAATGTACAAATGGATCCATCAATGCATGTTGAATTCCTGAGCTGGAGCAGGAAGAACATCTTCCCAACTTTAGGTCCTGGGAGATTGTGGAGAAACAGGACCACAGCACTGCAGACATGGTGTTGAGTTTTGGCGATGGAGGGGTGTGTTCACTGTTTCAATTGTTTTAGCTCCAGGTTGTTTTGACAGTACCAGAGGGCCAGTTCTTTCACCTTTTAGCTACTGTGAAGACTCCTCTGGTGACTGTTGTGCCATCTGCAAATGTAAAGAGTTTTACAGATGAGTTGAGTTTTTACAGGCAAAACCTGTAATGATTTATTGTGCATTGTTAATAAAGGATAAATACCCAAAGGTGTCAAATGTGCATAAAAGAATAACTATTTTCAACCAGCCTAACAACAATACTTATGTCCTTCTAATTGACGCACATCTTACATCAATCCCACTATGATTAAATATATAATGTACAATAACCTTTTTACTTGTGTTGTTGCAATTGCTTATTTTAGTTAGGGTCTAAATACGTCATGCACCACAGCTTTAAGCCGTATTCATGACGCACAACTGGACTTTGCTTTGTTAAAACAATAACTTGTGAAAAGTACTATTAAAATATTAAAGGTTGTTTTTTTTCATACACAACATAAATATTTAGATCCAAGGTGGTGCAGTAAATCCAGTTCAATTTTCGAAACTGGATTTGAGTCTCAGCGGGCACTTTGATGTCTGAGTTGTGGAAGGAGCACGTGAATGCATCATAGTTGGTCGACGGAGACGAGAGGGAAAGAAAAGGGCAAGGAAGGGACCTGTAATAAATTCAGCCTCTCACTCTTGGCGCCAATCCGATTTAAAGAGAAAAAACGGCCAGTTTTCTTTTGACATTTTCATCAGATTTGCGGTGATCTTGCTGCTTTTACCCACAGCCATCGGCCGGTGCTAATAGCCAGCTAGCTTCGTTAGCACATTATCTATCATTGTCATATTAATCTGGCCCCCTTCTCACTGTCTGTAGTCACGATACTAATAACTCAGCAACAGTAAAAGCACAGGGACAATAGAGGTGTGTTTCTCCCAGAGGCATCGATAAGACAAAGCTGCAGAAATGGGGGTGAGTTGTTTGGGTTTTTGTGCATATTGTCTGCGAGATGAAACAATGAAAATGTGTATGTTTTTGGCTCGTTAATGCGTGATGGTGAGAGGAGAGAAAGAAAGAAGGAAGGGGGGGAGGAAGGGAAAGGAAGACAGACCATGGTGGATGGATTTAGTTCACGGCGTTGGTTGGCAGCGTTAGCTATTTAGCTGGCCTTTATATAGCTTTGATAACATTGTAAGTTTAGCACAAGCGTACACATAACCTTACACGATATTTTTAGCATTATTACGGCATTGTCCCTGCCGCTGTTCACAGTTAACTTCTCCTGGTGTGTTTTGTGCCATTGTTAGCGTGCTAGCTGTGTTAGCCACTTAGGAATGCCACTTTAAAGACGAATGCTTTCTATGCTAGCTGTTTACCTAAAATGTTAATAGTTCGCTCTTGTGCACATTTCCACAACAAGGCAGACTCTTAATGTTTTAGTCCACCTGGTAATCATAGATTCAGGCTTGTTGGATGTGAGTAATGCACACCTCGACAGCAGCCAGGCCCAGGCTCATGCTCATGCTCGAAAGCTTGAGTTAGTTCCCATAACTTTAGCTAGGTTCACTTGCTCTCTTGGAGCAGACTGGAGTTTATCCACCACTTTCACTCGAGATGAACTAATACACGTGTTTCCACAGCCCCAGCTCGGTCTGCAGACCCTCTGTGCTTGGTACAGAGTTAATGCCTGAAGTTGGAAAGGAAATGCATTCCTTCCCATAGTAGTTACCTCTGCTGTAAAGGTCTGGATGTAATGAGGGGATTTAGCTAATACCTCCTTGTTTGTTCAATGCTAGTCCATGAAGCATCAATGTGTGTGCAAAGTCAACATGCCACTGAAAGCTTCATAAGCATGTTGTTAGAAGTCTGGGCTCTACACAGAAAATCAGAAATACTTGCAGCTTATGGTAACAACTGATGGCTATTCATTATCAATACATCAAGTTAGTCAGGTTAGCTTATTTTACGCCCCACAGTGAAGTTCAAAACCCAAACAAATCTTAAAGAAAAAAACCACAACAGTGGTGAGGTGAGCAGAAAATCTTTATATTTGAACAACTGGGATTCCCAATAAGTGACTTAAACGATTAATTTGCAATCAAATATGTAGGAGGATTACTTTCTAGACGACTAATTCGTTCAGTTATGCCGGGGCATGGTGCAGCAAGGAACCCTGAAATCGACCATAAAAGGCTGATCGTATTCACTACTTATGGTAGTAGTGTGTGAAACACATTCATTACTGCTGCTGTTGAGCTGTGTGTGTTTGTCTGTCTGTTGTAAGGATGCAGTGAGCGTATCAATTTCAGAGAGTTTTTTTCCAATACTACAGTCTCACACAGAGGAATACGCAGCATCAGCAATATCAACAAGCTTCAGTTTTACACAGCACTGAAGTGTGAGCTACTGATATGAACATGAATGCTTCCTTTTGTTTTTAGAAAAGTTTGTTTTGTTCTCCTGTGTCTGTGTTGCCATGCCAACAAGTGTGGTATAATGCTAATGAGGTACACACACACACACAGGTTGGTAAATAAAACACACAAAGCTGCTGAGTCCATACATCTGATTGTCTATGCTTGTTTCGTTCCCTCCTTAAACCTAACCTGATGGTATGGTTAACTCTGACTGAAGGAGCTTTTCTAATAAAATCTGAATTACTCTCACATTTTTTCTTAGTTGGCCGATAATCACAGGTCTCTGGCTGGGCTCTGTGATCTCTGCCACCAGGCTTTATGAAGACGTCTTCTTATCTGACAAGCCAGCTGCTCGGTTCCAAAGTGCGGCGATTCCTTTTCATGTTTTCTTCAATCCATTTAAGAACACAATAAAGAATAGTATCATCTACGCAGAGCCAGGAAGAGCTCAATTATATGAACAGCCTCAGAGTGAAAACCCAGATGAAAAAGATTAAATGTATAATTGATCACATGAAAATAGAGGAGAGGATTGAATAAGAGGAGAAAATGGAAAACACTCCCAATAAATTAAATCCAAAGAACATCTCAGTTCTTTTATTTTTTACTGGCTAGACAGCTCCAGCGAGGATAATGAAGAACAGATTCTTTTAATTTAAGAGATGTGATTAATTGTCTGTGTGTGAATGATGGTCTGATTAAAAAGAAAAAGTGTCATAAGAAGAACTGGGGGAGAAGTGATGTACTCTGACACATGTTGCCTCTCCCCTTTCTTCTCACCTCCTCTGCATTATGTTTCATGCCTCACTCTCCTTCTCCTCTCATGGTTTCATCTTTTCCTCTTGCTCTCCTGACTATCTTTAACCATCTCAACATAATCCCCTTTTCGTTCTTCCCATCCTTGTTTCCCGTGTCCAGAGGAAGTCCAACAGGGCAAAGGAGAAGAAGGCGCGACGCCAGGAAGAGCGGGCAGCTATGGATGCCGTCTGTGCAAAAGTGGATGCAGCAAATAAGGTACTTTTGCTTCAAGATCAACATTGAGAAGCTTCTAAGACAACTTTGTAAATGGATTGCTAACATCTTGTTCAAACCTGGCCGTTAAGGTGTTGACTGCTAAACAAGCGCCGAGGTTTGCAGGTGTGTAGTTCTGACTGTTGATAATGGCGTCGCATTGACGTTTCAAATCAAAGCACCTTTGAGACTGTTCAGTGCTCCACGTTAAAGCATCCACCACTTGTGCTGTTTGAGGCTTGTCCTGTGGATCCAGACTGCACTGAGCACAGCTCTGAAAAGCTTCATTGTGAACTTTTATTTTTATCGTTGGTTAAGTGTCAGTAATGGTCATGAGTCCATGTAATGACACCAGAAGCTTGGAATGCCCTAAAGAAACCCTTAATTGATATTCACACGGCAGGAAAAGCCAAAGACAGTGCCATATGTGTTTTTTTATCTTTGAATCTTTCGCATCTAATTGACCAATCAGCACACAGCTCCTGTAGTTTGTAGGTTTGTGAACCTTAATGAACACCGGAGGAGAGAAAAGCTCACCGGCCTCGAGCTGACATTTAAGCTCCTCTCAGGCCTGCCTGCAGTTCTTACTTTTCTGTGTCACTTTGTCCCAAAATGGGGCTCTCTGTGTTGCAAGCCATTTTCTCTCCCCCGCCCCCTTTTCCTCTTTAGATGTGCCAACAGAGAAGAAGGAGGAATACTAGGAATTCTCCTGAAGTAACATTTCTATTTGTTTACACAGTTACCAACAGAAGTGAATCTTGACTTAGGCTATTCTAACGGTGTATTCACGGCTTTAAAAAGCCTTTAACTCTATCTGGGAGGTTTTCTAGGCCTTAAAATAGAGAGCAGACCTCCTGGGTGTGGGGGCCCAGGGGTCAGAGCACCCTTCAAACAAAAGTCCCATTTGTCTAAGGAAAAGCCAAATGAGTATTTATGGCATCTTGATTTGGTTCTCGCTAAATACAGAGTCTGAGCTGATATTTATTTATATTATCCCCCCCCAATACAGCCGCATAGCTCACGTCTGTGCCCAGGGTCCCAACAATGTCTACTTATCTGTGCTAGAAGAAGAGGGGGATTTGTAATTTGAGATAACTTGTGGGGCCAAGAAAGAGCTTACTTTGTGGCCAATTATTCTGAGTGACCATTGGGGCTATAACACTAATAGCCCCACCATTTTCCTGCTGGCATGTGTCCCATTTGGCCTATTCAAGCTCTGGAGCCCGTGTTTGAGTCTGAGGGCGCACTCACACCAGGCAATCCGTACCGTGCCCAAGCATGCATCGCCCTCAAAGTCCAGTTCGCTTTACTAGCGCGAGTGCTATACACTTCCTTGGACCTGGCACGGATGGAAGAGGTGTGCTTCGGCACGGTACAGTTCATGCACCGACATGAAATGTGGACAGCCTTAGGTTATTAAGAAATCCTGCAGTGTTACGGCTGTATCTGCTGTAATGATTCAAAAGAAGACACAAAGTCAGTGAAGTAGCTGTCATGCTCTCTGAGTTGTTCTCAGAGAGCGGACGCGGACTCCACCCCTTTTTTAAATTATTCTTGAGTCTCCCTTTCTTGTAAACTTAATGATCTTAATGATGGGTGCCGGATGATGAGCTGCAGGCATGAAAGGGGAGGAGCCTGGATGATTTTTTTTCATTTGTGAAAGCCACAAGCTAATTCTGTCCCTTGTTCTCACAGCTTGATGACCCACTGGCTGCCTTCCCAGCCTTCAAGAAGTACGACAGAAATGGGTATGCATTACTTTGAAAACCTACAAAGGACTTATTCAGTAGGCATGAAATACATAATTGTTTCATTTTCTCTATGGGGGGAGTGGGTCTGATGATGGTATTTTTTGTCTGTTTTCAGTGTAGACACGTTTGTGCTCTACACACACATTTCTGATGTTTCTGACTTTGTGCTCCTGTCCATCCCTCCAGGCTGAACCTGCAGATAGAGTGTAAGAGAGTGACCACGCTCAACCCGCTGTCTGTGGAGTGGGCCTTCGAACTCACGCGAGCCAACATGCAGACACTGTAAGAACTCCGGTCCTGTTCCTGTAGTTGAAACTGTAGATGAGGGAATACTGAGATGACTGGAGAGACTCACAGAAATATTAATGGCAGATTACAGCTCTGGAAGAAGTGCAGACAAGCCAGAAATTCTTTGTGTGCAGGACAATTGTAAAGTGACATCAAACGGCTACAGAGTAATGATGAGATCAGAGTGTTTTAGGAGTCAGATTTAGACTACACACACTGGAAGAGAGGCTGCAGACGGATCAGACATGGGGGAAGAGAAAGTACAACCATTCAGCGTCTCTCACTTTGCCTGAATTTAATTGAACAACTGATTAAGAGTCGGCTAAACCAAAATGAGTAGCTCCATTTAGGGAAGTTTGTCCTTTTCTGATTGACACTGACGGAGCAGAGATGAATGCAAGGATAAAAGAAGTCGCATCACATTTGAGTTGAACTTGTTTTCTCTTTGCTTGGCTCTAGGTATGAGCAGAGCGAGTGGGGCTGGAAAGAGAGGGAAAAAAGGGATGAGATGAACGACGAGAGGGCGTGGTACCTGCTGGCCCGCGACGGCGACTCCGCCCCCGTGGCCTTCTCTCACTTCCGGTTCGACGTGGAGTGTGGGGAGGAGGTTTTATATTGGTACAGCACCGATCCACGACTTTGCACATTTAAGTTCTTCTTAATTTGACATCGGCAGGAGAAAAACATGCTCACTCTTTCCTGATGTTTTGTCCCATCTACGCAGCTATGAGGTGCAGCTAGAGAGTCGAGTTCGGAGGAAAGGACTCGGCAAGTTCCTCATTCAGATCCTTCAGCTCATCGCTAACAGGTAAAACCTACAGCTCGGATCATTTTGTGTGTGTGTGTTTGATCAGGTCACTTTGGGGCCTTGAGTTTGGACAAATACATCTGCATTAAAGGCTTTACTATCCTCTAGTACCTGTAAAACACTGTTAAATAGATATTTTATTTCAAGGCGTCATTCTGGTTTTCAGCTGCATGTTAGGCGGCTGATCCCATCAACATATGGTGTTATTCCAAGATAGCAGAGATACCAATATCGATATTGGTTTCGGCCCCAAAAATCCTGTATCATTCAGGCCCTTGTATATACAGCTGGTGTAAAAAGGAGAAAAGTGAACTATAGAGGACTTTCAGTGCAGTGAAACGCAGTTTAAGTAGAAGGAACTGACAAAATATGGAAAACATGAGCTCTCATTTACCCAGAATAAAGATGCAGATTCAGCTTTTGTCCCTTCAGCTCCACCTGGTGGTGGAAAACATAAACTGTTCAGTCCAAATAAAACACCTCTGGATGGATAAAAAGGATGATTTCTGATATTGAACGAATCAAATGTATGTTTGTACAAATGGGTTTACGGTTTGTTCTTTCCTGCATTTAAACACCTCTCGAGTAAGTTTACATTAAAATGCCACAGGTTACCTTTCTTTGTCACATCTTTCAGTTCTGCTGAGCTCAGGAAAATGTTTCTTAATAATCTCTCGCTCTTTTTTCTTCTTCTCTCCAGTACTCAGATGAAGAAGGTGATGTTGACAGTTTTCAAACACAACCACGGGGCTTACCAGTTCTTCAGAGAAGCTTTACAGTGAGTATACTGGCTCTGCAAAAAGAGCAGGATATTTAAAATATGTGGAAATGTGATGTTGAAGGAGAGGCAGGCTTGTTATTCGTGTATGTAACACTGGAGTCAGTCGTTGTGCAAAGGCTCATCTAAGGAGGGGTCCACTCATTTTATAGGGGGAGAAGGAAACAGGACAGGGGGAACCTTATTCTAATGTACAGATAGCGAACATGTTGATGTTGAAAAGTTCTCCTTCAGTTCGTGAAGTGAATGTGATGTAATGCTTCATCTTGAAAATGGAGCAGTATACAGAAGAAATTGTTTCACTGCATTCGATCATCTTTGCTAATTCACTTCCCCGTCTCACATTTAGGTTCGAGATAGACGAAACTTCGCCGAGTATGTCTGGTTGCTGCGGCGACGACTGCTCTTACGAGATCCTGAGCCGGCGGACCAAACACGGCGAGGCCTCGGCTGGACACACCCACGGGGGCGGGCACTGCGGAGGCTGCTGCCACTGATCCACCTCACCCCCCCCCCCCCCCCCCCCCCCTTACACCTTATACGATTGGTTAAAAAGCCAGCAACTTTCATCCGGGGCTGTGTGTGAAAGCTTTAGCTGCCTGCTACTCTTCAGACGTCTTTTGGAGTTAAACGGCTGTAGAGCGCCGTTAAAAATGAATCGATGGTGAGACCACCTGGCTTCAGGTGTTCTCTCATTACGGAGTCAGATTTGTGTGTTTTTGTTTTTGTGTATTCCTACTACGAAGGCAGTATCAGTGTGAGCTTTCACACATAGCTTCTGATTATTATTTTCTTTCCTACTTCTTGGTTTAATGTCCAGCCGTATTTTTTCATTCTCTTATCTCAGTTAAAGGTGACAGTTAGAATTTCAGAGTCAAGATCAAGCTAAGTTATTGCTGACATTTTCTACCACTGCAGCGAAATCTCATCCCAACCCGCTCTTCTCCTTCTTCTCCTTCTTCTTCTCCAAACATGTTCGACCTTATTGCGTCATTGTGCCGTGCTTCTGAAATAGTTTAGGAACCTAAATTGGCTGCTGGCTCAATTCTGTATTAACCATCCAGATTTGTCAATCATTTACAGGTAGATGATTATTAATCATGCCCTCTATTAAATAAGTGTTGAATCTTAGCCAATAACATGCTGCTTTCAGTTACACAGCCCCTGAGTTCTCTGGGACTCTTACACTGAGACTTCTTGCCTGTTGCACTGTCCCTGGATTTGTTTGCATATATGGCTTGTGATTTTCCCAACAACATTCATTGCAGCGAGCAGCAACTGTTCAGAACCACATCGGTCCATTACGCTGTACTACGGTAACAAGATCAAAGTTTGCTGTAAGAACTAGACATCTTCTCCATTCAGGAGACACCTACAGATAGAGATGTCTAATCAGCTTCCAGCTGTTTTAAATGATGACACAAGTTGTCCGAGATTGCCTTTTTTTCCCCCCCCGAGTCCCAAATTTGAATTAGGCAAAATATTTTATTTCAACATGTGTTGCTGTAAATTAGCCTCGCACCCTGACAATAAAGCCGGTATGGCTGCCTTGTTCATGACATGCTTTAACTGTCCCGATCAGAGGTACATGTCATGGACTACAAATCTTATTCCAGCTTCACAGAAGACGCGAGAATCATCGGTTTAGAAAATCACTCGCTTAATTCTAAGCTTTTATTTCCACCATTTCTTTTTTCCCTTGTGGTCATGCTTACAGATACAAATGAGAGACTCGCCCACCCCCTAAATGTTTTGTCACAGCTCTCCAGTTTCGTAGGATTGTATCCTTCTCTCTCGCTCCTGTTCATTGTGCCTCTGTTCTCCCTCGGTGTCCTCGAAGCGCTGCGCTCTCCCTGCAGGCCTATTTATGTTGCTCTCGTCTTGATCCACTTTGTAAAAATTGCATCACTCCTGCTCGCCTCTTCGTTGACATATTTCTTTTCCAAGAGGTACTTAAAGATAAACAAGTTGGTGTTAATGCTAGATTGTGCTGTATTTAAAAAAAACAACTCAATCACCCTCCATCCCTTCTCTTACCTATTTTGTTAGCATGAGCGAATCATATTGATTTAACATGGATGAGGATTGGTAGAAGTGACCTCGTCATTCTGTGGCCGTTTGAAGCTAATGAGTGCTTTTAATTTAGAGGAAGGAATATAAATCGATGGATGAATGATGGATTGATTGCAGAGCACTGAGTTTTTATAAGGTTATTATTCCTCTTATTCTCAGTTGTCAGCTGTTTCCCAGCCCTCGGTTCAAGTTTGCATGAGAAAATGTCACATTCTTTAAGTCCACTCGTAGTCAAGGGCAGTGCTGCTTCTTAACTTTGGCGTCACTGTTTGTACACTTCTGTTCATCCTTGGCTGGTTACAGAAGAATACTTCAATATTTCATACAAATCTGCCCTTAATGTCTTGGCGAGCTCGATTTATCTGAAGTGGGGATTTGTATGGAGTATCAGAGTGATGCTGATGTGTGGGTTTTCCTTAAAGCATCTTGGCACAAACTCAGTGTTGTTAGATTTTGGTGAAGTTGTGCCGTACACCTGCTGCTGAGATCTTTGGAGGAATTCCTTCTGGGATTTTAGATACCAGTCAGCCTGGAAAGGCTGCTTCAACCACTTCACTCTGGTCCATTTCACATCTGTTTACAAAAACCTTTTGGGCATTTTCAGACAGTTTTGGTGGGAGTTGGCTGGGTCAGAAGCCCCATCTTGAAACCACCATGAAGCCCTTTGACTCCAAGACTCTGGTCAGATTGTATAGTTGTGAACTTGTGGACTGGATGTGAAGAGACCTCTTCCTAGTATGGCTATGAGTGGCTTCAATTGATGCTTTTGAATGTTTTTGTAAGGAAAGTTCAGCTTGAAATTGAATACAGACGAAAGCCTGGTCAGAGAATGTGAAACAGGGGAGACTTAAATGTGAAGACATTTTCTTAGAAATGCTTAAATCTGAGTTAATCTTTGTGTTACAAAAGACCAAATTTTTATGTGCCACTAAAAATAAAGCCTTCTGGATGACAAAGTCCAGTTCCTGGGGTGAAAGGTTTTGGTCGTTTCCAGACCGGGCAGAGACGAAAGATAAATTCAGCAACTGGAGACGACTAATCGTGTCTCGCGCTTGTTTGATCATGAACGACAAGAACGGTTAACTTATTGCTTGTTTTAGTGCTAGATTACCTTCTGATGAGTACGGTGAATCATTTTTGTACTACATAGGTTACAGGAATCGGACGGTGTTGTACATAGTGGTAGTAACCAATCAACCGGCTGACAGTCTCTCTCTCTCTCTCAGGTTAATCAAACGTAATCAAACCTCATCTGTTACATTTAACAGCCATGTTGTCAGTTTGCTATTTGCTGGGTTGGATTAACCGCAGCTCTTTTCTTGAGTCAGTTTTTTTTTGTGTCATTTCAACATATTTAAAGGAAAGGATTTTAGAGCATTGTCTCGGTTTAAATTTAAGTGGATTTTTAGTTTTTATGCTTTGAAATGGACACAAAGATAAAATTGACCTTAGATTAGTGCTTCAATGTTGTATTCATTCCAGACAGATGGACTGTCTTTAAAAAAAAAAAAAAAAAAAAGGCTCACTGGCAGTAAAACTGCTTTGGTGAAAAATTCTTTACTTTGAAAATGAGCCACAACGTAACCAGTTTATTTTAATTCAATGGGGGCTTTTATTTTGGAAAATGGTTTCATACCCTCGCACAGTCACAGATATTTTTTTCTCTTGGTCTTTTCTCGATGTAAATATATATATAAGCTGTTGTGGATCCATCTTCATTTTCATTTCTTGGCCTTTTACAGGTTAAACACTTTTTTAAACATGACGTTGAACGAAAAACTCCCGTGTTTGAGAGTGAGTGTTACAGTCCTGTCCATAAACGACAATGAAAGGGAAAACTGAGTCATTATGCCTTGTCAGTGTTTTATTTGTATGTTACAAATAAAGGAAAGTTGATTGACTTTTCAAAAGGTGTTATGTCTTTCGTTTATCATCAATGATGATGTTACATTTGTCTTGTCATAAAATTGAACAGAAAACTATTAATTCCAATTTTTCCCCTTAAATGAAGTATTAGTAAATATAATGCTTTGACATAGAAATAATAGGTAGATGTTTTGGCTGAGACTTAGAACTATGAGTTGTTTAATCAAAATGGGTAAAGCTTTGAGCCTGTAAGTAGGTAGATACAAAGAAACTAATGCATGCATTATACGTTTGCTTAAGAAATTTTAATTTCCTTAAATTTCAGTTTATAATATAAGGCCAGGCTTCATATGTTATGTATGTATCTGACTGAAAATGGGCGTCCATATTAATCACTTCTCAAACTTGCTTTAGCGGAATTATTAACTTTTAAATAAGCCCGTCCGGGGAAAAAAAAGGCGATCCCGTGGAACCATGTTTGTCTTCAGAGGATCTTGGGGGCCATTTTACGATGTTGCACCTAAACCGGAAGTTGTTGGTACATTGCTGTAAAAAATGTTCAATCTAAGCGGAATGAATGGATGCTCTGATGCACTAAGGTGCCTTTGCTCACATCTGTCCAAGATGTCATGATTTTTTAATCTAATTTCGAAGCTGTAACGCTCTCGTCTTCCACGATTTCCCCGCATTTGGTAAGTGCATGAAAATTTGAGCGGAGATATTTTGTATGAAAAGAAATTGTTTACCTAGCGTAGCTTAGCTTGCACTGCTTTATCATCAAGTACAAACAGAGGAGGAACAGCGTACACGAACCAGTTGTTAGTTTAGACTTTCTCCAGTTAGCCGCTGGAAATTCAAGATTAATACCGAGCAATTAAGCTAACCCTCTAAACTAGAAAGCTAGTTATCTAGCTAAAATGAGTGCTTGATGAGGAACTGAATTTCGACACATATTAACAAGAGGAACATTTTTAGATATTTTTTGGTCCATTGAGATACATTCTTAACAACTTCTTGCCAAAAAAAACCCCAAATAAAACAACTAAAAATAATCAAGGCACCTACGCAGAGCAATGCCCTAAGACAGGTGATCATTTTTATCTCACTTTCTGTTTCCCAGCTGGACAAGGTACCATGGCAACAAGGATGAAGCTGAAGCTGAAGACTGTGTTTGTGCTCTATTTCATGGTCTCCCTCATGGGCCTTGTCTATGCACTGATGCAGCTTGGTAAGTGGTCTTCATCCAGACTTCATACGTGCACATAGCTGTCACATGAGTGTGTGCAAGAGTGAATCAAACTAAAATATAATCACATTGTATGTTGCCATGATTAACTGTTTACCAAGGAAGTAGCTACATTGACTTAACTCAGGAGTCTATTCATTAAATGATTGTACAGCCTTTGTGGACACTAAACTTGTGCAAACAGACACTTTCTAAATCTCAAAGCACACGCAGAGGGGGTTAAAACGACCAATGTGCACTACAGAGATAAAGGCATCTTGGTTCAACGGTACTTTTTACATGTGTTAGTCGTTCACTATCATTCAATTCTGGCAAATTGGCCCCTGATCACTTGAGTGCCACGCAGTAAGAGTGAAATTATTCTCATCTATTAAGAGTTGGTGGTGACAGTGGCACAGCATTTTCACAGGTTCACATCTTAACACTCTATAGTATTGTTGGCCCTCTCATGACAACAATAACAACTTTGTAAACTCTGTAAAGTAATTGTAAGTCTGTAAATGTTACTTTGTAATTACAATATTACAATATACCATGATCAAGGTGTAAATCAGTCCGGAGCTGCTGGAGGCTTAAACCAGAACATACAGACACATTCCTCCAGCTGCATAGAGACAGTGTGGAGGTGTTACCCTGCTGCCACACTCCAGGGAGGAAATCTTGTTTGCCATCTGAGCAGTCTGGGTTTCAAAATAACCTTGAAAAAGGTGTCTAATGCTCGTTCAGCTCATCTTCTATATGTTGACAGCATTGAGAGAATTCAGCAGAGAGTGACCGTGCCAATAGCTCCTCTCCACAATCAGATGCTAAACAAGAGCAAACTGCATAGAGCTGCAAAACCTTATGGGCCTGTTTGCGACTGGATATCATTGGAGCAACATGCTTAGTGAGATGGACCTTGAGATGTAGCATATAGCAGTTATGGAGGGTAAATAATCAAACAGATGGTCTTTAGCAATCAAACACAGTAAAACAACCAAACAAAGCAGAAGTTGTGTTTCAAGTTGTACAGGCAACTGTACTTGAACTGTTTTGTTGTTTTCATCCCTTACACTTTGCAGGTCAGCGCTGTGACTGCACAGAGCATGACTTGCCCAAAGACCGTACCATATCCCGGCTGCGGGGGGAGCTGCACCGTCTTCAGGAGCAGATAAGGAAGTCGGAGGCGACCAAGCAACCCCAGAAACAGGCAGCAAAGCCGTCCCAGCCCACCATCTTTGTAATCACCCCAACATATGCAAGGTGGCCTGGGCCTGTCATCTGCCCTTTTTCATCTCCATCCTCCACTTAACTGTCTAACGTCACACACAAAAACACTCAATGAATAATTTCTGTCCTTCCCTGTCCAGGCTGGTGCAGAAGGCTGAGCTTACTCGTCTTTCGCAGACCTTCCTCCATGTCCCTCAGCTCCACTGGATTGTGGTGGAGGACTCG
The DNA here is from genome assembly GCA_020745685.1 of Tautogolabrus adspersus. NCBI lineage: Eukaryota > Metazoa > Chordata > Actinopteri > Labriformes > Labridae > Tautogolabrus > Tautogolabrus adspersus. The sequence goes on along the minus strand of CM036556.1, from coordinate 13,900,908 downwards.
CCACACAAGACGCCACTTGTGACCGACCTGTTGGTGAAGAGCGGCCTGGCCTACATACATCTACATATGCCTACCGCTAAGGACCGCAAACTGCAGGAGGTGAGCAAAGATTTATAGATAGAAAAATTATATCTGTCTTTCCTTTTTGTGTGCTCCTAAACTAAACTCAAATGCAGATTCTTGCCTCATTTAAGTATGAACAAAAGCTTGTCTTTAAACTTTTGGTCTAAACGCTCAATCTTGGCCTCAGGGCGATCCCAGCTGGCTGAAGCCTCGTGGAGTCGAGCAAAGGAACGAAGGTCTCCGGTGGCTCCGAGAGGACAGAAGAGCTCAGCCAGGAGGAGACACCCAGCAGGGAGTGGTGTACTTTGCTGACGACGATAACACGTATAGCCTGCAGATATTTGAAGAGGTGAGTAAAGGAGTGTGAGGTTGTTTATCTTGATGATCCACAGCAGTGGTTGGGTGAACAAGAGGGACCGGGGCTAAGTTTATGACTGTGTTCTAGAGAGCGCAAATCAGAGGAAATGTCTTTTTTTAAATGTACAATAACCTCTTCTTTCAGATGAGGGACACCATGCGAGTATCTGTGTGGCCGGTGGGGCTGGTTGGAGGGATGAAATATGAGAGGCCTGTAGTTGAAGGAGGAAAGGTAGGTGTTTTTGTATGATCCTGTATGAACATTAAGAACATACATAACACTGGGGAGTTAGTTACAGTTTATTTAGGGAAAAAAATGAATTTATTAGACATATTCCAAACATCCATTATCTATATTGCTTATCCTGTTTGAGGGGGCTGGAGTTGATTCCCATCTCCCATCAGGTGACAGTCAGGGTACACCGTGAGGGTGTTGCTGGGCAATAATAATATTGTTATATTGTTCTTCAATTATTTTCCAAGGTGATTCGCTTCCACACTGGCTGGCGTCCAAGTCGCCCCTTCCCGATGGACATGGCCGGCTTCGCCGTGTCCCTCAAACTGGTCCTGGCCAATCCAGAGTCTTGCTTTGACGGAGAGGCACCAATGGGCTTCCTGGAAAGCAGCTTTCTTCAGGGTTTGGTTACCATGGATGAACTGGAGCCCAAAGCTGACGACTGCTCTAAGGTGAGGGAGTCTATTTGTGTGTGTGTGTGTGTGTGTTTGTGTGTGTGTGTGTGTGTGTGAGAAAGGGAGGGGGAGGGGCAATGACAGGTTATTTTAGATTCGCCTTTGATGTGTGTGCATAAGAGATATTTAGGTGGGCAAATCATTATTTGGATTAGACATATCAATATACATTTTATGCCACTTAATTGTGTGTGTGTGTCTTTGTATTGAAGGTGCTGGTGTGGCACACGCGGACAGAGAAACCGAAGATGAAAAGAGAGGAGGCTCTGCAGGCTCAGGGACTTGGCTCAGACCCTGCAGTCCAGGTCTGAGAAACACACACACGATGTCTCACACACACACACACACACACACACACACACACACACACACACACACACACACACACACACATTGTAAAGCGTACTCTGCTGTTGAATGCTGCACATGTAAATACTGTAAAACAGAAAAATACTGCTCAGAGTTGAACTAATGTACCTTATGACTCTGTTTTAGTTTTTTTGTGTCAGGTAGTAAACGTATGTGTGTATATATTGAGTGCGTGTTGTTACTACTGTGCTGGCTGTATTTTAGTGTATGTTTTGAGGTCTCATTCATTTCAGTGGCTAAATAAGTTGTCTGTGTTTTTATGAATGGAGTTTAAAAAAAAAAGAAGTCCTGATGGGGGCACCAGTGTTAAATTTAGCTAAGCCATGCTGTAACACCACTAATACACTTTTGCGTAAAGATGGAGGCATGATGCATCTTTTTACAGACGTCCATTCCAGTAGATTATACATGTTTGCTTGTTCTCAATTGAAATCCTGCTGTGTACCTCATTCCAGTTAGATCTTTAGGGTAAACACCTCCAGCCTCCTCTGTCTTTAACATTCTCTTTCACTGAACTCTTATGGAGATATAGTTGCAACTGAGCACTTTATTCATGCATGGCTTCTATTTTTAAATTCCTTAGCCATATAAACATCATCCTAGGCATGATAGTACTCTCTACTCTACACAGTACAAATGCCCGCTTTTGCTGTCAAAGTTATAGTACCTCGCAGAAAGGTAGTAGAAAGGGGCTTTTTTTTTTTTTTTTACATTAATCAATATACGCGAAGAAAGAAAACCCCTAGAACTCAGCTGTTGACAAAGGAGTATGCTAAATAGCTGCTGCCTCGTATTTAGAGAGTTGTCACGCACCTGTGTGACGGACGCATCTTGTGCAACTTAGCAACACTGAGCTTTAACACGGACAACGAATACATAGATGCAATGGTTCCACACCCAGTGTAGCTTTAGCATAAGAGCTCTGAGCTCAGATGTTGGCTTTCAATCGTATCATAGCACAACAACAAGTAATCAGAGCCAGCGTTTCATTGTTTATAGTTTTAGTGATGCTTTTTTAAGAACATAGGACTTTATTTTGAAAGCCATATTTAAGCCATAATTAAGAGAGCAACACTACAAAAGCTCAATCCTTAGGCAGTATATGAATATGAAAACAAGCTCTACATTGCCACATTTCCACACTCCAATGACAAGAAAAAGACTTGAATTAGCCTCAACAGGCGGGGAATCCCTGGTACTCTACAGTAGCAGTATTTCAAGGATACATTGAATACAGTGACCCTCTCAGAGGTCGGAAGATTCAAGAGCAAATCAATACTGTAGTTCAAACGAGTGGTCCTCAGCTACTGTTGTATGATATTGTACAAACATCTAGTGCCTGCTTAGTAATTAGTGCCTGTAAGTCAGTTCTGGTGTATAATGTATTTATTACTGTTATATTGTTCCTACAATGTATTATGTGATCATGTCTATCCTTGGCCTTGACAATAAACCTAGACAATGACAACAAGCTTTGTTCCTCCTGTGTCTGTCTTTTACAACTTCTAACACCTACCTCACTTTGGGCTCTACATCACTGCTGCTGCACCAACGACTGCTAGAACCTTCTCAGGCTCCCCCGCGTCTCTGCAGTTGGTTTGTGTGTCACCATGACAGTCCCAATAAAAATCACCTATCCCTGAAATGTCAATTTTGATATGAGCGGAGGAAATCCGCTTGCGGCCCCCCTCAACCCTCAACGTGGCCCTCAGGTCAATTTTTACATATCAATTAATTGGAAACATGAAGAAAACATGACAAAACCTGCCATGAAAACCAGAAATATGTCCGTAATGATCTTTGATCACTGGTATATGTTGAGTTGAATTTAACACATAATTGACTGTAATCGTTTTTGTAAAACTCTTATATGAAACTATACTAAGTACTAGTGTTGTAGTCAAGTCCACACTAACCGAGACCAAGACGTACCCAAGTCCATTTGCGGGAGATAAAAATCAATAAATAAAATAAAATTGATTGCTGCCTCTAAGGTTTAAGACTAAATGGAAAGTATAAGAGGTTGGATTGAGGCGCTGGTTTAGCTGAGTTGATGGATCTGGCACCCCATGAACAGAGGCTTCTTACCACTCTCTGCAGTACGACTCCTGATCCTGTCGCTGTTTGGTGCATGTCATCCCCCACTCTCCAAAAAAAATAATCAAAAGCCCACAAAGGAAATCTTTATTAGAGGTTTGATTAAATGTCATGCTTCTGACCGGGTATATAACTTATTATACTAAGGATACATGGTGGCAACTGAGGTGTTAGTTTAGTCACAAGCTTTGCATTATCTCGTTTTTCTTGGGTTTAAAACAACTGCAAGATGAAATGGTTGACCAGGGTTAGGAGTTGATGTGGTAACCAAGACTTATTGTCGTTAGGTTCTTAGTGGTTCAATACATGAGGGATGAAAATAGAAAAAAAATGGACACCTGTGAGATTTGACAGAGCGAAGTGGAAGATGATAGATGTTGATAAGGTTTGGTTTGTGGTACCCACATCCTTGAAACATGAAATTTAAAACACTGCAGATTAAAAAATGACCATGTAAGGTCTGGCTTCTTTTGCTGCAGGTGTTCCCATCTCTTTCTTTAAGTGCATCTTCTATAGCACAACATTTTTGATTCTCACCCAAACTAGTTTATAAATGCTGACTCAGTGTTTTTTTTTTTTTAAATGAGCTCACAGCACACCTGTTCTCTGAGTGTGTCAGGCTATACTTAGCAGTGTCACACTCTGCAGACTTGTCATACAGTGTGTCTGTAACTTTTATCGCTTGTCTGTGTCTCGACTATTTCATCCAGTATCACTACATCAACATCCCGATTTAATTGTCCCAACAACAGATCCAAACCCCTGCTTGTCCCTGCTCGTCAGTCACCATGGCAACCCCCCTTTCAGCGTCCGATACTGTCATCAGTGATTACCCCACGTGGGTGAGGATTCTCTAACCTCAAAACAGCTGCTGTTTTTACAGGCTGTGGGATTGACAGCTGTTCCGCCCTAACTGAGAGGAAGTTGCCTGCTTGGTGACCATAGATAGAGGGTTTGGGAATTTAAGAGCTTACCTCATCACGCAACAAACACTCGCATAGGGCTTTTAAGATGAAGGTGCACGGGGAGGTGAGTAAGAGGAGATGAAGTCGGAGTCAGACACACACCATCTTTGATCCATAGTGATTCATTCACTGACACATATTCATACAAACCTTTTGTTCTAGACTTCATACTAGAGAGTACTTTTATTGCTGTTACTTTAAGATATAATAATCAACACTGTCATGCTTTCACCCTTAAATAACACTTATCTCACTCCATATTATCTGGTCCCGATGTTGGCGTGTCCTCACAGTGGCACAGTTTGTGTCTGTGTGTGTGTTTGTACATGTACAGGAAGGTGTGTGTGTGTGTGTGTTTGTACATGTACAGGAAGGTGTGTGTGTGTGTGTGTGTGTTTGTACATGTACAGGAGGGTGTGTGTGTGTACTGTACATGCTGGAGCTGACTTGTGAAAAACAGACATATTATACCCATTTACCCAACACACTCACACTAACTCACACATACAGCTGAGTAGCTCGCACTCCCTGTCCCACCCAGACACAATGTTTACCATCCACACAGTAAGATAATAAACGAGTGACCAAGCTCATCCATCTTATCTGCACACACACATACTAACTAGCGTATCAGTAAAGAGTAGAGTTTGGACACGTATGTAAAGCAAAACAAGGCAGTTTAATTGATTTAATTAATTAATGGGATAGATTTAAAAATTCTTTTAAAATCAAGTATTCAAAACCTTCTTCATAATGAATTAAATTTTAAAATAAAAAAAGTTTAAACTATTATATGGTCGGAGCTACAAATTAAATCTCCGTCCTCCAGTTAGTTTAGACAAGAAGAATCCTTTCGGAGGAGCGGGGAAATGTCTTCAAGATCTTCAACCAAGTCCAGTCGCTTTTGGTTCAAGCTTTGAATCCAGCAGTCTTAATGTTAGCCAACAAACTCATATAAATGATAATTGGCTAAGAATATAAGCATATATTTGTGTTTTAGACTCAATCTTAAGACATATTGTTCTTTCTTTATCAATTTGTCCTCAGATATTTTCCCCTTCATTCTTTATAAAGCCCACTGAGCTCAATGCTAACTTTAGCATGCTAACAACGTCACAACAACAGTGCTGATCTGCTAAAGTAAAGCAGGTTCAATGTTGTTGACTGTTTCTGATTTTTACTGTGGCTCTGTGGTGTTGCCCTTAACTTGGTTTGGTAGCAGCTAAGGCTGATGCTCGGTGGTTCTCAACTGGTGGGTCGGGACCCAAAAGTGGGTCACGGAGTCGTTTGCGAACTTGGAAAAAAGTTGTGCTGCAGGTGGTCGAATGCTCAGCATTAAAGGTTATACTTAAATTAAAGTTAAATCTTTATACTCTGTAGGTTCATATGACAGCTTTCCTCGGTTAATGATTGATAACTAGTGATACCAGAGCAGGAGATTTGCTTATTATGACATTAGTACCAGAACACAACATTTGTTTAACAGATTATAAAGTCAATGTATGATGTAGGATGTAAAGAAGAGGAATGTGTGTTTAAGTAAAGAGAGAGAGAGAAACAAAGGGTCCTTTACAGTGAGAACGCTTGGCTGTGTGTGTCCTCTGTGTGTGTGTGTTGGTGTGTCCTCTGTGTGTGTGTGTTGGTGTGTCCTCTGTGTGTATGTGTTTGCTATCGTGACGACAGAGCTGCAGGTTGGGGCAGGGAGGGAGGATGACGCTGTGTGTTAGGGGAGTATCCTGAGCTCCGGGCTCTCAGTCATTCACTAAACGCAGTCACACACAAGAGATATTACTTACTGCTACTCACACACACAAACACAGAGGAGGAGAAGACGAGAGCAACCATCCAGGTAAGACTTGCAACTCTTTGCTATCTGAAAGTGTTACATTTTGCAGAATCTAACATTTCCTTTTTGATATAATGATCTTGTGCTTGAAGTTATTTAATGGATGTAAAAAGAAGTTTTGTTTTTCTTACAGTTAATCATTTTCTCATTCTTTCTGTCGTGTTTTCCTCACCTGCTTGTTGCTCTAATAGTCATTTTGTTGACTTTCCTACATTCTCTACATGGTGTTACTCAGTTTAGGATGCTCCCCTTTTCTGCTGTCGTTTGACCTTCTACTTCCTTTTCATCATCACCTCACCCAGAGTTAATTCTTTTTTTAATTTACTTCCATTTCAATAATTATATTTTGTCATCTCTGTGATTTTGGACCCATTATGTAAGATATTATCTACTCCTTTTTATGGGTTCAATTATCTTAATTACTGCAGCAAGCTCATTTTAATGATATCATATGGACCCAAGCCCTGGTGTGGCCTTAGTGTTGATCTTTTGGTGCAATCATTTAATGAAACATCTTAAAAAAAGAGTCCAGAGTAAACACATTTACTCATCTGAAGTAGAAAAAACATTTTGTGACATTTTTCTCTGCCCTTCGATCATGCAATTGTGTTTGTTTTTCCTGAAGCACAATGCATACTGGTATGTAGTGCTATAGGATTTGTTAGACCATTATTTGTACACTTCTTCTCACGATGTGTTGGTGCATCATTAACTAAATAAAAGTGTTCACGTCTGGTCTAGCCTAAGAAACCACCACTAACTCCTTCATGAAAATCGTGACCCAAATTTCATCAGATTTATTGAATGAAAAATAGTGCAGTTTGGACTTCAGATGGTACGAAGCATTTGACTGAAAAAAGAGAAGGAACAAAACCAACATGTTTTAAGAGTGCTTAATAGACTTTTTGACACTTTCTTTTTTCCTGTCACACGTTCGCAACCCACTGAAAAGGGCTCAGCAACCCACTTTGGGGTCCTGACCCACTAGTTGAGAACCACTGCAGTAGACTATAGTGAGTGATTTGGGACACAGCTCTCAGCTTGTCTGATTCAAGGGAGTCTGCTCCTTGTAAAGAAAAAGATTGTGAAATAAACCACCTGCACAACCAGAACCTAATGTTTATAGTCTTTGATTTTAGCAGAAAACAAATAAACAAGTTATGAAGTGCTAATTAATGAGCTTTAGAAGTGATAAGAGGCAGGTTATTGACGTTGGCTCAATTAGAATAAATGCGTCCCCTGATTCTGCTCCTTAAATAAAATAAATAAATATAAGAAATAAGTACAAAAAGTGCAACCAGTATACTGTAGGAACAATACAAAGTATAAACAGATATGTACATACAGTGTGGTCGTATATCACACTTTATTTCTTTATATATTGTGTCGTATATTGTTCTGCAAATTTAATTCACATATTTCTTACTTCAAGTAATACTTTCCCATATTTTTAAGCCACTGGGAATAAATCAAGTATAGCTGATTATGCTAAGCTAAGCTAATGGGCTGCTTGTATTAGTGTCAACACATATGAGATTGGTGGTCTTAACAGTGAATGTCAACATCTACACATTCGTGCGCCGGATCATTCACTCATTTAATGCGTCTTCAAGCTGACACAAGGCGACCTTGTATCTGTGACATACCGAGAGAGATACCAACTTGCAGGCAGGTGGAGCAGGAGATGGACGCTCAGATAAAGGGGGTGATCCAGATTATATCCTGGTACAACAATCTTTTCATTTAACTCCTGCAGGACAGTGAAGGAGCATGATTCCCAATCCACGACAATGGAAACAGTCCACCGTTGTTTCTAAAGTGATACAGTTTGCTTAAAAGCTGTGAGGGTGTAGGGTTTCATTAAACTCTTATATGATTTTAGTAAAACAGTACCAGGAAAGACCAAAAGGGCACACAAATAGAGCAGTGTTTGTGCAGACTTGTTTTTCTTATGTAAGGCCGTATTGAATAGAATTGAAAAGGTAATTATCACTGAATATGCTCTGACTCTGTTCTCTCAGCTGAATCATTTTCAACTTCTGGGAACACCCAGTCAGTGACAGAAGATGTTTTATCCTTTTATGGCTAAAACTTTAACCTGCTGTGATATTATCTCTTTGTAATTCAGCAGTAATGAATTGGATTCAATGAGCATTATAAAACATTTGAAATAATGTACCAACAGTAAAAGGGACTTTGGCATTGAGAGATCGAGAGTCAATATGAAGTCATTGATTTTGGCTGCTGTACATGATCCAACTGGTTAAATCAGTGTCAAAGTCTGAGCCTGTGCATGTGTGTGTTTGTGTTCTGTTGTTAAGAACAGTGTGTCTTTAACTTCACTTATCATCACAAACCCTGATAACACTGACTTTGACCTGCAGCACACGCAAAAATAACCACAACATGGTCAAGTCTAAAGCAGAAACACTGTTTTTTTCTCTTTGCTTTATTTTCCTTCAATCAGCTACGTGAACTTGAGCTCATCTTTTGGAAAATCTCTGAGCGCTACGATGAAATGATTAGGACTGTGTGTGTGTAACAGAAGGTGACCTAAAGAGGATCAGGTTTTGGGACAGGTTGTGTAACTCGTTTTCTCTTGTACTCCATATCTTGCAGAGGTAACAAAAAGAAGAGTAGGAGACAATCAAGAAGCAAAAAGAGAAAAGATGACAATTGGTAAGAGTTCCAGGAAAAGTTCTGTACGGAGCTCCATCAGGGCACCAAAGTTTTTGGATAAGTCGAGCGGCTTCTACGGGCGCCTGGATGAGCCTGAGGTTGCTGGAGAAGGGGATGAGGTGAGGGGACAGGAAGTGGAGCTGAACGGGAATGGAACAGAGGAGAGTGTCAGCTCTCGGGCAGATCAAGGGGAAGACGCATTTCACTTCAATGAAGGGCTGATGGAAGACGACGGGGAGACTCTCCTCCAGAGGAATACCAGCCGCCGTAGCAGCAGGTGGAGAAGAAGCTCCAGGAGGAAGCAGAAGGAGGGGAGAATAGAGGAGGATGCAGCCCGAGATGAGAGGCCCAGCGTGGACAGACAGAGTCCGTCCGACTCGCCTGTCCTGGAGGACACCAGGGTGACGATCGAGATAAAGATGGAGAATATGGCTGAAGAGAAAAAGACGGATGGAAGAGGGACGGAGCCCACGCTCGTTCACTTCCCAGTTCGAGAGGATGCAGACGACCAGGTCCTGATCCGAGACAAGAAGAGGGGGAGGGAAGAGGAAGGAGAGGAGGAGAGGAAGATAAAGAGGGAGCAAGAAGAGGGGATGAAGATGGTGAAGAGGAACTCTATGAAAAATTACCGCAAGGTGAGAGGAAACAAAAAAAGATAAACAAAACAAGAGCCTTCCTGTTGTTTCTTTGGCAGAATATTAACTTCTGCTTTCTGTTTCTCACATTTACATAAATTCCATTTGGGATCACCCAACCTGGTTAAACTTTAAGCCCCTCAGGGTTACATAACTGAGTCGACAGAGTTTGTTGAACAGAGGGGTAAAGTTCTTTCACATCATCCTTCACATACTGCACACTGGGTTATTAACCACCATGGAAACTATCTTCTTAATTACAGACTTCCACAAGGGTCAAGGTACAGCAGCCATTGGTGCATGTCACCAAAGCATTAGATAATGTCCTGTGATAGGATTTTTCCTTGACGTCACATTTTAACGACATGAAAATAATGAAACCGGAACAGAACTTTAACTAACAGGCTTTTGGCTCCAACCCATCAGTGGAGTAAGAGTACTGCGTGTACTTTCACATGATTCACAGGCTTCTTAAGATTTTCTGCTTCTAGATTGGAACACGTGAAGTGAGGTGACATTCCTGTGCCTCCTATATCGTGTCCTTTGATCAGTGGAACGAAGTATGCCAGTGTTGACCCGCCTACTGAAACCACACCATAAAAACATTCCACTGCTGTTAGCCAATCATCTCCAACCTGGGGCCTCAGACTCTGACCTGTAAGGTAGAGGACAAATTCAACAAAGACATTGAGTTATAAACCTGGACGTAATATTGGAAATGTATCGTCTGGCTGCTGCTCAATCTCTGTAAGGGTTTTATACCATCGTTTTCTACAGCAACCGAGTCAGAGAAGTTGTAATGACCAATCAATTTCTATTTTATTTTATTATTTTCATAAAAAGATGTAATTTTGTACCACTTTAAAGACCGCCCTTTTCTATACTTACATTTTTTGCCCCATAGGAGCTACTGTAGTACAACTAAATTCAACTTTCAGTATGCAGCTAGCTTAGCTGAACATGCAGAAGTGTGAACTTCTTCTTTGAAAATACAAAAACACACATGGAGACAAAAGGATCTATTAAAAGACAAACATGATTTAGGGCGCATGTAGCCTAGTAGTTAGGGCGCGCGCCCCGTGTACGGAGGCTGTAGTCCTCTAAGCAGGCGGCCTTGGGCTCGAATCCAACCTGTGGCTCCTTTCCTGCATGTCATTCCCGACTCTCTCTCCAAAATTTCTAACTGTCCACTGTCCTGTCTATATAATAAAGGCACAAAAAGCCCAAAATAAATCTTTAAAAAAAAGAAGATAAATGGGATTCAATATAAAATGTAATTAGGTCTTATTCATTCTTTAATGGGAATCGTTCCGAAAATAAACTTCTGCTTATAAATCAGCAGACCAAATGTATCTTAAGTCTTCGGGCTTTGTCCCTAGTTTCCCTATAATCAGTATAATCAGGAGGTTTATCTTGGGGACCTCCGGGGTAATTATATGAAGCTTTATGGCAAAAGGGAAAATAATTCACAAGATCCACATTCTCAGCATCTTTAGCCACATTAGCTGCGTTTGTTTGTTTGTTTGGCTGAGGGATGGCAATGACCTTTGGCTTGTCATTTTGTACAGACATTAGGGTCACTCAGAAGATGAATCCCAATGACTCTGGTGTGCCCTGACATTTTGTCCTTGTACCTACTCAACATCACCATGTTAGCATTGTCATGTTTAGCTAGTTAGAATGCTGTTGTAGGCTTTTAGCTCAAAGAGCCACTGTACCCAATGACGGATCCATGGAGCAACTAGGAGGGCAGTAGACTTGTGTGCAGATAGAACCCCTCACTATAGTCTCACTGACTGTCAGAGCACTGCTGCAACACAGTGCTGAGGCATCATCTTCAATTAGTCACAAACACGTATCTGCATCTACTGACCACATGGTTTTGCCATTGTTTTAAAATCTGGGTCAAGTGCTACAGCTACTATTTTAAAAAGCAGGATGTCCTGTGTCCCCCAAGTAGCAATGCGTTATGGCTCCAACTTAAGTGTCGCCTCAGCATCTTAAGTGATACAAAAAATGGCACCAGGTACTATCCACAACTTATGTTTATGGAAATCATTAAAATAAACAGTCCAATGAAAGTCAAGTCAAGCTGTTGCTGAGCGGCAACCTTTGGTATTTAAAGATGAAGCCAATGTAGATGTGCAAAAACTGCATTTCATTTCAGGATCATGTAGTTCAATTGCTAACCTTCCCATCTTCTTATTCCCATCAGGCCTTGGACCGAGCCTTTCGTCGTGGCTGGGAGGCCTTCATCGCCAACCTCTACAGCGTCACCCTCACACCTGTGACATCATCCTCACCGCCGTCTTCTTCACCCGCATCAAAGAAGAAAGAGCAACATGCGTCTGTGTTGGCGGAATTTCAGTAGAACTGGAGAGCGACATGAACTATAAAATGAGTCCGGTTTTTGTATTTTTTTTCATTGAAATCATGACTAAATAATCTTCCCTTGTTACTGAATAGTGATGGAGGGTCAGGCCTCAGACATCAATGGGAACTTTTATGTCACATTTTTGAGTCATCAGGCCACATTTATAATTTATGTAATTTAACGAGTCTGAATTACTCATCATAAAGTTTACTGCTTTGTCTCATCGTGTACACCAATTTGCACGCATTGCAGGTATTTCCTTTTTATTTTTAAATGAACTGTAATAGCCAAGCTGTTTATTTACATTGAAGTCAATGGGACTAGCTCAGATAGAAAAGTCTGGTCTTTGTGTGACTGAGTTCAGCTGCTTCTGGTTCCCTTCTACTATGTTGTTGTTCATGCTTTTAGTCAGCATTGCAAGAATGTCTTAACCGCTTAACGTCTTAAATCTGGTCCACTTTTAAGAGCTTGGAGCAAGAATCCTGTGGTTAAGCACTATGACCCAAGTAAAGTATTGATGTGCAACCAAAATGGAATTTTCCGACCGTATAGCTATGACTGATTAGTGGACTTAAAGATGTGGAAATATCCTTTTCTGTATGTTAATCAATGCCTTTATGTTGCTGTTTGGTAGCTAATCAGTAATCAGAAGTTAATGGTAGGAAGCCAAACCTGTGATTGTGATCAACATAGCAAACACATGCACACACATGCACAATATGCACATTTCTATGTTAATATATGGGGAGACATTGAAGTTTTTACCAGTATTAACCCACGTTGGCAGGGCTTTCTCAATCAGTGTTTGACCTGAAACACATAAAAGCTTTAATGAGTTGAGATAATGTTTCTTGCTCACTGTGTGTTCTGGTGAAGGTTTAGAACCTGAGGGGACCGAGCAGGCAAGCATATGTGTTTGTGCATGAAGGAAGAAAAAACAAAATGAGTTACAACTTGATTATAATTTAGCACAAACATTGGTATATAGAGCCCTCTGTATGTGTTTTTAGTTGTCACTATTGCAGCTGCACAAAATGTTTTATTTGAAAAGAGGAGTATTTATAGCCTTAACTATCAGCCCTCAGCTTACTAACGGTAAACAAAGGATGAAAGAACTTACTTTGGTATCTGGAACAAGAGGACATGATACAATTGATTTCAAGATTCATCTTATTTAACATTAACCCTTGTTAAAATTAAAAATGATATCCTTAAAATAGACCTGTTGTTATTATTTTCTGTTAACCATTTGTTTTTTTCTTGTTTTACCACAAGTGTACTTACTAAACCTTGTAGACAAGAATGAAAAAGTGTGTAAACTTGTTTTTGGTTGTAAATAATGATTTTCTAAAAATATGTTAATTTTTTATTAAAAAAAACATTTTGTTTCATAATTGAAGCTTCTGAAGTCATGAATTGCAGAAGTACTTTTCTGAGTAAATAAAGACTTAATTTATTGTACTGGTTGTGTCTGTTTGTTTTTCTTGTCTTGACATATACAGTGTTAATAGATCTTTCTGGATTTTAATCAGCCAATGTCACTCATTACTACATGGATAAATCAGAATGAATGATGTGTACAACAAACATCTTGCTAGGACACCAAAGAGCTTAACAATATATGTGTTCAATACTTTGTAATAAAGGAACATTACAAATGTAAGCATATGTCTCAACAATTTGATAATACTGCTCTGACATCATTAGTTCTGATGTTGTACTTTATCGGGACGCTCACATGTTCTGGATTGGCCTTCATGCGACATGTATTTAAGAACTTTTAACCTGTTAAGATGACTTCCTGTCTTTGTACTCCTCTGTATGTGTTAAAGATAGATAAGGTTTGGCCAGAAATCCATTCTCTGTGTCTAATGAAGACCAGCAAAACACAGAAATGTCTAGATATGTACATGTTTGGCCTTGACTTATAGAAATGAGAAGTTATTACAGTAATGAAATTATAATATTTATGACTATGAGTCAAACAAATGCACAGTAGCCCAAGTGTGTGCTTTGTTGCTGGTGAGGCCATATTGTTTATCTAACTATATCTTTGATTTATTGCATTAAGTGTGACTTTAAAAATAAATTTCATAAAATTACAATTATAATTTTTGAAAAAAAGCTGATGATAACATTGCTTGCCACTGAGATGATCAAATCAAGTGATGATCTTTCTAAAATAACATTTCAAAACTGACAACTTGGTTCTAATGTTATAAATAAATATCATATATATAAATTGGCATTAAATGGGTAATAGGATAATAAATGTTGACTAACAGTCTGATGGTGTGACCCATGCAAAGCCATGTCTATCTTTAATGCCACCGCGTGGGAATAAGCAGCATAAACCTTTTTATTTTATTACCGGAAGTGACGTAGGCCTACAAATACTCTGCCAACTCTTGAAATATTTCTTCGTATTAAATATTAAAGTTCTTGCGCCAAAAACGTCTACAGCATTTTATTTCTGTCAGGTTAAATGTCTTTAATGCTAAATGTTGCTCATGCAAAAAAAGTTAAAGTCGTTTTCCCGGTGAATATCTTCGTGTGGGAGGAGCCTTTCTGTCGGACATAAAAGCGAAGGGACCCCGTTCCTCCTTCCACTTCCTCTCCACATCTGCTCATGGTAAGACTGCTCTCTCTGCCCTCCTAACATTTATTGAAATTGAAAACTTGTACGAAGTAGTGATGCATAGCTATTTCCTTGACACTATAGTTAATCTGCATTTAATATTATTTCTTTAAAACCTGTTTAAAAACTACAATGGTGTGAAGTCTAGCAGCTAATGTGCAGGGTAGCCTGCCCAGAGCAGCACGGGCCAAAGCTGGTCCCAATCCTTAACCATCGACCTGCTGAACAGTTGCATATCAACTTGTTTATTACTTTAACAACATCGACAATGTGTTTGAAGAGTGCTGCATTTGATATTTGTAGAAACACGAGTACTGAACGCATTTGCGACACTACTTTTGAAATGGCCGCAGCTCATTCTGCTTTGCTGCATCAGCGTCTCTCAATGATGAGAATTTCACAGACCTGTCCTGAATGACTGTGATTGTACTTTTATTATTCTGACGAGAGACGCTTTTGATGAAGCAGTGACTATTTTTCAGCCGCTCTGAACACGCTGCACCGAGTGGTCACGTGTTGGCCAGACACAGGAAGTCAACCTGCTAGCAAAGCATGCTAAAGCAAGACTGTGCAACTTTTGTTTTTTTCTAGATGGCGAAGGAAGATTATGAAACTACACCACGGAAAGGTAATTTATCTACAATTTTACTTAATACACTGTTCGATTGGACCTGACTAAATACACCGTGTGCATGAAAAGGCATACTGTGGCTACTGTGATGCACAATTTGAACTCTCTCACTGAATCTATCTTGAGGAAACTTAATCTCAAACTCTGAGTAGCATGAAGATCTTAAAGTGAGTGACAGAAGTTGACTTGAACCCATGTAATTATTTCCTCCGTTTGTTTTCAGGTGGAAGAAGGAAAACGTTGCACAAGGTAACTTATCATGTGCATGTTGACTATGACCTTAAAAGTTTTCTGCTGTAGCGCTCTATGGCTGTAAAGGAGCTCAGTGCTGCAGTGATGAATCAAAGAACTCTCTCTAACAGAATCACCCTTTGAAGAAATTTCTTTACCAGATTCTGAGTAGCATGTTACAGTGACCTCAATGGCCTGTGTAATGTGAAGCCGTACACGGTTTAAAGTTCTGTTGTGAAATGTAAACTTTTCTTCTCATCAGATGTTAAGAGGGTGATCAAAGATGACAGGAGTTACCTTAGCAGGTGAGCTCTTTTGGTTAACGCTAAAGATCTGTGTAGCTGTGGAAGGGCTCCATTTGATGAGTTTTATAAAGACAAGCATATGCCTGACAATAATGATGCACAGTTTTAAATCTGATCAGCCCATAAATGGACGCACGATCGTGTCAGTTTCTGTATGTGTATGACTAAACATGGATTTATCTTTGTAGGTTTGTCTGCAAGCTGAACTCCCCAGTGTGGCTCTTCTAAGCATTTAGGTGAGTAAATGATCACTTTAGTTCAGATTAATTCTGTAATGGGGTATTGTTGTGATGATTACAATTTAAAGACAAGCATATGCCTGATTCAAGTGATGTCAGCCTTCAATCTGACTACCCTTCATTAAAATGGAGAAAAAACACTTTATTTTGCATGTGAGATTTACTTTTATTTCCTTTTTTGCCAGATGGGACGTTAATAAGAAGATGGAAGGATGCCTTGGGGACATTTCAACATGTGAGTCTTAAGGAGTTTTGAAATTGTTAATCATCAGAAAGGCCTTCTCTACTGTACAGTGAAAACGGATCATTTAAATAAGGCGATCGATTTTAGAGGCTGACTTGCTTCAATTCCAGTTTAATTGTTATACTCAGAACAATTTATTCAAAGGCCAGGCATCTCTGACTGTTTGAAAGGATGAAATGGGGTAATACCCATAAACAACTGGACGACTAATGTCGCATGGCAATTTGTCACCAAAGCCCTGATCAAACACAGAAGTAAATATATGCCCCAAAAGGCTGTTGTCGCACTTCACTGAACTACTTTGTTTCTTTCTTAGTGCCGTCACGAGATGCAGGGAAGACTGCTCCTCGAGAAGTCTCCATGGTAAGTTTGTCCTCCATTGTGACATCAGGCTTTCTTTTTCACAATGCAGTTCCAGTGATGATGAACTTAGCTCACTTTGAACCGATGTGAAACGACACGAACAACTGAGGAACTGCATTTCAAAATAACTACATTTTAATCTAAGACCTTATTTGGCTTTGAATACTGAGTGGGTCGGTCCTTGGTATGATGTTTAGTAACCTAAAATTTCCTTCAACAGATTTGTTGTCTGCTCTGGACGCTGGATTATGGTGTCCTTGATTGAAGGTAAGCTCCCACTATGTTAGAAACTCGGCACAATTCATTGAGTACCAAATCACTGGAAATGATGAGATATACTTGGAATCTCGTTCGTCTGAACTCCTGTTGAGAAATGGAATCTCTGATCAGTGAAAGGCAACAGTAGTATGAAACGTTGACTCATTTGGTGCTCAGAACTGACCACTCGTCTGTTACAGGTTGTTGGCTTTGGAACAGTTCAGAAGAGAAATCTCACCTGGGAAAGTGTTTGTTAAGGTGAGTTAAATGAGCCGGCATAAAGATGACACCATTAGGACTGTTAAAATCTATAGATTAGCTGCACAATGTTTCCTTGGTGATGACACCCGCACGCGTCTTACGCCTCGTTATTGCCAGAACCTGAAAAGGTGGACCCACTGGCGAGACCTTGGCAAGAAGGGGAAACCTGTTGGGCATCAACTGTCTGAATGGAAACAAAATTGACACAATGTTTAGTTTACGAATTTGATTTTTGAGGCCATCTTTAAAGATAAAAACTAGATGTGTGATTCTTGATCAGAATTTGTTGATTTTTATGCTCTGATCTAGTTGCGATCCAAATATCTAACCAAGCTTTCCTTGTTGATCTGCATCCTTTAGTACCAAGCTGCCCGTCAATTCAGAGGCTATTCATGGTAACAAGATGACCAAGATTTGTCTGAATCTGAAATGCAATACCATCGAGAGAAGGATGTTCTCAGTTGGAACGACTTGAGGTTCCACCTGAAGTGTGATCTTCATCTCCCTGAGAAGTGGCCAGTTCCTGTCAGAGACAAGGTGGGTATCGGATAACCGTAGTAAATGTTGAGGCAATCTTATAGCATAAGTGATGAGTTACTTATTACCGCCCCAGTCTGAAAATTCATGACTGATTGGTATCCCCTCTGATGGCACAGGATTTATGAGTTTAAAGTCGCTTTAATCAAACTGGGTAGACTAAACCTTAAAACACTTCTTCTTTTTTGCAGATGTGAGGGTGATGGTTATCTCAGTCTGGCTCAGCACACACCTGGAACCAATGCAGGTAAATATATACTTCTATGGGTTCAGTCTTGTTTTGAGGCTTCTGTTCGCATGATGAAAGTGTTATCAGTCCAAAGGCACACTGTCTGCCTCCCCTCCTGTTGATCCAGTCCGGCACTGAGAACCCTGAGAGCTCCTTAACTCAGGTGTAAGGTGACCTGCTGGAGTTCTGATGGAGAAGGAGAGCAAGATGTGGAAATGACTGAATGAGCACCGTCCCTGACTAAAAATAACATTTAACCTTCAATTGTATACATGTTGCTAAAAAAGGAGCTGAAACTCCCTTTTTTTCTCTTTTCTTGTAGCATGAAGTCAACAATCCATGGTTTGCACATGGTGAGTATTTTGAGAGCATTCCAAATTCTAATCGCTGAAGTGATGAGTTTCTTATTACCGCCCCAGTCTGAAGATTCATGACTGATTGGTATCCCCTCTGATCAAACCACTATGAAAGCTTTCAACTGTGTACTTGTGTTGGTCACACTTTTTAAGAGTTTTTGTTCTTTGATGTTTTTAGAGTCCAGTTGGATCTGCTACCTTCTACAGAGAGTTGGGTAAGAATTCATGTGATTTTTAAAAGCTCGTTTGATGTGATGAGTTTCTTATTACCGCCCCAGTCTGAAGATTCATGACTGATTGGTATCCCCTCTGATCAAACACTTTGAAACTTTTCAATAGTATACTTGTGTTGGGTGGAAGTTTTTAAAAGTATTTTCATTTTGTGTTTAGAGTCCAGTTGGAGCTGCCACCTTTATTGCCGTGTTGGTAAGAATTTCTTTTTTTTTTTTTTAAAGCTTCTTGGATGTGATGAGTTTCTTATTACCGCCCCAGTCTGAAGATTCATGACTGATTGGTATCCCCTCTGATCCAAACTAGGATCTTGGTTTTTTTTTTTAAAGCCATACAAAGGTTTTTTTACTTAAATGGTCTCTTTCTTTACAGATTGAAAACAAGCCTTCTTGTGCTTCCGACACCACTGCTGTTCCCTGGAAAAAAGTGATGCTTTAGGGGCAAACTACCTGTTAGAGGTGAACATGAATTTGAGAGGTGATGTGCTTATAAAACATATGCCAGTGGAACCAGCTAACCAAACTTGATGTGTTTTTCATTGTAAAGCATTTCTGTATAACTGTCAACACATGATATACATTTCCAATAAAGCATCAAATAAGACATTTCGTGTGGTCAATGCTGCATACAACTTGGAGCTCAATCCCAAACAGGACTTAACGAGTTAAATCATGAACTAAGTATTGAAAGCCCAGTACTTAAGCTAGCTACATTCTGAAAGATATTTAAATGTTATGACTTGAAATCCTGAGCAGTAAAGAGTGCTCTGCAACACTGAGTAAGATAGAACGCTATGTGCGGCCAATACTAGTGTTTATTTTTTTTAATATACGCAGTAAAGCAAGCACCTGATTAATGTCATCTAGATCAGTGGTTCTCAACTGCTTTAGCCTCAGAACTACTCGTGA
Source organism: Tautogolabrus adspersus (assembly GCA_020745685.1). Taxonomy (NCBI): domain Eukaryota; kingdom Metazoa; phylum Chordata; class Actinopteri; order Labriformes; family Labridae; genus Tautogolabrus; species Tautogolabrus adspersus. The sequence goes on along the minus strand of CM036556.1, from coordinate 13,881,402 downwards.
AAAACCACAACCCAAATGTTATCAGATTGATTTAAATTGTGCAGCTTGGACCTCAGACGGGACAGAACAAAGAAAACAAACTTGTTACTAAAGCAGTTGATAAAATGTTTTTCCAGGAACATTCACGAACTATTGATCTAGAAATTCAGTTTGAGGTTGTCAGGGACACAAAAGCTCACATTGTCAAACCTGTTTGATAACTGATAAGTTCACATGAACATGGTACTAAATGTGTCTGCACACATGGTTAGTTATATGAAAGTCCTGAGGACAATAGAAGTGACATCACATTTCATCAAGTATCATTTATTTGAGCTTTAGGAACGGGGCACAGTGTAAAATAAAACCAGAATGAAGTAAACATGACTTTTCTGTGAGTAACACACAGCTTCAGTATTTAAATGAACTCATTTCACAAGTTCTTCTACGTGAGCAGTATCCCCACTATGCAACATTGAAAGTGAGTGTTGAGTAATATAACTCCAGTTAGAATCTCTAATCATACAGACAGCACTGATGTAAGTCTCAGCTGCTCATCAAAAGAAAAAAAAACTTGATCTTTACAATTAAACAATGATGCTGTAATCATATCAGGGTTTCCAAATTAGAAGTTGACCGAAAAAAAAAAAATCATGGACATTCAGCATTCAGTCAGTGGTGAAGATCCTTGCAGCAATATCCTCTAATAGCCAGTCCACTCCCGCTAACAGATTCTCCCCCGTTACCGCACTGCACCCAATGATACACCAGTGGTGACTTTTGATCTGATCTAGTGCCAGCACCTGCAGGAAAAACAGACAACACCGTGATTAAGTTAACGGTTATCTGACGTGAACACTTTAGGAATAGTAATATCACTGATATAAAAAAAGAACGGTTAAAGTGATGTGACGGTCATGAGGGTTTACATATCTCACCTCTTTTATTGCCTCTTTTGACAAGGCTCCTGGTAAATCCTGTTTGTTGGCAAACACCAGCAGCGTTGCACCAGCTAACATCTGCATGAAGAATAGGACACATTTAAATATACAAGTCTGTGTTATAATGAGACAGTAATGAAACATGAATGTCAGCTCCAAACAGTAGAAGAGCAGTGGAGCTGTCTCATTTGGGGAGCAGCATCCTTTGTAGCATCTTAGCCTGTGTAAACGGCTCAGGACAAACTGAAATGAGACAGTCCGGTCTAAGGGGGATTCTTCTTTTGCATCACCAGCTTTCCCCACCCTGACTCCCCCTTTACTAAGCACGGCCCCTGTCACCTAGCAACCTCAAAAGCTTCGCCGGACTGGCCAACACAACCAACATCACACAACCTACAGCATTATTTTCTATAATAATTTGAAATATTAAGGCCCCTTTTGTTTTTACACATTAGTACCCGTCGTTATTCGATTGAGTTAAAGCACTAACCTACATTTAAAAAAGTGTACAACAATGACTTCAGAACTCTTTCCTCTTCCATTAAAAAGAAAACAGCGATAATACTCTGATGACAGTATTCAAAAATAGAACCAGACACCTCACTTTCCCAAATTCATTCAAAATGTTATCTCTGAAGAGGATATAAGTTTCCAAATTTAGAATATAAAATTTGGTGTTTCAATGGACGATTAAAAAAAGGAAATAATTACAGTAAGTACCCTTATATTTATGACCAAACACTACATCCCTATATGAACATTTATGATGATCAGACCGATGTTTTTCATCTTCATGAATGAGCTGACAAACTAAATTTGGTGGTTTACAAAGCTGCATACTGTATCTTGAAAAGCGGTGATGCCTTTTTTTTCTTCTTACTATTTAGTTGGCCATACTTTGATTATGAATAAAGGTTTACAAAAAAAGAAGGGGTTGCACACAATGAATCCCGGAATATGTTGGGTCACAAAGGATGTAGTGGATGGATCCTTGGTTTGAAGGAGCCTTCAAAATGGGACAGCCTTTAACGTCCTGCAATGATGTAACTGGCCTTCATATGCGCACTCCAAAGGATGCTGCCCTTTACATGACACATACCCATTATTTTACTCAGAAATTAGGGGACATATAATATAGCTCCATTACATTCGATTTTCAATTAACTATTGAACCTAACATTCAAATTTCCATTACTTTAACAAGTGTGTGTGTTTGGTGCATGTACCTCTTCCTGAAGCAGTGAACTGAGCTCCTGTCTGCAGTCCTCAAGTCTCAGTCTGTCTGCGCTGTCCACTACCCAAATAAGCCCGTCTGTGCTCTCAAAGTAGTTCCTCCAGTAGGAGCGCAGTGACTTCTGACCCCCTACATCCCAAATATTCAGTTTAAACCTAGGAGAGAGAGAGGGGAAGGTGGGGAAGGGGGTGCACATAACATGAGGACTTCTGAGGAAAATATGGCCTAATAATTGATCTAACTGGGAAAAATACATGATCTCCTTAATGTGGTAAACAAAGGAACACACCACCAAAAGAACGTGACCATGAAAACAAGTGACACCGGCTGCCTGTGGGGATGTACAGTAGAAACGCGCAGGATAGGACTGCAACATAACAGAATATTTTTTCATCTTACAATAACTGAGATTCTTCTTAAAACAATCATACTCATTTACTGTAAAAGTATACTACCTTTACTTAACAATGCTTTGCAGTGCGAGGAGCACAGGAGAAACCTGTGAATTCATACATTTTAGTACCTCTGTGTATTGAGGCTTGATTGAGCTAATTGACATGTTCAAACTGGGTCATAAGGTGTTAATTAAGTTGTTCGTTTAGCTACAGAAATAATATGTTCTGAGTGAATGGGGGCCTGTCTTGAGATAGATAAAGCATTGAATGCTCTTAATGTTTAAAGAAATGGTTCATTAATTGTAATACGTTTGTTGAGACAAAGCCTGCTTTCATAGCATGCATTTGGACTTTTGACACTGTAAGAAAAGCACAGCTGTAGCCTGTACTGATAACATTTATGATAGTTTTGGTCAATTATTGCCCCAAAAGCAGAGCTAACATGAAAAACACCAGGGAGCCAGGGAACTGAATTGTATCGTCGACAGCTCTGCTTTTTCTACGCAGACAAACACTATCTCTAATCATAGAGAGGGGAATTAATACAAAATGAGTGTCTGAAAGTGTGTATGAAATGCTAAATGTCTCTTTAGGACGAAACTGCGACCTATACTGTGTGTATGTGTGCACGTGTATGTGTGCGCGCGCGTTACCCTCTGTGCTCCAAGGTTTTGATGTTGAAGCCCAGTGTTGGTGAGATGGTGCTGACGTCCTCTCCATTAAACTTCTTCAGGATGGTCGTCTTCCCCGCGTTGTCCAGACCTCTGCACGAACCACGTTAAAGACAAGCAACTCAAACAAATGTAATAAATGGCCCCTATCGATGAATGTTAAACTTTTTAAGTTATCTGCGTACAGTGTAGGATAGCTAGCACAATAACGTCAGCATACAGCACTCAATGTGCAAAACAAACCTAACAACCGGAGTCCTACTACATTGCCTAACCTAACACGGATGTAAACAACCTTTCAAAACTCTGGTGTTACTGACACTGATGGAGATATAATAACTTTGGTACATGCTACTTGTTCCAGCTAAGCTAGTAAGTATTACAGCCAGGATACAACATCAGTAGTCGCATTTCCCGCTCCTTCTGCTTCATCTTCTTCAAAATCGTCAGCAAACCCATCGTGACGGTGACCTGGACAGCAGCACTTATATTCAATATTATTCAACAGATTAATAGTATTTTTGTATTAAAGATATTCATCATCCATACGCAGCGTTGTGAACCAGGAAGAGGCTATACAGTCTAGTCCCGCCCAACATTGTTTGCAATTGGACTATTTCCTAAAACGAAAGCTGATTGGTTGTTGAGACGCTTGAAGCCGCTTGATTGGCCAGTGAGCATATTAAGGTGTGGTCTGATCCTCTGTGTCTCGCATGGCGCCCTCACGCGTCGATTGTAAAAATTGAACATTTGATTTAATCGATCAAGGGATGCAGTCCCCTTCAAAGCCTGCCTCGTTTCAGGAAATGTTTCAGAGTACAGACTGTGTGTTCAACGCTAGAAACGAATACAAAATAGGACACATTAAAGCAGTATAGGCTACTGTTTTCAAACGCTTTGAACATCAATGTAAAGCAATAATACGCTTGGAAACAGAAGTTTGGTAAAAACAGAAGTAGGCTACTGTAGGCCTTTTACTACAGAGCCAATTTCCTTACCTTTAAACTGCACATGTGAGCAAAACACAGAGGTGTTGATTTAAACCTAGGGGGAAAAAAGCTTACCTCTTTTTTTTTTTTAACCAGTCCTTTTATTGAGATGTTAGCAAGAAAATCCAGTTAATTTTCAGCATAGGCCCTACAGAGTCTGAAGCAAAGGTTTGAAATCATCAGTGGAGAAACAATAAAATACTGCATAGAGCCACAAATCTACCATTCCCATTGTGTTGAGTTGTTTGTCTATAGAAGTTTTTATTTTATTTGACACAACATCCCTAATAAAACAATGTCTCATGCGTGTTTGAATTCTGCTCTTCAATTTATGATTACCTTTTAATACACTTGAATTAAGTTGTTGGTTTTCTCTGAGCCATAATAGGTATGGTGAGCACCGATATCCTCACTATATCCAATGCCAATACAAGTCAAACTTTTTACAATTTATCATAAACACGTAATAGCTACGGCTTCATGCCATGTTATAAAAACGGAAATGTACATAATCATTATCAGCTATACTAGATATCTGTGTTTTATGATTATTTATTTTATTTTGAACATAAAAAAGGAGAAAGACTCCAAGTCAAGTTTTTTTTGACCTTATGTTTCATCATTTCCTGCTGTAAACCAGTAAATGCTGTTGGCTGCTTTCTGGGGGCTTGGTCTCTCATTTCCTGGAAAGCTCTTGAGAATTTCCCTGCACGGGAAGGGGGCGACACTTTTTTCAATATAGTCATCATGCGTCCCGGGTTATTCCTGTCCCAGAACATATTTTCTCATTCATTCATCGTGATGCATTCACGTGCTATCGAAAACAATAGGTTGTGTTGTGATACACACTTGGGTTGACCATTTCCAAGCGTACAAACATAATGGGAAATGTACAATAGGCCTACGCATAGACGTATGTTCGACTGAACAAGAGAAGCAGGGAAGTTAAAGACTAGGTGATAGCATATGTTTGAGATGCTATTTTAAATAGCCTATTAAATGCATCAAAGTGAAAACGTCAGTACCACAATCTGATGTTTGTGCTCCTCTAGCTACTTTGTTTTCGTCCTTATGTAACCCCCCCCCCCCCCCCCAAAAAAAAGAAAACCTCTATCACCAGTTCTCCACGTCTTTACATTTCTGCACAGTCTTAGAAACAAGAAGTTACATACTACATTTGAAGGCAGCACAGCGTCCGCTACATTTGCTGTGCAATGGGTCATTTTAAAAGAAAGAGAAACTGAAAGCAGTCTCATCGTCTCGTTGCATCATCTGTAGTCTAGTGCCAAGCCTTATGCACTCAAAAGCCATCAGACCGTCAGAGCGCTGCACTTACAGGCTCAATAAGTTACCAAGCAACAACGTGACTTTCGTTTGCATTGCCCACCGAGAAACGTGCATTCCTATTTCCCACATCTCAAGCCATTCACACTTCACTCTAAGCTGCAGAGAGGCGTTCTGGTGTTGTGCCAACTTCTGGATTTGAATGGCATCGCTTCTAGCTGAGGACACACTTCACGGATGATCCGGGCTGAGTGAAGGTCAGTCGGCAAGCTCAGGCTCCTGTTTCCGACGAGATGTCCCCGATACTCATGGAAACCCAGTACGACAGCAACAGCCCCAGCTCCATGTCAGCTGGGGACAACCACAGCCACAACGCTGGATCGGTAAGAATACCTTCTCATAAATCAACCAATCAAATAGATCAGCCATGCCTAAACAAGACCACATATCATATTAAAACTCTTGATTCATACTTTTTTTGTGTGTAAATCAATGTCGAGAAATTCTACTAAACTGACAATTTTATATTAATTGTTCCTCCATTTTTCTTTCCAGTTTGATTTATGAACATTTTGTTGTAATTAGCAATTTTTTGTAGAAAATATTTCATACTATGGAAACATTAATATCACCAACTCACTATAAAATCAATCATAACCTACTATTAAGTATTACCTTATTAAAATTCTAATCAGTCACTTTTGGGTGTCCACCAGGGCCTTCTACAAAGTCCCATCAAGTTTTGTGTCAGTAAAGGGACATATTTTGTGTGTCATCATTGCACCTCTTTCTCCTTTTCCTCTCAACTATCCATTACTGAATTAATGTCAAATTTCCCTTCATTGCTTCAAAAAGAACCAGGGAGTCACCTGAGGTGTCAACATTTGTTAAAAGAATTGCTTCAATTAGTGATGAGTCAAATATATTATATTATATATTGTATTTGTATGTCCAAGTTTAAAACACAAGCTTTTCTTTTCTTTTCTGCCTCATAATAATTTGGTTCTGTGATGTCCACTTATCTTACCAAAGACAGTCACTCATCTTTATGGTTTCAGTTTAGTTCCCCTCTTATCTTATCATCTCTAAACAGAAATACTGTTTACCTTATACCTTCATGTCCTTGAGGAGTCATGAAGTTATGACGCTGTGATCAGGGAAATCTGTTCGGAGCAGCATATTTATTTAAAGTGAATAATCGACACACCAGCAGTTCAATACTTGATTGATAGTTGATTGCTCAGAAGGATGCACTTAAGTGTGATATGATTTATATAGCTCTTGTTTCAGTGAATTTACTAACTAGATGCTGCTTTTGATGGCAGAAATGCAGGGGAAAATATTTGATACAGAAAATAATTAGTACTTTTTTTCCCGTTTAATGAATAAATAATCTTTTTAAATAGATTTTTTTGAAGCCATATAGAAAGTTTTATAGGTCTTATTGAGAAGCTTAAAAAAAACAATTGACTCTGCTCCTGATTATCACACGCTACAAAAAGCTGTGGCTCAGTGGTAGTTCTGGGGAAAGTTCAGGGGGTTTGATCTCCAGCTTCTGCAGCCATATGTCAGATGTGTCCTTGGGAAAGACACTTAACCCTTAAGTTGCTCTAGCTGCTTCGTCAGCGGCATGTGAATGTTGAAGGATGGGTTAGTAATAGAGGTGACTACCTTCCAAAAATCGATTTTTTTATTTAAAAAAAATATATATATACAGTATATAAATATATATATATATATTTGGTTCAATCAGTCACTCTCTGCTAAGTGCTAAAGCTAGCTCTTTAACTCAGTAGAATGCCAAATAGAGCAACAAGAAATCCAGCCAGTCTCACAGATGACTGGAGTAGATCCTGAAGTATGTACTCATTCAAAAATAGACTTTGAATCCAGAATCGTTTTGAATCGAAAATTGATTCTGAATCGAATCGTGACCCCAAGAATTGAAATCGAATCGTGAGACACCCAAAGATTCCCAGCCCTAGTTAGTAATACTGATGGACACTTTACATAGCAGCCTCTTCCATCAGTGTGTGAATGGGTTTAGATGTGTAGCTGTGACCTGCGGTGTAAAAGCAGTCAGAAGACTAGAAAAGCTCTATACAAGCCTAAGTCCATTTACCATATAGCTTCCCACTTTAATTGGGAGAGCACATGCCATTTCATGTGATAGGTTGATCTCATGACCCATGTGAATGATGGGAACTTTAAAAAATATCATTCAGCATCAAGATGTCATGCTGTAATCAAGGCCAACTTGTCTTGCCTTAAAAAAAAGATTTCTTTGAGGAAGTTGGATAAGAGTGTTAGTCAGATGACTTACTTAATTAATAAACACAAAAGTGTGTATTTATGCCCCTTTTTTAAAATCTTTACAGGAAAGTGAAGGAGAGGTACAACAGGAGGGACATGGAGGGGCAAGAAGACAAAAGAAGAACAGAGATGCTGCACGGAAGAGCCGCAAGAAGACAACAGAGAGAGCAGACGAACTTCATGCGGTAAAAAAACATACACTCCTTATCTTCATTCTGCCCTTTGCTTTCTAATCCTTCTTTTAGACACCCACCTGTAACACACACACACACACACACACACACACACACACACATACACACAGGCTGTCCGACTTGTGCGTGTCTGTGTGTCTTGTGTAATGTGACTGCATGCTCAAAGCGGTTTCTTGTAAATACTCTGCTTTAGGAGAAGGGCTTTCCCTCCCTCTGCCCTCCCCATTGGCCCATCCTTTCACTCTCACACACACAGTCCCGCCTCTGTTGTTGTATCCACCTCTTCACCGTTTTTTTCACCCTGAGGGTCAAATTCCCCATGTGGTTCTCCACAGAGACGTATTTCACACACCAAAATGAGCTTCCTGAAGGACACGTTCAAGCTTGCATTTTGTAAAAGCTAAACATGTCACGACTCACAAACTGAAGAATGTACACCATTGTTAAACAGTTCATGAATATGTTTCTTTTTTTTGCGTTTATTACATCCTCCAAGAATACAGCTACAACTCTAAGCACTTAGCTAAATGTGCTTAAAAATACTGTCATACTTGAAAGACTACATATTTGGTCTTAAAGTTTAGTGAAAGTCCAGCTTTTCAAACGGAAATAACCAAAGATTCACAACAGTTCTCGGTAAAATATCCTTCCACTGGGAAGATTAAAAAGGGGTTGACATTTAGGGAAACTTTGTGTGCTTAGAGTTAAAGGGGAGCAATGATAGCACTTTTGTATATAGGCTAAATATGAAGCTACCACAAGCAGTTGACTCGCCTTGCCTGTTACAACGAAACAGCCAACCTGTTAGAGTCTCTCTTATCTACCAGAAGGTGGTGGGGTTTGATCCCCAGCTCCTGCAGTCACACCATTTAATGCTCACATATCAAATGATAAACAACTTTGAAATGAAATCCACAGGAATCACTGCTCCCATCGAAAATAAAGTAAATATCTCCCTCTGAATCTTTTGTTTCTAAATGTTAAACACTGAGGATTTAAGTGTTGTTAGTGAGCTAGGTGCTGGTAGGTGGACCAGCATTTCAATCTTTATGCTAAGCTAAGCTAACCTTACCACCTCCCTGCTGTAGCTTTTATTTTAGTGTAGAGATATGAGAGTTGTACTAATCTTTTTTTATCCAACGTATTTGCCAGAAAGTCTAACTATTAAACTGATCCAAGCTTGAATGTCAATACATTTTTTATTTGTATTTGACCGTTTGGTTTGTTTCCAATTAAAAGTCTTAGGTTAATATTAAATAGTTATAACCCTCGTGAGATGCACATGAACACATTTATGCTTCACACAAGAACACAAGACCAGCACTTCTGTATTTAAGGAAGTGTCAATTAAATAGTAAAGTTTGGTCTTCATTTATTAGTCATTATCAAAAAAAATGTTCTGACAGGTTTCTGCTTATCTTAACGGAACAATGTGTGAAATGTGACACATAAATATAGCAGAAATCAAGTATGTCCTCTGTAAATGTCTCCCTGAGTCATGACTGTCTACAATGAGTGAGAAGCACGAGTCCCACTGACTGTGTTGTGGTCAGAGTTGTGTAAACATCAGGTTTACATAGACGGGACGGCCGACTCCTCCCCTTGCTGTTTAAGTCAGGGACTGGAGAAAAGAGGAATAACATAGCCTACTCACTGCTTATTCTGAAGTCACGTAAGCGTTTTTAGATCCTGTATTTATATGCAATGTGAAACTACGAGTTAGCTAAAGGGCGCTAACTTTAGCCTGCTAACACAACAATGCAGGCCACAGGCAATTGCAGCTCGAACAAAGGACAATTTTGTCCGCTGCTTGCGCTAAACACCTCTGCGCCAACTCGAGTTGAGGGGGGTCGGAGGTGTATCGCTGGAGGAGAGCAAAGACTTTTAGGACGGCGGAGGTGTCGCCAAACAGCAGTAGGTTTTAGTTTCATGCTGATGCTCAAGGGCGACATCTACTGGATCAAAAAGTCGCACATTCTTCCTTTAGTAATGAATTTGTTCCTCAGTCACGCCAACAATCTTTTTTTATTTCCACTATATCAACATGAGAAAGTTAAAAACATGACTACGCTTGACACTCAGATAAATTATGTTGCATCTCATTCTGACATTCCAACTTGTCGGGTAAAAATGATGCACAGAACCTCGTAGTTAAAAATGTTAGCATAAGTATTGTTTGCTTTATTGTCCTCCGTCACACCTTTCCTGTTATAACCAGTTGGATGAGTTTGTTTTTTTAACTCGATTGGTGAATTGGTGGGTGTGTGTGTCTTTGTGGAAGAAGTCCAGACTTTCACTTTCTTTCTTTTCTTTCTGTTCTGCTCACCGTGTCCTCGTCTGTCATTCTGAAGAAGCCACAAACTAGTTTGACTTACTGACATTACAGTAAGTGTCAGCAGTTCATGGTTTAAGCACATGTGAAACACAACAACATAGAACTTATGCTTTGACCATGTCTCTGCGACCTCTGTGACCTTTTATAGTATCTATCTGATTGGGAAAAAGACTTCTTTTTGCAGTCTGTAATTAGGTCATTGGAGCTTAACGGCCATGAATCGTCTGTTATGGAGGATAACTGTTTTCAGATTGCACTCAAACTTAATGAGGCTATAAAAGCAAGAGTTTAGTTAACAGTTAACCACAAAAATTGGTTCTTACAAGTCTGTACAGCACAGGGTTTTGTTTGTAAGGTTAAACAGCCCCAGTAAGATTTTTATTGTATTTAAAACTGGTCAGCAGGGAGTCTACCTTTTTTCTCCCTCCAGCACTTACCCGCTCTTTCATGGTGAACTTGCAGCCCTGTCAATATTTCAGTTCTCCTTTAAAGTTCCGACTTAAACCACTCATCATCCGCTCAGTAGCTGTTGTGCTTTTTATCACAGCACCTGAGAAGAGTTTTAAAGAAGAGTGCCATTAGAAGTGCTTGACTCTCATGTTTCATAAAAGCACAAGGCAGGCCTGGTGTTGATATATGTCTTTAATCAGTTTTTATAGCTAAAGATGACCACTCGTAGGGATAATAAAGACAAACCTGACTCAACACAACATGAGCTATTAGTCATTTCTAACCCCCTTTTGTGCACATCATTGTTTTTTAATCTCTTATCTTACCCTGTTCTCCCCTTCTTCTCCCCAGGAGCTGCAGAGTCTGGAGCGATCAAATTCAGCCCTTAAGAAGGAGATTGCCTCATTGAAGAAAGACCACAATCTCTATACGACGGCTCTGGAGCGCCACAAGCCTTTCTGTACCCTAAAAGCCTCTGCATCCAGCTCAACAACCTACCTCTCAGTTTCGCCTCCAGCTGCCTGTCAGACCGGCCCCGGACCTCTTCAGGCCTCAAGCTTCACTCAAGCTACTGCCTCCTCACTCTCTACCTCCTCAACCTCCAGCCTTGTTCTTCAAACCCTTAACACTGTAGAAAACTCTCATCTCACATCTTCAACTCCTGCTCCAACAGCTCCATCATTAGTTTCCTCCACTGTCTCATCTGCTAAGTGCTTCACACCCTCCAGTTCTATGACTGGTTCTTATTCTGTCTCTTTCGCTACAGTCCCACCTCCTCACTCTTTGTTTAGCGAAGCTCCTCCATCCCGAATCGCTTCAGGGATGACAAAACGTAGGCATGTCTGCACCAGCCTTATTTCAAGCAAAGAACCCCCCAGCTCCCTCACCACACCTGCTCAGCCCAAGTATGGGCAAGGCGCACACCATGACAGTTCTTCATATTCGGGAAATGCGTCTTTCTCTTCACGTCCTCCTTGTGCGCTCGATGCCTTGCTATCAAAACAACCCTCTTTTAAATGTCCGTCATCGAATGTAGGGCCTCCTTACTCCACTTTGGTGTCAGAAAACACAGGTCAAGCAGTCCAAGCTTATCCAATGAATATGTCACAGCTTCACCCAGGAAGCTTCAAAGGAAATCCAGTGGATCCACCATCAACTCTTCTAGGTTGTGCTCCTCAGCCCCTCTCGTTTTCCCCTCAGGCTAACCTGGAGCCGTCACCAGGCTCTGCCGTAACGGCCGCACATAATTCTACGCCCCTGCTTTCCCTGCTCACAGTCCCATATCCACTTAATGTCTCTCAGGCGACATCCAGCAGCTTTGAAGGGCCGCTCTCTCATCCCCCACTCCAACTTCAAAATTCAGGGGATTGTTCAGTAGATTTCTCCCTTTCTGAGCTCCTGGAATCCGATGATTGGATACTACATTAAGCATGACCAGTAGCACTACATTTCATATAGCAAGGCAGACCCAGTTCCCTGTGCCAGAAGTGATATTTAATTATCAATATTCCTATATTTTACAATCAAATCAAATTATAATCATACTCTGAAGTTCTTTTTAACCAAATTGGTACAGAGTCAATGCTGATGACTGTTCATTCTTTTTCTAAAATAACCACAGTACAGCTTATTATAGTGACAACACTGCACGTAGCAGCTACATCAGCAACTCTAAGGTCTTACAAGTTTAAGAAGACACATTTTCCCATTTTACATTTGTACCTACAAAAATAAAAATGAACATGTGTTGGCCGTTGCTCATATCCCTCCTCTTCCCTTTTTAAAGGGATGATTTCATGTTTTCGCATTAAGTACAGTAGTAGTGCATTTAAAACTCATATCAACACCTGTAGTTAATTTTCTCCTCCTACAGCTGCTAAAATGTCCAACTTTGCCAACTCAGTTCAATAAATGAGCTACTTGTGTACAAGCCCCTGAAAAATGAAATGTGAACCTTAGAAATCCAGCAGCGTACAAGCTTTAGAAAATCTCAGAGGTAGGCATTCTTCTTCTTCTTCTTAGTCCATAGATTAAGCTCTGAAAACTGAGTAAACATTAAAAACATAACTTAATTCAGGGTGGAGTACTCACTTCCCTGCAACTTCGAAGGAAATATTCTTAGGACACACTCGCATCTGGGCTCCGTCTGAGTGGCCGTATGAGAACGAGTGCCCAACCTAACGACCTGCCCATGGCAGCACATTACAGGCATTACTACTTCACTTTTATTCTTCCGTCTTTTTCTTTTGTTTTTATCTAGTATGTATTGCACAATCGAAAATACTCTCCTCAAACATTTCGCTGCTACTGAAAATTTATTTATGTTCTACAATATTTGACTCAAGACAAAATTCAGTCAACTTGCTGATTCATTTTCAAGCATATTTTGTTTTTTACTTTTGCTACGATAAAACACATACAGCTCCTTCTTCACTTGAAATAACAGAATTGCATTATTTCTACCTATTCTAATTATACTCCTGATGATAATTAGAATTAGGTTTTCACTATATTCACCTGCAAGAATACATTCACAACAAGACAAAGGTGATGACTACGTAGGGATTTAAAGCCTGACGAACCACAAGGTGCCCAGATTAAATATGTCAGTTGGTGTTATCCAAATACTTTGGGGGTATCTGTATTAAATATCTGTTTTATATTTTTGGTTACCAAGTATATTCCTCAATAAAAATGTGCTTAAAGGTAGATTGACGATTTATTTTGAAATGCATTCTTTTTAAATATCTGTTGAAACCCTCTTCACATCTTGACAGAAAATTAAAACATGAAAGGCTCTGACAATAAGTGGTTGAAGACTGCCAAAATGGAGCTTACGCTTGCCTATCAAAGCTTTAATTAAATATGAAAAAAGAGAGTGTTAATCATCCGGAGAGGGCGCCTAGTCGTTCAATCTTTCATGCACAAAGCATTTGACAACTTTTTTTGGACTCCCTGCAAGACCAAAAACAGAGAAATGTATGTATTCGATCACATAGATTGTAATTTTTTGTAGTTTGTAAAACTTTTGCCTTCCAACAGTCTGTCTTAAAGACCTGTATTTGGCAGACGGTAAGCCCGCACAGATCTTTGAGAGAGAAAAGATAAGATGATGGTGTTGTAAGGAACTCTTGAATACTGAGCATTAACTGACAGTAAAGGATCCGTCTGGCTTTTTGTGTCGAAACACCTGCTGTATGTAAATGTACAAGTGAATGAATAACTAGCTAATTAAATCATTATCAATGGAGAGATTTAAAAAAAAAAAAAAAAAAAGTAATAACATATCTGGGCTTCTTCACTTTGTATTTGAATGTCAGTTTTGTTTTTTCTAAGGATGTTCTCTCTGGATTGTTCTGCTTATTGTACACTATATATGTCGATGCACAGGAAATAAATGAGTCTGCTTAATATAGTTGATCCTCTAGAAGTTGTTGCCATTTTGCATTTCTTATGCATTAAATTAATATATTGATGCTCTTCTACACCTGGCAATGGAGTCTTTAATGTTGCACTCACCCACTAATGCTTTTCATAACTTCTTTGGAAAATTAATATTTTAGTGAGTTTTTATGGCTTTTAAAGTTATATGTTTAAGTTAGGAACTTTTTTATCTCAGCTTGAAGCAATGTCTCAACACTCTGATTTGATGACACATCATTGTGTCTTGTATGAGAAAGTTGGTCTGTCGTCCTTAAGCTGGCAGCACACTAGACGATTACGGCCTGATTGTGGGCCCGATTAGCCGCCACAACGATCAGGCTGGTGTGGTCGATGCGAGGCTTGACATGTGGAATTTTGTGTCCAAAGAATCTTCAAGTTGGTGGTGTCACTACTTTTATTTTACTGCTCCCGATCCAGTCAAACATGTTTGATATTTACAATTCCTGGTCGGACGGCCTTCGACCCTCAGTAGCCAATGAGAGCAAGCAGATTTGGAAGCATCACCAACTGGATGTTGTGTACTCTGACTCTGGTTGAGGATTATAACATTAAAAATAGGTTTAAACTGTCCTTACGTCTGCAGTCTCACACAGTTTAAAATCTTTATAAGGACATTCTTCATTAACGGCCTTCTTCTGTTCTTTACTGACTGCTTAATCTGTCACTAGATGTAACCTTCGGTCTCATCGTGGAAACATCATGTATGGTGTTCCTCAAATTCCCTGTCTTTGGTAAAAGAGCTTTTTTATTGCACCCTCATCTTGGTCTGAGCGACAGGGTCACCTTCAACTAGAGCGTCGTATTAGCTTAGAAGATTTTAAAACCAGGAGGATCAAGACTCGTTTGAGCAGCGCACTACGGTGGCCCTGAAGGTCAACTGTCTATATATTTCACCTGCTGCGAATATATTTCACTTGCTGTGAAATATATTTCACCTGCTGCAAATATGCAGGCACATTTACGTGACATCTTGTTCAGAAATTGTTCATGCGTCACGATGATGCGTGGAATACAGTTGTTATGGGAAGCACTTATTCTTTTATTAGACACCTTCAGCTGATCAGTGCGTCTCCACATAAAGGTAGACGGGGTGCTCATGTCAGCAGGACAGCAGCGCTGTAACTTCATTTACAAGTGAAATCTCCTGAGTGACTGTATACTGACAGGATCAGAATCTAATGTTAAGAAAGGAAATGTGTTTTCTACACATCCCAAACGTACCACACGAGGTCCATACAGTGAAATATGTATAATATATAATCATATTTGCTGCACTATTACTGCACACAAACCTTTACAGTTTGTGTAAACAGCTTCTCTAATCTTTAAAGTTAAGAAGACCTTCATACAGCGATACAAAACAATGAATTAACTAGATGACAAGCTTGCACATCTTATTATAATAATGTGATGATCATATGGCTCTGGGCTTTAACAATATCACATCCTTAAATAGGTACAGTATAAACATTAAGACTCAAAGAGTTAAGGACAGCCTGAGCTTGGAGCAATGAATTATTATAAATTAATGTGCTTAAATGGAGAAGTGAAGCCTATTGTAACAGTCCTCCCTACGTGTTTAATGGACGTAGTTTGACAGTCAGCCAAACTCCATTCAATGATGAGTGAGTCAGGTAGTTAGTTGCTCTTTGATTCATTCACCAGATTGAATAAGGAGTGAAAACTACAAGACAAAACAAAATGCACAGATTACTGTCATATCAAAGGTCTGTATAAAGAAATACAAACGATTCAATGATCAATGCTGACGTGCTGCAAATATATAACAAAAAAAATGCTTAGTTGTCGCTAATGCTAAGCTACATGTTAATATGTTACATGCTAAAGCTATGCTACATGCTACGCTACATCAGAAGCATTGCATAAAACATAACAACAAGGCTAATGCTAATGTTAAGCAATGTGCTATGCTACATCAGAAGCTCAGAAGAAATCCATGACACGTAATATCAAGGCTAATGCTAATGCTAACGCTACACATAGTCATTTAAGTACATACGGATACTTCCAATAAATACTGCAACTACATGCTAACAGAGTGACAAAACAATTTCCGAGGCATGTGTTAATGTTAGCTTAGCATGACTAGCAACAAGTACTTTGTGTGAATAACTTCTGATAAATCTTAAGAATAACTCATTGACAAATGACTTCAAACATTGTATTTTAAACCAAAAGAAAACACACTGACTATTTTTACACATTTTATTCATTGTTACACATCAAATATATCTTGTTAGTCACCTGTTGCTCCACAGCCCTGCCTGCACTCCTCTCTCTCAACCAGGAAGTGTCAAACAGAGCTGAACCCAGCCTTGGGTTTATATGGGGGTGTGTCAAGTGGAAGGTGCCATGTTTGGTAGAAGTGGAGGGGTGTTTAGGTTGTAGAGATTAAAAATGGTATTTAAAAGGCTGTTTAAGTATTTACTTAACTGAAATGTATTTTGACATGCTTTTAGCCTTATTGCAGATAGTATGTGTTGTTTGTAGAACAGGTAATACTCACCTGAGAGTAAATTGATTTCCAACCCCTTTTGGTAGGTGCCAGCTCCTATATAAGAGGAGGCTTGGGGGCTTCTTAGGTAGTTGGAGGTTGGAGTTGGAGTGGCACAGTGCTAGAGAGAGATTCAACAACTTATCATAGTTTACAGAGCTGCAAGGACCCAGACTGGTATTGTTTAGAGCTCAGTCTCTTCTTTTGTTTGGCACTTTTTGCATTATGTTATTTTTTCTTGCAAGTATTATTTTTCATTTTTACATTTTCTCCAGGCCTGCACTGTACATATTGCTGCACTTGATTGATTTCACTGTAAATTACTTCACTGCATTTTTGAATTTTCCCTCATTGTTGGGCCTAAGCCACTAGGCCATCCTTACAAAGTGAACACCCCGGAAAGGCAAGCCAGCAGAGGTGTAAAGAGTACTAAAATATTCTATTCAAGACAATGGAGCTTCTGGGACTGTAGGAAGCTCTGAGGGTGAAGGTAAGGAGCCAACTCTGTCATACCTGATGTCCATTCTCCAGGCCCACATGGGTCAGCAAGAGGGCATAATGAGCTAACTGCAAGGCAAGAACAGCGCTTTAACCCTCCTATTATCTTTAGAGTCAATTTGACCCTATTCAATGTTTAACATCTCTAAATAAATGATTGACATCATTTTTTTGCTTCATATTTAATGACTTTTCCCAATTTAATGAAGACAACTGGGTAAACATAAAATTAACATGATGATATGTTTTCAATGTCCTGTACACATTTTGTACGCATTGGTGTTCTTTGGTGTCAATTTGACCCCAGGCTGTTTTTAGCTGTATAACCCTTGTGTGATGTTCAAGTCAAATTGTCCCATTTTATATTTTTACTTAAAGCTCTCCTCCCACCCCAAAAGGCTGCTGAGGGAAGCTGTAAACAGAAGCTCCGATGGTCTCCTTCGCTCACAGCTGGCACGGTCCCCTTCATCAGAGCATTCACCTGCCCTGACCGCTCCTCCTCAGCTGGTGAGTCCGCCCCGCATTGACATCATTAACGTGTACAGGCCTGCACTGTCAGCACTCCGGCCTCATCTCCTCGTCCACTTTTCTCTCCCACGACTCTGATAATCGACGATTCCATAATAAGGAATGTTCAGTTCTTCAATGCTACAACTCTCTGCCTCCCTGGCGCTACTGTCCCCGTCATTTTGGAAAGACTAACCTAAACCAAACCCTTCTTTTTACAGTGATTTTTCTGACTTTCTGACCCAACTCTGCTCCATTTCAAATCCTGTTCTGCTCCGCGGGGATTTTAACTTCCACATCGATGACACTGAATGTAAAACTGCCTAAGAATTCCTGGACCTACTTCACTGCCTCAACTTCACACAGCACGTCAACTTCCCCACTCACAGCCGTTGTCACATTCTGGACTTGGTCTGATCCACTGGTCTCACAATCCATCAACTATCAAGTCTCAACCTCAACATCTCTGACCATCTGGCCATATCCATGGACATTGTCATCCCTCTCTCCACTCCAAAGTTGAAACGAAAAATCTCCTTCAGAAACAGAAAATCAGTCGCCCCCTCAGCTCTCTCAGCCTCTATAACCAGCAAAATCTCTTCCTCCCCTTCTTAAACCCAGTGACAACATCTCTTCCTCCTTCACAGTTGACAAATGCAATGCTTTTCTTTCATTCTTCCAATCCAAAATTGACACCATTTACAGCAGCTTCAACACTCTCACTGTCCCCTCCTCATCCCAACCGGCATCCCCCATCCTCAAGAAACCATCATCCGCCAACATGGTCTCCGTTTCCACTGTTATGCAGATGACATCCAGCTGTACATCTCCACCGATTCTATCACCACTGTAACCCGCTCCACTCTGACAAACTGCCTCAATGAAATAAAAACATGGATGCACACCAATTTCCTCTCACTCAACTATGCAAAATCAGACATGATAATCATCGGCCTCAAATCCCTCACCAACTTCATTCAAAACTTCTGCCTCCCAATAGACAACATCCCCCTCCACTCATATGTGCAATCTTTGAGTCATTTTTGACAGCCACCTCTCCTTTGATCACCACGTTACCAGCTCACAAGAACCGCCTTCTTTCACCTCAAAAACATAGCCCCTCTCCGACCTATACTCTCATTCTCTGCTGCTGAAACCCTAATCCATGCATTTATCCAGACTCGACTATTGCAATACTATCCTTATCGGCACATCATCCAAAGTCCTCAAACTCCAATACATCCAGAACTCTGCTGCACGCTTTCTTTTCCCGATCCCGTGACCACATCACCCCCGTCCTTCAAAATCTCCACTGGCTACGTGTCCCATACCGCATCCAATTTAAAATCTTGCTCCTCACACATAAAGCCCTTAACCACCAGGCCCCCTCCTACCTCACGGATATCCTCCACCATCACACTCCTTCACGCAGCCTCCGTTCCTCCAACGTCAACCTCCTGTCTTCCCCACAGACAGTTTTTCTGCTAAATGAGGAGCCAGAACAGTTGGTGAGCCCTCAGGGGCCCCATACTGGTCTAGGGCCTCAATCAGTTGCCTGCCTTGCCTGTTGACAAGCAGCGCCTCTGCATGCACAGTGAGGAGCTCTGCCAGCAGTGTCAGTATCCCTTTGGGACAGTAGTTACACTCTGGTTTTAGAAGTACGGCGATTGTGTGTGTAGGCAGTGCCACAGGAATGAGTCCTAAAACCCGAAAGTGAGTTAGAATTTTAGCGCCATGGGTTCTATCCTCTAAAAGTCAATGGGGATTTTGAATGGGTTTGTGGTTAGACGCCTGAAATAAGGTCTGTAGTTAACACATGCTTAAGAGGTGTTGGCGTTTTGTTAGACGAGATAAACTACGTTGGATAAGACCCCAACTTGTGAATTTTTAAGTTTTTACGCATACTAAAAACGGTGGTTTCTAACAAGTGGCTAAATGAGACTACAGTGCTTGTCGGTTACATTTAACGTCATCACGCCTGGAACTCTCTCACCAGTCCGCCTTATAGCATCTAGTCTTGTTTTTCAGTGCTCTTGCAAATATTAGGTTAATAAACAACTTATTAAGCTACGGTTTCGCTAGCTTGTCAAAACTGATGATTAGACCGATGAAGCATAACGGTAGTGACGTCAAAATCAACCGACCGTGGTGTAGTTCGCTTGTAGCATAAAGTTAGCTTTTTACTTCTCTTGGCTGCATTAACGCTTCAAACTTCATAAAAATGGTGTTCATTTGTAAAGATTATCCTGCTAAACAAAACGCCTACGCATCAGAAACGTGTGTTAGCCAAATAACTTATTTTCTGCAATGATCCAAAATCCAATGCAAAAATCCCATAGGCGAATTCTCGTTAGAACCCATGGCGATGCTACTTCCAGGTTGGCCTACAAAAATACGTCATCACTTTTGTTCTCTATAGGCTACTGGTGGTATTTTCTTGTTTCTGCAGTGCCCGTCCTGCAGCCTGTGTACTTGCTGAGCGACTTGAGGAGACCCTACGAAGGAAGCAGCAGGCGTGGTCAGTAACAGAAGATCGTGACAAATTACTCATTGTTTTGTTGGAGCTGAGTGATAAGTGTTGGACTTTTAGCTCTCCTTTGTATCCCTTGTTTTACCTGACTTTTATTCCTGCTTTAGCCAACTTTTAGCAAAGACATTTTAGGACAATTTTTATTGTTTTATTTGTTTTAATTTGGTTCAGTTTTAGGACAACCTAGCTCATAAATAAATCTGTTTTGGCTGAAAAGCTGGCCAATGTCTTTGTGGCGGCACGGAAAAAGGGTCAACCATGGAGCTACAATGCATGGAGGACGACAAAGGACAGCCACAAACCAGCCCAACAGTGCCACCAGGGAGCAGCAACCAGTGCAGGTAAGTCTCTCATGTGGGAGGGCCAGCCAGCTAGTAGGCCAACAAAACCCTCTAGCAAAAAGCTAATTTGTTATCTATGTGGACTTAAGGCCATACTTAGCCCATGTACCCGAAAAACTCTGATAAAATCACAACTGTTGTAGTTAACAAACAGTTGGAGGTTTTGCGTTCAACCTTAAAAATATGCATCCTGTCAAGACGTTTTCAGGATTCAGGGAAAATCTCACATGAGTCCTTCAAATCTGGGATCTGAAGGAGGTAGTAAAAATGCCAAGGAATGTCTAAATGGATCTTCTCTGTGATTGTGAATTGTTTGTTTTAGTGATTTTTAAATTTTCTATTTTAATATTTCTTTTGTTTTCTTTTTCTCTCTGACATGATGCTTTTGATGTCGTGTAAAGCACTGTGAATTGCCTTGTTGTTGAAATGTGCTATATTAATAATCTTGCCTTGCACAAATGTGCTTTGTACCACTTTCCTTTTGAACATTGGGGTTGCTGATAATCTGCCTTTTGATGCTGTTCTAGGAAGAGACCTACCGGTTCTTTTTGATTTGTTGGAGCCAGAACAAAGCAGAAAGTGTAATGCTTTCAATGAGGAGTTGGAGACCACACCTGGGAAGTCTCTGAAAACCTGCAGACGGAGAAGGCAGGAAAAATTCCAAAAGACAGTGGTGACACCATCAACCAGCACTGAGCCAGAGTTACAACTAGGGTTTCAAGTTCCAGGTAGTATAAGTGATATGCAGAAAACTGATCCATCTTTAGTCTCTCTTTTCCAGGAAGCAAGGAGAAGGAGCCAGAAGCTGAGTTGGACATCATAAGTGACGAGTATATCCTACAATATGGCATCCTCTATTGTCAACAACAGTCAGCGTTGCAGCTAGTGGTTGCCCAAGCAGCTGGAAACACCATGCTTGCCTTCAGGCACTCAGTTCCCTGGGCTGGCCACCTGGGCAAACACAAAAACACGGCTCGCATTAAAAAACCATTTCCACTGGCCTACGTAGAGATGCTGCTCAGTTTTGTAAAAGTTGCCCTCAGTGCCAAATAACATCTGCTAAAACACCCCAAGAGCTCCACTTCAACCACTACCCATATTGGCACCCCATTTGAGCACCTTGGGATGGACATTGTTGGTCCTGTAGAGAGAAGCAAAGCAGGAAACCGTTATATGCTGGTTATAACAGACTATTCCACCAAGTATCAAGAAGTCTTTCCACTGAAATCCATAAAGGCAAACACAGTTGCTTTCTGTTTGGTACAGTTCTTTTCAAGGGTGGGCTTCCCTTGTGAAATATTAACTGATCAAGGAACTAACTTTATGTCTTCTCTGCTGAAACAGGTGTACCAGTTACTTGGTATCAGGAGACTCAGGAGGACCACACCATATCATCCTTAAACAGACGGAGCACTTTAACCAGACCAAGTTTGTAAATAACACTGGTACAGACTGGAATCAATGGCTGCCCTACCTCCTCTTTGCATACAGAGAAGTACCACAATCCTCCACTAGTTTCTCTCCTTTTGTATGGACATGAAGTTTGGAGCCCGTTTGCACTGTTGAGAGAGATATCGGAAGGAGGCAAGGGGAGGGTGGGATCTGTTAATGTTGTATCCTATGTCATCCAGATGAGAGAGCGGCTGGAGAAAATGGGTGAGCTGGCCTAATCGCACATGGCGGACGCCCAGCAGCAACAGAAGTCCTATTACGACTAGTCAGCCAGGCGGAGAACCTTCGACCCAGGACAAGTGCTGGTGCTCCAACCTAGTGATAGAAGTGATGCTAATAAGAAGTGTGCTGGATGAAGAAGTGGATGAGCAATACTTACCTCTCTAGTGACCTGGTAGACCATGATCTCAGATGGCCAACGGCTTCAGGTGAGATTTATCAGACGTTTTCCAGGAGAATCCTGGGAGAACAAATATTGTTGAACATGACATTGTTGTGAGAGAAGGTGCAAAGATGAGAGGTGAGAAGATTAAGTTACAGGATCCCTGAGCGCTGCTGGCCTCACTGAGGAGGGAGGTTGACCTGATGCTGTCCCTGGGGATCATCGAGGCTTCAAAGAGCGAGTGGTGTAACCACACTGCATTGATTTCAGGAACCTGAATTCAGTTTCTCAATTTGATTTCACCTTGTTGATTTAAAGTTATATTAAATTGACCTCTTTTATATGTCTAGTTCTTATAATTTGGTTTTTAAACTTGGTTTTCTATTTTTGGGTAAAATAAAAACCCACCTTTTCTTTAAACTTACTCCTGTGTCTCGTCCCTTACTGCTTGGGTCGTCGCAAGACAATCCTTCTCATCGCAGTAAGAGTGTTTATAAGGCACACTACAAGTGAAGGCCTGTGTCTGGCCATGAAATGTTTGTCTGATTTCACCTTTTGCTTTGATAATGTCACCAGTTGTAATAATCCCAATGGATTTCATTACCTACATTAAGATGTGGGTTCTTCTTTTTTAGGCTTTGGCAGAGAAGCCATCCAGTGGCGACGAGAAAACGTACGGCTATCTCCTCACACCGAAAGACGAGGGATCTGAAGGTAAACTTTTTATATGATTCTGAGAAAACTCTGTACCAATTTTAAAAAAATGAGCCGTGCAATGTAACAAGGGGGAGTTAACAATCTGACACGTCTGTGTTTCAGGATTATTCTCTGAATCGTTGCTCTGCACGGTTTTGTTGCTGTGACGTAATGGTAATACATGTTATTGTTTATGTCAACAGGGATATACAATGCGTTTCTACTCATAAGGGCGGGTTTTTCCACATTTCAAACCTTGCATTGGCAAAGATCGAGACATGTATCAAAGAGATTTTTGATTTTTATCGTAGCCTCATTGTTGACCAAATGAAACATTAAATCCTCTTTTTGTCATTGCAGCTGTATAAATAATGGATGTAGGGTCTTTCAAAGAGTTTAGTTGATACCCTCTATTGTTAGTGCTAATTTTTATTTTCTGATAAGCAGAATTTTAATTCCACCTCTCCACACACTCAGCTCCAGTCTCAAATCAAGATAGACTTCTGCTCAGCCAAGGATTACCACGACGAAGGCTGCAGTACAGCGGTAATGTTCAGTCTGGGCCATGAAATCCACTTGGTGATCCGGGTCAGTGTCTTTTCCCTCCTGTAATTATGATACATTGGGTAAAAGTGAGTTGCTGTGTTATTAGTGCATGTTGTGTGTGCATTTCAGCCTATGTGTAACATGTCTCAGTAATGGAGTGAAAAAGTAATTTCCCTCTGTGGGATTAATAAAGGATATCTTCTTCTTCTTACAATGATTGTCTCTGATAAATATATTATATACTGTTTATATATTCCTCAAATCAACACATGTAAGCTGAATTAATGTGTATGCCAACTGAAAGTAAAAAAACATTTTTTGATAAAGGAGCTAGTGCAACATTTCACACAAATACAGCAGAAATCAGTCTCTTTAAATGTCTCTGAGTCATGACTGTCTACAATGAGTGAGAAGTGTCCTGTTGTCCGAGTCGTGTTTACATGGACGGGACAGCCTTGCGTATAAAGTTGTTTTAGTCAGGGACTAGAGAAAAGAAGAATAACATACTCACCGCTTATTCAGATGTTACGGGTTTATTGAGACATTATTTTTGTGTATTGTCAGGATTACTACGTTATGTAAAGAACTTTGTAGCGTTGGTTTTTGGTAAGTGCTCTGTAAACAAAGCTAATGGGTAAAAGAGAGGTAAAACAAATAGAAACAGTTGCACAAAGTTAAAAGGCCTGTTGGAAAAGATTGCAGGCGGGGAAAGTATATAAGCCTTTTTTTTTTTTTTTGTCTTCTCTTCTGCTCAAGGATACCCTGAGTCTTTGGGACCTTCACTTCCTTGTCATGATTCACGGTTGGCCCGATCTGGTCATTCATGACTTTGAACTCATCACGAGTGTGGCTCTGCCTCCATGGTGGCGTATGTATCAGTGTTTTAAAACATACTACAGCTGTAATTTATACAGAGGAATGGGACTCAAGTAATGATTAAATATCAGTTTCACAGCCAAGACAAAAGCAGCATGAGGATGATTACACTGACCAAACAAGACAGCTGTCAGGTATTTGTACAAATCCTTTTAAAGAACTGTGATATGTGATTTTCACGAGGCTGTTCTGAATTCAACATAAAGCTTTATGATTTTTCAGATCAACTCACTGCAAATACGATTCCTGCCCTCGATGGCCGTACTCTCTGGATGCGTCTTCAGTGTCCTGTCTCGTCCAGACAAAAATAAACATGGTAAACAATCAACACTTATTACAGTGCTAAATGGATCTTGCATGCATAAAATAAATACATGTCTGCACATTTAAGTAACATATTTTTCTCTTTCTGATTTCAGGATACCATTTATTTAGTTGACGGCATTTGTGATAACCCAGAAAGGAAGGATATGTTTTATTTTTGATGTGCTGCTTGATAACGATGAGAAATCAAGAAAGACACATCCCTCAGTCGGTGCTGGATCCAAAATAAAAAATAGATAAGGAAAGCAAAACGAGATCTGCTCACCAAGAAGCTCCCGTTTGAAGGATTTATTATGTTATGTTTTGCTTCCTTGCCCCCCCCAATAACTACTAAAGAAAATGATAAAAGTTTTAAAATAGAAAGGTCTTTGTTTTTCTTTTTTTTCTCAACAGATAGTCGAGGAGAGCCGATTTCTTCTGTCGTCAGATGCTTCAGAGAGGCTTTATATATCTAAAGTATATACATTTATATCCTGTTTTGTGTTCTTTCTAAATGCAAAAGCATTGTTGAATTGTTTTTGTTCTATTTAATACTATATAAAACAGGAGAAAATGATCAAAATAAAGTTTTAATAAATAAAAATCCTAAAATGTCTCTCTTCCCAGAATCACACATTAATATATATTTTTATTAGTGTACAATATGGCTGAGATAGACAGGCGGACAGTCATCCAGACACTTAACTCTAAATTCAGCTCAAATGTAATGGCAAGACTTTTCAGCCTCTTGAAATGTGTTTGTAAAGAAGTCTGCACAGTCTGTATGTAAACATGCTGAGTGAGAAAGCATTCCTTATCAAAAATTGTTGCTGTTTGTGATGAATTCTGACTATTGTGATGTTTGTTGCAATTCCTTTTATTGGAATAACGATGAAAGTGCAGTTACTTTTGCATTCTATTCCCTACCCTGACCTATGTTTTCATTTTGTTCTTTTTAAGGAGGATAATTATGGTTCTCAAGGAGGCATGAGGGAGATTTCTTCTGTCGTTGTCAGATGCTTCAGAGAGACTTCGCATGAGAACAGGTACGTAACTTTATTTGGATGCACTTCTTTCTTCCATTTTTTAAAAACATATTTGCTTTGCAAGGCTATCATACATGTCACAATAAACGGATTAAATGAAAAATACAAAATGCTTCTATTATTTTCAGTGTTTTGTCAACGGTTGCATTCCCACTACCATTCAAGAGGTAGGCCTACTTTAGGACATTTTATTTTACTTGTTTTTTTTTAACAGTTTAGATATTATGCCCAGTTGGAAGTGTATTCACTTGTGTGTGTGAACACAAACTTTTCCAAATGGGCGTAATATCTAAACTGTTAAAAAGAAACAAGTAAAATAAAATGTCTTTATAATTGTATAAATATTTCAAAAGCAATTTTTTTCATTTTTTCCCTTTAAACCGGGAGTCGGAAAGAGGGAAAGAGGGAAAGAGGGAAAGAGGGAAAGAGGGAAAGAGGGAAAGAGGGAAAGAGGGAAAGAGGGAAAGAGGGAAAGAGGGAAAGAGGGAAAGAGGGAAAGAGGGAAAGAGGGAAAGAGGGAAAGAGGGAAAGAGGGAAAGAGGGAAAGAGGGAAAGAGGGAAAGGGGGAAAGAGGGAAAGAGGGAAAGAGGGAAAGAGGGAAAGAGGGAAAGAGGGAAAGAGGGAAAGAGGGAAAGAGGGAAAGATCCGGGTGGAGACTGGGAGTCAGATCGGGTTCGCGGGAGATCGCGCGACCTCTCGCTCCCCGCCTGCTCTCCTCCGGGTGGAGACTGGGAGTCAGATCGGGTTCGCGGGAGATCGCGCGACCTCTCGCTCCCCGCCTGCTCTCCTCCGGGTGGAGACTGGGAGTCAGATCGGGTTCGCGGGAGATCGCGCGACCTCTCGCTCCCCGCCTGCTCTCCTCCGGGTGGAGACTGGGAGTCAGATCGGGTTCGCGGGAGATCGCGCGACCTCTCGCTCCCCGCCTGCTCTCCTCCGGGTGGAGACTGGGAGTCAGATCGGGTTCGCGGGAGATCGCGCGACCTCTCGCTCCCCGCCTGCTCTCCTCCGGGTGGAGACTGGGAGTCAGATCGGGTTCGCGGGAGATCGCGCGACCTCTCGCTCCCCGCCTGCTCTCCTCCGGGTGGAGACTGGGAGTCAGATCGGGTTCGCGGGAGATCGCGCGACCTCTCGCTCCCCGCCTGCTCTCCTCCGGGTGGAGACTGGGAGTCAGATCGGGTTCGCGGGAGATCGCGCGACCTCTCGCTCCCCGCCTGCTCTCCTCCGGGTGGAGACTGGGAGTCAGATCGGGTTCGCGGGAGATCGCGCGACCTCTCGCTCCCCGCCTGCTCTCCTCCGGGTGGAGACTGGGAGTCAGATCGGGTTCGCGGGAGATCGCGCGACCTCTCGCTCCCCGCCTGCTCTCCTCCGGGTGGAGACTGGGAGTCAGATCGGGTTCGCGGGAGATCGCGCGACCTCTCGCTCCCCGCCTGCTCTCCTCCGGGTGGAGACTGGGAGTCAGATCGGGTTCGCGGGAGATCGCGCGACCTCTCGCTCCCCGCCTGCTCTCCTCCGGGTGGAGACTGGGAGTCAGATCGGGTTCGCGGGAGATCGCGCGACCTCTCGCTCCCCGCCTGCTCTCCTCCGGGTGGAGACTGGGAGTCAGATCGGGTTCGCGGGAGATCGCGCGACCTCTCGCTCCCCGCCTGCTCTCCTCCGGGTGGAGACTGGGAGTCAGATCGGGTTCGCGGGAGATCGCGCGACCTCTCGCTCCCCGCCTGCTCTCCTCCGGGTGGAGACTGGGAGTCAGATCGGGTTCGCGGGAGATCGCGCGACCTCTCGCTCCCCGCCTGCTCTCCTCCGGGTGGAGACTGGGAGTCAGATCGGGTTCGCGGGAGATCGCGCGACCTCTCGCTCCCCGCCTGCTCTCCTCCGGGTGGAGACTGGGAGTCAGATCGGGTTCGCGGGAGATCGCGCGACCTCTCGCTCCCCGCCTGCTCTCCTCCGGGTGGAGACTGGGAGTCAGATCGGGTTCGCGGGAGATCGCGCGACCTCTCGCTCCCCGCCTGCTCTCCTCCGGGTGGAGACTGGGAGTCAGATCGGGTTCGCGGGAGATCGCGCGACCTCTCGCTCCCCGCCTGCTCTCCTCCGGGTGGAGACTGGGAGTCAGATCGGGTTCGCGGGAGATCGCGCGACCTCTCGCTCCCCGCCTGCTCTCCTCCGGGTGGAGACTGGGAGTCAGATCGGGTTCGCGGGAGATCGCGCGACCTCTCGCTCCCCGCCTGCTCTCCTCCGGGTGGAGACTGGGAGTCAGATCGGGTTCGCGGGAGATCGCGCGACCTCTCGCTCCCCGCCTGCTCTCCTCCGGGTGGAGACTGGGAGTCAGATCGGGTTCGCGGGAGATCGCGCGACCTCTCGCTCCCCGCCTGCTCTCCTCCGGGTGGAGACTGGGAGTCAGATCGGGTTCGCGGGAGATCGCGCGACCTCTCGCTCCCCGCCTGCTCTCCTCCGGGTGGAGACTGGGAGTCAGATCGGGTTCGCGGGAGATCGCCGACAAAAAAATGTGAGACGGACGTAAGAGGAAGAGATATACAAAAAAAATAAAATAAAATATGCATTATTGTGATATACAAAATAAGCAATACAAACTTATAAAGGATTGAAATCAAGTTCATTTTATTTGTAAGGGCAATGTCAACATGAATGTTGCTACTGTCAAATTGAAACAACAACAACAAATAAACAAACTCTAAGGTGACCCAGAGATTCCAGCTCAAAAGATTTTGAGTAGAAAATAGACATAGCTTAGAGTCTGCTATAAGTTTGTATTGCTTATTTTGTATATCACAATAATGCATATTTTAGGCAGTTGTTTGTAGCCCACAGAATAATGAAGTTGTATTCTTAGTTGCACAGATATTATAAATAATCTTTAAAATGCTAAATTTAGTTCTTATCTATTGTGCCTGTCTATTATAAACTATGAGAAGTTGAAGTAACATCCTAAAAAGAATTATGCTGTATTTAATGTTACTGTATTAGACTGTTAAATCATTTAGAATTACAGAACATTGCTGGCATCTTTGCTGCCAGTAGAAATACAGAAATATACTGTAATTCTGATTTACAGCCCACTAGTGTAAAGTTCTTTACAGTATTCATACTGTAAAATTACAGTATATTGCTGGCGTCTCTGCTGCCAGCTCTTTACTGTTAATTGTAGAAATACAGAAGTATACCGTATTTCTTGTTAACAGCCAACTACTGTAAAGTCATTTTACAGTATTCATACTGTAAGTTTACAGTAAAGAGCTGGCGTCTCTGCTGCCAGCTCTTTACTGTTATTTTACAGGAAAATTATTTACAGTGTAGGATGTTTTATTTTTGATGTGCTGCTCAATAACGATGCAAAATCAAGAAAGACACACCTCCCTCAGTGGGTGCTGGATCAAAAAAAAAGCAAAACAAGATCTGCACACCAAGAAGCTCCCGTTTGAAGGATTTATTAAGTTATGTTACGTTTTGTTTTCCTTACCCCCCCCAATAACTTCTCAAGAATGTGATAAAAGTTTTTAAATAGTAAGCAGATTTTGTTTTTCTTTTGTTTCTCAACAAATAGTCGAGGAGATCGCGCGACCTCTCGCTGCCCGCCTGCTCTCCTCCGGTCGGAGACTGGGAGGCAGTTCGGGTTCGCGGGAGATCGCGCGAGAAAATGAGAGAGGGAAGAAACAGGAAGAAAAAAAAATAAAAAATTAAAATAATAATAATATTTACTTGTTATAGCCGGCCAGGACTCCAAGAGATTTTATATCTTAACAATAGTTGCATAGTCTTATTTAATACATTGAAAACTTGTTCATAGGACATCAAAATCACTGATTGCTGTGGCGCCGACATAGCAGTTATGTTGCACGCCCCATGTACGGAGGCCTTAGTCCTCGTTGCAGCAGCTGTGGGTTCGAATTCGATCTTGGCCCTTTGCTGCATTTCATCCCCCACTCTCTCATCCCAACATGTCCTGTCTCTAACTATTTGTTAGATTACTGTAAATCTAGACCTTCACAGTACCCAGATTTTGCAATTGCTGCGTGGTACATTGGCCGCATAATTATTTAAAAACTTATAAGACCCTTTTGAGATACTGTAGCTTGTAATATTGTAATTGTAATACACTACATGTTGTATGGCACAAATAGCCACATGTCCCTTAAAAGAACTGGGAAACCTTTGCTGACATTTCTTTGAACATCAACATCAAGTCAAATGTATATTTTGTTCAGTACATTGTCAAATATATGCAAAGCAAAGGGCATTACCATTCTACTGAGCTTTACGTTGTGAATTGATCAGTTATGAAAATATTAACATTTGCATGTATGCCTTGTCACTTTTGGCTTCTAAGCATGCTTCCATTAGATTTTAAAGCGCAAAGAAAAGCTATTTATGACTATAGAAGCCTACTTAAAGTATACTTATTAAATTATACCGATATATAACACCAAGTAGAACGTAGACTTTTTATACTAACTAACAGTTTTTGTATTAGGCCTAGTTATAAGCTGAATAGACCAGTAGCCTATTAACAGCCTCTCCTGCAAGCAAATAGGAAGCAGACCAGCAGGGACCCAGTCACTCACCGGTCCCCCGGTGTTTTTCCCAGAAGGCAACCGGCTGAGCTCATCTGCGACACAACATAGAGACGGAGGAGGGGGGAGTGTAGGTGGAGAGAAAGGGGCGCAAGCGCGTGGTGTAGCCTAACGCACGCCCTCGTACTGGATACAAGATTATTAAACCGGAGAGTGTGAAGAACAGTATGGAGGGTTCAAACCTGGCTGCGCAAACACGCCAACAATACACCTCCTCCTCTGCCAGCCAAGGTGTGACTTCGAGAGGGAGATGAAAGCGCGTGGATAATTGTGCTTTTTGTGCGCGCGTGTAGAGAGGGAGCAAGAGGGAGAACAAGTGGCTTAGTGCAGAGAGGAACAATGGATTGGACTTGATCCTCTAAGCCAACTACAACCCCGAGAACACGAATAAACAACACACACGCACATGCGCACGCACTCGCCTCAAAAGGGAAGCGAAGAAGATGGGGAATGGGAGGAGGGGGGGAGGAGGAGAGTCAGACTCAAACACTGATAAGAGCAGACGGGCGATTTTAGGATCAGACCTTTAGGGGTGCTCAGCTTCTAAAGAGATTGTGACATGAGGAGTTACTTGCAAGTGTTCAGTCCTCCTGCTTAAGCACTAATAAAATATTATTACATGAAAATGAATGATGGAATATGCAGTCTTTGCAAAGCTATTCAATGTGTACAGGTGTTATTAAAGTAGACAATTATCTATATTATTTGTACATCATTTTCAAGGCATTCAGTTGAGCCATATAGCCTACAATAATACCAATACCAATATGATTTTGCAACAACGTTTTGAATGCACAACTTGTAACAGTGAATCTATATACTGTGTAGTATTAACTTTAAAGTAAATTGAGCCATTTCTTTTAAGTAAACGAAACTACAACTAAAATTCTCACCAAAGGTAAGGTATCATATGTTATTGTTTAATACGGCACATTATTTAAATGAAGAAAAAAAACGAAGATATTTCCAAAGTTTCTTTCAAATCTCAAAAACCTGGTGAGGTATGTGCCTCTGTCAGTCTATTATTATTTCAAGGGTGCTGAGATGGAATTTAGAGGTGCTTAAGACCCCCAAAAAGGGTCTAAAAATCGCCTATGAGCGGGGGTAGGGAAGGATGTCTTTTTCATATCCGAATGAGACCATAGCCAGAGGTTTGGCAATAGTAGATTAGGTGTGAGGCGTGTAATGCATCTGTTTAAAATTAAAGGAGTTTTAGAGGCTTAGACATGCCACATAAATACATGTAAATAAATAAATAAATAAATACATCCTATAGCGTCATCCGCAGTGAAGTCCTCTCTCTCCTTGCACCAGCGTTGGGCTGAGGTATCAGTTGCAAGTAGGTGAGAGTAAGATGATCAAGCATCCGGTCAATCCTTTCAGAATAAAACCTTTATTAATGCACCTGCTGTACAAGAGGTTTTCAATGAAACAAATTAGTATGGAAACGTGTTTCACCAACCGCTTGGCTCATGGGGAGATTATGCAATTTGTGTAAATGACTGAAGATAACTATAGACATAAAAATCGTTCGCTGAGTCACATGTTGAGATAAAATGGGCGAGACAAACAGAGCATATCATTCCTTTTTTTATATTAACACTAATTTTTATTCATAATTACTCTACTACTATTATATTTTCAATTTATTTGAAAAAAAGAAGAGAGAGAGCTTCTATCGTCTTCAACTGCCCCAAGGACCCAAAAAGACCCAGACATGCTGCATATCTATTTACGAGTCAAACATTTTGTCAGATTTTTTTTTGTGTTTGAACATAAGGACTTCTAAAACTAAAAAAAACCCGCATTGTCTAAGAAGAATTTCTCTTTAACACCTTTTTACTGTCATCTTTGCTTGTAATCCTTAATAAGTTGGTGTTTTACAGTTTCCACATTGCAAACCATGACACATTAGACGATAGGAACAGTCCAAAGAGAGGAAGGTAGCAGTGATTATTATAGTTATTCTGGAAATGAATCTATTTTCCATTAACAAACATATGAAGGAGATCCCCTTTAGTTTCACGTTGTCCTATTTTATTTTGAAATTCGGGGTGCCTCGCATCCTGTACAGTCCTACTTACAACGCGTGAATTGACGAAGCTCGGTGAGGCGCTGTACGACCGGATAACGGGATCCGAGAAGGGGGATAGGAGCGAAACGCGTCAGTCTGACAGACATAGACGGGGTGCTATTGTATAACACAGGCCTGCTGACTTTTAATTCCAGGTTGCTGCTTTCAGGAATAACATCTCCTTTCTTCTATTTTACTATTTTCTTTTTCTCTCACCGCGGAGGTAGCAGCAGGGCTCGGTGTTGCATCGGCCGCTGGCGGAGGACCTGCACATGTCGGCGCGGTGAGGGACCGTTCTTTTCCCCGCCCTGATACGGAGGACGGCAGGAATTGGAGGTTGTGGATAAACTGCGAAGAGAGCATCATTATCCACCTCTGAGAAAAGAGAAGCAGGTGCGCCCTTTTTAACAAGCGAGAAGGACAACAGTGATGCGGCAGCCGAGGTGGGCCCAGATGGATGATTTTATGATATCATCATCCACCGCCAGGACCGATCACTGATTTTATTGATAAGGACCATCATCTTCGAGGACGAACCGACCTGGGATCCGTTTGTTTGTTTTTCATCTGGATAACAGTAGCAGATTTATTGGTGCTTGATTGCAGTGGTTTCTTTACACAAGGAGCCGCGTGATCAATTATAGAAATAAATACCCAAATTTAGGCCTATGACTTAGTGTGTGTGACGCCATACAGCAGCAGCAAAGAGGCGTGTGTGTGTGTGAGAGAGAGAGGGAGAGAGAGGAGACGCGCCTTTGACTGAGCATCATCTGGTAGCCTAGCTGTAGGCTACTCCTCCACGGGGATGATACACAAGCGATTTTTCATCTGTGCGTGAAAGAGCTGAAGATTCAGAGATGCTGCTGATGTTGCTGCTGCCATTTCCTGTCCGGCTCTGATAGATAGAGACAGCGAGGCGCACATCACGGGACTGGACACCCAGAAAATATCTTTCCTTACCTCTCCTCTGCCTCTGCACCTTCTTCCCCCTTCTCTCCTCCTCCCTTCTCCTCCCCTCTTCCTCCACCAGCAACAATTCGGTGCGTTTATTCATTCTGATCAATTGATAACCCGTCTGTGATTCAGAAAGCCACCGACTCCTCCATACCCTCGTTCATTCTCTCCTCCATCACCCATACATCCTCTTAAGCACCTCTTCACGGCCCTCTCACGCGCAAAGGCACGCACGCACGCGCCACCACCACCACCCCCTTCGCATCAACACCGCCACAGCCATCATGGAGACGACCAAGCTGCCTCCGACAAGCCCGTCCTCGCCGACCACCAGCTTCTCGGTGCCGTCCGCGGAGAAGGTGGATGGCTTCCCGCGGAGGTCGATGCGCAGAGCCCGGCAGAGGAGGTCCCACAGCTCGTCCCAGTTCCGCTACCAGAGCTCCCAGGTGGAGCTCACCCCCCTGCCCCTGCTCAAAGGTAAGTAACTGCCTCTAGCTGTCATTGGCCAAAGCAGACAGGTAGGCCTATATATATCATATCGACAGGCCAATTGTATGGAATGAAAAGGTCAGCATAAGATTCCTGTTAGAACTGGGATAAGACACCTCTGCATGAAAGTGAATGCCACTTCCTGTCTTTACATAACATTGATCATAGTGGGGAGGAGATGTATTGATGTTTGTATTTTCTATTGATAGGTGTCCACTTATATTGTCCTTTTTGTCCTTGTGCTTTGTGACTGATGGAGGTAATAACAAATAACTTTGACTTATTTTCTTAAAGGAGTCTGTTTGGGGTTTAAGCCTGAGATACTGAGAATGTTGAGATTCAACTTGTTTCCTTGTTATTTAATCACTTGTTGTCATTTGTTATATAATAAAATGTGGCCAATACCCTAGTTTTATGAAATGAAGTTACTAATGATTTAAAAAGAGAACAAAAGCAAATTGACACATCAGAGAAGCTTAATTCTCTGATTTTCTTTGCAATTTGTTTGACAAATGGTTTATTCATTTTCATCAGTGGTATTACCTAATAACACGTTTAGTAAGTGATTTCATACAAGTCATAAAGAAAACATATAACAACCGGTAGATAGCAGAGGTGATTAAGAAATTGAACTTGCAACTCAACATGTGTAATCTCCAGTACAAATACATTTTAAAGTGCAGGTTTCAAAGATGTACAAATAAGACTTCTCATTGTGTGTTTTTTAAAGGACATTAATCTTAAACTGGGACTAATAATTCATTTGTCCACCATCTAGTTCAAATCCATGTATGCAGAGTTATTTAGTTGATGTAGACCACTTACTCATTATGACACTGCATGTGCCATCAAACGTCACCTCGTCTTTCTGATGAGTTCTTAGGAGAAGAGCAGCTACAAGCTGTTCAAACAAACGAGCTGTGGCTAAAGACAGTGACATTCAGACTGGTGAGACATCCCTCATCAAGGGGGTCCCAGCTGAACTTTATGAAGGTCTCCTTAAAGCGCTAACCTCAGAGCTGCTGGTATTCACTACACAGCGAATACTTTGATCTATGTGAGCTTGTTCCAGATCCGCCCTGAATAAGGGCATGGAAGCTACAAAGGCATGAAACACATTTGCTTTCATTTTATAGCCTATTGCTGTCAACATTTCCTGTTCACCAACATGCACAACCTGCAGACAGCTATGGAAAGGGTTGTGTTGTGACATGGAAAAACATTTTTCCATGATAAAAACAGGAACATTTTGTTCAAACAGACCTAAAGCAATGTTAGTAATATATCAAAATTCATTAAATGGTAATGCTTTGTTTGTAGTTCCCAGAATGTTGGCTTTGGCTTTTGGGTAACTTGTTAACAAATCAAGGTTGTTTTTTGTTGCTTTGGCTTATTTTTGCACAGGGCACTTGGGTTGAGAAATTGTTACAATCTTTCAGACATAATGTGCACTAAACTATTTATTAACAACTGAAAATCCAATATGCAACAGCAAACCTGTCATAGCACAACACACGTTTGTTTAACTGATAATTCCCTTAAAGCCAAACGTTGCAACGCTTGAATAATAAAATCAATCATTCCTTCTGGAACAAATAATGAATCCAATTTAAACAAAATAAAAGGCATTTTTTTCATTTTACACCAAGGGATTCTGCTGCCACACCTTACTTAAAGGTCTCTGATGGCTGTATTGTTGCATTCAGTGGCAAACGTCTTACATATAATTGTATGCTCTCTTATGTTACCTTATTGATCCAGTCCACTTCTATACCTGAGTTGCTTGCTTTTAGTGTATACAAACGCGTATGTTGTAACCCGTAGATGCTATGCTCTCGCTATAGTAAGTATACATCAGAGATATCCAGATCAATATTTTTGTACCTTTTCCTTTGGTTTCCACAGTATACAAGACCTCCACCCCTCCCTCTTCTTTCACCTTTTCTGTATTTGCTTTTTGCACAACTGCTATATTTTTATTTATGCACCTATACCTCTTCTTCACCGTGCCATTTTCTTTCTTTCTTCTCTGTGTGTGTAGCACAAGGGCACATTGTAAGTCCTGGTATACACCTCTAGCCCCTCTTTATGAGGTTACTCACCATTACATGTAGCCCTCAATCTCTTCCTATTAACCCTCTATGAAGAAAAGACCTCTCTGCTTTAGAGATGGTACAAAGTGTGTACTATGCTCTTGTGTGTTTTTACATCTCATTTACCTTGCTACGACTTCTTCTCAGGCCCTTAAGCGAGGGGTGTGTGCAGCATGGCGTTGGAGGGTTTTCATTGCAGCTTTACAGCACCTTTGGTTCAGACTTCTCTGTGTATATGTGCCTCACACTCCACAGACAGAAGTCCCAGTTATCACATGGCTGCTGCACCGCTGCGGCACTGTTTCTGGATCCCCATGAGGAACTGATAGTAAGATTCTGCAGCACCGGCGCTGGAGAAAAGCCTGGTGTGGGGAAGTCTGTAACGGGCGGTATGTAGGCCAAGTGTAGACAGACTTGTGGGTGTTTAACCCCCCAGAGAATCACATTCCCATTGTTAATTTGAACTCCTCCTCCTGTTGCCAACAACACATCTCTGTTTTACTTTCAGCCTAGGGCAAATCTTTCTTATTCAGTTTCAGGCTGAATATGAAACTGACAGAGAGATATGGCATAAAACCAGAAAGAAATCTCAAGGCTAGAACACTTGAACACTGTGAAAAAAGTTCCTATGATGAACATTGCTTCTTTTGATCAGTTTGGTTGGTTGTTGCATCGTTTTCACATTTACACCAAATTCACAACACTTTGAGAGCAACATTTGCATAAATTCAACAAAAACAACATTGTTAAATGTTAGTCTAGGAAAGAGCAAAAGCCTTAATCTTCGGGACAAATTTCAGTTAATACAGGAAGAAACCCATCCAGGAAAAGGCAGAGTTACTGATTCCTTAATCAGAATAGTGTAACATTGTGCATCTTTGCAGATCTGTCATCCGTAGTTTTTTCTGTAATGTACGTTTATGTTGTATATGACCACATGCAGTGGCTTTTGAGAAGCCAAGAAACAAAACCCATAGGATTTTCATTTGTTAATTTCTCAGTCAAATGCAGCCCTGTACCCCTCTGAATCTCAAGGAAACAAACAGCTTTCTACTCACCTGAAGCAGTCAGGTCTACCATTTGAGTAAACATCTACCTGGCAGATATATCACTTAACCATGCATTGACTCTCCTTTCAGGTCATGGGCTCTTGTGCTCTACCTGACCCTGACCACTGAACCTCCAAGAGTCTCTGCTGTTCCTTATGATTCAGACAGTGGCAGTAAAGAATACCTAAGGGTTAAACATGTAACTATGACAAAAGCATATATCTTGGTAGGTTTCAGTAAACCATGCACTGATCTGGAACACTAAACCAACCAACCAATAAAATAGCAGCAGTGATGGTCAAGGCAGCCAATTAATCAAAAGACAGCGGGTGAAGGGTACATGGTCCCTATGATCCTATTACTGTGTACTCAGGCTTTGCCATTGGCCTGTACCTTACACAGGCATTTCACCCCTTTCTTGTCGCTTAAGTGTTTGGACTGGACTCTGAAGTGTTCATACTATCTTTTTTTTTTTTTTTTTTTTTTTTAACCTTTATTTATCCAGGAAAAGTCCCACTGAGGTTAAAAACCTCTTTTTCAAGGGAGTCCTGCAAAAGTTACACTCACAACATACAGACAACAATTAAAATGATAAAAAACAAGTAATCTTCCAGGGGACTATTCATGTCTTTAATAATGCATAGATGAGAATTTGAGGCAAATTCTCCCTTCATGGTTTCTTTTATACAAAGATAGGACTCCTCTGGTAAATGGCTGTGTTGATACAAAAACAGTTTTTCTTTTATAAACTGTCAACCCCACCTTCTCTTCCAGAAGGGAATGTTTTTTTTTTTATCAAGGTAAAACTATATCGTAAAATAAAAAGACATATTTTAGACCATTGCCATTTCCAATAGCGGTCTCACTATTCCAAGTGGTTTCGTTTTTGCACTGTTTCACTGTGACTGTGAAAAGATGGAGCTTTGATGTAAGTACTGCTGAACATTTTCAGACAGGTCCCCAAATGAGACCATGATTAAGTCACACTGAGGCACCAGGGCTCGATAAACTTGGAGTTTCTTGGGGACCTAGGAAAATTAAAATGTTTTATATCTCCGATCACACAGTTACAGAGCTGCCAGAATTATATCAGAAATGTTTTCAAACACTGAAAGCATTTCCCTTCTCTCTGTATCTCTGCATTTTAATTATCACATGAAATAATAGAATACTTGAGGATGGTGTCCAGTAAAGATGGTACTGGGAGTTAATGTTTCTGGAAACAAGCCCAGGTAGTTGGCTGCTATCTCCTGTCTGTTTCCATTTGTACAGAATAAGTATCTATCTATCTATCTATCTATCTATCTATCTATCTATCTATCTATCTATCTATCTATCTATCTATCTATCTATCTATCTATCTATCTATCTATCTATCTATCTATCTATCTATCTATCTATCTATCTATCTATCTATCTATCTATCTATCTATCTATCTATCTATCTATCTATCTATCTATCTATCTATCTATCTATCTATCTATCTATCTATCTATCTATCTATCTATCTATCTATCTATCTATCTATCTATCTATCTATCTATCTATCTATCTATCTATCTATCTATCTATCTATCTATCTATCTATCTATCTATCTATCTATCTATCTATCTATCTATCTATCTATCTATCTATCTATCTATCTATCTATCTATCTATCTATCTATCTATCTATCTATCTATCTATCTATCTATCTATCTATCTATCTATCTATGATAGCTCTTAAGCTAGCCGTCCAGCATGCCATTAAGCTATCAAAATCAGGTTCTATCTCTGTCTGTCCATCGAACTATTTAATCAAGCAACCTAACATGAACCATGTAGTAGGTAACAGATTCTTCATTTCTGAAAAAAAAAATGCACTAAATGGCCTTGGTGCTGATCATATTCAGCCTGCATGTAAGATGACAGCTTCTTCAATTTATGCATAAACTCCTCCGTTGGGTAGAGAATCTTTTAAGCCTAATGGATGATCATATAACGTGTTGTTTATTGCAGAATGTATCTGTGATGGGTTTTTGAATTGGTCCTTGGCTTTCTCCTGGTTGTCCTCCTCCATGTCTTCAGTTACACTGCAGTTCTGTCCAACCAGAGAGCAGGCTGTTAGCCCGGTGCTCCTTCCCAGCTGTGATGCTCTCCCCTGGGGCCACAAACACCAGTCAGGCTTCCCGGTCACGGGTGTTGTGCTGCTGGCAGGCTAACTAGACAAAGGTCACATTCCTGCCACACAGCAGATAAATAAACTTAATAAGATTTACGTATTGCCCACATGCCACAAATGTAGTCTGGGATGTTTTTTTTTATTTAAAGAGATAAAGATTATTGCAAGTGTCTTTACGTAATCAACTAATAATAGAGGATATTCCTACCAAGCAAGGCTGCACCAGACTCTTTGCTTTTGACCTTGAGATGTGTTCGGTTTCAAATGCCTCTTAATTCGTAGGCTTCCCTCTCTCCTTTTACTGGATGTTAAAGTGGCTGAATCTTATCAGTGTATTGGAAAACACACAAGACATACAGTACACACTCAGCATGTAGCCAGATCAAAATATGATCAGATTTCAAGAACACTGGGCTTGCAGTTTGAGTTGACTTACAGTTAGGATGAGTCATAACTGAAAAATACCTTCTACACTGTGTTACTTATCGGTGAAAAGCAACAATATGAAAGGAAAAGTATGTCATCTCAAAAGACAGAAACAGAAAAAGCACAGGAAGAAATATCATCATTATATAACAGCTGATGGGGAAACATGATTACCATAGAGTCGTTGCTAGTATCTTCGCTGTGTTGCAACACACAAGGATGTACTGTAATTACATCACTCCAAGAAACAGTGTCACTGTAAGTAAAAACAACCTCCATGTAGGAAGAGATATTAAAATATAACATATAGCTAATGGAAATGTTGTAGGATAGCAAACAATGATAAGGATTAGGGTTAGGAAAGGGTTTGACATTTGTGAGTTCTACTATGCAGTGAGTCAGTGGTGTTATTTCGAGCAGAGTGAGGGTGAAATCTTACAGAGGCCCTGCAGTGTGAGTGTTTTTTAAAGCCTGAGTGTGTGTGTTTGTGATTGTGTTAGCATGCAGGGTGATCATGGGACACTTTCTTGTCTATCTTGAGATCTTGGGGAGCATTGTAGCAGCCAGCAGCTATCTCAGCAGGAGCTCAGTGTAAAAAAAAAACCCCAACACAAAACAGACTTTCTGTTCAGCTCAGCTCAGTGGCACATTCTGCCGTCCACTGATCTACACATCTCACATAGACCTAGGCTGACATGACAGGAGAACTGATATGTAAGGTGGATCAATGTATGCCTATTTTGTATTGAAAGGACTTTCCAGACTAGTTTTTGGTATTTTCCGAGGACAAAAAAGTATCTGTTTTTAGAAGTCACAAGATGAGCATACTATTACCAATCATTTAAAATCGACGTCATGAGAGGCTCTGGTTTTCGTTGCCCTAGAAACATTTTCTTATGCACACCGTATGATTTGGAAAACAGAATCAGATCAAGTAAAAAAAAATTGACAATTCATTTTTTAACAGCTTTTTCTTATAGTGTTATGTGTTGTTGTTGGATTCCC
Organism: Tautogolabrus adspersus; assembly: GCA_020745685.1. NCBI lineage: Eukaryota > Metazoa > Chordata > Actinopteri > Labriformes > Labridae > Tautogolabrus > Tautogolabrus adspersus. The sequence continues at coordinate 13,840,644 of CM036556.1, read as the reverse complement.
TCTCATCAAAAATTGATACCTAGCTGTTTAAAATCTCTTACAGAGCAGCACGTCTAATTGCTGTTTTGAAAATGAGTCAAACACACTCTTCTCCTGTTTGCTTATCTACACTGTAAATAATTTCCCTGTAAATTAACAGCAATTGCTTACAGTGTAGGTGCTGACTCCTCAAACCAGCTCAACAAAATAATCAATAGAAAAGCACTCGTATCAGGTTATTCATATACAAAATAGCCTTCAGCATGCAAACTAGCACTAGTATGTCTAATTGCTATTTAACCATGCAAAAGAAATGTCCTTGTAACGCGTGTGATGGTTTCTGTCCTTGACTTTTCCATCAGTGGCAACCAGCACTAGTAGCTTTTCAAAGGGCTGCTGAGTGGCTTTGAATAACTGTCAGGCCCTAAGGATGGTGTGTGAGGTTAGAGAGTGTTAAATCTCCCTTTCCTGCATGAAACCAATCGTGCTGCTAAAGCATCTTTAAAAGCAGCAGAACACCCTGCAGATATACAATGAGCACCACTTTGTAATTGAATCAGACTATGCTGCACTGAGGAACAGATGGCGAGTGTTATAGCAGGAAGAATGAAATGTTGATAGTTTAGGTAAGGCAGTCGTGTTAAGTATCACTTTATGTGCTCAAGCTACCTGTTACGATAATGATATGTACAGTATTGCACACCAGCAAGCAGTTGTCCTTTTTTTGCAACTGGAATGTCTAGTAGCTTTGCATCTAAGCACCTGTCTGATTCTGCTATCAGCCCACTGGATACCGTTTGACATGTCAAAGTTGCTTTTTCAAGCCTTCTGTTTGGATGAAATGATGCATTTCCAATCTTCCCACGGCTGTCTGTGATGAACAAAAATACACTGCCGTTTGTGTTTCATAATGTTCTCAAAAATGCGACATTTTCACAGCTAACAATGAAGGGATTAGAAGGGAAACCTGCCGTTAGACATTTCTGCTATGAAATCTTAAAAGACAACCTCACACAAATATAAAAGAGTTAAAGTATCATTTTAGGGACACGCTGTACTGGCTTTATAAATGTGCAAATAGACTCTAAGCTTACAAATGTAAAAATGAGGGTTTCAGGGCAATTACCAAACAGAGAGTATATTTGTTTTGATGCATGTTGCATAAATGCTTTACTCATCATTTGTTACACCCTGCATTAAAATTAGATAACAACTTTTTTATTTGAAAAACTTGCAACCTTATCACTGTGTAGGCCTTGTCATACCCTTCATGGGGCGGCTGTGGCTCAGTGATAGAGTCGGTCGTCGCTCAACCGGAAAGTTGGGGGTGTTTCCCCAGCTCCTGCAGCAGCATGTCCACTGTGTCCTTGGGCAAGACTCTTAACCCCACATTTTTGATCTCACTGCAGCTTTTGATACGGTTGACCACCACATTCTCCTCCATCGCCTACACTCCACCATCGGACTATCTGACTCAACTCTCAACTGGTTTACCTCCTATCTCACTAACAGAACTGAATACGTTTCCCTGGGAGAAGCCAAGTCAGACACACTCCCCGTCTCCTGTGGTGTCCCCCAAGGGTCAGTCCTCGGACCCTCCCTTTTCACTGTCTACATGCTTCCCCTTGGCCGTGTCATCAGCCGGCATGGAATATCTTTCCATTGCTATGCTGATGACACCCAACTTTATTTCAAAATCAACCCAGGATCCTCTGACACCCTGCCATCTTCCACACTCACCACCTGCCTGGGGGAGACAAAGGCGTGGATGAAGGAGAATTTTCTGCAGCTTAACAGTTCAAAAACTGAAGCCATTCTCATTGGCACCCCACATCAGACCCGGTCATCTACCATTACCAGTATCACCTTCGCCGGCCACGACATCCACCTTTCTCCATCAGTCACCAACCTTGGTGTAATAATGGACCCGCACCTGACCTTTGAACTTCACATCAAACAGCTTTGCAAAAACTCTTTTTTCCACCTAAAAAACATTGCAAAACTCCGTCCATCACTCTCTCTCCCAGATGCAGAAAAACTCGTCCATGCCTTTGTCTCCACCAGGCTGGACTACTGTAATGCTCTTCTTGCCGGGATCTCCAACAAAAACATCCAAAAACTCCAATACATTCAAAACTGTGCTGCCCGGATCCTTACAAGGACACGAAAATTTGACCACATCACACCAATTCTCAAATCCCTCCACTGGCTCCCTGTCCCATTCAGGATTAAATACAAGGTTTCCCTACTGACCCACCAGTGCCTCCATGGTAATGCTCCTATTTACCTGAAGGAGCTAATCACCCCTCAGCCCACTTCACGACACCTCCGCTCCGGTCAGGCAAACCTCCTGCAGATCCCAAGGACCAAACTCCGAACCATGGGAGACAGAGCTTTCTGTCACGCCGCTCCCTGTCTTTGGAATGCTCTCCCTGACCACCTGAGAGCACCACTGACCCTGGACACTTTTAAAAAAGGCCTAAAAACCTACCTTTTTTAAAAAAGCCTTTGATTTTTAACTTTTCCTTTTATTTTTTCTTTCTTATGTAGCACTTTGAGATTGTTCGCTCAGTATAAAGTGCATTACAAATACAATTCATTATTATTATTATTATTATTATTAGTATTATTCCTCCCACTGCTTCGTCGGTGGCTTCTGATGGACACTTTACATAGCAACCTCTGCCATCAGTGAGTAAATGGGTAGGTGTGCATGCGGTGTCAAATCGCTTTGAGTAATCAGAAGACTAGAAAAGCGCCATACAAGCTCAAGTCCATTAACCATTTATCATTTACAACAGCTACATATTGTTTTCATACTATCCACTTCCTCTTTCTCCTGCTGATTCTATGGTTGAGATTTTCAAAACATTAACATCAAAGTTAACCTCATAGAAAGGATAAACATTATGCTACGATCCCGACCACACATTGAAGCTACGACACCTCCGCATTCCATCTCAACATCACAGATAACGCTGAGGTGAACGCTGTGGGATTAAACAACGGCTGCAGTCATGGTATCATTGATGCCATGCCAAGATTCTTACTCGCCTACAGGCGTTGGATGGTGGAAGGGGCGGCCCTCGTTTTCACACAGTTTTTCCAGCAGCCTATCGTGAGCAGTGATGTCCAATTGGTTTGACGGAGCATGGCTTCATTCTAAAATGTCTGACCTATATGCACAGAATCTGAATGTCCCCTGTTTCTCCTAAACTCAGCTGAATTCGGGAGGGGCAGGTTTTGCCCTTTAACCACGCAAGTTCTGTTGACTGATTTTAAACAAAAGGTGAAAAAAGAGGAAGTCTCAGCACGGTTTGACTAGCATTTGACCTGCTCCCAAACCGGTTTTCCCTCATAAGTATATCATTCACATTGCTGCAATGTTTACAAGATCAGTACCTTGCTAAAACAGGGTCAGGGTTAACTTGTGCAGCTTTAACTTTTGCAAAGAAACCAGGATGAATTTGATTTTGACTCATTCTAGTGTGACCATGCTTCCAAGATATTGGTCTTGTATGTGGCCCTTTAACCCATCATGATAATGTAATAGTACTTTCTCTTCTTAAAAAATAAAACAGATAGCACCTGTTCTCTTGAGGGGGGGTTTTTGGTTTGCTTGGCTGCATATTAAGTATGCACACTGTGTATGCATATTTAATATCCACATGTTTTGCTCTTTGCAGTAGTTGACAGTAGCTCCACTGAAACACTGAGTTGTGAGTGAATTGTGGAAGGTGTACTATGTTGCACTGTTATGCAAGGGAAGATTTCCTATTACCAGTCGATGGTCCTCCGTGTTCAAAACAGTGCCAGTACCAGGTAATACCAACAACTGGTTTCAATGGAATTCATTTTAAAAACCCTCAAGTTCAGTCATTCCATGCAGTGGTAATGAAGCAGTAGTTTTAATGGGAAATGCTCATAATGCTAACTGTGTTCTGTTAAGTGTAAGACGATAGTTGAAGTTAGAGTGTGTACTTTTTCCTTTTTTTGGCTAACATTGATATGACAAGCTCTGCTTTAAACATGCTGTTTACCGTAAAACAGTAACCTCCTCACACAGATTGTATGTGGGAGATAGAATGACTGTGTGTGTGTGTGTGTGTGTGTGTGTGTGTGTGTGTGTGTGTGTGTGTGTGTATGTTAGAAAGGGAGAGGCCAGCTGGATGGGCCTGGTATTAGGTTACAGAATGGAGTAGTTTCTGATCTATGACTGTCTCAGATCAATTAAAAGGGAGAGTCGGGCAGAAAGTGAGGGGGTGACGAAAGAAATGGAGTGAATGAGGAAAGAGGAAATGACTGAACATTTAGCTGACAGGTGGAGGAGGAACAGAGGGAGGAGGAGGGACGGAGAGATAAAAGATAAAAAAAAAAAAAGGATGAGGATATTGCAGGGACGAAGATGTAATGAAACGTCTCCAGCAGCGCAATAACCACAAACACAGCTGTGTCACCAGAGCAAGAGGTGATTCTTAAAGGAATACGCTAATTCTCCGGACATATAAGCACTCTGGTTTGATCACTTTAAGTGCCACCTGTCAGCATGTTCCCTTATAAATGTGCTCCTCTTGTTGTAAGGCAGAGCATAGCTAAGCAAGCAAAGAAAATAAAACATTAAAAATGCAGAGGTGACGTATTTTGAATCCCTCTAGAAGGAAATTGGTAAGAAGGATTTATTTCAGATTGGATGTTACACAAAGAGCAGAAAATATGTCCAAATATTTGCAGTGATTTACAGCCTGCTCTTGCTAAATCAAGAACAAGAAAATGTGAGATTTATCTTTTCATTTATCACATTTTCTTGTGTGTGACAAGCTGTAGCAGCAGTGTGAAAAAAACCTGAGCCTGATAAATACACTGCACAGCAAACCAACAGATTATTATTCTACAAGTGAGGGTTGCAAAGCTGCTAATCAAATGTTGAGGATGTCTCCAGCTGGGATAACCATCTTCAATATTTGTTTACTTACTGTCTCCAATTTATGTTTACATTTGGCACAGCAGATATTGCATGTGGAGGAGAATTTTAATATCGTAATATCTTGAAAGTCATTCAGCGGTCAAGGAGAATTCACACTTGCAGATACAAGAGGAGACATGTCCAGTTGCCATGTCTGCCTGTGAAATCTATTTATTGAAAGTGATTCAGCTGATTATAGGGAGAGTAAGCACCTAATAACTTCAGACAACAAAGCATGAAGACGTGAACCACAGCCTGTAACACCAAGGCTCTCTGTTCATTGTGCTGTGTGGTGGAAATGTATATTATTAGTAACATTGGATTATTTAAAGATGGGCTTAGCGCACCACTTAATCTTTTGCCATGGCTTACCCTTCTCTAACTGCCTTTGTTAAAGACAAAATGAGATTTTTCTGTCCATGCACCCATTGAATTCAGCCCATGTAGAATTTGTGCTACAGGATGCTTTTAAATCACCTGCCAGCGAAATACTGCACTGTTTTTATTCATTGAAACAGTTGTGGAGACTTTCTTTGGAATTAGTTCTACTTTAATCTTAGTAAGTTTTCAGATGGTAGCCATCTTCATATGGAATAAAACTCCCAATTTAAGAAGTTCTTCCAATAAAAAAGTTACCATATAGACTTATTGTTATTAAGATTTGTTTAATGCTATTTATTGTAGAATTGTGCTAAAGCCTAAAAACGAAAAGAAAGGTAGGCACATTTGCCAATTTGTTAACAACTAGAAGTCTGCCATTGACAACAGGAATTTTGATAACATTTACAGTATTTGTTGAAATTATTTTGATTCTGTAAGTTTTAGCTTTGCAATTCAGCTTCTATCTCCTGTAAAAAAAAAAAACTGTTAGTAATGGTTAATGCTGCTAGGATAAATAAGGTAATCATATTTTTACCTTTTCAAACCTTTTTCAGTAAGGTAACATTGTGTTAAAGCTGCATTCATTGATTGTATTGGAAGACAGGTCAGATTAGCTAGCTAACATATTAGCAAAGTATTAGCTTTCTACATGTCCAGCAGACACGAAATAGCATTAGCATTAACATTTAGTCTAATATCCAGTCTTCTTTGAGCTATGTTTTTGTCTTCACTTACTTCTGAGTTAAATGTGTGACCCATTAGCTTCCAAACGCATCACTGTGTGAACCACTAGTTTAAGCTAGCTGCTTATTTTGTTTGATAGCCATTGAGTGCTGCTCTAGCTCTTTTTATTTAGGATGAACCACACTCATATGAAAAACGGCGAGAGAGAGAAGAATAAATCAGTAGGCACCTGTAGCCTGTTGTTTTTAAGACTAGCAGCTAAATGACAAGCTATGTTGATAAGCTAGTTGCTTGCTATGTTTTGGTTTAAGGTTAGCTTGTTGTAAAAGCACTGGTAGCTTCTTGTCTTTTGATACTTAGAGGCTAAATGCTCAACTATGTGGATAAGCTTGTTGCTAACGCTGTTTTGCGGTTGATTATAGAAAGAAGAACGTTAACGTTAATTTTCAAGTCCTCCCTATCCCTCACCATACACATTGACACATACATATATATTGATATACAGTCATCACACTGTCAGTCACTCCCTTTGCTAACTAATTCCTACATTTTCCATGTCCAGCTTTGATCTGTACTTTGTGTTGATTGGGGCAACTGCAGAAAAACCTATTTTGCACAGGTAGCATGTTGGCACTTTAGTACAGGTGAGCTCGTGGGGTGAGATATGACTCATCATATTTAGTAGTCACGTGTGGTATAGGTTCATCGTCAGCCTTACGTTGACCTGGAGGTCTTCTCGCAAAAATGTTCATTCTTTGCTGGCAGTGCAAAACTGTGTGCATTGTTTTTATTAAGCCTCTGCCTTGTTACAATGAAAGACCCCAAAATATTGTTTCTCTTTTTTGAAAAAATAAGTAGTCATTTAAAGAGCACACACCAAGCGCATCATTGGACCCAAATAACACTAACACTCTTTCATTTATGTTGATGTATTTTTTCATCCTGAAAATATTCGGTAGAATTTGGTGTCTGTGTTTTGTTTTTGCAGTTGAAATTCTCGATTAAGATTAAAATGTAAATATTTTACATGACTCATTGAAATGATGATCTGTTCATAATTTGGTGATATCTGTTGTTAACAGATGGGCAGACACTCTAAGTGAAAGGACCAGAGCTAGAATATAACACAATTACACTTTGTACGTGCTACTTCCCCTCCATATTTCTTTGAGCATGATTATCAGTATCATACTGTACATATCTCTGTTTACATGATTTATTTGAACTCCCAGACGGGGACATTACCTATTCTTGGTACCATCACCAAATGATGGCTTCCAAGTATTTCCTGCTCTAAAGCAGCAGGATGATTTGTCCTGTTCTTTCTTGGCAGGTAAATAGCTGTTTACTCTTCAGTGTTCTCGAAAAATCTAAAGATGGAGTGATGGGAGCGGGATGTAGTCAATCACGGGTGATAACATCCCTCCACATTTTTCATTCTAATCACGCTGTTTATAAGCAAGTTAAAGGACAATGTATTGCGCCTGTTTCCCAGACAGTTAGTCAGGTTGGGATGTGTTTATCGGGAGGATTAGATTATTTAGAGACGTAATTAAAGCACGTCACTTAAACCCCTTAAGGTGATATTTATACTGTCCTGACTTCCACACTGCATGGTGTCTCACTTTTTGATTGCTGTAGCTTCCTTTCACTATTTATAACCAAGTCTTTTTCCTGCTTGGCTCCTTTATCTGCCTCGATCTCCCACTGTCTCTCTCTCTCTCTCTCTCTCTCTCTCTCTCCCCCCTCCCTCCCTCCCCTTTCTCTGTTACTCCCTGCGTCACTGAATCTGTGCATTGAGCATGAGTGTGTGTGTGTGATGACAGAGATGCAGAGGCGGCTTGCATGGTAGCTAAAACAGAAGCTGTCTCTTTCGGTCACACACACACACACACACGCACACACACGCACACACGCACACACACACACACACACACACACACACACACACACACACACACACACACACACACACACACACACACACACACACACACACACACACACACACACACACACAGCCCCAAACAGAATAACTGTTATCTAAAGACTAGAGCAGTACTTGCTCATTTGAAGAGAGATTGACGGTTTGGAGGAAAGGAGGGGTAAGATGGAGAGAGTGAAGGGAGGGAAAGAAGGGAGGTACCTAGTGATGGAAAGATAAGAGAGAGGCAGGAGGAGAGCGAAGGGGATGATGTCATCTTTTAACCCTATACCGCTCCCCTTCTCCTTTCTGTTTCCTCCCCAGATTCTTCCTCCGCTCCTCTGTGTGTCTCTCTTCAGCAGGACTATATTTAGATTTGTGCAGCTGTGAGTGTGTGTGTGTTTGTGTGTTGATGCTGTTGCAGGGTGCTCGGCACAGCTCAGTCTTATACGGTGTCGCTCTTTTTGCCAAATGCTTCCCCTCTTCTTCCTCCTCCTTTCACTGCCACCATCTTTTCAGTGTCACAGGGTGTCTCTCCCTGACTCTGGTCCATGTCATCTTTTGTATCAGCCTCTTCATCCTACTTGCATTTACAGGATGTGTCCGAATTCATCAAAGGAAAAGACAAAAATCTACAATTAATGAATCCAACGTAAAGTATCTCTGCCTCAAACCTTTTTCTCCACTCAGTGTTTTTCCCCAAAAACTAAAAAAAACACAGAAGCACTGGTTGCATGCATGTTTCTTCATAACAGTGAACACAGGGAGCTGTAGTTTATTTTGAGTCAATCCTACATACACAGCGTACTGCAGCAAATCCTTGCTAGTAGCCTACAAAATGTGGATTAAACCGCCACAGAAAATAGTCCCCCAAAAATGTACATTTTGTTCCTGTTTGAGTTATATTTCTGAGAAGCTACAGTATTAGTACTAAAGTTAATCTTCTTTTGCCTTTTACATTCTTTTGGTTGTGTTTTCTTGTACCCTTTTTCTCATCCACACAAAAACAGATTCCTAGCTTGGTGGTCAAAAGTAACAAAATACATTTTTCCACCACTTGCTTTTTTTTTCTTGTTCATTAAAACACCTCCGGTGTTGAAAAATGAAGCCGATGCAGAAGTGCAAAATCCTGCAGTTTTTCCGAGTGTCTGCTTGAGGCTGGCTGCAGAAGCACCAGAAGTCAGTTACAGCCTGCATGGTTCAAAAAACAAAATTGGTCTGATAAGCTCATGTCTGTAAGTTTTTTGATAACTTGTCCATTTTTGATTTGATGAAGGATTAGCATTGTTTACAATAAGGCGCATAGCTGACCTGATTGACAGGCGGGCGTGATGTAACAGCTTGTCAAGAGGCTTAAAACCCGCCTTAAAGAAAAGGGTGAGACAGCATTTCCAGCATGGCGACCTGCATCAATGGGACTCCAAAGCCCCCTGCAGTAACAGATGAGTGGCATCACTCACTGATTAAAACCCTTTTTCAACATAATCTGCAGATGAAACTAAAGAAAAAAAGCTGAAAAGGGAAGTCAACAGCCCAGTGGATTTTCAATTTAAGTTCACACTCCGTCTTAATACAAGCGTCTTAGTTAAGAAGCTACTAAACTAAACAGCCAATTACTGAGGCATTTACATCAGCTTCAATCAATTAATCCATTTATTTGTCACATGTTATGTAAAATACAATTACAGGTGATTGATGGAGAGGTTACAAAGTGTAGAGCGGCTTATGTACTCCTGGTCACATGTTGTCATTGAAGAATCATTCACACTGGCACCACCAGTACCATCTGCAAAAACCAAACAAACTAAAGACAGCATGAATCTAAAAAAGAAATGTTTCTCACATCCCTGTCACTGTCATCCCTACCAACATTTTGTGTTCAGTAACCTGCATCAGTTTAAAAATGATATATTTTCCATCAGAGTTTGTGAAAGAAGAGTAGGCTGCTAACCTCGCCCAGTTCATGTTTGTGCAGAGACATTTTTCAGGAGACTCCACTAAATGTCTGGCAGTTTAATGTTTTATTAAACAGGCAATAATAAAGCACTCCTCTGTAAGTGCAAAAACAAAATCATTCAGTAGTTATCAGACTCTGTATGACCTGTCTTTATCTCTCTTTTGAGGAGATGCTTAACAGTTTGTCCAAACTACACTGTTGGCCTCTGTTTTTCTGTTGGTACAATTTTCTCTTTTTCTTTTTGTTATTGCTGTTTTGCCATCCACAGCTCCTATTGCAGACAAAGAGGGAATCTCTCATTGAGCTAGCTCTGCTGAGGTTTAACAAATTGTTTTTCCGAATACACCAGAGATTCCTTTTTTCCCTTCATAGACAGCTAGAGGGCTGCTGAAGAGCCATTGTGTATGTCTGTCTGTAACGCCCAGTGAGATATCTAATGTGAATGATATCTGGCTCACCAAACACAAAAGTGAGTTAATCTGCAGGTAGGCTTTACTGGAACTTTATTTAATGAATTTGGCTAATTTGACCCTCACTGAGATAGGTTAATGCGTATCCCAGATTAGAGCTTTATCATGGTTTGGATCTCATTTAGGATTTCTTTTAGTTTCTGATCTCCTATATGTTTTGGAAAAAATTATTTGCAAAAAGACAACAAAACGTGTAAAGCTAGCTGAATTGAGTTTTCATGCCACATTATCCTGGTTTCCATGGAAATACATATTGTTGGTTGCACTTTCAGTTCTCCATAGATGAAAAAAAAAGCACGACAAGCATTGTTAAATAGATGTTATAAGGATTTAAAAGCACACATTTTTAGCCTCTTAAAGTGGTGGTAGCTATGAACATGACATTTAAAGGTGATCGCTTTTTAAAATTGATTTTCCAATTTCTTTTTTTTTGGTGGCGAAACACATTTTTGAACTCGTATTTTGATGCTACCAGAAGTTTTTAGGGCACTGTACGTATCTGTTATGAGACATATTTCTGCCCACCATAATTCAACTTTCTGTAAGTTGTGTTTCGCCTTCAGGGAAAATATTGAGAACATGTGTTGTTTAATACTCCTCTCTATGTTCACTGGTTAGTAGCTTACTTTGAGTGTCAGCTCTATGATGCTGCGTAGGTGCCATACGAAAGGTTCAAGAGGTTTATTATTTGAAAACGCTCCATGTAAAGTGTGGTTGGTAAATGTGGTGAGGGTGAACCAAAATTAAATCTGAAGGCCTAAAAACCCAAACAAAGGGCAGAAACACACAACAATGCTCTGTAGAGACGAATGTTGTGAGTACATTAGCGTTGCCCTTCACATTACAAGTGGTGATCAAAAAAAGGTAACAGCAGAGAATGAGTTCTTCAGATTATCAAGGGAATAAAACACAGTAATTAAAACATGTGTTATTCTTTGAGAAGATTTTCCGTCTCCCCGTCACGAAGAACATCTGCCATCTAAAGTTTAAAGCATTTTCACGATCACTGATTTTAACGTGATTTTATAGTTGTGGTAATGAGACTTTGGTAAAGGTGTGCCATGTTGACATTATGAGTGCAATCCTAAGGAGTAAAAAGAAGCCATACAATTTAACTACATGAATCTAATGTGCATTCAAGATTTAATCACAGCTAAGCTTGTTTTTCATTCAGAACACCAATTTGTATTGTCAGAGACATGAAAAATCTCAGAATAAATGACTCACTCGCTGTGATTATGATCTCAGTGAATATTCTAATCACTGCTCTGACATGATATTAAAAGCTGCTTCAAATGAATGGGTCTGGAGCAACCTGCGTTGACCTAATAATAGCACAGCCACGAGCAAAACTATAATTCACATCACTTTTGTTTCATTACCGCCACATTGGGTACTGTCTTCTGTGCCGTTTACAAGTTTGCATTTTTTCTTAACTGTAGAAATCATTATAGACAGTAAGGTAACACTGATGCCCATTTGCCTTGCCTTAAAACGGGGCAGCTGTGGATCAGTGGTAGAGTCGGTCGTCTCTCCTGCTGTTGCATGACGAAGTGCACTTAACCCAAGGAAACGTATTCCCAAACTATTCTTTACCAGCGGCTCCGGTGTCCAGAACATACATACATGCTTTTTCTTTCCCTTCATCTCCTCACTGCACTCTGTTCCTTTTTTTCCCCTCAGTCCCAGCACATCTTCATACAATTACTTTCCATTAAAAATGGATTAGATTTCACCTTCACAGTGTGTCTACAGAGGGAGAAACAGAAGGGAGGGAGAAGACAGAGAAAAGGGGCGCTATGAGAATTCAGTGGAGAAGGACTAGAAGAGACAGGAAATGACAGATAAGAAGGATGAGGAAAAAAAGAATAAGACAAACAGGGAAAAAAGGGAAAAAAGGAAAGAACAGCCCTCTAAAAAAGGCAAAGACCCCTAACCCCTAACCCTAAGCAAAGAACAAAACATTCATACGTGTTAGTTGGTCTCCTTGTAGATTTAGCCACAGATAACTACTGTTCTCAAAACTAAGTGGTGGTTTGAAAATTGTGGGAATGTGGCTGTCACAGATTTGGCCATTCATTGAGAAATGGCTGCAATTCAATGACAAATTGACCACTCATATATTGCTCAATGGACAGGCTCATACATGTCAACACTAGCTGTAAACAGGGCAAAAAGGAACGTTGAAGAAACCTCAAAGAAAGACGTTGACGCAAGTCATGTCCTGATTGTTGAACTGATAAAAGAATAAGGAAAACGTAGTGTTATTCTGACTATACACAAATAGCATACCATCGTCTGCATATATAGTGAGGAGAAGTTTAGAGAAAAAACTCCTGAAGACAGTCTTGCTGTACTGTATAATCTTTGCCCAAAATATAGAACGTTTTCTTGGTTAGTTTGAGTTTTGCAAGATTTATTTGACGCACTTTATCAAACAGCAACTTGGTAGGTTTGTTATTTATAAGGCTTTCAATAAATCCCTTGTGAAAACTGACCACTTTTTATAAAAGCATGTAAACTATGGAATCAGGCCACGTCATATTTGATAGAATTACAACCACTTTGATCTTACTAGAGTGTGTGTCTTGCATCTTGACACATGTCTTGACACAAGCAAATGTCAGTCCCTGTCTATTGTTGTGAAGTCCAGTGCCAAAGGGAGCAGATGGTCCTGGTGTGTCCCAAAGAGGTGAGAAGGCCTGGGGTTGGAAGAGCTCCAGTCGGCCCCCCTTAACCCCCTTGTTTTCCCACCTTGGGGTTAAGAAGGGTTAAATGTAATCTGCTCCTGCTGTTAGTGTGAGTGTGTGTGCGTGTCTTGGAGAATGGATCATCCCCCTTTCCTGCTGTACAGTTAAGTCTAGACTGCTCTCGTCATTTCCAGAGCTGTATTGTTTTCTTCCATCAAAGTGCACTGAATTACCAGTATACACTGAATTACCAGTATACACTGAATTACCAGTATATTTGGTAGACGTATAGGGGACAGTGTGAGACCACTTTTCTCTTTGTGGTGGCACATGAGTCAGTGTTTATTTCTGTGTACCAGGGGGCGGCGTTCATCAGATAGTCATTGTTTTAAATCACCCACTTTTTTTTAATTAACTCAGGCAACAGTGATGCTTTAATAAGTATCCTACCAAGCTTACATTTACAACATAAGGAATCATAAATAATTGGATTTCTCATTTTAACCGCTTTAGTATGACTAAGGATAACAATGACAGTGTGTTGGTCATTTTGGCGCCTTAGTCCACATGAAGTGCAATAGAATTCGTGCAGACATTCAATGTCCCAAGAGGGTTAATCCCTTTGACTTTGGTGCACTTTTATTTAATGTGTTCAAAGGACTCAGGACAAATTGTAATTACTCTGGTGATCCTTAAAGCTTTGATATTCCACCATCATTATAGATCATAATTTCAATTTTAATTGACATTTCGCACAGTCAGAGCTCGACTTTGTCGGGTCAACTTTATTTTAACCTAACAGAAGTGATCTAAAGCCATGTTTCCTATCGTGCATGTCCAGACCATATACTCTTACTTTTAAATAACATGCATGGGAATTACTACTTCCGGGTTTGAAATTCCCATATCCTACTTTGGGAATGTTACTCCCTCATTTGGTCAAACTGATTTGCAGGTTTTTAATATACACTTCTGGGTTACTTTGGAATTTACCTTCTACTATTTTCCGGTTTCCACTACCCTGTTTTCCAAACCAGGTAGTAAGTGAAAATTCCAGATCCAGAATGGTCTCTCCAAAACCCATGAAGTAAGTTTTCCAAGCCCTCAAAAACCCTTGAAAAGAGAATGTTTCTGAGATGTTTCGGTCTTTGTAATCATCTATTTCAATATAGGCCAGCATAATATTGCTCATACTAAAACTCTCACCCATCTTATATAGGCTAGGTGTCTAAATCCGGGATATTTCACAGCTATATTAAGCGATTGAGTCATCAATCATCTGGTTACTCAAGGAAAAAAACAAGCATTCCCATTCGGCTGCTGTCAAAGCCTGTAAGTCTCTTATTTGCTTTTCATCCTTTTTTCCCCTTTTTCGTATAGTTTGCGAGATTAGCTGTTAAGTTCTACACCCCCAGGCCCGATCAATCAATTTAAAACTCACTGCATGTGTTCAGTAATCCTCAGGCATCAGCTTCTTACTCTACATCTGTGAAAGTGGTGTTTTTGGAGATACAATGTTTTAATCTGACTGCAGGCAGCAGGTTGTTTCATTGTGACGAACAGGTCTGGAGAATGATTCTGACAGGTAATAGGACTGAGATACAACACAGCCCTCTGGAGGAAGGTGTGTGGGTACGTCTGTGTGTGTGTGTGTGTGTGTGTGTGTGTGTGTGTGTGTGTGTGTGTGTGTGTGTGTGTGTGTGTGTGTGTGTGGATGGATTCAAGCCTCTGTGTGAGTGGGTGTGTACAAATGTGTTTGTGGAGTAATAGTCTGCTCTCTTTTTCCCTCATTACATTTGAGAGAAGAACTGGCCATCTCTGTATACTCCAACACTCCCACTTTGTCAAACATTTCACTATTAGACACAAAGCGCCTTTCAGGAAATCTATCTGACTCATCTGGCTGAGCAGCATCACCCTTTTTGTCCTTTAACCCCAGTGTCTCACACGTCTCTTCTTTCTTTCTCTTTCTGTCTTCCTACCTACCTCTCAATCACACAGACGCCCCGGTGGCAGAGTTACATGACCTCTTCTGTAAGAAGCTGCAGCAGTGCTGCGTGCTGTTTGATTTCCTGGACTGCGTGGCTGACCTGAAGGGGAAGGAGATCAAACGTGCGGCACTCAACGAGCTGGTGGAGAGTGTGGCCACAAGCAGAGGAGTCCTCATAGAGCCTCTGTATCCAGAGGCCATAAAGATGGTATGTGGGGAGGAAGATATGGGGGGGTTGAAGGTATGGACTGATGTGATGGAAAATTATAGACATATGAGTGTTTAAATAACAAGTAAGCATAAAAATGTAAACCAGACAATGACAAACAATGATCATAGTGGATGAGAACAGGAAATATAAAGAGCCAGGTGAATATTTCCAAGGAGCACCTGGAAATCTGCACACAGCAGGAAAATAAGCTAAGAACGAAGGATGAAATGATGAATGAAGGAAGAAAAGAAAGAAGATAGACAGAAGGTAATATGCATCTGAAAAGCTCCTGAGTCTTCAAAGAGTTTGAAGAAATGAAGTGAGAGAGAAAAAGAGAAGGTGAATGAGAGGGGAAAAAAAGGAAAGGAGAGCTAAAGTGTTCGCAAAGGCCGCTTAGTAGCAATAGGCTGCACAGATGGCGAGTAAGAGAGGGGTGGAGAAGGAAGATAAAGCGTGAGAGAGTGTGGTGGACAGCACGACAGAGCTACAGAGGTCCCAGAGGATATAAGAAGGAGGAAACGAAAAGGGGATTGAGGACGGCAATTAGAGCAAGCGGAGAATATGGCTTGTGTTATGAAGTCACTATACACAGAGGATGTGAAAATGCTGATAAGACACAGGATAGGATTAAATGGCTGAAGCTTTTAAGTGTGTTTAAAGACGTAGGTTAGACCCAAAGTGGCAGCAAAATAAATTCAATGTAAGGCAAAGACAAAACATGTACAGAGCCCAAATACTCAGAACACCAACGGAAACATTGAAATGTTGTGGATGTTTTGTCTAATCTAAGTGCTGTCAATTTAAAAAATATCCTGAATATATCCTTCCTATATCATTTAGCATAATATATTGCATAATACTCAATAGTCTAGCTAGCACGCCCACAATGGTAATGATCAAAAATTGACTACAGGCAAGTATATTTTTTATGACGTCCATCATTTTTCTTCATTTTGTTAGCTAGCATCTTTATTTGTAAATACGTAGTGGACCAGCAAATCGACAGATTAACTGAAGTTTCCAGGCTAAGCCATGGCAAGCTAGCAAATATCACCAAAAAGACTGCTGCAGCATACAAGCCAGTAAAGCAAAATGTCTAAAGTAAAGGAACAATTGGACTCATTAAGTTGAATAAATGAGATGGAGAGGATGAATGGAGCAGGAAAGAGTAAGGAAACAATCAGTTAAAGAGAGAGAGTGGAGAGAGAAGGTGCTAGCGGGTGTGTTTCAACCAATTGGGAATTTAAGGTCGGGAAAACTGTATTTTTTACAATGACTATGCACAATGATTGGGATGTTACGTAGCCATGTACAATTAGCCATATCCTCCTGCAGGGGAAAAGTTTTGCTAATGCAAACAGATGAGAGACAGAAAATTCTGAAAAGAAAATCATGCTCACTGGAGGCGTTGGGACTCACCACATTAGCCTTTTGCTATAGAGTTTATGCACTAAATGGCCAGTGGAAATGCATTTGTTGAATAAATCATGATATAGCGAGCAGTCATGTTGCATGGCTTATTAGTTCTCCTCCATCACCAGTCTGCAAACAACGTCAAATATGGCCGACCATAGCTGAAGAAAAAAAGAGGTTTAACCTTTTTTTAATTTGAACTTCTACTTTTGATTGTAGAGCTTTTATCTAATATTGTTGTGCAGTACTTCCTACCACCAAACAGCCGTTATAGCTGATAGAAACCAATCTAACTGTGCTTAAATCAAAGACTCTTGAAGGTTGAATTATGTTTTATAACATCAAAATTGATCTTGGAAGTATACTGAGGGACGATTTGGTGTAGCAACAAAATCTTGAGAGGATTTTTATTAACCTTCATCAAATTTCATCTTTTTCCACTTCTGATTGTTTTTCCTCAAACTCTTTCTGGTTTTTCAGATCTCTGTAAATATCTTCCGGACTCTCCCACCCAGCGAGAATCCAGAGTTTGACCCAGAGGAAGATGAGCCCACACTTGAAGCCTCCTGGCCACATCTGCAGGTACCATATACAAACAAATAAATCATATTGTGTTGGATTTATGGCTGTATAGTTCATGCATTTTCTGCAGAGATTATGGAAGAAAAAGATGGTTCTCTGTGTTGACTTTGGCCTTCTCTTTTAAAAAAATCTTCAGGACTTTGAAGTTGTGCTGTACTTGCTTTGTTATTAAGGTGAAACTCAGTGCAGTGTCAGTAACAACCTTGAAAAATGGGCCCTTGGATATGTTGTACATCATACTTTGGGAGAGCAGACTAAGCCATAATGCACACAACTCCCACCTGGAGTTGCTGTTAATGCAGCGTTCAGCATTATCTCTACGCAGGCATACTGTACCTGAGTCACAGGTCCTTTAGATCAGTTAAATCTGCTGTTTATAGCAAAAAGGAACCTGTTTTATCTTCCTGAATAACCACGTGGAGATCTAGCCAAGCAGATCAACTCTTACAATATGACCTGAGATGTTTGTCTCAGTGACATTTGGGAGCTGTTTACAGTCATTAACCTTGAGCATAAAACACATTATTGCTAGGTTGCCGTCCTTGGAATGAAAATCTTTCTCGCTCATTTGATGCCTATTTGAAATCATCATCATGGCATGCTGCCTATAGAGATGCTAAAAAAGGTTGCCATTATGAAAACAAACAAACACTTATATCACTTAATGAGGATAAGTAGCTTTGACAAGCAAAATATAGGCTACATATATTCCTCTGGTCACTATGAAGGTACAGCTGCAGCCTGCTAGCTTAGCTTGGCTTAGCTTAGCTTATTGGGACGGTAAGAGAAACTAAACCCTTTTCTATCCCAAAGGCTCAAAACATGTCAACCTATCAGCCCCTCTAAAGCTTATAGAGTGATGTACTTCAACAATTAATTCAAATCTGTCTGAAATTAAAATGGTTTAAAACCGGCACTATTTAATTTGAGCTAGGCTAACCATATCTAACTAGCTTTAAGCTACCACTCCAGTTTCCAAAGTAACACAAAGAGACATTGATTCAAGCATCAGCATCTCGCTCTTGGATAAATATATCAGTTTGCTTATGTGATCAATTCTTTGGCACAATTTACAAAAGGAGAAGGGAAAACAAAATGTTTTTCCTTCTCTGTATCACTTCTTTATTTTCAGTCTTAAGGTTCCTTCTAATACATTTCTGTTCAAGAAGTCCAAAGCTAAGCTCACCAGTTTCTCAGCTTTGTTAGTCTGTCTTTACACAGACAGAGAGTGGTGTGATATCTCATCTAACTTTCTGCACCACAATGAATAATTCCCAAAGTGTCAAACTATTCATTTTAGAAACTAACCCACACACACACACACACACACACACACACACACACACACACACACACACACACACACACACACACACACACACACACACACACACACACACACACACACACACACACTTAATAATGTCTTATCTTTCGCTGGTTGTGTCCCTGTTAGCTGGTGTACGAGTTCTTTCTGCGTTTCCTGGAGAGCCCAGACTTCCAGCCCTCCATGGCCAAACGCTACGTTGACCAGAAGTTTGTCCTCCAGGTAATCTTCCCATTTCTTAAAGAGTCATTGAGTCATATCCAAAGCTCTGAGGTGTTTCTAAAATCCTGATCAATGGAAAAGTATTAGCCTAGTTATTTGCATGCTGACATGCTCCCTACTTTGTTGTCAATTAAAAACCTATATGCAGTTATTTTTTATACAACTACTGTGTTTACTGTTAGAACCTTTTGAGAAGAAGATTTTGTAAAATGAATCCCATGAAATATATACTCTACTGTAAGAATAGTCACAAATACTCAAGATGTATTATACTAGTCTCTGTCTGTTTGTAGGACCTTATGTTTATTTAGGGGTTACTGTACGTCTATGGTAAAAAATCGACATTTCTTAACGATTTGATGTTAAAACTTGGATATAAAAGTGTGAATGTTTGAGAATACAAACAGAAAAGGTTCCCACAGCCCCCATATTACAAAAAAACTGTATTTGTGTCTGTGATTATCATGTGTGTGCGTAGCTCCTGGAGCTGTTTGACAGCGAGGACCCCAGGGAGAGGGAGTACCTAAAGACCATCCTGCACCGCGTCTATGGAAAACTACTGGGCCTCCGAGCCTACATCCGCAAACAGATTAACAACATCTTCCTCAGGTATAGGCTGCCTTCCACCAGTCCAATACCCAGGGTTTCAAGGTGCTATTTATAGCACTTAAAAAAGTCAATAAATCAAGCATTAGCAAACAAAGAGCATCAGAAGGGAGAACTGCTGGGTTTACTCTCTCTGTAATGCATTTTGTTTTAGTTGGTGCATCGCTTGGACAAATAAATCATGATATTACAGCACTGAAAGGAACAATTTATGGTCACCCTCTTAAGATTCTGGTCTTTAATTTTCATACATCACGTTGAAAGTTAGGCAAAATTCAATGCATAGAAACATAATTGCTCTTTAGCTGCATCAATACTAGTGTCTTTAAAAACATTTTTTTTAATTTAACTGCCACTGGTGATTGCATTGCAGACATTTTTCACATATTTGTTGAAGCTGTTGTAGATGATAGATTTGCTGACTCCGAAGTCCAACATGGAGGCAGACATTAACCCTTAAAGCAGCTTTAAAGTGCTTTCTGTACAATATATAAATGGCAATGACACAAAGGAGAACGGGAGACATGAAGCAACGTCCTTGCTTTGAGAAGCAGTGTGGACATGTAAGGGAATATTTTTTACACGTTCACAAAGAGTCACAAACTGTTTTTGTCGTATTCTCTGGCTCAGATAAACTAGTATCCTGCCACACATGCAAGCAGCCACACATAAGGCATGTACAAACATGACTGTGCTAATTTGCAGTCATGGCACTCACTGAATCAGCCACCCTGCATCTATCCTGAGAGCTAACTCATTGTGCAGTGACACAGCTCTTCAAATGATTTGTTTAACAGCTCTGACAAACAAGACTGCAGTGATTTACATCATTGGGTTTCATCTTTTTTGACGAGTTGTGTTTGAAATGTTTTGTTTGCAATGTAATTCAACGCCAGGAGAGCTACAATGCTTCAAATAGTCCTATTTTTATGTGTGAGTAAACTGATTTTAGAGTCAAGATACAGTAAGCATAAATCAGTACATCTGTAGTTGTCCTTCATTTTTCTTTCACAGTGTTGTATTTCAGACATGGTACATCATTATATTGATCAATCATCTACTCCTGCTGGGATATTTGATGCACAGGTGATTTTACAGGAAGGAACAGAATATGTTTTCAATTTCTAGAATTGCAGTCTGTTTTAACTTTTGAGAAACTACAAACACTAGTTACCTGATCAACTGATGAATCATTTCAAGTCTCTCTCTCTCTCTGTTTTATCTGACGTTCAGGTTCATATATGAAACTGAGCACTTCAATGGAGTTGCGGAGCTTCTGGAAATCCTCGGCAGGTAAGTGTCCGCAATCATGCGACACACACTTGAGAGCCTACTCTGTACACTGGATGAAAACATGCTTCTTAGGATGTAGGAACATGGCCTGCAGTTAAAAGCTGAGTGTGAACAGAAGAACACATTTACACTTACTGTAGTTGCCCAGCTGCTCATATGAATGAGACAGCTGGCAACCCAGTGACTTCAGCAACTACAAAAAAATGGTGAGAAAGCATAAGCACCACTGCAGCTGCTCAACACAATAAAACAATATGCATTTATTTTTTCCTTTATTATTTTGTATCTCTCTTTTTTAAAGGGTATAAACACAACAGTAACATCACGCCTGATGGTTTTACACATTAGATGAGTTACAGGGAGGGAAATAAGTTAAGTAAAGAATGAAAGTAAGAAGAGGGAACGTAAATACATAAATAAAAGATGACTGAGGTTTTTGTAATCTATTGCTTGAAGCCAGTTGGAGACTAAAAGGGAAGGAGTTAAAGTTATGGCAAGAAAGGAAGCTTAAATGATAGTCAAGCACAGGTTGTATTGTGCCCGTGCACAAACTCAAATCAAGGGGAACAAGAATGCAGGGATGGCAGGAAAAAAGAAAGGTTAAATAAAATGGCAGTTAAAGTCACTGCTTGTTGAAATGTCTGAGTTTGTTTCCTACTTCTCCAGTTATCTAATATTTTGCATCTGTTGAGAAATTCTCATATGTGGTCATTACTGAGCTGGAGTCAGGACATGGCTAATTTATCTTAGAAGAAATGCTAATTTAACCCCCCTATGAAATATGAAAAGCTAGCCTTGATGCATCCAAAGTGGAAAAAGATGCCTACCCTTTAAATCTTTTATTTTATTTTATGAAATAAGCCATTCATGAACATTTCAACCAGGCAGTTCATCAGTTTAGCATTGACTATAGAGCTAGTGTTAGCATTGTTAGCTAGCTGTTGTTGGCTAGTTAACAAAACATCTCATGGCCTATCTTTCTCTGAGGAACTCAAATTCCACCCAAGCTAAAGTAGGAGCTAGCTAGGTAGAAAGTGAGTGGCCTTTTAAAGATAAATACAAGAAAGGACTTTGTGATTGGAGTCTACTTATTCATTCAATGTTGAAAAGAAATACTACCAACGCAGGAAAGCGTTTTGATCATTTTAAATGAGAGTTGGATTTAAAGAGGCAGACAGACAGCAGTTGTTTGCTCATAAACTTTTAGTACTTATCCTTAAAATAAAGAGCAAGTGTTAACTAGCATCTGTAGGCTAGCATAACCACAAAGTAAAACTATCTTAGAGCTGTTTTTCCTTCTCTGAAGAACATTTCAAAATCTACAGTTTTCTGATTTGATGCTGAGTAATAGTTAAGCTACATGACAACTTAACAACTTAGAAGGCTAGTAAGACAGTTGTACTGTTATGCTAATGTTTGTTAATTTATACAAGAGGATAGCTTAACTTTCTCTCTGGTAAAGATTTTGTCAATTTGAACCCACTTTATTCAAGATGTTGATTGTTGTGTGTGATAGCATTTTTCTCCCTTCATCTTTCCATGTATCAAAGAATTGACAAAATAAAATGGAAGTTTAGAAATCAGAAAGCTAAGAAC
This sequence comes from Tautogolabrus adspersus, assembly GCA_020745685.1. Classification (NCBI taxonomy): domain Eukaryota; kingdom Metazoa; phylum Chordata; class Actinopteri; order Labriformes; family Labridae; genus Tautogolabrus; species Tautogolabrus adspersus. The sequence continues at coordinate 13,818,356 of CM036556.1, read as the reverse complement.
AAATCAGTGTTGGTCAATATTTATCTCTCTCAAGATATCTGTGTTCGCTGGAATCAAATATTTGTTCTATGTCTTCATATTTCATTGTTTAACTTTAATTATTCAGATGAGCCTTTGGATAATCTTTATTTATGTCAAACATAGAAAAAAGATGGGGAGTTGAAGTTGGCTTTTGGCTCTAGATTTGACTAGAGCAATTAAAATGTAGAATATTTTAGTAAAAATAATGTTGATGTTTCTTCAGGTGGTTTGGTCAATAATGTTGACCAAAACCACCTGAAGTGAAAAAAATATGGATGATGACTTTTGGGGTTTGATAACTCTGGGTCAACGATGAACAAAAAGAGACGTGGGTAGGAAAAGGAAGAATCCAAGGTGAGAAAAGAGGGATGAGAGATGGAGATAAACAAGGAGATGTGGAGAGGATGAGTGAAGGGAACAGTGTGAGTCAGAAGTGGAGGAAGGAGGAGGGAGAGCAGGAGAGGAGAGAGAGGTTTGTATTCATGTTGGTGGTAACAGAGGTATTTTTAGCTCCTCCCACACAAGGAGACAGGAAGAGAGAGATGGGCGAGGGAGGATTCATTGTACACAGAGAAAGAGAGAAAGAGAGCAAGAAGATAGAGGTATTCAGAAAAAGGAGGAGAGGGAGAGGCAGAACGAAAGATTACAGACACAGGAAGAAGAAGATTCTTCTGAAGGAATGTTCTCATTGACAGGTAGACTGACTGATGTAGACACATACGGATAAATAGTCCATGACAACCAACAAAAAGGTCAGAGTGCTGCTAAATAAATGTTTCAAAGTAAAGTTCCCACGCTGCTCTTCCCTCTGTAGGCTGTGTGTCAGTCAGTGTAGTAGAGAACAGAGCAGAACATTTGTCCAGTCATTCGGAAATGGACTCAGTACAAGAATAGACCCTGCCTCACAGACAAATGCAACTGCTACCACAGATGTGAATGGTAGATTTTATAAATAATACTCTGGCACAAACAGATTTTTGCTTGTAATAAGATAGCCAACATTTATTTAAAATAAAGATGATGTTTGATCAGAAATAAGCTCAGGCAATACACTAAACCAACCATAAAATGTTCTGAAAAAATAAATAGTTTTCAGATTTTTTTAGTTCTTTTGAGTTTGAGGTTCTGTTTCATCACAAACAATTCAAAGCAAAGTGTGAACAATTTGCTGGTTATATAGTCAAAGAAACACAAGCATGAAATGCAGACATATGTTAATTAAAATCCAAGGTTTAGAGAGAGAGATCAAAACTTACTTTGCAGAACCACTAACGATTAATCATTTCATCAACACATCTCTCCTCCAGCATCATAAATGGCTTCGCCCTGCCCCTGAAGGCTGAACACAAGCAGTTCCTGGTTCGGGTTCTCATCCCATTACACACGGCGAAGTCCCTTTCCATCTTCCACGCACAGGTCAGTGATATTTTCCCTGCTTGCATAAATATTGAAATGTCATTGTTGGTAACAGTAAGTAACATTAGTGGACAAATCTGGGACTCAAACACAGAGATTTAACGACGCACAAGGTGCAATTTTAAAGCAGGCGTAAATTAAAAAAACAAGCAAATCACACAGAGTCCAAAAACGTAAAAAGCTGCACCAGAAAAGAGTTGGAATGTGATGAACTCACAACGAAGAAAAACTGTCAGGAAAGACATGAGAGTATATGACCAGGGTTACGTAGTTACAAAATCAGGAGTGTAATGAGTAGAGGTATGATGGCGGAATCAAGAGGATAATGCATGCTAATTTTTGGAGCCAAATTTCTCAGCAGTATTTTCCTCATTTTCAGGCTAGAACAACAACAACCAGATAAAAAGCAACTCAGCAATCTCATTATGTTTCTTTCTGTATGCCAGGGATGTAAAAAACACTATGAAACTATATTTAGATCTCGGTTCAGTTATGAAACCTTAAATGCTTTGTGGTTTCTTGCAGTTCATCTCCTGACTGAGACAAGCTTTGCTGAAGGTTTAAGAGACTGTACTCCTTTAATTTACATAATAATTACACTGATGTCTTGAGCTTGATGAAACAGTTAGCAGTGTCTACAAACATTTAGATACCTGTAATGTACAGTACACATATACTGTAAATGATTATCTATCAGATGGAAGATGAAGTAAGGGTTTCCTGCATTGTATCAAATATACCACCAGGAGGCACAGTTGAGTCACAGATAATGCTGCAGAGGGAGGGACTCACCTTTAAATTACAGTCATAGTGTGTGTGTGGTTTTGTTGATCTGTGTGTGTGTGTGTGTGTGTGTGTGTGTGTTTGGATTATCACATAAATTGTACACAAATAGGATCCACTCTACTGTGTGATTGTGTGCATTTGTGTATGTGATTTTTTTTCACACAATATTTGATTATGCAAAAAAAAGCTAGTTCTATAAATTTTACTCAGGTGTGTGTGTGTGTGTGTGTGTCTATGCCTCAGCATCACGGTGCCCTACATTTCTACTCACCGTCTCCCTCCCTGCGGTTCACACACATACATTATTCAAACACTAAAAACACACACACACACACTCGGTTTGACAGGGTCACAGGGGACACGCTGCTGGTGGACATCAGTTTTGCGCTCAGTGGGCGTGTCCGCGCAGGAGTGACCCACTTCTGGATCTAAATATTCAAATCAAACACCACAGCAGCGCCGTTTATTCATCTTAAAGGTTTCTTATACCATGAGATAGAGATGAATCACACATCCTGTAACTTGTGGAGGGTTTTCTCATTCATGTTTACGTCACCGAATCGCAGTAACAGCTGTTAGAGCTATAGCCACCATAATGGTAAGACAGTATGGTTTCCAACATCAGAAAGCAAATGCAGTGCTTTTACATTGTAAGCTCATTTCAGTTATTTATACATTCATGATAGCCTGCTCTTTATTAGTATTCTCAGGGATACAAACATGGCTGTCCATACTGGCAATACTGAATAACTTCACAATAGTAGTTAACCAGCTGGGGGTCTGACTTTGTTTTCAATTGCTTAGTCCCACCTGAGATTTGAGCCCCATGTACATTACTCTCTGACCTCAGAGATGTGCTATTTTACGTTTTGAAAGTCTAGTCAGCTGAGCCATGAAAGGCAGCTAATGCTAGCTTGACCCCGCTTGCTTGCTTTCTTGCTTGTAGAAGATGAAACAAACACCCTTGACTCTGCAGTAGTTCCAAAGTGATTCTGCAGGTAAAGAGATGAGCTGTCATAAACAATATAAACATCTAGAAGGAATCAGTGTAAACGAACTCAGCAAGCTAAGCTAACTAGCTTCAACTTGTAAGCACTGTGTTTACCAAAGTGTTGAATGTTGACAAAGGCAAATGTTTCGGTTTGTGGACTTGTCAGAATGGGTCAGAAGCCGCCTCATATCAATGATTGTATGTTAACTATACAGGGCTAAGATGCCCTCAAGTTAGTAGCCACCATGTAAGTGAAACAGTCAGTCAATCACTGGCATGATAGCTGAAGCTTAGAAACTATTATTTTACTTAAAAACTAAATTACACTTTGAATGAGGATACTCTTGAATGGAACGGCTACTCTTTTATGTGCAAGTTGTAACTAATGTAAAAGGCAAGTAGCCAATATTAGATCCCACTAGGATGACTACATCCCCAAAAATAGACCCTGCTTTGACCTGTCACCTTGGCAAATCAATATTGGTAAAACCTCCGCCTTAAAGTCTTCAATGTCTGTAATCTTTAGCCTAACAACGGCCTGCTGCACCCACAAAGTCTGGCTTGACAACAGAATCCAACTCTATATTTACCCCAAGCAGCATCTCTAATCCCTCACTAATGCTTTAAATAGTTAGACCCATCAGCACCTTTGTTTTTTTTCTCCTGCTTTTCTTTTAATTCAAGCTTGCCATCCCTTTTTTTAGCCTCGGCTCCCTCTGCTTCTGTAACCATGTTGTGGTTTCGAGTAAGGAACAGGACAGTTTAGGGATGGAAGGAGAAAAGAGATAAAAAAAAGGTGGGAAATAATGATGAAAAGAGATGAGAGGGGAAGAAGAGATGATAGCTGTGGATGATGTGAAAGCCAGACAGGCGCAGACACTGACAATGGAGCTTCAGGTCAGGACTAAAACAAAGGAGAAAGTACAAAGAGAGAATGCAAAAACAGATTTTCCTACGGTAAGATAAATAACACACATTGACAGTCTGATAGTACATAACCTCTAAATTGGACACTCCAGCATAGCGTTATTATGATGACATTTGAATTTACTGAACGCAAAGTCAGGAAATGGACTTGTACGGAAATAATGTAAACAAGAAGGTATAAAACAGGACAAAAGAGGAGGCCACAGAGGCAGAGACAAGAGTTTTCAACTCTATCTCACATTGCCTTAAGGGACTTCTCTCGTGTGACATCACTCCTTCCGAAGTAAACACACGCACACACAGTCTCCGTCGCCACGGTGCCCACTTGCAACGGCAACTGGCCTGGTTGGAGGGGGCAACCGCAAAAACACACACATGCACACACGCACACACACGTACGCACACGCTTGCTAAATAATAGGAAATGATTGCAGAATTTATAAGCGGGAGACAAGAGCTGGTGTCGAAGTAGACACACACACACAATCATACACACGCATACACACTTGTGACACACACCTCCCATTGGAAAACTTGCCTTTCCAATCTTTAACAGTCTGTAATCCTGGGGGATAAGTGCTAAGATCCCCCTTGTCTCCTTGACAGCTTCAGGGAATGTGTGGATTTTTTTGTTCTTTGTGTGTGTGTGTGTGTGTGTGTGTGTGTGTGTGTGTGTGTGTGTGTGTGTGTGTGTGTGTGTGTGTGTGTGTGTGTGTGTGTGTGTGTGTGTGTGTGTGTGTGTGTGTGTGTGTGTGTGTGTGTTCTAACCTCATCTCCTCTGTCCTGACAGTTGGCCTACTGTGTGGTGCAGTTTATGGAGAAAGATGCTACAGTGACTGAATATGTAAGTCATGTTTTATTGTCTTGTAATCACACACTTGCTCATCAAATTAAAAGGATATTGAAGTGTCCTTGAATTGTAGTTTGTCATTTCTTTGAGTATGAATATGAGTTAACGAAGGAGGCACAGGTGGACGCCGGCCAGCTACCCCGCCGAGCTAATGGCTGCAGTGTGTATTCATATTCATGTACTATCTATTTTCTCTGCAGATCATCAGAGGGCTGCTCAAGTACTGGCCAAAAACCTGCACGCAGAAAGAGGTGAGGCAGCTCACGCGCTGAGGTTTTCTAAACTGCCTTCATGTATCCATTATAAAAAATATATATGGACATTGTTGTTGCTGTGTTCTCAGGTGATGTTCCTGGGAGAAATTGAGGAGATCCTGGATGTTATTGAGCCGTCTCAGTTCATTCGGGTCCAGGAGCCTCTCTTCAAACAGATTGCCGCCTGCATCTCCAGCCCTCACTTCCAGGTGAACACCATAAACACCATGTTCTTTTCTGCATTCAAACCATGTTGCAATGTCTTAGTCTGAAACGTATATGTTGTATCACCAATGATTAACCTGATAAGAGCACCTTTACAGATTTGTAAAACCGCTTAAAAGACATCTCACTGTAGGAGACGGTAGAAAAACTTGACTTGCACGACTTCCTAACTGAATGCATCTTTCTCTGTGTTTTGCTTCAGGTAGCGGAGCGGGCTCTTTACTTCTGGAACAATGAATACATCCTCAGTCTGATAGAGGAGAACTGTCAAGTCATCCTGCCGCTCGTATTCGCCACCCTCTACAGAGTCTCCAAGGAGCATTGGAACCAGTACGTGGCTCACCCATCAGCGCACATTAATACACGCCCAACTCATCGCTTTTGATACAAGACAGTAGATTTGATTTGATTGTCACCTCAAGCACTGTTACAGTTTGATAGTAAATACTTAAATATTCAACACCTTTACTTTTTCACTCATTGAGGGATCATGTAGGGAGCTCCATTCAGTGTCTTTACTGTCAGTAGGCTGAGTTGGAGGCTTCATCAAGAGGCCTGGACACTCAAGTTAAGTCCAAAGAGACTGAATAAGTACGACCCCAAAGTCTTACCATTCAAACTACAATGTTGAAATGAATTATTATTATTTTTAAAGGTTTATTTTGGAGCTTTTTATGCCTTAATTTAGAGACAGGGCGGTTTCATTGTTTGTGGGGTCATTAGAGGCCATGTGATCGGGTAGATAGTATCAGTGTTGTCACTACCTGGAGCTCGCATGTACCTGGGTATGTTGAAGGTGGCAGGTTTGTGGTGGCCACTAAGGACGAAGGGGTGGGGTATGTCACTTATCAGTAGGGCAAAAGCATGGTGTGGTGGATGGATGGGTGGGTAGGGTTGGAGGGAGACGGTGGGAAACCTGCCTGAGTGCTTATCCTTTTTATAAAGGCACACATTTTAGTGCCTGTTTTAATTAACTTTAAAGCTCCAGCGAGGACTTTTAAGTTGGTAAGGAAACAGACCGAAATCCATACAGTTGACTGTTAATCCATACAGTTGACTTTAGATGTAATCATCAGAAGATGACAATTGCTATATGGTTATTTCTAATGTCTTAAAGACACTCTTTGTCTTTAATATCCGTCTCCTGACCCATGACTGAAGTTCATCGTCTTCTCTTGTCGTCCCTCCAGGACCATCGTGTCCCTGATCTACAACGTGCTGAAGACCTTCATGGAGATGAACAGCAAGTTGTTTGATGACCTCACTGCCTCCTACAAAGTGGAGAAACAGAAGTGAGTATGACTCACTCCCTTTTTTTGTGCGCGTGTTTATTTGTGTCACTGGATACGACAATGACAACAAGAGGAAGTCATAGAAGGCTCTTAAGTCATGCATACGACTGCATTTGTTCCATTATCCATCACGTTATATTTCACGCTGTAAGTATGTATCGCTTAGGTCATCCTTTTAAAATCACATCATCATCATAACACGGTTTCAGACTGAAGATAGAAGATACTTTTTGAATCTAAATGAATGCAGCAGTTGGATATTTTTTGCTTTCTTTTCGAGAGTGAATCATTCTCGTCTGTATGTGGCGTAAAGTTCAGACATGGTGCATGAACAGTGGAGAAATACACCTATCAACATCTATGAATGTGTCTTTATTACACTGACTAGCTTGTGCTACTGAGGCTTAAACAGGCACATCAAATGCTGTTACTGTACATACACTGTAGTTTCATACATCTTCTCAGAAATTCTGTGCAAAATCTCCAGCTACAAAGAATTTTCTCGATACAAGTGCTGAACCAAAGTTTGGTTGGGGTCTCTCTCCAGCAGAGAGATAGTGGCGTGTTTGCCAACGATCCACCTTTGCGTAGGGAAAGTTAAATGTATACAGTACTTACCTTAAAATGCCTACAGGCTGCAGGTAACCACGTTGTTGTCATTCATGTAATCTGTACATTAATTAATCATTTCCTTTTTTATAGAAAAGCTCAGATGTATTGCAGGACATACCTTCACACAGTGCAAGGTGGACTAATACGACTTAAAGCGTAATTCAAAGATTTAAAGAGTTCATATTCAACCCTCAGAGTTTACAGAATATGTAAGCTGTCCGGAGAGTGTATTGAAAACGCCATGTTTGTCCATAGTGCATCAATTAAAGATGAATTAATTTCATATTACAAACGCGTCCTTGAAATGTAAACTATAAATGAACGCCCTTATTGTGGTGAAATCTCTAGTTCTATATTTCATGTTCGGCTTTTGTGTGAGGTTTGTGAGTTAGGTCTAAATCTCTGGGAAGTATTTTCATCAGATGTTAAAGCAGTAAACAGAATCCTCTTGCCTTTTAGATTTGGACATTGTTTGTGTCAAGTCTTGATTTTATGCAAATAATGAATCATGTCTTATCGAGATATTGTTATCGATACAATCCTAAGAATACCAATTCCTGGTTCTAAAAGTTAGATTTTTTTCTGATTCAGTACGTCATTGGAGAGATGAAGTTCAGTCAGATGACTCAAGTGTGTATAGTTTAAAATATTTCTTGCAGCAGAACAATAGATTGCACACTGCCCAGAACAATAGATTGTGTTTGGCGTCTAGGCTCCAACCTCATCATTCCTCACAGTTTTATTTTACATGCAGAATTTTGAGGAGTGATGGGATGGTATATCTTAAACCCCCACAGTCAGAGCCTACAGGTGGATGCTGGGGTGGTGGTGGGACAGAGCAAGAGTGCAGTACTGGTGCAGGTCACAGCTGGCAGTCAAAGAGAAGAGGGAGAGACCGGAAAACTTGCAGCTTAAATAGACCGCTAATTGGAAAGAGGAGGTGTTGTCAGGTGATTGTTGAGCATGACGCATGTCAAGTGTGAAAGCACTGCTGCTTGAGTCGACTGCCTGAACTAGCTCGCAGGTGTCGCCTCATTTGTGTCAAAGGTCGTACATCATGGACAAGAGACCCTGTTCTTTCAGCCCTCCTTTATCAACATCAACCATGACTCATTCAAGGTCATAAAACATTCAGATTCAGTCGAATGCTTCAGTTCAATACAACAACAGCGTGGATTATACTGATGTCTCCTGTTGTGTATATTACAATTCCACAAGCTGTTGTCAGATCAATGGAAAATATACAATCTATTCAAGGCACAAGTTGACTTAAGTGACTACAATAAATGTGCTTCTGTGGAGTTCATTTTGATAAGAGGTGGTTAAAGGTTGGCATGAGGATATCACATACCTTCAGAAGTCTGTGGTCTGCATACTAAAATTAAAATACTGCTCTCGTCCTCTGACCCCTCCAGGGAGATGAAGCGGGAGAGGGAGCGCACAGAGCTGTGGCAAGGTCTGGAGGAGCACCAGGAGCGCCGGATGCAGATGCTCACAGAGGCTGCCAGGAACCAGCGCAACCTCCAGGAGCGAGGCGAGAGAGGGGACCTGCCTACCCCTTCGTCCCCACAGTCGGCTCACTCTGACCAGCCTGAGTCCAAGCCCAGTGGGGCCTCCTCTTCAGGAGCAGGGGAGAGCGCCACCTAGGTGTTGCTCTACTAAAATGGGATAACACAGGGGTTTGGGGACAGGGAGAAGACACGAGGTTGATGATGAAGGTGTTGGGAGTGTTCAGATAAAAAAAAAAAAGGTACATAACAAAACCATTGTTCTTTTATCTTGTATCATAGAGGAGGTGGCTTTTTGTCAAAGAGCGCACGGTCTCAGTGATCCCAGGTAAAAACCTTTTTTTTCTGACAGAGTTGTGTGAAACTGGTTCACTTTTTGCTGTACACACATTATTTTGCAGATCTGAAGATGAATATTGTCCAGAGGTGCAGGTTGACACTTAAAAATTAACGCCGGGTTTATTAAACTGCAGGTCAGTACCCAAAATTGGTAGCTGGCCTTCTTGAAATCAGTCTCAAAATGGGAGATAGAACTTCTCTGAACACGAACCGAGTTCAACATGTGTCTAACAGATCGAGTCAGGGTCTGCACTGTGGCATCGTATTTATCTTCGGGTCCGAGATGCTTATTTCATGCGTGGATAGCACAATCCATTAATAAACTAAAGAAGCAATTTCACACAAATGTCCCCAAACTATTGCGGCACCGACCAGACACACTAACCGTCACATGCACACAGACAGCAGGTACATATTTACTGTAAATATGAAGACAGAGCTAACGAGAGAACGTGTATCCAGGTCATGCAAATCTCACACACTAATAATCAACTGATGCACCAAGTTTTCTTTTTGATGAGAAAGAGACATGCTCACATACAGTACATAAACACTCGTACACAGAGACACACGTAAAAACACACACACACACACACACACACACACACACACACACACACACACACACATCTGGTTCTGGCGCTAACTCCTCTCCCATTCTGTCGGGTTCCACCAAAGGACGAGCCTAAAGTCCCTCAAGGTTAAATAACCACTGATGATGATACTGATATAAAGTACAATACTGTTCCTTCTTCTTACTTGTTACTCTACTACTACTACTCTACTCTACTCTAAGTACTACTGATGATGAAGATGATGATGATGACGACGATGATGACGATGTTTTTATATATATACATATGTCTCTGGATATTTCTGTAGTGTATTATGGGAGAAACACTAGTGTAGCAGAAACCACGAAGGGGGAAGGCCGGCTCAAACTCACATCACATGTTGTAAGCGTATGAGGCCGTAACATGGATGCTGGAATTCAGCGGTATTCCCCTTTAACAGACCTTAAACAAGGGAGGAATGAACTGGATTAGCAGGTTTTCTTTTCTTTTTTTGTTGAAAAAATTGGGATCTTTGTGGTGCGGGATGTGTAATTCAAAAGGGAAATCTCACTGAAATCCGAAAACATTCCATGTTCAAATGTTCTTTCAAAAAATGCCCTGTGGAGAGCGGAGTTATGTTTAAATGCGTTTCCTGCCAAAAAACGTGTTTGTGTTTATCCTCGACAAATATTCTGAATGTATTTCTTTGGTTTTTTTTCAAGTGAATTTGTTCAGCCAACTTTTTGAAATGTTTACATTCATGTCTCCTTGCTATAAATCTTCATCTTTCCAGCCGTCGTTGGTATTATGCTACACTCTATGCACGTTAAAAGCCACAAGCTATTGTTAAATTGAATAGCATCAAACACACAGGAGAATGTGAACTATATTGCCCCATGTTCTCTTCCAAGTTTAACGTCAAGTACTGGTACAATTACAAAACACAGGGACCTGCTGATAGAAATATTCCTCCAGAGTGCCACTGGGGAAAAAAACTCCACAGGGTTCCTTTAATTTGGATTTTTTTTGGGCCAAAAGTTTGACAAATGTCCTCTGAAGTAGACTCCAAGCTTTAACCAAAAATGTATACAGACTTGTAAAACTCAGCAGAAAGGTTACCGGAGGACAAAAAAAGCAAACATGCACCACAATTATTTGGGACTAAAAGAAAAACCCAGTAATCCAGTTGGATTTCTGAACCCCGAAGCGTCTGTTCCTTTAGGCTCAGCAGACCTGATGCTGCTAGATGGCGTCTATGATGATAAAAACCTTTCCGGCGTGAACCAACAAAAATCTGTTTATTCTTGTCTGATCATTACGGTAGAGTGATGGGATAAAAAAAAAAAAAAGAGGTGGGGGAAAAAAAACTAAAAAAAAAAATTATTTTAGCAATATTTTCATTCTTTCAGGATAATCTTTGTGGTTTTAGGGGGTTAAACAGGAAGTGGGTGTCACACTCAAATGTTTACCCCCCCACTCATGTTTTTACTCCTGTTGCGTCCTTGATATTCACATTGTCTTAAAGGTACTTTCTGTGTACATTGATTTGATGAAAAATGATTTTTGCTTTGTAATTATGTTGTTTTTTTCTTCTTGTTCTTTTTGTATGATCTCGTTCATTTTGTGGAAAACTGATACTGATGCTATTTATTTTCTATTTGATCAGGAAATGTAACCTTATTTGAAGATGATGGTCAGGTTGTGTGAGTGTGTGTGTGTGTGTGTGTGTGGGCATGTGTGTGTTGGTATGTATCCAGCGAGTGAATCAGTGAGCAGGAGATGTGTGTAGACAGAGTAATAGAGAACGAGAGAATACAGTTCTCTCTTTGTTCCCTTTTCTCTCTCTCTCCTTCTCTCCTTCCCGAGGGACAGGGTTTGAATCCGAATGTATCGTTAAACGATTTGATTGTGTTTTTTTTTTTATTACATTGAGACGCAGAGCTACCTGTCGGCTGCTTCGTAACCAAACATTCAAAAACCCTTCAAATCCGCAGTTCCCAAACACTCACTCTAAATCATGCCTGAGTCGACAAGGTTGTGAAACCCATTTGACTTGCACCTCTAAGATTGGCATTTCACATTTAATGAGTACTAAAGCATCCCGGGAAGAGTCATTCATCTGACAGCAATGCATTTCTGTGCCCTGCCCAGATTTGAGTTTTTCTCTGGAGGATTTCAATTTGAACGACTTGTTCTGATGCTACTTGGGCTTTCCGGCTGCTGTTACACCTAATCCGCCTTCACTGATCTGTTTTCTTCAAACATTGACACTGTAGCTTTACGTTTAATTGCATTGGCAGTTTTAACATCCAGGTTATACATTTCCACGTTTGTCAGTCAAAACAAACATTAGATTTGTTGAGCTTGAAAACAGTAGTAAAAAAAACCTCAACTTACTAGCTTTTTTCTGCAGCTTTGAAACACATGTTCTGCAGTTGGACCCGGACTTACTCGATATTTCTGGAGATGGCTTAGAAGTCATTCATGTGGCTGAAATACTGAACTACAGTCATGTGGAAAATGGTGTTTGGATGTTTTGCCACACAACAGCTCCTGAGAAATAACCATTATTATTGGGCCAGCTCAATCTGCTGATGAACACAACTAAAAAATCTGTTAAATGCTGGAAAATGAACCCAGAGTTAATGTTGTGGCACACGCCAGTGGTTCTTAGCCTTTGGCTTTAACCCCAGAAATAATTAATGTCTACTTGCTACTCCTTGGCCTTTGTGTTGACATGAGTCACGGAAAGTTAAACCAAAGAGTTTACCCTTTGCATATAGTTAAATGTAGAGTTTGGAGAGGCAACTATAGATCAGCAAAAATTCATATGAGTAAACATTTGAGGGAAATCAGAAATTGGAATACTACAGTATGTGTATTTTTACCCTCGTTATTTTCTTATGGGTTCCAATAAGGGGCCCTGACCCCAAGGTTTGAGGACCACTGACATATGCTTCTATACCACAATGCTGTACACTTATTCTGTCCTGGTCAGATCTTTTAGTTTTCCCATTGTTGCTGCACACAACAAAAGAATGGACACTGCCCAAACAAATAAGCATAGAGTATTCTCCATGGCAGCCACTGATATCTTAGGTGTGATAGCAGCCTCATACAACCACAAACCTCAAAACCTGAACCCGCAGACACCATCGGGCTGGCAAGAAAATCAAAAGCTCCCATTTGGTGGGATTTCAAACACCGTTTTGATTCAGGCAAAAACACACTTAACAAAAGGACAAGACAACTGTAAAGAGACAAAAAACCTGACCTCGCTGTCATAAAACTCAGCTTATTTATATTTTGTTTTGGCTAGCTTACTCACAAACCCTCTTGATTGTTACTGTCAGTTGGTCAGCTGACTCGAGAAACCCCCGATGCCCACTGATCTTCTCAACAGTTATATTCCTCTTATTTTTAATTCTGCTGTACATTGTAGAACTGCTTCAGAACAGGAAGCGAGAGAAGAGAGAGTGTTCATAGAGAGATCTGGTATCACCTCACAGACAGCCATCGAACGCTGCTTCCATTCACTGTCACATTTCCTCTCTGGCATTTTCAATATGGCCGAATTTAAACATGTTTTAAATCTGAGGGGGTGGTGTGAATGGATTGGATGAAAGCAGCCAGTAATGATTAAAGAAAAAAAAACAGAGGAGGAGAAAGACAGAGGAAAGAAAAGACATAGAGTTAGACATGATAGAATGGCAATAAGTCAGAGCAACAGTAATAGAGTGAGAATATAATGTTACAGAAACCTACAACCGCATTACGTAGCAATTTCACTGAATTTCTAGATTTGCACTGTCTGCCCAATGGTATGTGTTTGTTGTGTTGAAGAAATACCTTAGAGAAGATGACTAAGACAATGCAGAAGAAGAAAATGTATATTTTGGGGACCAACAAAGCAGTGGGGGGGGTTTGAATGTAGAGAGGCTTACTACTGTACGTAACATTACAGGGGGTGTAGAATGGAGAAAAAAACTATGTGCTAAAAATGAAACTTCACTTTGAGAAAACACTCTGGGAGTCTGTGCCATGTTTGTGTCACTTCTTGTTCATTCATTCTCGCTTTATGGAGATCTTATCATATTGATTTATTACAACGTTGATTTAAAGGCACTGTGTGCATTATGAAAACATTTTCATTTTAACAATGTGGACAGAGGTCCCTCGACTAGTTACAAACTCTGAATGGTGAAAAAAAAAGCTTTGAACCTATTTTATATTCATTTGTCTTTTGGCCTAGAAGCACCATTGTCAACAATGAGTCCCAAGCTTTTGTTACCCTGCATTAAACTACCTGCCAAGAGTGACAGAAAAGCAAGTTAAAGCTACTCTTAGGGTTTTTTAATTGGTTTTGAAATAGACTGATAATAATATTGATGACTCTTTAAAAGCAGCAAAAGCAAATGAGAACATAACTGACATGGTTGATGATTTTTATATGGTTATCTTTAATGCCTGAAACCCTCGCCAGAGGGTAGGTGTCAGACAGAGCGATCAAAGCAAGCTGTAGAAACAGCCTTTTTAATCAATTCCACGGCAAAGATTCTTGATACATTTAACAATTTAAATAAAGGAGAGGGACATTTTTTGTTAAACAGCACTACTTACACAATCAGCAAAGAGATAAGAGATACAGCTGTATCCACAGGGGGCGCCAAAACTGGCACAAAACTGAAAGTTCCTTACAGGAGCTTCAAACAAGCATATAGTTATCCAAAAAAGTTGGTTGAGTCCAAAACACAGTTAAAATGAGAGTGAGTAGTTGTCTTGGAACCAAATTGGCGCTTTGCTCTATGTTTATATCGTCAACTGTAGCTTTGCATTAGCTTACCCATACATACGGTGATAGTGTTGTACGGCAAAAAAAAGCTGCTTTAAAGTGCTAAAAATATTTTTTTCTGCACATTTTCAAACACAGGCAATACAAGGTGTATTTCTTAATTATTTTTCTTCATTTCAATCTGATGTTAAAATCATTAATGAGCCTTTTAGAATGACTTAATTTGCATAAGCCATCACAATTAACACCAAGTCTGCCGTTTGATCAGAACTACCGCAAATGTCATTGTCTTTATGATGGGAACGATGCGACTACACAAAAAACACATCTAAAGCAGGAGAGTTTGGGAAAAGGGGTTGCTGTGATGAAGTTACTGATCAAGAGTGTGTTCACAAACAATATGGCAGACATCGTTCAAAATGCATATAAACAGGGGCACATTTAAGTAGTAGGGAAAATAAAAAGATGGACAATTGAGATAATATTAAATATAGAATAGAACTTAAAGAGCTAGGAACTTTCTTGTTATACTTTTATACAATATTAAGAAGCTTTTATGTTAGAAAGAAACTCTTTCGAAAAAAGACAGAAGTTCAGGAGACCTCAAAGTGAAAAGGATAAAATACACAAAAACACTGTTATGTTATGGATATGGATTATGTGACAGCTTTGGGGACCGTTACTTGGACGAGTTCACATTATTTGGCACACCACTTCACCATGAATTTACAGGACTTTTAAAACCCTAGCCAATTTACCGTATCTCTATTATGTGTTTTTAAATCACCCAGCAACAGTTTCAAAAGGACTGTCCATTGTAGCCGTATAACCAATCCTTTGTCACAGCATGTGTCAAGTAGAGCAATGACAATCCTCAAATTATTGAGAGTAGACCAGGTAATTACACCAGGAACACACACACACACTTACACCCACAGAGAGAGATACAGACTGAGTTTAAGAAAACATAGACAAGCATCAGAATTTTCCAAGGAGTCTCCATTATTTCTGGCTTGGGGTCTCTAATGGTTTTTCATTGTAATTGCTATGATGTCAGAGTGTCCGTCCGCCCTAATGGCCTCCTAAAAACAACAACAAGGACAGATTGGTTCCATTCACTGCTTGTTGTCCGGGAAGAGAGACACAGAACTGCAGCAGCTCAGATCTCTGCAAGATTTTCAGCCAAAAAGGTGAGATGTCTTTTCTTTCTTTAATTTAAAACATCAATAAATCAGTGTAGGACTGACGTTACAAATGGATTAATAAATCATTTTAAAGACTTTAACTGCTGTAAGTCTACATGTGGCTAATTTACATCACAGTTAGTGTAGTATCATTTCCTATACAGAGACATTGAGCTCCAGGGAACACAGCGTGGTGTTTTTAGGACTTATAAAAGTATCATTCTGTTCATGCAGGAAGAATTTTTATATCAGTGTTGAATTTCTGTATTTCTGAAGTGAAGCATTCTGCAGTCTGGTTGAGATGAGGTAATTCCAGTGTCAGTGCAGTTTGAGCAGTATGTTTGACATCCAGAGTCATTGAGCAGATGTCTCCCAACGACGTTAAAGTAATGATTCTTGATCCTGACCAAAAGAAGAGGAAACATGTCTATCGATGCGAAGTGAAAATGGACAGTGACACATTCATTTTTGTGATTGAATATGGAATGACATTCTTTTTATATCTGAAGTCATTTTAAAAGTTTGAAAGTGACTGATTATTTCCAGTGTAAAGGTCAACGGTGCTTTTTTTTGCGGCAGTAAAAACAATGAACACTAGAGGGAGTTGTGAGACATGCTGAACGTCATGTAGTTCTGAAGGTCTCTAATATTATCTTTCCCTATTTGTCCTCCTCTTAATGAACCATATAATTATTTTTATGTATACATATATTTGTATTAAGACAAGGGACTGAATGTATATACTAAGACTCTTTAAACACAAAAGAGGACATATAGGTTTAAAGGTACACCTTGAAACTTTTAAATTGTAGCTGAGGAAGCCTGAATAATGGTATTCTTCTGTCATTATTTACTTATCTCTCTCCCAATATTTCCCAGCATGCATCTCCATCCCCTCTCCCTCTCTGTCCTCCTCCTCCTTGTTGCCGGGGCAGCCGTGGTGTGTGTTTCAGTGACAACCACGCTTCAAGATTTCCGAGGCTGCGCCGTGAGAGAGTTCTCCTTTGTGGCCCAGAAGCCTGGCTGCAAGGGACTGCGCATCACCACAGAAGCCTGCTGGGGGCGCTGTCACACCTGGGAGGTAACCTTTATAAACAAACACACACACACACACACACACACACACACACACACACACACACACACACACACACACACACACACACACACACACACACAGTGGCAGTTAAGGGACACACAAACCGTAAGAGGAGTCCAACTCTTACCCATTGTAGTTCCTGAAAGTTTCTCTCATACTGGATTCGTCAGACATACATAAAAATGATTGATGACGCAGGACTTAACCCAAACCATAAGAGGGCTGATGACCCATACGTAATTGTCACATTAAATACTGAAATCCCTCCAAGCAGGGTGGGGTTACTAAACTTTATTGAAGTGCTCTAGTTTTTAGGGATTCAAACTCTTGCTTTTATTAATTGAAAAACCAAGTTTAGGGGGTTATACAGGAACTGGAGGAGCTGTTTGAGGAAAGTCAGTCAGTTGGGAGAGCGACACCGTTAGAGATTGCAAAATGAACAAAAATTCTCAACCCAAGGATCAGCAGTGAGCTTTTTCTAGGACCTTCAGCAGCGTCTTGTGGTCATCCTTAGCTGACAAAAGACACCTCAACTCAATTGATCTTTGGTTGATTACACTTATCAAGATTGTAAATGTAGATAAAGTAGATTTATTTTGTGTTAAACTAATAAAACCGTAAACTCTCGCTTCAGTGTTAAAAGTCAGACAACTTCATATTTGAAATGTATACACATGAAGAAACACTTCACAAGATCCGTGAATGGAAATAACCTGGAAGAGTCACTAACATAGAACAGAGCCAGCAAGAATATCAGTTTGTTGGGTCATGATCACACACTTCTGAACTTTTCTAAAATTAATGCTATGTTTGTCTTTTGTGTGTGAACTCGGCAGAAACCTGTGCTGGATCCACCGTACATCCATCGCCACCACAGAGTGTGTACGTACAGTCGTACCCGCCATATGACCGCCCGCCTGCCGGGCTGCCAGCCCAACGTGTCCCCTCTGTATCACTACCCCATGGCTCTGCACTGCCACTGTTCTGTCTGCTCCACACAGGACACTGAATGTGAGACCTTCTGATGGACTGGACACTGCTGACAGTTCATAATGTTATCAACAGTTTTACTGATGTTAATAACTCTGAATAAAAGAAGCTTGTCAAAACATGTGGAAGACAAGTGTGAGATTTTGTGAGTGGGGGATGAAAACACCAAACATTTACTTAACATCTACAGAGTTATGTAGAAGTGAGGCTTTCTGGGTCAGGGTACCTGCTGCAGGTATTGTTATTATCTCATACGTATTAACATTTAAAATACGATTTTTAATAAAGAGACAAAAGCACACACGTTAAATTACATGTTTAAAAAAAGAAAGAAATGAGTGATCTAAAATCAGAGAGAGGTAAGTGTTAGATACTTTCTGCATCTCATCTGTTTAACTCAAACAGATTACTGGTTTACAGCTGAGCAACGTGTGCTAAAATGACCTAGGAGTCATTGGTCAGAAAATCTAGGTTTATTAGTACATAGTTAAAGAAAAATACGTAACTTTGTTTGGGGATAGGCCTATTTAGCAATAAATATTTTACTATAATTTTGAGGTTTTTCAGTAAAGCTTCGTTCCCACCAATGGAACTTTCTCAGACCAGGGACCAGAATCTAGTCCCATGGGATTTCAATTGACCCCACAAGAAGTCCCTTCTCCAGAGGCGATTTTGGAAGTGGGCCTTGCAGATCTTAATGTTTTCGATTGGCTGAGTACTCCCAGCATTCATAGCAGTGGCGGTTCTAGACCACTTCTACTGAGGGGGCCAGGCTGGGGCCAGTTGTTTTGTCAGAGAGGCACAATCAACCCAGGACAAAAATAGACAAAGATGATCTCGCTTAAAAAGAAAATGTGTTTATTGTACCGAAAACCAAATGATTCCTGTTGCTTCAGAGCTGGCAGCTAGCGTCATTAGTGGATGTTTACAGTCAGCTAAACATCCACAACATCCATTCAGCTCTAAAGGGTCTAACAAGAATTTTGAGCCCATACAGAAGTAAAATGGCTAGAACTGGCATTCCTTTGTTATGGTTGTTGATTTGAAGGGGTGGACCAATCTATTGATTTAAGATCTGTGGTTGAGCCACAATTGTTCCACCTTTCGATTTGCCTCAGTGCAATATCATCAACATAAATGTATTGTTATTACCTTGCTCTTCGTTTTGGAGGGAGGGGGGACCAAGCTCAGTGTTACAGGGGCACTGGCCCCTGTTGGCCACTGCCTAGAACTGCCCATGATTCATAGTACCTGTGGTGTAGCAAGTGGATTGAGTGACTACCCAGCATGAAGAGTGAATGGCTTGATGAAGGCCAAAAGCTGAAACGCGTCAGTCTCATTTGTTAAAAAAGGTTATCTTCATACTACAAAAGTTGCTGAAACTTTTTGACCTCCCTGTGTAGCAAGTGGTTTGACCATCCAGATTTTTCTCTGAACAGATAAGAGTGCATGGTATCAAATAATAAAGGTCGTAACGTTAAGCGACAGGGCATGTGTTAAAACGGACATGAGATGCTGTGACAATTATTATTGTTAAAATATCACATGGGTATTGTCTCTAAGCCTGTGTTTGAAAAGGGGGTCTTTTTCATAGACTAATTCTAGGTTCATTAGAAAGAATGGGCAAGAGGAAACGGTATGTTTCGTGTGTGTGTGTGTGTGTGTGTGCGTGCGTGCGTGCGTGCGTGTGTGTGTGTGTGTGTGTGTGTGTGTGTGTAGAAAAATCAAATGTCCACATGAATGACTTTTCTTGTGCAGAATAGAAATTTATTGAAAACAGTTTTGTCACAAAACTATACAGTGCATTCTTTCTCTTTTCATTTCATCAACGTTTCAAACATTCTTTGGTTTCATCAATAGATATTATTTACAAAATATCTTTCAGTTCAAATTCATAAATATAAATAAATTTGTACATTCTTTGGTCTCTTGTCTGTGGATAGTGGTTACAGCAAAGAATGAATTCAACTACTATATGACCTTTTTGTTGATTCAAATTTAATTTAAATGTGAAAGTAATTTCAGTCTTTTGTGGGTAGTGAGTTTGAAGTCTGGACTGCCTGTGTGCTCACCCTTGCTATGCTATAAAAGTATGAATACGAGTGGAATGATTTTTTTATTTTTAGCTGCTCAAAAAGTCAAGTGTGTCAAGCCTCAAAGCAAAGCAAATTAAAAAAAACAGATTCAGCCTGTAACACTAATGCATTTAAATCAACTTAAAAAAACTGACATCATTATGGACACACACACACAAACACACACTAACACACACACACTTACACAGACACACTCACATTGACAGTCATTTGTTCAAAGGCTTTTTTCTTTAAAGCTGGATTTCATAGATTGAAAAAGGTTTGTTTCTGCTGCATCACTAGGAATCTTGTATCTCTTTGTACCGCTTCTCTGACTGAGTAATAATTTGGTTCTTATCCTGGTGTATGTTCGGTATGCAGTGTACTATCTTGCTGTGTCAGTAGCGAGATTTGCGGCACATGTCACAGCGACAGGCCTTTGCTGTTAGGATCTCCATTTCTTCGTGGTGACGACCTCGAGGACAGTCCAGACGTACTTTGACCTTAGGGAGATAAAGCAGTAAGACATGATCAACTGGTAAGAAAGATGTAAATGAAAGGCTGTATTAGACACCTCTTATTTTTTCCCTTACTTTAACATCCTTGCTGATGGTGCAGCATCTAGACGCAGAGGTGATGTTGTGGGTGAAGTTTGACGCCACCAGCACTGAGTACCTGGAGGGGAAGGCGCTGGACTCGCAGTAGCCCACACATGCATACACCAGGTGGGTGCCTTTACATGTTCCCCGACGATCACTGCGGATGGTCACATTGAAGGCTGAAGAGGGGAGAGGAGACAGGATGATGACTTAGGATGCTTGAGGTCAAATGTGATTTTACTGGGATGCAGCACTTTAAGAGATCATTACAATTTTATCGTCATGACTTGATATAAATGGCAGAAAGTTGAAGCTTAAAATCAAAGATATTTCTCAGCTAGAATGGCTTTGAATGCTTCTGATCTCAAGACCACAATTCCCATGAACCCTTTCGCTTCTTGTTAAAACATGTTTTTTAAAAGGAGATGTTTTTTAGGGATGCTGAAAGCTTTATAAATCTTTCTCCATTATTACTTACGGTGTAAGTGACACCCTGGGGTGGGGCCATCATAGCTCCAACCAATGGGAGAGAAGAGTAGCAGGAGTGATGTCACTGGAAGGACCAGCAGGCAGAAATGTGAGGTCATGCACAGCGACATCTGGATGGTAGCCTGGAGGGTCCAAAAAGAACATCAAAGTATATAAGATACTGATTAATAAAAACAAACAAAAAACAGAGTAAATCTCAGAGTCTTGAAACGTTCTTGTGTTTAAAATAAATCCTCCGTCTTTGGTGAGAATGGTGTAAAATATTCAACAACATGGACCTGGAGCTTTTTTGTCAATGGGAGAAAAATGTTGGTTTATTAAACGTCTTTATCCATCCGGCCCAGTGTTTATTTAGGGGTCGGGGTGAATCAGAGAAGCTAACATGACATTTTAAAAAATGGTTTGAAACCTGTGATGGGGTCGTGATAATAATTGATGGCCAATAAAGCTCTGTAAGTCAGAAAGGTTCAGAGCCAGTGATCAAGACCACGAAAAAGTTCTTAATGAAACTGAAGTAGCTGCATTATTCTGAAACATTGAGTTTTCACTCAACCTGAGCTGATGATCGGCTGAACTTTCCCCTTGTGTCAAAGTGTTGCCCAGAGCCCCTTACTTAATAGGTGATTTCCCATCCTGCATTTCTGCCTGTGTGTCACTCAGCTGAGTAACAGCTAATGTGGATAAAAACAATACTGGCTTTCATTCTCTTTTCAATCTGCCTCATTTAACAGCTACCTGCTGACACACGTACGTGCATAAAGTTAGGGCCGACTTGCACAGGCGCTCAAGCAGCTGAACACATGACAGCAGTGCCATAATCACATACTGTATAGAATCAAGGTCGTCCTGAAAAATAGAGAAACGGTGAAGGATCTCTTTTCATCATTCCCTAATTTACACCTAAACACACATTGGCATGAACATGAACACGTACAGAATGTGCACATCATGCAGGTGTGATCTTGACTGAGAGGCCATGAATGCACGTGCTAATGTCTCTCATACATACACAGTCCAACACGTGTGTAAATAAAGTCATGATTTCCCTGGAATTTGGTGATCCTGACCCTTGACCTCTAAAATGGCAGCTATTTCCAGCTCCACTTCCCTCCGACTCAAGCGTTGGGAATTGCTGCCATGGTGACGGTGGAGCGGCCCAGGGGAAGGCATTAACACTGTTGGTACGACCAAATTAACGGGTCAGAACTGTGTGTGTGTGTGTGTGTGTATGTGTGTATGTGTGTGTGTGAGGACATTAACCCCCTGTCAGCTGGTTGGGCAGGGGGGAAATGCCCGGCTTTTTCCTCTCATGTCGGGTTTCCACGCCTGAAGGTTTGGCTTGTGTTTTAGGAAAGCGGGCTGTAATATGCTTGTGGGGGGGCTGTTGTTCAAGACCACCAATGCAGCCGACATAACAATAACCGTAGAAACGTTTAGACCCTTGTGTTCCAACGAGAGACACTCAAACACCTGTGTCAGGAACTAAACAGTGCCACCAGACTGCCTGTACGCAGATCAGTTATGAGAAATAAGCTTAAGAACTGAAAGATGTCTTAGAAGCTCCATAAAAAAAACCCTACCGTTTAGAAGCTCAAAATATAACTCTTGTTGTTTATCATCAAAAGCTATAAAGGCGCACAGACAGATGGCAAAGGAGAGGTGTAAATATTTAATTATAAATCACTAAATGTATCTGTTTTCTTAAATGAATCTACATTGATTGAACTATTTAGTTATATTGTTCCTTTTAGGCTATATAGCAGTATGGACTATCAGCCTTATATATACAAGGGATTTTAGTGTTTCTGTAAAGTCAAGGAGCCAAAACCTCCACTCACTTTTTTACTTAATACTAAACAATGCCAACAAGGTGTAACTTACTACAGTAGATCTTTTATGTAGAACGCAGCTTGTTAGGTTATGCTGTAGTAAAAGATGTAGAGCCTGAACCGTTTGAGGAAACTAATACAGTAAGAGACAAATTTGATCTCATCTAGCCTCATGCAATGTCCAAGAACAACCCAATTATCGAAAAAGTCAGCTGAATAATTAAGATCTTTAAGGAAACAACTAAACTTACTCTTACATATTTCAAGAACATAATAATGTGTGCATCAGTAATATCTGCAAAATGTTTGTTATACATTTACATCTGACCTTCAGGAAGTCTGCAAAGTCTAAAAGTAACATTGTGTGATACAAGGAACACCTCTATATACTCTGTTCCATCGAGATTTAAAATGGTTAAATGTGAATTTACAACTAAATGTGACATGATCACTTGTCATAATTTGCACACAAAAACACAACCTATACAAGTCTAAAAAAGAAATGACAAAAATTAGCAAATGCAAGGCAACATTCAACCTTGACAGAATTTAAAGGACTATTCCAACAACATGCAGACATGCACTAGATTTTATACAAGGTGTAAACTGGAGCTCACTCTTACCTGAAGACGGACTGGAGAGCAGGAAGTGCAACTTGTTGAGTGCAGGGCAGGTGTGTCGACTGACAGGTGTGTGTCTGTTCTGAGCCTCATGCAGGGATATAAGTAACACAGGTAAGAGCGAAGGCACTTATAGCTGTAGACACACCCACAATTAGAGAGCTAAGAGTCTGTGAATCTTTTCTTCTTCCTCCCCCTTCCTATGGGTTCTCTTTCTTCCCCACTTCTACCAGCGAAAGAAGTACATTTGTTTCAAAAATATTCAAATTCCGACAAACTTCTCTCTTGAACTTCTTCCTCTGCAGTGTTACCATCTCTGTGTCCCTCCAATCTCCCCCTCCTCGCTTCTTGTTTTAAACCATTAGGGGCACCGCTGCTGTGACACAGAGGAAAACTAGATAGGTTTTCCATCATTGCACCACCGCAATAGTAAGAACACACACAGCTTTACCTCTCACACATAAACACACACATGCAGACACAGACAAAAATACATGGAGCGGCATGCATTGCTTATAAACACAACATACACACTTGTATGCATGCATGCATGCAGAGTCACACAAAAATAATATTGGAGGCCTCAGCTGTCAGTTGATACAAACTACAAGTGATCTCAGAAACGCAATTAATCGGAGACACACACACACACACGCACACACACAGTTTGCCTGGATTTCCATTTGTGGCTGCAGGAGGAAGGGCAGGGCTGGGTCAATAGATATTGTGGGTTTGGGTCATCTCCGTGTGTGTGTGTGTGTTCGGGACACATGATGGGCATATTGTTGGGAACGCCTGGCTCTGCTTCTTGTCTTTCTTGTCTTGAACAGTCAATGTCAGCTTAGCAACCACCTCCCAAACTCCAGCGGGGAAAGACTGTCTTTTAATAGACCCTTGGATTATTTGTTAGACATTTGCAGCAGTAACAAACTGCCGTCTCAGACCACATGCAAGACCACATCCAAAAAAAAAATCTAAAAATGAGTGTCCTTTGTTTTCCTACAGTGAGTATCCATGAGAAACTGGGTTTCAGGGTGAAGGAATAAATGTCTTAACTTGCTGGAATAGCAGGAATCAGAATCAGCTTTCCTGTGGTTTTTGGTTTTCAGTGAGTCTTAAGAAGCTGGGTCTGGGTTTGGTAATAAGTGCTGTTGTGGGTCTTTAAAGTCCTCTATGACACTATACTCCACTAATATTAGGCAATAAAAATAAATGACCCCTTTGAAAAAAAAGAATCTTTGTCTTGACTCTATCTAGCAGAAAATCTAGCTGGAGTGAATCCAGTGTGTGATTCAAACTCACGTTTTGCTTGAACTCACTTAATTGTGGTTTGATCCCAGGTGTTATATTCATCGTTTCATTGTATGATTCAGCTACAGCAGCTCCACATCTGTCTTTTATCATTCAGAAAGTCAGACTGCAGATGCTCATAATGTCCTATGAACAACTGCAATAAAAAAAAGGAGTCCCCGGAACAGTTCCTTGAGGAACACCACTGTAATAAGTAATTTAAACAGCAATGATCGGACTTGATTGATACATTTAAGGTTCTTTATCCACTGCAAAAATCTCTTCAACAAATGCGAGGTCCCAAAATTGAAATTGAAAAATTCTTGCCTGCAAGAAGAATGTTTTCATTTTTGTAAGGATATCAACGTGCTTCAATATTTCTCTTCAAGGAATTACTAAGATAAATGACGATGGAGCGGGTAACCGCAGTATCAAGCAAGCACTAGAATCAAGAAAAAAAACGTACCTTTTTATTTGCCTAGGATAGATTGGAATATTCTAACTTTTCTTGTTTAATTAAACAATGACTAAATAACATAGAGACTGACTGCCAAAAGTGCCAAAGTCATATCTTTCTATTCTTCGGCTCAGAGCTCCCTTGTCCTGCAAAAACTGTTTACCAAGTCATTATTGAGCCACACTTTTGCGCTCAAAGACACGTTTCAAAGTGAATATAGCCCCCAAACAAATTCACTTTGATAATGGTCTGGATAGGATATGCAAAACGAAACAAAAACTAATATTTTTTGGAATTGTTTTTAAATACTCACATTCTTAGTGAGAAATGTATGGGATTTAAAAGTCAGTACAAATGTATACATTTTGATCATACGATAACAAGAAAATGTAGACCCCAAGCCCATATTTTAACCTTTTTCTGCACCACATTAGAACTATAGTTGGAAATATATTGTGGTTACCTCCCAGGTCACCTATGCATGCACTTTATAGTTTTAAACTTAAAAATCTTCCATACAAACAGGTTGCATTTGTAACTTAATTATTAATTCAGAATACATGCAAAGACTTCCACTGCTGCACTTTCACACACATACTTACCTTCACACATCCGAAGTAAAACACAATTATCATCTTATGGCCCCTTTACCCAAAACATTCCCAATCTGGTTATGTCAATGGAAAACGGAATGTGTGACATCATCACCTAAACCCCCACCCACACACACAAAAAGCATGCAAAACAATTAGTGTGTTGATTATAAGTTGCACGGACGGCCACGGAGTGTGTTTCTTCTGATTCCATGCCAACCAAAGAGGGAGATGGAGAGAGAGAGAAAGAGAGAGAGAAAGAGAGAGAGAGAGAGAGAGAGAGAGAGAGAGAGAGAGAGAGACTATAAATCTGAATGGACTACAACACCTCATCAGGAGAGAGTTAGACATGAATGAACTTTCTTAAACTGAACTTGAGACTCTCTTGCTCTCTCTCTCACACACACACACACACACACACACACACATTTCTGTAGTGTGACTCAGCCGGGTGACTGATGTTTGTATCACTCAGTGGCCCCATCATTCTCGGCTGCCGTGGAAACCATGGCGTCTTGAATAACTATATCATTAATGTGTCCGCTTCCACTTCTGCCCTGTTATTCTAATCTCACAGAGTGTGTGTGTGGGTGTGCGTTCTTAAGTGTGTGTTTAAAAAAAATATGATTCACGTGTGTGTCTGTATGGTAGTGCACGATGTATGTCTATGTTTTGTATTGAATTTGGGGTTGATACAACTGTTGGTGTCTGTTATTGTAAGTGCTGTGTGTGTGTATTAAGTTTGACAGGATGTCGTGTGTGTTGTCAAAGTGTGTAAGTAGATATGACTGTACGATAGATGATGTGTGTGTTATTTTGGGCTCCATGACAATATAAGGAGAGGATTAGGCAAAGTTTTCCTGTGTCTAAGATGATGTTGTAGTCCAGTTGACCCGTTTACCCCCATGTATAAACACACACATGCAGACACACACACACACACACACACACACACACACACACAGCCTCTTCATGAAGTTATCATTCAACTTTTTTTGGGAGGGGAAAAAAAACATCAGCTCCATATATTCAAATTCAAGCCTGCACTCACAAAGATAGAACACTTAGCTGATTTAGATTGGCAGGAGGAAAGTGGAGTTTCCACAAGGTGACACTCAAAGGAGCTCAAGGTGTGCACTTATGAGAACACATAAACACACACACACACAACAGAACACACAAGGAATGGAAATTTTAAGAATGAGTGGGTATTGTCTAGCTTTGGAATGTGTTCCTGTGAATCCATATGACAGTCTGCACACTGAGGAAAGATGAAGCTGAAACGTGTTACTGCATTTTTTTATTTCATTTTGAAGAACAGGCTAAATTGTGTGAAAACCATACAAGAAACGTTTACTATGACTCACAATTATGATTCAACCAGTGTCACTGTGACGACCTAAGTGGGGGCTAAAGAATGAATCACAAGGTGAGAATAAGAGAAGCCAAATAAAAGGAGCTCTAAGAACAATACATTGCTACAGGAAGGAAGAACAAATGCAAAGGGCACTGCAAATCATGAAGGCAAAACCAACTGTAGCTGGATTAAGCTGAGATATAAAATGCATTCCAGTTATCCCTATGCACCCCTATGAAAACAAATCGAATTGTTCCATCTGTCTTATTGTTGAGGGTATTTATGTGCTGTCTATTTTGTCTTTCTTGTTGACTTGGGGGCGGACATTGTGGATTAGCTGGGGCGTAAAAGTGCTGTCGTGTGTCAGCTTTATACTCCTCCCTATACAAATAAACACGAAATAAACAAAATACAGAATGTGAGGGCTTCCTTACTGGCACAACATCAACAATCAGCATCCATGAATGAAATAGCAAAATGATTCACTTTACGTATCAATAGAGACCTGAAGCGAGAAAGCTGGTATACGATAGTGGCTCACTCTGTTGCAAAAAGTGCAAGAACAAGCGGGACGCTAATATCAAAGAAAATTAAACACATTTACAAAAAAAACACTTCCTGAAGAACTGAAAACACTTTTCTTTACTGCAGAACTTTAACCAAACAAAACTCCATTAAGTGTCCTAGACTGGAACCAGTAGAACGTCCTGTGTCTGATGCTGCTCTCACTGATCTTTGAGAAACAAGGAGAAGGGGAACACAAAGCTGCAAAGAGAGAGAGAGAGAGAGAGAGAGAGAGAGAGAGAGAGAGAGAGAGAGAGAGAGAGAGAGTATTGAGTGTCTCTGCTCTTGTTAATATACTGCTAAAGCAACTACTGTATGTCTTAATTTCATAACACTGCTTCTCTATATCTCTACAAAAAAAACAACATTTGTTAGAAGTCTGACATTTTCTGATACACATTTGTCTTTTCAGTGCTGAAGGACATCATCTCTGCTCGTCTCACAAGACATTTTGAGCAGTACTGAGATTATAGTGATGAAAACACATGGATTTCAGTCCTTTTTTTAATCTCTGACAACGTTATTCGTTTAGATGTACACTTTCAGTTAGGTCTTGTTACTCCTGGTGGGTTGTGTAGTCAATCCGAACTCAAAATAAGACAATTAAATCATCGTTATCTCCACAGGTATTAATCTCCTTCCTGTGTTCAGATTTACCTACGTTTTAATTTGTTCAGCTCTTGCTCTCAGCATGCCGGCAAGTACTCTTTCATGTTTTAATTGCCTATAATGAACCTGAGTCAATCATGTCGAAGGTGTATGTGCTCACAGCTTATTTTGCTGTCATACAAACCTGGCCATTCGGGTCAGGATCCCTCTCCTTTCAGGTGTTCCAGGCTCGGAGTCTGAATCTTCCCTCTCCTCCTCTTCCTCGTCCTGTGTCATCACGGCCTGTGTGCTGGCTGGATGCATTTCCCCTGGAGTCCCCTTTCCTCTGTCAGGGCTGACACCTGATTTCTGCTGGGGTTCAACAAACCCTTTGGTCCCTTTCTGAAAAAAAGAAGGTGACGTGAAATGAAATTCAACAGCACAGTGTATCTTTTTAAGGATAATACAACTTTAACCTAAAAGACTGTTTGTGAAACCTTTTCCACCCAGCATAGATTGCCTTATCGTGTCCTGTAACTATGACTACCAAAGGCATGGATTTTTCCATTTCTTCATGGAGATGTAGTGAGGCCCCTTCAGAGAGGGATGTCCTTTACAGGCATAAAACATTTAAAGACTGGATAAAACCATTTTAATCTCCTTTAACATCAGCTGTGTGCATTAGCATGCCTTTTTCTAGCTTATTAACTTCAAACCTCACCCTTCTTCCAAGACAACGAGTTAGTACAAACAGCAAAGTAAGGAAGGGAAATTGCACCGAGTTTACTTATGGTGCAATCAATGACCTAAAACTTGTTCGAAAAAGTTCCTACTTCCACACGTTTTTGTGTTCATGCTAGTTAGCTGGCTAGTCTTTTACAAGCTGTTGGTCATTTCAGTTATTGAAAACTGATGCTTACTGATTGAGATTCCTGCTCTTGTATTCTGTGTAAAAAGTGGGAAAAAAACCTTATTAAGCTATTTTGAGCGGTAAGTCTGCCACTATTATGTTTTTAAAAACACATTTGTACCTTTCTAGAATTAAAGGTTTAGCATTAACGCTAACTCTGAGTGGTTTTTGTTTTTAATTTTGAGTTTAAAAAACTCTAACTTTTGTCTTTCATAGACATTTAAGATGTAACAGTAATGCTTTCTGCTCACCGTTCAAACATAATCCTTGTTAAAGCTGATAGACTTGTGTTGGCACATCCTTCTCAGAACATGAATAACTAAATGGGCTGACATAATTAGTGTAAATCATTTTTTCCACATGTTAATAATTTGAGTGGAAAAAGCCAAGCTCGAGAATGATGAGGAAGAAAAAAAAAAACCCCCCGTCAGAGTGGACAAGTTTAAAAAAACACCGGATCAGATGAGATGAAGGGCCATTGATAAAGACGAGAGGCGTGTTGGGTAATTTTAGGACTTTGTTGCTAATCAAACTGAAGCACATCACTAGAAACATGTACACTCTTCACCTGATGTAAGACTATTAACCATAATCACACTTGTTATCCTACCTGTCTGCGCTAACGTTAGCCTGGAGCTACAATAAAGATGGGTGCTACAAGTGTGTGTGTTTATAGAGGCGCGAGACAGGAAACGAAAGTGTGTTATGAGATTGATATTAGATGATAGATTTCTGGAATCATTTCAATCTAAACTACTGTGGGCTAAAATGACTGACTTCTTCGTTTGACATTAAAGAGAGTGACATATCTGTTCAGCAGTTAAAGCAGCTGATGAGTCAAAGACTGAATAAATACATGAAAAGAATCACCTTGTCATCATGTCCTGGATCCTCTTTGGCCTTTCGCCCTGCACGTCGATAGTCATCCTGCAGCCTGCTAAAGTTGGACAGAGGGGAGTTTATTCCCTTATTAACAGCAAAATAACTTTTGTGAGATCTTACACCACAACACACTAGTTAACCTAGTTAACCACCAGTATCAAAGTGTCAAATACATTCCATCAAAACAAGGAATAATAGCTTGTGAAAATGTTTATAATCTTTCAGTGACTTAATTTGTATTGCATGCATTGATTAAATTGTTGAAATGCCTTTAAGGCAAGTGATGCTACTTTTCTTTGGACCAAAAACAGTCAAAAGATTCTTTTTAAAGGGACGCTCAACTTTGCTTTTAAAGGTGCAAAATACAATTCACCATGTTTTTCTAACACTAATATGTGTCCCTAGCCTGTCTACAAACCCCCCAATTAAAAAAACATCTCCATCCTCTCCCTGTTTTGCCTGCTCCACTTTTCAGAAAATGTGTGCTCAAACAGGCTGTTTGGAGATTTTCCCTTTGTGACATCACAAAGGGTAGTAACCCCTCCCCCAGGTGGGTGACACTCCCACAGCTAGGTGTTTGCTCTGACTTCCGAGTCTGCCTCTTCATCGTAAACAATCGAGCATGGTGCAAGAATGCCCGAGCCACCCAAGCCCTTCCAGAGAGGGGCGTGGTCAGACACAGCTCATTTGCATTTAAAGCTACAGACACAGAAACAGCCTGTTCTGAACGAGGCTGAAATAGATGGGTTTATAGGCATGATAATAATAATACAGGATCAGAGTGGATTCATAACAAGAAATTTCATAGACATGTTTTGTGGAGCTCTGAGATTTATTTAAACTGGTTGAAAAGGAGTTTAATGTGTGACCTTTAAAGGAACGCTCAACTGTGCTTTTAAAAACGACTGACACAACTTACAAGAGTAATGGCCAAGAGACCAAATCACATCTCCCATGTTTGGGCTACAGCTACAGATCCCGAGCGCAAACCCTCTACATGCTCATCAGCAGTGTTGTCACAGATTACTTGAAAAAGTAATCCGATTACTGATTACTCCTCAAAAAAGTAATCCAGTTACTTTACTGATTACTTTATCATCAAAGTAACTAAGTTACTTTAAAAGTAACTTATTAGTTACTTTTTACCGATTTCCTCCCTTCGCTGCCTCAACATAACGCCGAATTTCCACCAGATCAGTGTACATTGCGTGTCCGCTCCAGTGCGTGACGGCTCCGTGCACCCCCGTCCTTCAATACCCACCGGCTGCGTGCTCCGTCCGCAGCACGCAGAGCACAGCCGGTCAGCTGGGGTGCAGAGACAAAGGAATTCCCGCGGTATTTTAAAGATTAACTCGTGACAGCACGAGATAATACGATGTACATGGTATTAAACTCTATATTAACCTTATAAACACATAAACAAACACACATACAGTCGTTTTTCTGAACCGTTAAAAAGGAGTCTTTTATTCTGAAAATAAACCGGATGTTTTAATGTTGTATCGGTGTCTGACTTCCTGTCCCGCTTGTTCTTTTCTGTGCTGAATTGATGCGTCGTGCTCCGGCATCCGGCAAAAATAGAAGCCTTGCGTCTCAGCTCCGGACTGCCGGAGCTGAGACGCAGCGCAGCGGACCCAGTGGAAGCACACACATTGAATAAAGTGAAACGTATCAGCTCCGGAGGGCTCCGGACTGCCGGAGCTGAGACGGAGCTGAGACGCAGCGCAGCGGACCCAGTGGAAGCACACACAATGAATAAAGTGAAACGTATCAGCTCCGCTCATTCTCTTCGAAAATGACAACACAATTCTGCATTCTACATACATTATGAGGCAATAACAAAATAGTAACGCACAGCCACTTAAGGAAACTAACTTTAATCAGATTACTGGTTTGGAAAAATGAACGCGTTAGATTGCTCGTTACTGAAAGAAAGTAATCAGATTACAATAACGCGTTAATTTGTAACGCGTTAGTGACAACACTGCTCATCAGTTTATAAAAAATCAGTTTTCTATCTATCAGATAGATCAGAAATAATCTCTGTAATAATATATCTTCAATAACATACCGCCTGTTCTGCCAGAGAAGAGAAATTGCACCATAGTCAATTACACCAGAACCGAAAGTGTTGTGACAAATATAGAAGCTGTCACTTATTGTCTGCTTTATGACCACAGGGCCTCTCCAGGACATCAGGCAAACACACGTGTGTGAATGCCTTCGCTGAATCAGCAGTTTTCAGGAAGCTTCTAAGAATAGACCATCCTGACAGTAAGTGAACTGACACAACCACCTTGTGTGTGTTTATATGTAACGCCTTTGTTTCGACATGTTTAGTGTTACGTTCAATGTGCTGAATATAATTGAATAAGAGTCGCTCGCTGACACCTGATTTCCTGTGCACATGTAATGATGCTTGAGGCGCTGCTGTTTGCAGGATGTTTACACAGTTTGTGCATCTCAGTGTGTAGCTGGAGTCCAAAAAAGAGACAATCTTTGTTTATTCAAGTAGCAAATTAGGTGGAAGATCACTTAGTGTGTGTGTGTGTGTGTGTGAAGGTGAGTGTATTTCAAATAATAATTTTCACATCACTGATCTGACTGTCAGTGTGATTGAGGTGGCGCCTGTTTTCCTCTTGTCTGTTTCATAACCGCAAAAATCCCTGGAGCTTGTACGTATCTGTGTGTGTGTGTGTGTGTGTGTGTGTGTGTGTGTGTGTGTGTGTGTGTGTGTGTGTGTGAAAAAAGGGCAGTTGTGCTATTATTAAAAAGAACACATAACTTTGTAAGTACACAGGCGTGTGGACATGTACAATGCTAGCGAGGATCAGTTAGCACATATCTACTATTTTTTTTTCTTTTAAGATTTATTTTTGGGCTTTTTGGGCCTTTATTGTACAGATAGGACAGTGAGTTGGAAATCAGGGAGAGAGAGAGTGGGGAATGACATGCGGGAAAGGAGCCACAAGTTAGATTTGAACCCGGGCCGCCCGCTTGGAGGACAACAGCCTCCATACATGGGGCGCTCGCACTAACCACTGCGCCACCAGCGCCCCCACATATCTACTTTTGTCTAAAAACTTTATTACATTAAATATATGTCAGGGGGCGGGGCTTAGCTTGTAGACTTTAATCCTCTGTGTTTTTGAAGAACATGTTTGGATATGGATAAAAACCTCTTCAATGACATGTGTATAGTATTAGCTTTTATTCTTGTGTTTTTTTAAAAATAGATTTTTTTGTGCCCCATTGTACAGACAGGACCGTGGATAGAGCCGGAAATCAGGGACAGAGAGAGGGGGAGAGGAGCCACAGGCCGAACCCTAACCCAGGCCGTCCATCTGGAGGACCACAGCCTCCGCACATGGGGCACGCGCACCAACCACTAGACCACCAGCGCCCCCTGTGTGTTTCATATTGTACCACAGAGTTGATGATTTTGAAATGATAGTGGACTTTTTCTGCAAAATCAACAGAGAAAGTTGAAGTTGAACTCCATCACATACAAATCGTTTTCATTTAATTTAAAAAAAAGTAATACTAACACCACTTTAGTCATAAGCAGTCCTGTTCCTTTATTAGCAAAACATGTCCACAATGACACAGATATTGAATGGATTTCTGTTGTGTGTGACTATAACTGGTGTGCAAAATTCTTCAATGGTCATATTAGTGTTAAAATATTATGTTGTCAAATTGGCCTAGAACCTTTAAAGGGAGAGTGGTTTATAAAATATAAACTAATCTCTGACACACTCTTGAAAACATAATCCTAAAGTGAATTAACACTGGACTGGTTTTCTGTTAGCACCGCTTCGTTTTATGTTGGATAAATGTGTCAGTATTGTTGAATGCACAGAGCGAACGATCTGATGAAGTAGGTGGGGTCACAAGAAGTCTACATTTAATCTACAGATGCAGAGATGTGCATTGCATTACTTTTAATGTGTTTTTGATTCTTGAACCAAAAGTTCATATTACTGCAATAAGTGCAATTTAAATATAGCCGAATGTTGCAGATTAGTAAAAAGAGATTACTCACCCAGCCATGAAACCTCTGCTTTCAGCCTCTAAGTCAATGGTTAAGTCCTTTAGTATGGCCTCCTCTAGTGGTGAGTCTCTCCTACTGCGCTTTGTCAGAGGCTCAGAAACAAATGGAGATCGTGCAGCTTCCTTCTGCTGGAAAACAAACAGTGTTTTTACACAAATATAAGTAAAAAAACAGTCACATTATAGTGTGAAAATTCATACGGTGCATTTAACTCCAAGACACACAACTAGGAAATATCTTGCCATGTGCTGGACTGAACTGTGTAAATCAACAGATGAAACGTTCCAACCTGTGCACACCTCAAAATCGATACTGCTCTCACTCCTTAATCACCAAAACAACAACTTACTAAACTCAACTTCTCCCCTGCTGGTTTTCCTGAAACAAGACAAAAATAAACGCATGAAAGAGCCATAGTTACGATGTGTTAAGGCGAAGTATGTGTGTATTTGCAATTCTGTCAATGGTAAATAGACTTGAGCTTGTAAAGTACTTTTCCAGTCTTCTGACTACTCAAACGATTTGTACACCGCATGTCACATTCACCCATTCACACACTGATGGCAGATGAAGCTATGTATGTCCATTCGTATTAACGAATAGCAGCGGGACCGACTTGGGGTTCAGTGTCTTGCCCGAGGACACTTCAACATGTGACTGCAGGAGCTGAGAGGTGACCGACTCTACCACTGTGACGAGTGTCCATCCTAACCTTTCCCCATGTTTTTCTCAAGGTAGACAAGAAGAGTTAATGGATAGGCTCTCAGGTTCCCGTCACACTGTATGCACATGACCTTCGACACTCCCTCCCATGGCTTCTTGTCTGGTAGTTAGAGTTAAAGAAAATCTCTGATGCTGTCTCTTTGATCCATTTTTGGCTGCATAGCAACTCAAAGATAAATTAATATTGCTGTAATTTAAGTGCATCATCCCTTTGTCTTTTTTCTACTTCAAACAAAGACACTAAAATCAGAGATTGGATGGTTAAGTACTGGTGGAATTAACATACAGCATCTTCACGATACAGGGATGGATGGTGGAATAGGTAGAAAGCGAACAGACATGTCAATACATGGGTGAATCAACAAAGCGATGAACTCATTACAGAGGATACAAGGGAAGACGTTGAAGTGGGTACTCGAGAAGGGCCCGAGACTGTCCAGGTTTCCGAGAACAGTCCTGACAATGTCCTAAAAAACACAATAAAGGAAGGAGCAATATGAAAAAGGTCACATTTAATCAAGAAGATTACGATTCTTATGAAGAATAGTGTTAATGACAGTGATTTATCATAACAATTATGAATGCAGATGGAGATGAGCAGTGTTCATAATCACCTCCAGTTCTTCATTGAAGCAGTGTCCTCCGATTACTTCCTCTCCACTGATAAAAACATAACAGAAACATTTTGAACTTATTCAGAGAATGATCCTGGAGTAAAGGCAGACATGTGACCTTAGATTCTCTTGTTTTGTAGTTGGAGGGCAATATTCAGACAAACCTATTAGTAACACACATTAGAGCTTGTTAGAGCCATTAAAAGTGGTGTTTTTATATTGTGTTAAAATAGAGACCAATGTGATCAATGTTTCCTTGCTTGCCTGCAGCTCAGCCATCACCCCAGCTGCTTTTGAGACTCAAATAACACACAGTAACAGTTTCTAATACTTTGAAGGACGGTTTTGAACTGTAGTTGTTTTACTCTCCTAAAAAAGTGAACAAGAGATGGAAATAAATACTGGGAGAATGTATCAAAAAAGACATGAGAATAATCAACCCAATTGCAGTTTCACTAATCCAAAGCTTGGCCTCTCAATCAAATTAAATTAAAATAACTTCATTTATCTGTTAGGAACTTCAGTTGTGTAAAAAAAAAGCATCAGTGTGCACACGGCTCACATGAATGGCCTCTGTGTGAAGTGTGGTCAGAAAATAGTTTCCCTTTTTCCTCCAGCAATATTTGATGCTGTAGGTTTTTCACTCAGGGTTTCCATGGGTGTGGAGGTAAAACATTACAGCCAGTTAAATGGTTTCATTTCTGGTCATAACATATAATGGAGTATACTCTCCTACATTTGGAGAAAAATCAGCTGCTGTGTGATTTAATCTAAATTTCCAGCCCACCACTTCTTTAAATCAAGTATCTCTGAGTTAGCCAGAGCTCTGGCTCTACATCAGCCCTCTTTAGAAAAGAAGCAAGCACGTGCTGTTTCCGGTTGTGTCAATGGCCGTGCCTTGCCCCAACACTGATTGCTCTTATTATTAAAAGTGGAAACGCGGAAGTAGGCATGATAGATATCAGGTGTACACATGAGGGTGTTAGGATGTAAATTAATGGCTTGCCTGTAGCTGCTGCCTCCTCTGATCGTGAACTTGTAGATTAAACTGCCAGCTTTGATGAATCGAGTTTCAGGTAAAGGGAAGGAGAAGGCTGACAGTGGCATGGCTGAGCTTGAGAAATTAGTGCAACACAAAATAGGAGTAAACTGATTAAAATCCCTATAGTAGGCTAAACTTGCCAAATTAACTTGTAAAAAGTTAAATTGGTTAAGCAAGCTAGCTAGGAATATCATATATAGGGTTGAATGCTAATTATCTCATAAGCTACATGTAAAACTCTTCCAGATATTCTCTTTCTCGCTCGCCCTCTATTGCAATGTGTGATAACTTTGGCGAATAATTAATTAAAAGACTTCACCCAGGACAGCAGCAGTTTACAAGGAGCGTCAGTCAGACATTACACAATTTTAAACAGACCCAAGTTAGCTGACCGATAGCTTACTCTAGCTCCCTCTTATTGAAAGGTGTGACAATGAACTGTGAGGCTCACTACTGCCACCTAGCGTTTTGTGCTATATTACATTTCTCCCCATTTCTCAAATGAATTGCAAACAGTAACTTGAAAAGTTGGGGAAATATTGCAATTTTCAGATACCCCTTGGCATAGATATCCACCACAAATAAAACTTGTCCTGAAGGTGGCGCCAGAGGCACGTTAAAGAGCTTTCAATGTTCACTAACAGTCACAGTTTGTACATTTCATGAAATTTCAAAATGTGTCTGAGCTATCTGTTGAGATGGTTGAGATAGATTATAGGCTTTATCAGGGGAAAACAAGAGAAAATTAGTGCTCATGTTGCCCTAACCCCCCTCCCCCTATAGAACACAATAGATCTCTATTCTATTCTATTCTTTTTGACACGAGCTATTCAAAACTAGATAAAAAGTAGGCCTACAATAATATGAAGCAATTAATAATACTAGAGCTTTTTTTTACTAAACAGATTAAATGTTAAACAATTCTGACAGACAAGTCAGTAAAGTTTTACTAGCATTTATTGAAATATTAATCAAGTCCAAAAAAAGAAATGGGTGGAAGCAGTGTTATTCATAACTAATTATATATGAAAGAGGATCTCATGGTTAGGAAAAATCTCTCATCTGTTTTTTTTGTTTACAAAAAGCACTACTTATTTGCTCACTGCATTTCAAATACCAATAAACTCATTGGGTCCATCAGATACTATTTTTCTTGTATTCTATGAATGCATCCATATATAATATACATTTTCCAGATTAATTTCGAAAATATACATGAAATGTTATGCGGGACTAAAATTAATTTACAGAAATGTAGTTTTACTCCCTTTACATGTCAAGCATTAAATCCATGAATGCATATGGTCTGAAAGAAAACCCAATATTCACCAGTTCAAAACTGAAATGGAAATGTACACTGGAACGACCAATAAGAAATCCACCAGGACTTTGGACATTTACAAAGCCTTGAAAAACTCATTTTGATTGTAAGATTATATGTACTACTTCTTATTGTTCTTTTTGTCTATTTGTAATACGTCCTAATGTGCTGGCATCCCTCTTCATTTTATGCTTGTATTGTCAAACAAGGATTTTTAAATAAAGAAATATTTATCACTTTAAAAAAAAAAGAAGACGGGTCAATTCCCGCCTCTCGGCTGCCTCCGTCCATTGGCCTTTTCTGATTAGCTACTTCTTCTGCCAATCAAAGGCGTCACTATGGTGACGCCAAACATTACCCGCCTACCTGTCATGTTAGCTTACTGTAAAAGTTTAGCACGGGTAGCTAACTGTGGTTGCACCGTTGCAGCCCTCCTTCCTTCTGTTTAGCTGCAAAAGTTACAAGTAAGGGGACAATTGCCTTTTACTCAGAGCTTTTTCGTGACTCGTTTGCTTTATACATGAATACATGATAGGTCGTCTTATGTTAGAAGCTTGACTTAAAAATAATTCTGCAGTAAGAGAGAAACAGGTGAGATGACTCTATATTTAATGTCTTCTTTGGTGTCGCCAATGTCTCGTTGTAGTGTGCATGTACACCATATTATAAATGTTTGTACTCACAATAATACTGTTGCGACGTCTTTACCCTTCATGTGCAGTGTGACATAAATCATTTATAACCTACTGTAGTTGAAGCTGTCAAAATTCTATTGCATTTATATTTACTTATACAAACATCTCCAATCTTGTCTCTCTGTGTGTGTTTAACTAAAGGTATTAAATGAGATGTCCCTCACCTCCACTACTCCGTCTGTCCTCCTGAACACGGGGGTTCAGATGCCCCTCCTGGGTTTGGGGACCTACAAGTTGTTGTCTCCTGAAGATGTCTGCCGGGCTGTGGATGCAGCACTGCTTGCTGGTTATCGATCCTTCGACACTGCAGCCGTCTACCAGAATGAAGCTGAATTGGGACGAGCCCTCAAGCAGCTCCTGCCTAAACATGGCTTAACCAGAGAGGACGTCTTCATAACCAGGTGGAGTATACAAGCTGATTCAAAAAGAAAAGGACATGATAAAATCTAAGTAACCTTTGTGCAACAATTTAATGAGCTTAAATTTAATCCTTAAGTTTGACTCTCAAAAGCACACAGTACAATGCCCAACAACCCTCTCCTCTCTCTATCTCCCTGCAGTAAGCTGGATCCAAAAAATCAGGGTGAGAGCACCATGGAAGGAGCCCTTCACAGCCTGTCTCAGCTGGATTTGGGTTACATTGACCTCTACCTGATCCACGAGCCTGGCACAGACGGTTTGGATGCGACTGACCAACGCAACCCAGGTGAAAAACCAAAGTTTTCATTTTAAGTTAGTGGGCATATCTCATGTCTCTGACTTGATATTTCCTTACTGCTTGTTCTTCTCTTTTGCTATCTTGCAAGCTGTCCTAAATATTTGATTCCTGCTCTGAAGGGGCAGAAGGGATCTCCAAGAAGGCATGAGTAAGGACACACAAGAGCAGCCTTGAGTCGTATTTTACTCCTTGACACAGCCCTTTATTGTATAAGAGTATGATGCTTAATGCTGCAGGTGACTGATCTAATACATCACCTTTACACAACTAAACTGGACTTTCATACTGAAGTCAAGACAGACAATGGATTAAACTCAGGTCTCCAGTTAAAGTAATCATTATCATGAAGAATGTTGCCTTTCGTGATTTATTTCCCCGGTTAAACTAAAGAAGGAGGGGGGGTTAAGGCCCTAGACGTGATTTATCATCATTTGAATGGAATAGTACTGTTTACCTAGCAGCCACATTCATCAGTGTGTGACTGTGTTGTGAATGTGAGAGGTAGTGTAAAAGTGCTTTGAGCAGTCATGAAAGCGCAACACAAGTTCAAGTTATGTGCAGAGCACTTCCATGCTTTTTGTTTTTATTCAGATCTGTCTGTTTTCTTGTATTTCCCCATTCTTTGGTTGCTTGTAGACTTTGTATTGTCATTCATAACTTTATTATAAAATGTCCTTCAGAAACAAATTTCAATGTCTTCTCTAATTGTGCACAAAATGTGGTTTCAGTGTCGTGAAAATAAAGTTTAAAGGTCCCATATTATGCTTTTTCTGGTTTTATATGCTCTTTAGTGTGTTTTCCAGGTGTCTTTTGCATGTTTAGGCACATCTATGTGCAAAAATTCAAAGTCCACGGAAACGCGGACTCTGGCCTCGTTGCGGCGTGGCCTTGTTGAAAATTTGAAGTGTGACATGTACACTGCAGTGATGTCACTGATCCAAGCCCATTGGCTCGTTGTAGCAAGCACAAGCTCATGCTGCACAGTAGCTGCATTCCCAATATGGTAAAAGGGGCGTAACATTTCCGAGAATTGTCCGAACAACTGACCAATTACAGCAGAGCAGATCGGCCAACTAATCAGATCAGATCAGACATGGCACACATGGGGACCCTGATGTGGGCACTTCTGAGTGTAACAAACACAGGCAGATGAGACGGGCTGCATCGATCAGCAGTACATGAAAACAGACACTTTTTTTCGAACATTAGCGATTGAGAACGTACTTTAGTAGGCACATAAATTAGATATATGAACCCCAAAAAGGGCATAATATGGGATCTTTAAGTATTTTGTTGGTCTGTGGTTTTGTAAGTTGTATCAAGTGTTTTATAAATAACATGATTCAAGCTGTCTCTTTCTGTTCTCATTCACGAGGTAGTTGTAATGGAGGAACTCTGATCATAATATCCTTATCAATAACTGATTACAGCTAACAGAGCTCAGAGTTGGGCCACACTGGAGGAGCTGCACGCCCAGGGGAAGCTGAAGGCCATCGGAGTGTCCAACTACACACCAGCACACATGAAAGAACTGATACAGAGCTGTAAAACTCATCCTGCGGTGCTACAGGTAAATCTAATGATGGGGGAGAAAAGGACGGATAACATGTTATCTACAAGTAAGTTCTGTGCATCCTTTGAAAGAGCAAATGCTGAAAATGGGTTTCCTTTTGTTTTTTTCAGGTAGAGTTCCACCCACAATTTTGCCAGACAGAGCTGAGGAGTGTTTGTGAGAAGCATGGAGTGTGTTTCGAAGCCTACTCCTCATTGGGGAAAGGAGCGCTGGTCACTGACCCTGTAGTCATGGAGATAGCAAAGAACTGTGAGCGTACACCTGCTCAGGTAACCTCAACACACAGCATTTTGATTAACACTGTTTGAGCCAGTCTTGTTTACTAACTGAAAAGTTAATAACATTTTTAGCACCACCGCTTGGAAAACATTGTATTTATTTGTTTTCCTTCAGGTCCTTTTGCGCTGGGCTGTGCAGCAGGGTGTCCCAGTGCTCCCAAAATCGTCAAATCCGGGGAGAATAAAGGACAATGCCAGGATTTTTGACTTTACACTGAGTGACGCAGACATGAACCGACTTTCAGCTCTGGACTGTGGGCACAAGTACTGCGTAGATTCATCTCAAGTAGTATGATACATCAGTAGTCAAGAAGACCTTGTCACTCATCTGTGTTCTTTGATTTTATGAAGGATAAACGTTTTTCACATTAAGGCGCGTCGCTGACCTGATTAACAGGTGGGTGCGATGAAACTGTTTGTCAAGGGGCTTAAACCCACCTCAGCTCCAGCTTATCCTGTCGTCAGGCTGACTGAAAGTTAGGGTGAGACAGCATTTCCAGCATGGAGACAGTTATCAATGGGACTCCAGAGCCTCCTGCAGTAACAGATGGGTGACGTCACTCAGGCTTAATCTATTCATATTCACAGTCTATCATTGAGGCTATAGAAATAAAAATTGATTGATTGACTCATGATGTCTCTTCACTGCTGCTGTTCTTCAGTTCTCATTGACAGAAAATATGGATGGGACACTTCCACCACAAAAAGGTGTACATTTGACTGCTTGGTAAACAAAAAGAATCATTTTGCCAGGATATGCAAATGGAACAAATGCATGGGCTGATGGATGGTGATTCATCTGAGATATTCAATATTTCAATTATCATATTGATTGACAAAATGACCCTGTTTAAGTCCCAGGAAACTACGAGAACCAGCTGCCTGATGTCCAACACTTAGATGTTGTTAACAAACCTGATAATGTGCCGTCATTTAAAACACCATAATCTGTAGTGACTCTTGTCTTTAATTATTCTTTTACAAAATAATGTTAGGTTAATGGGTCCTATCTTGAATTGACAATGGATCATCAGAAAATTGCAATGCAAAATGTAAATAAAAGAAACCAAC
Organism: Tautogolabrus adspersus; assembly: GCA_020745685.1. NCBI lineage: Eukaryota > Metazoa > Chordata > Actinopteri > Labriformes > Labridae > Tautogolabrus > Tautogolabrus adspersus. The sequence goes on along the minus strand of CM036556.1, from coordinate 13,776,174 downwards.
TTTTAAAATGATTTATTTATGACAAATAAGCAGGCCTATATACCTTAAAAGCTCTACATTTGATTTATTTTTTAAAGTAAGAAATGTTAAAGGTTTATCTTTCTCCCTAGATATTTTTTTAACCCGACAGAAAATACGCAGCACCAAATCAAGAGGGCGTTAAACAAACTTCACTTTCCGCCGAAATCTTTACCAGATTTGTGGTTTTGTACAGGGTACTTCACTTTGTGTTAGACAAATAACTTCAGGTAGATCAAACATTCCAACAGTAACTTGACAACGGAAAAATGAAAATAGCCAAAAGTAAGTAAGTAAGTAAGTAAAGTTTATTTATAGCACCTTCATAGATACATATCAAGTGCTTTACATTAAAACAAGTAGGCCTACAATAATATGAAGCAATTAATAATACTAGAGCTTTTTTTTACTAAACAGATAAAATGTTAAACAATTCTGACAGACGACTCAACAAAGTTTTTCATTTATTGAAATATTAAACAAGTCCGGAAAAAAAATGGGTGGAAGCAGTGTTATTCATAACTTATCAAATATGAAAGAGGATCTAATGGTTAGGAAAAATCTCTCATCTATGTTTTTTGTTGTTTACAAAAAAGCTTCTTTTTTTTTTTTTTTTTTTTTACTAATTTGCTCACTGCATTTCAAATACCAATAAACTCATTGGGTCCATCAGATACTATTTTTCTTGTATTCTATGAATGCATCCATATATAATATACATTTTCCAGATTAATTTCGAAAACATAAATTAAATGTTATGTGGGACTAAAATTAATTGACAGAAATGTAGTTTTATTTCTTAAAACCTACTCCCTTTACATGTCAAGCATTACATCCATAAATGCATATGGTCTGAAAGAAAACCCAATATTCACCAGTTCAAAACTGAAATGGAAATGTACACTGGAACGACCAATAAGAAATCCACCAGGACTTTGGACATTTACAAAGCCTTGAAAAACTCATTTTGATTGTAAGATTATATGTACTACTTCTTATTGTTCTTTTTGTCTATTTGTAATACGTCCTAATGTTTTGGCATCCCTCTTCATTTTATCCTTGTATTGTCAAACAAGGATTTTTAAATAAAGAAATATTTATCACTTTTAAAAAAAAGAAGATTGATAGGGTCAATTCGGGTCAATTCCCGCCTCTCGGCTGCCTCCGTCCATTGGCCTTTTCTGATTAGCTACTTCTTCTGTCAATCAAAGGCGTCACTATGGTGACGCCGAACATTACCCGCCTACCTGTCATGTTAGCTTACTGTAAAAGTTTAGCACGGGTAGCTAACTGTGGTTGCACCGTTGCAGCCCTCCTTCCTTCTGTTTAGCTGCAAAAGTTACAAGTAAGGGGACAATTGCCTTTTACTCAGAGCTTTTTCGTGACTCGTTTGCTTTATACATGAATACATGATAGGTCGTCTTATGTTAGAAGCTTGACTTAAAAATAATTCTGCAGTAAGAGAGAAACAGGTGAGATGACTCTATATTTAATATCTTCTTTGGTGTCGCCAATGTCTCGTTGTAGTGTGCATGTACACCATATTATAAATGTTTGTACTCACAATAATACTGTTGCGACGTCTTTACTCTTCATGTGCAGTGTGACATAAATCATTTATAACCTACTGTAGTTGAAGCTGTCAAAATTCTATTGCATTTATATTTACTTATACAAACATCTCCAATCTTGTCTCTCTTAATTCCCCCCCTTAATGTGTGTTTAACTAAAGGTATTAAATGAGATGTCCCTCACCTCCACTACTCCGTCTGTCCTCCTGAACACGGGGGTTCAGATGCCCCTCCTGGGTTTTGGGACCTACAAGTTGTTGTCTCCTGAAGATGTCTGCCGGGCTGTGGATGCAGCACTGCTTGCTGGTTATCGATCCTTCGACACTGCAGCCGTCTACCAGAATGAAGCTGAATTGGGACGAGCCCTCAAGGAGCTCCTGCCTAAACATGGCTTAACCAGAGAGGACGTCTTCGTAACCAGGTGGAGTATACAAGCTGATTCAAAAAGAAAACGACATGATAAAATCTAAGTAACCTTTGCTCAACAATTTAATGAGCTTAAATTTAATCCTAAAGTTTGACTCTCAAAAGCACACAGTACAATGCCCAACAACCCTCTCCTCTCTCTATCTCCCTGCAGTAAGCTGGACCCAAAAAATCATGGTGAGAGCGCCATGGAAGGAGCCCTTCACAGCCTGTCTCAGCTGGATTTGGGTTACATTGACCTCTACCTGATCCACTGGCCTGGCACACACGGTCTGGATGTAACTGACCAACGCAACCAAGGTGAAAAACCAAAGTTTTCATTTTAAGTTAGTGGGCATATCTCATGTCTCTATATATAATATTTGATTCCTGCTCTGAAGGGGCAGAAGGGATCTCCAAGAAGGCATGAGTAAGGACACACAAGAGCAGCCTTTAGTCGTATTTTACTCCTTGACACAGCCCTTTATTGTATAAGAGTATGATGCTTAATGCTGCAGGTGACTGATCTAATACATCACCTTTACACAACTAAACTGGACTCTCATACTTAGGTCAAGACAGACAATGGATTAAACTCAGGTCTCCAGTTAAAATAATCATTATCATGAAGAATGTTGCCTTTCGTGATTTATTTCCCCGGTTAAACTAAAGAAGGAGGGGGGGTTAAGGCCCTAGACGTGATTTATCATCATTTGAATGGAATAGTACTGTTTACCTAGCAGCCACATTCATCAGTGTGTGGCTGTGTTGTGAATGTGAGAGGTAGTGTAAAAGTGTTTTGAGCAAGTGTTTTATAAATAACATGATTCAAGCTGTCTCTTTCTGTTCTCATTCACGAGGTAGTTGTAATGGAGGAACTCTGATCATGATGTCCTAATCAATAACTGATTCCAGGTAACAGAGCTCAGAGTTGGGCCACACTGGAGGAGCTGCACGCCCAGGGGAAACTGAAGGCCATCGGAGTGTCCAACTACACACCAGCACACTTGAAAGATCTGATACAGAGCTGTAAAACTCATCCTGCGGTGCTACAGGTAAATCTAATGATGGGGGAGAAAATGACGGGTAAAATTTTTTCTACAAGTAAATTCGATGCATCCTTTGAAAGAGCAAATGCTGAAAATGGGTTTCCTTTTTTTTTTCCAGGTAGAGTTCCACCCACAATTTTGCCAGACAGAGCTGAGGAGTGTTTGTGAGAAGTATGGAGTGTGTTTCGAAGCCTACTCCTCCTTGGGGAAAGGAGCGCTGGTCACTGACCCTGTAGTCATGGAGATAGCAAAGAACTGTGAGCGTACACCTGCTCAGGTAACCTCAACACACAGCATTTTGATTAACACTGTTTGAGCCAGTCTTGTTTACTAACTGAACAGTTAAAAAACGTTTTTAGCACCACCGCTTGGAAAACATTGTATTTATTTGTTCTCCTTCAGGTCCTTTTGCGCTGGGCTGTGCAGCAGGGTGTCCCAGTGCTCCCAAAATCGTCAAATCCGGGGAGAATAAAGGACAATGCCAGGATTTTTGACTTCACACTGAGTGACGCAGACATGAACCGACTTTCATCTCTGGACTGTGGGCACAAGTACTGCAGGGATGCATCTCAAATAGTATGATTCATCAGTAGTCAAGAAGACCTTGTCACTCATCTGTGTTTTTTGATTTTATGAAGGATAAACGTTATTCACATTAAGGCGCGTCGCTGACCTGATTAACAGGTGGGTGCGATGAAACTGTTTGTCAAGGGGCTTAAACCCACCTCAGCTCCAGCTTATCCTGTCGTCAGGCTGACTGAAAGTTAGGGTGAGACAGCATTTCCAGCATGGAGACAGTTATCAATGGGACTCCAGAGCCTCCTGCAGTAACAGATGGGTGACGTCACTCAGGCTTAATCTATTCATATTTAAAGTCTATCATTGAGGCTATAGAAATAAAAATTGATTGATTGACTCATGATGTCTCTTCACTGCTGCTGTTCTTCAGTTCTCATTGACAGAAAATATGGATGGGACACTTCCACCACAAAAAGGTGTACATTTGACTGCTTAGTAAACAAAAAAAATCCTTTTGCCAGGATATGCAAATGGAACAAATGCATGGGCTGATGGATGGTGATTCATCTGAGATATTCAATATTTCAATGATCATATTGATTGACAAAATGACCCTGTTTAAGTCCCAGGAAACTACGAGAACCAGCTGCCTGATGTCCAACACTTGAATTTAGTAGTTAACAAACCTGATACTATCAAAACAACATTGAAACAACATATCAGAACGACACATTGAAACAAACACATATAAACTAGTAAAAAACTATTTAAATGCAGAAACAGAGTGCTACTGCCGGGTGAGATTTGTATCAGGCTTCATCCGTCCATCGATTGGCTGGGGCTGGACGAATTCCCGCCTTCCGGTTACTTTGCCTTCTTTGATTAGCTAGATCATCTTCCAATCAGCGGCGTCAGAAAGTTGTCACCATGGCGATGCAGGAATCCGCTAAAGCTGTCACGTGACTGTCAGCTGACCACATGGAGAAGCAAGCAGCACTTGTAAACGGAAATCTCATACTAGAGTTATAGCTCAGGGGTGTGTTTGCCTTTTTAACACGCGACGTTTTGTTATTGACGTAATTAAATGACAGGTCGTTGCCTTTCTATATACCTAGAATCAAAAATACTAAGCTGAAAGGACCAAAAGGTGAGACAAGTAGCCTATTTGTTTACATCATAAGCAGTGGCATGTTAATGCGATAGCGTTTCATGCAGGTCTGTACTTTGTAATAACTCTGACATTTCAACGGATTCATGAAAAATACGTCATTAGTCACCATGGGATGCTCTCGTTTTGCACAGCAGTATTTCTACGGATGTGACGGTAAACTTTCAATGCAGTATATTCGCACAATATTATACAGCTTTGTGATGTTTAAGTGTTCTTAAATTGCCAGATTGTTGGTTAATTGCAACGATGTCTGCTCGTAATTGTCAACTTTCTTACACTTCTGCAGTGTACTAGTTGCATTGGTGACGTTCCTATGTGTCAACCATAGACTGTAAATAATGTATATACAGTCTATGGTTTCAACGTGTATCATAATAAACTAAATGTCTAATTGAGATAGCCGACGAAACATGGACGCCCCCCATGCAGCTTCATGATCACACTTTACCACCGTATTTTGTTCCATATTCATACGTAAATATACATTCTGATGTACCAGCATCCTCGCACCACTCATGGGTTCTACTTACTGTCACACATACTGCGACAAGTGTTCTCCTCCTAGCCTAACCTAGGATGAGTCTGTACAGCTACCGACAATGCATCGGCTTTGCATGATTGTGGTTCTATAGGTCCTCATTTGAACCCTTATAACACAACGTTGTATCTCTAAAGGGATGGAAGAGAGAGAAATCACCTCACCTCAATCCCCCATTGCAGTACCAGTCCCAATAAAACTGCACTAATATTTTCTCAAGAAGATGTCGTCCACTATACCCTCTGTCCTCCTGAACACGGGGGTTCAGATGCCCCTCCTGGGTTTGGGGACCTACAAGTTGGTAGGTCCTGAAGATGTCTACCGGGCTGTGGATGCAGCACTGGTTGCTGGTTATCGGTCCTTCGACAGTGCAGCCGTCTACAGGAATGAAACAGAATTGGGCCGAGCGCTCAAGGAGCTCCTGCCTAAACATGGCTTAACCAGAGAGGATGTCTTCATAACCAGGTGAAGTATACAAGCTTATAGCCTTTACAACGACCTTTTGGGGTATGTTTAGACAAGGCGTATTTTTTTTAGCTTGAGTGGGATTATAAACATAAATGTCTTTTTGAATAGAGCTGAAGAATAAACATATGTTATATGAATTTGGTCATGATATACTCGATACCCTACAAGCTTGACTCTCAAAGGAATACTGTATAATTATTTACAAGCCTCTCCTCGTTTTCTCCCTGCAGTAAGCTGGGCCCCAAGGATCAGGGTGAGAGAGCCATGCAAGGAGCCCTTCACAGCCTGTCTCAGCTGGATTTGGGTTACATTGACCTCTACCTGATCCACTGGCCTGGCACCCAGGGAATGGATGTGACCGACCAACGCAACCCAGGTGACATTCATGGGCAGTGTGTACATTTAAACTGACAATAAACTAAATTAAGCAACTCTTACTTTATCCAGTTAGAAAGAATCATGAGTCAATCTGTCTTCTCATTGTCCTCCTCAATTATGTAGTTGAACTGGAGTAACAGTAGAGATGATGTCCTAATTAATATTTGATGCCAGGTAACAGAGCTCAGAGTTGGGCCACACTGGAGGAGCTGCACACCCAGGGGAAGCTGAAGGCCATCGGAGTGTCCAACTACACACCAGCACACATGAAAGAACTGATACAGAGCTGCAAAACTCATCCTGCGGTGCTACAGGTAGAAGAAATGACAAGACAAAACCGATAATACAAAAACTTTTGTACGAGCAAATGCAGCAAGTTTTCTTTTCTTTATTCTTCAGGTAGAGTTTCACCCTCAGCTGTGCCAGACAGAGCTGAGGAGTGTGTGTGAGGAGCACGGAGTGTGTTTCCAAGCCTACTCCTCCTTGGGGAAAGGAGAGCTTACAGCTCACCATGTAGTCATGGAGATAGCAAAGAAATGTGGGCATACACCTGCACAGGTAACCTCAACACAAATATATTTTGAGATTTTTTCCCCCGCCAACTTCGACTACTAATTGAACATTTAATGATATTTAAGCACAAAAACTTGGAAATGATTAAAGTGAATTGTTCTCTCGCAGGTCCTTTTGCGCTGGGCTGTGCAGCAGGGCATCCCAGTGCTCCCCAAGTCGTCCAATCCGGACAGAATTAAGGATAATGCCAGGATTTTTGACTTCACACTGGATGACTCAGACATGGACAGACTTTCGGCTCTGGACTGTGGGCACAAGTACTGCTGGGATGCATCACAAGTGGTTTGACGGACTCCTATTGGAACAATGGTTATACTCCACAATGACTCCTGAAGATGTCTGTTCTTCAGATCTGACTGGCAGTAGAGCAGTAATGAGAAACCAACATTATAAAGAGTCGAAAAATGAAGAATGAAGACATTAATAGCTCAGTTGATCAAGCTACTTGGCTTTGCCAGGATTTCACATGACAGAAACACCTGGCAATGAATCAGGGATTGAATCAGCTGAAAGAGAGAAAGATACAGCACCAGGTGTCTGAGTGTTATAATAATGACAACAGAGATCTATAAGACATTTTTCAGGCCTTTTTGCCTTTATTAGACAGGACAGCTGAAGAGAGGCAGGAAATGTTGGGAGGAGAGAGTGGGGGATGATGCAGCAAATATAAGTGCTGAGGTCGGATTCAAACCCACTGCCGCTGCGATGAGGACTGTGGCCTCTGTACACGGGGCGAATGACAAAACCGCTAGGCCATTGGCTCCCCGAGGATCTCTTCTATTCTAAAGTAATATTTTACATAAAAATCTGAAACACTGAAAGCCTTCCTATCAGTCTGAATTCATTTAAATGTCGTTGTTGCAACATACTCTTCTTCTATCACACTCTTAACAAGCACAGAAGCTGTTTGTGTTGAAGCCTTCCCATCTGATTGGGTCTCTCAATGAAAAGAATCCTCTAAAATAAGGAACTGGCAAAAAAATCAGTCATTTGTACTGAAACAATTTGAAGAATTACACACGAGGCTTACTTTAAAACCACTCCTTAAAATTATTTATTCAGGACAGCATAAAATTCTCTACAGTTTCACAGCTGTAGAGAAAATTCATTTACAAAAGTCATTGAAAACGAAAAGAATCCAACAAAAAAAAAGAAGCAACTATTAAAACTCAATTTTCTCCACGCACACACACACACATCTCAAGATTCAAGTAATATCAAGGATGGTTGCAGAAATCCAGGTGCCCAGGCAGCTTTATCATATGAGTGCTGTTCACTGCCACAAACGTCTGAAACTCATAAAACGACTTTTCTTAAGATGGCTAGTGTGGACTAAAAAAAACGACATCAGCCACTATGTAGTTTTCCTCTTATGTGACAGCAAACACATCATGTGTTATGTGCTTTTTCTATTAAAATGTGATGGTGAGCTGTTGTGTTTTAAGGCGGAAGTTGGGCAAACAGACAAGGCTGGCTACGTGATGCCACATCACAGGTTACAGCATGTTCAAGGCAGTTCAGAACTATTTGTATTACCCAAGAGAGTAAAAGCATTCATATCTAGCCTCAAGCTCTCAACACCTTGTTCATATTCTCTGCTAACAGACTCAATCTTGTGTCATAGTACAGGTACAGTTCTGTTAGGAAGGACTGTTTCACTATTTTCTCTCTTCTTGTCGTGACAGCATCTATACTCTAACTACAAAAGTCCTGATTTCTCTATTAGTATGTGTGAGAAATTCCAAAAATCAATTAATGGTCTTTTTTGAAAGGTGGCAATTTTGATGGATTAGCATCATCGCCAACAGCATCAAATGTGTTGGGAGCTTTGTACTGAGTACGTCAGAGAGTTATAAAAATTGTTTCAGTCAAACAAAGTTACACAGTCACCATACACATGGTCGACTTCTTACAAAGATGGTCCCACTCAGATTGTCAAAAAAAAAAAATCTCTGAATAAAACATTTTCTTTACCAAATTTACGAAAGGCGTTACGAAATGCAGCCTCTTAGCCTGCACACCCAAGCAAATCACAACTCGACCCTACCAGTCAGGAGGACGAGAGTAAGACACAAATAGAACAAACCTTTTACCATTTTCAATAATCACATATATTAATAACAAAAGTCACAAAGAGCCTAATGGATCTCCCAAGATGTGTAGCAGTGCTGACCTTAAAATCAATCATCAGAATAGTAATATTCCCCACAGGTCATATAGTGTGTATTATGTGCCAAGCTGTCCTGAAAAGTCTTGAGTGTAATAAATGCATTAAGAGACCAGCTTGGCTGGAAACAGATTTCCCTTAACAGTTTGTAGAGTTTAAAATAAAGAGATGTCACCCCAATACAATAACGCCCAGTCCCCCTCTGATATCAGTGCAGTAAAAAAAACATGTTTCACTTAACTTAAACAGTGGTATGCTACTAAGCCTATATGGGAATTATGATTGCTGCTGTTGTATTATCTTAAGGATTCCTAACAAACCAACTGAGCTAACGCAGGCGGCACACATCTTGGAGGTAATAAATGAGGGTATTAAGTTGATGCAATGACTAAAGGTCTCACAGATACCAGATCATTTGCAGTATTGCATGCATTTCACGTCTGGTATCGGAACATCTTTAGAAGCCTTATAGCTGTGTTTATTTTGGACCTGACTTTCCAAAGTTCATTTTCTGTAAGCACAGAGTGCAGAGTAAATGTGTTGGCTCCTTGTAGAGCAGTTATCCTAACTGTTCATCCTAACTCACATCTTTAAATATGCATGTAACATATATCACAACAGCCATGGATTGTACACTTGCCTATTGCTAGGTTTGCCAAATGCAGTAAAAAGCACTGTAATATAGGAACTTGTAAACTCAAATTCTTGCTTGTAACCTCCCACCCGCCCATTTGATAAAATATTAACAAAATATTTACACGTAAAACTTTTTTTTTTTTGCTCATCCAAGGATTTAAAAAGATATATTCATATTGGTTTGTGCTCTTATAAGTATGTTTCATTTTCTTTAGATAGAATCTAACCCTGAAGTTTTACAAAAGATATTTTTTCTGCATCAGAGATTGTCCTTGTACAAGATTGTTCTTCTTTTGATTATTTGAGATATAAAGCAGTTTGTGATAGTCGAGTACTGATGTTGAAAAATGGTGCTGTCTCGCAGGTAGCAGAAGAGGAAGCTGTAAAAAAAAAAAAGGCCCAAGTTGAATACTTTAAAGAAATCCTTCCCTTTTAAAACACTTCCCCTGTTGCCTGCAGATTGTTTTGGCACACTAACACAGCTGTCTCCATTCGCTTGTGTTCATCAAAACTTGGAGTTACACAAGCATTAATAACACATCGACATTTCCTCTTTAAAAAAAAAAAAGCATGGAAGGAAATTCTAACAGCATCCAAGGTGGTCTCGGGAGTCTGGATTTCAGGGCATTGATCTCGCCATCTACAGTATGTTGCATATTTTGGATGAGCGAGACAGCTAAAATAGTAAGCATCTGTAAAGTGGTCACTTCAGTCTTTCTTTGTGTTCCGAGGACAACATCTCCTCTCTCTTGGTCCATCGTTTCATGGGGTCTATGGGGTGACGATAGCTTACAGTCGATCCTCATGCTTGACTGGCTATCACCCTTTCACAGTAGGCTGCCCACCAACATCTTTTACATCACAACCAACACAAATACAAAAATCTATTCAAATGTAGTTAGCAATGACGTATAAAATGGCATGACTAGGATCCTGCACGTAGTCATACCTTTTAGTTTGGATCTCTCTCTCTCTTCTTTTTTTTTTTTTTTTTTGATCAAAGCAACCTTTCATTTTGGTCCCTGCCCAGAGCAGGACTCGTTCTTTTCATCACAATTGATCTTTTGGCTTCCCAGTTGCTTCCTGCTCAGTTTTGTTGATTCCTCCATTTTACTCGGACCTTGTATCAGTCAGGTTGTCTCTCAGTGCTTACTCATTGCGGTGGGTGTTGTTTTCATGGTGGATGTTCTCTCCCTCTGTCTCCTGGTGGCTGAAGAGGTAGCTCCACCAACTCTTGGAGTGGTGCATCTGTTTGGCTGACCCAGCGCTTCTCACCTTTTTCATCTCCTGCATGAAATAATTAGAGCGTTAAGTGACATTAAGAAAAGTCAGATTTAGTTCCTCACATAACCTGATCCTTTCCTTAACCAAAACACACGTATAACCATCAGCTGGAGGGAAATGGTTGCATTGTGAATATGGTCAATTGTCCCATATTTCCCCCTATCATGCCATAATACATACATATCTTGTCACCGCTACGCCTGTTCTGCTCACCCCCTTTAAATTGTCCTTTCATCCCCTGACCCCTCATTCTCACCCCTTTGTCAAGCAGGATGTCAAACTCGTCGCTCATCCTCCGGAGCTGTCGGCCATATTTTTTAGCCGCCCACAAGGCAGGGGGAGCTGATTTTGATCGTCCCCTGAATGGAGCTCCTTCCGTGGGGGTTCCAGCCTCTTCTTCCCCCCTAGCCTGGAGCTCTTCGTCTCTGGAGACGGTGTAAGCGTGGGACTCTGAGTTCAATCTGATTCGACCAGTCCCTATACACGGGAGAAACAAAGATGAGGTTTGTGTTGCTTTACAAGAGCAGGGTTAGATCAGCACAAGACATGAGGACTTACTAGTTATCAATTGAACACTGCATTCATCATGTAAAACAATACAGATAAAATACAAATAACATGAGCCTTTACTGCTTTGAATAGAGATTACGTTTTTCTAAATGCAAATAGATTGACTCCTGTTTAACTAAGAATGCTATCTCATATAATCCCGACGTACATTACAGAGTGAACACCTGTGTGAGAGGAACATATTCATTTATACAGAACAGCCAACAACTGGCAGGATAGGAATTAGGAGGCACAGGCAGTAATGATGAAGTGAATGAGAGGCTTGATTCACTACAACTGTTTTCTTTTTTATTTGTTTGTGCCAGAATAATCTGCATGGCAGGAGCTCTTGCAAAGATCTAATATAGTATATTACCTCATTACCAAAATTACAACAATCATTAATAAAGCGTAAATGAGCCTAAGCTTGAATTTAAGCACATTGTTATAACAGGCTGATAAGCTGACACACTGTGCATTTCGTGACCGTGAATGACAAGAAACCACATCCACAGCTAAGAACTCGAGCACAAATTAAACCGATTTCTCATTATAAAAAAAATCTGTGCTGACATTTGGCGCACGTTCAGATTAACAGGAAGAAAACTTAAATGAGGTCGTGAAGCAAGAGAAGCAGGAAAACTAGAATCCCATCTGGCCTTCCTTAAAGGTCTGACAAATTTACCCGCTTTAGAAATGTTTTTGGTCTCGTTGGTGTTTCCTACCTGCCAATCTAAGCTCTGGTAGGGTTAAGCTGTGTCGTTGGGGAACATGCTGCTCTTCCACAGCTGATGATTGGTTGTTCTCTTCCTCTTTTACCTCCTCTGAGGACTCGGACTCACTGTCTGAAATAGTGAATTTGGCAGCCATCGTGACATCTGCAAAAGTTACCATTAAAAACAAACAAACAGTTAAGACCCCCATATAACCACACAATGAGGACAAGACAATAAATAGATCCATTTACAGAGCACAAAGCAATCTTGATGTGTTTCCAAGGTTATTAAGGCTAGTGCCTATTATATTAGAGCTGCCCTGCACTTGACCCGTCTGGGTGAACTAGAAAAGAGACATAAGGCTTCATATCATGACATATAATGACCAAAACATCGTTCATATCTTTATATCTGTGTTATACAGGGGAGAAAGGTGAATGGCCATGTCGTAAATAGGCCGTCGTTTATAGACAAACGCCACATACCGGTAAGCTAATTATTCAAGACTCATAAAATGGCATCATCCATTGTATCGTTGATGTTTCCCTACCTAACACACCCAGCAGGATATCTTATTCTCTGTGCTGTCCTCTGCTATTAGCCAGTCCAAAGGTATTCACAGTGCCGTAACCCGCGAGATAACCGACTTGTTTTGACAAACCAGTCTTATAAATGATAACACTTGTTTGTTTCACTTAATTCCAACCCGCCAACACACCTTCTTCTCCGGTCAAAACACCGACTCGTCTGTTTTGTTGTTGTTGACTGAAGAGGACAAAAGAAACTTCCTAGAGGGCGGAAGCTGCTGAGTGGCTGTGTTAACAAATGAAGCTTGTAAGAAAAGAAAATGAAAAGGTTTCCTTACCCGAAATATTTATTTTGTAAGTCCGGAAAGTGCGAGTGTGTCTTTAGTTGGCCTCATGCGGCCGCAGCGGTTGTTTTTGTTATCGGCGACTTGTCTTTTTGCTGTACAACACAGTTTAGCTCCGCGCTCACCCAATCGCCGCCAGTCAGTGCACCGCCGCTGCGCGCTGACGTCACTGTTGCGAGCTAGGAATGGGCCGGGGCTTTGTTTGTCTCACCGGCTTACCGTAATGTACAGTGTAGTGGCGAAGCAAGATTTAAGATGGACAGACGTCACGCCTGTTGAAGGCTATTTATTTTAATCTTCTTCAGTGTTCAAACTTAAGAAGAACAAGTTATAGGCTACTAAAGTTTGATAGCAGAGGCTACTTCAAGAAAGACTCCTATTTTTAAATAATATCATTTTAAAGACAAAGATTGTAGGCTACAACTAAAATGAACTTAAAACTAAGTCTAAAGGTGAACTAAAGAAAGTCCTCTTTATTGTTCTTTAGGTTATTATAAACGGAATATTATTACTGATTTCTCATGGTGGAAGCAACATTAACAAAATGTTGTGTACTTCTAGGTGTTTGTTTTTAACCGATCAGCTTATGGATGTAAAATGGTATTGAGTTAATAAATGGTTAATTGACTGGGACTTGTAGGCTGGATGTGAGCCACAGCCACAGAAGTATTAGCTGTCAGAAAAAAAGTTAGGTAAAAAGTACGATATTTTCTACATTCATTTAGCAGAGGAGATGAAAAAGTAGTGAAAAATAGAAATACTTATGGAGTAATAGGCCTACCTCGTATGCGTTATTATAGGTTGTAAATTGACCTTAGATTTTGATTATATCACATGGTTTTCTAAGCAGATAGAGTCACAGACTTTTTGTCACTGCTATTTACCTTGTAAAAAGCAGTTGACAAAAAGAAATAAATGGCGTGACACAGATGGAAATGGAAATACCTGACTCATACTTACCACTTGCTGATAGGCCGAAGTTAGTGTCCTTCCTTCCAATGACTCTTATCTTCTTTCCCTTCTGAAAGGGTTAAAGACCAATCCAGAGGAAATAGACAGGCCCAGTGAACCCATGTTACACAACAGTGAGAATTGCTTTTGGCAGATGTCAAAGCTGATAAGGAAAGGGTAGGGCTAGAAACAGTAGGCCTACAACTGTAAACACACATTGCTTTCACTCACTCACATGACTGTACGAAGATTTATATTTATAGACAAGAAAACTGTTAAAACTGTTAACATTGATAATTCGGTGTAGTTTCTTTTTCTTCTCTTTTCTCATTCTCCTTCTTGTTACTAAGCCATAGAAGACAAGTACAGGGGAGAAATCCCACCCATCCGTTTGTTGTAACACCTCACATGAGCAGCAGATGGGGAGGCAGGACTAAAAACTGATCTTCTCTGATTTTTTGCTGAGTTCTGTTCCTCTTCGGTCACTGCATCATCCCCTGCGACAGCTTAACTGGTTTATTGTAAAATGAATGGAAAATCCACTCTATGAATTACATATAGGCCTATTTATTTGTAACTTTTATTTTGAAAAAGTTTCATTATGTCATTACTGGGAAACCCTAAATACGTATAAATCTATGACAATAGAAAAATGATTGCTTCTTATTTTCAAAAAGGTTGCTAAAGCCGAAAAGAGTGGTGTCCTTTTTTGTTTGTATCAAATCATAACATTGAAATTCTGTTTATAGTGTCTCTATGCCACAGTATACCCTCTCCTGACAGCCTTTCTACTTTTCCCTCTTGCAGTTTCTTCAGCTCAAAAGGACAGTCAACTATGCTATTATCTTCCATTTATATCCAGAGCTGCCGCTATGCCTTTCCCCTCCTCTTCTCTCCCATCCTTGCATTAAGAGCTTCTAGTGGGATTAGAAACAAAACCCTTACAAATTTTTCCCAAATTAGTGTCACTAAGAGGAGGAGCTAACTGTGACAGGATTTGTTGTTTTGAGACGCAGCTTCTTCTAATTCAGTGCATCCAAACAGAAGTGGGTTTTCTAATCCAAGACAAACACACAAAGTCTGCACACTCAGCTTTTCATACTGGTTTAGGGATGGAGCAGCTCAAGAAAAGGACTGTTGAGACTCGCTTCTTTTGAACTCTATTTTTGAAAGGGATTAAAGAAATAATACATGGGAGTTCTCTTTTCTGGTGTCGTTAGAGAACCGTACGATTATTATTCATCTTAATCTGTGTGTGTGTGTGTGTGTGTGTGTGTGTGTGTGTGTGTGTGTGTGTGTGTGTGTGTGTGTGTGTGTGTGTGTGTGTGTGTGTGTGTGTGTGTGTGTGTGTGTGTGTGTGTGTGTGTGTGTGTGTGTGTGTGTGTGTGTGTGTGTGTGTGTGTGTGTGTGTGTGTGTGTGTGTGTGCCTAAAACATAGTTAAGCCATGTCTGCACAAACTTAGTAGCAGAGCCATAAAGTACCACGCATGCACAAGAGTTTCTCAAGGAATAATTTTTGCACACATACAGTACATGAACGCTCTGACAAAGAGTGTGTGTTTGTGTATACGTCTGCTGGATTTGAATGTATTCTGACGGAGCTATACAATTAGCATCCATTTATATCTCTCTGTACCAACCTCGCCCTGCCTCCCTGCCCCTCATCTAACGGCTATTTTGGGAAATGGAGGCGTATGCACTCCCACACAGTCTCCAAACCAACACTCTGTGTGTGTGTGTGTGTGTGTGTGTGTGTGTGTGTGTGTGTGTGTGTGTGTGTGTGTGTGTGTGTGTGTGTGTGTGTGTGTGTGTGTGTGTGTGTGTGTGTGTGTGTGTGTGTGTGTGTGTGTGTGTGTGTGTGTGTGTGTGTGTGTGTGTGTGTGTGTGTGTGTGTGTGTGTCTGTCTGTCTGTGTGTGTATGTTTCAGAGCAAATGCAGCAACCTTTCCAAGCGGCTCCTGAAATGTTCCTTCCAATTTAATGTCAGTACAGTGCCTGTCTGCAACTGCTGCAACCTCACTCACTGTCCTTTGAAATATTTTCCCCTCTCTGCAGACCCCATTTCAGTCTATGAGGGAGATGCAGTGCAGGATTTGAATTATTTGAAGTAGGAGAGCTTAAACAGAAGGAAAAAATAATAGATGATGTGGACATAAAGAAGGAGGGGTTGGTCTCCCAATTCCAAATAAAGATGAGAAACATCTAAACTACAGCCTGTATGTACCAGACATTGAGAGAAGAAAGAGACGTACAAGGACGGTGAAAAAGCAACAGATGAAGGATCAAAAGTAAAGCCGACGAAGATGCAAGAAGAGTCTGAGAGTGAAGAGAGAGAATTGATGTAATAGAAGAGCAGAAAAGGTGGCAGTAAATGTAAAACTTTTAGAAGACTGTCATAGAAAAAAGACACGTCTGGGAGACAGAAATTAGAGGACTGGCAGAGATCTATAGAGAGTAAGGAACATGAAAAAGCAAATTTAACCTACATCTGAGTGAACATACTCCTCCTGCTCGCTCATTCATCTTGAGCCCTCACTGCACTCAGAACATGCTCATTATATACGGACCGCTCCCTCGCTGTATAACCAAGTCCCTCTGTGATCACAAGGCTGACATATGGCAGCGTTCTAATTTGATCAACTCCACCCTTGTGAAGGGTGGCTGCCTGTCTTACATCCCAGTTCTTCTTAAACTACTGTTTAGGACTAAAAAAACGATTGCTGATTTTTCTCTCTCAATGTCCTCGCTCAACGAGACATTTGATTTAGCACTCCTGCAGACATCCTTCTCATTTTATCACAAGTGAAACACGAGTTAGCTAATAGGATTTTGGAAACCATACTATACAAATAAAGTCATGTTTGAGTCAAATCTAACACTAAAAGAATATTTCAAATTTTGCGTGATGGGTTTTTCCTTTTTTTTTTTGCAGGAGTTACATGAGTTAGCGAGGATTAGCATTAAAACTGGACACAGGGAGACAAATTGACAGTCTCCGTCCAACAGTAAATTCAGCTCAGTTTATTAACACAATATTGTTTGTTTCTTTGAACAGAATGCGACTTGTTAAACTCAATTGCAACTTATGTGTTTTAAACAAAAGAGATGTAATTACCAAGCTTTAAAGCAACAGTATGTAACCTCTCCATCTATAAACAGTAATTTCATTGGCCGATTTAATAGTACAACATCTCTCAACAGAAGTGTCTCACCCATCCTCACAGCGTGGCCCAATCACCTGTTTCCTTCAGTAACTTTAGTAGAAGGCCGAGGTCATCTCGTGAGAAGTGCGAACAGCTTTACAGCACTAACACAGCAGCTATCACTTACAAAAAGCAGCCAGTTAGCCCGTCTCTGTACCGTTTGATACAATGGCTGAGACTTAGAGGAAGAGGACGGTGACAGATGAAGCTAAAAAGAGAACAGAGAGAGTAACCGAGCAAGAAGCAGAGTGTACAGTACATCCCTACAGAAATTATTTATAACAGATGACAACGCAATGTTAGGCTGTATTGTTATTGATGTAATCTTCGTCACTGTTTAGCAGCTTTACCATAAAGACATCTAGCCGAAGTTTTGTCTCAGGTTTCCATACAAATAAATACATCTATCTTACGCCAAAAGTAGTCACTTTCCTTTCTCGATCTTCAGGTTAGCTTTGTACCTTTTGCAACCTTACAAACCTGTTTCATGAAGCATAATAAATTACCTTTTCGGAGTCATTTGGCCACAGATCATTTATCATGGCAACAGTGGAATACACTACACATACTCTACATTCAAACAGTTTTTAAACCAATGTCTGAAGACGCTTGCAGAGTCATATTTGCACAAAATCTGGAAAAATTATTGCACCTTGCCAGTCAACATCGTTGCTTCCCACAATCTGCTTGTAAACAAATTCACGTTGTCTAAGAGGTGTAGGCGTGACCCCCTGCGGTCTCAGGCATTTTCCCCTAATTTTTTAACACCTGGTGTCCTTCTGTAAAAAGGCATGTATAAGCTCACCAGAGTAATGCACAACAATGTTATATACCTCTATCTTTTCAGGACAAGCTAGTATCCTCCAAGGATGTAAGATTAAGTCCTAAATAGTTACTACCCCATAAAGAAAAATAAAAGCCAAGATGAAATTTCCCATAATATGTTGAAATAAAATCTAAAACAACATTAACTTTGACATCTGTCTTGGAAAAAATCCCCAGATGATTATTGTCAAAAATATTGAGTTTTGACATTACTGTAAGAAACGAGTTTCTGCAGTGACCCAGAGGGCCATATCCCACTGTTTGACCTTGTAATATGTCCCTCTTGAAGGTCAGAGAGCATGTAAACAGTATTTATTCAATTTGAAGGACAATCTACACATTATTTAAAGCTGTTTTGTAAAAAGAGCACAGATCTATTGATACTAAAAAAGCTGAATAGGATGAATCCAAATCTGTTCTATCGGTTGTATTTCTGTGAGAGCAGACTGTGACATCTGTTTCAGGCTGCACTGGCTTCTCATTGGCCCTTACAGTACATGTCAGCTGACTGCAGATACAGCCTCTGATTGGTTGATAGACCAAACAGAGATGGCATGGTCTGCTTTAGCCGAGTGAGCTAATTTGCATAAACAAACATGGGCAAATGTTTTCATTAATTTCAATGGTCATAAATTGTGCTACAGATATCGGAATGTATTAAAATGGTGTTGGACGCTGACAGGAGATTTTTGGATGATATTACAGGGGAGGAATTTGACATCACATTGAGGGAAGGAATTGTACAAACCCAGGCAGATGTGTCTGGGTCATAGTTAGGGACAAGTAAAAAAAAAAAGAGGGATCACTGGGTGTACACTGTAAATACATTTCACAATACAGCTCTTTTCATCCAGTAGGTGGCGGTAATGAGAGTTCATGGATGCCAACCGCCATAAACCCAAAAAGAAGATGAACAAGAAGAAGAAGAAGAAGAAGCTGAGTGAGCTAACAAGTTACACTATTACTAAAATGTATACATCAATCATCAAATGGCAGTCACTGAATATACACTGATCTTCCTAGTGGGAAAGAAAAGCCTCTGGATGTCGCAGAAACACACAAAGTTTATCACCGGAAATCCACCAAGCTAACGAATACTCATACTGTGAATTTTACAGTAAGTTGCTACTTGTGCCTTTCTATTTTAAATGCTGATCATGTAAACACAACCCCATTATATTGTACACGACAGAGTCGACCTCAGAGGGTTAATGCTAGTTAGTTACCTTTTGACCAAGCAAGTTAGCCCACCCATCTCTTGACAAGGAAGAAAAAAAGCAAAGTTTCCATAATGTTGAAGCATTTATTAGTAGAAATAGAGCAAGGGAGCATTATAAAGCTTGAAATAGACTGAGGCCTTTTGCTAAGCAAGAACAAAGTGTGTTTTTTAAAAATATTCAAGAACTGTATTTAACATCTACCTTGACTTGGCTGACACACACACACACACACACACACACACACACACACACACACACACACACACACACACACACACACACACACACACACACACACACACACACACTACACCGATGCTTGTTAACTTAAAAACCACACACACTGTCCTTCAGCCTTTCTACCCTCTAACATTATCAATTATGGTTGGGCTGTTTTCATGTGGTTGGAGTGATGTGTGGGTGTGTTCAGAGAGCTGATGAACACAGGCCTGAAACATATGTACTCCATATGTGAAGTTTAAGAGATCCACTTGTTCATGCTTGTCATAAGGCCTATATTGCGTAATGAGAGGTATAGTGGTCGTCTTTCTCCACCATAAATAACTTCGGCTCTTTGACTGGCTCACTCTGATCAGGGTCTGGACTCCTCACATTCAATTCAGTGCATCAGGAAATATGGATTTGCACAAGATCAGGTTTTTAATCATTCACAGTTTACTGCAACTGAATAATGGATAATGAAGAAAGCATTGTGTGTCTCATCATAATATAGTCATTATCACAATGCTGCTTTAATTGTCTGCAGTTAATTTAGCTTTTGTTGGCTAATCAGTTTATGTTTACCATAAAGAAGCTTTGCCTGCAGCAAAACATAATTTCATGCTTCAATTAGTTATCCCGCTACAATACAGTGCAATACATTGAAGCTGTTTCCTATTATCTCCAGCAATTACATTATACTAAAGTGTAATGATTGAGTCTGTTATTAATATAGTCAGGTGATCTATTACGTTCACCTCCCGATATGGACTAAAGGAGTTGTTTGGAAAACTTTCAAAAGATTATAAATTACTACCTATACATGTTTATGAGGTTCTGTCTCATTTTAATGTGTTTTTATTTGAATTGTATGCATATGTAATGGCCCTTTGATTCTTCAAAAACGTAATGGTTCTCTCTCTCAGTTAGTTCCACAAGGGTTCACCTTCATAGCCACTCAGTGCTTGGAATGATCCCCACCCTTGCTCTGGGATCAGAGATGAGGACAATGGAGAGGACATGCTGGTTTTGCTCAGTTTGTAGAACGGGCGCCCTACATACAGAGGCTATCTGCATCTGCCCCAGGCTTGACTCCCAGCCTCGGGTCTTTAGTGCATCATGTTATCCCCACTCCCTTCTGAACAGTTCATTGTATCATTACTGTCCTTCATAAAAAGCTGAAATTCATCATGTTAACATCAGGTTAATTGAATAATTGAAGATGTTGTGAGTGGTACTTATACAAAGATATCTTGTTTTTACTTGGTTGAAAGTTGATTTCTTTTCAACCACAAGCTAGCATAAAAAGAAGCTATCATAGCTCATGCTTGCATTAGTGAGCAAGCGTCAATGTTTTGCTAAAAAAAAGTCAGTTTAGAACTGAAGACACCACAGCAATCAAGGCCAGAGTTTTTGTAGGTAGAATAAGCTGAAAATAGAGTTGACTGATTCCTTAACTTTAAGTCATCTGGAACTCACTGGTCCCAACAGAGCTCCGACTAAAATGATGGAAAGAAAAGCATTGGCATAAATTCAATCTCAGATTCCTGTCATCTGAAAAAAAAAGCCTCTGACAGCTATAAACAACTTTTCAGGGCTTCTGTTGTAGCCAGCAGTTAGAGAAAGGACTCATGACTGCCGTTGCATGTGTTGCCTTTGTTCACAGTCTAAGCGACAACTTGAGAAGTACAGATTTCTGTTTACGACATTACAGTAACTAAAGCTAAATCATAGTTAGATTACCATTGTTGGGTTCCAGGATTTCATTAAGGCAGATACTGTTTTCTTACGTAAAACCAATGCCATCTGAAATGGTAGTTTACGATATTACTTGTATACAAATAAAACCTGAACACTTTTGATTTCTCAAACCGGCCTACAGATCGTAGACTCTGTAAAAAGAGTTTAGAAGAAGTTAGAACATCAATTTTTGAGCAGTGTTGCAAAAACTAAAATTTTGATGTCCGAGTTTTAAAAGTAATTTTTGGGAAAATGTTGGTCTTTATTGGATAGGACGGCTGAAGAGAGACAGGAGATGTTGGGAGGGGAGGAAGGGGGATGCCATCGACGCTGTGACGAGGACTATAGCCTCCGTAAATGGAGCGTGCAACATAACCGCTAGGCTATCTGGCGCCCCTTATTGTCCAATTTTAAATCGTGGTTGAATTATTTTCTGTGTTAATATTCCTCCAAAAAACTTTGCATTCTTTTCTTCAAGCTATATAATGGATATACAGCCTTATACGATTTTGTGTGCCCTCAGGATGCTGTCATCTGTCAACATGCCAATCACAGGTCTATCATAGCAAATTATGCAGTTTTTCCTGTGTAACAATTATTAGGTCAGGTGCCACTTCTCCGCTCCGTGCCTCTTTTTTCCTTTCCAGCACCCGCAGGAGAGGGTAATCCATTCTCCTTAAAGATTTTATTTGCGGTGTTTTGACAGCGACGAGAGGCAGGAAATTGGATGGAGAGGCACAACATGGTACCAAACAAGCTGCATTTTCAGCCCAGATGAGCGTACACGGTATCTGCATTAGTCAATTTGCCTTCCTCGTTGCCCTAATCCTCTCCCTCGTCTTTCTCATCCCACTGACTTTCCCCTTTTCTTCTCTCATTGTCTCCCTTCTTCCATGTCTCTGCTCTTGTCTCTCTTCTTGTCAGTCTGTGCCCTTCTGTGTCCCCCCCCCCCCCCCCCCCCCACCCCCTTGTGCTCTCTCTTGCAGATTCAATTCTGCCTGTCTTTACTCTCCTCTATCCTTTCCTCCCCCCTTGTATATCTGGGTTTCTGACTGAACTAGTTCATGCAGCTTGCTAGCTGATGGCGTCATTGCCCCTGTTTAATTGATGTTGTTTGATAGAAACAAGCTGTCTGTTGAAAATCTTCAGAGCCTGACCAGAAACGAGAACAAACTGAAATTCAAAGGTTTAGTTAAACTTTTTTCTTGACGTTAAAGTACTTGTTTTGGGGATTCAAGGTTTTCATCATCATTGGCCCGCAGAGTTGTGTATTTCTGTTGCTGTTGCATTTTTCTTTGCAAAGTTGTAAAAATGCTGTAACATGCTGCTGAGGGAGACGAACAATTACATTAACAAACCCGTGAATTCTAATGAGAACTTACACACACTGACTGCTGGCTCCAACTCGTCCCAGTCAGCAGAACAGAAATGGGATAAGTAACTATAACATTAGCATAACAATACAAATCTGCATAAAATAATAAAATAAAGGCCGTGATAGATGGCCATCATTACAGGGAAAGGAGTTGGAACGTGCTTGCCAGTAACCCGATGTATTTTTCATCCTCTCCTGTCCGTCAAAGCCCATTATCTTTTTCAATCCAACTTCATCCTTGCCGGTTCAGTTCTGGCTACATTTCCATCCACTGAAATTGCCTCCAAAGAAGAATACATCTCAGTTTAACAAAATTATGAGGCCCAAAGCTCGAACATTTTGACGCTAATTTGTGATGTGCATATAAAGAAACAAGATGCGTGTTTGGTATTTGTACATGTGTGTACGTGTGTGTCTTTGTGATATGAGTCACGGTGAAAGGTCAGTATTGCTTGAGGGGAGAAGACACAGAGGAGACAGGAGTGATGAATTGCACTTTGGGACCATTTTGTTTGCAACACCCCAGGACATGTTATATTGAACTGTGTGAATGCACGTGTGTGGACACAACTGGACAAAGGTGAGGTGAATAAGAATAATACATTTTGCCCCTGCGTGATGACTTAAGTGTTTCTCTCCGTGGATAAGCAGAGACACAGTTCATACATCTGTATGTTGTTTAGTGTGTCAATACAGCATGTACTTACTGTATGAGCTCAAATTAAAAGATGCACGTTTCCATTACACATGCACAATGAAATACACACATTGATGGCAAAAATGCGTGTGCATTTTGAGGATGTTCTCGCAGTTATGGTGGCAGAGATATAGGACTTCCCTTTTTGATTTGTTAAACTTGCAGCAACTCAAAAAAGTCACATGGTTAGACAGGAGGTAGGCTATTGTAATGGCTGAGGGGGAAGGTATCATAAACATGATTGTAGAGGAACACTTCTTGTTTTGTCTTTCAAATTATGTTACAGATGACAGCTCAGTGCCACATCAGGTCATACAGGCATCATCTGGCCTTTAGAGTGCATTTCCAGTTTCACATTTTTATGAATTACAATGAGATCAGGCAGGATTGATGCAGGGATTCTGTGTTTGTGTGCCAAAGTGTGTGTGTGTGCCAAAGTGTGTGTGTGTGTGTGTGTGTGTGTGTGTGTGTGTGAGTGAGTGAGTGTGTGTGTGTGTGTGTGTGTGTGTGTGTGTGTGTGTGTGTGTGTGTGTGTGTGTGTGTGTGTGTGTGTGTGTGTGTGTGTGTGTGTGTGTGTGTGTGTGTGTGTGTGTGTGTGTGTGTGTGTGTGTGTGTGTGTGTGTGTGTGTGTGTGTGTGTGTGCTGAGGCTCTGATTGGTTCCATCCCTCTGATTAATCAGCAGCTCCATTTCAATGCTGATCAATATAACCCAGCAGGCTGATGGAGGTGGTCCACATCTCATTTGAATCTTAGTGTGTCTGCGTGTTTGCATGCTCATGATTTAGCATAAGGGCATTCTGGTATGTGTTTGTATCTACTAAAAAATGTATGTGTATGTATCAGTGTTAGGAAATCCACTGATGCGGCATTACATGGAGTGTTTGAGTGTCTGGTTAGCACTTAGCAATCGGCTTGTGTTGTGCTTGTTGACAAGGTAACGACTAGTACGCCACAGAGACGGATGCTGTGGTGCACTTTTACAGCCGTTAGCGCTGTAATAACCTGGAGTGGACAGAAACAATCAACTAGTGGGGGTGGTTGTAAGTGTGTTGCGTGTGGTTTCATGTGTTTGGGCAGGACTGTGCCGTGTATGTACAAGCAGCGAAGAATGAACCATCTTGCATATTTCAGCTGGTGTGAGAGAGAAACAGCGTAATCCGGCTGCTCTGCTCGTCATTTCCCTTTCAAATTATCAAGGCTCATTTGCTCACAATCCCCCTCATCATCATTAAGTTGTGTTTCACAGCTCCCCTATGGACCATACTACAATTGCTTCAGTGGTACATACACAATGAGTCTGAGGCGGCTCATGAATAATCAGGAACCAACAAATCTTTATAAGGTTCGAGATAAAGCAGAATGGCTTGATCAGTGGGCTTCTCTGTAATCACAACCAATATCTGAGCTGGCTTCAGGAGTACACCAGGGGGTTCCAAAATGGGATTTGGGGGATCTGGCCTCTATTAGCCTTTATTTACTGAAGGTATTATCTGAAAGTCATAGTAGCCTGTGATAGTATTTCAAGGTCAGTTTTGACTCAGTTCTGAATATATGATAGGGAAAGCATTTAGTTTGAAGTCAGGCTGGGTTGATGGTTCAACAAGATACTGTACATCAAGGTCAGTGAAAGGTTGGCGTTTTGATCACAAGCTCCTAGTCCCCATGTCAAAATGTTGCTGAACCCCTATTTTGCTCCTGAAGGCTTGATGATTAGCACTGATGAGCAGTTGGGCACTTTACATAGCATCCTCTACCAAAAGTGTGTGAACTGGTTAATGTGACGTGTACTGTAAGAGCGCTTTGAGTGCTCAGAAGATTAGCCAGTTAACGTTTGTTAAGGATAGTATCAGGATCACTCTCAGCAGTCACGTTCAGTCAGTGTTCTGGGGCAGTAATGTCAATTAAAAGAAAGGAATATTTTGCTTAAGTTAACACATTATTTTATTTCTGGATTAGGAGAAACCCATTCTTGTGTTCCCTCAAAGAACAGCAAAGCGTCAAACAGTATTAATCCATAATCTCCTCCTCTCTGGGTTTTCTTTCTCAGATGACATTCTGTCGAAACACACGTCTGTCTCCTCATTGGTTAGTGCATCACATTCAACAACAACTGCATTTCGTAAAAAAACAAAAGGGTTAAAATACGTAGGTGTCGAATGAGATCTTCAACTCCTCCTTAGCTTGCAGCGATAGGACGCGTTCCTGGTGGACGGTTTTATAAGAGTGTGAGATCACGTGAAAAGAACGAGTACAGAATGTCAGTCATTCAGCATGCGTTAATCATGCCAAATACAGTTGTCTTTGCGAGTTGTGATATTTTTGGAGCTTGTTTAAACCCCAACCATGCTTCCCCCTGAGATTAAGCAAGTGCTTTTAGTGACTTAAGGTTAAACAACATGGGAAACATTTTTCTTGATTGAAAATCTACCCTGACTGTTACATGTAAGCCAACTGTTTTTCATGAAAGGATTTGTACATGAGATACATTTTTAGAAAGGTGTAAACTGTTTTGTGGAAAACAAGGGAACAGGGTTCAAAATGAAATGTTCCGTCTCGTCAAATAATTTCAGCCGGTTAGCTTAGTGCCTGAACATTTTGTAAAATCCCAGTTTATTATTTTTAAACTTGGTATGGCTGAATCAGAAAATACACACACTTCATTAATATCCACTAGAAGGAAACAATTCAAGTTTTCAATGTCATGCTAAGCTAGCATATTGGCAGCAGCTCCATTTGTAGCAACCAGATTTGTGCTTTCTTCTCATTTCATTTCTCTCAAAGCAAGACAGCAAAATCAAGAAAGATAATTTTCAGACATTCATATCATTTTTTGAAGAACATCTTCACTGTACAGTCATTGTTCTGCTGTACTGCTACATTTGTTAATAACTGTATAGTATAATAATAACCAGCTGTGTTGTTTAAGTGCTTACTGTTATTAATATTGAACTCAGTAATCGTAGAAAAGCTCATTTGGACTCAAATGGAACGGGGGAATGGCGCAGGGTCCAAATCTGTGTGAAAAAGAACTAGGCTCGTTTGAACTCGCTTTTGTGATGTGCCAACAGTTTGTCTGCCAAAATCTGTGGAATACATGACAGAGAGCGGCATGCATTGTTCATCCAGGGAGTCATTTCAAAGGCAGCTTAAAAAATACAGCTGGTAAGAAGTGTCTCAATGGAAAAATGAAAGACAGGTGTCACAGCCTGCAGTGTATACCAAAGGAAAAGTTAATGTCCTACTTTTATTTTTCTAATCTTTAATATTCCCATTGGGGCTGAGCTAACACAGACATTTGGATTTAAGTGTGCATGGAAATTTGGTAGACGGCTGTCATCTTGGCATCAAATAATAGGCATCAAGTCACAATTAGTCTGACCTTGGCTGATTTCTGAAGTAATATCTTCTGTGCTTATGTAAAAACACTGGTTTATTGTTAGGGGGAAATTAAGATAAGATGACACTTTATTGTCAGTTTGGAAGGAAATCTGTCTCGCATTATAGGCTCAGAAATCACAATCAGATCACATCACACGTTAAAGACAGAACGTGAAAACAGCAGAAGTTACGTTAAAAATCACAGTGTGAAATCACAGTGCGTGAGTGGGTACATCAATAATGTAAGGAGATTGTCTATATGCAAATGTGAAACTGCTCACAGTCCATGTGCAGCCCAGGTCAGAGAATGATTTGTTCAAGAAAGGTTCATAAGGTCATAGGTTAGTCTTATACATTGAAGGAATATCATTATACTCAACAAAGATCTTGAAGCTTATGTAAAAAAAAACAGCTACCCACTTGCTATTGTACTTATTTACTGTCAGCATAAAGTTAAAGAGTCATTGCTAAAATGCAAAGCTTACGTGGAAATGTGATAAGACTTTCCGATGGACTCATAGCTTTATTAAAGGAGCAAGGTGTAAGATATCTACTGAATTTGATCATAAAGTAACCTTACTGTATCATCAGACATTAAGGAAACACGCTATGTGGAAGTGCTGGCTTCACTCACAACAACGCAGCAGCCAGAGAAAGTAGGCGGTTCTAAGGCACCCCCACACAGCCGTTTTGGACGCCCCTCGGTTTGCCAGTCAACAGCAAACCAACAGGTGTTGCAGTGTTGAGAACCGGCAAGCAAACTCTTTTAGTTATCACTGATTCTACCCGACCTTAAAAGCCTTTACATTTTTGAGATGAAGAGAGGTTAGTACGCAGAAAGGTTTCAAGACCGATGCAGAGCTGGCTAAACACTGAAGCTTCAGGGTCTGTGACATGGCAACCTGTGTGCACATCGATTCTAAGGAAGAGGGGGAGATGGCTCTCTCCAATGTTTTGAATTTAGACTGCAGTACCCATTTTAAACACTAGGTGTCAGAGTTACATATTGCTCCTTTAATTTACAAAAGCATTACTTGTTTGTCATATAACATGACAATGAGTGTCAAGAGAGTGTTCAGGTAACATTTTAAGGAGAAATTAGTAAAGTTTAGCAGGGAGTGCTGAAGCATGCGTCTGTGTTAGAGCTGAGCCCCTGCGTGGTCTCAGAGTAAAACCTGTTGCTGCGTTCAGTGCAGCCACATTTTGTGGGGACTGAAACTAACTTTAAGATAAATAATTTCTTTCATCATTTTATTGTATGATGAACACAACTGTTCAACATCACATTGGTTTTCACAAGTCAAAGCTTAAGAACAAACTAAATATTTCATGAAGAACAGCAATTACCCCCCGAGGCAGAAATGCTTCACACTGACACTTTCAAAGATGCCTATAGTGGAAACGTCATCATTCCCAGTTACGTTATATTAGTTAGACAGAGGGCTCGCCATATTCCCTCATTGCCATAGAAACAAGTAGAACCACCATATTGGCAAACAAACCTCAATGATATCTTCAGAAAAAGCCACAGTCAGAGGCGATGGGGGAGGGGTAATAGGCACCGAACGTGTGAAGCTTTGATGTTGTTGCTGAGAGGAGGGAATGCAGCAGAGTTGGGGAGCAAGGCATAGTATGTGGTTGACTTTAAATAACAATAATCTCATATATCCAATGTATCTTTAAAAACATGTAAGTGTGTTTAAAGATGTATTTTTTTCTTCTGATTTTAGATGCTTGTTTTAGCGATGTATCACCTTTACATTCACCTTTTTTTTCTCTTCAATAGGACTCCCCCTAAAGCTGTAAGAAAATTAGTATTTCCAGTTGGATGATTTCAGTTCTTTAGTTTGGGGCAGTTAATCAATGGTGGCTAGCTTTCAGTGTTTAAATAGTATCGATCCTGAATACAGTAGGACTTATTTGAACAAGAGACTTGCGCTTTTTTCTTTTCTTTTTTTTTCTCCCTCATTGCTTGAAAAGCATTTTTCAGCATTCAAAATTAAAGCCTCTATTTAAGTGTGGATTTCCCAATGGGATCCGGGCCCACCTAGGGAGAGTGTTAAAGATCTTGGGGGTCGGAGGGTGGGGGGGATAAAGCTTTTTCTTTTCTGAGGTTGTCAGAATTAGATTGGCACATTTAAACTTTCATCATAACACCTTTATTGGATTATAATTCTGTCTGGATGTTACAAGTAAAAAGCAAGCTTATGCCAGAAAAGAGACATTTATCAATAGTAAAGATTCTAGTGAAAAGAAAAGAAAGAAAGAAGGTTGGAAACCACTGATCTATACCAATGATCAAGTTCTGGGTTGTGGGGGGACATTGAGCCAATTACTGTTAGCAATGAGCAAGAGGTGGGCTAAACCCTGGACAGGTCTCCAGTCAATCACATGACTAACATATAGAGAGAAATGATCAGTCACACGCACACTCACACCTACTGGCAATTTAGAGTCAAATATTATCCTAATGAGCCTGTTGTTGGACTGTGGGAGGAAGTCAGGGAACCCAGAGGGAACCTGAGCATTCCTCGAAAAAATGTTGAATGAAACCGCCATTTTTAAAGGTGACTCTATACATTACTCTTTAAAATGTATGAACGTCTGTGTTTGATTGACATTGGTGTAGAATGTTTGAGAGTTAGGAGACAAAATAACAAGCTTGTTGATTCTCTGCAATAACAAAAATACAGAACACTGCCGGTGTTTAGCTTTAAAAAATAGAACAGGAGATTAAACAGAATGTTTTATCAATGCGATTACTCCGAAGAAGAATATTTCCCCATTCCCACATTTATTCATTAATAAAGCGCTTTAATATTACATGCACAAGTGTTCACATAATTCTGCGCTCTGTTCATTCCCAGACTCATGGTCTCTGGATGAGCTCAAATAGAAATATGTGTGTGGGCGCGCTCGATGTGTATGACTGGAAAACGTGTCTGTATGCATTGTCCGGTCATGCATATTTTGTACTTTTTTAATGTGCATGTGTGCGCAAATGTGCTTTTTGTCCAGCTATAAATTTGCTTTCATGCATTTAGCTGGAATGAATTTGGACATGGATGGCTGTGTGTTCTCTAAGCGTATGTAAAAGTTTGGTCTGTGTGTTTGTGGGAGAGATATCCCCTCGGGGTGTGAATTAACTTGCGTTGTAAAGGCCATGCTTCACGCCGAGACAGAACTCTGATCAACTGTGTCGAGAAGACAGATAATGCAAAACTACTCCCCTCCTCTTGCTCATTATTTACACTGACTCCTGCACTCCCTCGTGCTTGTGATCTTTTCCATCTCTGCAGGACCCATCCCCATATTCTTCATCATTTCTTTTGCTCCTCTGTCTTTTTCATTGTCCACTTTTGAGATGTTCTTACTGCCATTCTCACCCTCATCCATCTCTATCCCCCTTACATTATCGGAGACTATCCTTCTTCTCCCCTTCCTCTTTTGAGAGGTGTGTCGATGCAAAACAGCATTTACCCAATCAGCAAATAACTACTCATCTCAGGGTGGCTGTGGCTCAGTGGTAGAGTCGGTCGTCTCTCAACCGGAAGGTCGGGGGTTTGATCCCTAGCTCCTGCAGCCACATGTCGATGCGTCCTTTGGGCAAGAAACTTAACCCCAAGTGTCTCGCGACACTTTTTCAACACTTTATATAGCAGCGTCTGCCATCAGTGTGTGAATGTGGTGTGTGGCCTGACCTGCGGTTTAAGAGCGCTTTAGAAGATTAGAAAAGCGCTATACAAGCTCAAGGCCATCCATAGAGCAGTAGAGCAGTTTCTGGTTTAAATCAGTGTCTCTCCAACAATCTTGGTGGACAAAGATGTCTTGTGACGGGGCTCCTTGCTTACCTGCGGCTGACACTGATATAATTGACATCTTGTTGCAACACTATCCTCATCTTTGGAGGATAACATGAGCTTACTTAATCTGCTTGGTGCCTAACTGTTCACTTTTTTCTCTTACTGTAGACATCTAATTCCCCTATACACGAATGCCTTTTTAGTTATAATGAATAACTGGATGTGTACTTTACGGCCATGACGTCATGGCTGTTGTCACTTTTTTATGGCTTTCAGGCAGAATTAGGAAGCTGAGGGAGAAGGAGACACAATTTTTGTTTAAGCTTCACAAAATTAACATATTCTTCTTATCGCCGCTTCTGTACACCCCTTCTGCTTTTCACTTCTTCTTCTGTTCCTGTACTCCCCTCTCACCTCTTTCTCTCCAACAATGATCTACGTTTATCAGTGCTGCTGCTGGGAGTGCACGCTCCTTTGGTCCACATCCTTTCCCAACGCACACGCACGCGCGCGCGCGCGCACACACACACACACACACACACACACACACACACACACACACACACACACACAATAATAGCTGCTGTCTAGCTCTTGCCTCCACTCCTGCTCACATCAGCGCATCCTCACTCCATCCATCTTTTTTTCTTTTTTAGTTCCATCCTTCTGCCGTCCTCTGACTTGTTGTTCTGCACAAGAAAGTAGAGAGAAAGAGGGAGGAGATGCTCCTTGTCAGAGAGAGAGAGAGAGAGAGAGAGAGAGAGAGAGCGCGAGCCAGCCAACGGATGAAGTGCGCGTGCTCTGTCGCCGTCGCCGCCGTTTCAGAGGAGAAGTGCCGTTTATTCAGCAGCTGAATGAGGGACGGAACGGAGGGAAGGATGAACAGATAGATGAGAACAGGATAAGTGAATGAATGAACGAACGGATCCCGACTTGGGCATCTTTCAGAGCACAGAACCAGTAAGTGGGCGCACGTGTGAATTGACATTGCTATTGGGGTGAATTTATGATACATTTCTTTCAATTGTTTTAGTTTCCATAGCCTGTGTGAGCTCTAGCCTAAGTGTGTGGCGGGAGACAGTCAACGGTAAGCAGTGTACGCATACATTGAGCGCGAGGTGCAATCACTTTGACATTCGGTCAATCGCAGCGGGTGGTGAAATTTGCACAGATCGGTGCATGCGTGCGTAAACGGGGAACACACAACCTGGCAGATAGAGATCAAGGGAATGGACAACAAGAGAGAGTAGAAAAGGGAAAGTGATCGCATAGCTCAGGGAGAGAGCGCGGAGGAATGTACGGAGACCGGACAGCCATGCGTGACCAGAGGTCTCTCTCAGGTGCGACACCGCAGAGCCCTACCCTGTCTGGGAGACGCCTTCAGCACCGCTCCAATTAAGCTTTTATCCAGCGCAGCACACACTCCACTTGTTTACCGGAGATGAAGCCATGGTGAGAAAACGCTAATTGAAAGCTGCAGAGAGGATGTGGACGGCGCAGGATGTGCAGCCGGTGAGGGAGGATGAGATCAGGGTCAGGGAGAGTGAACACACCGAGGGTCTGCGCACTTAGGTCAAGGTGCACGAGGGGAGTAGGGGAATAGATAGCCAGAGGGGGGGAAAAAAACGAGTTTGATTTATTTTCCTATTGCACTCATATTATTAGTGATTTTTTTTGCCAGTGGTGATGGTGTTAGTGCTGGAAGTTTAAATGGTTATAATGAGGATGGTTTTAGTAAATGTGTTTTATTGGTTTTACGCTTATTTGTTCAGCATGAGCCAACACATTTTAATCTACAGTGCCATAATGTGTATCACATTGTTTCGTGTCTGTCATTTCTTGGTTTGCAATTCTTGTTAATGTTTGCTTCTCATGGTGGTGGGGTTTTCTATTATGAATTCTGTGGGCCTTACCTTTAGAAAGGCTTAGTGTTTACCCGTGTGCTGTCTTATTTTCAGATTGCCAGTCATTTGTAGCCTGAGGCACTTTTAATTGCATTAACCTGTAAAGGTCTCAAGCTAGTTTGCTTGACTGATTGACAGTGGTGTTGGCAGGTGGTGCAGATGAATGTTGATGGTGTTGATGATGAGGAGGAGGATGATGATGACGGTGTTGATGAGGAGGAGGAGGATGATGATTTGAATATGTTGAATACTCTCATGACGACGTGGACATTAAAACAAAAGGTTCTGCAAGGTTTGAGAAAAAAAAAACCCACAGGATGTTGATAGCTAAGCTAATGAGAACATGATGATGAGGAAGTTGATGACAGTGAATATGATGGTAGGTTTGATTGTGATTGCATGTATTGTTGCTTTAATGAATATAGTGAAGATGATTGCACGCAGTGGTGGTTTAAAACTATAGATAAGCTAACTGCTGCATTGTGTTAAATGGTAAATTGACTGCACTAAGTGCCTTTCAAGTCTTCAGGCCACTCAAAGTACTTTATGATGAGGGTGTTAATGATAATAGTGGTTCCACAGATAATGATAAAAATGGTTTGCTGGATGTCTCAATGATGATTGTAGTTTTTTTTAATTTCACTTGAACTTGAAATTAGGAAGATGGGGATGGAATCAGTACATAATGATAAATAATTAACATAAAGCCATGCCGTCCTCTCAATAATTCAAGCACCCAAGCTGTCTTAAGGAAATAGGCTATATTCATCTACATATCCCAAACCATTTTTCCGCTGACATCAGCAACAATAAAGTCTTTGTGTGAAGCAGCTTTGATGCTGTCTAGCTGACTGCTACAATCCAGTAGACATTTACTAAAGCTAATGTGGGCCATGTCTGCATGGTGGTGATACATGAGGCAACACTTTGGACAATCAAACACTCTGTCTGATTTTTTGACGATCAGACATGCAAAGCTATTTTCAGCAGCTAGCAAAGGGTCAAAAGTGTATTCAGATGATTTCTGGCAGCAAGATTACGTTTAAAAGATTAGAAGGAAACTTTTTTGAGTTACATTTAACATTGTCTTCCTTTATTGGACATGACAGAAATAACTCTTCAGAGCAAGATGAGAGTGGTGATGTATCTCAGTAAATTTCCATCAGTGTCAGAGTTGTTATTGGAGACATACCACTTATTTTGTGTACATTTTTGAGCTCAACAGACTCGAACACAGTATGTCTATTTTGGCTTTCCTGACATTTGTGTTGATTTTGTTCCATCTGTCCAGTTATTCATCCCGTTTGAGCTTTGACTGTAAGTGACTGCAAGGCCAGAGAAACCAGGTGTTTGTAAGGAAGAAAAAACACATACATTTATTCATTACTTTGTCCACAAAACACCAATATTGACATTGTTTGGTCAGGCTGTCACATTTATAGTCCCCACATAGGAATTTGTGTGCTTTGTGTTTGTACATTATACATGCTGCCTCCGTACCTGCTAAGTCTCTACGTGTTTGTGTTGGTGCCAAAAATAACCGGGACTCTCTCGCTCTCTGTCTGTGGCTTCCTTTCCTGTGACTGTATCCTCAACTAATCCATTAATGACTTAAACAACACACTCCCCTCCCCGCTGGAAAAGGTGGTAACCCACAACTTGGCCTCTATTCTTGTCCATGTTAATCTGGTTATGTGTATCACTGGCACTGTCTCTGGTGACTTGTGTCATTACCGATTACTGACCCCTGGGATCCCGCTACTGTCAGCATAGCGTGTCTGGCTGGTAGCTCAGAGGGACAGGAAAGTCCCTGTGGTCATAATCCTCTTCTTTCCTTTGAGTGTGTGCGCGCACACATGTGTGTGTGTTACATGCTGTTAGTAGTGTCATTGGGGGTTGTTAGCCCTGGAGATAGATGCCTTGTGTTCTGAATGGTGCAGCAGGAGGAAGAAGATTTTGACAAGGAAGTAGAAAAAGAAGAAGAATAACTCACGTAGCCAGGAGCAGAGGCTTCAGTAAAGATAACCAAAGGGGAAATGGCATTAGACAGTAGTTTAGGATTCATGACCTTTTTATACTTTTTAATTGAACAATTGATAAAGCAGTTCACTTTATTTGATGAACTCTTGCATATGCATATGCACAAGTAGATAGTAATTTGAGGTGATACTCCAACCTTTAAAAATCAAACTAATTGTTTTTTATTGCCCACAGGGCTAAAACATTTGCTGAGGGCATATACCTTCATGAATGTGAGTCAGAGCCTAAAATGTAAATTTTGTATATGCTAGTAGGGAGCCACAATGTGTCCAACATACAGTCAATATGACAGATTCATGTCATATAAACAAACTGAATATAAGTCAAATAATAAAGGCAATCAAAATTTTCCCCAAAAGTGTTTTCCAATCTTATCTGGGCATAATTGTGAGCTTCTGGTGCGTTTCATTTGATCTCGGAAGTTGGAAATTCCGAGTTGTGGGTCTGATACATCATCAGGAATGCCCCCCTGAAGTCGGAATTCTGACTTTGAAACTGTGAGAAACTTCAGTGGCCCGAGTTAAAATCCAAGATGGCTGCTTCGTGCATCAACAGTAACGTTTAAGCTGTAACTATTACGTTTACCAGAAACGTACGCCTTTTTTGTGTGTTATTAAATCAGTCACTCCGGTAGCATCATGCAAGTTCTATCTGTGGACATGTTGTCGCCAGGTATTAGCTAACAAAACAAAGGTTCTCCTGGAGGCGTCCATGTTGCTTGTCCGACTTGTAGCCAACTCACAACTGGAACGCAGTTAGCTGGGGTGTGACGTCATTCCCAGCTCCAAGATCCGACATAAATGGAATGACCATTAGTGCAGGCAGGCTAGTACTAGCAACAAACTAAACAGATAGCGTTAGCAATGTAAGCTAGTTCCCGTTGGGTAGAACAACAACAAGGACAGACTTTCTGACTTCAAAGTGTTGTGAGTCTTCTTCTACACTTACTTACTTCAAAGTTGTTCTCTCCAACAGGAGCTTTCAAACACTGTTTACTACACCGACCCTTCAATTCAATGCTGAGTTAGCCTAAATTCTCCAAGCCCATCACTCAGTCTGTCTAATACGCCAGATAGACCTGCTAAGCTAAACATTAGAAGGGTTTTGTTACTGTCTCTTGGTAGTTACATTTGCATCTTCTGTTGATCAAATTTAATTTAAGATGGTTGTTGGTCTTGCAAACGGGAGCTAACCAGCTTATGTAGGAAGCAGTTGATGAGTGATAGTATGAGAGAGGCAGCATTTGTGTCACTTACGGTGAGAGGGAAATTGATGGTCCAAATCATGAATTGAAAGGCAATACTTTAAATGTTATCTGTGGAAGTTCTATTACTAAATAAAAGGAGAACTTACTTAACACATTGGAGCTCTCTGCTTGATGTGTGCCATTCAAAGCATTGGCATCATTTATCATCTCAAGCTTTTTTACTGACTTGCAAACTCATTTAATATGCTTTTTCTTGTTTGGGGAAAACGGCTCGAATCAAAAAGCTCACTCAATAGTCTTTACCTGTCTTGACTGCCCCTTTAATCAGGATCATTTCCTGAGGCATTTTAATTTAACCACAACCTTACTGTGAGTCCCACCTCGAGGCTTTAAAAAGCATGGCATCCTGCCTGCAGGTTGATTAATTAAGTCCCTATAACAATAGAATGTGAGGACAGTGATAGATCACCGGGCTCATCTCCTCTGGCTCTGACACAAAGTCGTTGGCCTATCCTGTTTTATTTTATGCACTCTTTGACATTCATGGTAGTCAGTGCCCAAAATGCTGCCTGCTCTGCCCAAATGCCACATCACATAATGGCAACTTAACACTTCCTGGAATGGAGTCTATGACTGAAGGCCAAGGGACAAACTGTCAAAGTAGTCTATCAAACCAAAAACTTTACAGTCTGTGCAGGCGTTTATTAAGTTCTGCTTAAGAATTAGATAATAAAACATGACCTTTATCCTAATATTAAAGCAGACTGTAAGGAGAAAGAAACATTTACTGCCTTGTGCATGATTTAACATTAATACACTAATCCTAAGAGAAATTACAACGTTTCACTCTATCACAGTGAGACATGCTACACACACATAGACCCCAAAGCACAAACCAGATCCATAGACACGCAGATGTCAGAGGGCAGTTCGGGGTTAACCCCTCTTTCCCAAGGGCACCTCGGCAGTACTCAGGAAATTTATTGGCACCTCTACAGATACTAGTCCTCAATTTCATACTTGATCCGTATCAAGACTTGAACCGGCGACCCTCAGGTTCCCAACACAGTACAGACTCAGTCCTTACATCTCTTCCAGACTGAACAACTGCTGCCCCATATTTGATGTGACAAAAACCTAGAAACATGTAAGATCAAGGTATTGCACCTCCTAAACCAAGTTTAAAAGAAATCAAAATACTCAGTTTAAAAAATTCCAGTATGGCTTACAAAGAGGGTTGCACCAATATAGGTTTCAGATATAATATGGATGCATCACCCACCAAGATAAAAAAAAACAATAAAAATGACTAGTGCTGACCTAATATCACACTAATTTCCCTCATGGGGCCAACCAGGCTGGCTGGGCTTCTCACATTATTCATTCCACTCCGTTTCCAATCACTCCCAAAGCATCACTTCAGGGATTCATTTGACACGTTTATTGCCAAACGGTGTGATTTCCAAGCTGGGTAGCAGCTTTTGATGTACCAACAGTGATCTCACTTGCACGGCAGACTGATTTGGCCCTCACACGCGTGTATCTCACTTAGTCCTTCAGAGGTAAAGTGGCAGATGATGAACTGAGCCGCTAATAGCCGGTAGCAGTGAATGCAGCATGCACCATTTTGCTCTATCATCATATTGACCAAATTAGAGGTGACAACATGATCTTGCAGTCATACTTTCCTCTCATTAGTTATTTTATTTGGAGATGTATTGTTTTTAATTCACTCCTGTTCAAGCTCATATACTGTAAAGCTCTATCAAAGTATATTTATACATTTTAAACAGAAGGCACAGAAAAACGTTGGAAAAAAATCTCTGCACACCTGAATGTGTGACTGGAGCGTCGGAGGATGGTAAAACTTGATGACAATGAGGAAGTCTCCCACACACTGTCAGGCTTTATGCTGACATATTAATTTTATCATACAACATTTCGGTATACCTGGTGAAGGTCCGTTAGACTAAAACATTGTATGATCAAATAAATATGTCAGCATAAAGCGAGACAGTGTGCGGGATCCTTTCTCACTGACTTTAAAAAGCCCTGCCATGAAGTCTGTTTCTTGCTTACATCATCCTGGATAGTGAAGACCATAAAGCCCCAGATTGTTTTTTTAAATATTTGATTAAAAAGTGAATATTATGTAAGTTTAACAGTAAAGCAACTAAAAGTGGGGAAACAAAAAAAACATATTAAACAGATTGTTGCTGTTGGCACAACAATTGCTGCCAAACTAGCAAGAGTTAGCTTCTCATTAAACATAATGTGACAGCGCCTGTGAGGAGTTAGAAGCTGGTTATGAAACAGACTGAAATGAATGATGATGAGTCTGTATGACCTACAAAGCAAACAAGACCACCAGAGAGGAGATTTTATATGCCTGTCACTCCTGCTGCAGGATAGGCGATTAACAGCACACTGCCTAAACAGCCTTTTTAAACATTTTGCACGACTGACATTCATTCTGAGTTGCACGTTAGGGATTAAAAATAAAGGGGGGTCAGATTTTTTGTAACAGGAAACTACATATGTTCAAAACAAGGTCACTAAAGAGATTACTCTTACCGCATTATTAACAGGTGGGGCAAAAATCAACACAAACCAAAAGTTCTGCACAGAATCTTTAGGGCGTTTTCACATTAGGCACGATTTTTTGGTACTGTGCCGAGCATGATCGCTCCCCCCTCCCCTCTCCCCTGCGTTCAAATTAGTGACACCGTTCCATGCCCAAGTACATTTGCACAGACATCGACCGAGCAGCTCAGAGTACAAAATGGGCCTGTGCTGCGCATATAATGAAAGTGAAAGAAGCCGTTTAGAATAACGTCATATAGCGGTCCACTTCCTTGTTTGAGCACGGTTGTGTTTACATCGCCCAGCGAACCGAACTTGAGTACACATAAATGTTGCTCAAGACCATCTCTTCAAGCGGACTCTGGCACGGTACCCCAGTACGGTACGTTTGTGTTAACACTGGTCAAATAAACCGGACTTTGGGGTCAGGTACACTCGGACCCGGAACAGGTCCCTAATGAGAAACCACCCTTAATAAGCAACACACCGCTTCCTCTAACATTTTTATTATTGCCATGATGAGGATTTTTGTATCTTAACGGAACCTATGAATTATTTGCTGACCAACATTGTACGTAGACACAATTATGGTCAAATAATGAATGCTATAATTTAGTCCGACTCGCTTACATATGTTAACATTAACTACTAAAGCTTCTGGTAAAAACAGACAAAATACATTTAGAAAAAAAGTTCCTCTGGTGTTGAATTCAGCAATGCTACTTTTTTAACTTCACTGATTTTAATCTTTTATTTGTACGAGTTAAAAAGTTTCAGTGTATTGCTTCACTTTAATCCTCTTCCTAAATCTGCATTTAAAGTGGAAAAAATGTTCAAGCTGAATTTTAGTCACATAGTTTTTAACAGTTTTCAAACTTCTGAATGCATTATAGCTAATGCTTCTCTCTGGTATCAATTCAAGGTGTTACATGTCTACAGGATCATGCTGGGAGTACCATTTACCTCGACCCTTTGACCTCTATAGCTCTTTTATCTTTAAAGATTAGCTTCAATCTTACGTGACTGCTCCTACACTTGTCATTTTCAGTGTCCTCGAGGCCATGGGTCTGGATGTAGTCCTAATCAAGAGTCGGCACACAAAAAACAAACAACCACAAAGTCCCCAAATGTGCCCTCACACCTGCACTCATTCTCTTGCACTAAAGGGAAAATCCTTAAACCGACTGACCAACATTATCAAACAGACATTAAAACACTTGATGATGTCATAATCACTGTCATCCCACCAGGTGATGTTTAAAGATGAGCGGGGCATTGATATGCAGAGAGGCTCACCCTGCCGCTGCCGCTGCTGCTGCTGCTAAAAATAGAAAATACCAAGGTGGAGGGAACCATTTGTTTTAAGTATAACCTCAGCCTATGACACACACACCCCACACACACGCACGCACGCACGCACGCACGCACGCACACACACACACACACACGCACGCACGCACGCACGCACGCACACACGCACACACACACACACACACACACACACACACACACACACACACACACACTTGGATTGGTGACAGCTGTGTCTGTAAATAAGTCTTCCTCTGTGTCTGCAGCTATCTGGGTCTTTCGCTTCGTCTGTGATCAGAATGCGATGATTCACAGGGCAAACTGTCCTGGACATTTTATTGTTGTTGTTCACTTAAAAAACATGCCAGGGATGGCTTGACGCTTGGCAGCACTAGACAGCGCTAAGTGGAGAAAAGCGACTAAGGTGGTTACAATTTTCTGAACGATAAAGGAGGGGGCAGAAGGAAGAAAAAATAAACACAAGCATTCTTCTGTCCTTTTCGCAGTCGCTCTCCAAGGCCAGACTCTGCACAATCTGCTTTTTTGAATTCATGAATGGGACGCTCAATGTAAAAACGGACAATCACAGATGTATCAAATTTACTGTGAAAATGAAGAATCCTTTGGCCTTTTTAAGCTTTCCTGAGTGGACAAGCTCCAATGAGCACTATGTGAAGTGAACAGTTGCATAAAGCAGCGCGTGTTCCTTTTTTAAGGAGGATTCTGAAGCATTAGGCAACATTGAGGAGATTGTGAGTCTCTCTGGAGTAGCTACCGGTTGTCGAACAGATGAAGCACTTGTTTCTGAAGCACGGATTTACTCCCTAGTGGTTTCCTTCTGACTCCCTCCCCTCCTCTGCCCTGTCATTTTTCGTTCTCTTTCCTTCTCCACCCTGTTTGTACAGCGTCTCCTCTTTAATTTTCTGCTGGATTCATGTTCATGCCATGTCTGCCTCACTCTCTCTGTCCTCCCTGCAGTTGGACTGTCCTCTGTCTGTCTCTCTGATTCTTTGTAAATGTGCTCTAAAAAAGGATTCTTCGGGCAGTTTGAGACTTTTAGTAAGCATTTGTGTATCAGGGCAAACCTACATTTTTTTATATAAAAAATAGTCACATTATCACCAAATAAAGTAAAATACTTATATTTGTCAATCTTGTGTTGAAACACAAAACGTAGGGGGGCGCAGCAGGCCTGGCAGTTGACGCGCGCACCCTATGTGTAGAGGTCGTTGTCCTCCAAGCGCGCAGCACGGGTCAGAATCCGACCTGTGGCTCCTTTCCTTTCCCGCTCTCTCTCTCACTCCCTGATTTTCAACTCTATCCACTGTCCTATCACTAAAATAAAGGCACAAAAAAGCCCTTAAAAAAACCCTTTAAAAACACACAAAAAGTTGATTTTCTGTACTCGTGAGAAGAAATTTTGCATTACAACACTTTTACTTTATAAATATATATACAGTATGCAACACTTTTGGACCTTATAAAAAGATGACACTGAAAGAAGCATGAACATGCACCAATCAAATAAATAAGGAGTCACATTGTGCCCTGATCACAAGTTCATTCTTCTTCTCTAATCAGTAATAGAGTCCATTTTTAAAATGCTGTTATTTCATGGGACTCCTGTTTAACTGCATCAACCTATATCGTTTGAATGCTAAAATTGCAAAGTGGCAAATTGCTTTAAAAATAAGTGTGAATGAGGACGACCCCACTTAAACTAAGCAAATACAATGGCTTATTCAACACGCAGGCCTCCACCCACATGTACCCACAGAGCAGCATGGAACAGGTGGAGCATCAAGTGCATGAAAGAGCCTTAACATTACAACTTAACATCCATCAACAATGCTTTTGTGACGGGAAAAAAGCTCAAATGGCACCATGTTTTGTGTTCTCTTCTGCCCCACTGCACACAGTAATAGCCTCAGGGCAGTACTAAAAGATGGTTACACACTCCCAAACAACCACTCGAACATACTCAAAGTGGTAAGAGGATATGCTGAAAAAAAGGAGGATCAAATTATTCCACATGGATGCTGTTGGGTTTTATTTATCCTCAAAATTGGGGCACTATTATTTTTTATCCACGTAATTTACCAGAGGAATTAATGCTTCGAATGAACACAATATAGTGATACGTTTTCTTTTGTATTAAAGGTGTAATGTGTAGAATGTGTACACTAAAATACCTGAATTAATAAACAATTAACTAAACCTGTAATATATAGTTTTTTGTTGAGTACTTACATTACCTCATATATTTCCAAATGTCATCAAATCCAGACAAATCCTTAATCTTAGAGTTGTAACGCCACGTGTCTTTTGTGGCGGCCGCCATGACAGACACGACATGCTTATCATTGCCATGGAAATACCGGATGTTATGTCAAAGACCACTTCATAAGGGGCAGGAATTACTACTGAAAGCTGCCGTTCTGTTGCTGTATGTGCCGCTGTGATTGAAAAATCATGTAATTTATAGACGATAAACATATGCTCTTCCTCAGGTCCGTTTCGTCTGTTCGTCTCGAGGAGTAGCAGTAGCAGAGAGAATCACTCCCATGATTCCGTGCCAGCCTCATCTTCACCAGCATCACCTTTAGTTACTGTTTTGATTGAGAGCCCCCTGGCTGCAGAGTTTACATAAAGTGCGTTTAATAGACATGGTTTGGCCACTTATGGGCAGCTGAAGAAGCTGTCAACACAGCGTTATAGCCTTTAGTTTGTTAGCTAACATTTGCTTATTCACACATCCTGCCAACACAGAACAATATTAGCATTCACTTGGCCACTCCATTTGGCCACCTGATGAATATATATCTGATATTCGATCTCCTTTAGCTCTGATTATGTCCCTGACCATTCTTGAGGGAAAAATCTGTCTCTTTTGCTTCTAAATGCCCTAATTTGTTCGCAAGCTAGCCTCCAGCATGTAATCCACATTTTGGTGCTGCAGAGGTCGTGTACTGTGGGTTTATCTTGACTGAAAACAGCTGACTGCTGCTGGAAACAATTTTGGTGAGAGCATGTGGAGAAAAGCAAAAAAAAAAGAAATAATCATCATAGTATTGTGGGCTATAAACCAAAACAATCAGCTAAAAGGTGCTTAAACGCCCTGTAGTGCTCACTGCACCTGCAGAGTTGTCGGCATGAGCGCCTTCTCTTATGTCACACACGATCATCCTGCCCATTTTAATATGTCAAAAATATGGATTAATGTAGCTTTAAACTGAAATAGGATGGCTATTCTAATACTACATGTAAGTGAAACAAATACAGCATTTATTGTTTGTCTTTGTCTGCTTCCTCCTCTTTTACTGTCACTTCTGTTTCCCTCTGCCTCGATCATCCTTGCTCTTTTTTCCCCCTCCTGTTCAGCCTCTTCTACTCCTACACGTTTTTTCCTCTTTGACTCGTCAGGTTCACTCCTCCTGTCTGTCTCTTCCCTGTTCTGTCCTCTCACATCCCTTAATCCCTCTGTGCTGCTTCCTCTCCCCGCGACCTCCAAGCTCCAAATACTCTCTCTAGCCTCCTCACCTGTGGCCCTCCTCCAGCCTCTCTCCGTCACTCCACTTCTTGGTTGTTTTTTTTCTCCCTTTATCCCTTCTGCCTCCCCTCTCCTCTGTCTTCTCTATGTTCAATTTCCACCACCAGTCCTGTATTTCCTCATTACTGTCTCATGCCCGGCTCAATGTCCCTTCAATCATTCAAGGTCTAACCCATCCCTGTTCTGAAACGCTTTATCTTGCATTGTATTCCATAATTTACTTATCTGTTTTAGTCTTTTCTCTCCTGGCTGCTTCTATCCTTCTCTCGCCTGGCCTCATCCTCTATTCATTTGTGCGTAATCTGTCACAGCAGCATAAACCCAAACCTTGCTTATGTAATCTGATAAGAGCCACACACACAAACACACACACATATGCGCACAAATACACACATACAAGCTCCGCTTCCGCGTTGCATGCATGACTGCGGGCTCTTTCTGCATGCGATTTGTCAGTGACGGTGTGTTCACGAGTGCATGCATGTGTGATTGTGCGATCTTGCAAGTGTCAGCTTCATCGGACCGGGTGGTTTGTATGTTTGTGTGTGTGTGTGTGTGAGTTGGCGTGTCTGGCGATGTATCTGATTGGATTAAAGCAGGGGTTGAGGATCATAAGTGATATACAGGACGAGAGTTAAATAAATAAAATAAATCAGGATTGGACAACAGTTGCTCCTAAACACCCATAATCCAGTCAGTTGTCATGCTATGGCAGGCCCTCTGCCTGACTTTCACACACTGACAATGCACACATCCAGCTCATTTCATCCCTTTCTGTAGACTCTCGCACACTACAGCTGTGCAAGTGCAATATTTCAGCAAAATGTTCTCTTTTACTTCCTTTAATGGTAATTTTTTGTGTCCATTCTCTGCGCCTAAGTCCTCACTGTGACTGATTTCAAAAGGGCACAAGTGTCGGCGTGAATCGTATTTCTCTTTTACTCGCTGCAAATAAAGACCTTTTTGAAAACACATTTTCACATTGAGTGTTTTCTCCATGCCGCTCTTGTGGAATAAAGAAAGGCCAGTGCTGGGTTTTTATCATACAAGAAAGTATTGAGC
Source organism: Tautogolabrus adspersus (assembly GCA_020745685.1). Classification (NCBI taxonomy): domain Eukaryota; kingdom Metazoa; phylum Chordata; class Actinopteri; order Labriformes; family Labridae; genus Tautogolabrus; species Tautogolabrus adspersus. The sequence goes on along the minus strand of CM036556.1, from coordinate 13,732,193 downwards.
TAATGAAAGACTCGGTTCCATTTAACATCAGTAGATTTTACAGCTCTCTGGTGCTCCCATTTCCTGAGCACAAACAAATCAAACACGCTCCTGTTATCCAATCTGCTCTGTTATCAAACTGCACTGCTACTTGGCATCACTAACACACACGCGGACACACACACACACACACACACACACACACACACACACACGTACACACACACGCACGCACACTCAGCGTGCCACACCTCTTTTTGGCATTCATCGGGAGAAGCAGTAATTCTCGTCACCACATGGGTTTATACTTGTAAAATTAAAGAAATGGAGGCAAGAGACAGCAGGCGAGTGCCAGCTCTTATGAATATGGCTTAGTGTGGAGCCAAAGGACTTGTGGACTTATTTCTTAGCTGGAAGGAAATCAGGAACGAGGCAGTGGAGCGAGAATGATGAAGATGAGAATTGGGAGGGGGGGGGGGGGGAGATAGAGGACAATGAGAGATGGAGGGAAACTACAAAGGGTTTAACCACAGTGGGATGAAATAAATAAAAGAAAACAGATAACGATGTAAATTAATTGAACTGAATCCAACAACCACAAATATCCCCCCCTTCTCCCCTCACAGTGAAGCAGTTTGCACATATGCGCCCATCTTGCAGCAAATGCCCCATTCCTTGATGTTACCACTGCTGACACTTTGATTCTAAACAAGTCATGTTGACTTAATCCTCTATCCATGACGCTTTATTAAGAAAGTCACAGCTGGTCCCCTCAAACTTGTTCTCTTGTATTGTTTGCAGCTAAAACTGCAAGTCACTCCGAGTAAACATTCTTCTGCTGCAAATAGCCGTGACAGAGAATACAGGGAAGCTTTTAGTTCAGGTGTTCAGGCATCCAGGGTGGACGTAGTGCAAACACTCACAGTGTGAGGATCTCTCAGGATGACTGGTGTTTAGTCCGCGTGTGTGTCTGTGTGTGTGTGTGTGCGAGATACAAAAAGTGTTTTTCTGTATTCCTATGTCATGGAAAGTGTTCAAGCGGTATCATGATTTTTAGTTGTGAACTCCACGTGAGTGCATTTGCATGTGTCATCAGGGCCCAGCAGCAGAAAAATAACACTTAAATGAGCAGCCTGCAAAGAAGTGTGCGTCCACTCGTGTGTTTGTGTGTCGCCAAGTCACTGTAGCAAAAAAAAAAATCCATATGAGACATGGAACACTATAGGACAGCCCGCATGGAAGCATGGTGAGCTTTTGTGAGTAGGCTATAAGTCAAAATGTGCACTTTCAGTGTTCACATTCATTTATTTATGCGTGATAAGTGTGCGTCTGTGCACACAACTGTGTGTGCTTTTTAGCAAGCTAGCTCCCTCAGGCTCCGTGCTATCCTCTCTGTGTGACATTAGCAAGGGACGGAAGTCTGAGCACCATGCTGCCAGTACCTCTCAGCATCACACACACATACACACACACACACACACACACACACACACACTCAGGGCCAAAAACAAACAAACGGGGGCTGGCAGATACTGGATATGAACATCTGCAATCTGACTTCTGCTCGGGGAGAGCAGAGTGCATGTGTGTGTGCATGTGTTTGTGTGCCTGGACAAAACATATCCATGACTCTCCATCCATAGAAAGTTGGAGGAAGATTATGGTGATTGTGCATTGCGTAATAACATACATGTAATATGCATTATGAGATTGAATACATTACATTATGGGGATTATCTAAAGCCACAGTTCGGAAGCTGTCAAGCTGCCGGGGCCAGTTAGAGGGAGACACTCTCACAGCATGAGACACACAGCAAGTCCACAGCTGCATGAAGGCAATTATACAGTCTCTGTTTTATTTGTCTCACTCATACTGTAGGAATCACGAAACACCTGGACAGCGTGTTACATCAAATCACTACAGACATGCATGAGGAGGTGACACAACACTCCATGTGACAGTTCATGATAAAGGAGCAATCATTTAGAAAAGTGGTTCAATTACTGCTGCTAGTTTACATTACATGATGTTACATAACTGCACACAAATCAGCCAATCAGAATTGAGTATTACACCCTCATATCATGGTCTAATTGATGATCATGGATATACAGCAACTAGGGCTGTCAAAGGATTGCTTTTTAAAATCTCCATTAATTGTCTAATAGTTAATCGCGATTAATTACATTTTTAATCCTATCTTCGACTTTCCATTATTTTAAATTAAAAAGTTATTAGGCTTTTATTTTGAATGATTGTACTGTCTTTTTCTGAGAGTACTTTCCTTGCTGTTTGAATTCAACCCTGCTTTTATTTTGAAATAAAATAAGGATCAAACGATTCCTGACAATATATATTACATTAAGTAGTATTGCACACCCACCCACAGGCCAATCAGAATTGAGTACCATGCCGTCATGTCACAGTATAATTTTGATAGTGGGCATACAGCTGTATGGGATTGTTTATATACGGAGGTCACTATAGGTCAGCCAGATTATGAAGGATTTTATATAAACAAGTAGACACGTAGCATCATTTTAATGATGCATTACAATAACACGTAACCTTGGCCTACCATCGACATGACGATCTGTTCAAAGCTTTGAAACATGCATATTATGTCAATTAGAAACCTTTCTCTTTTGAAAACCTAGCAAAAACTCATTCAATGTCCTTAAAAAATGTCTTTAAAGAAATTAGTATTTAAGGACATTTATGTTGTAATAAAGTTCCTTTCACTAAAGCTGCTAAAAGACTAAAGGTCATACAAGACACCAAGTTCTTTGTGTCAAAAAAAAAAGATTAGCATTATCCCATATTTCCCTCCTAATATGAAAATAAATAAATAATTACAAAAGCTGCATTTAAATCTTGCTAATCCTAGTTTCCTAAAGTCTGCTACAAAAATTGGTGAAAACCAAAAAGTTATACAAATTCTGAAATCTCACCTGTGACAAAACCAAAACCTAAGACTTGACTGTAGAGATAGGACAGTGGATAGAGTCGGAAATCAGGGACAGAGACTGTGGGGAATGACATGCTGGAAAGGAGCAACAGGTTGGATCGGAACCCGTGTCGCCGGCTCCGAGGACCACAGCCTCCTCACATGGGGCGCGCGCCCTAACCGCTCGTCCACCGTCGCCCAATCTTTCCTAATTTTTCTACAGATTTCTTCTCTCATTACAACATTTCCATCTGTTGAGTGTGAAAATGTCAGTAGAATGACCCTTGTTAATTTTGTTCGTGCTCTACCTTCTCTAGGAAATGTTCAGACATATTTTGTAACTTCATCCTGTAACATATACTGTCACTGTGTGTTCTGTGTAGAAAAAGCTTTTACGCCATTTGTTTGAATGTTTCTTTACAAATCTGAGTGCATGCAGGTCTATACTCAAAATGTAACCCAGGATTCGGTTTTAATAATACTTCATAGCTAGTTTTTTTGAGAGTCCTTTTTCCATTAGCTGGGTCCATTCAGTTATTTTTCCCTCCGTTCCCTGATCATGTCTTTATGAATGTGGCGTAGTTATTAACCTCCAGCCCCAGGGCCATGTTAATGAAGCTAATTCTCTCATGTAGGCGTAATCTTGAGGTAGCATAAAACATTTATACACGCTTCACTATTCATCTGTCTGATGATACCCCATCAAACCTCTCTGGCTTAAACAGCCTAAAGGACCCTCTGACACTTTCCTCATTTCCTCTTCTGTATCATCTGTATGCCATTAGTCTTTTATCATCAGCTTAGTTATTCTCATCTCTCCTCCATGTTTTTTTCCCGTTATTTTTCTTCAAGCTATATCTCCTTCTTCTTTACTTTTCTCCCTCCTAACACTCCCTCCAATCTGCCGCTCGCTTGGATCCCAATCACAGCTTCAAACATGCTTTTAGATGGATCAAAGGAGATATCAAGCATTAATACACACATATAAGCAGGCACACACACACACACACACACACACACACACACGCACACACACACACACACACACACACACACACACACACACACACACACACACATGCAGGCATTACATGCACACATATCCACACTCTCACAATGAGCCTGTTGCAAATTATCGGCTTCAAAGACTAAAATAGATGCTGTGCGGAGTGTTATCTCTAAAATGTCCCATGCACACCCACACAAACCTGCCCACTTAAATGACACACATTGGTATACACAGCTAACATGCATACTAATGTATACAAGAGAGAGTAGAAGTATAAGAAGAAACGGTGTGGATTTCTGTGTGTTACAGGACATTAAAGTGGGTGTGCAGTTGGGTGCTGTGTGACTGTCGGTGTAATGAATGCTTGTTATTCTCAGATCTGCTGGTTAAGTAGGATGTCAGGCGAGGGGCGAACGCTTCAAACGTTCTTTCATGCCTGCTTTGGTTCAGGTCGCATCGACCTCTGGATCTGCAGATCGATTGAGCAGCCTTGATTTAACTCATTTGGGGGAGCAAGAACTCTCTAATTGAACTTTGGGAAGCACACTCACACTTAGGTTTAAAGGAGGTGAGAAATTGAACACCCTCAGTGAACATGCTCTTTGCAAATCTGAAATGTGTTTCAGTCTTCAGTGTTACTTTTTAAACACAAGTCATCACTCTGTGTTGACAGTCAAGAACATTATTTTAAACTAGAATTGTATTCAGTATCTTTACACAACTGTGTGCTATGTTATTTTCCATATGTGGTTTAAAAGTGAAATACAAGAGAATTTGCCAAAGGAAGTTGTTGTTCTAAGTATTCAGGTGTAATAGGTACTTTCATTCCATGCATTACAGGATCACGTTTCTACAGCCACATATTATTGAACTGCTAAAAGCTCCTCTAATGCTACAGCAGTCTTTTAGGCCTTTGGGAACGCAGCAGACTATTATCAGGAAAATTCCCCTCGAGCCAATGGGAGGTGGGGGAGTGATGTTTATATACTCAGTGTTTCCCACAGAATGACGAGATACCTGGGCGGTGGACTACGCCCGCACAGACACAAACACCAGGAAATTGAAAAGTTTCACTCGATATTCTGTTATTTATAGGAGAGGAGTTCAGCAGCAGCATCACTATTTACAGTTCATTACAGTTAGCCGTGAAACTCTCCATTTACAGCTTGCAGACATTGAAACCAGCTTTGCATAATCTCTTAAAATGAACATCTCTTGGCAGCTTTCTGTATTTTACAAAAGGTACTACTTTGTTGATGAGCTCAAGGACACACTACTTTACTACTATTTACTACTATTGGCTGCAGAAAATCAACCTAAGAGCTATAGAAACATGAGAGTACTGGCTCTTACTGACATTATCATTGATAGCTAACAAATAAGGTGAAAGATTACCCAGCAGTCAGTGGACTTTTATTTTGAATTTTATAACTGGTACTACAACAACAATGACGTCGTTATCTGCGGCCGGCTAGACAGCGAGCACTGTCTGAAACGGTTAATTTATTTTGCAGTTAAGTAAACTATATAGTCCCCTAGGTAGGGAGTAGGGAGTAGGGAGTAGGGAGTAGGGATTGAGCCTGTGATTTCGGACACTACCCAGGTGAAAGCATTAAGGGCTGGTCACACAACTTTTAAAGGCAGGAAACACGCAGAGGCAGGAAGTGCAATTACACAAGGGTATGAAATGACAAAATAAAACAGAAAATGATCTCTGATTAGCCAAATGTGAATTAAATGCATAACTAAACGTGGATTATACATGACAGAGAGCTGATTCTGACCTTGTTTTGTTTTTTCACAGCTACACACATGAGGAGAACAACCGCAGATGTCCACAGCCTCACGTGTTGAACATCCCTTCAAGGTAATAAACACTCTTGACAGAGTGGAGAACATTTCTTATTCACATGTCACATTTCGCTAAACCAGTCCATAGACTGAGACTGACAGTCTTGCAGTCAGAAGCCCACACATACTATGTTAACCTTGCTACTACCTCTGTCCCCTTGTGAACTATACTCTCTGTATTCATGGCTCGCTCCGCCTGGGGCTTTCGGTCACAGGCAGCAGTTTAACTCAAATTTTGAAAGGGAAACGACAGGGAGGCCGAAAGTTGATTTGAATCAGATTCACTCTAGAATCTTCTGTATTCATGCTGTGTGTTTGTATTGACCTCTTCCACCCTCCCTGTCGAACGGCGTCCCGATTAGATGCAAGAAAACATCATCGATCTAAAGATAGAAAAAGCAGCCGGGGGAATGGACTGAACTTGTTTCACTGAGGATTTTCTCATTTCTATTGTCTCTGTCTCACTCGACTTTCTCTCTCTTTCTCTCTGTCACACACAAATACACACACACGTACGCACACATACAATCACCCGCTCCCCTCATACCCATAATGATTACGTTAAGGACTTTTGTATCTCATTAATCACCATGGCAACAACATTGGACCTACTTTCGACTGTTCTTTTGCTTCCTTCTTATTAACCTCTCTTTCTCTCTCTCTCTCTCTTTCTGTCTGTCTCTCTGCCTTGCACAAACACAAACACACGCACACAAACACACACACACGCACGCACGCACGCACGCACACACATACACACACACACACACACACACACACACACACACACACACACACACACACACACACACACACACTGAGAGATTATGTTCTCTTTCTCCTCCACTATACAGCCATCTACATTCAGCATTGAATTGGATATTATTGGAAGTGACATACTGCTGATGCACATTTACTGTTGCTGAGATTTTGTCCCTGCAGGATGTGCTGCTGGATTTTGCGTGATTATTGGTGTGAGAAGTATTTTTTTGTGTCGCTGTGTGTGCGTGCAGAAATAGCAGCTAGTGAGATAGTGGGTGCAACCAAAAGAGAGAGTGTCTTCTTGAAGCTGTGGCAGGTGTGTAACCCCTTAAGGGCAATGTAACATTGTGGTGCTACATCTGTGTGCGTGCTCCAGGGGCACCATCATTAGGTAACATGGATTAGTTATGTTGGTTGTATTAGTGCAGAGCTGAAGTGTGTGTGTGTTTGTGTGTTTGTTTTAACTGTAAAGCAGGTGAGAAGAGTTCAAGATGTCTTTAAGCGAGAGCAGATGGGAATTCAAATATTATTGGAGCGTATGCTGCATGATTCATTTATGCTGTGTGTTTGTGTGTGTGTGTGTGTGTGTGTGTGTGTTCCTGCAGCTGATTGTGTGTGTGTGTGTGTGTGTGTGTGATAGTCGCCCTGAGGGGGTTATATAAACACAATTTCATACCAGCCAAAGCACAAAGCAGCATGGGATGTGAAATATGCTCTACACTACATAACTATTTAAAGAGTCACTCTTTCCTTGTCTGTTCACCTATGAAAAAGCAAACAAGGCACCAAAGACGAACATCTGGAATGTAAAGCTGCACAAAAGAGGATTTTATATACAAACGTGCTCAAATCGAATAATATTCAGAGTTTCAATTAAGTTAGAGTTGGACCATTAATATCTGGTCTCCCCTTTGCAGGTATGTTTCTATCATTTTGTCATTTATTTAAAAAAGGAGCGCATCTGTGTCTCTTTGAAGCATCTAAAATCCAATTTTGAATAGAGATTTACAGGACTCTTCTCCTCATCTTTTTTCTAAGTATGGATTGTTTTATCTATCAGATTTAGATGTTTTCAGAAGCTCATTTGCACACCTGCCCTTTCTTTTTTTTTTGATTTTTTGTGCATTTATTTAGAGACAGAACAGTGGATAGAGTCAGAAATCAGGGAGAAACAGAGCGGGGAATGACGTGCTGGAAAGGAGCCACAGGTCGGACCACGGCCTCAGCACTCTGCTTTGACCTTTGGCTTTTTTAAAGTTGATTTTAGAGTATTTGATGCACTTTGCGACACGTTAAAAGCAGTAAGACGACAGAGGAAAAGGGAGAGAGGGCTGGAGAATAAAGTAAAACATAGGTTTCCTCTTTGATTGCAACCAGGGATGTTTTGATTATTTTTGCCCACTAAATCAGGCCAGCTCGCTAATTCTAATCACTTTTTTTAACTATTTAAATCTCTGTTTATGTATGTCCACTGCAGATTTGGGGTTATCTTTGCGAAGAAATCACTTGTTCAGTGAGTCCTGCCGCTCCATTAGTTCAGAGCGTGGGTGAGAGGGAGTCTATATACAAGTTGTTGTGGGTTTTCTGCACTTGGGTCCAATTTCAACTTTACAGGACCCAAGTTGGACCAATGCAGCTTGTTAATTTTAGTCATTTTTTTCTGGGGTTTTCTTTCAAAAGGTTCATTCTCAGTTCACTCTCCTCTCACTGCTGCAGGGATTCTGTGTTGATTTTTGGATGCTTTCTTCAGAGTCGTCTCGAGCTCATGTCCTCTGGTTGAAAAATTGGTTGAGAGACTCTCCTGCTGCACACACCTGAAACACATTAAATCAAAGTCATCCGAAAGGTGCTGTTAGATATTGCTCTCAGCAGGGATGGGAATTTGGGACTTGGACAAAATCAGTAACAACTGGAGTAGTAGTCTTGTTGTGGAATATCAATCATGGTTTCTAACTTCTGTGACTCAAGCTTGAATGAGGTTTTTGACGACACAAACACACAACAAAATAACAGGACGTTCCTCTGCATAGATCATATTTAAATTATCCTTCTTCTCAGACTATACAGACATGTTGTGTTGATTAAAAACTCTTACTAATAGTATCAGAAATCTCTCTGATACCACCTCAATGCATGTAGGGTATAGGTGAGAACCCCCATCCATACACCTATCCTATATTATTTACTATCTCAACTTTTTTCACTATAAATCAGTCCTTCTTTGACGTAGCATTACAAGCATCAAGCAGCACCTTACTGCTACCATGGAGGCTTTATGGGAATTGGAGCAGCATAGATGAAATGATGGCCAGTCAATTTTTCCGTTACGTTAGCAAACAACAACAATGTAGCTTTTGCAGGTGAAAAGTAGTAACAGAAGTTGCAGACAAACTCAATTAAGTCATTACAATTTCTACAGAGACATGTTCAGTGTTTCTCTGACGTTTTGGCCGACACAGCAGGATCGGCCAGGATTGCAAGTTTAGTCGCCACTAACGTTAGCTCAGCTTGCCACCCATGTCAGCTCAACTTGTTTATCCTCCAAAGAGTTGAACTTCTTGGAGGTCTCCTACTATCCAAAACAAATGAATCCAGTAATTTAAACCATAGAAACACTGAGTAAAGTGGCTTTGCTTTAAGAATCAGGGTTATATACAAATGCAAATAAGAGGGATGTGTCGAAGAAAGTTTCTTCATTGGGAATAGTTGATTAATTCTAGATTGATTGATTTCTGTCTTTTATTACTAACTGTCAATCTACCCCATTTACGCCAGGAATTGTCTCTGAAAAACACAAGAAGTATTGCAGTCATATCACATCTATTGAGGGCTATGGCTTATTTTTTTTAAGTCTCGCGCAGGTATCATATTTGTCCGGGGTATCAGCCGTTATCCAAACTCAATAGAAGAAAGGTTAAAATGGCACTGGAACATCTTTAGGAGCAGATGAAGGCTCCCACTGTGACCTAAAGTGTTTGTCTCTGGCTTTGCTTCTGACTGTGTTAGTGTTGGCCAATACGCTGCTTAGGGCGAGATCACAGCACAAAGCATCATTAAATGACCTCTGAAGGAAAATGGCACGCAGTGAATGCTGCTTGTCAGGGTTCAACAACCTTTAAATTATTCACAACAACAAGGATAAGAAAATAATGTATCTCTCCTAAATATACTATCAGTAGAAAGACACATACGAGAAACAGCAGATAACACGAGACTGTGTTATTAGAAGTTGAATGGCATGGTGGCGGGCAGCTCAGCCTGCTTGTCTTGTCAAAGCAAAGACATCAACATTAGATGACTTGAAGTCAGTTCTGTCATCTGCCGACCCAGTTAGCTGCTTATATTGAGCTCCTGCAGGCCAAATGGGAGGAATGGTACCAGCTGTCGTTAGCATTGAAGGCAACATTTTAAATACTGTCAGAGCTGTCTGTGTTATAAAGATAATATCAGATGGTTCTACCAAGAGTGTGATGAGACGATCTCTACCACTCTGTCAGTTCATGATTACCTAGCTTAGCTCTTTTAGGCTAGTAAATGGTAAATGGACATGAGCTTGTATAGCGTTTTTCTAGTCTGTTCTGGTAGTGTCAGGATTGAAGACTTAGGAATGAGTCACGCTGTCTCCTCTAATTCTTGATAAGAAAAGGATAAGCAGCATTTCCAGAATCTCTTTCTTAAACATGTATGTAGAGGTAAGTGGGGTTAGGGTTAGTGCATGTGAAGTGGTTACACCATGAAGCTGCAATTACTACAAAGACATTTAGCAACAACAACTGCCAATTTCCTCAGAGTCTGTGCTCTACGTTCTTGCAGCGCCACGGTTTGGCTACATCAGACGGCACGCCCTGCCCACTGTCCGTTTCTGGAGCGTGAGCGCAGCCATGAGCAGCTGTACACACATCACAGGAGAACTACAAGATCACGCTGGAATTAAGAGAAAAACGTGCAAACAACATGTTGCTTTGTCTTTCTGAAGATGATTTGCTGTTCATTCGGTGCCTGTTTTGAAGTAATGTTGAAAAAGTGGTGGAGAATACAATAAGGAGTCTGTGTATTGTGTTTTATTTCAAATTGACCGGGTGCTCTGGCCATTTCCTTGTCTGACTTCCTGTTCAGGTCGTTCTATTATGTTCAGCTTGATGCGTGCTTGCAGCGGGCTCTGTCTTAAGTTGACTCTGATCGTATTTGGAACCGAGCAGAGTGTGGTGGTGTTTCTGGCACGCTCTGGAGACGGAAAGCGACGCTTGCTGTGAAAACAGGAACATTGACTAGAGTGGCAGCGAACGAAAGAAGGTTAGCAAGCAGGTCCTACAAAGCCAAAATCACAGTTTTTAACAGTGTCAGAAGTCAAGTATGGCTGACTCATTTCTCAAGCTGAATACTACATCTTTAAAAACATTTGGTGTCTGTTTCAGTGTTTGTGAGCACACACGGTTATTGACTCTCGGTGTTTGTGTGTCTGTTGCCAATGCACACAGGCCAAATTGGCAGTCACCTGCAACAGTGAGTCACTCAGTCACCCTTGACTCAATACAGTGCCACAAGTCTACAACACAGTCAGAGGTGTGAGAGTGTGTCCACGCACTCATTTCACATTTCAGTTATGTGTTGTTGTTGTTTTTTAATCTCTGTGCCTGCTTGCATAAGCTTTGTGTCTCTGTTTCAGAAGCATGATGGTACTTTGCACGCAAAACCTGTATGTGTTTGTGAGTGTGTGTTTGTGTAGTCTGTGTGCTGATGTGTGTCTATATTTAAGGGTAAGCTTGGTGTTTCTGTTTGACCTTTGGAAAATCCCTCGGCCCGTCGCACACGGCTGCTTCACTATAGATCCAAACACAGATCACTTGTGTGGGGAAATGTGTATTTGTGTGCGTATACATTTGGGTATGTGTGTGCAAATCCAGAGAGAGACAGAAAAAGGTAGGGAGAGAAGGAATGGAATTACATAAATGTTTAATTTTGGGTTGAGGTTGTGCAATTTTGATATTGCTCATCCATAATTCATACCAATGTCATGACTTGAATAAAAGAGTCAAAGGGACAAAGATACAAAGGGAACAAATGTTAGAGTAGTGCGAGAAGCAGAGATTGGAATGTCTGACCAGCTGGCCAGCTCATATTTAAAGGTCAAAGGTCACTTTGACACTCTCAGAATTAATTAAATAACCTTTTTACTGCTGTCTAATCGCTGTTGAATGTGTGTGGTGCCACGTGATTATGGATCCTGCCTCTGATCATTATCAGAATCCTTGCACTAGTTCACCAGGGATCAATAATGAATACATGAGTAGGTGATTGAAATGCATTCTCCAAAGGGGTGAGGGATCAGTCAGATTCAAATGAGGCCCTGGGGACAAAATATTTAAAACGCCATTACATTAGGCAAACCACAACAATATTGATGAGGCTGGGTCTTTAGTGTTTTTATTGTTCTATTTCCTATTGTTAAATAAATTGGTTCTTTCTAATATTCTTTGTCCTTAGGTTCACTTATTGATTGTTCCTTGGCTTCCATCTTTCAGTGGTTCCTTGATTGTTTCCTTGAAAGTCTTTAATTTGATTTTTGGCTTCCCCCTTGCTTCTTAAGTCCATGCCTTGGTTCATTCTTTGGGTCTCTGGTGTAATTTTTGGTTAATTCCTTGATTTTAAGTGTTTTGTCTCTTTGATTCGTTGGTTCTGTATGTTGTCTCTGGCTCTTTCTGTGGTCGTTTCAATTGTTTTTTTGGTTCTTTGGTTCCTCTTTAGGCAGTTTAGTTCATTCTTCAACGGTTTTCTTTTTTATTTCTGTCTTTCCTTCCTGGTCTCCTGGATAAAACAGGTGTTGTGATTAAAGGACATTTTTTTTCCGGTGCTGTGACATACTGTTCTCGTCTTACCTATTGGTCTCATTTGTAGCCATGCTCCAAAGATGCTTATGTGAGCAGATGGTGCTTTTTTATAGCTTTGGTTGATGTACAAATCAATAGAACCACAGAGGGGGAAATTAAGGTGAGAGAAGATAGAGTGTGAGAAGGAGACAAAAGACAAGTGAGCAGCTAAAAATGACAGAAACGTTGAGAGATGGAGGAGTCGCAAGGCGAAACTGTCAGCAAGAGAAGGATGGAAGACAGGAATGCATGGCAGGTGGAAGTATGTAAGTGGTGGATGTCTGAGTGGTGAAAAGAAACTGATAAAACAGGCACAGAGATGGAAGGAAATAAAGGAAGCGAGAAGACGAGGGGGGAAAGGTTGCCAAATTACTGTAGGATGACTGACTGCAGAGAAGAAAATTTGGATCACAGACCGAGGTGAACAGGTGAAAAGGACAGGCATAATGATAGGTATGAGAGGTAAAGTAGCTGTGCAGAATACCAAAGATGAAAGGCTGACGCAATGTGGTTTAGGCTGGGAGGGGAATGAGCTAGAGAATTTACAATATGGGTTCAGAGATTCCCCTGAAAAGTTGTTAGGCCTACTTGCAAGAAGCTTTTTATTGTGCTGGACACTTTGTTTTTTGATGGAGAGCCAGCACTGGATAACAAAACAAACACATTGTGAATTTTACAAAGCTAAAACACAGATTCCAAAAGAATCAGGGCAAAAAGTTGTCTGGAGAAATTATTGTAATGTGTTGTCGATTAGTCCTGAAAAAGTACTTGAGTGTGGACCATGTACAGAGGCCATAGCCCTCCAACCGGGCGACCCAGGTTTGAATCCGACCTGTGGCTTCTTTCCCGTCATTCACCACTCTCTCTCCCAGATTTATGACTCTACCTGTCTTTAAATAAAGGAATTAAAAGCCTAAAGTTGCTGGCATGGCTGTAGTTTTCTATCTTTATTAGTTAAATGAATTATCTGAGTAGTTAACAACATCAGTGACAAGGGTCCCTGGGTCCAAGTGGTATCCACATCACTGGACTGACAAGGGATCTGTGAACGTGAAGGGCTGAAACAGCACAGCAATGAGCACATATCCCCATTAAAACAAGACAACAACCAAACAAACACCCTCTGTCCTCACATCGTTTAGTTTATGTAAATGAAGTAGCCGAGGTTTCATTGACCTGCACCAATTAGTTTTTAAGATACAGCTGTACTGATTAAACAGCCTGTATCAAACAGAGGCAATAAACAAAAGTGTTGTTTGTGTCCTTCTGCATTCAAGCATCCAACGCATATTCTCCGTTTTTGCCTTTGGTAAGCGTTGACCTTGCTGCTCCGCACACCAGAAGCTTTTAGAAGTCAGAGACATTCTGTCTTATCTAATGTGACACTTAAGAAAGATCTACATCAGGGGTAGAAACACAGTTCTCTGATTTATAACACAAGAACGGTAGAACACAGAGTATCATTTTTGTAAGTTTAACAACCTTTAGAGTGAAGATAGACTCTGTGTGTGTGTGTGTGTGTGTGTGTGTGTGTGTGTGTGTGTGTGTGTGTGTGTGTGTGTGTGTGTGTGCGTGTGTGTGTGAGTGTGAGTGTGTGTGTCCAGGTAAGTGCTCCTCTAATAGGCATTCACGGCCGAATAGAGCGCAGGAAGCTTAAGAAACCTCTGGAGCATACTCTCAAGTGGGATCACACACACTCACTCACACACACACACACAACAACACATGCACACACAAATCTTTTTCCTATGTGACAATCCAGTAAATGCTTTCGTCTTCAGTGTGCACAGTCATGCATGGAAATGTGCAAGTGCCATTACCTTCACACTGCTGTTGAGTGGTATATTGGAATTTAATAGAGGTGAATGGGAAGTACAAATATACAAGTAAATACAACGTTTAGCTGCCACCTGACATGTGGCTGCAGAAAATCCACTCAATCAGTGATGACCAGGACTGAATGGTTAACAAGGTGAGGCCACAATCGCAAAGTTTGAGTCCTGGGACATGCTAAGATGTCTGAAAGAGAAGGAGACACACACACCCTTGGCGCCCTTGAACAGGACACTTACGACCTGACTGAGACCAACATGCAGAACTGAGTGAAAAGCTGAATGAAAAAAGAGTAACTGTGCTTAATAAACTCTTAAAAGATGAAGGTTAAAGTAATAATCTTTACATAGAAGTCCATTTTGTTACTCTATGCTGATTGATGAGGTATAAGTCCACTGCTTTAGTTTGTCGCAGTTCACAGTGTACAAAGTTTTATACAGGACTTCACACAAACCGGAAATGAAACAAGATAAAAAGTTGTCCCGTACCGTGCTTAAGCACGATTCACAAAAGGACTCCGGGTCAGCTAAATCTGCTCAAATTAGTCTAAAAGACACAGTCTCATTCTCAGAGCACACGCAGAGAGTTAAACGCACACCTCATTGTGCTACAGATAAAATATTGTCTTGAGCATATTTTAGACCAGTAGGGGGCCCCCTGAGGGTTCACAAACTTAAACCAAAGCAGAGGTCCAATGACAGTGCAATGACAGTAGTAAACCTCCCTAAGGAGGACCCATCTGACGGCACTCACTCTTTGTGCCCTGTGAAGCGTTACATCCGTCTATATGAGAGTGAAAGAAACAGGAAAAAAGAGGAGATTGCGTCGGGACACTGGCAGACATAAGGGTGATGAACACTGGTTGGAGGGCCCCCGAATTGTTTTTTGCCTAGGATCCCAAAAGACTCCAGAAACGCCACTGGACCCTGGCACATACGCATTAACTGTCCACATGCAATTTGTTTGCAGCACAACACAGCACCACGATAGCTCACACAATAAGTCTGAGCATGTTTGTATATAACGGAAATGGGCCAAAGGTTTGGTTTCTCCTTTTAGGAAATGATTGTGATCTGCTTTCCGAACACCAGTGGTAGTTGGATTGTAATGATCTGTGCAGTTAGCATGAGCAATCATAGCCTACACTGCTGAAGCAAACCAATGCCACTGACAGAAATCTGTGTAGAAATCAAAGGAGAGGGTTTCATGGTACTCCTTGCACTGGTAATTAATAGACGATTGATTTTATGAAGTGCAGTGCAAGGGCACAACAACAGCGAGGCCCTCTCAGTCAACACAGCCTCACACTTTGATGTTTACTCTCCCCCAAATGCCTGCATTTAATATTTCAGTGCTGGTAATTTAATGCAGTGCTTGGATGAGAGCTCTGGAGACTCGTATATTTTACTGCGGGGCAAAGGCAAGGCGACACAGAGGAGATTTGTTAGGGAGCCATGTGAGGGAAGGACATCTGCATCTTAATTGATTTCTGGCTGGATATTTTTAAATTTATGTGCACCTAAATAAATTATTCATGCGTAGGAATATGTGTGAACAGCATGATATCATAGGGAATTTCAATATTTCTTCTGTGTTTCTATGGTGAAAATTGTGCTTGTTATCAATCTGACTCCTGCAGGTGTGTGTGTGTGTGTGTTAAAGGTATCCTGCAGCTAAGCCAGATGGTTGTGTCAAGTACAGAGCACTAAAATGAAATGTTCTGACATCACCGCCCCACATTGTGCCACAGACACACTCCGTATGTGTGTGTGCATAATTGTGTGTGTTCATGAGGACCAATCATAAGGTCAGGGTGACTCAGGGACTACCTGCACCTGTTCGTCCGAGTCTTTCTCCAACTTTATCTCTCTTCTTTTCTCTTTGTCTGTCTGCAGCAGAGAGCTGCTTTCACTCGTGGCTGCACACACTCATTGAGCGTGCTCAGCATAATGAAAACACACACACACACACACACACACACACACACACACACACACACACACACACACACACACACACACACACACACTCAGACACATGCAGGAAGCAGTAATTAACAGCTAACTGCGAGAAGCCATTATCATTACAGGAACGAGGTGGGATCAGACGCTCCCACCTACATAATGGACAATTAGTCTTTGCATCGTCATGTGTCCAACAAGAAACTCTTTTCAGGAATGAAAGCACCATTGACTACTTCTGCACTGGCATTTGTGCTGTTTTTACAGGATTTATTGCAACCTTTTGTCCAACAAATTGACATTTTAGTGGTAGGCATTGCCGCAATGTGGAGCACAAAATAGGAGTCTCATAGTTTCTCCTTCTCTTCCAAAAGCTTAACGGATGGTTTGGTAAGGCCACAGGGTCATGAGAAGCTTTAGAGACAGTTTAAATTTGAGGCATTATGTTAAAATGACTTCAAAAGATTTTGATACCATGTTTTAAGAGCATTAACATTGCATGTATCCAAGGTCTCTGAACCGTCAAGGAGCAGAATAAAGTAGGCGTCTTCGATCAATCAAAGGTGTGTTCACCAAATTAGCAAAGCATATTAGCAAGTTAACATTTGCTTACTAGCACAAGACACGAAGTAGAACTAGGCTGATTAGATTGCTATACATGTTTTAAGTATTTGGTTGGAAAAGAAGCATAATTGTTGTTGTGATTGTGCTATGTTATCTCAACTTATGTAAAGTTCTCCACTTTTATTGTTGACTGAGAAGATGTGCACACGAACACGATCCACTGAAAACTGAATCGTTTGCGGTTCAGCGTTCAGACGAACGACATAAAAACGACTCAAACACTGAAGTGTACATGCCAGGCCCATAGTTGGCAGTGTGGCTTTGTAATGAAACAACACACACAGGCGCACATACTCTTCCTTCTTAAGAGCAGTGCGGTGTAATGCCTTGTGGCTGCCCTTCACCAGCGTATAGGTGGATTCAGTATTTGGCATCTCCACTGTTTAAAGTGATGGTGGAGTAAATCGACACTTTGCTGGAGAAACGTTGTTAAATCCAATCAACAGCCCATCCATGGTGGTCGCCATATTGGAAATACTGACTTTCGACACCAGCGGTTGCTGCTTGCTTTACCTTAATGCACATATGTAAAGAGTCTGAGTTTTCAGAGTAACTGCATATTGTCAGTTCACACGTCGACTGAGACAGTGCCGTTTGCAAAAAGTTTGAATTTTCAGGCGCCCAAAACGCCGTTGTCGTGTAAACGAACAGCCAATCGCATCAAAAGGTTACCGCTTTTTCACTGAAATGGTTGTCATGTAATCAGGGCCTCAAATTATTTATTAGAAATGAGGAATATGAGTCAAAAGAATATGCCTTATAATAAAGTTGACCCAAATACTAATATAAAGTAAAGATGATATACAAAGTGGCTATATATTGGTTACCACTTTCACCTTCCAGTTAGAATAGATCTCTTGATTTCAGAGGCGAGGTATTCAAAAGTAATTTGAGGCGATCTTTTTACTTTATACTTGATTTACTTTAATAACTTGTGGCCACGGGATTGCTTCCACATTGTCACGGTGTAAGAGGCAATCTGAGATTGAGTGCATTTTGAAATTAAACATCCCGAGCTCGCCTGCTATAGCCAGAGATGAATGCATTAGAAGGCAGACAAATTGGGTGAGATTTCCCCACCCCCCACCACCACCACCACTACCACACAAGTCTGAGCTAATGGAGCCACCACAAAGGCTACGGTGGCTAGACTGCCCTCCTGAAATTGATCCTTGCCTTCTCAAGAGTCTAAAGATTGAACATTAAAAATGAAATATAAACAATATTGTAATTCAAAACAATCTGGGTATAATGTGGTATTGCGTGCTGTATATTCCACTCTATAGATGATTGGAAGGTTTTAAGGATTTCATGCAGGATGCAGCATCTTACCAGAGGCTTATACATGAGTCAAGTGTGTGTTTATGTATATGTGTGTGTGTGTGTGTGTTTATATGTGCATGTCTGTGCGTGCCTGTCTTCGTGGTTTAGTGTGTGTATAGGATTTTATTCCTCCTCAAGGTTAGAATGGAAATCCACACCGTCCATATTAGTCAGGCTGTATATCTCCTTGAGCTCCAGAATTCTCCTCCTTTTTCATCGCTTTCCCTCGTTTCTTTTGCTTGCTGCTGCATTTGATGCTTTCTCCTTCATTCTTTTTTCAGCTACATTGTAAATATAAACTCCTCTCCTCTCCTCTCCCTGCCGCCCTTCTCCTCTCCCTGCCGCCCTTCTCCTCTCCCTGCCGCCCTTCTCCTCTCCTCATGCAGTCTCGTCCTCTATCGATTGCAGATCGTTAATTAACAGAATTTATTTCTAACGAGCCAAACACTGATCATCTTGTTCCAGTCGTAGAAACAACCTCCTGCGGTGCTTCACTTGGACTTCCAAACACGAGGTCAAAATAATCAGACTGTACTCAGACCCCAGTGCCTCTACAGTGCAGTACTGCTGATTTGTGCTAGAGCGCTGTAAGAGCCGTAGCCCCAAGAGATTTTGCACCAAACGGCTGGAAAATTAGAAGGCCCTGCTGCCAACTTTTTCCTCGCACACAAAAGCGTATCAAGGGATGAGCTGCGGTTTCTTGGGCATAGGGGGCTTATGTTTTCAGAACCGTCTTACAAAGGAGGGCTTCCTGGAGGAGAGAGGATACATTCGAGCGTGTGGTGGTCTGAACAGCGAGCCTCCTGCGGTTTATCAAATGATGCAACATACAGCTAGTTCAGGCTTCAGCACCCCCCACAGAGGAGAATCTCTTCATCTCCTCATATTATCAGTGCCCTCGCTCTCACATTACTTTTACACTGTGTGTGTGTGTCCTTGCTGACAACCTTATGTAAAAGAAACAATTATAAGAAACTTTAAAAGTATGTAATGTGGCTCTAATCCAGCACAGTTAAGCTCGATATCCCCACATGGTAAACAAGCATTCTGCTCCTTGTTCAGTATGTGTAGAATACAGTTTGACAACATGTCTGTTGACAGCCTGGGCTCTTTGAAAAGGAAACAAACAAACACTATGCTTTCTAATAAACAAAATGTAGCATTAATACACCGCACACTCACCTCTGACCCTGCCGCCTTCCACATCCTCACCCCTGTCAACTCATCTACACCATGAAAGTGATATAAATGGCTTCCCCTATTGAGGTTAGCTTACCCTCGGGAAACAATTGCTCTGTACTCAGCCATATTGTCCAGTTGTAGGTTATTTACCCTTGAAGTGCATGTCCATGAATTTGAGTGGGGAGCTTAGCAAGGAGCACTGAAGTAACAGTTTCTGTCATGAAGCACTTCATTTGTGTTGATGTAGTTTATTAACTGCTTTTGCAAATCAATAATAGTGGACGTTTTTTTGTTATCTGCGACATGTGGCATATAGAGGATGAGCATGAGTATATGGCTGCCTTCTATAAGTAAATATAGATATACATAAATTCCCGCTTGCGTTCAGGAACACGTCAGTAGAAGAGTAATGTTTGCTTGGTAACATGCCGACCTCAACTGGCCTCCTCTGGGGCGTTATAGAAGTGAATTAGTCAACCGCCACAAACGTTTGCGTCACCTAAACCGGTAAAGAAAGTGTTTTATTGTAATGACATCAGTCTGATAGAAAAAAGCAGAGGCCTGGTTTCCCTTGGCGTCAGAGATAAAACGCCACTACTGTTAGAAGGTTTTGGCGAAGTGGCTGAAGTTCGCCAGAAGTTCAATTGAAAAGTCACGTAACACTCACTAGTTCAAAAATGCTCATGGAAAACAAGTAATTATTTATATTCTTTTTTATATGAATACAGGTAAACAGCAGAGTTGATTAGTGGTATTTGTTTTTTTGAAATCAATACTGAACAACATTGATTGGGAACCAAACTTACATTTTGGGAAATTGATGAGGCAGATGGGGAGGTGGTGAATTGTAGCCAATTCATATGTGAATGCCTCACAAACATTAATTTTCACTAAATAAGGGGCGGCTGTGGCTCAGATGGTAGAGTCGGTCGTCTCTGAACGAGAGAGGTTGGGGGTTCGATCCCCAGCTCCTGGAGCCACATGTACGATGTGTCCTTGCAAGACACTTAACCCCAAGTTGCTCCGGCTGCTTCATCTGCAGCTAGTAAATGTACATTTATGGTCACTGAAGATAGCAGCCTCTGCCATTGCGGTCACTGTGGGTGTGGCTGACCCATGTGTGCACATTTCCAGGTGGATTTTGATTTATAAAGGTAACATTGCATGATTTTTTTTGTTTGGCACACGTTTGTGTACGTACACCATTTCATGAAAGAGACCCAGGACATGTTGGATGAATTCAAACAGAGTTGTGAACAAGCTGACATCTAATAATAAACAACAGTGACTTCAGTGCTTCTTATTGAACACCTGAAGCTGTAAGTGGGACTGAGTGACATCTTGCTGCATCTTTAAAGCATTTCTGTCAAAGCTCATTTGGAGACTCATTTAAGTCCAGCACGCTTCTCTAATCAATGCTCATACAAGTTGCCGACTATTCCTTCCACTGTGCTCCCCAAACAGGTTAGGACTGAAACTGTGGTGATAAGGGAGAGGAGGCTGCAGAGGCTGTTGACATTATTTAAAGGATGAACAAATGAGCCTGAATACAAAGAGAGTGACAGTAAAGACAGCATTGTACATCTCTAGAAATAGTGCCATGTCCTTGACCTTTCAGACTGCTGTCCGGTTTAATTTGTGTGTGAGTGGGTTTGTAGAAATGTGACCTTGAGGTAACGAGGTCCATTCAGCTGTTGATTGCCAGGCTGCTCTGACGTCGCTGCTGGTAATGCTGGGAATTGATCCGCTGCCAAGCTCCTAAAATTTCACCTCCAAATCTAAATCTCTCACCCCATCGCTTTTTTGTCTCCTTTTTCTTTCCGCTCCTTCCGTCTACGTCAGTTTCCTGCTGGCCTTGCTGTCCTTTATCCAACTGGATTTAAAGGCCAATCACTCACCTGTTGCTAAGTCCGCGCTACATTGTGTGAGTTTGTGTTACCGCACTAATTGTACCTGTTTAAAGTCTTGCCAACCTCATTGCATGCTTGTCATTAAAACAATGACAATGAAGGTCTAGCCACAGTGATTTGCAGTCATTGTATGCATCTGTTCATGTGAAGGAAATATAAACTAAGCAACAGTACATAATTAGAGCCTCCTCTCCTCCTACTCAGATATCCCACTGTGCTCATGCACACCCACTCATACTCCTACACACTCTCACACACACGATTACAGATACCCTCCCACTAACAATTATTACTGAGTTGTATTATTGTAAGGTTGAGAAGAGTGTGAGCACAGATGTATGCAAAAGACTAGACTAATGGAACAAAGTTTCAAAAACAAATGGGACAAAAAAGTTGAATTTCAAAATTCAAACATCTCCAAACTTTCTAAAAAAAATTGTCCTTGGCTCGAGCTGCATTTGCCTGTGGCCTTCATTGTTGTGTTAGCAGGCTAATGTTAGCGCTCTTTAGTTAGCACGTAGCTTCACATTGGATATAAATTGACACAGAATGACCGTGATCTCAAAACCAAATGTGACATCAAAATTAGCAGTGGCTATATGCAAGGGGATGAGTCGGCCGTCCCGTCCATGTAAACATGATGTAAACAAAGCACCGACAACAACACAGCCAGCGGGACTCGCACTTCTCACTAATTGTAGACAGTCATGACTCAGAGTGACATTTACAGAGGATATTTTTGCTGTATTTAAGTGTAAAGTGTTGCACATTCTTCCTTTAAGGTTACAACAGCTTATGGTTAACAAGCCAGTAGTTCAACTGAAAAATGTCTTTATATAATTTTTAATCCACTATTTTTCAGAAACATACACAGTTAAACTTTGAAGAACAAATGAAATTTAAAAAAAGTTAATTCCCTGTCCTGAACTTTCGCCTTGTGTCTGTCTATAGAAATAAATAACAACACAGTCCAGTCCATACAGGAGGCCAGTTGGTGCAGAGCTCACTGCTTCAGCCTGTTATTATAATCTCCACTTAAGAGCCTGATTTATGAGGAGAACCCTCTCCTCTAATTGATTTAGTTAATGTCATCTCTATATGAATAATCTGCTAACGTTTCTCTGCTTTCCCCCATCTGGCTGACGTGTGTACACACACACACACACACACACACACACACACACACACACACACACACACACACACACACACACACACACACACACACACACACACACACTGAGTGCACCACCCACTCATTTCATAGTCCTAATGATAATGATGATAACTTTCCTATCCCATTAATCACGGTTGTAACGCCACAACAGCTCTCTCGCTCTGTAATAGGCCCGTTTATTCATTTAAAGAAAGCTTAAATAAAGCTGTTTGACATGTTTCTTCTCCTGTTATGCTGCACTCAAGAAAAGTGCTTTCCATCTCATAATGTTCACAGCTGTAGAATTAGAGGTTTGAACTGTATCCGTCTGCAGCTGGAAGTGCACTTCAAGGATTTTTTATTTGATTTCTGACGCACAAACAACTTTGTTATCTGAAGAGTTGAAGACGAATTTGGATTTTTTAAAATTAAAATCTTGTTTCTCTGAAAAACAAATCTAATAGGGCTTTCACACTTGCATAAAACGCCTGAAAAACTCCTGATATTTGTAGGAGGAGCTGTATGTGTGAACGCAAACAGCCACATTTTTCACAGCAAGTCCGAGTGAGCTGATGTGAGAAAACAGCAGGATATTTTCGGGAGAATTCAGCTCGAGCCAAAAGGAGGGGAAGTGACGTATACTGTGACTGCTGCACGGTGCATAGAGTGTATACATGCAACCACTACGATCTCCGTGCACTATGTTGGGGCTGCATTATGTTTTCTGTTCGTCGTACCGCTGTTTGTTGAGAGTGTGATTCCATTGAACTACACGAAGCATTGACATAAAGGCAAATGTTCTCGGTCTTTCTTGTAGTTATGCATCATGTTTGTGTGGCTTTGTGTTTCTTTGAGGCATTTAAGTGTCTCTTCATGATCATTTTGAATCTTTTGTTTATTTGCATCCCTCTTTGGTTGTCTTGTCTCTTTGTGGTTATTTTTGTATTTTTGGACCTTTTTCCAGTTCGGGATGCTTTGTATCTTTTGTGCTTTTCTGCGAGGTTTATTGTTGCTTTCTTCTTTTGTTTCTTATTGGTCGGTGTCTCTATAGCTACTTTGTGTCTCTTTGTGATACTTTGGTGTTTTCTGTAACGGTATTTTTATGTCATTGTTCTACAGTTCTGTGCATGTTCTGCATTTTTGAGTGTCGTTGTTTATTTGTGGACTCTTTGTGTCTGTTTGCGATGCTTTGATCTCTTGTGTTCAGAATATTGAGTGGATTTATTTGTGTCTTTTTTCTTTGCTTGTGGTGTCTTTTTGTGGTTGTTTTACATCTCTTTGTTTTGATTTTTCATCACTTGCGATTCCTCCCCTGTTCTGATTGTATTCGTAGTTGTTATTTGTCTCCTTGTAGCTGTTTTGCATCTGTTATTTTTCATTTTATTGTTCTCATTGTCATGTTTTTGTGTCTCATGGTGTCTTTTTTTAGAGTCTTTTTTCAGCCTTTGGGCCCCCCCCACACACCCTAGGGGCCCTTGAGCCTGTGCCTGCTAGGCCAGCACAGTAATCCATCCATGACGGGCAAAGAGTGAAAGAAAGATTGTCAGGAGGAAGAAAGGAGAAACAGACACAGTTCACTTATGATGAAACTTCAAAGTGGTTGTGGAAAATGGCAGCTTAAAGAACATGATTGGCCCTATGCTGTTACCACGGCGACTAATGGGATACTGAAGCTATTAGCACTGTATGGCCTGTGGTGGGATGATGCTGTGAGTGTGACATAGATTAGAGTGTGTGTTTAAAACATAGAGAATAAGTGCTCAGGATGGAGGAGAAAGCGGTAGAACATATTGGAAAGTGTGTGTTAGGTAAAGAAAAGAAGTGTGTGTATTGACAGGTATACTGCGCGTGTGATTACTCAACTAGTCGAGGGTATAGGAGAGAGATCAGAAGGGATTAATGGAGCTTCCAATTATTGTTGTTGGGTTGCTTTCTCTCATTCTCTTTCCCTCTCCCTCCATCTTCTTCCTCCCTCTGACGACACACACATGTGCACAAATGACCTCTGTCTCTTTATCTATTTCTCTTTCTGCTCTAAGCTCTCAGTGACAAGGGGATTTTCTTTAGCCTTTTATTAAGATCGCTGTTATTTGTCACACAAGCGAGAGAGAGAGGGATGGAGGGAGGAAAAGAAGAGTGGGAAAAGGCAGAAAGAGGTCGAAGAGGTGTGACACTGAAATGAAAGACAAGGTTGGGAGACAGAGAGATGTGAGATAGAAAGCAGGGGGAACAATTGAATAGAGAACAGACAGACGAAAAGGGGAGCAGCAGGAGGTGAGGGGAGAGGGAAGGGAGTGAGCGAGCAAAAAAAGACGGGTAGAGACGGCTGAGGATGATGGGAAAGAAAAGGAAGAGGAAGCAAAAAGAAACTTGCATCATCACTCTAAAACAAGCCCTGGGGCATGTGGAGGATGTTTGTGATGATAAACTCTTCACCCTCTCTGACTCTGAAACACACACACACACAATCTCATTTTCTTCATGTTAGCCAGCCTTTGTCCCAATATGTTAATTGAGTCCTTGGTTGTTTTTAATTTAAGGGAGAGAGAAATCCTCATGCTAATACCACAGGCAGTCGTTTCAAAGCACAGCATCAAGGTCAGCGCTTAACTGAAAGAAAATACAACAATCATCCTGTTTTATCAACAAATGCAGAGCTTTATGAATAATGTTTTTTTTAATTATCACTTGCAACCACAGCAGCCCTTTTCTCCAAAAGAGGGCAGGAAACATGAATCTGTAAAAACACTGCTCTATTAGTGCAGACACATCTTTCACTCAGACTTTATTCTGAGTTTCTCCTGCCGGCCCCCCTAGTATTTTTTTGTCTGCAGAAAGTCCTTGTGAGCATAATGTGGGAACGCAGCAAGAAAGAATAAGGAGAATTCACTCCTGACTGGGAGGGGGCAGTGACGCTTATTCCCTGTGATGGGTGCACGACCGTAGATCGTCTGCACGTGACTGGTTCGATCTCTGTGTGCGTAGTAACACTTCTGCATTACGTTTTCTGTCCGAGAGTATGTTCTGCTGCTCTCTTTTGTTGTTATTGTGATTCTGTCGAACTACACAGAGCATATTGTCTTTACTAAAGCATCGCATAGCAGGCTTTGTGGCTTCGTTTGCCACGTCACGTCTTGCCTCAGGTGACCCTCCCCCCCTGTCCAAACGGGATAGTCTCCAGCTGCGAGGTGCATGTGACAACAACCAAATTAGGAGGATTTCAGGGGCTGTCCTCCTGACATTTTCTAGAAATTTTCAGCAGTGCATATGTGAAAACAAAAGTCAGGTAGTTTGAGATGGGCAGGGCAGGGGTTGTTCTGGAAAGCAGGAATGTGAATTTTGACAGTGTGAATTTCTCCATGGATTAAAAAAGAAACTTTTTCAACTTAGTGCATCATCTCCACAGCTCAGCGGCTGGATACCAACTATTGCATTTTATTAGTCTCGCTTATGTGGCTTGATTAGCAACACACACATTTCCTCTCACTTACACACGCTCACACACAGCAGCCACTTCCAACTAGATGAAATCAGGCTTAATTAAGCACTCCTCTTAAGAAGAGTTTACAAAGAAATTAATTTCCGCCTACAAAATGCTATGATTTTCAACTAACACTCAACACCCCTTAATGAACAGCATGCTCACACTCGTACAACAAACACTCTCTCAAACGTGCACACAGATAGCCTCATCATATCATGCATCTTTTTTCTTTCGTTTTAATGTCACAGCCCATTAAAACCCTTTAAACCCCATCTGGCCGATGTCCTCCCCGCCCACACAAGCTTTCATATGTTTACACTGTGTGCTGATGAATGGACAGAAAGAAAGACATTTTGACTGTATCTTCTTCACACAGTTCAATATGACAAAAGAGCACATAGCAGCATTGTAAAGGTTTACATTTCCCCGTACAATTCTTAATTACAGGAAGAATTAGTCATAAGGAAAGAACCAGAGAGGAAAAGATGTATTGCTTCAGGGAAGATGAGATTAACCCACATTGACTTGGTGGCCAGTGGTGAAATTTTATGCAAGAAATGCGTGATTCCTTTGGGGGAGAAGAAACAGCGAGACTCCTCTATTCTCTAGTCCTGAGCCTCAAGTCATTTTCTCCTTTTCATTAAAATATTCAAGGGCTGCAGAGTTGTCTTACCTACTGCCTCATGTCAAACAAATAGAAAGTGTTTTCAAATACAAAGCAGGCTTCTGAGGTATAGAGAGGATCACACAGGCAATGAGGGAGAAAATGTGACCAAAGCAGTAGCGGGATTACACACAGGCTCTCTCTCTCTCTCTCTCTCTCTCTCTCTCTCTCTCTCTCTCTCTCTCTCTCTCTCTCTCTCTCTCTCTCTCTCTCTCTCTCTCTCTCTCTCACACTCAGTCTTAACCTTTGTGACCTTGGCAAGAGGCATGATCCGATTTTCTGCACATCATATGACTAAAGCTGATATCTATACATAACATGCAATGCTCTGCGTGTGCATGTGTGTGTGCGCCTTGCATATATACTCCAGCATTTATACAGTACAATACCTACTATTCATACTGTATGATTTGTCAACAATGCAAGATAGTATGTCTCTTGTGACCAGGCGTCTACGATGATGTGTGTGTGTGTTTGTTTGTGTGGTCAGCTATGATTGTGTTCTGTTTGAGAGAGTGTGCGTTTGTCTCTGGAGTGATGGATGAGCTCCGTGATGGATCGATGCTGAGCACAGTCCAGTTGGGAGAAACATTGAGTAGCCACTAAAGTGCTGATCACACACACACACATGAACACACACACAGGCTCACACACACAGCCCACAGCCTGTGACTGAAGTTTGATTTTAATATTACATTTATATTTAATGTTATGTTTTTAAGAAGATTCCACATCTAGAAATAAGTAGCGGACGTTTTGCAGCAATGACGTTGCAATGTTGAACTCCAAAGTTTGTGCAACTTTTTTTGACTCATTTTCATCTTATAAGGGGTGCATCACTGGCACCTACAAATTCCAATATCACTATGTTTTACTTGCAAACATATCTAATGTAATGCAGAGTATGCATTGAATTTATTGGACATGATGTCTGCAGATTGCACAATCCTCATCAGACCTTTGCACTCATCCAAGCTTTGTAAACTACACGCCTACTGATGCATGTGCAACATTCTGAAGTGACTTTTAATTCTGTTTGGAGGGGACAGCAGGCTGCATCCCTCATGTCTTTCTTTTTTTTTCCGCTGGGTTGCGTTCGCCCATCTCCTTCAATCTGCACTGTGCTGCAGAGCATGGGCAGCACTTCGCAGCACTCTCTTAACATGGTTGGACAGCTGTATCCACGTCCCAGTGGGGCGCGTTAGCTATCGCCCTTAAATCTGCCTAATTACCCATCTCATCAGGCGCTCGATAGCTGTAATCCCACCGCCACACACATGCATGGACCACCTCGTTCTCTCTACCTCTGTCATATCTCTGTGCATCTCCTCTCTGCTGTTCTTGGGTTTAGGGTTTTATCTCAGAGCTTTGGTTTCTTTTGGTCATTACCTTACTTTCTCCCTTCCCCCTTCATCTCTCTTTCTTCCCCTCCCTCCCTTTCTCTCTCTCCCTGTTGCATCATCCTCCGCTCTTCATCTCGACTCTAATCTTGTCCTCAGCAAGTAACTCAGCTCTCTGAGCTCTGTGCACCAAAGTCAGCCAGCTTCATGGCTTTCCAAGCCTACAATAACTGCTCCCTCCTGGGTTTGCCTCGCCGCCTCATTGCCTCTCAACTTCCAGCACCATCACCCCACCACCACAACCCCAGTAACCCCCCCAACCCCCAACCCCCAGCCTGGAGCTTCCACAGGGGCAGCCAAAGATCAGTCACGCATGCACATTCACGCACACACACACACAATGATATAATCATGCACACACTCGCCAATTCTCACACACAGATGAAACACCAGTTAAGGTGCAGGGAACAGCAGCACACACACACACACACACACACACACACGCACACACAAACACACACACACACATTAAAGATATGACCAAGATCAGTCACGCTGGCTTCATCTTGGTCCCTCTCACAGAGGAAAGATAACAACATTGTTAGTGATGGATAGAAAGAGAGATGCGTACTGGGGAAAGGAGGGAAAAAAAGGCAAAGGAAGGGGTCATGGGAGAATAGGAGAGGGAGGGGGTAAACAAGGAAAGGGAGGAATGGGGACAGGGAAAGCAGAGGAGAAGGAGAGCAAAAGAGAAAATGCATATTTCAGAGGGAGATTAAAAAATGAAATTTCACCCCAGAAGACCATGAAGAACAATTCAGGCAAAGAGGCCGGTAAGCTTAGTGAATTAAAAGGCATTATTGAAGCTTTAAATGCACTCTATTCCATGTTTTCAAACATTCATTGCAATAAAACCTCCAAAAAGCGGACTTGTGAGTTGTTTAAAACCCATACTGGTTTTGATCCCCTTTGAAATGGTAGCAGCTGTTTGACCCCTCGAGGTCATGATATGATATGATTTCACTTTAATAAGCTACGAGAACAATGGTGCATAAAAAAACAGAGATCAGGAATTGAACTTAAAAACATCACCGCACGTTCAGGCTTGTAAAGAACCTGTCCCTTTAAGACAAATAAAGACCAGGAAGGCTGAGAGAGAGTATTTAGGGATTTAATTATGAAGACACAGAGAGCGATGGTAACACGTTGAATTGCCTCTCTAACTCTGACTTAAAGGGTGAAGAGAATGTGATTTTTTTTTTTTCTACCTTACTGTTGTTCTTTCCTTTAGTTAATATCTTTAAAGTATATGAGCATATGAAGCACTACAGTGGGAATGACTGGATTAAAAATGGAATGGATAAAAGCAATAAAAAATAGTGCTCCCTTGAGAGTTCATCAGTGCAGGTCCGTCCACTATTGTTTTGTAGTTATATAACAAGTCTGTGGCTGGAGGGCAAAGACATATTACACAAATGGTAACTCTACCTTTGCCCTTTTTTTTAGCTCACACTTTCCTCAGGGTTGTTCCAGCAGTCACAGGTGATTTGCACCGAATACTATGATCTCTGAATATTCACTCACGTGACTCCTTAGGGCTACAAGGAAAAGGACAGGTGGATGGAGGGATGTAGGAAAAAGAAGGATGGACTAATGAAAGTAGGAATGCTATCTGAGCCTGCAAAGATGTCATGAATCAAACGTCATTTAACCCTGAGACAATGTGCAGTGTGTGTGTGTGTGTGTGTGTGTGTGTGTGTGTGTGTGAGCGAGAGAGAGAGAGAGAGAGAGAGAGAGAAAGTATGCTTGTGTGGCATGCGTGTGGGGATTAATGGCCAAAAGAGGCAGAGCGCTGCTGATGAGATATGAATCAACAACCATGGTCAGTGCTCTTACTGCTTTCAATAAGCGGGTCGTAGCTTGTGTCCGCGTGATGTGCTTCACAGTGGGCGTGAATATGTGCATTGTCGGCCCTCATCTTGTCCTGCAGGCGCTCTGCACATGCCATACTTGACATTTTGCAAATTCAATTTTCAGGCTAGCGTTGTTGTTCTCCTTTTTTAGCTACTGCTACCTCAGGCAAACAATTTGTTTTCCCCATGGTTGTTTGTCCAGGTGAATTGTCAGGACAATTGTTGTGCTGCTGTTTTCTATTCTAACTTGAAGTTACAATATGCAACATTGTGAATATTGATTCAGCTGCAGCAACAAAACTGTTTAAAACTTGTTCCACACGTTCTTTTTCTTAGAGTGAACCCCTTCCTCTCCATCAGTTAGTCCTGCCATCACGTGGGGGTAGACAGATGGCCCCGCCCACTCATAGAGACCATTTAAAAGTACAACTGAAGGAGAACCAACAGACTTCCAAAACTGAAGAAAAGGCTTTCTTTGACCTGCAAAGTCAAACAAATACCAACCAAATCAAGATGCATGTGAGATGCATATTATTGCTTGATATTAATCATAGAATCTTGTTTTTAGATGCTTATTAGCACCCGTATACTGCTGTCTATGCCTTACAGAACCTGGCTAATGAAACAGGACGGGGGAGGAGACGGGAGAGACAGAGGAAGTGTGGAGACAGGAGGGGAGGGGGGAGCTGAGGGATCAAGGACGTATGTGTGTGAGAGAATTTGTTTTGGTCTGAAAATCGGCTTTGAAAGTTGCATTAAAGCAAGATATTCTCTTTAAGTATTATTCCCTGGAGAAGTTTTAATCCTTCAGGCAACCCTCCTGGGATACTTTTGGTGACTGGTTAATGCTGTTACAGCATACGAATCAAAGGAGCATGCTTTTTTTTAAATACAAAGAGCAGCAGGTGTATCCTCTTAGTGTAGTGCTAAAGAAGCCATCAATCTAAAACCTGGATTGATTAAGTGTTGATCTGCTGTCAAGAAAAGAAAATATTCTTGTTTTGTAAATACAACTTTGATGAACGATCACTTTCATCACTTAGTGAGATTTACATTTCAAAGTTCCCACTCACTGTGTCAGAATAAAGGCTGCTGATGGCAGTCGGATTTCCATTGAAACAGCAGCAAATGTTGCTTTAGCCTGGTTGTGACATAAGGAGGTTGACAATAACAAGACTGTAGCATGGATTAAACATGTAAAACTTGTGGATCCCCCGTGCCTGTCACTGCAATTTGTTATATCAGTGTCGTCCAGACTCTCACCTACCTGAAGTTAACATCCTACCATGAAATTATTTACCAAACACATGCAACAGCAGACAAATGCACGTGAACAACTGAACACCTGTCAGCTTGATTAAAAGCAGAACCAATGCTTTTCTCAGGCGTGTGTTTTTGTATGATAATGGATTGCACCGTTTGTGTCTGCACATGCATGCATTTGAATTGCATACATGTCTGCATGCATTCATGCAAAATAAAAACATGAGCATCATTGTCGATGTTGAGAAAAGTCAGAACAGGTCATGTGTGTGTGTGTGTGTGTGTGTGTGTGTGTGTGTGTGTGTGTGTGTGTGTGTGCGATCTGTCAGATTGATTCAAGTCCTACAAGGCAAAGGCTTGTGGGAATAAGGAACACACACACACTTAGATACATGCACTCATATATGCACAAGGATTTAGAAGCCATTTTGGAATGGTAGAAACTAAGACCGATACAGTAAGAGGTGCAACTGTTCATCAGCTGATCATGAGTTTTGCACAATAAGCACAAGCTTGCCCCATTTATCTTTGTTACACTAAATCTGTGACTATCTAAGACTAATCCTAAAGTCACCTTCCTTCCTCCAGGATGCATCAGTTATAAAGATAAGGATCTGTTCAATCTTCTTCTAGTGTTTTAGAATTCTGTTCTACTTCATTATGTGGAATCTGTGCAGCACTTTCTGCATATGCTCCTATTTATCCTTTCACAGTGAAATTGCCTTTTTTTCTTTGCCAGGTGATATTCTCCAGCTTTTTGTATCAATTTACTTTCTGACACGCAGCCTTGCACATTATTTTGAAAGGGTTGCACTTAAGTCAGTGCTGAAAATTAAAGACCTTCTTGACTCAGCCCAAAAGGCTAATAGCTTTTTTTTTGTGTGCATAAAATGATGTATGGAAATTCTTAACACCTGACACAAAACTGAGCTCTTAAGCTGAAATTCAGCCACAGCTGCATGTTTAACCTGAGCCGTTTAATTCTGTATTCAGCCACATTTATCCTCCAATTCCAACAGTTTTTATACTACCCAGAGAATGTGAAAATGTGAGGCCGATTGTTTACTATTTAGGATGACATTAAGAGAGCAATGATGGTGGATAGATCAGAGGTGACAGGAAAGCGAGCAGAGAATATGGAGAGGTGCTAGAGACGTGAAGTGGTGCGTAGGCGGAGAAAGACGGAGGACGACAGGACATTAACTCACAGAGATACTCGGACAGAAGTGAGCTTGAGGTGAAGGAGCCTGATGGAGAGGCTGAGAGGGAGGTGGAGGAGAAAAAGATGGGCAGGCAGGTGAAAGGCAAGGAAGAGAGAGAGAAAGAGAAAGTAAGCTGGGTGGTGGTGAGTCAAGGCTTGAAGAAAAGGGGGACATGGAGCAGGGGCATTGCCTTTATTTCTGGGCCCCATAAAAAGATATCAGGCCCCTCCACTACAGCCTCAGCATAACAACCCTTATTCTTCAACTTAAGTGCAGGTTGAATTGTTTTACGTTACAGCTTTTTAGCAGGAAATAGAAATAATGCAACAAAAAGACAATATTTCATCATCATCTCTTCCTCCATCTACTTCTTCTGCTCCTGCTGTTGCCTCAACTTTTGTTTCAACTCTCTTTCAAACTTTGTGACTCACAATGCAATGGGCTGCAAGGCTCAGCCTCGGATTGTTCTTTTCATGTGACACACCTGCATTATTACATAATCCTGAGGTGCACTCTGGCAGAGAGGCCTCAATTTAAATAAATCTAAGTTTTAAAGCCTTTATTTTATTATTCAGTTCAACCAATGCTCAAACTGTGCATATTCTTTGTGTGTGTGAAAAAAGTGAATGACTGGTTACAAAGTCAGGCATCCACATGATGAGTTTGCGCTGGGCTCCCCTTGAAGCCTAATGGTTTGTTATGTGGTCAAAACTACTTACCTAAGAGATTGGGGTAGGATTTTTTTTTTTATATTTGAGACTTAAAACATTTCCTCAGCACTTTAGACTAAACTCTAAGTCTAATTTGTGGCCGTAATGGAGAAAAAAGAGGGGTAGACCAGGGAAAAGGAGGGAAGCAGTAGCGGAGGAGAGATGGGATTGAGCATTGAAGTGACAGGTTGTTGTCAGTGTAGCGAGACCCTGGAAGATAGATGAAGACAGGGTCAGCAACTCCCTGCTAATGTCACGACAGATGACTAACTGTGTGTGTGTGTGTGTGTGTGTGTGTGTGTGTGTGTGTGTGTGTGCGTGTGCGTGTGCGTGTGTGTGTATGGGAAGACGGGGTCAGCAATTTATCCCCCAAGGCTGACTAACCCTGAGTTTAGAGTATGTGTGAATGAGTATGCAAGTACAAGGTCAGCAACTTCTATACTACAAGGCTGACTGATACTGTTGGTGTGTGTGTGTGTGTGTGTGTGTGTGTGTGTGTGTGTGTGTGTTTGTATTTACTTCCCCTGTTTTGTGTGTTTGCAGTGATTTGCCCTAACTCTGTGAGTTCAAACTGTTCCTCCTCGCTTTTTGTGTCTGTTTTCCTTCACAGCATATTAGCTCTGGTCCAACATAACAGCCGCTTCGCTTCTTTGTAATGGAAACATATTGCTGTTGTATCCCTGCTGTCGACTGCTTGTTCTACACTCCCCAAATGTTTACTGCCAAACACTGTATAGCAGTGTCAAATCTGCCAAGCTTTTACATCTGGATGCACACACTTGCAGTGGTGTAAACCGACCTTCTTTTAAAGACGTACCCACAAGACTCTTTATTATAGAGTCCATGATTTGCACAAAGGTACAGATGCACCGAACGCCCAGTCTGCAGTTTGTCTGCAGACTTAAACGTAGTTTGCTGCAGATATAATGTTCATAGTGCAAAGAGAAAGCCCCAAGTTAGATTGTTTTATTGTGCTCTTGCATCAAAAGATCCATGAGCAGCAGCAGCAAGGAAACTTGAAGATTTCTTTGCCCTGAGCTCAGCATCTCAGGCAGCTCTTCCTCCATGGCTCAAATTGAAAAACATAACCCCACTAAAATTCTAATATTTAAATAAAAAGGGAAGTATTTATGTTTTTGAGGGCATTTGGGACTAAAGCCAAAGCCCCCCCCACCAAAACCACTAGGCCAACTCCAGTTTATTTTTTTTTAAATGTATGCTATGATAAGTGATTCTAAGAGTTTTCAGTTCATCTTTCAGGGATGAGAGGCCTGCCGCTTGCTTTGCCTTTGTACTGTATGCGTCGGTTTATAGCCTGTGGTGCTCTGGGAGATTCCTGTCTTAAAGTCTGAATGGAAAACAACCCTTAAGTTCTAAAGTACACATTACAAAAAGAGTACAAATGTGTTTCTTCTGTCTGCTCTGTTGTCCAGAAAAAGAAAAAAGAGGTTGCTATTGACTTTTCTACGCTCCACTTTAAAAATAAGAGGTGATTGATTTTTTCAACTGGGCTCTTGAGGAGCTCAGCTTCATGCACCTCAGCGTTATTACAGGCCTTATTATTTTAACTTTATTACAATCGATGGCTGCAAGCGTATTATTATTAACATCATAAATACAGGCTCTTTTTCAGACTGGCTTTTATGTAATGACCTTTATTTATTGCTGTTGTTTCTTTTGATTTGTTTTTAATCTACCATAAAGCAACTTCTATTGAGTTCACTTAAAATGAAGAATGTTGTCGCTGTTAGCCACCAGCCATAAAGATGTTTTGCTAACAGACCACACAGCTGTGGATTCATTACAACTTTTATCATTTTCTACACGCTGTAATTAAAGGCACTTGAGCTGAAATGAAATAACAGAAGTTGTTTTTATCGCCAATAGAAGTAATAAATGAGGAATTCAACGGCCTGGTGTGATTGAAGGGTTGAATAGCAACCTCATCTTTCTTCTCTTTCTCTGTGTACCTCCAGGATTTGGACGTTCCACGCCACACGGACCGAGTAGAACCAGTAAAGTCCAGTGAAGGACCTGCAGCAGCAGCAGCAGTAGCAGAAATGGCTCCAGCAGCCATGTCCCTGCCTCCATCCTCGCTCCCCTCTCACCCCCCCTTCCGCCTCTCTTCATCCCTCTTTGTCTTCTTCTTCTCCTGCTTTCTCCTCCTATCATGTCCTGGATACGCCCACGCAGGTGCACCTGAGAGCAACTGCTCAGCTAGTGGAGACCCGTGTCAGGAAGGTGAGAAGACGGGCATTTTAATGTGTGAATGAAAGGCGGGATTAAGATGACAGGATTAATGTCTACTGTTAACCCTTCAGTACATGTGGCTTATTGAAGAGTTAAGTAATGACAGGGCTAATGTTTGGTAATCTGTGTAAACTATTAATATCATAGAGGCTCATCAAAGCTCAACATGATGAAGTTAAAGTTCATCTTTGATACACAGCAGATTTCTGCAGGCCATTTCTAGGAGAAACTAAAACTTCCATGCACTTTTTTAATTGGCTCATTTACAGTACTTATTTCTTAAGAGGCTTGCACAATGGATTAAATGTAAGAACCAATAACTACTCATGTACATTATGATTGATTACTACGTCTGAGCCATATTGGAGGCAGTGGATGCATTGAATCAATGGCTTAACTGCATTTATATAGCTGTACAGTAAGTGTCCCCATGGTAACTATCCTGTAGATATAATAGACAAATCTCTATTGACTTGGTTGTATAATCCATCCAGGATATATAGAGCCATTATAACATATAAAAATAGACTATAATAACCTCGTATTCAGCCATTTGAGGCAATTATTACCAAGGTGGGAGTACACATTTCCATTGAAATCAGCTAAATCGCCACGTTATGCTATTCCTATGGTGACTATATAAACCACTTCTAATTTTTCTACTCTATCATTTCCTATGAGAGTACACTTTAGAGTTAGTTCACAGCGTTACTGCACAGTGTCCATGGTTTACATCTAATATGGGACCATTTTGCAAGCGTATTCTTGGGCTGCCCATCCAGGGTCTCTACAAAAAAAAAGGACATACATTTATATGCCAGTTGCCAGGTGCTAATGCACTGGTTTAAGTTAAACAATGTCAGCAGTATATCTATCACACAACCACACCAGGGCGGCCAAACCAATTAAAGGCAACAGTGTTTCATTGCCTCGGAGCGAACTGGTGAGTTATCGTCTGCTGGAGCCAATGTGCTGTCCTGAACCCAGAATGCATTGATCCATTTCATTAAGTTTGAGCAGGACAAATGGGACCATATGGAAAATCTCCCACTTATTAAAATCTTTCATCAGGTTGTACTGCCAAATCAGATTTTTTATTTTTTTTTCTACAAAATTCCCAGTGAGAGCTTCTTGTGATTCTTCGCTGCAGCATTTTGTTTGATTATCTGTTTTTTATTTGTTTCAGGAGTGGTACTGCCCGTGTGGAACCCTCAGAACCCCTCCGTGGGGGACAAAGTGGCGAGGGCCATTGTGTACTTTGTAGCACTCATCTATATGTTTCTGGGCATGAGCATTATAGCGGACCGATTTATGTCATCTATAGAGGTAGGCACCTGCTAAGTTACCAAAGAGTTATCTTACTATCGAGATGTTTTATTTGTGAGTTTCTCCACGTGGTACATGACCCCTTTGGTTTTTCCTCTGTTTTCGCTTCTTTATCATTTTCTTCTTTTTTCTCCTGCGTTACCTCCTCACCACCTCCTTTCTTTCTGTATTTCTTTTTCTTTGTTGTATCTTCTCTTTTGCTCTATACCACCTATTTTTCCCTTTGGCTTCCACTTTCATTCAATTGTTGTTGATTGGTGTCGGCCTTTCCTTAAAACTCTCCATCTCTTTCCACACTTTCTCCTCTCCTGTCCTTTCCAGGTCATAACTTCCCAGGAGAAGGAAATCACAATAAAGAGGCCGAATGGTGAGACCACCACGGCCACGGTCAGGATCTGGAATGAGACTGTGTCTAATCTCACTCTAATGGCCTTAGGTTCCAGTGCCCCTGAGATCCTGCTGTCTGTTATTGAGGTGAGTACAATATGAGCCTGGGTGCTTTCACATTAGATAAAGTGATACAAAAAGTAATGGGAACACGATAATCTGATTTTCACCCCTCCTTCAGGTGTGTGGTCACAATTTCGAGGCTGGTTCTCTGGGTCCCAGCACAATCGTGGGCAGCGCTGCCTTCAACATGTTCGTCATCATCGCCCTGTGTGTGTATGTGGTTCCCGATGGTGAGACACGCAAAATCAAACACCTTCGAGTGTTTTTCGTCACAGCGGCTTGGAGTATCTTCGCCTACATTTGGCTGTACCTGATTCTGAGTTTCTTCTCCCCTGGAGAGGTGGAGGTGAGGATGAACAGACATTAAAGCTAAAAAAAGGAGAAAAGTTTGTGCAAGAGGAATTTAAGTACAAAAATAGAAAAAGGAGGGAACATTGAGGGGGCTGTTAACTCTGTCTCCTTTCTTCTCTATAGGTATGGGAGGCGGTTCTGACCTTCCTCTTCTTCCCCCTCTGCGTGGTCCAGGCCTGGGTGGCCGACCGCCGCCTCCTCTTTTACAAATACGTCCGTAAGCGCTACCGTGCAGACAAGAATCGGGGCATCATCATTGAGACCGAGGGAGTGGCAGACGGAGGGCTAGGAGGTATTGATGGAGGGGGCGGAGGAGCACTCGGTCCGGGGGGTTTCACCAAGATGGACATGCTCGAGCTCGATGGACAGATGGCATTGAATTGTCACAGCGGGCTGGACGGAGGGATGATGGAGGAGGGAGGACCAAAGGATGAAGAGGATGAGGCCAGAAGGGATATGGCGAGGACACTGAAGGACCTAAAGCAGAGGCACCCGGATAAAGACATGGAGCAACTGATTGAAATGGCTAACTATCAGGTAAGGAGGAGCCATGTTGCATTAGCTTTGTACTTTAAACAATAGCTTAGTAGAGGAGTATACTATAGTACAGTAAAGTATATACAAGAGTGTAGTAAAGTAGAATATCTAGCCTGTATTTATTTTAAGATAAGTATGGGTGAAACATGTTCATTTGAAACAGTGTCTAGCTAGAACTGGAAGGTGACTAGCTTATTTTAGCATTTAGACTCAAAGCAGGCTGAAGTTGCTAGCTCAGCATTGTCTTGAGTTTGAAGCACAAACAATCACACTCTAAAAAGTTTAAGAACAGGTTGTTATTTCCTATGAATACAGCTATTTCTTAGAGGGGAAAAAAGCAGCTGTCTCGGTGACCCACTGGAGTTGCTTTGACGGGTTTGGTAAATAATAGCTAATACAGCAACTCGATACTCCCTTTAAGCCTGTATCATCATATATCTGTTTGTGCATGGTTAAAAAAATGAGCTTTAGAGGTGATAATGAGCTTATTTCTAGCGTTCAGAGAGAGGATTGTGTGTTCGATAGATTTCCTCTGCTTTCATTTTTATGCTAGGCTAAGCTAATCCCTTCCTCTGCACCTAATACAAAGACATGAAAATGGTATTAACTTTTTATCTAATGCTCTTTAAATAGAAAAAAAAATCCTGTTTCCAAAAAAAGGGTCAATCTGTAGATGAAACAAGGACATTAATGTATATTAGTTTGGTCATCCTTTGAAAAATAATCTCTACATTTGTATAAATATGATGCCTGTAAGCTGCTGATGAAGCTCTCATATCGTTCACCTTGTTCGCTTTTCATCTTTTCTGTCTCGACTTTTGTTCCTCAAAGTTTAGTTCTTTTCTCAGCTTGTGAGCTAAAAAGCCTTTTACATCGAACACAATGATGGAGTCGAGAACATAGCACCGTGCATCGCATTTCGTATGCGTCTCCTCTTGAGGGTGACTTTGTGTTGGAGGTGACGCTGTGACAGATTTAGATGAGAACAAGGTGTCTTATGGGTGATAGCCGGCACGGCAGCAAACAGCTGTTACACGGAAAAGTTTTTGAAATGATCAAAGAGTAACTTCTGAACCATATTGTGTGTTTGATTAATTAATTATTTAGCCTACATTACACTAAACTTCTAAAGTTAATTAAAATGAACCTCCTTATTCATCAACCACAGCTATGCAAACACACTGAACATAAACAAATTATGAGGAAGTGAATTGAAGTGTTGGCTGTGTGTCAGATAGACTCACACTCTCTTTAATCTCACTCACAGAAAGTAAAATAGTAAATACATTCTTAAGGGCAACCCTCATGTTATGTTATGTTATGTGCTGATGAACCAATAGTCTGCAATAAGGATGGTGCCTGCAGTCGGCTTCATTGACAGCACTGTAATGTGCAGCCCGCCTGCCATCCAAGTGATATTTTGCCCGGTAAGTTCCATGAACGTTACAAAAGTGAACCCGAAACGTCATCCCTGGTGGATGTAGGTCGACAAAAAATTTGCAATACAAGGTCCACTTGTGACCTTTTTCTGTGAGCCTTCAACTTGTAGAGATACAGGAATTGCTATGTTTTCAAGCTGTGTCTTTGGGCTCTTTGGTCAAAAGCTCTTCCAAAAAGCTTGCAAGTGGACCTTGAGTTAAGGTTTTTTGGGGAAGTTAGATTGTCAATTGTTAGGAAGTATTCATGAGCTATTGAAACAACTGTAAGTGCTTTGTTTTCAAATTTAACTGAAGGTTAAATTTGGCTTTAGTTTAGCATTTGTTGTCGTGGCTTCTCACAGATACTAGATTCCCAGGTGTCCCTCGTGAAAAGAAAAAGGTTACGATAAGGACCCTCTTTTTTTTGCATCCTTTCAAACTGAACCGTAGAAACTGTTGAAGCCTCCCTTTCGCCGCTCCCCTTCTTTCTTACCTTGTCTCCTCTTCAAGACTTTTTAATCTGATTTTTGAAAGGAGGGAAGGAAACGTGTTTGGCAGGCTCCCAAAGGTGCATTGGGCACGCTCCCAGATGTTTTTTTGCACTCAGGCCTCCATCTCCCTGCAGCTCCTCCCTTCAGCATCGTGCTGTAAATAAGAATGGCAGAGGCACTAGAGATTAAACTGCTCTGGATAAATTAAGGGTCTTGAGTTGTAATGAACCATTAATTAAAAACTAAATAGTGGTCCTCTTGGATTTGGACTTTTATTAAGTTAAGCCAAGTTTCTCTGGAGAAAAAAAAACAGATTAAGTTTAAGTAAACAACAATTACAGATTCCATCCCTCGGAAGAGCAAAAAAGCTGACTCACTTCCCACTTATGTGAATAAATCACAGCATTCCCAGCTGCAAGGCCACTTTTAATCTAATGATTACTACAATATATTGGCCAATTTATTTGTTTCTGTTTGGTGGATCGTTGGGATATTTAATTGTTTTTCACACAAAAAATGTCAGTAAAGTTAATCTTATAGATTGATAAAGCACATCATATTTGTAGTTTAGAATAGGAAAGCTGACAACTTCAATGTAATACATTATGAAGAAGTTTTTTCACTTATGAAAAGAGATAGCTATAATGTCAAACACGTCAGTTTCAGTTTGATTGCACTTAGACATACGGTAGTCCTCGTCGCAGTTTGTGGGTTCGAATCAGACCTCGGCCCATTGCTGAATGTCATCGCCCACTCTCTCCTCTTTTGTGTTTGTCAAGACCACACTAACCGAGACAAAGACATAACTTTAGGGAAGACATTTAGGGATCGAGACCGAGTCCAGACCAATACCAAGGCAGGGCGAGACTGAGACAAGACCAAGACCATAAATATCAATGATAAATCATCATCTTGTGTGCAGCAGGCGTGTCACTCACTTAGACTGTAACACCAGGAAGGTTGGGACAGGGATAAAAATCGAATTATTATTGAATTGAAGTTATTTGTTCTTTTAGAAAGAGGCGTTTTCCTTCTAATCACAGTAATGACTTGGAAAAATAGCCTTTCAGTGGAGGTCTTGATTTAAAATCCGAGTGAAAATGCTTTCAATTCCGGGACGAGACAGACACCTTCAAAAAGTGGTTGTGAGACCGGTATTGAGACCAAGACTGGTTTAGAGTACTACAACACTACACTCCTCCCAACATT
Organism: Tautogolabrus adspersus; assembly: GCA_020745685.1. Lineage (NCBI taxonomy): Eukaryota > Metazoa > Chordata > Actinopteri > Labriformes > Labridae > Tautogolabrus > Tautogolabrus adspersus. The sequence goes on along the minus strand of CM036556.1, from coordinate 13,691,180 downwards.
TCTAGTCTCTCTTCAATTGTCCTATCCAATAAATGCAAAAAATAATGGCCCAGAAAATAGATCTAAAAAAAAAGCACCAATAGGAACACCTTACTAGAGCACGAACAAGGATCTTAAAACACCTCAATTTAACTTTTAATTGGTTTGTTTTTGTCAATTAGGTCTTGATGCAGCAACAGAAGAGCAGAGCCTTCTACCGTATCCAGGCAACCAGGATGATGATCGGAGCTGGAAACATTCTCAAGAAGCACGCTGCTGACCAGGCTCGCAAGGTGAGAGACAGTTTCCCCCTTAAAACCGTCAGACCTGTTGCTCACAGCACAGAAAACACACAAGCCTCTGAAATGATACTTTTTTCCATCTATTCTTACAGGTGGTGAGTAGCCATGAGACCCAGGCCCAAGAGGACGACCCTCACACCATCAGGATGGAGTTTGAACCGCCTTTGTACCAGTGCTTTGAAAACTGTGGCTCCTTGAAACTGACTGTCGCCAGACATGGAGGAGACCCCGGAGTTACTGTCAAGGTTAGTGTTCATGTTTTTATGTGTATGTCTGGGATTAATGAAAGGCTCTAGGGTCGCTAAGAAGAGCTGTGTGTGTATAGAAAGGTTTGAGTGAGTCTGAGGGAGGGAAGCCAAAAGATGTAGACAGGAGCAGACACCAGAGAAAATAAAAACTACTTTGATACTGATTTCAAACACACTTCTGGCAGTTTTCCAGTTCTTGGTCTGATCTTTCCCATATCATGCTCTCAAGCTTGAGGCTTTGAGCATCCTTGTTTTCTTTTCTGGTCAGAGGCGTGTAAAGGGATAGAACTGTGTTATAACAGAGATCTGGTAGACACAACAACACAACCGTTTCTTTTGATATGTTTTTAGCTTTACACTCAGGTTGTAACTCAAAGAAATAACACATCCTTTTGCAAAGGCTCATTGATCTTTGGCACCACTCCTAAAAGTGGTTACTTAATGGTTACTTAATGGTTACTTAGTGGTTACTTAGTGGTTACCTAGTGGTTACTTAGTGGTTACCTAGTGGTTACTAAGTGGTTACTTAGTGGTTACTTAGTGGTTACTTAGTGGATACTTAGTGGTTACTTAGTGGTTACTTAGTGGTTACTTAGTGGTTAGTTAATGTTTACTTAGTGATTACTTAGTGGATACTTAGTGGTTACTTAGTGGTTACCTAGTGGTTACTTAGTGGTTACCTAGTGGTTACTTAGTGGTTAGTTAATGGTTACTTAGTGGTTACTTAGTGGTTAGTTAATGGTTACTTAGTGGTTACTTAGTGGTTACTTAATGGTTACTTAATAGTTACTTAGTGGTTACCTAATGGTTACTTAGTGGTTACTTAATGGTTAACTAGTGGTTACTTAGTGGTTACTTTGTGGTTACTTAATGGTTACTTAGTGGTTACCTAGTGGTTACTTAGTGGTTACTTAGTGGTTACCTAGTGGTTACTTAGTGGTTACCTAGTGGTTACTTAGTGGTTACTTAGTGGTTAGTTAATGTTTACTTAGTGATTACTTAGTGGATACTTAGTGGTTACTTAGTGGTTACCTAGTGGTTACTTAGTGGTTACCTAGTGGTTACTTAGTGGTTACTTAGTGGTTAGTTAATGGTTACTTAGTGGTTACTTAGTGGTCAGTTAATGGTTACTTAGTGGTTACTTAGTGGTTACTTAATGGTTACTTAATAGTTACTTAGTGGTTACCTAATGGTTACTTAGTGGTTACTTAATGGTTAACTAGTGGTTACTTAGTGGTTACTTTGTGGTTACTTAATGGTTACTTAGTGGATATTTAATAGTTACTTAGTGGTTACTTTGTGGTTACTTAATGGTTAACTAGTGGTTACTTAGTGGTTACTTAGTGGTTACTTAATAGTTACCTAATTGTTACTTAGTGGTTACCTAGTGGTTACTTAGTGGTTACCTAGTGGTTACCTAATGGTTACTTAGTGGTTACGCTGGCCTTATACTCTGAATAAGAGATTTTATTTCGAGTCTCCAACCGAGAGTCTGTGTCTGTCAGTGGAGTGATATCTGATCAGCTCCCTATCACAACAGGGTCTTTGCAAGGCTGCGTCTCCTCGTTTTTTCTTCTTGTATACGAATGAAACTACGATGCAACATCAGTGCTCTCTGTAAAGGTTTGCTGACAGCCTTGGCCTCAGTCTGCCGTCTACTGAAGGCTGATTTTGTCAAGTGAAGTGGCCTATTTAACCCACACAAAGGCTCATCAGACGTGGTGTCTGAGCAGCACTTTAGAGACGAACAAATTATTATCTTGAGCAAAGAGGGCTTTCCACTTCTTGATGACACACTTGTAACAACACAACTGTTCTATTCTCAGTCCCTGACTGCAAACCTTTGTTAGCCTTTTATAATCCCTGAAAAACTTCCAAAAGCACACAGCATTTAATTCCTGAAAGGGTTTTGCAACTTTAGCACCAAAGAATCAATAAAAACCAACTAACAGAATGTCATCATTTAATGGAACGACCATCTGAACTATGAATTTAAACCTGCTGTAAATGTGCCAGTCTGTAAACAAGGTGCAAAAACAACACATTATCTTTAAAGCTTGTCAAACATCTATTACACATCCTGCAGATATGATAAACATAAGCTTACATCCAAAGTGGCGTTTTGTCTGCCTGCTTAGTGTAAGTCCAAGCTTTACTTCTTTTATCTACGTCTCTTTAGCTGCTCAATGCTCCACTACTTTTACAAGCTAAACCAATTGTGTAGTGTGTATGTGCATTTTACTGCTTTTGGTCCGAAACAGTTGCCTTCTGCACATGAACACAAAGATAATAACATTGGGAGGGTGAACCAGAGTTTCTGATTTTAAAACCAAAATACTGAGCCAAACACTAAAAAGATGGTGGAAGTTGAAGCTAACGTCATAGTCCAGTGATTATTCAGTTGGTGTAAAAGTATAAAGTAGAGAAAGTGTAAGCAAAAATGTTGTGCCGACATGGCGAATTAAGCCATTTTTATTTACTCTATTTATTTAACCTTTAGTTAACCAGGTTGGTCACATTAGGTGGCATTAGGTGCTAACCCTAGCCAAGACAGTCAGCAGCACAAACATAAAGTTACACACAGAAACACAAAGGGAGCATAAGGACAATTTACAAAACACTCAAACTCGCATTAAAAGAGAAACATCTATGATGGATACTGGGAGTCAGTAGTTCAATCAGTTGAGCTAAAAGCATCAACATCCTATAGAATCTGTTTCCAGGTCTTTCATTTTAGATTTAAAAACATGTAAGGACACCAGCTCCTTGAGTTTCTTGAGTTGATTTTCTTACAAATAAGCACATAGATGTATTGACTTTAGAAGACTTTAGGGGGCGGCAGTAGATCGGTCTGTGGGTACTTGGGTTGGGAACCTGAGGGTCGCTGGTTCAAGTCCCGGTGCTGCCGCCCCCTCACTCTGACATCTCTCCATTAGTGCATGTCCATAGGATCCTGTCGTGAGTGTAAAATTTAATTTCCCTTTGCTTTAAGCATTTATAACTAAAATGAAAATAGTTTTTTTCTGCTTTCATAATAACAGCAAAATAAATATTCTCATGAAACTCTAATGTCTATTTGTAAATATACATCTGAGTGATTATGAAGCATCAGCATTCAGGAGTCCCAGCAACATCAGCCTCTGTGATGGATGCATTGAAAAGTAAATTTAGAGCTGTGTCACTCATAAACATTTCATTGAGAGTTATAAATAGAGCTAAGCTCAGAGTAGGGCTACAATAGCACCACCAACACCGAGTCACATATCCAGCTTTGCCTACAAAACAGCAACGGATTATTTAGAAATACAGATTTTTGTTTTCTCTTTCATAGCAGCTGAAAGAATGTGTTTGCTTTTACGAAACAAAGGTGATTATGTGAGCTGCCTTTGAACAGGGCGGATAGTGTTAATAAACAGGCCAGATGGAGAGAGAACAGAGGAGGAGAAGAAGAAGAAGAGGTTACAGGGGAAGTTTTGTTGTACTATCTTCAAAGTCTTCATTATCAGATTGTATCTGACCAGAGGGCTCAGTTTAATGAAGCTGTTTCTCTTGTTTTCTCTCACCCTCTGTTCTCTTCTCCCAAAATGCCTCTCCTCCATTTTTCTTCTCCTCTATCTCTCTCTCTCTCTCTCTCTTCTTCTCTGTGCTCTCTATTCTTCTTCTCCCTTTGTGCTTATCTACCCTTTTCATATCTGTTCCCTTTCTGTTTCATCTTTGACGGCTCTCTTTGCTCCCTCTCTCCCTCGTCTCACCCCACTTCTCTGTGCTCATATCTCCCCCCCCAGGTGGATTATCGCACAGAGGACGGTACAGCGAACGCAGGTTCGGATTATGAGTTTGCCGAGGGAACGCTCGTTTTTAAGCCCGGAGAGACCCTCAAAGGTAAAAATTGACAGTGACAGTTACAATTTATGAAATATATCTCCCCGGGCTTCAACATAAACTTGCATAAATATTGGTGCTGTGAGTCTGTTACACAATCTTAAATTACAATAAATACGCTTCTTTTATCAGAGATCACGGTCGGAGTGATTGACGACGACATCTTTGAGGAGGACGAGTATTTCTACGTCCACCTCAGTAACCCTCGCTTGGTTGGTTATCCTGAAATTGGCACCGCCCCATCGGATGCCAGCGTCACCCCGAAAGCGGTGCTGGGTGACAACCACACAGCGACAGTCACCATCTACGATGACGATCATGCAGGTGACAGGAACTCCTGAAACGAAACAATGCAATTGAAATGTTTTATCTTAATTCATCCATGCCCTATGATTTAGAGTCAAGGATGTAGTGTTTGATACAAACATTGAAACAAGACATTAAAGGCAAAGCTAGTTTCCACTTCCTCATGTTGGACGCTCAATAAGGCGTTAAAGCTAAATTGATTTGAATGCTTGTGCCATCTAGGACTGAACCCAACTCATTATTTACAAGTTGAATCATTCTTGGGCCGTTCAATACTAAGCCTTGGCTATTTCCACAGTTCAGCATTACAGACACCCTCTCCATCAGCTTGTTTAAGTTTAAGATTGATGATGTGAACATTTCCAGCCATCACTTTCTCAGTGTTTAAAGGCATAACATGCAACATGCTGAATATTGATATGTGCAAAAAGAAAGTGAAGTCAAACTCCCTCTTGATTGGTTGTTCTCGACTCTGTGTTCACATGGACGGGGCGGAGCTTCCTTCAGCTTGTTTTTTTGCGAGTGAATTGGGGGTGTTCTTGACCATTGTATTTATTGTCACCTTCTGTGCACGATGCGATGTCACAGAATGATATGATTCTGTCATGAAATTAACGACATGGATCTGATAGAAAATGTGTGCATCCTGCCAGCTTTATTTTGACTCTGTTGCTTTGCGGCAGAGTCCCAGGATGACCCGTGAAAAACAATCAGGAGATGCTTGAAAGAGATCCAGCGCCCTTAATGTTGTTCAGTAACAAGAGTTTAATAACTTCCAAAGAGAATTAAAGGGATGGAGGCTGAGTGGGCGTTTACCTCATGCTAATTATCTTTCATCTGGAGAGAGTGGGTGGTAATCTATTATCCCTTTCACTATATATACGGCACACCTTAGAGAGCAAGCTAGTGAGTGAGGGCGTAGGTGTTCATCAACCATCATTTACATCTCTCTAGTTTTTCCTCCTGTTCATAATACTGTGTTTTGTTTTTAATGTATCTTCTTTTTTTCTTTCCTCCTTCTTCCTTCCCTCCTTCCTTCCTTCCTTCTTTCTTTCTTTCATTCTTTCTTTCTTTCTTTCTTTCTTTCTTTCTTTCTTTCCTCCTTCCTTCCCTCCTTTTTTCTTTCTTTCATTCAATTTCCTCCTTCTTTCTTTCCTTCCTTCCTTCTCTCTTTCAATTTCCTCCTTTCTTTCTTTCTTTCTTTCTTTCTTTCTTTCTTTCTTTCTTTCTTTCTTTCTTTCTTCCTTTCCTCCTTCCTTCTTTCTTTCCTTTCTTTCTTCCTTCCTTCCTCTTTCTTTCTTTCCCAGGTATCTTCACCTTTGAGATTGCCAGTCAGAGGGTGAGTGAGAGCGTAGGAGTGATGGAGGTGAAGGTGCTTAGGACATCGGGTGCTCGAGGCCTTGTAGCTGTCCCTTACAGAACTGTGGACGGCACTGCTAGAGCAGGGGATGACTACGAACTGGCTGCTGGCAAGCTTGAGTTTCAGAATGACGAGACCATGTAAGTACAGACATGTCGTTGTCGGTAACTGTTATATCTCCACATTTAGGAAACTTTATCCATCTTTAAAACAGAACATCTTATAAAACCCAAAGCACTTTGGGAGCTTTCCTTTTGACACAATGTGGTTTCTAATACGCGGGCACTATAGGTGAGTGACACATCTTTTGATTGCCGATGACACGTTCCAGTTTCCTTTCAGAGTGACTGACTCTCATTCAGAACTGCTGTTTAGGTTAATTAGGTGTTAACATTCAGTCACTGTATAAATAGCTCTATTAGGTAGATAACGGTGTAATATTGCCCCTCTTCAAGGTAGGCTACTCTGCATTATTATGCTTGCGCACACATATGCTCGCACACACACACTTGCTCTGGCGTCCTTGGGCACATGCATTTTTAATTTGCTGATGTTAGCTGTGTTAAATTGACCAATACATAAAGCGGTTGGGAATGCAGTTTCCTCAGTGCCTCTTGGGGCCGATAAACCAAGGCCTCTGTGTGTGTGTGTGTGTGCGTGCGTGCGTGCGTGCGTGCGTGCGTGCGTGCGTGCGTGCGTGCGTGTGTGTGAGAGAGAGAGAATGTGAGTGTGTGTGGTGTTAAACTCAATCTGTGAAAAGACCAATTTAAAAGTGAGGAACATTTTTCTGGCTCCATTTTCTTTTTCAAGTACTTGATTGGCAAGGTCAGTAATATTAATCAGGGCTTAAGTATTACAAAGTAGGGCTAGTTAATGCTCTTATGTTAATGAGAATAGTTTTGATTAACTATGTTGTTGTGTCAGGGGGAAGCCAACTCTTGGCAAGGCCACTCAAAAGCTGTTTGTCTGTGACTTGCCCCTCGATAAAGACTGAGAAGATGGAGTGTGTCTACCTGTGTGTTTGTGCTCATGAACTTATATCCCTGTACTGTAGTTGAATTATTTTGGGAATGAGGCCATTTCTGGCTCAAAAGCTGTCCGAGTTTCAAGATTTCGGCTTCATGTAAAAAAAAATAGAATATCATGGGAGCCACACCTGATTTCTAATTTCTTAATTCATAAAATGTAGTTGTGATCAAGGCTTCAAGGGAGGGGGATGGGCACTTTTCAAAGAGGGTGCTCATAAGTATAAGATGACAAATGTATGTGTGGGTGTGCAAGACCAGAATTTAAAAATGAACAAGAAGCTTGTTACCAGCAGCAGTTAAGTCTGAGTGTCACTACAAGGGCAGAGTATAAATTCATGTGTGTGTGCTCATGGAAAAGTAATAGTTTGAATAGATCCTTCCTTTTTAAATGGACACTACTTTCCCCATCAGCAAATAGTGTGCCTTCATTCTCTAAGGCCAGACATACACTGTACGTTTGTATCAATGTCGTGGTGGAATGTCGACTCACACTGACAAAGGGAATGGTTTATGCTACAGTACACACTCAAAGTTCACGGTTTATGTGCTCACACGACCTGAGTGCTCACCCTGTGAGTTTAAAGTTGGGATGGAGGATTGACAGTTTCCTTTGAAAACTCCAGCAGACAGAAGTTGAAGTCAGATCGATCCATGTGTATTTCAGTCGTCTTGTAGCATACAGTGAAAGTATGCTCTTGCTCTCCCAAACACACACACACACATGCTCATAATCTCTAACAAAATACAGTTAACTAGCAGGCCAAATCATTACACATTTTCCCTTGCAGCTGGAGGTCCACAGCTTTTTCCTGCCAATATTTACCTCACTCATATCTTTTATGATAGGAGGGGGAAGACACACGCAGGCATGCTGGCCAGCTGTTGCCATGGTGCTTTCAGATGCTGTCTGCAATTTTGCGCTGGTGCAATTAGGAAAAAAAGCCTAGAAGTTGGGAAATCGTCCCTACTTCAAAATCAGTCATGTGACTCAAAAGTCAGGTCAGAAACGTCCTGAATTTGCACGGTGTATGCCTGTCCAAAGAAGTATGTGTTTATTCTAAAATACATCTTTAGATTTATTGCAGTCAGACCTTTTCTATATAAATAATGTCAGAAATGCTTTACCATCAGAGTTGATCCATGAGTTTTAGGCTACATCAGTGTGTCTTGCTAATAATTTTCATAAAAGGTTGCACCATCCCATAATATTCCTCCCTTGTTATTTTTCCCTCTTCTATTCACTTCTCTTTTCGCTGTTATTCCTCTCCAGTTCTTGTTTTCTCTCCTCTTTTCATCATGACGCCTTTGAGCCCCATGTCAAAAATTGACCGGTTCTCTACCAAAATTTCAATCAGCTTTTATCCACTGCACTAATTTGTGACTCTCCTCCTTTCTTCGCCTCTTTTTATGTCTGAATTTTGGCTCTTTATCAACCTTGGATTTGCTCAGTAAAGCTTTTTAATTCCTTTCTTTATCTTTCATTTTTTTCCTTTTGGTCCTCTTTTCTCTCTCTCTTTCTTTGTCAGATATCTCTTACATCTCCCTCCCTGTTTTTATGTCTGGTATATTTTTAGATTTTCTTTCACACAGGGTGGTTTTTGTGATCCACCTGCCTTTTCTCCTCCCCCGTTCACCTTCTCCTTTAACCTCATCTCCCTATCATCTCATGTCTCTTTCTCTCCCTCCCTTTCTACCTACCCCTGCTCTTCTCTCATTTGCATCTTCCATCTTTCTGCCTTTCACCTTATTTTTTTTTTTTTAACCCTGTCACCTTTATCTTCCCCCCACTGTCTGTTAACTCCTCTTTTCCTCCCTCTCTCCCTTTTTGCTTCACCTTCTTGCTCCTTTATTTCCCCCTCTACTCATCTTCTCTATCCATCCATCTCTGTCTGACCCTTTACTCAGAGAAGAGGGACTAACTGCCGAGGCAATTTAGCCCGATCACAACCCAGTCATAACTCAAAATCACATCGCCCTCCATTCTTCCTTTTTCCTCCTACGGTACTTTTTTTTCAACCTACGTAATAGTTTTGTTTACCCATTTTGTCTATTTTCTGCATTCAAGCACCCTCCATTTATCTGTCACTTTCCATGTTTATCCTGTCTGTGGGAATGAGCTTTCTAAAAAGTTGAGGAAAACACTGAATTCATAAAAGTAAGAGCCTGGACAGGGGTATGGGTGGGTGTTGGATGAAAAATTGGTTGAGCACAGTGCTGCTTAAAATTCTTGGGGGGGAAATCTAAAAGGCTCTGGAGCTGAACTGACAAGAGGAGAGGAAAAAGGAAAGTGAAAGGGGAAGAAAAGGGGGCTGGGGAAGTGGGTTCTTCAGTTCAATTTCATGAGCTCCAATCCATAAAAGATAACATGATAGCACATTGATCAAGTAAGCTCCCTTTTCTCTTACTTCCTGCCATTAGAGGTCAGGTTTCAGCTGGATGTGTCTTGCTTATTTAAGAGAATTTAAAGATAACTTATTAACTTAACTGCCAGCTCACACACTGCATAATGTGAGCCATGCCTCTGAAGGACCTATGAGGAGTCTGAAGACATAACCCCTAATGATTTCATAGGGATGTCGTCATGGTTATCTCAGCTTCAGCTTGACATTTTTGTAGTAAAAAAAAACGTGTTAAAAAACTTGTGTAATTAATGTAGGTGAACAGCTAGTGACCATGTTCACACAGAAGCCATTTATTTCTTACATCATGCTTAACGTTGGAAGCTCAATTGGTGTTATAATGTTGCACTGTAAAAGATTTATGCAATCTGGATGATGCAACGTCATTTCCTACCTAATCGATCAGCATATGAAAGACAATGAGTTCAATGTAGAGTTGGTCGTCACTCATCTGGAAGGTCGGGAGTTCGATGCTGCAGTCACATGTCGACGGGTCCTTGGGCAAGACACTGAACCCCAAACTTCTCCTGCTGCGTTGTTAGGATTGTGTGAATGTGTATGACTAATGATGGACACTTTACATAGCAACCTCTGCGATCAGGGTGTGAATGTGTTGTGAATCATTCATATAAAATATATTTTATAAGCCATATCCTACAAACAGACTACAGCTAACATTAGCATTGAAGCACTTTATATATACTATTACCATTAGCAAGGGGATATCAACATACATTTTACTATTTGTTAGTTTCCCACAATAAAAAAATAGTTTAAAAGATACATAAGAATGGGGTTAATTCCAAGCTAACAAAACGTTAGTTGAATTTGGTTGAATGCTAACATTTGCTGTTGTCTAACATTAGCTAACAATTGTTAACATTTGCTGTTGTCTACACTATAACAATTGTTATTGCTATTTGCTACAACCATAGAAACGTTAATATTCAGGCTCTTTCTAGATTACCATTGGCTAAGCAACAGTTAGAAACAATTACTGTTAGCAACAATTAATTAGTGGTTAACTATTGAATTGTAACTTAATGTTAGCTAGGTTTAATGCTAACATTAGCTGTTTTCTACATAAGCTAAAAGCTAATGATTTAATTTGGTTAGCTTGAAATATGAAACAATGTCCCTCTTGATTTTTTATTGTCATTTATCTTTTCAGTTGCTCATTTATCACAAAGTAGTGAAATGATACCGAATGTCAACAACCAGGAATAAAGAAGTATCAAAAAGTATCAATAGCAACAATTCATGACAAACGCTTTATCAGGATACTAACAAAAAGAACAGGTCTAGACAGTCCTTGATGTTATATTACAACGAGAGAGTGAATCCACAATCAGCAACCACTGTAACAGCATTTTAGCTTTCCTCCCATTACGTCAGAGGAAAACAGGTCACTGTGTGAATACAGTTAATTATTCAGGAATCATAACAAAAGATGCAATCCTATTAAATTATAGCACATCTAGGGCTCAGAATTCTTTCAGCTTGAGCCATACTTGTGACTAAAAAGCGGGATATCTCATACTTCCCTCTGTCTCTTTGCATTTCTTTGCTCTGTCTCTTCTTCATGAGAGTGCAACCTTAAGATACCACAGTGCACTTTAACAGGATACTCGTATGTAACAATGTTTCCAAAGCAAGAGACCTCCTCGCAATCCAAATCAAATGGAAAATAGTGCTGCAACACAAATATCGGAGAATATTTATGACACTGTGGTGGAGATTTATTTCCTCTGTGCAAATGTGGTTTCATATTCAGTGTTAAACATGGATGGAAAAGCAGATGGAGTCAGACATGTAGAGCTGAAGATTGAACGGTTGAAGAGGGAGAAGATAAAGGAGGATGTCTTTGTGTCATGACTTAATTATGAACTGGGGATAGACGTGATGAAGTCATGGACTGAAAGAATGACTTGAATGTTCCAGTTTTCTTACACATGAGTGAATTTATTCTGAGTCGCTCTGTACGGAATCACACATACACACACACACACACACACACACACACACACACACACACACACACACGCACATATATACAGCAAATTGAATTTTTTTTTTTCCTGTATTGAGAAATTCCTTCCATACCTTTGAGTCATTGAATATTTTTCGTATTAATGCCTCTCCTGTTTGCCAACGAGACCTAAGAGTCTCAACCATTTCTCTGTCAGCCTCTCCGCCATCCTACCTTCTCTCTCTTTGGTTGTTCTATTTGTTAATCATGAGCGCATTACAGCATAAAGTCATAGGCTAAATGAACAATGTTTGCGTGTTTGCATGTGTGTGTGTCCAAGAGGGAAAGAGAAAGAAAAAAGAGAAAGCGAGAGACAAAGAGGCTCAGCACGGCCAGTTTATTCTTAGCCTTCCTCTGACCTGCAACTCAGTACAGAGTCAAAGCCAAGACACAGACGTGTGTGTGTGTAGGTGTGTGTGTGTGTGTGTGTGTGTGTGTGTGTGTGTGTGTGTGTGTGAGGTCCTCTCCCCTGGCTGCTCATTATAAATTTCTAACAGGTGTCGCCACCAAACTGTGCAGACGCCTGTTCAATTACTGCCTTGCCCTGTGTGTGTGTGTGTGTGCGTGTGCGTGTGCGTGTGTGTGCATGTGTGTCTGGATTCATTTACATAGCAAAACAGTTTCAGAGTACTAATACCTTCAGTATGTCACCTTGTGAGGCTGTACTTTTGTATAAAATATCTTACATTGAATTAAATCTTCCTTTACCTCACACCTTCACAAAGTATTCTCTCAACAGTGACGACCATGGAAGATTACCTGTTGGGTTCTTTGAGAGAAATATTTGATTTCGGACCAACAAAGACAAAAGAGGCCTACTTTTGTTTAGCCAGGGTATTTACCTAATGACAATGCCACTGACAGAAATGATCAGGTAAAGCTTCCAAGCATTATCTCCATATATTTCAGTAAACATTGTGAATATTGCTCAGGCTAAAGCTAAAGCTACATGTTACTGGAGAGATCCCAAACAGCCATCTCCAGCGTGAAGCCAATGTTAAAGTGTAAAAAGGTGCAGTTCCTTTGAGTGTCCACTTGAGGCTGACTGCAAAAGGCGTTACATGTGTTTGCCAAGAGGCCAAATCTTGCCTCATCTCCCCATTTTTTCCGGTTGCAGGAGCCAGACGATGACGTCACTAAGACTATGTCCATGTTTCATACAGTCTATGATTGTATCTTCTGTAAATTGAATTTATGCTAGCCTTATCTATGATTGCATCACTGACTGGCCAATCTCGGTTTCTGAAGGCCAATCTTTTTGTTTCGGAATGATAGAGGAAAAAGTCACACCAGCCTCGAAGCTCCTAATGAAAAAAAAAAAAAAAAGGCAGAATACAGCTATCTGTGGAGAAATGAAAACACAGATCTACCATGTCAGCCCTAACCTATCAACAGACATGGGTTGTTTTGGCAAGGTTTCTATTCAAAACAAAAAGACAATATGTTGTTTTGTTTTTAACAGTAACAGAGTGATCACTGAAAACACCCCCTGAAGTGCACCAGCAGATTTACCACTTCACAATATTGAGCTTTCCTTTTCTTTTTTTAAATCCCAGCATGCTGCCATGTAGCTTTATGTGTTAATGAAGCCCAAACACAAGTTCTTAGTGTTTTTGACAAAGCTGTCAGACGAGCTGTGATCATACATTAGCTGCTGGTGAAGGAGAAGTCAACTCACAACACATTCTCCCTTCAGCAATGTTTCTTGGAATCAAAAGAAACCGACAGAGGAAATTGAGAAACTGAAAGTGTGAGTTGTGTGTGCATGTGGGTGGGTGCTTGCCTGTGTCGAATAGCTTGTAGGGTGTTTGATATTTGCAACCTGTTTCTCCGTCTGTCACCAAAGTAGGGTGACTAACCCAAAGCTGGTCCCAAAATAAAACATCCCTTGAACTCAGAATCTACTCAATCTGCACACTTTATTTGTGTGTAGTGTGTGCAAGAGTGCATGCATACTGTGCTGTGCTTTCTGTGTGCATACTGTACATACAGATGCATTCAAGTGTTGCATTCATGTTTCCTTGTTTGTTGCTGCAGGTGCATGTGAATGTGTGTTAACAGTTCGCTGAAATTAATCACAATTATCCTTTACCCTTTCTTACAAGCGTAATATCTTGTTTTTCTCTCAGCTGAACACACAAACACACACACGAACACACACAGACACACACACGCACACACGAACACACACACACACGCACACACGAACACACACAGACGCACACACAGACACACACACACACACACACACACGCACACACGAACACACACAGACGCACACACACACACACACACACACACACCAGCATATTATGCATTCAAACAATCAGCATGTCTGCACACTGGGCCCTCCCTGCTTCAGCAATCTGTTTAATAAACTGTTTATCATCGTATTGAGATTGAACTGGCTTCCCACAGAAGATTGGATTTTATTCCTCAGTGTCAGTGTGTTGAATTTTCTAGCATGCGTTATTTATCAGATTTGCCTGACAGTGTAATACAACTGTTTAACTGTTTAATCACGGTTAATGGTCAAATGAACCATTAGTACAGGAGAAAAACACATAATACTTAAATAAAATGAGGCTGATTGGTGTGCCATGTTGAAATTGTCATGAAGGGAGTTTGTCATAAACCCAGCATGCACCTTGATGGGTATGTATGCATACCACTTCCTGCTAGGAATATAGATGCAGCAGAGCCAGTGTTCTAAAATTTACAGCCAAAAATCTTTGAAAAATCCCAAAAGACACACACATCCCTAAGTGGGTACGAATAGGTAAAAAGAAGCAAACAAGATCCGCACACCAAGGAGGTCCTGTTTAAAGGATTTATTGACAAGTGACGTGTCCAGCCAACATGCTCGTCCTCACACTTGAAAGTGTATTTTGTGTGTCGCCATCTTAAATCTACATAAGCGTACACGTGACCCAACACATCTGAAATTCATGATTTTCTAACCAGGTACTAACAAACACGTTATTTAAGTAGCATGTTTGCAATAGAACCAAACGTGAGGATTGAAACCGGTAATAATGGTATTTCAAAAACTCATGTGGTGGAAAAACCAAATGACTCCGGACTACCCAACCCTAGTCTGACATCTACTGCATGGCACTAGTGTCAGCCAGTCATAAGAACACTAAAGATACGATCGGTCTTTTCGCTGAAGGCCTGGTTTACTTTTGTAGTTCATATGGAGGCAGCGATATTGATGAAACATATTGATGGTTCATAACCAGCTGAAATGACCTCACAGGAGATTTAAAAAAAAACTTTCTTGTTTCTGTTTCAAGGTGTCCAGTAAGTTTCCTCTGCCGCGTTCTGTCATAGAGTCAGCCCTTGTTTGCCAAACAAAGAGGTTAGGTTATCACTGATGCCTCGTTGAAGCCTGTTGTGACACATTTGTCTTTCCCAATCTGATTATCTACTGTTTAATCAAGGCCACGGGGAATTACTCCATAAAAAAAGAGCAATATAAGCGTAATTTTACAGCAAATTAAAGCCAGCATAGAAAGTAACTTACTGTATGAAATTAAAATGTATGCTCTGTATATAACATTGTACTGTAGACACATATAATTGTGCATTTGATGACAGTTTTCAACACCAGCCGCTGCATTCTCTGATGTCTTATTTTCTCCAGGTTCAAACAGAAGCCTGCTAATGGGCAGATAATACTTTGAACCCCGCTCCACCTCTGATTTCTCAGCCTCCTTCCAATTCCTCTCTTCTTGATGTTCTACTGAAGAACATCAGAATTCCTCTGTCTCTATACGGATGACAGGGTTCTCTGTTTGTTTATTCTTCCCCTGTTTGCTGCTTTGAAACTTTTGATCCCTCCCCACTGTAAGCTCAGCAAAGACGAGACGGCAGAAAGAGCAGAAACAAATGGAAAAGAACGATAAAGGAAGAAATTATGAAAGTTGAAAAGGACGCTTTTTTTTTTTTTTTTTCCGACTGTCATGCATCTGCTCTGGAAATGGAATTAGTAAGAACCGTATCCTGTTATTTCTCTCCTTCCTTTTTTTGCTCTTTCATCTCTTTTTTTTCCATTTGTTGCCAGATCCTCAAACAACTGTGTGAGTGTGTGTTCATTTGTAAAAGGCCATTTATTTCTTCTTTAACTAAAGGAAAACATTGTTTGTCCTTATAGGATTATCAGGATCAATGAGTCAGATCACATATTGAATAAAAAGTCACGGTCTTGACTGGCAGAGAGAAAGATGGAGGACAGAAAGATGATGATGACGGGCTGAATGAAGGAGTCAGGAAGCAAAGATGAGGAAAGAAGAGAGGGAAAAGAAAGCACACAAAAAGAAAGCAAACATGTTTTTACACCCCCCTTCCTCCTATTCCTCTCCTTCTCTTTCTTGACTCTTCTTGTTCCTCCTCCTTCTGTCTCGCTCATATTCTCTCTCTCTCTCTCTCTCTCTTCATCTCCTCTCATGTCAGAGCAGTCAAAGTTAAGTAGCTTAAGTCAGCATCTTTAACGACTTCATAAGCTTTTTCCTTGCGCGTGTCTCTGTGTCTGTTCATGTGTGCGGCCTGTGTGCGCTATCCTTCAGCTGTGTATTGAAATAGATGTGGCGACTGCTGTAAACTATTGACATTTTCGACTGTACTACAGTTTTCCAGCTGGCACTGTCTCACACAACCACACAGCACCCCTGGCTTCCTCTTAACACAACTTTAACCCATCTGCTTAAGGCTCCTCACTCTCTCTTTCTCTCCCTTGGAGTATATTTCTTGAAGCTCCGCTATTTATTATAAAAATATATATTAAACATTGTGGTTAAAGTTGCTGTTGGATGTGTTTACAGTGATGTTTCGACAGATTTTCAGACGTGGGATTGTGCGATGTTAAAGTACAAAAACAGCTCTCAGTGTTTTTTTTAATGCTATCCCCGCTGCCTCAGTCTGTCTGCTTTTTCACCTTTAGTTGTTGTTTCCTGGTTCCCTCAATGCTTCTCACTCTTTGTTATTCAATTCTGTAGTTTAGCATCCCTGTTATTCCCCGCTCCTCTTCTCTTTCAGTCTCTCTGTGTCTCCCGTTTTGAACTTCTTAGCCCTGCATCTTCCCCTGTGGTTGCTTTTTTAGCCCCGCAGTCCCAGGTATTTTCTCTACCAGGAATACACTCAAACACACACACAGAAACACACACACAGAAACACACCCTTTGGTTAGAGTCCTGTGCCCACACACACACATGCACATCTTGAGTCTTGCTATCCTTGTGATCAAACCCCCGTGAGCCACACACGCCCTGTAATCACGGCTCGGAGACCTACCGTGAGCTCTGGCAACAGGCTGCTCCTGCCCTTCCATGCCCATGATTAGAGCCTCAAAACAGGCAAATACGACTGCTACACGCCCCTCTCTTTCCCTGCTATACCCATATGCCCTGGGCCTCCCTGCTCCTCCGGCCCCCACCCCTGCCACACCAAGGCCACATTAAAGGCCACAGTGCTGGGTTCAATGACCACCAAGGCAGGGTAGAAGCTTCAGGGTGGGTCAGCTTGGGTGCCACTTTTTCTTTTCATCTACTTAGTCTGACAAGTTTTCTCATAAACCAAAAGTCCATGTTTACTGTAACTGGTAGCCAGTGTGTCACTCTACTGGCTCAGGTTTTTGGAAAGGCTGTTTCCACGTACTGAATTCTATTTGTGGACGAAGAGAAAACACATCTGGGATTTGGTTTTTCAATTTCTCTTTTCTCCTTCACAATCTTCACCATCTGAAGGACTGGACGTGGGAGCTCTTTTTGAAGTGGAAGAATACAGCCGTGCTTCTTTTCACTGTGCCAGTCAGCGAGGAGGTACACAGAGTACTACGTAGCACAAAGACTTATCATCTTATAACAAAGACTACATGTTTTTTTCCCCCCGCAAATATTCCAACTAAGTGATTGAAGTTTGATAACTAGGGGTGAAGCCTAAAAGTAATATGCTTCGGAAATGTAGGCTTTTTTTGGGGGAATTAAAAAAGTCATCAAACACACGCACATCACTTATTCAGGTGCTGGGTCATAAAAAACACTCCATATGATGCACAGAGACTCACAGCACTATGGCTCCCAAAGAGATTCTTATTTCATCTTATGATATCTTTGTGAGCCATGAGTTGCAAATCTTTTCTGCATCATACCCATTTTTTTAGTTATTCCCACACACTGACATTTCAACTTCTACTTCTTAAAATGTTTGTTCACAAACTACGATGAACCCAACACATACACACAAACACACACGCACACACCCTCAGTACTTCACATCTGCTCTCACATCTGCTCTCCCCACGCCGCCTCTTTCTGATTCTTTCTTCATGTATGTGTTTGCTTCGGTAGCTTTTATCACATGTTTTAAAATGCCTCCATTTTTAGACTTATTTGAGTCTCATTTTGGACTTCTGTTTGAACACAAGCAGTCTAACTTGGTGTGAAAGAGGCATGTCATGATGTCTGCCTTTATTATTCTGAAGATTAGGACTCTCCTTATTGTTTCACCCTTTTCTCTTTTTAGTGGTTGGGATGGGGGATTTTTATTTACCAGCTGCTTGTCCTTTGATTGGGCACAGGTACCGTGTTTTTACAGTAAAGCTGTTTATTTTCCTCATTTTTTGTTGTAATATTCATTAATTAGTTTGAACTATTCTTGGCTTGTATTAATTGTAAAGCACTTTGTTACTTGTTTTTCTAAAGTGCTATATAATTTTTAAAAAGTAATCATTATTATTAGTGAATAGAAATAATAAGAAGTAACATTTTAACAATACCGAATGATATATAACAAACATAAGTTTAACTACATTAAAGTGTAGAGACAAAGCAGCCTATAAGATCTCTCTCTCTCTCTCTCTCTCTCTCTCTCTCTCTCTACTCCTTTTTCCTGTTAAATGTAGAGCGAGGGGAGATTATCCGTGATACTGTTAAAGAGTGTTGATAGCATTTTGCCTTTGACCATTTGAAAAATAAAAATAAAACATGATTGATTGGTCTTTTTTAACTCTGATGTAGGAAACAATGATTTTAATCCGACAAAAAACAAAAAAGTTTTCTTTGACAAATGTCGTGTCTGAAAGGAAAGTGGTCTTGTTCCATATTCGAAGTTTTTCAGAAGTTTAATGTAGTTTTACAAATCCATTTTGAGCAACAGAAAACAACAAACTCAAAAAGAAAATCTTTTTAAGTAAAGTTTTTTAATCTGCCATCCCTGTTTGTTGTCCCGGTTGGTCATCGTTGCAGACATACTGTATGCATGGCCTCATATTGCCCAACAATTCCCCCTCTGATTGGTCAGAGGGCATCGTTAAATTCAATTAGAGCAGTGACCTCTGTTTGTGCATGATTGGACACTGTTCTGATGGCGATATCCATCTAATGAAGTGAAGGGGGAACGATGATGCAGCCTCAGACTGTCTGCTGCTGTCCCATGGCACAGATGACCCAACATGTTTCCAGTGTGCAAGAGAACTACTGGTGAGAATCAACAAAATAAATATTCTGATTGCAATAAGTGATGAAAGCAGTGGGCAAAGCAATCAGGTGCAATCAGACGATAAGTGGATAACACTATTTCAGAGTTGGATTTGAAAAGGGGGAGAGAAAGGACTCATAGTAGGTGGTTTCAATTTAAAAAAGAATAATCAGCCTGCAGGTTTTTAAAGAAAAAAGAACCAGCTCTTACATACTGTACGCACTTAATGATATTTAAAGTATTAATGATGATTTTCAGGATGTAGTTGATGTTGATTAGGATATTCTTGATGATGATGATGAAGCTGCCACAGCGAGTTGCACCATCTGTGCTTGCCCCATATCCCTGTGCCCCTCAACTTCCCAATATGTCAGCACTGTGAAAGGGATGGTCAATGTGGTTACAGCAAAGAGTTGTGGGTCAAAGGATTCCTTAAGTATGAGCTGAGGTGAATGCCCATGCTTAGCCCTTAGTCTGTCATGATGCTACATTTTTTTATCATCTCCGTTTTTTGTCTAAAATGTAACTGCATCATCAACACAATATTGAGTTCTGTCATATAAGATGGCCATCTATTCCATAAAACTGCTCAGGTAAGGACTCAAGAAGGATATAAATATAACCCTAACCCCCAATTTGAACAATCACAGCTCAGCAGGATTTTAAAGTAGCAAATTGGCTTATTCCCGTCTTCCAGCTAAATTATAAAAACAAATAGCTTGACAAAAGACTTCAACTTTATTACATTTGGACATGCAACAATCAATAAATTATGGAAAAAGTTGCCAAACAGTTACATTTTGGTTTTATTCTGGGATGAAAACTGGTTGGTATGACCTATCATAGCATATTAGATATATCTTAAATACGTCGTTTGTCTATTTGATATAGTTGTGAATTTAAAAGAAGAGTTCGTCTTTAAAGAAGTTAACACTGACCACATGTTTCACACCAAATCCAATCAAACCTTGTCATCCTGCTCCTTCTGTTTGACCCATTGACTGTACAGTATATAAAGATGGACCTCCTCTTGAGGTGTGGCAAACATTTCCCACGAGGGGAGCTGCATGGTGAGGTTTTAAAGACAGAGTCTGTACAGTATCAGATCGGCTGTGAGGAGCTGCGGTATTAACCTCAAAAAACACATTTAACCGACCAATAAAACAGCAAAGATCCCTCAGCTGGTTTGAACGATTACTTATAGTTATGGAAAGTTGCGTGACTCTTGTGTTAGTCTTTGTTATGCACCCTTGTGCGTTCCTTTTCTACTCTTCTAATCCTGTGCACACAGCGCTGCAGGAGCCGTTTTTGTCAACAGAGATGTCAATCATGGCTTTAAGCTCCTTTTTATAGCATGAATTAAAACTGAACACTCAATAAATTAGCATAAGAACTAACTATTACCATAGAAACCATGTCTGAAGGGAAAAAAACTAGATTTTCTTTTTCTAGTTTTCCCCATGTCCCTTCTATTAACATGGCGGAGGCGGAGCTTTTTGACCTATACTGGAGTCAGCCAGTAGGAGGAGCTACACATGTTTTGGCTCCAATAGAATGGAACCTACAGCGTCAGGTTTTAAGGTTATTTGGGACTGATCAGGATTTCATATATTTAAAAAAAAAAGGTGAGTGAGAACTGCTCCGTCAAGTTGAGGCCCACCAGTGATCACCTGCGACCTGCTTTGGGTCTCTGCCCGTAGATTGAGAAACTGGTCTCTGACATGATTAATGCTGTGGGAAAGTGATGAGCCAGTTACTGACTGCACTAGCTCAGGGTAATCTGGTATGATACACACACACACACACACACACACACAGACACACACACACACACACACACATTCAGTGATGTCAGAGAGATTAAATCACTAATAGCTCGCGGAGGAGAAGATGTGACTCACACAAGCTCTCCATCGCAACTCACATCTCTCACCCTCCCTCTTTTACTCTTTCCAATACAGCTCTTCTTCTTCTTCTTCTTCTTCTTCTTCTTCTTCTTCTTCTTCTTCTTCTTCTTCTTCTTCTTCTTCTTCTTCTTCTTCTTCTTCTTCACTGTTTCAGACCCTATTACACTCATTGTCTCTCACATTTGTCTTTCTCCACCGTTTTCCTTTATTTGCTTCTCCATCACCCTTATTTTTCCTCGATCCTCCTTCAACTCTCTTCCTCTCCTTGTGTTTTTGGTCTCCTATCTGCCCTCCCTTTTTCCTCAAAATCCTGTCTCTCACTCGTTCTTTCTCTCCTTTATTAATCTCTCTTTCCGCCCTCAACCTCAGCTTCATCCATCTTCCT
Source organism: Tautogolabrus adspersus (assembly GCA_020745685.1). Classification (NCBI taxonomy): domain Eukaryota; kingdom Metazoa; phylum Chordata; class Actinopteri; order Labriformes; family Labridae; genus Tautogolabrus; species Tautogolabrus adspersus. The sequence continues at coordinate 13,669,879 of CM036556.1, read as the reverse complement.
TCCCCGTCATCTCCTCACTTTTATTCTCACCATCACAGCTTTCTTCTCTGTCTCCTCTTCATTTTAAGGGATGATATATCATCCCATCCCTCGCCATCTTATCACTCACCCCTCCGTTCCTTCTCACCTCTTTTGCTCTCTCTTTCGCGGCAACGCGTCTCCTTGCTGCTTCATCGCTTACCCTCTATCTTTATCACCTTTCACTTTATCGCCATCCTTCTTTCTTTCAAATTCACTCTTGATAGTATTTTTTTCTGCGCATAAATATTCATGGCAGGTGAAGTTTAAACAAAGTGTGTTTGTAAGGGAAAAACGTAGTGTTTAAGAAAGTTTGCCTGCTCCTTCAAAAGGTCAGCAGAGGGCACACTCTCAACTAACACATTCTCATTTTACAAGCAGTTCTAAGTGTACTCCATTACTTGTGATTATCGATGTCTTTGGCTCGCTGTAAATGCATCGCCAATAAAGCTCAGCGAGGAGACGACTTTCGGTTTTTATGGTCAGTAAATACAAACGGAGGGTAGGGTAGAAGGTGAAGGATAAAAAGAGGAGAGTGAGATGTGAAGAAGGGAACGTGTCGAGTAAAGAGTCGACACATTTAAACAGTCCCACGTCGTGGTGATAAGAGTGCACCTTTTATCATCTCAGTGCACACAGAATGAAGAGACTGTCACAGGACATGACAGGAAAGTGGCCTCTTTCAGGAGAGTGATTTGCATACTCATTAGGTGTTTTCAGACCAAACAGTTCTGGGGACTTTTTGAAGAGTTCTCTGAGAACTACAGACTATGGAGACTTTTTTCTGTCTGCATTAGCATCGCCATGGTACCTACTAAAGAGGTTTGCTCTAAAACAGGTTCTAGGAACTAAAATAGTTCATAGTTCCTGCGGTGCGAAATCAATGAAAAAGGAGGAGGGTTCCAACAGTTCCTAGAACTATGAAAAAGATCCTGCAGTAAGAAAACGCTTAATGATTCTCATTTTGATTCGTAGAGCTTCCTGAGAGTTATTACTAAATTAGGAAAAAAAACAGCGACCGGCCACCTCTGTATACAGAGGCCAGACACAGCACTGTGGTCATATTTGGGCATGCTGTTTCTTCAAGAACATTTGTTGATAAAGAAATAACTCTGAGATGTCATTCTTCTCTATATTACAAATGATCTCATCTTCATGTCTTAAAAACACACAACAACCAAAAACATCCTGTAAATGAGCTGTGCTTTGGCTGCAAATGATGGATATATGATTATAAGATATCATAGAACACAGTCTAGACCTCCTGTTTTTGTAAAGTGTCTTTAGGTAATATTTATCGTGATTGGGAACTATGCGAAACCGTCTATCCGTCCTCTGTCTGTCCGTCCATCCATCCGTCCATCCATGGGAAAAGCATGATTAAAAAAAGCTGCAATAAAAAATGATGTTACATTTAAACCATGTTTCCATATATGTAGGAATAAAAATACCACAAAGAAACGGTCTGATTAGTTTCTTTAACTTCTAACAGTACCACTTCATGCACAGCTCTCGATAAGTCACTTTCTCCAACTTTCCCTGATGGCCAACGATAAAAACCTATGATGACCTCCAGGTTATAAACACACTTGAGCAGCTATTGTGAGGGATAGATTAGAGATAGATGTACAGGGGGGAAAGGGACGCGGGAGGAGGGTGATGGTGTCCGAGAAAGATGAATAGGCTCAGGGACAGGCAATAAATGAGAGGAGAAGGGGAAGAAAGATGAATGGACCGAGGAGGGGGTCGAGACAGAGACGAGCAGTGGCAGTTGGTTTAGGGGGAAGAGAGATGGATGAAACGCCGGCGGAAAGACAAGAGGGAGAGGAAAAAGGGCAGGTGGAGGTGGGAAGAGAGGGTATCAGAGCAAATGATGGCTTGAGGGAGAGAAGTAAACAAGTAGGGTCGAAGGGAGAGAGAGGAAGGTGGATGATTGGAGAATGGCTAGTAACAGGAAAACGGTCGGCCCTGTGGGTTGAGGATGGAGGGATGAAGGGAGGGAGGTTAAAAAGGGAGAGAAAGAGGAAAAAGGAAGAGTAAAGGATGTTGAGGGAAATAAAAAAAGAAGTGGTCATTTATCTTGTGCCTGGGGCAGGGAGTGTGTGTGCGTGTATTTCTGTGTGTGTGTGTGTGTGTGTGTGTGTGTGTGTGTGTGTGTGTGTGTGTGTGGGAGCCTTTGGCAGGCAGCTCCCTGCGAGCTTGGCATGAAGTTATATACATCCCCCTACCTAAAGGCCTGGACCTTTGGACCACTAATGCAAGTCAGTCAAGCAAAGGTGTTGTTAGACCCATAAAACAGATTGTATTTGTGAGGAAAACTGCTGATAGTATAAAGTTTCTAAGTACACCCTTTAGCCCTGTTAACACAGTGGTTATGACGATCAGCTTAATACTGTTCAAATACACTGAACTAAAACCTGAACGTGTTTAATCCTTTGTTAGATAACAGATAGAGGAGATTTGCGCCGGACATTTAGCTGCCTCTACAGTCGTACTAATACAACTTCTAAGTAAGCAAGAGCACATATTCAGAACTAGTGAGCACTGAATGCTACAAGCTAGCTGTTATCTTCTGATTTCTAGTAAAGATTGTTGTCATTCATATCAGTAAACCTGAGCCCCTGCAGGGAGTTTTCCAGCTATTCATAAAATCAAAAGAAAATGTAATATCGCTATTTTGGATTTGATGTGGGTTGTGTCTTGCTGTGTCTGCTTATATAAACTCATCCATATTTTCATTCTTATCTACCATTAAAATGCCCTTTTATGTTTGTTCTTTTTTGTACTTATTGTGGCCTTTATCCTGACAACATAAATATAGAAATAGACAGGTCTGGAGGAAGGAGGGGCTTACGGGGGGGCCAGCAGCTCCTTTTTTGCCCCATGGCCCCTTTAAAGGTCGTTTCGGCCCTGGTGGAGATCCATAAGTTCTAATAATGAGCCACTGCAGAACATAGTAAGACTGCCACAAAAAGTAAAAATGGTCCGCACATTTCACTGACCTCAAATAGGTTCAATGAAGTCACAAGATAAAATCTACTGCCGGAGTGCGACTAGTTCAACAACACTGAAAAGAAAACGACCATTTAGCTTCACCTAATGTGCCTCCCAACAACATGGAGGCAAGTGAAACAGATTTCTGTGTGTGTGTTATGTAATCCTTCAAACAGCTTGGTTCTCCATAGCAGCCCCCAGTTTGACTAGAACATAAATATATGATGAAGCCTTAAAACTTACATGAGAACAGACAAGATGAGAGAGAAAGAGAGAAGGGCGATAAAAGAACAAGGGATGACAACAATGGAGGAGAGAAGACGAGCCACTGTCACTCATATATGTCTTTGTCTTTAACAATGCTTGTTTTTTTTATAGTTTTTCCACCAACTATGACATGGAGAATAGTTTGGATTAAGTAGCGTCTGTTTGGCTTTCTTGTCTCGTCAGCTCGAATTAAAGAAAAAAAAAGGAGGATTTTTTTTTTTTCACTACATCTTCGCCTGTGGCTTCAAACTCTCCATCTGCTGGTCCCCACTAACTGATCCATCCTTCATCCTTACATTCATTTGCTTGTCTCTGTATTTTTTATTTCCCCAGTCTTCCTTCTCTTCCCATCATTGCCCTCATTTTCATCCATCCCTCTCTTCGTGCGTCTCTCTGCGCTGTCGACAACTGATGGTGATGTATAATTAAAAGCTTCTAAAAGCGTTTGAGGTGGGAGGAGACTAGAACTGGCGGCTGTAGCGTTTAAACAACATTATCTGTAACACAACGACGACGACTTCGGGAGGGCAGAGTGGTTATTATGTATCTTGGCCATCGCCATGGAAACAGCGTAATGACAGCTTCAAGCTCCGACACTGTCGAGCTGAGGGGTCTGCGATTGATGCTTTGCACTGTATGCTCTGTGCAAGTTTTACATTCATATAGTTACATAATGCAAAAGGTTCATATTGATACAAAGAGTATCATTTGAACTTAAATTGATAAATATCCATATTCATGTACCCTGAAAATGAAGAAAATATTAAAGAAGCATAAGTAAATAGATAAGGAATATGTGCTGTAAAGTACACTCGATGTGTGAAGAAAATGCACAGTGTGTTAATTTGTAGCTCCCTTTCCCCAGCTGCCTCTTTCTCATGCCTGGAGGTCAAAGTGAATCACAGCATTGTAAAGAAATGATCATTATTCATAAAAAGTGAGATGTCTCGAGTTGTGTCTTTATCTCGTCATTTTCCCGTGCTTTCTGAGAATGATGCAAAATGGCTGACGACATAAGCTTGTTACATAAACTCTTACATAAAGCCAAAGTGTTTGGTCAAACCCCTGACCCATAATGAAACGAGCCGCTTCAGAATCACTCTCGACTGACTCACAGATTCATGCGCTCTTACACTATGAGGGTTGGCCGATTCCCTTTGGAGACAAACAGTTATGTGATTCCTTTTTTTTTTTTTCCTCCCCAAAACCCTTTTCCCCCTCTGTCAGGAGTCTTTGCTCATTTTTTTTAAATGAACCAAACTACACAAGGAGGGCAAACTGCCATGTGTGAGCTCGCTGAGAGAGTCCGGGTTGAGACACTGATGTCTGTCTCATATGATAGATGTCATGAGCCTCAAATCTTTAGCCAAGCCCTCAATCCCAGCCCCCCCCCCGTACTGTCAGGGTGAATCTAGATCTCTGTAATTAGTATGCAGAAAGACGGAAGGTGTAAATGAACTGAATGTGTTAATCTTAAATAGACTGTTGATTCACACTAATATGCAGAAATGTACTGGCTGTTCACTAAACACCAACTCACTTCCACCGTTTTAAATTTGAATGCCTTTACATTTACATGTTGCCTCTAGCTGTTACATTTTTTTTCTTTTGCTCCCTCTTGAAAATCTGTTAAGTGAAGTCTTGTCCTCGTGAGACCTCCTCTAAGTAACACATCACATACAAGGCTGAGACGGAAACAGGTGGCAATGTGCATCTATTGCTGATTCCAACACGTAAAGCAGCTGGAAAAATGGAGCACTTGTCAATCTCAAGCTTTAAAAAAACCCAACTAAAAACACGACAACTTTTTGCAACTAATCCTCCCATATTCTACCCTTCATTTCTTCATGTCACATTTCCTCACAAACTCTGTCTTAGTCTACACGGACTGTCTTCTCTAAACCTTGTCCATCTTCTCCTTCATGATTTTTCCCTTCTTCTCAGAGCCGATAAGACTTTAGTAACTCCTATGGATTACCGCACATCATGCATATTTATTTGTGTGGGTATGTATGCATGACGTCATTTGTGACAAAAATTAATCCAACGCAGTTAACTTCAGATTGAAGGGCATTAGTGTATGAGGCTGATGTGAAGACAGACCAAAGTATGTACACTATATGAGGCGTTTAGGTGACTTTGATGTACGTGTGTACTGTGTATAAATGTGAAAGTGTGTCAATGGGGGGTTGTGTTGCAACTTTATGTCTTCTTGTCTTCATGGTTTCCATGCCAACCATACATCCCTCCATATACCGCCCATAAGTGTTCAGATTCTAACACCCTTCCTCCCTTCCATCTCCTCTCATCTCTCGGTCTTCCTCTTTCCTGGATGCTTTCACACACTGGTTATGCTGTTAGCCCGCAGCCTGATGTATGGATGTAAGATTCTATAACGAGGTGTTGCAGCTTTACCACCATATGGTAGATTCTCCTATGTGTACATTTAGTCTACAGCTTCACCCAATTATTATGCAAGAACAATGACGGCTGTAGATGGATGTTGAATCTATTGTCAAGTCGTGTCAGCAATCACAATGGCATGTACATTCTGGTTTGCAGTTAAAAGGAGAGATTGTTTCATGAAATCGTCAATATGATGTGCAAACGTCTGAATAACAAATCTAGAAACGACAGATGGACTGGTGGTCTTTTGGTGTTTCACACTTTAAACATATCATTTGATCATTTAAAGAGCTGTCAGTTAGTTTTTATGAATAATAACAAGTCCAAACAAAGCAACATGCAGCTTTCAACATGCGGGTCAAATATGACAAAACCCCATTAAAGAGTAAGCTATTGAATTTTGTATTCCTAAAGACAAACATGACGTGCCTTTTAAAACACTCACTACATCACAGTCTAGATGTTTGTAGTCTCATTGTTTCATTTAAGCTTTTACATGAAAAAATGAGTTCTTCATTTTCTTCATCAGTCCAATAACTACATGTAACATGGCTGTCAGTCAGTTCTCACTTCCTTTTATAAGCTCCACGTTCCTAAAAATTCACAACATCCGAAAACGACATCTAATTTGGACAGTTGTTGTAGGCCTACACCAATCAAAATGTTTTGCCTAAGCTTACCCAATCGTAACATCTGTAGCCGATAAACCATGTAAACAAACACCAGCTGTGCTAACAGAGCGGATAAATCCCTGAATTACCCTGAATGCAGCCTGGCGTGAAGTCGTTTCAAAAAGGCAGTTTGATACAGAGTCCTTAGAGGTGGGGATGTGTTCGAGAGATGTTTGTGGAAATAAAAACCTCTTCTTCTGATAGCATATAGGTGAACCAGACAGTGGCATCAATGTGATATTTAAATAAAGTGTGATGGGTCACCTGTGCCCTGCCTATATTGGAATTACCATGTGAGACACCCCCACCCCCCCCGTATCTTCCTCTGGCCCTCTCCTCAATCCTAAAATAATCTCACCCAACCATCCATCTCCGTCATCCCACACCCACACGGGATGCAACTTTATTGCTCACCACAGCTGGAGACCGCTTAGCTCCAGTGTGAATGTGGCAGAAAGAGTTTGTATTTTGTGGTGTTTCTCATTACAAGCTTTGTGATATCATTAAGAAGGGTAATATCTCTCCCCTCAAGAGCTTTTTATCTCTGCGGCTCTCTCAGTTGGCCTCCCTCAAATTATTTTCTTTTCTGCCTCCACTCCGATGAGAAGAGCTGAATGGAGGTTTTCTTTGAGCCTACCTGCTCCTGTAGAAGTTTGTGTGGATGAAAAAGAAAGAGTCAGACAATCTCAAATCATCTCTTCTTGTACTATCTGTAAAAACTGGAAATCTGCTGTCGCTCAGAATCCTAAGATGTACCATGTTAACAATTTTCACACTGATAACTACATTTTGAAGTCCTGATAATTTGACAATCGACCATGTAGAGTTATCACATTGAGTGTCGAGCACTCGGATTTTGGCTGATTTGGTAAAAGTAGTATCACTACTCAAATTATCAGCAATAAAGTTTCTCGAAAAAAAGTTCAAGTGAGGCTTTTGAGTTCAAGTTAAAAGTGCATGAATATAACTCTATATACTGCAAGTTTCCATCACTATCATACGGCGCTTTCACACATGCACAAAACTCTTGAACACTTCCAGAAATGTTTAAGGTGAGCATGTGTGAACGCAAACAAACAGATAAATGATTGATGTCTGCCAGACCCATAGTAATTTTCCGAGGATATCGGGGTAAGCTGATGTGAGAATGCAGCAGGAAATATTCAAGAAAAATGCAACTAAGTAGGAGGGTGTGGTGATGTTTATATTCTGCAACCGGTGCACGACCACAGACTGTATCTGTGGTCGTATCCAGTGCCATGTTTATGCACGTAATGACAAGCAACTCAAGAAGATTTCAGGGCCATTCTGCCTGGATTTTTCCAGAAATGTTAAGGATGTATAAAAGGCCATAAAACAGTGACAACATATTTAGCAGGGGAGCGGAAAAAATGAATTGAGATCTTCTGTACATTCTGAAAAATAGGTTTTCCAAAGAAACATGACAACCAAACAATGACCAGGTAAAATTAATATTTGTTTCAAAGTAAGGCTTTAAACTGAGCCAAACCGTCTGTCCAAAAAGACTCCGGCTACTAGACTGAAAAAAGCTAGGCTGTATACGATTTTTAGCTAGCTAGTCTTATATGAAACTAAATGTTTGATTGTCTCCTGAAATTGAGAAAATGTGATTTTTCTTCAACTTAATATTTCCATATATAGTTTCAGGAAGTCTGAATTACTCATGACAGGAAACATGTAAACTAGCTAATTTAATTAGCTTAACCAGCTAGCATAGAAAAGACAAGAAAACTTTAACTTTCATCTTAGCCACTGTTTGTAATTCTAAATATTTTAAATGGGTTTTCTTTCTTTTACTGACAAATTTAAACACACCAAATAACAGTTCCAGTTCCAAATTAAAATTCAAGCTGGAAAATGTGGAAACAGTTTGGTTTTTACGTCACCTCTACACGGCTTGTTTGTGGAGAGAGTGGCTTTGCAGAGCAGAAGGGAAAGTATGTTCGTTTGTCTTTCAATGCCTGAAAGCACACACACACAAACACTCGCCATCTAGTGATTGTAAATCAAAAGTGAAACTGGTGCCAGAAGAAAATGGAAAGAGACGGAGACAAAGATAAAAAGAGAGCGAGTGTCCATTAAGTAATGCGCTGAGGTCTCAGCTAATCAAATCAAACTGTCGCTCAATCATTCAATTCTATGAGAACTTTGGAGACATATGAAAACACACACACAAACAAACACACAATCCCTGCAGCAATATAAAAACTTATCCATTAAACTGATTTACAGCCCACTTGTTTCTGTATGAGGCTTTTCAATCAACAATTCCTTTTGTTGACCTTTTTTTCCCCCCACTCCGCCACTCCCTTCTTCGCTGCTGTGTTCAGTCTCTATTTCTGGCACAGTTCTGCGTTCGATGAAATGGGTTTGTGTGGGTCCTTGTGTTTTGTGTCAGACTGTTGACAGTTCGGGGCTCTGATGCTCAGCTACTGTCTGACAGAACTTTCTGGGGAGCAGGTGTCAAAAAGTAACAAGGTAGAAATAAAGTTGGAAGGCAAGACAGAGAAAAAAGTGATGGAGGAATCAAGTTGTGCATTACATTTTGGGCTGTATCAGAAGGGAAAAGAAGAAGATAGAAGTTTTCTCTGTGCTTCTGATTAAAGTTGTCAATTGGTTATAATGATCATAAATGCTAAAGAATCTTGTTGGCCTATAAATGTAAGCATTTTGCCTGATGTATTCACTATGTCCAACTAATTGTACATTTTTGGCATCTTGAATCATTTTGAACCTGTTTGGAATGAACAGTGGCCGACAAGGGCAAAGGTGCTACAGAGGTCATTACCATTAGCAAATACAACAACATAAATATGTTGCAGCTGGAGCCGATCCCAGCTGTCATTGGGCGAGAGGCGGGGTACACCCTGAAATGTTCGCCAATCAACAACAGGGCAACAGAAGCCATGCAAAGTTATTAAAAAAATGCAGCATTAAACTGCTTTTGTCTGCACAAGTTTGATGTGATTTGACCTCATTTGACTATTCTCCTGGATTCCTGCATCATTATGATTCATTTGTTCTGTACGTTCTGGATGGTACCTGGTACCTTGTTATAACTTTGGCTCCAGGTGTTCCAGGTGAGCAAGGCTAATACAAGGCCGTAGGGTTGAACACCTACAGACCACTGATTACTCATAGGCTGCGCTCTCGTCATTGTTAACAGTGTGACTCATAACTCAAGAAATGAGAATGAGGTTGAAGTAGGAGATGATGTCTACGACCAGATTGTTAGCTGCAGATATCCATTTATAGTTTTCAATAAAAGCCTTGAGAGTAGCCAGCTGAAAGTAGAGGGGAGCTGTGATTACATCTGAAGATTTTCTATTCACATGCAAAACGTGTCTACGGAGATTCATGTGATAATAGTCAGAGAAAGGCAAAGAAAGAAGAGGACAGCATGGGAAAGGGGGGCTAAAAATGAAAGCACAGGGTCTGGGATATAGATGGAGAGAGGAGAGCACAGATGGGAGCGCTGCTACAACCAGCACCAACTATGAATAATGAAAGCATTACTGTCGGCAGCTATGTGTGCGTGTGTGTGCGTGTGTGTGTGTAAATTGGCTAGATTAATTCATACATATGCTTCCAAATCCCCCAAAGCGTTAACCAGGAACATGTTTTCATCCTCTCATGTTTGTGTGCATTGAATTAATTGTTTATGTGGGTTTTTGTTTTACTGTTAAAACATGAGTGCGTGTGGGGGCTGCTGAGAGCCTGTTCATACAAATCACAGTGTGTGTCAGGTGTATGATGTGCAACATGTAAATGTGTGTGGATCATATTGGGTTGTGTGATTTGTCTGTGTTTGCACCTGCAAGGTAAACTTAAAATGGGTATATGCGAGTGTGTGTTTACTCTTGTCTCCCTGAGTGAACTCTGTGTGTGTTGAGTTGTAACCCTTCACATCTCAGTGGAGTCCATGCATTACTCACGCTCCCCTCTCAACCTCCGTCTGTATCCTCTACTTTTTTCCACTCTCGCCTCCTACGTCCTTTAGTTAGGTCTATTTACATGTTTCTAAATCTCTTTTGTATCCCTCCCCCTCTTTTCCTTCTTTACCTCTCTCCACTCCTCTGTCATTCCTTTTCCAGCTCAGTGTGCATTATGTTGCTAAACTCTAGTATGGCACATGTACGTAGTTCACAAGGCTAATGCTGATAGATTTATCAGTAGACATCAACGTACACCAGGAGACTGGCGTATACAGTGTGGGTTTGTTGCAGCTGTTTGAAGCACAATACTGAACCGATCTGACATAGAAATGAACGTAGAATGAAATGGATTGAAGTAATGAAGTGGCTACATCCACCAGGCACAGATGATAAGGTAAATAGCCAATCGTAGCTTGGGATTTTTGGGGTGGCCAATCAGATTTTAAGGGGGGGGGCATGCCACCCCTCCGGACACGCCCCTGGCAATACATTTTTTGCCTATAATAGCCTCTTTGGTATATAAAATACAACAACACAACATACAGCCCCTCATCTACTCAGTGGGGTTTTTAAATAATTGCCTTGTTTATCAATTATTACAAGTTTGATATATATTAACACACAGGTACTTCCTCTTAGACACCTTTGTCATTTTTCACGTCTTTATTAATTTTCTTAAATTGTTCTGATGTTGTTGTTGTTGTCTCTGTTGGTTCCTCCCTGCACTTCTGTCATGTTACATATTTGAGTTTACGTAAACCATAATATCCGTTTTTCATGCACAGTGAAAAACTCTACAGCCAGATGTCTGGAAATAATAAAAAAAAAGAAACCAGCTGTGACTTAAAAAATATTCTATCCTCCCCTCTTCCGTGCCACTCGTTTGTCTCTAAATGGGATTGCATGTTGTTGTTTTTTTCAGCTCTTGTTTCACATCTGACTGAACAATACTTTCATTTATTCTCCAGCATTGTTGAGAGTTGTCTGCTCCACCTGATATGACTTTGGAAATAGAAAATCCAGCCAGCTTTGTCCACTGTGACAGTGACAGCTCACCGATAACAAGGAAAAAAAAAAAGCATTTCCACTTCTCCACGCACTCTTTCCTCTCCTCTTCTCCTCCCCTCCTGCTTTCTCTGTCAAACCAAAGCCTGTCTGTGGTGTCAGAGTCAACATGGCTGACAGTGAAGCACATGATGATGACACAACCAGGTGGAAATGCACAGTATCTTTCCCTGCATGTCTGTCAAATACAGACGATTGGTTGAGATAAACATTTGATACACACATGGAAACAGAGCTGAAAAAAGGACAAACTGATGCAACATCCATCAGAACAAAATGAATACAAACGGCATACATAATCACCTTTTCATGAATATTTAGAAGTGGGGGATTTGAACCACTTCTTCCAACACGACCAGCAGTGAAACACTTGCTGGTGCAATCATGTGTTTCAGATCACTTTTTAGTTATTCATCTGCACACACACTCAAGTTCTTGTTGTCTGATGTAAAGTATCTTTGACATGTTTTATCATTAGTTAAAATAATGAGGCATCTGATAACCATGGCATCACCTGTGCACGCGATGCTACTTTTTAATATCCCCAAACACCTTCTCAATATTCTTGTTAACGTGTGGTTGTTGTGGTATTCCATCAGAACTCTTTGCGCTGCATTTTAGGCCTTTTCCCTGGGGTGCTCCTTATTAAAAGTGTCTCTAACTGTGGCTGTGCTGTGAAGTGCATCACTGTCAGCTTGAGAAAAAAAATGTATAAGGCCCCAGGGGAGGGAAGTAAGCCTCCACACATTGTGTCCGAGTGAATTATGGTAACTTGGGACTTCATCATCTCCTGCTACAAGAAGAGAGTACATTTGTGTTTCTCATAATATACTGAATCTGTTGTGGCTATTATAGTGTTGATAGTAATGAGGATCACGTAGCAGTCCTGACCTGTACAGCTGTGCTTTGTACCTCAGCAGCAAAAAAAAACAACCTCCTGTCTGATTACAGCCTGACAGGGTGAGACCCCCTGAGTTTTAATGGACTGCTCCAAACACACGCTGCTTATAATGAGGGAGAGCATCAAACTGCAAAGGTTAATTATGAAGAATCCACTGTCTGACTCTTATTCTACTCTTCTCTTTCTAACAGGAAGATCATCGAGGTGAAGATTATCGATGATGAAGAGTATGAGAAGAACAAGGCCTTCACCATCGAGCTGGGAGAGCCCGTTCTGTTGGAGATAGGGCAGAAACATGGTGGGTGTTTTGTGTCTGTGTCTGTGTGTGTGTGTGTGGCTGTTAACGAGAGGAGACAGAAACAAGGAGAAAGTGACAGACAGAATCTTAATTTACAGAGTCTCACCTACCTTTTATAAACCGGATGAGACCTGGGTGATGTTTGAAACTTCCCATCATTTGTTACCCTTCTTGATTACAATACAATGAGATGGGTTTACTATAAACAGTATTTCAACCGGCAGGAAACTTCTGTAGTTGCTTCTGTAATCACAGCACTATCACATTTTCAGAAGGATTTCGTAAACTAAGGAACATAGAAACAAGCAGAAAAGGTTTCTGCAGCCCTTTCTTACCTTTACACCCATTTTGATCATGTTCCCACCTTAGTGGTAGCTCTACACTTTAATGTCCTATTTTATGAATTCATACAGCTACCATATCAACTCAGAAATCCCTCAATCCAAAACGTCTAAGCCCTTCAACTTTTTTAAGAATGTAGGAAGCTTTGGTGGAAATTTTAAAGGGCTCATTACAGCAGGCATGAAGCTAATCTCTGGAAGGTAACTCTAGGCTAAAAAAGAACAAGCACTGAAAGTCAATAAGGAGTTCCTGCTGCTTGTTCTGCTTTGACCTTTCCGCTCTAATGAATTTCCAAAAACATGGAAAGTTTATATGATAAAGGAAAAGACAATCTGGTGTAACTTCACATGTGACATTTCACTTCAGAGAGACATTTTGTGTGCCTCATTTAAATTCATTTTACTTCTTTTCTTTCTTAATTCTGTCCTTTCTCTCTAATTGACTCTTGATTGCAGCACAGTGTGTGTTAGCACTTTAAGTCAAACCAGTTTCATATTCATGCATCCAGCCTCGGATACACTGGTGGTTCTCTCAAAAGGAAATTTGAACAAAGGGCTGCAAGAAAGAAAAAGAGCTTGCAAAAGGATTAACAGAACAGGAACTTCAAATAAATAAACCCAAACATCTAAAGCCCTGTTTCCACTAAGCGGTTCCGTTTGGTTCAGTACAGTTTGGTACAGTAAACCCTGATCTTGCTTGCGTTTACACAGCCAACCGTACACTTCCTCATCACTACATCATGGCAGCGCCACCAGTGCAGACCGCCAATAAATTCAACAAAGAAGAGGAATAATGCAACACAGGAAAGTGACCACAAACAAATCAACCTATGAGAATGGGTCCTATATGAGAACAACGTCAGAAGAGTTTGATGGAGAGGCATAAAACGTTTGAAACACCAAATAGATCCTAACACCTTTTTCCAATATAGTCAAAATAAACGTGTTATCATGCAAATTCAAGAAAGCATGCAGTAGGAGTCCATAGGAATAGAAAGAAGGAAATCTCTCCAGACGAAACAAGATCATGCAGAAAGCTGAGTCAGCTGCATTAACAGTAAACGCACTACAAACACATGACTGATGCAAAGTCAAAAAAACACAAACCCAGAAAACAACTGCTAAAGACAATCGCTACAAATCCAGCCATCTCAACAATAGTGCTTCAGGCCTCTGGAGCGCTCAGTGGAACATTTCTTTGCGTGACATTAGAGGGAGCGAAATGAGGCAATAAAAGGAATGACTTAATTATCAGATATCATGACGATAAAATGCTGCCGGAGCGAAAACAAGTCTTTATGACATGTAAAAAGAACCTGCACAACTTTAATTAAGAAGCAGTTTCTGATTGACAGATAGCATAGGTAACAGGTAAGTGTGGTTTAAGTTAGCTATGGTCTTAGTTAGCCGTGCAGCTAGCTGTACTTTGAACTGACTCAGCCCGGTGACAGGCTCTGAGTACAGGGTTGTGTTAGCTACAGGTCCCAGCCCTGCAGCTAGTGCTAGCCCCAGGCGTCCCCAGGCTCTCCCCACTGAATACCCACTCAGGTCACACACTGATCCTTGACATTCCTCACCCAAGCTTTGCTTCAGTATTGTACCTGAACGCATCACTCTTCGCCTCCTGTGTGCTGACCTAATCCCTCGGCGGAGTAAGGGTCTACACTCCAGATGTCAGTCGCGTTTCATTACAGAAGAGGCAGAATTGGTTTTATAACACTGTCACATAACGGATGACATTTATACACATACACACTCACTCAGCAACACATGTACTGTATCCCATACAGTGCAGTGCATTTCAATTACAGCAGTTCTACACTGATAGCAGCTGACTCAGTTAATGGCTGTCACAGTGCATGAAGAGGGGGTGTGAGACATACAGTATGAATGGAGGGATGCATGGTGGAACATATGGTAATGGAGAGAGGTAGAACGGTTGTTTCATGGTAGAAAATGTAAATTCCTTGAGGGAATTCATATTTGTAATAACATGGAGTGCTTAATAGCTTTAACTTTCCCAGTGGAACATCGCTGTATAAATATTAGCATTTACATTGCAGACTTTAATGACTCTGTGAACACGTTGTTTAAATGAAACGCCAGAAAAGTGTTAAAACCATTTGTGCTGCGCGAGTCAAAATTAGGTGAATGGTGATTTGGATTTCAATTTAGTGCACAACTTGAATTCATGAAGACTGAAGACATATTCAAGTGATGGAAAAAGTAAGAAAGCAGACAAATGCAACTTTAAGCATTGTTTTATAATTGCCAGAATGAATGTATTGATTGAAGGATGATTTGAGTGCCAATGCTGTGTGAACATGAAAGGGAAGCTATGTGAAATAAAGACACGGACATATTAACCCTTTAGAAGAAATCTTGAGTTATCCATCCATCCATTATCTTTTAGCGCTTTTTCACTTTCGGGGTCACAGGGGGGCTGGAGCCCATCCCAGCTGTCATATGGCGAGAGGCGGGTTACACCCTGGACTCTACGCCAGTCAATCACACAGACAGACAATTAGCCACACTCACATTCCCACCTACGAGTTGCACCAATTGACCTAACGAGCATGTCTTTGGACTGTGGGAGGAAGCCGACGTAACCTGAGGGAACCCACGCACGCATGGGAAGAACATGCAAACTCCACACAGAGAGGCTCCTGTCAGACGCTCTGAGGCAACAGCGCTAACCACTACACCGCCGTGCAGCCAATCTTGAACTAATTGCAGATTTTAAACATTTTTCTACCTCTATGCTTTAAGTCTGTTAAGCAGAGACCTTTTGAGTTCCGCCAATATGAATAGAGCATCTGTGTTACCTGATAGTTGATATGTTGAATGCCATTCCATCCTTTGCCCCTTTGCTTAAACATCCACCTGAACACTTGAGATATTTCTCAGTCATTAATCAGAGGGAACAGTCCCTTCACAGTGTTACGGTCAGTGAGGCAAACCTGATGATGAGTGGAGGGTTCCCATACATTCCTAAAGTCATATCATGCTCATTTAAAGTTTTACATTTTCACTCAGGTGAAACCTCTGAAGTAGCTTTACACGAGTTACAATTCAAAAAGTGTCTTATGGATCTGTTGTCTGTGAAAACCCTCAGTTCAGCATCTGTCCCACACAGGTGATTTCACTAACTGCTTCTTTCCATCCCTACAAGCCCACTTTCTTGTGATTTGCAACCTATGCAGAAACTTGGGAATGTCCTTGTTCTGCCGTGCCTCGCGTATTATATATGACCGTATAAAGAGTTACCGGTAGGTGACATTGTGATGTCACAGAGTCACCATGGCAGTAAATCTGTCAGAAACCTGGTGATAAGAGAAGCCTGCAGGCTGAGCTCTGAGGACTGAGGGACTCCATCATAAGTTAACCTACTGATTTAAATCTTTTCCAACAATGAGTATGAGTATCCAACTGTGTAACAATATATCTACATAACCTTACCTTCAGTTTTTCAACAAAGGCTATTAAATCAGTCATGGAAGCAGAAGAGTTCTGTACATGGAATTTGTGACCCACGTAGGTCCACAGGATCATAAAGCCCATATCTGTCCCACATCGGGACTGTATAACCTCTGCGCAGTTACACCACCCCCACTGGCCCCGCTGACCCATGGGTTTCTGTTGTCTCCTAGGCGACTCCAACGAAAACAAGCCAGTGGTTGGAGCAGAGGAGGAAGAGGTGGCAAAGATGGGCTGTCCCAGTCTGGGCGAACACACACAAGTAGAGGTGGTCATAGAAGAGTCCTATGAGTTTAAGGTAAGTGTGCACCCGCCACATGTACATCTCTGTTAACAGCAATGTGTGCATGCAAGCATTCTCTTTATTTGTGCCCGCCAGAAGCTCTGCAGGATGAACCATCAGCTAATCACTTACATGTGTAAGTCTTGTGATAACCATCAGTTTGGCTGTAGGGGAAAAATCTCCACAAAACTGACCTCAAATGCAAATTGGATCTGAAAATTATTTAATGTGAGTGTCTGCTGCAACGGTTCAGAGGATGAATTATTCATTTTGTAAGCATGTAATGGACTCTCTAATGAGAAGCTTGTCATTTGGGTGGCAGACTCGCAAAAGAAAACAAATAAGATACTCCAGCTGTCATCTTGTTTCAGAAGAAAAACAGGCCTCAGAAGAAAGAAAGTTTCTGCATGGTAGATTACTCAGCCAGCAAATTAGACACTAGAATCACATTTCTTATGTATAGCACAAGAAAACAAGATTCAAACCAGAGTTGTTTGTCTCACATTCAGCTCGCATTACGTTTAAATCAATTTGTTTTTATTCTGCTTATTTTCACATCATTTTGCCTCCAACTTGTGTTAACCAATCAATCGTTACATACTCATAATTCATTTTTTTGTCACATTTCATTCGCTCATCTGTCCGTTTGTGTCATTTTGTACACGTGTGTTTGTGTGTGTGTGCAGAGAGCAGTAAATGAGCTTCTTTGGCGTTCTGACAAGGTTATATATCATTCACACTCTGAACTTTTTCTGTGCATGCAATCTTCTATCTATTACTTCAGTTCTGAGATGTTGTAATGGACTTTCTGTACAGTATCACATCTTATAACCCATAATAGAATCTATTGAACTTCTTTTATTTTGACTGATAATGTACAGGACATATTCATTTTTATTTTTATATTGTCTTTAACGTATTAGATAGTCAGTCCTGCAGGGTTTGCTCCTGTCAGTGGTGCTCTGATAGCTGCAGCGGGCTGTTTTTCATCAACCTCTGCCCTGCTGCTTTAAGCAGAAATCTCAACACGTCTGCCTGCAGGTTCCTAGATTTCACAGGATTTTTTTTTCACACAGATTTTTTAACTGTATCTGTCAAAGTGGGGAGCTAATTGATTAGTTGAAAAATATCATTTTCACCTTTCTGTGTCTGTGTGTCTGTGAGTGGATTAACATCTTGAGGGTTTTTATCTTTCCTGTTCTGCCCGGTTCTTATGCTGTTGCATGTTTGCCTTCGTGTGCTTGTGTGTGTATGTGTGTTTTTGCGCGTAGAGTACGGTGGATAAGTTGATCAAGAAGACGAACCTGGCCTTGGTGGTTGGAAGCAGCAGCTGGAGAGAGCAATTTGTCAATGCTGTTACTGTCAGTGCAGGTAAAACACACGCACACAGTCGCACACACACAGAACATAAGTCATCATTTTGATTTATGAAAAGTGGTTTTGTTTGACATCTTTCTTGACTGCGTGTTGAAACAGTGAAGAACACTGCCTACAAGTTTGCATCAGCATTCTTTTGATGTTTTTTCACTATAATCAGTCTTCTTGTTGTGCAGGTTTCGTAGTTGTTACAGGTCCTTAATATCCCATATATGGACTGTCTGTCTCTGTTAACACTATTCTCAGACCTGCTTTAAGGAAACACAGTGGGATGGTTAAAAGCAAAAAGCCCCGTCCTTGCCAAGAGTACCAATGCCTTTCCTATTCTGTATTCCTACAGTGACGTTACGGCCAACAGCTACTAAAGCGTATCTTAGCATAATGACTGGAGAGAGGCGCTTTTGGCAGGTAGACCTTTTCACTTTTGGACAGAGCCAGGGTAGCTGTCTAGCTCGGGTCCTCATACTAATCTGAGATTATCACCACCTGGCTCAATATAAAAGTGATATGTGTTATAATACATATCATCCCAAGCAGCTGAAACATGTGTTATGTCTTTATAGTTTTTCTGTAGTTTTGCAAAATGAAGAAATGGTTGGGCACATATCCCCTTAATTCAACCCTGGAAAGGTTTTAAACCAGCGGTGTTATGAAGCTTTTCAACCATCCTATAAGCTGTTCTGGAGAAGTGTACTGGCAGATACTCTTTGAAAATAACATGAATAAGTGTATCACCCAAAAAGTTGATTGATTTCTTCATCTTCTGGCGTTTTGAGTACTAGCTTTATTTGTTCCCCTTGGGTAAGTTTGTGTTTTTCAATAACATTATGCAATGTTGCTGCTGTTCTGTCGACCTCTGAAACTACATAGTTCCTGTCTTCATCTTTCTACTTGATTAATTGGTTTTATTTTTTCCTCCTCTGTATCTGTCAACTCTCCAATCACCCGATGCACCTGAAGGAGATGACGATGAGGAGGAAAGCGGCGAGGAGAGGCTGCCGTCCTGCTTCGACTACATTATGCACTTCCTCACCGTGTTCTGGAAGGTTCTGTTCGCCTTCGTCCCACCTACAGAGTACTGGAACGGCTGGGCCTGCTTCATCGTCTCCATATCGCTCATCGGAGTCCTCACAGCCGTCACTGGAGATCTGGCCTCACACTTCGGTTGCACGATAGGACTGAAGGACTCGGTGACAGCTGTGGTGTTTGTTGCACTGGGGACATCAGTGCCAGGTGAGATAGAGTGGCTGAATGTGTGTGAAGAGTTATGTAGAGACATTTCTGTCACAAAACATACTTCTGTCTCACGGTTTTAAATAAACATTACACAAAATCACACCAAAATATCTCGTGACACTTACGGCCCAGTTGGTAGAGCCGGTCGTCTCTTAACCTGAAGGTCGGGGGTTCGATCTCCAGCTCCTTCAGTCGCAAGACACCCCAAGTTAACCCTAAGTTGCTCCCGCTGCTTCGTCAGCGGCGTATGAATGAGTATGAATGGGATTACTTCTGATGGACACTACATAGCAGCCTCTGCCATCAGTGTGTGAATGGGTAGGTGTGGCCTGCGGTGTAAAAGCGCTTTGAGTAGTCAGACGACTAGAAAAGAACTATACAAGCTAAAGTTCATTTACTTACCATATAGAGGACGGATTTTAATTCCAGCATTCTTTTTGCAACAAGACCCAACCCTCTCCCAAGAACAAAGAAAAAAAACAGTACCCAAATTTGACAGACCAAAAGAGGCTGATCCTTTCTCCTCTATCTGATTTCAATAACAGCCACCCTCGGTAAGCTGGCTGGGAATCAAAATTGAATTGTGAAACGGTGGCTCCTTCACAGCCTCGAGCCCCGGGCCTGTCTCCGCCTGAAGGGGACGTGTAGTCCCAGGGCTTTAATTCAATTCCCTTCCTCATCCTCTCGTCAGACGCTTTATTGTTGGCCCTTCGTATGATTTATAGAAACAGCTCCTCTGCTACTCTTCCAGGCGCTAACTTTGATGGCTTGCAGCGAGGTCTCTGGAAAGTGGAAACTGAATCAATTTCGTCTGCAGCCGTATTATATTGTGCATGAATTTGGAAGAAATAAAGGCAGATTTGATTTGGGTTAACTGCGTGTTTCTCTGTCACAAAACAGGTTGGTGCTCTTTGCTGCTTCTGTTGCTGTTCTATTCCTACTAACATGTTCAGTATCTCTTTTATTGTTATTTCTTTTCATTCATTGTTTACCCTCCATCTTTTTCTTTCTCCTTCCTCTGTCTGTCTGTCTCTCCTCTCACTCTCGCCTCACTTATCTGTTACACTTGCTCTTGTGCCCTATTCCGGTCCATTTATTATTCCCACTTGGTGTTGCCGCACCCCCTCCCTCTCTTCCCTCCTCTTATTGGCTGTTATGTTTTCACTATTGTATCATCCATCATTCTGAAGTATGTGTGCCGTGGTACTGGGATGTGTCTATGTGGGAGAAAAAAAAGTGTTTTCTCCGATGAGGTGATGCATGTTAGGATGCGGCAAGTCCCGCAGGTCATTATAACTTTCACTGGGAGTGTGAGCACCCTAGTGTGTGTGTGTGTGTGTGTGCGCGCGTGTGTGTGTGTGTGTGTGTGTGAGTGAGAGAGAGAGAGAGAGAGAATCTGATCGCCTTGAAGGCTTGTTAGCAACATTCATCTCCTCCCTCGTTTCCCACTTTCTGCCTCGCAGCCTTGCCTTTATAAAAGCATTTCTGTATTATTTCATCGGAGACTCACTCCAGGATTATCCAGCCACTTACAGCAGATGTGCAGATTCAGGCAATTAGAGGGCGAATGCCAACCCTTGAATTGAACGCTGCAAACTACTGAATGTTTTTGGGATGTTTATGGGCTTTATGGAGCTAATCTGTAACAATGTGAGCCATTTAAATTGAAAGCATTAGTAGGGTTTGATATGTTTCAACTGGAAAAGTTCTGCAGAGAGTTGAAGATTCATGCAGGAGGAATTCTCTGCATGAACTGAGAGAGTCTCGACTGTTGATATGGTTTACCATAAAGAAGCTTAAAGGACATGAATGCTCCCCCAGTTCAATAAACATATATGGACAGATTTTTTTGAACCCAGGACATCGTCGTGAAAACGGTGTTCTTTGCATTATCTGTTCTACCAGCAAACTCATTGCAATTCTGAATTCACATGTCTGGGGTTATTTTGCACCAAACAGTTTTAATGACATATCAATCATGCCAAAGCAATTTTCAGGCTACTGGAAGCTGAAGCAATGCAGTAATAACTCCCAGTAATGCTCATTTAAATTGCCATTTCAGGGCTTGGCTTAGAGAATCAGTTTCATGTGCTCAGTAATAGACTGTTGTGGAAATATGAGCCTGTGCAGAGGGGCTAGAAGTGTGAGGAGGGGTCTCACTGTAATGTTGAGGGCCTCTCCAGATGTGTTTGCAGTAAAACATCTGATATAGACATCATTACAAGGTCTAGAAAAAGGCATCATTTTTAACGGTATACTGTTTCTATCACTTTAAGAAAAAACAGTACATAAGTTCTGTAGTTTGGGTCTCTGAGGGGGTCATTGTAATCAGGAAAGAAGAATTAGGTAAAGGTAGTGTGCTATGCAATGAGTCTCCTTATGTAAGTCTGATCTACTGTATTGCCAGCATTAGCTAGCAGGATGTTTGTGTACCAGCATGAAATTTGCAGTTTCATGACTTAGATTCTAGCCCGCAATCTCATCCGCTCTGTGTCAACAAGCACAAACTTTTCATTTCTTTTTGTGTGGTCTGTATCAAACAGGATTACCCCCCCCCCCCCCCCCCCCCCCTAAGAAAGTTTGGAGGATTTTTTGCATGTTGGGATATGACTTTCCACAAATCTGGCTGACGCTCAAATGAGAATTGAGGCTCATCTTACCAGCATGTCTAAAAATAGAAATAAGCCAAGACAGGCGTACAAAAACTGGTAGCCCTGGTGTTTCATGCCAACCCAGTTGTAGAGTCTGCACATGTTAAACGATTCCCTCCAAATGTTAAGCATCAAATGGCTTCAATCACGTATACATACAGCACTTTTTTCAGCATCAACTGTATCTGTTCTGTTTAGTAAGAAGCCAATTAACAACTGTAGATTATAGAAAATCTAAATATTCTGAAAAATAAATGTACACAGAAGACTGTGTTTAGATAAAAAGACCCCAATGTACCTGACAGAAAACACCAAACAATGAAGGCTTTATATTAGCAAGCATCCAAGTGGTTAAAGAACAAGTTAATTTAAATAATCTAAAATGTTCGCCTTTGGTTAAATTGAATTAAACACAAAAATGAAGGATTTTGCTAGAGGAACAGGACGCTATCTGAGGTTATCAGCTTGCTTGTTAGCTCGCCTCCAGCGACCTAGGCTTATAACAAACACTTCTACTTCTACTTAAAATCTTATCGTTTAATGTGTAGCATAAGAACTGCCAAAGGAGTGCATTGCTGCTGCCACAGGAGCTTATCAGGGGACTTTTTTCTGTGTTTGCTTATTACTCTGAGCTTATTTTTAGAGCTTAGCAAGTCTTGCTTCTCAGATTACACATTAAGGGTTAAGATTAAGAAGATGTATGTATATATTGTTGGCAAACGATCCATATATTTTCTCTCTCTTATCCAGACACATTCGCCAGCAAGGTGGCTGCTATCCAGGACCAATACGCTGACGCCTCCATCGGCAATGTGACCGGCTCAAACGCCGTAAACGTGTTCCTCGGCATTGGGGTGGCCTGGACCATCGCTGCCGTCGCCTGGCGCTCCAAGGGCATGCCGTTCAAGGTGGACCCAGGTAATCTGGCCTTCTCCGTCACCCTGTTCACCATCATGGCTGTATTGTGCGTGCTCACACTGCTTTACCGGCGACGAGCGTCTGTGGCTGGCGGCGAGCTCGGCGGGCCGCGGACTTGCAAGATGATAACGTCGATGCTGTTCATCTCCATGTGGCTGATTTACATCCTGCTGGCTTCACTGGAGGCCTACTGCCACCTACCAGTGTTTTAAAAGGAGAGGAGCGGGGAGGGCAAGAGACACTGCCAACATGAAGAAAAAGAGAGAGGGATGGAGTGATCAAAGATGGACGAGAAGAGGAAACACAGAAGTAAAAAGTGGAAGGAAATGGGCAGATTCTTGTATTTAAACAGAGTCTGCATATCTTTTATTTTCTTAAAAATGTCAGTGTCTCAGACAGACATTTATTTATTTTTTCTGAAACAGAGCCTATACCATAATGAAAATCTATCAATCTCTAAACTATATGTAATGTCAAGTTTATCCAGTGATGAAGAAGAAGAAAGAGTCTACATTAAGAATTCATGAACATAAAGCTGGGAAGATAAAATTGCAAAGCAGGGTTTTTAAAGAGTGCTTTTATGTAGTTCCAGTTTACTGCCAAACATTTAGGATAGGAGAGGATGTAGGCAGCAAGGAGAGCTGTTAGCCAATCAGCAAGCCTCTGAACGTATGAACAAAGGGAAAGAGAAGGGGAAAGGGGGTTAAGGTTAAACGTTGAAAAGTAGAGAGAGGAAGTTGAAGGCAACAAAGTTTGAGAAAGTCTGCATACAGTCATCGAGTAAAAGAAGAGGAATAGATGGGCACCTCCTCAGTCTCTCTCTCTCTCTCTCTCTCTCTCTCTCTCTCTCTCTCTCTCTCTCACTCTCTGTCTTCACTGAACAAGAACATTGGTTCCTCCTATTTTACCAACTGAACTCTATATAATAGTATCAAAGACTTTTAGCTCATTTCCCCCAATTGTACTCACATAAACACACTCTTTGGGGCCCTCAGGTGAATCTGCGGTGGACGAACACTCACTAACTTGCGATTGTGCAGGCGAGATAAAAACGGACAACCTCTTCGTCTCGATCTTTTTTTTTTTCTTCTCTTCTTGAATACACTGTGCAAAATCATCCTATCATCCTACGAGAAGTCACAAACACACATACTGTCCACTACCTTTCCTCCGAACACTCCACAGACTTTAAACGCCCCTCCCCCCTTTGCCTTACTGTAACCCCCCTGTAGGAAACTGTCTGAAAGTTGTGATAATCGCAGTAGTCACCACGACCCTCTTTCAATCGAGCCAATCCCAAAGCCCGCCCCCTTTTTTTTTTTTTTTTGCCAATGAACAGCCTCGTGGAGGAAAAACACCTTCTCCTTTTTTTTTCTAAACTTTTCAATGGCGTCACGTGTTGATGTTGTTACCGTGCAATTGTAAAAAAAAAAAAGGAAAAAAAGACATATTTAAAGTGTGAAGAGATGGAGACAAGGGAAGTTAAAGCAGATTGTTTGGAACTTTGGATGTGATATCAAGATGTTGGATTAGCAGCTGCTGTAAGAAATCTCAAACTCTGACGGAGAAATGAAAAAGTAAATGTTGAATAAGCGGTGCAGACAAGCACTACACATTGTGAGGTACACTGTTTACACTCGAAAGTCGCGTTAAAATGCTGGGAAACAAACACATGAGCGAGCAGAGAAGAGGATGTAACGCCAAGAAGAATGCACAAACAGGACAATAAAAGGACCAATCAGAATGAAGGATCTGACCTCAACAACGATCAAGAAGAAAAGGGCGATGTCAGTGTTTTGTCAAAGACAAATCGAAACTATGAACATATTCAGTGTTTCTAATTGTACATTATAATATAAAAACGTTTATTGGTGTGTGTGAGAAAACTCTGATATATAGCTTAAGTGAAGTCCCCCTCTTTGTAAGGAGAACCCCTGAGGAGGAAAAAGCTTGGAAGCATGGAGGCTCCTGGAGAAAACCTTTTAAAGAAATCCATCACAAGGAGGGAAAAAAGACGGTTGGCAGATGACGAACACAAAACCGGTGATGACTCACAGACGGAGAGAAACGTTGGATGCTCTGAGGGGAAAATGTACGGCAGCTCTGAAATATCACATAACTGGTTCAGCAGAAGTTGTAATGTTTGCGAAGTTTCTTTGTAGTCGTAACGAAAAATCACAAGTCTCTGTTATCCAAAGATTTCATAGAAGAACAGTGTCACAGATTAAGGTCCATTTGAAGTGTGCAGTTTTAACTCGTACAAGTCCCATGAGCTGCCAGTTCTAGTTTGAAACAAAAAAAAACAACTGCAAAATGAAATTCCTCATGTGTTCACATTACAGAAAAATGTATTATTTATGGGACTGAGCCTGTATCATAAGCTGTGCTTTATTTTTGTTTTTGTGAAGTCTGCTGATTCGGGCATGGTGTGAGTGAAACTGAAAGTCAGATATATGAAAAGTTTACGAAGAGAATATTGTGCCACATCGCATCTGAAATCGACCTTTTTTTTCATAGTGTGTTGAAGTATATGTGGCATCCAGGTTTACATTATGTCCGTGTTAACACCCCTGCTGTGCCCTCTGGCTGCTCTGAAGCTTGACAGAAGGACTGGCATATGGCTTGTCAGTGCAAAATGATAGTTAAATGCATTCCTCTCGTTAACAACAGCATAGAGAGAAAAACTCTGCAACCATTTCCACCCGCCCACCCTAACTGCCCACAAGGCTTTTTTGTGATCTTCAAAGAAAATGTACAGAGAAAACAATAATTAAACTCTGTGTTTTACCTCTGTTCTCTAAGAGTGGAAAAAAGGGACTGAAAACAACAATTTACCTGCCCACCGTCCGCTTTGTTAAATATGGACAAATTACCCACTGCTCCCATCCCTTTGGAAACGCACAGCCAGCTCAGACGCAACCAGGCTAAAAAAAAGCAATCCTTTCCAAAGGTGAATGCTTGTATAATACGGGTGATAAGTGGTTGTTTGGAGCCGAGCAAAATACCAATAGCCCCCCGCCCCCCTTCTGTCAAATGTGACTCTTTAAATGCCAAACAAATTCCTTACACTTTTTGACAGCTGTAAAGGAAAAGATAAGAAAGTCTGTGAAACAATGCTGAAAGCTTCACTGATTACTGCAACAACTGCGTTCAGCTGAGAAGCCCCGTCTCAGCTGGTTTTAGACGAAATCTAGACGAAATATCATGAATGTACTCAATTTCAGGGCAAGACATTCAATATTTGTTTCGACGTTTCACCTCAAAACTGTTTAGTTTACATGGGAATAATTAAGTAATCACAGGGGTCATCATCTTGGTAACAGGAATGTTTGTACAGAAGTTCATGTCTATCTCAAACAAGTGTTTGGGGTCTTTTAAAATATACAAAAATTAGCTGACTGATCAACCAAATGTTTATGTCCAAGAGCTATTTGTGGCTAAAATGACTGGAACTGAAAAGGTTTCATACTAATCGTGAAAATATCTCTTAAGAGACAGGAGTTCACCCAACATAAATAGGTCGTCAGCCACTTGCCAGGATCGACTTCACTGGAGTGCTTATGAATGGTTCCTGGCCTGCTGTGACACCAGGATGCATGTCAGGTCAAACGGTTTTTATCAATGAGCTCTGTAACAGTTGCCAGTTTAAGAATGAGTGGGCAGGATAATAGTGCTGCTGACGCCACAGGAACACAAGAATAGAGGGACCGATTTAAAAATGTAGGCTTTAAAAGGGTTGATAAGCCTTGCTGGAGGAAGGGTGTGTGTGTGTGTGTGTGTGTGTGTGTGTGTGTGTGTGTGTGTGTGTGTGTGTGTGTGTGTGTATGCGCGCCTGCCTATGTACTGTATGTGTGCATGCTTTCTAAGTGAGTGAAGAAATGCAGCCATATTTTTAGTCTCTTGCCTGTTGCTTAGCGACCATCCATCTGTAAGCAGTTGTCTTCTTGACTGTTGCCGTTGTGTGTGACATTGCGTGCGTGTCACTCTTTTGATGCTTCTCACTTTGTCTGCTGGCCCTTCTTCTAGTCAACGTGACAATATGGATTTTCTTTACTTTTTCTCTCGGTTCTGCGGGTGAACTTCATCATATATCGCTGACCTGTTATTTTTTTTCCAAAACTTATTTTTCCTTAATGTTCCTTGTGCCTCCCCATGTTTGCATGTGTTTCCATTGTGTGTAGATCTGCATGCCTGTTTGTGCCTTTGTGTGTGTGTGTGTGTGCTTGTGTGTGTCGGTTGGTGTTGTAATCTCCTTATAAGGGCTCGCCCTGTGTGTCCCTGGCTGAGTCTCATACGTAGATTAATGAATAAGAATGCCAACCTGACCCACTGTAAAAAAAAAAAAAGAAAAAAGAAAATGCCTAAAATTTCTGTCCCTCCCTTGTTTGTGCCTGTGAGTGTGTGTCACTGAGAGGGATAGCCAGACAGACGTGGTATGTGTGTTTATGAAAGAGCAGTATGTGAGTAATGGATTAAAGTTGTTGACTCCACATTCTCTGATTGGCTGATGTCTAGACGCAGACACACAAACACACATCAGTTTTAATATATACACGTACTATACATGCAGGGACTAATACGATCAATATGAGGATCAATCAAGTACTCTGCTCGACACACACACACAGACACACACACAAACGCTGATTCGAGTTCCATTTTTAATCTCTTCTGTGTATTGATAAAGGGGGGGGGGGTGTATCTTCTGTCCTGAGTTTGACAAGAATAAATGGTTTGTTAAATTATTTCTGTTGGGTTAAAGTTGGAGGCTGGCTGTAATGGTAATGCTGTCATATTTATATAATATTTTAATGACATTGATATCTCTAACTTTGTGTCCTCTAGTTTTAAATCTTTACACTTACATGAGTGAAAGGTCATCAGTGTAAAGCTGTTCAACTGAACCACAGTGTATCTAAGATTTCAGACCCTTGTATAAATATCAGGGGCGTGTCCAGACTTTTTTGACTGGGGTGGCCCAACCGGGGACCTGACTTATCCAGGGGTGGCCTGAAGTGTGATATGTGCACAAACTCACACAAATAAATATTATTTCCAAATTCACCAATTGTATGTTCAATTTCCCAATTTAAAGTACTTAAAAAAGTGCACGCAAACTCCTGCCCACTAACTTGCAATGTGTTGGTCCCGACAGATTGTCAGGTAGTTCATTGCGAGTAAGATCATTTGCAATTTAGGAATTTTGGGGTGGCACCAGGGGTGGCTAAGACATTTCTAGGGGGGGCCTTGCCACCCCTGGCCACCCCTCTGGACACGTCCCTGATAAATACGGATTTAAAAAAAACAAAGGTCATGAGTTGAAGTCCCCCAAAAGAAGTCCCCTATCTCTTTTTAATTATTTAGTTAAATTATCTACCTTTTACTTTAAAAAGGTTATGCTCCTCAGCTCCATACTTAATTCTTATTCTGATGGCCCTTAAGTCCTCAAATTGGTGCGGTGACTTCACAGTTAAAAGCAAAACTGTTCATTGATGATGGCTGCTTTGGTTAATGTTCAGATACATTTAAAGGTTTTGTACTTTGAACGCAAAATTCATACTACCAGTAAATAACCAGTATTTCCATACAACTCAGTGTTCGTACTTTTGTCACATTTGCAGATTTGGATCTGCAGCCCAGATTTGTGTGTCTGTGTTTAAGAGAGAATGTGAACACCCTGAGACTTGTGTTTATTAGCCACTATATATTCATCTGTGTTTCTTTTATTTCCTTGTCTCACTCTATTGGCCACTACCACGTAGATATTTATATATTTAATCCATTTCTACTCTTCATTTTGTTAATATATCATATAGCCCTATTTATGATGTCACAAAGTGCTTTTGATATAAATATCTTGTGTTTTTCATTCATTTTATTATCATTATGATTCTACTGTATATTTTTGTTGCATTTTTTTCCTTTGTTTTGTGTTGTTATGGTGATTTGTTTTCTATAAAAAAAAGTCCTCAGAAATAAGAACAAATTAGCATAGTAAACATTTTCAGAGTGTCTTATCCTTTTTATTGTGAATGAAAGTAGAAGAGAGAGTGTGTGTGGATGCGTTCATTTCTTTCGATCATTCCGTCCATGAGTGCGTCGCTGCATGAATTAAACTCATTCTGAAAACAGTGTTGATGTTGGAAATGTGGTAGTAAAGAGTAAAGTATTTTTAAACGCTGAAAATGATATGACATGACAAATGTTATAGATGTTTACGATGACCAAACTTTTCTTTTGTTCTTTTGTTTTCTCAAAGATGAAATAAACTTGACCGGCAAATGCTCAGCAGTGTCTGTTTCTTTCTTTAAAGGGGCGATGGAGAAGTCTTTACTCATTAAGGCTGAGGAGATTACTCACTTCTCTAAATGCCTAACAATTAGCTAATGATCTGCAGTAATCATATTTAGTAAAAACTGATTATAGCAGCTAGTTAAACAACCACAGCCTTACTTTATATTATTATTTTTAGGAAACCTTTATTTTTTAAGCACCTTTGTTTAGATTTGTTATTTTAGTAACTAAACATTTCAAAAGCGATGATTAATTATCATTATCTAATTCCCTACATTCATCCATTCTTTGAATGGCAGCTAAGTAAAAATGGGAAAGAATGGCGGCTAAGTGAAGATAATGAATATTAATGGATACAGAGAAATGGCTTAGAGACATAACAGGAATTGAACGATCTCTTGAGCCATAGATCCCTCGTAGAGGTTGAGATGCTGATAAATAAACCTTATACCTGACAAATACCTCCCGCTAAACCTATTCTTACATTTAGCTAGCTAAGATGAGGCTTAATAGTTGGAATGAGCTAAATAAAGGGGCCCATGTCTCCCTATCTTCCTATATGAATAAAAGTGGCACTGTCTGGAAGATAAAAAGATTGGATCTCATTAGAGGTGCATGGAAAAAATGGATTTATGTAAAAATCGAGATTCTTCTCTTCTAAGATTTAAAATCGATTCATAATTTCCAAAAATTGATTTTTATTTTTTTTTAGCTCTTTAACTCAGTAGAATGCCAAATAGAGCAACAAGAAATTCAGCCAGTCTCACAGATGACTGGAGTAGATCCTGAAGTATGTACTTATTCATAAATAGACCTTGAATCCATGGATCAATGAATCCAGAATCGTTTTGAATCGAAAATCGATTCTGAATCGAATCGTGACCCCAAGAATGGAAATCGAATCGAACCGTGAGACACCCAAAGATTCCCAGCCCTAGATCTCATGCTAAAAAATGTTTTTAAATGAGACCAAAGCCACTTGATTTGTTTAAAGTCGACAGGGGAACCCTTAAATTAGATTAAGCTGAACTTTAGGATGCACTTCACATTTTCTGACTTCAATGTCAGCTTGCTAACAAGCTTGTGTTTAGCGGGCTTACCCTAAAAGGGTATTGTTAGGTCCATCTTCCAGCAGATAATTGATACAGCCAACCATCCATCACCCATTATCCATCTTTACAGCTTATCCCCTTCAGGGGCGGGCTGGAGCCAATCCCAGCTGTCATTGGGCGAGAGAGTACACTCTGGACTGGTTTATTCATTCAGCATGTTATGAAAAAGTTTTGGCATTCTCTCAGACCTAATCTAGTATATTATTCTATTGGGCGGTTATAAAAATAACCACTTAAGGAAAGAAAGGTCACATAACAGCACAAACAATGTCAATGTCAACTCAGGGACAATCACGTTCCAATTCAAATATACTACAAGATTAAATGTATATTCCTGTGGATGAGAGGAAAAACAGAATACTCTGATGTCTAGTACATCTCTATTGTCAGCATCATATCAATGTCATGACATCAGCATGACACATGCATTAGAAAAGCCTACGCAAAAATAAGCTACTTGTTCACTTTTCACTCTAAACAAGAACATGAGTGAAGCCGCCTGCTGTGTAAATAAATACTTCACTAAACAAGATAATGAACAGAGACCAAGACAGTTCAGAAAACTAGAAGGGAAAAGTGCTCGAATCAAAGTCACTTAATATTCTAAGCGCACATTTTTCTCCCGGGGACGTTACTAGGGAAACAATGATCATTTGGTCTGATTTGTTGAGCATTATTCAGTTCCTGCGTTGTTTTCACAGCAGCGCTAACATCTTCAGAATCCAGGACCAAATGATTATTTTTTTATTTATTTGGTGTTGCCTGAACTGAAAGTTAATTAACTCCCTTTGTTACAATAAAAATACATAATTATAGTCGTTCAGACATTTTCAGTTTATGAAAATTGAGGGGATAAAAGGTTGTCCCCAGTTCTCCGTGGTGTTTCCTTTAGTTTGAAACATGACTCTGATTCTTCATATTTTATTCTGACTTCCAGCTCAAATTGGGAAACTCAAATATGATTCAGCTGTGTTCCAGGTTGTAAGTCAATAAGTTAATGTTGTCAATAGAACATATTGTCATATGGATGCTTCTCAGTTGGTTAGCTAGCCTACTAAAAACACTGAATGGAAGGTACCACAAGCCATATTTCAAGGTATAACATCAAACCTCATCATCTATCATGATGCTGTGAGACATCAACTTGTGTTAGCATTTAGCCACTTCCAAGCTAATATTACTGTTGGCTAGGAAGAAGCTGAATGCCACCATTACTGTTTCATAGTTTGAAAGGATGTGATAGTAATCCCCAGTAAATCGATATTGTATACAATATATTTCATAACTCTTCAGCTTTATAGATAAGAGCTTATGTTTATTAAATCTGTTACATTAGCTTTCAGATAATTTCTTGCTAACATAAAGCTAGCTAAGAAATACTTTAAAGGTCTCATGTGCAAAATACACTACCAAGGATTTGTAACACTAATATGTAAATGGTAAATGGACTTGAGCTTATATAGCACCTTTTTAGTTTTCTAACTACTCAAAGCACTTTTACACTGCAGGTCACACCTACCCATTCACACTGATCGTAGGTTGCTGTGTAAAATGGCAATCAGAAGTAACTAATCCCATTCATACACACCGCCGCTAAAGCTGCGGGAGTTTAGTGTCTTGCCTAAGGACACATCGGACATGTGGCTGCAGGAGCTGGGGATCCAGAGCGGCGTGGTCAGACACAGCTCATTTGCATTTAAAGTTTGACAAAGGTTTAGACCCCACAAACAGGAAACCTGTTTTACAAACACATGACATTAAAGGTCCCATATAATGCCTTTTCTGGTTTTATATGCTCTTTAGTGTGTTTTCCAGGTGTCTTGTGCATGTTTAGACACATCTATGTGCAAAAATTCAAAGTCCGCGGAGACGCGGCTTCTCCTACCTCCTCCTGTTAGCAGTAGCAGTAGCAGCATGTAACGCTCGGTTCTAGCCCCCCTCGTTGAAATTTGCCAGTGTGACGTCTTGCCAGTGTGGTGTCACTGATCCAAGCCCATTGGCTCGTTGTAGCAAGCACAAGCTCATGCTGCAAAGTAGCTGTATTCCCAATATGGTAAAAGGGGCGTAACATTTCTGAGAATTGTCCGAACAACTGACCAATTACAACAGAGCAGACCAATCAGATCAGACTTGGCACACGTGGGGACCCTGATGTGGGCACTTCTGAGCGTAACAAACACAGGCAGATGAGATGGGCTGCATCGATAGACAGTACATGAAAACAGACACTTTTTTCGAACATTAGCGATTGTGAACGTACTTTAGTAGGCATATAAATTAGATATATGAACCCCAAAAAGGGCATAATATGGGATCTTTAAGATTGACAGATGTTGGCAAAAGTCCGTTATAGGGACTCAGACTGAGATGCCATTGTTTAAATGATTGGTAATTTAGGATCAAAGATTGTTTTGGAATTGACTTACAGGCTACTGAGGGCTGGATGTAAGGCTATCTCTGCTATGAAACTGCAATTTTGGAGAAAAAAATTTAAGCTGTACTAGAAACATGTCAGCCCAAGAATCGGGTCCACAGGGCTGTAGTGTGTTCTTACAGTATGTTGTGTGTATTTATACAGCCTCAGAAAGTAGCTGGCACAGGGCTTCTTCTTCCATAACAACTTAGTCATATGTGATGTACAAACAAGAACATTTTGTGATCCATTTCAAAGCCATCTCTCTAAATACAAATTAAATGGTCTGTTGAAGTAATTCTCAGTGACACTTCATTTCTCTGTTCATTTGAAATAACGTGGACAACCATGCAAAAGCTGTGTCACATCACACTGCTCCAGTCTGAATCAGGCGTTTAACTCAAGCTGAAAGTATTGACTTTCAGTCAGCTGCCTGGTGTAACATTTTACTGAAAATGGAGCTCAGTCTCTCTAACCTTGTTCTGACCCTGCCATAGTAGCTCTGTAGTAACTACATTCCCAAAAGAGCAGAGTCTTCATAACGTATGTCAATGAACCATCCCAGCTGAGTCCTGTTTCAACTGATGAATGTACACACCAAGGGGGTATATCATGGTGCACACATATATACTGTATCTGTTTAGAGGTGGGCACAGTTAATGCCATAAAGACTTAGAAAACTTTAAATTACAAACGTGTCTTTATTAAAGGTCCCATATTATGCTTTTTCTGGTTTTATATGCTCTTTAGTATGTTTTCCAGGTGTCTTGTGCATGTTTAGGCACATCTATGTGCAAAAATTCAAAGTCCGCGGAAATGCAGCTTCTCCTACCTCCTCCTGTTAGCAGTAGCAGTAGTAGCATGTAACGCTCGGTTCTAGCCCCCTCGTTGAAAAATTGAAGTGTTTGATCCAAGCCCATCGGCTCGTTGTGGCAAGCACAAGCTCATGCTCATGCATAATACCATTAATTCTTACTAATTGTAATAATGATGATGTTGGCAATAATGATGATGATATTGTGGACAAATATTAGTATCATTGCTATAACAAGTAAAACATGTTTTAATTATTTTTTTGTGTTTATTTCTTTTCCTCTTTCTTCACACTCTCATTTTTTCTCGCGCGATCTCCCGCGAACCCGATCTGACTCCCAGTCTCCACCCGGAGGAGAGCAGGCGGGGAGCGAGAGGTCGCGCGATCTCCCGCGAACCCGATCTGACTCCCAGTCTCCACCCGGAGGAGAGCAGGCGGGGAGCGAGAGGTCGCGCGATCTCCCGCGAACCCGATCTGACTCCCAGTCTCCACCCGGAGGAGAGCAGGCGGGGAGCGAGAGGTCGCGCGATCTCCCGCGAACCCGATCTGACTCCCAGTCTCCACCCGGAGGAGAGCAGGCGGGGAGCGAGAGGTCGCGCGATCTCCCGCGAACCCGATCTGACTCCCAGTCTCCACCCGGAGGAGAGCAGGCGGGGAGCGAGAGGTCGCGCGATCTCCCGCGAACCCGATCTGACTCCCAGTCTCCACCCGGAGGAGAGCAGGCGGGGAGCGAGAGGTCGCGCGATCTCCCGCGAACCCGATCTGACTCCCAGTCTCCACCCGGAGGAGAGCAGGCGGGGAGCGAGAGGTCGCGCGATCTCCCGCGAACCCGATCTGACTCCCAGTCTCCACCCGGAGGAGAGCAGGCGGGGAGCGAGAGGTCGCGCGATCTCCCGCGAACCCGATCTGACTCCCAGTCTCCACCCGGAGGAGAGCAGGCGGGGAGCGAGAGGTCGCGCGATCTCCCGCGAACCCGATCTGACTCCCAGTCTCCACCCGGAGGAGAGCAGGCGGGGAGCGAGAGGTCGCGCGATCTCCCGCGAACCCGATCTGACTCCCAGTCTCCACCCGGAGGAGAGCAGGCGGGGAGCGAGAGGTCGCGCGATCTCCCGCGAACCCGATCTGACTCCCAGTCTCCACCCGGAGGAGAGCAGGCGGGGAGCGAGAGGTCGCGCGATCTCCCGCGAACCCGATCTGACTCCCAGTCTCCACCCGGAGGAGAGCAGGCGGGGAGCGAGAGGTCGCGCGATCTCCCGCGAACCCGATCTGACTCCCAGTCTCCACCCGGAGGAGAGCAGGCGGGGAGCGAGAGGTCGCGCGATCTCCCGCGAACCCGATCTGACTCCCAGTCTCCACCCGGAGGAGAGCAGGCGGGGAGCGAGAGGTCGCGCGATCTCCCGCGAACCCGATCTGACTCCCAGTCTCCACCCGGAGGAGAGCAGGCGGGGAGCGAGAGGTCGCGCGATCTCCCGCGAACCCGATCTGACTCCCAGTCTCCACCCGGAGGAGAGCAGGCGGGGAGCGAGAGGTCGCGCGATCTCCCGCGAACCCGATCTGACTCCCAGTCTCCACCCGGAGGAGAGCAGGCGGGGAGCGAGAGGTCGCGCGATCTCCCGCGAACCCGATCTGACTCCCAGTCTCCACCCGGAGGAGAGCAGGCGGGGAGCGAGAGGTCGCGCGATCTCCCGCGAACCCGATCTGACTCCCAGTCTCCACCCGGAGGAGAGCAGGCGGGGAGCGAGAGGTCGCGCGATCTCCCGCGAACCCGATCTGACTCCCAGTCTCCACCCGGAGGAGAGCAGGCGGGGAGCGAGAGGTCGCGCGATCTCCCGCGAACCCGATCTGACTCCCAGTCTCCACCCGGAGGAGAGCAGGCGGGGAGCGAGAGGTCGCGCGATCTCCCGCGAACCCGATCTGACTCCCAGTCTCCACCCGGAGGAGAGCAGGCGGGGAGCGAGAGGTCGCGCGATCTCCCGCGAACCCGATCTGACTCCCAGTCTCCACCCGGAGGAGAGCAGGCGGGGAGCGAGAGGTCGCGCGATCTCCCGCGAACCCGATCTGACTCCCAGTCTCCACCCGGAGGAGAGCAGGCGGGGAGCGAGAGGTCGCGCGATCTCCCGCGAACCCGATCTGACTCCCAGTCTCCACCCGGATCTTTCCCTCTTTCCCTCTTTCCCTCTTTCCCTCTTTCCCTCTTTCCCTCTTTCCCTCTTTCCCTCTTTCCCTCTTTCCCTCTTTCCCTCTTTCCCTCTTTCCCTCTTTCCCTCTTTCCCTCTTTCCCTCTTTCCCTCTTTCCCTCTTTCCCTCTTTCCCTCTTTCCCTCTTTCCCTCTTTCCCTCTTTCCCTCTTTCCCTCTTTCCCTCTTTCCCTCTTTCCCTCTTTCCCTCTTTCCCTCTTTCCCTCTTTCCCTCTTTCCCTCTTTCCCTCTTTCCCTCTTTCCCTCTTTCCCTCTTTCCCTCTTTCCCTCTTTCCCTCTTTCCCTCTTTCCCTCTTTCCCTCTTTCCCTCTTTCCCTCTTTCCCTCTTTCCCTCTTTCCCTCTTTCCCTCTTTCCCTCTTTCCCTCTTTCCCTCTTTCCCTCTTTCCCTCTTTCCCTCTTTCCCTCTTTCCCTCTTTCCCTCTTTCCCTCTTTCCCTCTTTCCCTCTTTCCCTCTTTCCCTCTTTCCCTCTTTCCGACTCCCGGTTTAAAGGGAAAAATGAAAAAAAATTGCTTTTGAAATATTTATACAAATATAAAGACATTTTAATTTACTTGTTTTCTTCTTAACAGTTTAGATATTATGCCCATTTGGAAAAGTGTGTGTTCACAAGCACAAGTGAATACACTTCCAACTGGGCATAATATCTAAACTGTTAAAAAAAACAAGTAAAATAAAATGTCCTAAAGGAGGCCTACCTCTTGAATGGTAGTGGGAATGCAACCGTTGACAAAACACTGAAAATAATAGAAGCATTTTGTATTTTTCATTTAATCCGTTTATTGTGACATGTATGATAGCCTTGCAAAGTAAATATGTTTTTAAAAAATGGAAGAAAGAAATGCATCCAAATAAAGTCACGTACCTGTTCTCATGCAAAGTCTCTCTGAAGCATCTGACGACGACAGACGAAATCTCCCTCATGCCTCCTTGAGAACCATAATTATCCTCCTTAAAAAGAACAACATTAAAACATAGGTCAGGGTAGGTAATAGAATGCCAAAGTAACTGCACTTTCATCGTTATTCCAATAAAAGGATTTGCAACAAACATCGCAATAGTCAGAATTCATCACAAACAGTAACAATTTTTGATAAGGAATGCTTTCTCACTCAGCATGTTTACATACAGACTGTGCAGACTTCTTTACAAACACATTTCAAGAGGCTGAAAAGTCTTGCCATTACATTTGAGCTGAATTTAGAGTTAAGTGTCTGGATGACTGTCCACCTGTCTATCTCAGCCTTATTGTACACCAATAAAATATATATTAATGGGTGATTCTGGGAAGAGAGACATTTTAGGATTTTTATTTATTGAAACTTTATTTTGATCATGTTCTCCTGTTTTATATAGTATTAAATAGAACAAAAACTATTCAACAATGCTTTTGCATTTAGAAAGAACACAAAACAGGATATAAATGTATATACTTTAGATATATAAAGCCTCTCTGAAGCATCTGACGACAGAAGAAATCGGCTCTCCTCGACTATCTGTTGAGAAAAAAAAGAAAAACAAAGACCTTACTATTTTAAAACTTTTATCATTTTCTTTAGTAGTTATTGGGGGGGGCAAGGAAGCAAAACATAACATAATAAATCCTTCAAACGGGAGCTTCTTGGTGAGCAGATCTTGTTTTGCTTTCCTTATCTATTTTTTATTTTGGATCCAGCACCCACTGAGGGATGTGTCTTTCTTGATTTTTCATCGTTATCAAGCAGCACATCAAAAATAAAACATATCCTTCCTTTCTGGGTTATCACAAATGCCGTCAACTAAATAAATGGTATCCTGAAATCAGAAAGAGTAAAATATGTTACTTAAATGTGCAGACATGTATTTATTTTATGCATGCAAGATCCATTTAGCACTGTAATAAGTGTTGACTGTTTACCATGTTTATTTTTGTCTGGACGAGACAGGACACTGAAGACACATCCAGAGAGTACGGCCATCGAGGGCAGGAATCGTATTTGCAGTGAGTTGATCTGAAAAATCATAAAGCTTTATGTTGAATTCAGAACAGCCTCGTGAAAATCACATATCACAGTTCTTTAAAAGGACTTGTACAAATACCTGACAGCTGTCTTGTTTGGTCAGTGTAATCATCTTCATGCTGCTTTGGTCTGGGCTGTGAAAAAGATATTTAATCATTACTTGAGTCCCATTCCTCTGTATAAATCACAGCTGTAGTATGTTTTAAAACACTGATACATACGCCACCATGGAGGCAGAGCCGCACTCATGTGGTGAGTTCAAAGTCATGAATGACCAGATCGGGCCAACAGTGAATCATGACAAGGAAGTGAAGGTCCCAAAGACTCAGGGTATCCTTAAGCAGAAGAGAAGACAAAAAAAAAAAAAAGGCTTATATACTTGTCCAGATGTGTATCACAGCTTCAAGTGAGAGCACAGAACTCACCTCACTGTCAGGAACATACAGGAGATTTTCCACCACCACCATCTTCCTCTCTCCTTTAAAGCAAACATAGACAGGGAAATTTTTCAACAATCGTGACACAATCTTTTCCAACAGGCCTTTTAACTTTGTGCAACTGTTTGTATTTGTTTTACCTCTCTTTTACCCATTAGCTTTGTTTACAGAGCAATTACCAAAAACCAACGCTACAAAGTTCTTTACATAACGTAGTAATCCTGACGATACACAAAAATAATGTCTCAATAAACCCGTCCATGTAAACACGACTCAGACAACAGGACACTTGGGCGCTTCTCACTCATTGTAGACAGTCATTACTCAGAGACATTTAAAGAGACTGATTTCTGCTGTATTTATGTGTGAAATGTTGCACTAGCTCCTTTATCAAAAAATGTTTTTTGACTTTCAGTTGGCATACACATTAATTTGGCTTACATGTGTTGATTTGAGGAATATATAAACAGTATATAATATGTTTGTCAGAGACAATCATTGTAAGAAGAAGATATCCTTTATTAATCCCACAGAGGGAAATTACTTTTTCAGTCCATTACTGAGACATTTTACACACACAGGCTGAATTACACACACAACATGCACTTATAACACAGTAACTCACTTTTACCCAATGTATCATAATAACAGGCGATAAAAGACACTGACCCCGACCACCAAGTGGATTTCATGGCCCAGACTGAACATCACCGCTGTACTGCAGCCCTCGTCGTGGTAATCCTTGGCTGAGCAGAAGTCTATCTTGATTTGAGACTGGAGCAGAGTGTGTGGAGAGGTGGAATTAAAATTCTGCTTATCAGAAAATAAAAATTAGCACTAACAAAAGAGGGTCTCAACTAACTTCTTTCAAAGAGCCTACATCCATTATTTATACAGCTGCAATGACAAGAAGAGGATTTAATGTTTCATTTGGTCAACAATGAGGCTACGATAAAAATCAAAAATCTCTTTGATAGCTGTCTGGATCTTTGCTAATACAAGGTTTGAAATGTGGAAAAACCCGCCCTTTATGAGTAGAAACACATTTTGTATCCCTGTTGACAAAAACAATAACACGTATTACCATTACGTCACAGCAACAAAACCGTGCAGAGCAACGATTCAGAGAATAATCCTGAAACACAGATGGATCAGATTCTTAACTCCCCCGTGTTACATTGCACAGCTTTAAAAAAAAAAAAAAAAAATAGGTACAGAGTTTTCTCAGAATCATATAAAAAGTTTACCTTCAGATCCCTCGTCTTTCTGTGTGAGGAGATAGCCGAACGTTTTCTCGTCGCCACTGGATGGCTTCTCTACCAAAGCCTAAAAAAGAAGAACCCACATCTTAATGTAGGTAATGAAATCCATTGGGATTATTACAACTGGTGACATCATCGAAGCAATAGGTGAAATCAGACAAACATTTCATGGCCAGACACAGGCCTTCACTTGTAGCGTGCCTTATAAACACTCTTACCGAGATGAGAAGGATTCTCTTGCGGGGGCCCAAGCAGTAAGGGACGAGACACAGGAGTTAGTTTAAAGAAAAGGTGGGTCTTTATTTAACCCAAAAATAGAAAACCAAGTTTAAAACCCAAATTATAAGAACTAGGCCTATAAAAGAGGTCAATTTAATATAACTTCAAATCAACACGGTGAAATCAAATTGAGAAACTGAATTCAGGTACCTGAAATCAATGCAGAACCTTATGCTTCCATCCTTCTTTGGTACGAGCACCACTGGGTTACACCACTCGCTCTTTGAAGCCTCGATGATCCCCAAGGACAGCATCAGGTCAACCTCCCTCCTCAGTGAGGCCAGCAGGCGCTCAGGGATCCTGTAACTTAATCTTCTCACCTCTCATCTTCGCACCTTCTCTCACAACAATTTCATGTTCAACAATATTTGTTCTCCCAGGATTCTCCTGGAAAACTTCTGAATTACAGATAGATCTCACCTGAAGCCGTTGGCCGTCTGAGATCATGGTCTACCAGGTCACTAGAGAGGTTAGCATTGCTCATCCACTTCTTATTAGGGTCACTTCTATCACTAGGTAGGAGCACCAGCACTTTCTGTCCTGGGTCGAAGGATCTCTGCCTGGCTGACTTGTCGTAATAGGACTTCTGTTGCTGCTGGACGTCCGCCATGTGCGATTAGGCCAGCTCACCCATTTTCTCCAGCCGCTCTCTCACCTGGATGACATAGGATACAACATTAACAGATCCCACCCTCCCCTTGCCTCCCTACAGATCTTCAACAGTGCCAACGGACCCCAAACTTCATGTCCATACAAAAGGAGAGAAACTAGTGGAGGATTGTGGTACTTCTCTGTATGCAAAGAGGAGGTAGGGCAGCCATTGATTCCAGTCTGTACCAGTGTTCTTTACAAACTTCTGGAGCATCTGTTCCAGGGTCTGGTTAAGGTCCTCCATTAGCCCATCCGTTTAAGATCATCCTTAATGGTGTGGTCCTGAGTCTCCTGATACCAAGTAACTGGTACACCTGTTTCAGCAGAGAAGACATAAAGTTAGTTCCCTGATCAGGTAATATTTCACAAGGGAAGCCCACCCTTGAAAAGAACTGTACCAAACAGAAAGCAACTGCTTTTGCCTTTATGGATTTTAGTGGAAAGACTTTTAGATACTTGGTAGCATAGTCTGTTATAACCAGCATATAACAGTTTCCTGCTTTGCTTCTCTCTACAGGACCAACAATGTCCATCCCAAGGCGCTCAAATGCATCATGACAG
The DNA here is from genome assembly GCA_020745685.1 of Tautogolabrus adspersus. NCBI lineage: Eukaryota > Metazoa > Chordata > Actinopteri > Labriformes > Labridae > Tautogolabrus > Tautogolabrus adspersus. The sequence goes on along the minus strand of CM036556.1, from coordinate 13,629,001 downwards.
AGAGAAAAAGAAAAAAAAGAAATATTAAAATAGAAAATTTAAAAAAAATCACTAAAACAAACAATTCACAATCACAGAGAAGAACCATTTGGACATTCCTTGGCATTTTTACTACCTCCTTCAGATCCCAGATTTGAAGGACTCACGTGAGATTTTCCCTGAATCCTGAAAACGTCTTAACAGGATGCGTATTTTAAAGGTTGTACCAAACCTTCAACTGTAGGTTAACTACAACAGTTGTAATCTTAGCCGAGTTTTTCGGGTACATGGGTTTAGTATGGCCTTAAATTCCACATCGATAACAAATTAGCTTTTTGCTAGAGGGTTTTGTTGGCCTGCTAGCTGGCTGGCCCTCCCACATGAGAGACTTACCTGCACTGGTTGCTGCCCCCTGTTGGAACTGTTGGGCTGGTTTGTGGCTGTCCTTTGTCGTCCTCCATGCATTGTAGCTCCATGGTTGACCCTTTTTCTGTGCAGCCACAAAGACATCAGCCAGCTTGGCAGCCTCCGTTGCTGAATCTGGGTCATGCTCTTTGATCCATACCTAAAGCTCAGGGGAGAATATTCTCAAGTATTGTTCAAGGATGATCATTTCAATTACTTCTTGTGTGAGGTACTGTAAAAGGGGTGGAATGTGGTAATTTCAAAAGAATAATGAACTGAATATTAACAGGGTTCATTTGAATTATTGGGGTGAGAGCAGCGCTGACAGTAATCAAGAGACTTAAAACAATGATGTGCTGGTGCAAAACAGATTTATTTATGAGCTAGGTTGTCCTTAAACTGCACCAAATTAAAACCCACTTAAAAGAAATAAAACAATAAAAAATTTCAAACATCTACACCAAGAAATACAGGACGGTTTTCAATCTGTCCAACATTTCTAAGAAAGATTTTACTTAAAAGCATACATTTAAATTCATTAATCGTGATTTAAGGAAGAATGTGTGACTTTTTGATCCAGTAGATCTCGCCCCCTTGAGCACCAGCATTAAACCAAAACAAACTGCTGTTTGGCGACACCTCCGCTATTCTGAAGCCTCTGATCTCCTCCAGCGACACAACTCCAAACCCCTCTCCACTCGCGTTCACACGAAGGAGTTATCAATTAAAACGCACCGTGATTAAGCACGTTTTAGAGCAAGTGGCGGACAAAATTGTCCTTTGATCGAGCAGCAATTGCCCGTGGTCTGCATTGTTGTGTTAGCAGGCTAATGTTAGCACACTCTGTTTACTCATAGCTTCACATTGAACATAAATTGACACAGAATGACCGTGATCTAAACACACTTACGTAAGATTTGAATAAACAGTGAGTATGTTATTGTTCTTTTCTCTAGTCGGAAGCTTAGAGATGGATCTAAAGCTGTGCTTTAGATCCAGCTAAGGTTTCCGTGATCCACGCCACCTCTGTGGGCCCGGTAAGGCCGGCTCTCGGGGAGGTTGTCAGGAACAAAGTGAAGTAGCCACTGGTCCCTGGACTCCACTGGACGCTGGGTTACCGGGAAAAGGTGGCATACATTGCGAGCCCTGATCCTCACGGCTATTCCGCCCCGCTTTCCTCGTCTCCTTGGGCGCTTCCTCCGGGGAATAGCATAGGCCGGGCGGCACAGGTATGCCGGTATAGTAAGACAAGGTGGAGGAGGGGGGTTTGGAGTTTGCTCGCCCAGAGATTGCTATAACACCATTTCATGAACAGCTTCCAGTCTTCCACTAAAGTCTGATCCTGGAATAGTCTGTTATAACCAGCATATAATGGTTTCCTGCTTTGCTTCTCTCTAAAGGACCAACAATATCCATCCCAAGGTGCTCAAATGGGGTGCCAATAATGGGTAGTGGTTGAAGTGGAGCCCTTGGGTTGTTTTAGCAGATGTTATTTGGCACTGAGGGCAACTTTTACAAAACTGCAATTCAAAGTGCTTTACGCGACATCAAAAGCATCATGACAGAGAGAAAAAGGAAAAAAAGAAATTAAAATAGAAAATTTAAAAATCACTAAAACAAACAAATCACAGAGAAGAACCATTTAGACATTCCTTGGCATTTGTACTACCTCCTTCAGATCCCAGATTTGAAGGACTCACATGAGATTGAAAATGTCTTAACAGGATGCGTATTTTTAAGGTTGAACGCAAAACCTCCAACTGTTGGTTAACTATAACAGTTGTGATCTTAGCCAAGTTTTTCGGGCGCATGGGTTAAGTATGGCCTTAAAGTCCACATAGATAACAAATTAGCTTTTTGCTAGAGGGTTTTGTTGGCCTGCTAGCTGACGGGCCCTCCTATATGAGAGACTTACCTGCACTGGTTGCTGCCCCCTGTTGTTACTGTTGGGCTGGTTTGTGACTTTCCTTTGTCATCCTCCCTGCATTGTAGCTCCATGGTTGACCCTTTTTCCGTGTAGCCACAAAGACATCGGCCAGCTTGGCAGCCTTCGTTGCTGAATCTGGGTCATGCTCTTTGATCCATACCTGAAGCTCAGGGGACAACATTATCAAGTATTGTACAAGGATGATCATTTCAATAACTTCTTCTGTAAAGTACTGTAAACGGGATGGATTATGGTAATATCAAAAGAATAATGAATTGATTATTAACAGGGTAATCAAGAGACTTAAAACAATGATGTGCTGGTGCAAAACAGATTTATTTATGAGCTAGGTTGTCCTTAAACTGCATCAAATTAAAACAAATGGACATCAGGTCTAACAGAGTTGGCTCCTTACCTTCACCCTCAGTGCTTCCTACAGTCCCAGAAGCTCCATTGTCTTGAGTAGAATATTTTAGTACTCTTTACACCTCTGCTGGCTTGCCTTTCCGGGGTATTCACTTTGTAAGGATGGCCTAGTGGCTTAGGCCCAACAATGAGGGAAAATTCAAAAATGCAGTGAATTAATTTACAGTGAAATAAATCAAGTGCAGCAATATGTACAGTGCAGGCCTGGAGAAAAAGTAAAAAAAAATAATACATGAAAGAAAAAATAACATAATGCAAAAAGTGCCAAACAAAAGAAGAGACTGAACTCTAAACAAAGCCAGTCTGGGTCCTTGCAGCTCTGTACACTCTTTGATAAGTTGTTGAATCTCTCCAGCACTGTGCCACTCCAACTCCAACCTCCAACTACCTAAGAAGCCCCCAAGCCTCCTCTTATATAGGAGCTGGCACCTACCAAAAGGGGTTGGAAATCAATTTACTCTCAGGTGAGTATTACCTGTTCTACAAACAACACATACTATCTGCAATAAGGCTAGACGCATATCAAAATACATTTCAGTTAAGTAAAGACTTAAACAGCCTTTTAAATAACATTTTTAATCTCAACAACCTAAACACCCCTCCACTTCTACCAAACATGGCACCTTCCACTTGACACACCCCCATATAAACCCAAGGCTGGGTTCAGCTCTGTTTGACACTTCCTGGTTGAGAAAGAGGAGTGCAGGCAGGGCTGTGGAGCAACAGGTGACGAACAAGATATATTTGATGTGGAACAATGAATAAAATGTGTAAAAATAGCCAATGTGTGTTTTCTTTTGATTGAAAATACAATGTTTGAAGTCATTTGTCATGAGTTATTCTTAAGATTTATCAGAAGTTATTCACACAAAGTACTTGTTGCTAGTCATGCTAAGCTAACATTAACACATGCCTGTCAAATTGTCACTCTGTTAGCATGTAGTTGCAGTATTTATTGGAAGTATCAGTATGTACTTAAGTGACTATGTGTAGCGTTAGCATTAGCCTTGATATTACGTGTCATGGATTTCTTCTGAGCTTCTGATGTAGCATAGCATTTTGCTTAGCATTAGTATTAGCCTTGTTTTGTTTTATGTAATGCTTCTGAGGTAGCATAGCATTAACATGTAGCTTAGCATTAGTGACAACTAAGCATTCTTTTTGTTATATATTTGCAGTACGTCAGCATTAGTCATTTAGTTAATCGTTTGTATTTCTTTATACAGACCTTTGATATGACAGTTATCTGTGCATTTTGTTTTGTTTTGTAGTTGTCACTCCTTATTCAGTCTGGTGAATAAATCAAAGAGCAACTAACTACCTGACTCACTCATCATTGAATGGAGTTTGGCTGACTGTCAAACTACGTCCATTAAAAACGTAGGGAGGACTGTTACAATTGGCTTCACTTCTCCACTTAAGCACATTAATTTATAATAATTCATTGCTCCAAGCTCAGGCTGTCTTTAACTCTTTGAGTCTTAATGTTTATACTGTACCCATTTAAGGATGTGATATTAGTAAAGCCCAGAGCCATATGATCATTACATTATTATAATAAGATGTGCAAGCTTGTCATCTAGTTAATTCATTGTTTTGTATCGTTGTATGAAGGTCTTAACTTTAAAGATTAGAGAAGCTGTTTACACAAACTGTAAAGGTTTGTGTGCAGTAATAGTGCAGCAAATATGATTATATATTATACATATTTCACTGTATGGATACATGTTGGAAAATTTACTTTAAGGCATCCTGTCTTCCCACCTTATTCTAATTACTTTAGTTTGGTTTAAATCCATTACCAGCAGGCTAGATGTAAAAATGTTGTGAGGCTAGGCCTGTATGTTTTCCTCCCTCTGCCTCCACCTGTTTGTGCTAAATTACCGGGTTAACGAGTGTCGGTCCTCTGACCGTTATGCTGTATTAATTTTAACCTAAATACAACAACTAAAACTGCCCAGAAGTAATATTTTTACACTATTTAAATCTAAGCCTCACTCGTAAATTACATGTTAAAATCAATAGCTAGACAAGCTAGTGTTACTGAGGATCTGTTGTATCAAACATCCTCTGCAATATAAATGAGATATTAAAAAATAAAATAAGATTTCAATAAGACCTACCGTCTAATTTGTAGTTTCAAAATCCGATACATGTTGATGAAGCAGGTCTCGTTGATGTGTAGCACATGTCCTCCATATTGTGTGTCCTTCTCTGAAAACTGCTCTTCAAATGATCCTCCAATGATTCTCCATTCAGGAGTTGATGGCTTTGGGTATTTTATAAAGAAAACTAACTGAGAAAAATAAGCAGTAGCATATTGTTAGACACGAAAGACTAACAGCCTAACGTACCACACTACTGACCGCGCTCCAAGTTCTCCAGGTAACACCCACTTTTTCAAAAATACTGTAGTGTCCTGTAATTTAAAACATCATTATACTGTTTCGATCCTTTGTCCTTTTGCTTCAAGGTGAGCATCCCACAATGCATTGCTAACTACAGTTCTTAACTGTTTTAGTTCATAACAGTATTTTAGTGTTGAAAATTGGACGTAACTTAACAGCAATTGCTTACATTCACTCCATCTTTATTATTTTCTCTTTCAACTTTAATGTGGCCCTTTAGAAGAAATGACTTTATTATTTGTGTTTATTTATCGTCTGTTGAAATGATAACTCTATGAGATTTGCTTATCTGTTTTACATTTCAAAGCAGCCCTGCTAAGTATTTTAGGTCAGACATGACTCACAATCATGCTTAACTGGTTTAAATGGTTTCATCATGCCTCATATCATCTCAAATTTTATCTTCATTTTAATTCAAATTGAAATAGCAAACCTACAGGATCTGTCTGTATAAAATGCTCTCAGAGTCAGATGAGGTCAACCTGCTAACTTTAGTTGTTGACTTTTTACATTAATCACAGTTAATTATTTCAGCATTCACCTGCTTTTTGGGTTGTTATCTAACCTGGCAACGTGAGAAAGAACACCATTATATTTATAGCACTGGCTGGAGGGGAGTGGTTGTTTAAATCTCACGCACACACACACACACACACACAAACACACACACACACCTGGGACCCGACTAGCACTGCCTTAATGCTTAGTTGGCCAACTAACATCTTTTCCTTGTTCCCTAATTTGATTTAAAACACTTTAGGAGAAGTGGACAATGGGGAAAGTTGACTTTTCTTTCACTTGCTCTGTCCAATTTGTCTTTAAAATAAATCCAAACTTCCATTAAGAGGTTTGGGATATGTGCATGTTTTCACTCCTTTATCCGTTCTTCTTTGTCAGTTTCTGAACAACACAAAGTGGCAGCTGTTATTCCCACAGCAACCTGGCAGTAACCACGACGGCAAGGCACGTCTCCGTTCTCCGATGGAGGAGAACGAGACGGAGAGAAAACACAGCAGTCCTAAGGGAGAGAAAGAGGAGCGGAGAAGGAACAAGAAGAAGGTAGATTCAGACAGAAACCAAAAAAAGAGATGGCGAGCCACAGAGTGTGTGAGGAGGAAGAACAAGAAGAAGGGCAGGAGTGTGAATTAGAACAGAATCTGAGACAAACAGACACAGACAGAAAGTAATAAACAGTTCCAAGCATGAGAAAGGAGTGATGGAGTTGGTGCTGACACCGAGTTCTCCTGTGGGAAGAGGAAGAAGACAGGAAGTGACACGCTACATTGATCGCCTTTCGTCTCTGGGGCCCAAATGTTTGTCTCCACGCTTAAACTGATTTTGACACTTCTTAGTTGGTTAATTGGCTCTGCTTTTTTTTTTTTATTACAAACAACATCTTACTGGCACTTAACAATCAAAACTAAGGGGACAATCATCAGGTTCTGTTCGATTATTAGACATGAAAATAAATACGGAAAGAACCAAAGATGGCTTTTCATCAGTATTTTTTGGCAACCAGAACGTCTCAATGGGACACGTCAGAAACAATTGGTGACACAACTGAGAGTTTGTTTATGTTTGATACAGTCCCATCGTCATACAACACATCTAAGACTAAGCATCCAAATTCCTATAATATCTATTCATGTATATCATGCAATATTACCTGCACTGTTTTCAAGCTCAGTTAGTGTGGTTGTTTTTGCTGCTTAGAGGGCTTCCAAAAATGTCAAAAAGCGGATCAAATATTTAATATTTATCCAATATTTATTGCCCTCATTAAAAAAGAAGAAAAAAAGGGAAAAGCCGAGAGAAACTCAGAGGGGAGTTCAGTGAGAGAAGAGTGACTAATGTTGGAGAGGATGTCCACAGCACTTCAGAGAATTGTAAAAGGATAAAAGAAACAGCGGTGTCAGCGTGGATGTACTGAGAGGACACAGAGAAAAATATAGACCGGAGTGAGAGGATGAGGGGGATAAAATGACAGAGAGAGAAAGGGATAAAAAGAAGGAGATGTTATCAAAGAGAGCTGACAGTAGTGGCTGCGACAGGGAGACGATGGAGAAGGCTGTTTGAAAAACAGGAGGGATAAAAAAAAAGTTTGGGAAGAAATGAGATTGACAGGAAGTAAGAGAGATGAGAAAGGGAAGAAATAAGAAGGACTGAAAGATGACAGTGAAATTCTTCTTGGTTGGATTAAAGCCTGGGTGGATGTTTGGATAGGGGGCTACAGAAGAAGAAGTTTGTTACAACTGAAAAAATAAGATGTAGGAAAAGGGTGGAGAAAAAAGTAAAATTGTTTAAATTCAGAGAGACAATGATGTGTGAAAAAGAAAATGGTGGTTTTGTGATAGACGGGAGGTTGATGTAGTCCGAACAGATTTCCCAGGCGACAAAATGTTTTTGCAGTTACGGACAATTTAAAATGATGCAGGTGATAATCAGAACATAATACAGAGTCCGGATAAAATGTGCATAATCTCCCAAACCAATTGCCTCCTCTCAGGCTCTATTGTGTTGCTGATTACAGAGGATTTGTGACAGGAAATCAGCGATCTGTGAAGGATTATATTCTCAAACCAACCTTTCTGCTGACCCCGACGAGCCGCAGCAACGAATGAGAGAAAGCTGGAGAAAAAATAACACTCAAACACAAACAAAATGCCACTTTTAATATACGAATGTTCACTTCAAGGATGCATCAATGTGAGTCCAATTTGTGTCCCTATGTTTCCAATATTGTTGTTAATCCTGCAAGAAGCAATGATGTCATAATTAATACTTTACTTATTCAGCACCACACTACATTTATGAATGCATATTTATGATTTTTATGAATTCCCCAAGCTGTAGTTTCCAATTAAACCGATGCAGGTAGAAATCCCGTTATCTAACCTCGTAAAGTATGAATAGGATACAACATTCATTGTTGTTCGTGCGTGCTGGCTTCTATGCACTACAGTGGGTTTTCTTAAATGTGCTGATTACGGGGGAAAAACATCTTAATACATTTGTGAATTATATATATCAGAATTTTTGATTTTCTGAACTCGAGCTGTAACTTCTAGTTTTTTATTTGTCGTCTGTCATAGAACAGATCTTTGCAGACAAAGACTGCTCAACGGTGCTAGAGCAGCCAGGGTGCTGACCCCAGTTTGTTCCTACTTTCTGCAAAAAGTGTTTCAGAATTAAAGACAGCGTGAAAAGAAGGCAAAGCTATGCCTCCAAACTGAGTCTGCCACTTGCAATAAACTCAAAACAAATTATACAGAGCGAGAAGTGTTAAATAATGGACACTTTCTTATCACAAATGGGTAGTAGGTGGGTGCAGAGGAAGCCTGAAAATGCTGGGGAAAGAAAAAATCACTCTAAACACAACCTCATTCGTGACAAAGAAAACAAAGCAGAGTAAATGTTGCACTGGTCTAAAGAGTCGAGGGGGAAAAGAGCAGGATGATGGTGTGACTTCACCTGAAGAAAAAAAAGAACAACAGCCAAGGTCCAGCTTGCTTTATGTTTATTACTGAATATTCAGTCATTGACTTTATATTAATCAAAGAACAATAAATTATTACATCTGGATCATTATATAGTATTCCCTTTAAATCCTACAGTCATATACACTACATTTACAGTGTCATATATCTTGTCTAATGTGTATCGCATGCTTCCTTTACTATCACTACTTAAGTATACAAATATGGCTGCTGCCTTTAATTCTTAAATGAGTCCAAAAATAAAAGATGGTCTCATTATTGGATGAACCAGAGGGAAATGGGACAGTGTGGTGGAGAGAGGAAGAAAAAGAGAGGGAGAGAAGACAAGACAGGCAGAGGCCCCAGGGTGGGCCTGAGGGAGACGAGTCACACCAAATGTCTAATAAGAGTAAACGTGTGTTTTTGTGTGTGATGCTGAAGTAAGCAGAGTGTCTGTTGGTAGGTTGCTGGAAACAGAGTATAATATTTTTTCTTGTTTTGGCATAAACAGGACAGAAATAACAAAGGGTTAAAGCTCATGGCTGACAAGAAGCAGCCACCAGGTTAAATTCTGGTGGGAAGCAAACTAGCTAACGGCGTTAGCATACTGATTGTGTTTCTCTTTCTTTCTCAGGTTCTAACTCTAAGCATGTACTGAGGAGAAAAAATGTCAGCCGTTTGGTGTTAGGTTGTTTACATTGGGAGTCAAAGGGATCTGTTTACTCAATGACTGATAGATAACACTACGAGTACGCTGCACATGCTAATAGTTAGCAAGAATGTCAAGTTATGCTAGTAGTTAAAGACATACTTTAAGCTTACATGGGGAATGTGTTAGCAAACTGTTTCCCTGTTACACATGTAACAGAAGCAGGGCGACATTAGTAGTCCTTCAAAGTCGTGTCTTTGGCCAGCTTGCATGTATTGGTCAAAAATTCCTATAAAAGCAAAGTAGTGGTGCGTAAACCAACACAAACACCGAAGACTCCAACATCTGCCTATAACTTCTTAATTCACTGTGGGTCTATCATGGTGTCTATGGTCATAAAACTACCCAGAATGCCATGGAGTCTTTGATCATTAACCCATATTTGACTAATCTAAACAATAATGACTATATCAGCCACAAGTGACCGGCTATATCCTCACGGTTTCTGTAAATAAATCCAACTGTTCAATCCTTCAATGTAATGTTCAATGCATTTATAACACTGAAACTCAGTGTTGTGTAGAAATGTGACCCTTGTCAGTTGATGTTGTGTTTCTTAAGATGAAGGATTGTTTGGTAATAATTATCTGTAGCTAAGGTCAGGGTTTGATAGATAGTAAGTGGTCAAAAATGTGTGAAGGAATGATGAATTCATGTAGTACAAAAAGCTTGTTATGTTGCAAATCATATAGCCTACCAAGTGTTTTCAAATAAATCTCAGTGTGCGAACCAAAATCCTTTCTTTTTTAGTTGTCTTGTGATCTACCATGCTTTTTTCAGCAGCTGCAATAACTCGCAAAAATAACCGACAGAGCTTTACACAAAAATGCAATAATCATTTGGAAGTGGTTGTATTGATGTTCATGTCACAGGAACAAAAGACAAAACAGGCGACAAAAACAGAGGATGAGAAAAGTGCATTCAAACGTGAAAAGGGACTGCATTGATATGGGATGTTTGCACTCAAAAAGAAGAATGTAAAAACCTCTGAGTACCTGGTGATTAATGTTCAGATCTTTCAAATGTCACATTGACTACTGAACACTGGACTTGGACCGGCTTTGACGGCAATGGGTCTAAACCCAGACAGCCTGCAGGGAATGTATCAAAACTCGTCAAATAAACCTTTTGATTCGAGAAGAGTGGTGGCACTTACAATTTTATCTCCACTCAATACATTTTAAACTAACACTGTAAATATCAGTGACCAAACTTGGTAAGCAGAACATACACATGTACATAATGCATGCAGTGTGGTGCACAAAGAGTGCAACACAGCCAGAGGTGAACAAAGTGGGGATCTTTGACTGTTAATTTATGGTTCACACTCTTCAGATTACTCATTGAATCAATGGATAGATAAAACCACAAAGAGAAAAGTTGTTAAAATGTCATTTAAATAGATGATAGTTTACAAAGGCTGTGTGCGTGAAGGGGAACTATCAGACAGACAGGCAGCCAGCGCTCTTTGAAGGAGGGAGGTGGAAAAACACAAGACAAGAGTCGCTGAATCTCACCTAAAAAATATCTGTTATTGTAGTTTCTTTTTAAAATTCATTCTCATTTTCTCCATCAACCCTCCTCCACTTATCCCCACCTCCGTCCCTCTTCAGCACTTTTGGTCAGTAGTAAAATTCACCTTACACTAAACATATACACAGAATACATCAACACAGAGTGCCATCATTTACCCTTCGGCAAGACAAGAAAAAAAAAAACTTGAAATTTTTTGCTTTAAAAAAACTCCAGTAATGGATAAAAATAGGACGAGGCAGCACTGACAGAGACATAAACACAGACTCTTAAATTAAAGTACCGATAAGTTTGTGCACATTAATGCAGAATTAAAATGTTTACCATGGAGTATCAAAAACTGAGGGACTTGTTTGGCATATTAAAAGAGCATTTTCACCCTTAAATGAAGTTTACACTACCTGTTTCCATGTGTTCTTATCTTTCTAGAAACAAGAACACTGTTTTTTTTTAAAGCATGACATAGTAGCCCTGGATGAAATCAAGAGGTAACTCTGAATTTTGAGGCTTCAGTTAAATTAACTCATCAGAATACTGACTTCTGTAGACTCACGGTTAATTTTTACCTAAGTGGTGACATTTTAAGATGTCAAAGGACCTCCAACCACATTACAGTAGCTAACGCTTAAACATTAAAAACTTGTCAAACGGAACAAATCTACAGGTTTAGAGTTAGCAGAGGAAGGAATACCCTCATGTGTTGGCCTCATTTGGAGATTTGGACTAAGAATGTGAGTGCAGTGTTACATTAAAATGTCATAGTGCAGCTTTAAATCATCGTGTAAAGACCTTCCCCTACAGTGGTGTTGCTCTTTAAAAAGAATGTATTAAGTCCTTCCCCAGGCAGCAAAAGTGGCAAACTAACTGCTCCATGGACCCACACATACACACACACACACACACACACACACACACACACACACATACACACTTAGCAGGCTCTTTCCATTAAGCAGGAAGTATTACTCTCCCCAAAAAGCAGATGTCTCATCAAGAGATTAACTTCTGGCCACACACACACACACACTGACGCCCATACCCCGAGTTAAGTCATCTGCAATAGTGGTACAATAATGTGGTCTGTTTTTTTTTTTCAAACAGGGTAAGATTGGATGCAAAGAGGATTTTAGAGTTGTTTAGCCTCCGAACCAATAAGCTGTGACTATGTGAGTGAATGTGTGTAACATGCACACATACCCCTATGTTTGGATGCAACACTCATAAACGCCTCAGTAGAAAATACAGAAAATGAGTATCACTTTAAAACCTCCCTTGTCCATCCTCAGGCATACATACATACGCAGTCACACACAGAGAGACGCTCCTTTCTGGACTGATGGATGTCTGGTTAACGCCCCTCATGCAACCTTGGCTGGATTTTGATTGGAGGTTACAGGTCAAGGACGTTATCCTGACCAATGACCCTGCATATCCTTCTGAGACAGATGTGTGCTTGAGTGTGTGTTCAGGTTCAGGCCGATAGAATCAAGCTACATGAATGAAAAGCTGAAATAATCAATTTAAAAATAAACAGATAATGCTGCAGCACCGCTTACTGGGCAGCTGCTGCCATTACAGCTAAAACTGCAGCTTAAACGCCTCTACTCTCATAAATCAGCCCTCTTTCCCTTCACTTTCCTACCTGATACAAAATCCTGGAAACTACTTTTCTAACTTTGATCATTTTTACTTGTTAAAGTGGTAAACGTGTGGTTTTGACATTTATTTTCAGCACTAATACATACCCTTAAGGATTTTTACTGTTTCTCATCTATTAGTAGAATGTGACGCCCCCTACAAACAATCTCATTGGTCAATTAGTGCTACCAAAAAATGTCAAAATATCTTACCCCTATAGTAATTGCTTGAGTCAACTGTTGAGGCATCCATTTCTTACCCCGCTTCTCTCCACACATGTTTAAAGCTTTCGTAAAGAGTGAAAAAAGAAGGTTTCAGTTTTTACAAACAGAAAGCTTTAGCAAAAACAGTGTGAACATAGAGCTTGTGCTGTGGAAAAACAAGAGTGGAAATAAGAAAAAAAATCCAAGGATATCCAAGGATATAACATTAAAAGCAAAACAAAGACAAGAAAATGTAAAAAAAATAATAAAAAAGTTTGGTTATGATTTCTTCCAATAAAAGGCATGATGCGTCACCTGACGAAAACAGCTACGTAAAAACAATAAAGCTCTGTAGACAAGAACAAAACAATCTGTAATAAAAAAAAGAATAAAATTAGTGAATAATTAATATCATTACTATCCCTCATTATAATCATTATAGACCCCTTTTGAATGTATTTAGATTTTTACAAGCAATGATTTTAACTGAACGACATCTCCGCCTCTGACTGGACCGGGGTGGTGGACGAGGAAGAGGAATCGGCCAATGAGGCTGTGCTATTGTCCATGCTCCTGTTCCAGGTGACGCGACTAGGTGTTGACGGGTAAGAGGGCGTGGAGCAGTTGGAGGGCGGGCCCGAGCCAGAGCTGGGACTGCTGTTATTGGACAAAGAAGAGCACAGGGCGTCCTTTCTGAGACCTTTGTTCTGGAGCTCCAAATGAAGGTGCTGGCAGATCTCCTCTGGTAGTCTCTCATACTCCTCCTCCAGTTCCCTCTCCAGCTGAGACTGGAGCTGGAGTAAAAAAAAAAAAGACAATTTCAAAAGTTGTTCAAGCAAAAGAAACGAAAAGAAAGCAACAAAAATAATCTCGTGCTTGGTTCCTTTCTGAGTTTAATATGAAAAGATTGATACCTGGCTCATGTCTGTGTGAAGTATTTTAAACTAGGTGATTAGCTTAGCTTAGCATTGAGACTTGAAGCAGGAGCAAACAGCTGGTGTGACTCACTCTAAAAAATATCACTCTCAAAAATATACCTGCTCACAGTTCTTAAGTCTACTAATTGTGAAAGCACTCTAATGTGTGTGTGTGTTATTTGATGTGCTTGTGCTCACCAGAGGAAGTTCCTCATCTATGTGCTGCACGATCTCCCGCTGCCTCAGCATCAGCTTGTCCTGTCTCCTGGTCTGAGCCTCCTCCAGCTGGTGGGCAGGAAGGGAGAAGGATTGAGGGAAGCAGAAAGAAAGGTTAAAAGGAATAATGATGAAAGGGATAAAGATTTGGGGCATAGTAAGAGAAAAAGGAATGCAGAGATGACATGAATAGAAAAAAAGGGGGAAATCCGGTAAGGTTTGTGAAAAGAAAGAATTCAGATTTTCAGGACAAGAAAAAAAAGGATATAAGAGGATGAAGCAAGGAAGCACGGCAACGTGGATTAGGAGGCGAACAGACACAAAAAAAAGGGGAGGAGGGAAAGTAGATAGCGTGTTAGAGGAGAGGAGTAAAGTTGATGACAATAGCAGAAAAATGTACTCCTAAAGTACGTAACTGGCAGTTCTGAAGGAGCGTTGGTGATAAGTGTTGAAGTGGGTGCTTACCCCGCGGATTAAGGCGACAGAATCTTGAATGTGTTTCCTGTTGATCTCATTCAGCTCCCTACAGAGAAAGAGGAACGTGAGAGAAGAAAGGGAGGACAGAAAAGAGTCATTTAAGGTAAGGTCTGACTGCACAAAGGTCCAATTTTACAGAATTCATTAAAATCTCTAAAGAGAGACTCATTTATTACGTCTCAGCCTTGTCTTTGTCGCGGCTTTTAGCGTCACTGATGCTGTTTTGTCGCTTCCTGTCCAGGATCTTCTGGAGCTCTTTCTTCTCCCTGCAGACACACAATTATACTTCCATTATTATATTCACATGCAGACCAATAGCAAGTTCTCTCGAGGGGTTTTACTGTTTTTTTGAAGGTGCAAAAACACTAGATGCTTGTACACTCACAGACCAGGATTTAAAGTCAAAAAGGCAGAAAATAAACAAAACCGAAAAAAACACTGTGACAGTCTTCACAGTGACAATCTAAAATAACAATTAAAGCAGAAGTCCCTTTGGCAGGGACTTTGGGGTCCTTTCTTAACTTTTTCTTTTAAATCAGAGCAAGGTGAAACAGCCACACTCACTTTTCGCACGTCTCCCTGAGCTTCTTCAGCTGAGCTGCTTGGCATTCATGCGCTGTTTCCTTTAACTTCTGGAAGGCCTGAAAACACACGGCAGCAGACGACGAGCTGTCAGCGAATCACTGTGCAGGTGTACCAAAGTGCCACAAACTTTCGTGGAGGTCAGATAATGATGACGTTATTTAAAGATTCACAGGACGTACACAATGTTACTCCAGGTGTGTCCCCTTGCAAAAGCATACACAGTAAGTGTGCATGTATTATGGCTTTTCATGCATAGGCTTGTGTGTGTGTGCTCCTACCTCCAGCAGGTGTGTTTGTTGCTTCTCTCTCTCCAGTGTGTGAAGCTGCTGTCGGAGCTTCAGCAGCTCTTGCATCTGCCATTCCCTCAGCTGGACACTCTGCTTCTCAATCTCCTGATCCAACGCTGTCAGCTCACGCTGCACTGGCTCCGGAGGTTCGCTGGACACAAACCCAATAAATTCAGGTTAAGTAAAACAGTAACCATCATTTTAAAGAGAAACCTCCTCTCCTTATGTTGTTTGCTTTTTCTTCCTCTTCTTCCTCACTAACCCCACTGTCCCTCTTCTACACATTAACACAAAGATTTTGTTTATTGCACCATATCTTTTCGGACAAAGACATCTTAATTGTCCCAAAAGACAATTTGTTGAACAGCAAGGAGTAGACACATTATAACAAGTATACAATGATGACCAATAAATGACATCACATTAAGTTCTTTAAAAGGCCAATAGGGACAGGGACTAACAAGGTTTGTAGTCCTTTTCCTCCCTGTTACGTTGTATGCTACTTCGCCTCCCCCTGCTGGCCATAATGTGACCATAAATCCATCTGTTCTTACTTTTTCTTTACGCTACGCTTGAGGTGTTTCTCCATCTGACTTCGTCTCCTCAGGGAGTCAGATTGAACCTGGCTACTCCGACTCTTCTGCTCCTTACTCATATTCCACACCTGCATACACACACAAGAACTTTGTTTGTAAAGTTACAAAATCTCAAACCCATGGAGAATAAAACCAAGTGCATATGAATGTAAATATGAGGGTTTCCATACTGTTACACATGTGTTGTTGTGCGTACCTTCTTGAGGTGTTTCTTGCGCAGCTCTTTGACTTCTTTGCTCTGTTTCTTCAGCAGCTTCAGATAGCACTTCTGCTGCTTCAACTCCTCTATCGACTGGGCCTGGATGCCTAAGAGACAAACGGAGAATTATGGCAAATCTCTTTTGTTATTTCCAGCTTTAATCCGGCTAACAACTAGCAACTCCTATCTTGCTCTTATTTAAAAGTTTGCCTTTCAATTAAACCTACACGCAGCTCAATGTGACAAACAACTCTGAGTTCAGTAATGTCAGACATGGACGCTCTGAAATGGCCTTACCTGCCAGAACAGTGGCTATGAGGTCTTCCTTTGGACACTGAACTACACACACACAGAAACACAGAAACACACACACAGACACACACATACACAAGGGAAAGGACATAAACAGTATGAATGAAATGGATGATGGGAAAATAAGCCAGACACAAGCAGCAGAAAACAAAGGGCATCCATGTAATGAGCAAAATCGTTTGCACGGCTTTAGTGCATGAATTACAGAAGTTTTTACTTTTACTGATGACAAGAAACTTTTTCTTGTTGCAGATTGCAATGAATGGAGGGGTTGTGTTATCTTAAGTTAACATATATACGTCTACTTGCAGCAGGCTTATACATCATTAGTTTACAAAGACTAATGCAGAGCAGAACTACATGAGTGCTACAGAACCAAACTGGCAACCCGCAGCCCTAATGCAGTCGCAGTAGACCAAAAAAAAGAGATGAGTTAGAAGAGATTACACAATGAGTTACTGCTAGCATTACACGTAGCATCACTCGAGTATTTATCTTTAAAAGCGATATCAAATGTATTTGAGTGACATGAGCCCAGTATGTTTTCATTGGACACGTATGTAAACAATAGTTGAGGTTTTTGAGGATGTCGTTACCTGGTGCAGGTAATTTAATGATGTCAGGGGCGTCATCAAATGAGCCCATGTGCTGGGTGTGGAAGGGGGAGGGTAGTTGACATCGTGGAATAACTTCACTGTCTCTCCTGGTTTCCCCCTCTTTTGGCTGGTTGGGGACGTGCTGAACAAAAGCAACAGACAATTGAACGTTAAACTTCTGGTCCATCACACAGTTTGTTGGTTTCCACTCATTAGATCGGAGTATTTTAATAAAAGGGGTCGAGTAACCGACACACATATTCTGAGCATGCAGTGAAGCAGCTTTGAGTTTGTTGTTAAAATTGAACACACAGATGTCTCTTACCTCACTGTTATCCTCTATGAGCACAGCCAGCTGTGTCTCTCTCTTGTGCAGCTGACTGATGTGCTTAATGGGGTTGGTCAGAGCCTCAGCGTACTCTGAGAAGACACACATAGAAACAGCCACACAAATTCAACGAGTCTGCACATTCTGGAACAACTGCAGAGCTGTTCGATGTCTTTAGCTGTAAGTTCAAGGAAAGTCACACTTGTGGAAGGTAAATACAAATCCATGGCTAAGTCACAATGCAAGGCTTCATGTGAAATTCAATTATATTGATTTGCAGTGTAATAAACCTAAAGGTGGCATCTGAACGGGTTTAATTTAAGCTTACATACTTAGCTAGGACTAAGGCCTCTTAGACAATGTGGCTCCAGGATTTACCGGCTCAGATTTAAATGCAGTCTCTTAAAAGTCTCAGGTCAAGTCTTTAAAGATAGCTTGACATTTGGAGTTAAAGGTTTATTCATTTTGTAAGATGAGAAAATGATTACCATACTTTTGTCTGTCTTTGCTTAGCACTACATTTGTGAACGAGCCTGCCTTTGTGCAACAGTAACAACATTAGCCTTACTCACGCTCACTAATTAACATGTCTTATCTCTTGTCTGTTTACACCCTTCAAAAAATGAAATGCTAATATTAGAAATTAGAGTTTGGCTGGGTGGTTCCTGGTCTCCTGAGATATGAACTCAACTAGTTGGTTTGACACTCACATGCAGAAAGGAGGCATAACCAGTTCCCCTGTTTCTGGTCTTTATGCTAAGCTTACAATCTGCTTGGTGTCACATTTCATTTCTTTCAACTCTTAACAAAAACGCAACAAATGTCCCTAGTTACTTAAACCAACCTACACGTTGCTACTTAAGATTGCAAGAATGGATACAGTAGGAATAGTAAGCTTCAAATAGAGGATAAACTGCTGGGATAGTTAGCTTAAATACATGGGACGTGGTTGGACTTTTGCTTTAAGGTAACACGGTTTTAGTGAATAAGTAAGCTAAGAAGCTCTGTTAAGAGTGTGTGGAGCAAAGCTGCAAAGTGCTGTCGTAAATGTGGCGCTCTAACCTTGGTGTTCGTTGGGGATGTAGTCCTGAGCCTCAGTGTAAACCAGCAGCGAGGGCATGAGAAGGGGCTGGTTTAGCTCATTCTTCAGGTTGATGTAGTGGTAGCCTAGAAGGAAGAAACAAAAATAAAAATAAAAAAGTGACTTCTGTTGATTTGATGATGAAAAGGGAAAGTTGCAGAAACATGTCATTAAACAATTTTTCCACTGATTGCAGAAATGAGGTACATCAGTGGAGAGATTTGTTTAAAGCCTGAGCTTTCTCAATGCCTTACAGTACAAGTGTGCCTATGTGTGTGTGTGTGTGTGTGTGTGTGTGTGTGTGTGTGTGTGTGTGTGTGTGTGTGTGTGTGTGTGTGTGTGTGTGTGTGTGTGTGTGTGTGTGTGTGTGTGTGTGTGTGTGTGTGTACTGACCAGGTCTAATGGCTGACACAGGGAGAATCCGGTGTCCAATAAACTTGCCATTTTCTTCAAACACTGCTATCCTCAGAGAGGCCAGTGTCGGGAGGACCACCTAGTGAGAGAGAGAGAGAGAGAGAGAGAGAGAGAGAGAGAGAGAGAGAGAGAGAGAGAGAGAGAGAGAGAGAGAGAGAGAGAGAGAGAGAGAGAGAGAGGTGTTGGTGGCATTAGGGAGGTTATGAGAGAATATATTAGTTCAAAAAGGACAAACAGGAAAGTGTGATAGAAAGATAGAAAGAGAATCCTTGTGTGCATGAGTTACCTTATTAAACACAAACATTTCATCATCCCAAACAGGGTCCAGCGAGTTCCCATTGGATGTTTTAGTTCTGTACTTCCTCTTTGTATCAGCAGGAAGTCCAAATATGTCCACTTCCACGTACACGCCCACTTTTTTATCGGTCAGGAACTGTCCGGAGATCACCTGGTGGATGTTTAAATGACATGTTTGTTATCACGTCTCTTTGGACAGAACCTTTGACGTCCAAATGGTGACACGTGTTGCTCTTACCTTTATCTTCACAGTATTGGCGACTATCCCGTCCACTATGTTCTCTGTAAAGGGGTCAAAGTGTTTGTCTGTCCTGCGCATGAACTCAGGCTTCAGGAGGTAGCCGCTGCGGCCATTGTACTCGAACACACCCATGTTGAGCTGCATAGGAAGGTCTGGAAGATAGCAACGGAAAGGTGAAAAGGGGGAAAGTTAGAGAAAGGCAGAAAAGATGGGAAAGATAGGGAGGGATTCAGCGGAATAAAGATGGAGATGCTTTAACTTAACATCCATGAGTCTTTAATTTTTTATAAGACTAGAAGACTTTCAATGATCTACACCACTGTTTCTGCCGGCTACAGAAGAAAAACGTATGTTTGGTAAAACGTTTAATTGCCATGTCCTGTTCTTTGTATACTATGCCCTCTAGAGGCCACCTGAGGCTGAAACGACTGATCTTACCCAGGGTCTGGAAGTTTAGCGCCACCATCTGGCAGCCGACATTCCAGAAGAGCTGAGGCATGTAGTTGGAGCTGTCCACCCTGGTTCCTTTAGGATAGATTCTGCTCAGCTGATTCTTATTGTACCTGGAGGAGTGCTGTTTAAGGACCAGACACTGTGAATGTGAAGTATGTGTGTTGTATTTATAATAAGATGCTTTTTGAAGGCAGGGTTGGTAATTTTGGATGATTTTGGAAGTAGCATTCCCTCAGTGCTCCGTCTACACCCACCCCCTCCCCTCTGTGCTCCCTCAAAAGCGACGCCCCCTCACTTACATGCACGAGCGCCGATGTTCCAGAAGTGGACTTCAGGTCAACGTCGTCTCATGTCTCATTCAGCGGTAAGTAAACTCTAAACTTTATCAAAAATATGTTTTAAAAAAACGTGACTATTTTACTACTCACAACGGCCAACTACAAACTCACAGTATAAACTCCGTCATCGGTGACGCGCTTTGAGTGTGGACTAGTGCACGCAAGGGGTAAGGAACGAGCAGGGAGACAGGGAGGTGTGATTGGTTCATCAGATTGGTACCCCGTGGCAGACATTGGTCAAAGTTTTTACTGCTACAGAAGACGGATATTCTTCGTTTCTTTTTCGGAGCACATGAGTTATTAATTTCGGTCAGGACCTAAAGACAACTTCAACCCAAATCTTAAAAAGTTTATCTGGAGGAAAACCTGCCTTTAACTGTGTTATAAGATCAAAAGTCAGACTAAGCTATGTTGTTTTTTTAGCCTTGAAAGCTTCTCTCTGTACTCACTAATTTCAATCTGCCTGGCAAGTCAGTGCACAAAATAAAGGCATTTGAACGAAACACCGACAATGCTAATTAAAACAAACTTGTAGAAGAAGCACAAGTTTCAAAAGGGATGGCAAGCTCTGCAGGATACTCGACAAACTCGACGGGGGAGCTCTTCAGGGTGTCCATGCCTTTAGTTTCCACGAATGAGGACATTTCAAAGAACTTCCTCCTCTCTGGTGGACAGAATGACAGACAGAGAATTAGCCTTTCTGCTTAATGATGTTCGATTTGAAAACAATAATGCTTTCACATAAAACTCTTTTTCCTTCACTATGTATCTTCCACGTACACAAAATAGATTTTTTTTTTGTATTCTGTCCCTTTATCTCTTCCACACACACTTACTGTTTGCCACCTCAAAGCTCTTGAACTTGACAGGTTCGATGTAGTTGACGAGGCCGGACATCTCCTCTGTGGCGTTCACCTCACTGCTGGCTGTACCCTGAAGGAGGCAGATAACAGTAATCCGTCAATCAGCCCATCAGGCAGTCAGACACACAGTCTGTCCTATTTACTGGATGAATCTTACCTCATCAGAGTTCGGCTTTTTCAGCTCCGTCACTGGTTCATCCTCCTCATCCTCCTCGCTTTCTCCTTCTCCTCCTGGAGGGATGCAAATACAAAACGTAGATAACTTCCCTCTGCTGTCACTCTCTCTCTCTCTCTCTCATCATGATTGTCATTCTTTTTCAACCCACCTATGGACTTGCGAGGCTCCGAGTCTTTGACTATCCTCTCAGCCAGTTTCTCCTCCCCATTGGACAAGAGCTGACCTCCTTCGCTGTCATTTAAAGGACAATCTACAAAGACAAAAGCAAAAATTAGCTTTAGGTTGGCAACTTGAAATCAGTTTTTATTGCACAAATGTGTTAAGCAAGATGTCCTTTATTTTATTTCATTATTACAGCTAGATATGAGGAATTAAGAAGTAAGAATCTGCTGCTGTAGAGCTTTAAAAAATTCTACATCTGTGAATTATTTGCCCTTCATGCAAGTGGACTCAGGTAGTAAGTCTGCACTCACCATTGTTGGGTGATGATTGCTCCTCCAGCTCTCTGCGTCGTATGCTGCCTCCACTGGAGGGTCGGTGGTGGTGGTGCTTCTTCTTGTTTTTAATGAGAATCTTTCCGAGCATCTCCTGCGGCGAGGGGAGAGGCTGACCGGGATCCAGCTGAGGCCACACAAAGCAGAGTGTTCATTTCAGTTCAAACTGATTGCAAGACTGCGTGACAGACAGATCTAGAAAAGCAGGGTAAGTTACCAAACAAACCTTTACAGGACATTAAAATATAATAAATAATGCGTGCAGGTCAAGCTGTCCCTCCATAATTACCACTTGTGTCTAATCTCTTAAAGGTAAAGCATGTGTTTCTTACATGTGCACTGAATGAGAAACTATTTATAGGTTGAACTAATTCCAGGGGGGTTCTTAGGTAAATAGAATAAAGAGACGGGCTTTAGTACAAAAGGAACATAGCTTATCGTACTAATTCATCATATTGAAGCGAAGTTTAATAACAACGTGACCGTGGAGTCAAAGAGTAACGCCATGTTGTTTATTAACCTCGAGAAAGAGCAGTGACATATTGAAGTGAAAAGCATTTACTTTGGACAAAGACAAATTATTTGTGCGTTTCAAGTTCTCCACGATCTGACCGGTGATCAGTCTTACCGGATATTTCTCCAATGGGTCAATGAGCAGAGCGTCTCCAAAGATGGTCCTGCAGTACTCGGCCATTTTGGCTTGCTGCTTCGCTCTGGCAAAAGATGAGACACAAGTTAGTTAAGATAAGATTTTATTAATGGATGGAAAAAAAAACATGTCGAGCATGTAGCCAAACTCTGATGATCTGCATTTCTGTGCTGACTTCTTGAATGACTTACGAGTCGACGTGATTCTCAAAGGACAGGATGACGGGGTACGGTGAGGTCTTGAAAGCGCTTTCTGCTATGGCCTCGATCACCTCCTACAGACCAGGAAAGAATGAAAACGTGACAACGAGCTCCAATAGATTAAATCTTCAAGCACATGTTAAATCAAAGAGTCAGTTTGCTAAATCTTAATGACTGCTTTTAACAAACACATAAAAGCTAATAGCTTTGAAATCGAGCAGCACAACTTAGCCATATTTACACAGCTAAAAAACAGAGAGGCATATAAGAGGGTAAAATATAATTATTATGGCTGAATTAACTCTCTTCTGCTTGTTTGCTCCGTCTGTGGTTGATGCCGTCATATTCAGCATTTTGAATCCACTGACCAAACTTCTCATATACGCTGAGGTGAAGAGGTCAAAAACAAAACATATCAACCCTTCTTCATTTCTTTTAACAGCTGGTTGTAGTAAATAGCTGTAGCGTGTAAGAGCTTTATTACATACACATAAAAGTCAATGAACCATAAATTTACTAAGTGAAACTTTCATGTAAAGGTGATTTACTGAATCATTTCCATATGGTGCTGGCTTTATATAGTGTGGGAAAACTGTGGTTATGTAAGGGTAAAATCTAACGTGAACATCTGATAGACTTGTAAAAATGCTGTACAGTACATGATACACAACAGCAATCACTCAACCAAAGAAATTAATCAATATTTATGACAAAAAAATTAAAGGGAGCAGTTCTGGATGATAAAAAAAAAATATAATGAATGCCAAAAAGCAGCGAGCAGCACCTTAAAAGGGATCTCAGTGGTCATGGTGAACCCGTGTGTGATGTAGGGCTCCTCATCTTGCGGCCGGCCCTTCCAGCAATCCAGCTCTACACAGCGACAGCCGGTCAGCAGCACCTGCCTGTACAACTCCACTGACGACAGACCGGTCAGCTGACCCACTGCAGGAGGACAGACGGAGGGAGGGAAAGACAGTTGTAGCTCCAAAACGTTGACGATAAAGTTGGATATTAAATTAAGCATTTGACTCGTATGTGTGCTCTGTTTGTTTTGAGGTTCGTGAGCTCTGTGAGTGTGCTTCAGACCTGTGAGGTATGTGTTGTGCGAGGAGTTGATGAAGTAGTGCGACAGCGGTTGGTTCATGTCGTCGATGACATCCAGCCTCTCTGGAGGAACGATGCTGTTTTCTTCTCCTCCCAGATAGCGTGTGAAAGCCTGCAAACTGATCTGGTCTGCAAAAAAAAAGAGAGTTTACTCAGCATAAAAACAGACAAACTTTACAAGTTTAAGTGAACAGACAAGCATCGACCTGCAATCAAAATAACTAGATGAAGTTGTTCAAAGACGTTCAAAGGCTGGAAGACGCTAATAAGATGTGCTCTTCTAGTAAACTGGCCAAAAAGAGCAAAAGGCTCCAGTTTCAGGACAAACAAGCGGCTTAGAGGGAGCTTCAGGTTAGTCATGAACATTATGGGCTGGACAGAGGATCGTTTTACAGATTTTGGCTTAACAGTGTCCTAGCAGAGCCACTTAAGGTAGCCCGGGCTCTGTTTATGCTTCCTGGTTTTGTACAGTTTATCCACGGGTGACCACAAAAAAGGATTATCGTAAATGGCTCCCACATTTTTGGATGTTTTGCAGAAGGTTAAATGATACAGGGTCAGTGTGGTCAATGATTGTGGAAGAGGACAACCACTTAGCTGCAATAAAAGTCTGTAATTACCTGAGTCCAGCTGCAGCTGAGGAACTTTTGCTTTGGGACAAACAGATAAGATCTTCAAGAAGAATCAGCTGCATGTGTGCACTGAACTCTTGTTATCTTAGCAAAAACACCTGATTTGTGTGTTTTGTCTCTTTGTTCTTTAAAAACACAATTATCTCAACTGCCTTCGTTCTAGACGCTGTCTGAAGGCCAGCAAATAGTGGCTGTCACAAAACTTTACTCAGCATACGAAGGCAGTAAGACAGCGAGTGTCATGTTTGGCAGCAAAACATAGGACGCATCACTTATTGCTCATTGAAGTGCTACCAGCCAGAACTTTAGGAGTTATATAATCCATCCTGTAACATGACTTCTGAGGAGTAGAATACTCTCTGTTTACTTCCTTTAACACAGGAATGTTTCACAAATATTTCTATTTTTGTGATGTGATGATTTGGAGAAGTTGTTTAATCTTGGTATTGAGGTTTTACTGATTGCTTTTGAGGTACAGAAATTGGGACTTCTATTTTAGGGCGTCTGTACTGTGGGACAGTCTGCGAGAGGAAATTAGGCTATAAGTTCCCTTTTGGTCTTTAAAATCAAAAACAGGCTTTTAAATTAATCACTTTTAGCTCCCTGTCCTTCAGTCCTTCATGATATTTTAGCCCAGGGGTTCTCAAACTTTTTTAGACCATGGACCCCTTTCAGGTGGGAAATTTTTCCAAGGACCCCCCTCATTATTGTAACGTTGATAAGCATATATTGATACTATGCAATGATCCATTGGCACAAAACTAAAGTGGGCGGGAGTATTGGACAAAATAGCTGATTTTATTGGTGCAAGAGGTCCCAGTTTGAACATTGAAAAAGCATATCTACAATGTAGCGACCCCCAGGCTATGGTTCGCGGACCCCTTGGGGTCCTGGGACCCCACTTTGAGAATCACTGTTTTAGCCAATCTTTAAACTTCAATCTGTTGTACCTGGGGTGTTGTTGTTGGACTGTTTTTATAGAAAAAAAAAACCTTTGTGAACTTTGTTTATTAAAAAGTGCTATACATTTAAAGTTATTATGATTATTTGCGAGGTTATTTAATCAAGCAGGGTCTTAAAGAGTCCCTATATCCTGTCTCTTCTTTGGATCTTTAGGAAGCACGTTTAGGCAAAAAAAGAACCAGTGCAGATTTATAGTTTTCTGCCATTGTTCTGTGGTTATGAAATGTTTTATGCTGCTCTGGACAGAAGCATCCAAATACCAGAGATTTAAGTAAATGATAATTATAAGTAGCCGACCTCTCTCCAGCTGGCTGGCGTTGGTCTCATATTTCTCCATGGTCTGTCGGACCTGATCTCTCTTCAGCGGGGGGTACAGCACCTCGTTCAGTCGGGAGTCTCGCTGCCTGCGGTTGATGAAGTCCATCAGCTGGTCCAGAGAGATGAAAGGCTTCCCCTTCGAGCCGCTGCAACAACAAACAAAAAAAGTTTATTGAAGAAAATAGTGCCTATTACCACTGAGGTGCAGATGGTTAGCATTACAAGTGATCCTAAATATAAGGAGAGCATCATTAAGAAAGGACTTACAGTTGGGGCTTGAATTTTATTTGGTTTACATAAACTGGAATAAAGCAGCAAATGTTTGTCAAAGCGTAATTCATGTGTCACATACCTTTCCTCAAAGATGCTTTGTATCTCAGGCCGGAGACAGAGGCTGGCAAGAAACTTCTGGAAGGCCTCCCACGTGAAATCATCTGGCTTGAGTCCCTCTGCCTGAGAGAGAACAGAGAGAATTGTGTTGAAAGATATGGAAGGAAAATAAATGTGGCCTGATCATTCAGACACATTTCTGCTGCCTTAGGTTACAAATTAACATCCAGCTAACTACCACTGAACAGAAATAAATTAAACTGTGAATAACTGTGAACGCTGCAGGCTGCCAATTCATGTCTTTCATCTACCCTACTTTGTGTGTTTTTCTGTTTAACCAGTAGGAGGCACCACAGCATAGCTAGACAAGGAGAAATGCTGACAGTGCAGTTTGCAAAATCTGGTCACTTGTTCAAAAAGCAATGTCTTGTGATTTCAGCAAACTGATTTTTTTGAGAGATTGAACCAACTGATGACACACAGGAAACCTTGTTGTACCAGTCAACCCATAATCCTTTGGTACCTTGCACTGCACAAACAAGCTAAAGCTAGCTATGCTGACATGCAATAGAGGAAAAGCATTACCCGTGTTTAGTCAGATTTTTAGTATCTACACCTCTGTTGTCAACTCAGTCAGTAAAAGAAAAAGGTTAATTAATATTCGACTCAGCTGGACCAAACTGAACCCAGCCATGTGTGAATACGATTAGTTAATACTGATGGGCCCTTTATGTGGTTGATCAGTGTGTGAATGTGGTGTGAAGGGGTGAATGTGACATGTGATGTAAAGCAGCTAGAGGACAGGAACAGCACTATACAAGCTTTTATCTCAGCAATGTATGCAGTTACAGTTACCGTAAAGGGCTGTAATTGCTGAATACTAATTTAAAGGTCACATATTGTCCTTTTCAAACATTTTTAATAAGTCTCAGAGCTCCCCAAACCATGTCTGTTAAGTTTCTTGTTCTAAACCCACTCTGATCCTGTATTCGATCATGCCTATAAACCCCTCTATTTCAGCCCTGCTCAGAACAGGCTGTTTCTGTGTCTGTAGCTTTAAATGCAAATGAGCTGTGTCTGACCACGCCTCTCTCTGGAAGGAGATGTTGCTTGGACTTTCTCGCACCATGTCCTATTGTTCACGCTGAGAAGGAAGACTCAGAGGGCAGAACAAACACCTAGCTGTGGGAGTGTCACCCACCTGGGGGAGGGGTTACTTCCCTTTGTGATGTCACAAAGGGAAAATCTCCAAACAGCCTATTTGAGCAGACATTTTCTGAAAAGTGGAGCAGGCAAAACAGGGAGAGGATGGACTTTTCTCATAGTTGGGGGGGGTTTGTAGACAGACTAGAGACACAAATAAATGTTAGAAAAACATGGCGAAGTGTATTTCAAAGTCGGTTGGCTGAAGCTTTTTGTCCACTACAACATAATGAAGAGGAGGCAGAACCTTTTTAAAATATACATTTCAACTCTTTCTATGTACGCACTTTTTATCTTTTATAAATTATGCAATCTCTGCAGCAAAAAATGTGGCTTGACAGGAATTGCTTTTTTGGAAGTATGCTCATTTGCTCCCTCGCTCAAAGTTGAATCACTTTAATATCGATTGAGGATTTCAACCTCTGTACACACAAAGAGCACAGAGATGAACAGGTTGACAGACAACTAAACCTTAAAACAAAGGTATATAGAGAACTAAAGTAAATAATTAAACATTTAAAAGATGTTGTTTGGGAGCTTTATGTGTAGAAGTCTGTCGTCAGTGTCTTCACAGCAAGGTCAGTTATTATTGCTGCACAGAAAAAATGTCAATTTCTCCCACTTGTCTTCCCTCTGTGCATCTTGCTACTTAAACCATGGGTCAGTTTTCCCCTTATCTACATTTCCTTTACTATCTCAATTCATGTTCTTTGGTAGGGGGATCCACTTTACCCCCTGGCCCCTGATTAATACCATTCCTGTGTCTGTAAGGTAAATAGTAATGCTCTTCCATCAGTCAGGTAGCTTAGCTTAGCCCTAAGAGTGTTAAAGAAACATCATACCATAGTGGAACAGTGACCAAAACTTAAACACCTTGGATTGGTGTTGAAAGACATTACAAATGAATATCTCTAGGTTACACTTCAAGCCTGAAGCTTTTGCTATTTTGGTTTCCTTAAATGTAAAGGCATGTAAAGAATGTCTCCAGGCTGACGGACTGAGTTGTAACTATTATCATGTATGAAGGACCACAAGAGAACACACATATGTGGAGTAGCCCTGTGGTCAGTGATCGCTGCGGATGATTACCCTGTTATTTACGAGGCCACACTGCTCCAGAGCTGTCTCCACTCTCTTCTTATCTGAAAACATCTTGAGAATACTGGAAGACAGAGAGACAGAGAAATAACCGTCACTTTTCAAAGTCATTCTGATCGTGTTCGAGGAAGAATTTTCACTGGAAAAAAAGTTTATCGTTCTATCTAGCAGAGTCTGAGAGGATTAGATTAATCTAAGTGACAGTTACGACCGAAAGAAGGGTCAAATGTCAACAGCGAGCAGAGATAAACTAAAGTGGAGCTGATAGCGAAAGTGAAATAGGGACGAAGATAGGAAAGGAAAGAAGAAGTGAGAGAAGGCACTAGCTTATGTAATTCTGTATAGAGTTTAGAAAGTGGCTGTTGATGGTGGTGTTGTCTCACTTCTTCACAGGAATCTTCCCGTCCTGATTCACCTGCAGCTTCAACCTGGTGTACCTTAAAGCAGAGGCAGACAGAGAGAGACTTTACAAACATGGTCTGACACAGTTTTCTCATGTCTAGACAAGACGCTATGAACTCCTTACGCTTTGAGGAGGAAGGTGTTCCGTGATGCATTCTGGGAGAGAATGTTAGTCGCCAAAGTGAACAGCTCATCCGTCCAAATCTGGTAACGCAAACACACACACGCACAAGAAGGAGATTATAAAACAGGGTTGTTTAACTCTTTGTATGATGTTAAACTAAGTCACACAGTTTTTTATATACAATATGCAACACACACAGGAAATAATCCTTCTTTACAACTCCTAAACACGCACACGCCTCCGTCTATGTCAACATCGTAAAGCGAGTAGTCGGCATACGGCCTCAGGAAGGAAGGAGGAACAAGAGGAGAGGGAAGGATTGAAGATTAAAGGAAGGAAGAAAAGATGGAATAAATGTCATATGCAAGGAAAAGTTTTGGTACCAGATGATGTGTGCGGTTTCTATGGTTACCTTGGCTGTATCTTCCTGCATAGCCTGGAAGTTAAGGAAGGAGGTGTTGACCAGGTCATTGCCATGCACAACCGTAACCAGCTTCCCTTCGACGTTGTCAGCCTTACCGAAGCCAAGCACCTCCCGGAGCTTTGGGTCCTGACACAGAGACACACAGATTTATTCTTCTTACTGTAATGTGAAATCATACGTTTTTAGGCACAACACTGCTTTTTGTGCAAATACACTCTCCATCCTTCCCCGCTCCTCATCCATCTCTGTGTCTTCAGAGGACAGTAAATGTGATGCATGTGGTGTAGCACTCTGATCTAATTAACCAAACGACTCTTTCCTCCCTTTTAGAACCCTCTTTCTCCACCAGCAGCTCTCTCAGCGTCTCTCTATCAATTATGCATTCCCTCCATTACTTGCTCTCTATCGTCCGTCCCTTTCATTTCAATTAAATAGATTAACTCAGGGGATTGTTTATCAAGAAAAGTACGGGCAGAGCAGTACACATTATCATTAAGAAAGCAGCTTAATTTGGATCAGAGCAGCCACATTTCAAACATTTTATTATGCAGCTCTTCTTGCCAGTTAACAGGCCTCCTCTGTGAACAGCTTTGTTGGGAACTATTCTCTACCAAAGAAGTAGTCCTCATAAAACTGTGCTTCTTGGATTTTTCCAAAGTAGCGGTGACTCTGCTTCTGGATATTAGGAGTTGTTGAGCTTTAAAAGCCGGCATCAACAAAACAAGAGTAAGAACAAGAACTTTGTTTTATTGGTGAGGTGACATAACGAGAGCAAAACAGACACAGTACAGCTACACAAACAGCAAAGGTTACAGGAATGTATGCATGATGTGAAACAAGTCTGGGAACAGAGAGGTTTTTGATTATTGAAAAAGAGAGAGAAAGGGGAAATATAAATAAATGAGAAAGGTGATTTCTTTGGAAGTAATGATGACATCTCTGTTTTATGTAATCTTCAGTTAGTGTGACAGAATGGCATTTGCAAGAGAGAGAGAGAGAGAGAGAGAGAGAGAGAGAGAGAGAGGAGAGAACGAAAAAATGATAATAAGCAAAAATGAATGAATACATAAATACAATGTGTGAATCCAACATCAATTGATTATCATCTCATAAAGTCGATACGGCCAACATACCTAGACAACATTGTATTTTACTCTTTGTTTTGTTTTATATTTACAGTAAAAGTTTCACCAACTCCTGAGGGAAACATCTCACATTCTGGCCGTTAAATGTTGGATTTTGTCAACCAGCCATCCTCCGACATGGTCTGTGTGCTGTTTGTTGGGCAGGGCATAAAGTGCACCGTGTGTGTTTATCAGAGTATGTTTTCTCCTCCTTGTGGGGATAAATGACACGAGAAAGGTCGCAGGCCGTACAAGGTAAGAAAACATTCAAAGTCATTGGACTCTCAAAAGCTGCGGGTCAAATTTTTTACATAAAATACAGTCATTAAATTCCTTTATTGTCACAAAAAATATTGATTACAGCAGCTTGACAATTCATTTTGCACTGCTGGGAGCTTCACAGACAAGCGGTGTTCTTTTGTTGCCACGGTGCCGATCATTGCTAAGTGCTTGCTCATGGTGGATTCATTGTGGGTCTCTCTAAATCAGTGGTTCTCAACTGGTGGGTCGAGACCCAGAGGTTTCTGAGTCAAAGCCATTTTCAGTGGGTCGCGAACGTGTGCCTGGAAAAAAACTTGTGTAATAAAGTTTGTGAGGCACTTTTTTAAACATGTTTGTTTTGGTAAGTTTCTTGCTTCTATCACATGTTTTGTACCGACTGAGTTCCGAAATGCACAATTTATCAGTAAATTCATCTGATTGGTCGAAAAATATCAGAAATTTGGTTTGCAGTGTTCTACAGAGGAGTTGGTGGTGGGTCCTGAGGCTAGACGAGTTGAGAACCACTGCTCTAGATAACACAACACAGAGAACGGTCTAGACCTGCTCTTTTTGTAAAGTGTCCTGAGATGACTTTTGCTCAAATTGTGTTGTATAAAAAAAAAAAAGATCAGCTAATAAAACTATCTGCAAAGCAAGATACCATACATGACAGAAAAGAATACAAAAGATGTTTCCGCAATTTTGGTTGACTGGCCCTTTAAGCACTCTGATATGTTTTTATTTGACTTAGGCGTCTAAAATCTACGTTTAGTTGTCACGGCATGACAATAAAAAGTCAATTTTTTTGCACAACATGCGGTTGTTGTTACTTGTTGGCTCAGGTTTTCTTGCAAAAAGGCCCCAACTCTGACATTGTGATTGAGAGCAGAACCAGATTTGAGTATTGAATAATTCAATTAAAGTGAAGTACGTGATATATTTACGGAGCAGCGACTCTGACTGTTGTTATCTTTAACTAATTTGATCCACCAGCCTGCACTTTGTCAACACATCCATATGTTTGAAGTTAAACACGATCGCCTGCTTTATATTAGACTCTCTGTCTGCCAGATCTCCGCTCTTACACAATGACTTCCTCGCCAACAGTCGCTGGTTATATCACTTCCTGTCTGATGGTCCATCTGTCAGCCTGCTCATTAGCACTCTGTCACCTTTGTACCATCAGCTGAGAAAGGAAACACACGCACTCTGTGGACACACACACATCTTTTGGTGACAGTCCCACTTGAGCATCACATTTCTGTTCAGAGGACATAGTTATCAACAGCAGGAGGTGACAGCTTCTTTCTCCCGCCCTCACACACACACAGACACATATTACTAACCTTTGGTTGTTTGGCGTATTTTCCTGTTCTGGTGTCCCTGATAGTGGCTATGTCCAGAGTCTCCACCTCCTGAAAGACAAACACATGTCACTCAGTCCCTTGATGGACAGAAAGTCAGCATTACATCATCGTTGCTGCATATATAAAAAATATTACTTTGGTGTTTACACACACCTGCACATTCACACCCATTCACTCACTGATGGCAGAGGCTGCTTTTTAAAGTGTCCATCAGTACTAACTAATCCATTCATACACATTCACATGCTGCCGAGAAAACAGCAGGAGCAACTTGGGGTTAAGTGTCTTGCCCAAGAACACATCGATATGTAACTGCAGGAGCTGGGGATCAAACACCCAACCTACCGGTTGAGAGACTTTTTGTAGTCTCCCGCCCGCGCAAAAGCTGTTTAACACTACATGAATCACTCATTAACACACTGAAGGCAGAAGATGAAGTGTGCCCATCAGTATTATTTAATCCCATTCATCTTCATTGACATGCCGTTGGCTCTGCCACTCGGGAGCATTTGCAGTTCAGTGTTTTACCCAAGGAGACTTTAAGATGTGGACCGCAGGATCTGGGCACTTAACCTCCAACCTTTATTTGAGAGACAACTGACTCTACCACTGAACCACAGCTGGCCAAGGTTGATTTCATGGTCTTAAAGTTCCCTTAAACTCGGGGCACCTGTGACCAGGTGGTTGTTCGCGTGCCCCATGTGCAGAGACTGCAGTCTTCGGGGTGGCCGGCCTCATTTCAAATCCGACCTGGCGCCTCTCCTGCGTGTCATGCCCCCCTCTCTCTCTCTCCCTGATTTGCAACTCTATCCACTGTCCTGTCTCTTTAAATCAGGCATAAAAAGCCCCCCAAAAGATCTTTAAATTAAAAAAAAAATCAAAATAGATGGTAAGGTTTTTTTTGTTTGTTTTTAAACACAGAACCAAAAATGACCAAAGCTCATGATGTAAGTATTCTTGCAGAGGAAGAACAAGCTAGCAAACAATATTGGAGCTTCATTATTCGGGTTTGAATGTTCTTAAATCTAATGCTGTTAGCTGCTGTATACGCTAATCAATATCTAATAAAAGTTCTATGTTAGCTTTCTGTCTTGCTAAATCAAACAGCCATCTGAGCTAACCATTTCATAGGAATTGTAAGTGATATGTGAAACCTCTTTTAATGGATTATGAAATTTGGTAGAGACTTTTATGTCATCACTTTGTTAATTCCTCAACGTTCCATATAAAATCAGCATTTAAGAGTTTGACAAAATAAAACAAAGTTTAGATATTGCCATCAGCCTCAGCTGGATTTTGGGTGATAATTAGCAATTGTTTATTTATGTGTTTTTATACTTGCAGGGTTTTATGTCTGCTTTTTATTCACCATGTAACACATTGGTGAGCTTCAAAGGTTCTGCAGCAGCCAGCAGAAAAGTGAGTGAGAGAGATGAGAGAAAAAGAAACACATGAATAAAGTTCTTTGTTGTGATAAATTCCTTGAGCTGAAGTTTATAGCCTGTCTAGGATTTCTCCTCCCATTAAAACCATTTTTATTTATCTTTTTATCAGATTGTCCAGCTCCTCTGGACATACAACACAACCACTGACTAATGAACTGTGCGTGTGTGTTTGTATGAGACAATGGAAAACGGAGAGAGAAAGAGGTGATATCTGGAAGGGACTCTGCACACACACACACACTCACAGATATCTTGGACATATCTTTGGAGCAGATTTGCATGACTGATGTAGTCACACAAATGCACACATGTATGCCCGCACATGTCAACAGACAAAGCACACATTGAGGGGAAGATAAGAAAACTGTTATGCAACATCAGAGCGGGCGAGGGTAAACTTGGCCTGGAGGAGAAGCAAGAGACAAAAATGGGAGTGATGCAGGAGAGGAGGAGAGTGCTGTCATAAAATCAGCCATAAACAGAGAGGAAGACGCACTGTAAATATTTGTTTAGCCCTGCACTCATCCCCCAGAGCTGTTTCATGAATCCCACATCTTTTTTACTAATTTCTCATCTTTTCGTCTGTGCTGCTTTTCTGTCTCTTCTGACAAAAGAGGCATTAAGTCTTTCTTAAGATGTTTCATCAATAAAAAAACACAATATTTTGAAGTCTCTCTGTTTTTGTCTGAAAGTTGGACATGCTGTGAGTTTGTCTCCTTGTCTATGTTGAAACTAGATTTCCTCTCCGAACACAACAACAAAGTCAAACTTATGAAGACACACTCCCAGGCTGAAGTTTTGAAACTCATCTCTTCCACATTCCTTCATTCGTTACTTCACTCGAGCTGTGATGTCATCGCCCTGCTGTCTGTGTGCTCCCAAAGGGATTGGCTGCCAGGAAAAAAGGTCAGAAGTGTTGGACCAATTGGATCAAACTCTGTCTCAAACTTTGTCCTCTGATTGGCCTGTGGAGAATAAATTACTTCCTGGGAGAATAAACGCTTCTGGGTCTGTGATACACACACACACACACACACACACACACACACACACACACACACACACACACACACACACACACACACACACCCCTCCTCTCCCACAGGCCATGGTTTCATTCTACCACTGCTATGGTGACTCCTTAGAGACCACAGTAATGAGACTACAACTTTGTCTGCCGCTGTGTGTGTGTGTGTGCGTGTCTGACACTTAACATTTTCTCACTTGTTAGTAATGTAAAACACACACACTCTGCATGCAGGAATATACAGACGGGATATCCTCAACGTGCAGGTCCTGACTTGTGAAACATCCTGACCTGTTGAGCAAGACGGGTGTATGCGAGTGTGTAGGTGTGTGCATGTGTGTGTATGGCAGGCGTGGAAGGCATTAGATGCATGTGACACAGAATCGTAGGCGATTCTTCAAGTACAAATGTGTTCAACAAAAATGTGTCAACGTGTAGTGAGAAAGTGTGTGTTTTTGCACATAGATGTGTACCTCAGGAAGGCAACTTCATGCATGTGTGTAGGTGCGAAGGTCGGTCATCTCTGAGCACATTCCTAACATATTCCGGCCTTCTGCTCAGTTAGCGTGTGTGTACGTATATGTGTGTGTTTCAGTGTGTAATATGAAGCTGGTCATGACAGCTGTAGCCCTCCGTTCATCTGTTCGGTGCTAAGCCCAAACACAGCCCGCTCCATTTATCACTTCAGACCCGGCTGTGGGCTCATTATGGCTTTAAATGATTGTGGATTCGAGTTTTCCAGGAGTCATGTTGTGATAAAGTGCCACAAATTACTTTAGTTCACTGTCTTTGGAAGGAGGAAATGAGGAATCCTTTAGCCTGCCTAATGTAATTCAGCATTAGTGATTTCAAGCATTTCCCACAATTCACTCCCCACCACTTCTAGAGGATGTGAAATTGTGATCTGATGATTACCTGGACTGATAACTGAAAGCAGAGTGTTTGAGGAACCAAAGCATGTGCTGCTGCAATGCATGCTGGTCAATTGAGGGAGTCTAACTAAAACAAATCCTTCTTCTTTGGTTCTGAAAAGTAATATCAACACAACAACTGTTCTCTGCTTTCAACTAGCTAGTTTCCCTGCTGTCGACCACAACATTTATGTACCAACAACTCAGAAGCTCATCAAATAACATTGTTGTTATTGTCTTATCTGCTCCATTACCGTAGTACAAAACAGTTGGAAGAGCTTTTCCTCCTCCAGAAAGTCACAGCACCTTGCCAAGGAAGGTTGCAGAACAGGCTGCAGAGTTGTTAAAAAGGCAACTGGTCAGTGTGTCCACAGTGTCTAAAAAAATAATGTCTTAACTCTGAACTGTGCAAAAACTGTTTCCATGTGCTTTTTCATAAGGCTAAAAACACGTAAAGTTTTTTCAATAACTATTGGTCAGATGGAAATACAGAAAGTTCTCGAGGACTACAGCCTCCGTACATGGGGCACTAACCGCCAGGCTACCGACGCCACTTCAGTTTTGTATGTCTTTTTTTACATTGTTGTTTCATGTGTGTTAATTCCTAAAAGCCTGAGCAGAGACAAAAACTGCAAATGAGCCATGACTAGAAGTCCTATATACTGCACATTGTATTGGTTGCACTTTAATTAGATGTAACGAAACCTTGATGTACTCATGAATAAAATAAAACACCTGATGAACTGACTAATACCTGAAGTTTTTCCAATTCAACAGAAACATTGCTCACTACTTCTGAGCAGCAGGTGAGATTATGTGATATTATGCTTGTGCAGCGCTTTAGTCTAGAAGCCAGAAAGCTAACAGTATGCTAGCAGGTGAATAACAGTTTCACCAGAACTACTTCCAACTCTCCAGAGTTCATTGCCACCCTTCACCCAAGCACAACCAAGTATTGACCCAGACCAAGGTAGGAGCTAAGCTAATACGATGCTAGCGGTCATCTTATATTCTAGTTAAGATAGAAGATGGTATGTTGTGCTGCAGATGCATGTAAGGGTGGTTTTGAACAATAATTCATAGGTCAGTCTATATTTAGGCACTCAACACAACAAGTTCATATGAATGTGATTTGATTAGGCCCACGTTCACTCACTCCTTTCCTTCCTGCATTTCTTTGATTGACTTTTCACTTCCCCTCCTCCCTCTTACCGTGCCCACTGTCCTCCGTTCATATTCTCAAGATTAGAAAAATATGAAAGGGCAACTAAACAATCAAGGGAGCGCCACTCCTTTCCTGTGACGCGCCAGAGTGTGCGTTTGAAAGATCACCGCGGCTAAATACGTCTCCAATGACCAATCACAGCGCCTATCAAATGGCACATGATGACGGCATATAGGAAACTGATCCTCCTGGACACACACACACACACACACACACACGCTGACACCAACAGTGCCAACACGGCATACCTCTCCACCCTTTAGTACAGAGGAGAGAAGGGAAGGAGTACCCTTAAGAGAAGAAGACTTTACACAGAAACATGGGAGAGGCAGAACAAAGAGACCTTCAAACTGTTTTATGGCGGTGATTGGAGCGTTAGCAAAGTGTTTATAGAAAGAGAAAGAAGGAGGACACTTAATACCCCTGTGAACCATGGGACGACTCCATGACTTGGTCTGTGTGTCACCTTGTTATATGTCTTCTGTGTAACTCAGTGAAATCCCACTCTTTTTTTTTCTACCCTTCTTCTTTGTGTTTCCTCCCCACTTTGTTTCATATTTCTGAGGGAGTGAAAATGAAGTGAGTGAACATTTTAGCCACTCAGCCACAGATCATGCAGACTGATGTGTAATCGGAGAGATATTAGAGTCTCTACAAAGAAGAAGTTCTTCAAAGATATACATTAGAGTGAATGGAAGAGTTTGTAAGAGGAAAAGGAAAAAAAGAAACACACATAAACGACACAGTCATTGCAAAATGTCTCCAGGCGCTTATAAACACAGGCAGATTTTGGCCCGCAGCACACACAAAAACCCACACAACATCAAAATAGTTGCAGGAAGGCTCATAAACCTTCCCCAAAAGACAAACACACATAGATCAATGGGATTGAATTTATAACAGAAACAGGCATGTGCAGCCACCCACAGCCCACACACACACACAGATTAGACTAGCAGAGCCCCTCTACTTGTACTCTACTTGCAGTGCAGATGTCAAAAATCGACATCCGTTTTAACCGTTGTCACCATCGATAAATGTGTCTTTGTGGTAATAGCTTGGCGTTGTTTCTTTTAACATCCCAACAGAATAGCCCTTCACGTGTATGTTCTGTTGTATGAACTATCCAGTGAGTGTGTTGTTTTTATTATTTAAATACGTGCAAATCTTTTTTTGACAACCTCCCAGCAGACTCGAGTCCTCCCTGGGATAGTTGGGCCTCATGGATTAGACAAAACATGAAAACACAGAGAGAGACAACAGGAACTATGGAAAATCTTCGATAAGAAGCTCAACATCAGTGCAATAAATTTGCAGCCAACAAATGCTGGATAGGATATTTTCACTTTCGCACTTTGTCATGTCTGAATCAGGAAAAAGTTGCACTCACTCTGACAACACGCTGACATTGTTACAACAAAGCCGAATGGAGCAAGAAACGAAAGTAGTATATAAACATGGAAGGAGTTTATCTGTTGCTTGTGAAACAGAGCGTGAGTGCACATAAAAGTCAGTAATAATCCCTCTTTGTGAAGGAACTCTATGGCATGAAGTCAAGGCCGAACAAGACAGTTTGTCTATGATCTTTTAAAGACATAGTTCAGTTTTCTCTCCCTTTCATCTTATCAAAGCCGTGCACGCTGTGACTTTATTTAAAATCTGCATAAGTAACTGGCTGCGTGTGCTTCTTGCAGAATCTTTCTCTTTTAAGTAAATTGCATCGTTTTATACTTCAGTACAATATAGGCTGCAGAATTGATCCCTCATAAGATTCATGTTATTATAAACCACGACTGTCCTTTTAAATTACATAGTTGTTCATACAAAAGCACAGAAAATTGTCAGACAATTTTTTTTTTGCAAGGCATAAAGTAGTGTTCAAACTTTCACACGGAAACGTGAGAAGTTTCAAGGATGCATCTTCTTAGACAAAGGAATTAATACCGTGCAGTTTTTCAGTTCTTCATGAGACGCAGAACTGAATTTCTTTGCCGTGCATTTGTGTGTTTGTGTGCGTTTGTGTGCGTTTGAGGGAAAGTAAAAATGGAGACTTCTCTGCCATGTGCACTCACAGATAATGTCAACAGAAAATGAAACATGCGACCAAGCAGAGACAGGGCAGAGAGGAAGCTGTCACACATATTAATGTTGAGGGTGAGTGACACACTTAACTTCCCCTGCCAACCACTTACTGGGTCTGTGTGTGTGTGTGTGTGTGTGTGTGTGTGTGTGTGTGTGTGTGTGTGTGTGTGTGTGTGTGTGTGTGTGTGTGTGTGTGTGTGTGTGTGTGTGTGTGTGTGTGTGTGTGTGTGTGTGTGTGTGTGTAATAGACTGACCTCCTACATGAAAGAGTGTGTGTTTTGTAAACCCCTTGTTCCAAGTTAATTCCTTGGGGATATTTGACTTGAGCCTGGGAGATAATCTCCATTAGATCTCCACTTATACCTGCCAACATTCGTTCTACTACAATTCAACTGGCTCTCATGAACACACACTAACACACTACAGCCCGGCGTGAGCACACAACCAGTGATACCTGTTCTGGTACATCAATGGAAGACAATCTAAAATGACCAGTTAAAACAATACAAAATAATGGACAATTCTAGTGACTAAGCAACGGTTTAAGAGTCATTGAGAAAAAATGCCGCACATTTGCTGATTTCAGCCTGTAGAATTTCAAGATGCTGCTTTGAACAGACTAAACAAGTAATACGAAGACGTTTGTTAACATTTTATACATTCAATGAATAATTCTGTATTTAAGAAATATGCTTATTTGCCCTCTTGCGGTGAGTTAGTTCAAGAGATTGCAAACATTCTCATGTCTGAACACTTAGGGCCAGAGTCCACTGATGCACTTTTTTGCACTGACGGCCCCTTTTTCAATACAAAACCAATGCAGTTCAGCGTTTTCAGCGATCAGCGCAAAATCACCCTCAGCATCAGCTGTTTTTTGCTGCTACACTCACAGCACTCTCATTTAAAAAAACTTCAACTTTTGGAGCACCGCTGTGCTGGTCAATGCCACTTCTCCCTCATTGTCCAATCAAAATCAAGAAGGGGCGGGACTTCTGATATCAGGTCTGTCAATAGCAAGGGTGGAGAAAAAACTAATCCAACTTGTCATTTCGAGGAAGCAATTTCCAGGTCTAGAGTTGCTTCTTATTCTCAGCAAGAAAGACAATTAATGTATAAAATTCCTTTCCCAAAATGTCTCATTCTTGGGCACCAAATTAGCTTAGCAACATGTGCCGCATATTTAGAGGCTGCAGTCCACAACAGAGCAGCCCAAGGCTTGACTGCGACCCCTGGCCCTTTGCAGCATGTCATCCCCCGTTCTCTCCTACCAATATTTCCTGCCTCTTTTATCCCGTCTCATCGATCAATGCAAAAATGGCCAAATGCTTTTAAAAAACCATCACTTCATGAAATATCCAACCTATGGGCGGTAGCCTAACAACAAAAAAGCCTCAGGGAGCGATGGCCAACTTTTTGGGGCTTTTGGTGTATCTCGCAGTTTGCGATAAAGGACATCCGACCAAGACTTTCTTATCTGTGGGTTGCCATTGTTAACAGTGAGACAGGCTCTATTGTCAGCTGCATGTGCATGTTTGTGTCTGTTTTAAGAGAATAAAAATTGTTTAACTTTATATGCATTTATATGCAGATATGTGTTTAGAAAGTTCACGAGTTGTGTGCATTAATCAGATCTTACGTATCTCCTACTTAAGGTCAACTTGAAACCCAAACCAACCACATGGTTCAAACCACTCTCACTCCTCCAGTAAGTATGTGGTCACAGCGCAGCAGCCCCCTGGGGCGTTTGCTAAACTCAAATCACAGGTAATTCCTGACACACTGGGGGTGGGAGAAACTCACAGAAACCACAAACAAACACCCAATCTGGTCAAGGTATGTGAAATCAATTGCACACCATTAGAGTCTTAATTGGAGTTCTCTGACGACTCAATTACACCCTTGGGGGCAAACGTCTAAAAGGCCAGGTACAATTGACTTGACCTGTGCACCTTAAGAAAAGGGAGGGAGGACCGGAAGAAAAGGAGGAAGGAGTGCAAAGAGAGAGAAAGGAATTCAGGGAAGAGGGGAAAAGTGGAGTAGGAGTGGGAGGAGGAGGAGGATGATAGAGGGAATGAGGGGCAACAAAATTCCCCAGAACCCCCATCTTCCCCGTCTGAGTAACTTCCTGCCCGCTTTCCCACGCTGAATGAGGGAGTACTGGAAAGATTAGAAGTGTTGTTGCAAGAATATAAGGAGCAATAACTCTGGTAGGAAGGGACCACAGGACAAAAAGCGCTGTTGACATGAGAAGGAGGAAGGAGGAGAAGTCAGGGAGAGGAGTAGAAGATGTGAGATGGAGAAAAAAGGGGGGATAGCGAGGGGGAAGACAAATAGCAAGAAAAGATAGAGAGCACAGAGGGAGGAAGTGTCATCCTTCAGTTTATATTAGCGGAGCAGCTTTTGCCTCATCTCCTTGACACCAACCAGCTGCCCCAAGACGGAGGGACACGTGGAGACTAGAGAGAATGACAAATTGGAGGTGCATAAGCAGTGTAGCAACAGGGAAAGATCCCGCAGCTAAAGTTGGAAACGAGAGGATGGCCAAAGTAAAACAGAAGTGGAGGGAATTAGACCCCATCATCTCTGTTGTGTCAGGTGAGGCCACATTAAGCCAGGGTCAGCTATAAATTGGACAAGTCTTCAGTTTTTGCGAACCATAAATTAGGTGACTAATTATCTTCCCTGTGCAGCAAGATTGCCGAAATGTTCAACTGGGAGACCATGAATAATAACTGGCCTTGTTGGACTGTTTGGATAAAAAGGGGAGACAAGTCTTTGCACACATTTTCAGATTAAACCAGAGTGTTACCTCTTGTGTCTATTCTCTGTAACCAAGAGATTTACTTCCCAGTGAATGAAGTGTTAGATTGAAAATTGGATAATGGAAAAACTCTGATTGATTGCAAACGTCAGCTATCATGCACCATTGTCAAGAATCCAATGATTGATAGAACA
Organism: Tautogolabrus adspersus; assembly: GCA_020745685.1. Lineage (NCBI taxonomy): Eukaryota > Metazoa > Chordata > Actinopteri > Labriformes > Labridae > Tautogolabrus > Tautogolabrus adspersus. The sequence goes on along the minus strand of CM036556.1, from coordinate 13,587,581 downwards.
CCTCTAATTGCACCAAGATTGGAACCTGACCTCAGTGTAACCACTATCGTCTACTTGCAGGTATGGCCACATATCTGTAAATATTACTGGACGAAGCCTGAGTGACGTCAGCCATCTGTTACAGCAGGGGGCTCCAGAGGCCGCCGCCATGATGGAAACGCTGTCTCAGCCTAACTTTTAGTCAACCTAACGACCGGCTTAGGGCTGGAGCTGAGGCGGGTTTTAAACCTCTTGAAGAACCGTTACATCGCGCTCACATGTCAATCATGTCAGCTACGCGACTAACTTTTGATAATAGTATCGTTGTCAAAATCAAAACGGAGCCGTCCGTACAGTTTGTGTCCATAACGACAATAACTAATCAGACCTATTTTGTTTTTTGTACCAGGCTGTAAGCACGTTTATTTTCTGCTGTAAAAACTGATTTTTTGCCTGTTGTGTGTGTGTGACTTCCGGGGCCAGCCTCAAGCGGACACTCGACGAACTGCAGGATTTTGCACTTCAGCATTGGTTTCAATTTTCAAGACTGGAGGTTGCTGCTTGGCACATATCTGTGCTACTGCAGGAGAGGTTTAATCATTTTTTTGGTCATTTTTTTGAACAGTCCTGGTCACCATTGGAATCCACTGTAGCATCTCAACAATGGAACAAAAGAAAAACTTTTCAGCCTACCCCCATTCAATCAACTCGCCAATTTGAAATGATCAACAGCACTGGTTTTACGTCCATCTCAACCTCTTTGGAGAACTCCCTCACCCTTCTCATCCATCTGTCACAGCATGGAAGCCTAAAACCTAAAACATCTAATTCAGGTTGTGAACGTTAAGAGGAGGTGGAGGCGAGTTCGGGCCAGAGGACATAAAAAGGACACGCACAGCAGGATTAGCAGGAGGGAGTAAGCATATGTTGTAACAGATGTGTGGATTTGGGATGTGCCTGTGGATCTTGTGTTACCCTCAGCCACTGGCATGCACTTTGCGTTCAGCTTTTGGCCTCAGAAAAACCCAACACTGAGGATATAGCGGAGAAGGGTTTCAAAAATGGATATTATGGGCCTTCAGACATCTAAGAGGGGACGCAATAAACGCTAAACACTTGAAAAATAAAATGTGTACTGTTTTGTTAAACGCATTTTCCAAAAATCTATAAAGCTTTTTGGTACAGGCAGGAAGGTAAGGTAATGTGCTTCCATTGACCAAAGTTATTCCCTTCTGCACTCCTGCTGCACTGAAGCATTACAAAGTTTGGAAACTGGTGAATTACGTCTGTTTAATTAAAGAGACCACTTGGAACAAACCTGCCTTCATGTCACATAAATTAGCAGAGTTGCAGTCTCTCTTTAGAAGGTGCTACATCAAACAGTATCAAACCTGTTACACTAACATTTAGCAGAGCCTGTATTTCATGTTGCGGGTTCCTGCTGTCATAGCGTTTAAGTATTTTCATGAAACTCAACCCCTGGGTGCCCTGCTTGATTTAAGCCAGCAGAACACCCAGGGAATAACAGCTCATATAAATCACACACATATCTGCATGTTCTTAAGATAAGGTTGATTCTTTCAAGGAAAAAATGTGTTACTGATCATGTTAGTGACAACTCTATCTCAAAATGCAAACAGTGCAGTGATTTTAATAGTCTAGACTTGAAAGACAAACAGACAAACAACAGTGAGTGAAAGAGAAACAGTGCCGATTGGTGCACGGAGGGGTGTGTCTCCCTTGTTTCACTGCCAAGCCACTGTGGGTTTGTGTGAGTGTTAGTCTACGTCTGTCAGCGACTGTTACTTGTTATGACAACCAACTTGAGCATTATGGGAAATTCTGGACTCTGGGTACACAAGAAGACATCAGAAATGTGTAACCTCTGCACATTACACAGAATGAAAGAAAGGGAGATACAGGGGGAGTAATGTATTTGAGGAAGGGGGAGCGATGAGGGAGAGAGAGATGCTGAAGATTAACAAGAGAAAGAGGCATGGTCGAAGAAAATATCAGCCCCAGCCGACCGGTCGAGCAGAAGAACACTGTTCTCCAGAAACAGGATTTTTTAAGAGAAGGTGTCAGGAAAGAGTTAAAAAGGAATGACATTTTTGAGGAAAGTATGGCGTTATGGAAGCTTACATGTTAAACAAAGTAAGGCCTAAAGAAGAGGGTGACAAGAAACAGATGGAGGCAAGTGAAGAGAGAGAAAAAAGATGGAGGATGCAACAGGGAGGAATACCTGGAGAGAAGGTGAAAGGTTGCATCTTCAGATGGATGTACAAGAGGAGATAAACCAGATTTAAGAGGAAATGTCTTCGGAAAAAAGAGGAGAAGAAGGAGGCAGCTGGCAGTTGATGTAAATAAAGTTAGAAAGGTATGAAGACTAATTATGGATAATGGATGGTGAATGGAAAAAGGCTAGAACATGTTCGTGAGGGAACATTACCTGGGGTCTTTCAGAGTCTATAATGAGCTATTTCTTTGATTTTCCGTCAAGGGCTTGTCTCTTGAAGATATCCAGCAACAGCCATGTTTGTTGTGTACAATGCACATCTGAGAGGACTGCATTCATTTTGAGTAATACTGAACAATTTCTTAAGCCGGTTTTTTGAAAGAGAACAATGTGGTCATTGAAGCTATATTTACTTTTGTGTCATTTTCAGGAGCTTTCTATTCGATGCAGAGTCTATGTCAGTTGACTTGATGCAGGGAACGTTTTATTCAGCTGACGGTTCAGGGTGATGGATCAGTCAAACCAACAATGTATATGAAGGAGACTGGATCTTCCCATGTGGGATAAATGGTCGTTGATGACCTCTTATACGACGTTGACTTTACTCACTTTAACTTTGCCTATTTATTATGGCCTACTTGACCTTGTAGCATTGCAGGTGCAATTGTGAGGCTAAATTGGTGCCTAGTAATATTTTTAAGCTAAGGGCCATTGACCAAACTACTGTATTTGAAAAGCCGCCGTGGCAAAATGTTGATTCTAAACTGATATTTAATTGATTTTGTGAAAAATAACTTGATTCTACCCTTTCCTCTGTTACTCCAGTTTATTGTTGGTAGGTGAGAGAGAGTGTTTCTACTGTGGCCGGGAAGTGCAAAACAAAATTACAAGATGTGAAACACTTTTACAAGCGCTGAGACAAATTTACAAGCGGCAGAATCTTGACGGAAAGGGAATGTACCAAATGCCAGAAGTGACCAGGAAGTGCACATCTGGTCCTTCCGTCTCATCGGTGTCCTTTAAAAGTTCTCTCAGCGCTTGTTAAAGTGTTTCACATCTTGTTAATTTGTTTTGTCCTGGGTTAAAGTGTTTTGGGTTTTGTAATTTTGTTTTATAAAATGTAAAAATGTTTTTCAAAATATCAATTTGTCTCAAGCTTTGTAAAAGCGTTTCACACTTTGTCATTTTGTTTTGCACTTCCCAGCCACCGTAGAGTTCTCATGTCAATACTAAACGTTTGAGCTTTTAAGAATCTGGCTACCCATAATACTGTGAACACAATGCTGAAGCTAGTTCCTAAAGAGAAAGAGTTTTTTCTTATAATTACATCTCAAAGTGAGCTTTGTTTAAAAAAAAAAGATTCTCATGATATTTGGGGTTTTTAACTTTTGAAAGTCCTTCCATCCTGGCTGACGTTGATTTTAAAAATCAAATACAACACATCATCACAGTGAAAAGAATCCTTGTTTTTAAAGCCAGATGTCTTAAGTTTTTAATTCTGTATTGTTTGACATATTAAAAGCAGAGCGACCAAGATACAAACTGGACTGGAGATCAAATATTTTGGGTGGCTCTATTCAGAGAAATAGGCTCCATCCAGAATACCCTTGTCATCTGTGTAAAGGCATATTAACTGTTCTCATTAATAATAGCTGGATATCTGTGTTGCAGTGGCCTCTTTCTTTTCAGCTCCGGTTGGAAATCTCCCGGGGAGTCACAACGCCGAATTAAAGCTTCAGTAAAGTCGCTCGTCATTCCCTTTAAATAGGACTTCTGCAAAGCCACAGACAGTCCATTTCAATACATGCAAGTATTTTCACCTTAAGAATCAGTAAAGAGAAGCTACGTTAGGGAAAAAAAGAAGACTGAAGAAGAGCAGAGGGTCTGTTTCTCATTTCTACTGTCAAGTTCTTCTAGAGAGCCAGAGTTTGGATGCATAATTAAAGAAATGTAATCCACAGAAAAGCTGAAGAAACAGACGTCACAGATTTTGCCAAACAATTGAACTGACAAGTAATATCTGGGAAAGCACGGTACAAAAGCACCAAAGCAATAACTACAAACATCTACTTACAAAGAAGCAGCAATAAACAACTTTTTGGACGTGAAATCGTTGTGAAAACTTAACATAAATTAACTACAATTCTGAGTGACCCTGGTGCCGTGAACTTATCTAAATATCCTCATTTCCCTGTAATTGGCCTGTGTGGTCTGGATGTTTTCAAACATATTTCATTTTTTCGTGGCTGTGGCTAACAGCGAGCAGCTTTCCCGCTACTGCAGTCAGAATAGTGGCCACAAAGCAGCTCACTCGCGCCAAGATTAACAAAGATGAAAAGCTCTAAGTTAAGTAAGCAATGAAAGAAAGCCAAACACTGCGGCGCATAAGGCAAACGAAGTGGCACCGGCGCTGCTTTTTCTTAGTGTTTCCATGGAGGCTGCAGGAAGTTGCTTTGACTTGGGGATTGTTTAAGTTCCAAGATAAAATCTGACACGGTATTATGAAAATGAGTAATTTGCAAGACTGGGTCCAAGAAAACAAACATATCAGAGCTAGTTTTTTTTAAAGGTATTTTATCTACATTTCTGCATCACACTCACTGGGATCTAATCTTTCTATCTCACTTTTCATCCCCTGATCTTTTTTTTTTTACACGGATGACAAGCATCTAAACAGAGCTTGTATGCCATTATATAAAGTTTGCAGTTATTGTAAGGATCAGCTCCATCATCATGAAAAAAAGATTAAATGACTGACAACCAGAGTCTTTGTTAAACGGTGTCACGGTTGCACCTCAGGCGACAAACGGCCTATTATCTCTATAACACACACACACACACACGCACACACACACACACACACACACACACACACACACACTAAGAATACAATACAGGATAAAATAGGTATTTAAACCTCTGTTATGTGTGTGGTGCATTTCAATATGCTGACACATGTGAAGGCATACAGGGTGACATGTGATCTGGCCCAGATATGTACACACACACACACACACACACACACACACACACACACACACGCTTGCATTGCGCACACATTCAGACACAACGCAGTGATAATATTGGCTATCAACAGGTCATTCCTTACATGCCATTTGGATAAATAGACAGCCAGAAATAAAAAGAGGGACAGTGTGTGTGTGTGTGTGTGTGTGTGTGTGTGTGTGTGTGTGCGTGTGTGTGTGTGTGTGTCAGTGAGATAGAGAGAGAGAGAGAGAGAGAGAGAGAGAGAGAGAGAGAAGGAAAACACAGATGAGAGATTGGTATGGTGGAGGTTGGGTGAGTTAATTGAGCTGCTCTAAAATGTTACTTGATCCAATGGGCCACACACAATATCCTAAACGACCAGGCCATCATCACACAGACGTATATATTACAGACAGTAGATGGACGGATGAATGGAAGACAATGACTATAGACAAAACACAGAGTAGACAAAGGAAAGAGTGTGTTGTAAACAGGGGATTTGTGTATGCAAATGTTTTACAAAGCCCTCTAGCCCTATATGCAATAATAACTTGAAAATTCAAATTAATATGAAGTAAACTTATACAAGTAACAATGGCTAATGATAAAGGATGTGACAAGGTCTCGCAATATTGATACATGAGATAGAGTTTTGTCAGGGTGAAAACTGTCTTGCGATATCAGTACAAAGACGCGATGCAGCAGCCATCGTGACAGAGTCTGATGGTAAGATGGAAATTACCACGGAAGATAATCCCGACACTTTTACAGTTTGTGTGGCAGGCAGCATTTTGGGTACCAGGTGGAAACGATAAACAGCGGTCAGCAGTGACATTCGTTACAAGATGACTTCTAGTTTGAACATTTCAAAATGGACCTGCATTGTTTTGCAATTTTTGAATTTCAATAAACGACAATTTTTCCAGTCATCAAAGTTTTCTTAAAATGTTTATTAAATATCGTCTCGTCTTGTTTCTTGTGAGCCCAATGTTGTGCATCATCTGGAGCCGAGTGAATCACCACACCCCTACTTACTATGTCAGCTAAATTCCCACAACTCAACATAACATACCGTAAAACTAACTTCTTATTTTTGAGACTATTTCATCACTAAAATAAGAGGGGTCTCTAATTGAGACCTGCCTTTATTTGTCCAAACATGTGCCAACATGGCTAGTAAAAGGGAGTGGGTTTTAAATTGGGGTGGACTTTTATTTGAAGTTTTACGGTAAACTATTTACTAAAGCATAGTAACCGAAGAATATTGAGAGGAGGGTTGTTGTTGGTAAAAGATGGATGGAGTGAAAGAGATAGACAACTAAAAGGAAGAAGACCACAAAGACATGAGGGAAAGAGAATCAGACAAGAGCGGAGACCAACAAGACCGGGACTTAGTGATGAAACCCATTTTTGCTGAACTAATGGACCAGATAAAACTCCAATAACAGACACAGAGATATGTGGTAGAGTTAACGGAAATAAACAACAAGCATTTTATCCATATTGGCGCACATGTTTGTGCATTAAAAATCCATTGTGGTCTGCTTTAGAGTGGCCCATTTGTGTTTTATCACGTCTGATTTTAATCGGGATAAGGGACGGTCCATTTGGCCTACCACGAGACCAACAAGTGGATCAGTGCTTGTGTGTGTGTGTGTGTGTGTGTGTGTGTGTGTGTGTGTGTGTGTTGCTGTGTGAGTCTCACCAGGTTTGAGCCTCCAGTCCAGTAGAGGAAAAATCCATCTGGGTCAACTTTCAGGGTTACCAGGGTGGGGTGCCCGCTGTTGGTCTCCTAGACAACAACAGAAACAAAGATGTTAGAGGAACAAGCGAATTGGTCGTACATAGCATTATTACTACATGGGTCTTCTTTCTTATTGCTGATGTCTGGAAACATGGGAACATTGTGGAAATAACCTCTTATTGGGTTAAACACTTTTCAGATGATCAAAAAGGGTAAATGTTAGCATTTTAGCCGTGTCTTCTAAACCAATTAACTCAGAGGAAACTGAAAGTTAGCACACCTGAATTTGTCCCTATTCATTGCATTTGGGAAACTAAATACACAAGACTGCAAAGTACAATAGTTTGAAATCAAAACAGGAAGTAAGTCTGGAAACTGTGATGGATATTGATGACACAGTTTGGGTTAAAATGTTAGCATTTAGATCATCTAATCGTTTCTCAACCAGTCTGACTGCTTTCGAGCAATGTGGCTTTTTCTTATATTTGATTTTTAAATAAGTGAGGCAGCACTAAATTTTACTCCACAACTTAACTCCTCAGAGCCTTCTTTCCAACATCAATCTGACTGTGCCCTGTTGTTTTAGTAGTATACAAGGCTAAATCGCTCTCTTTGCTTACACTGACGCTAAATGTAGAAAACTAGCGAGCTGTGCTGAATGGATGAGCAAGACACCATATCTGTAAAAGAAATGTGAGGAAGTACTCAAAGATGAAACATTGTTGGTGCAGAAATGGTGAAAAAAGCTGCCGTTTGCCAATTTGGTTCAGGTACTTCACAGTTTCATTTGCTTGGCAGTGCAGGGTTTACAATAACAGATGAATGCTAATTCTACAGCGAAATTAACGACAGGGATGCATAGGTTAGATTTGATCAAAAGTCAAACCAGGTTATGCAAAGCTTGAACAAACAGTATTTTTAAGCATCAGATGCGATAGCTAGTCCACCTGCACATTGGGCATCTATGCAGTATAAATAAAAAAAGAAAAATGTGAATGTAGCCTTCCTTCAATTTGAAATAGTGCTGTTTATGGCCATAAAAAAAGGGCCCTATGATGGCCGCTGTTTCAACTTCAATTGTTAAAACAGCTCAGCATTAGTGTTAAATACCTTTCTTTACAGTAGTCTCAAGGCAAATAGCACAGTATGAGATAAGCTGGTTAATGGCAGGAAAGGTTGTGCCTGCTGTTGTATGGTGCTTTGCCATTATCGGATTGAAGACAAACAGAGAAACAGACAATTGTGTGTTTTATGTCCTGCATAATGCAACAGCTGTTTTGATGCGAGAAACCACACAATTTGGCCAGCAAGCAGATCTCCTTCATGTGAAGCATAATGACAACACAGGAGCCAGGATTAACATGTCATTAGCAGCATCATTTAAGGGTCAAACACAAGATATAATGACCACGTACATAAGACACACAAGTACTGGCTCTGTAATTAGTGGTAAGCAGTTGTACGCTGATCCAACAGACAAACATACTGTCCAGACATCACAAGAAACCGGGGTGATGACCCAGATTGTTTGTCATCTCAGTGACAGATAAGTCATGTCATGAAGTGCATCAATATCAGCATCATCACCACCATCAGACAAGAGGGGAGAAAGATCTGTCAACCAACCCACAGAATACTTTCTCATTGACGTACTGTCAAAGCAAATACGGTAAGTTGACAAAAAGGCATCACATAAATGACTCATCGCTGACCACACTTTTGAATTTTAACATGCAATTCCACCAAGAAAATGACTCCACATGATTTTAGCAAAGCAGATATATACATGGACATTATTTCACATTTGACTCATACAATTGCAAACACTGACTGAGAGGATGACTGTTTGATTTGCATCAGTTGTTTGATGCAAGGTCATGTTTGATACGCAGTTTGAACCCATTCACGCTTGAATGACGAATCAATTTCTCAATAACCTCAGCAGAGCAGGATCCCGAAGCAAAGACAAGCAAATGACACTTTTGCTTTAGCCTACTCTTGTATACTCACAGTTATCATGCTCGTCTTGGATGGGGAGATAAAAACAGGTACAAGAAGCAATTTAAAAAAATGTAAAGTTTTTTTGAAAAACAAATTCAGATTATTCATAATGCTAAAAGCGTATCATTGAAATTTGAGATGTTGACAGGGAAACAGCTAGCTTGGCTCTGCTCTTATTCATGACATTTGCTAACAGGCACTAACTTGCATGACTTAGTTTCATCCTTTAAAAAAGTGTTAAAAAATGTATGTGATTTTGACAGTAACCAAGCTAAGAAATAGTGTGGCACACAATTCAATCGCAGTCAAACACAACTTTTGTTACCTTAAGACAAAGCCAGGCTAGCTGTTTCCCACTTTTTAGCTTTTATGCTAGGCTTTGCTAGCCTGTGCTAAGCTTAAGTTTAGCTGCCAATGCTTCTCAGTTTTCTGCCCATAAGCAACAGATAGGTGCACTTTCATTAACGTTTAACTATATCTTAAAGAAGTCTACTTAGTTTCAACTATTAACCTCTTCCCATACATTTCTACTACATCTTAAACTAAACATACCTTGAGTTTAGGCTCCAAGGTTGGCTAACGGAGAGGGAGTTAGCAGTTATGGTGTATGTTTGAATTGGAAAAGGACAGAAGAGACAGGGAAGACAGGATTTCAGAGAGGGGAAGATGGAGGAAGGTGGATAGAGTGGGATTAGAAGAAATGTTGAAAAAGGAAATAAGAAACAAAAAGGTCAGGAGCAGAAGAAAAGAGCTTCGAGTCAAACCAAATCACAAGACCTTAAAAGCAGAATACAAATAGTTTCTGAAGTGTAAGGTTATGGGACAACTCTAATGAAAAAAGAAAAGAAAAAAGTGTCATCTTGTAGCACCAATAAACTGTGTTTTATCGTATTGTTTTCACATAAATAGGCCAACCTAAAGTATATATGACAGCATACGTTTTTGCGGGCTTTCTAATGTCAACCCTGCACTACAAATTGCTGAGCTTGTGACACATATACTCACCTGAGCAAGTGGCAAACTCCAATTTTCATGCTTTGATTAAGGCATAGACCTAAAGTCAGATACTTTTTGCAGCTGGAAATTTGGTGCCATAAAATGTCAACAAAGAACATTTTCTGTAATTTCCAGGGATGCCTAAGCCCGCAGCTTTACTTTGTTTATCTTTTGTCTGCAGGACTTTTATAATGTCCAACATTTTCTTTGGAAGATCCAGATGTTCCCAAGAACCATAACCAAATTCCATCTTATAAGCAGAGTTCAGTTACATACACGTCAGTATCACATGCAAATTAAAATGCCTGGCTTGAGTGATGAAGGCAAATGAGGCTGAAAAATTGTCCTTTTTTACGGTAAGTATCCAGTTTCAGCTAAACCTCACTGTCTTGAATTCACAATTAATTGAAAATTGTAATGACAGCTGAAGTGGAACAGTATGAGCAAACTCATGTTACATTTTGTACAGCTGTTCTACTCAGCGTCACTCTTTCTATGAAACTTGTATAAAAAACTTTTCTAAAGATGAAAGGCATTGCAATTACTTGGGTATGGAGTGCCTATGCAAACTCATACAATGTATCGTAAAGCACAATTTCTATGTAATGTAAGTGCAGCAGTAGGAATAGAGAACATCCGTCAGGGTCAAGCAGAAAAAAAAGTGAAATATGCTTCAAGTAGGAGACACTCAACTCCCACAGACCTACACTCCTTAGAAACCCCCCATAAATAAAATGTATAAGCAACAGAGGAGTCAAAGAGTTTAAAGATTTACAAATATGAAATCATCCAGCACTAGCTTGGATGAGAAAAGTAAGTAAGCCAGATTTGGCAAGTTTCGGGTGTAAAATCGAATTAAAATGATTGCAAGCACCCCAATATTTATGATCCTTAAAGTGCAACAGTCCTATATGTTTGCCAAATGAGTGCAGTTGAGATAAGTATGGGAAAGTGCTGCAGTTACCACATTTGAAATGAATAGTCAAAGGCTCTCGAGGAACCAAGTCGGTAAGGTGTCTTCTTCTCTTAACTTGTTCCTTTCCTTATTTTATTTTTTGGGTCAGCTCAGTTTGTGTCCTGAATTCTCTTCAATCTTTGGTTTCCTTTTTTCTCTCTAGACTAAAAATAGATTCAATATCCAGGTTCGATACACACTTTTACAGCAGATGGGGATTTCTATTGGGACCAGACACACAAACACACATTTACCCAGAAGACTGTGATGTAAAGCCTCATGTGACCAGTGATATAACAACATCTCCCACAAACTGTAGCTGTGAAGCCACAGAGGTAGACAGTCATATATATTTGCATGTCATGCCTGCTTAGTTTTACATACCTGGCAGTTGCTTTCTAGAGCTGCTTTTAATAGATAAAGACACACACACACACCCACACACACACATACACAAACATACCTGCCTGTACATTCAAAAATGTCCTCACTTCTTTCATCAAGTTATTAGAGAGCAATTTCAAATGATTATTTATAGAAAAGCAGAATTTAAAAGCGTTACAAAGTTTGAGGATTTGCTGCTCTTACTCTTTCTTGTCATTTTTGTACAATAAGTTGTGTTTTTGTCACCATGCTTTTAGAGATCAACATGTGATAAAAATACTTCCTCGTGTTCACATTACCAAAGCCAAACATTAAAGGCTATTTGGTCTATTAACTTTTAGTGGGAGAGGAATATTTAACTTTTCTGGATCAAGGATATGTCCCTACCAAAAAGTCATTGCACAACCTTCAAATGCACTGTTTTCCCTACGAATGTAATATACGTTTTATACCTCAGTAGTCCACTTATATACAATCTGACGCCCTTATTAAGAACATATTGGCCCTACATTGTAGTGTTCCACACTGCATAGATTTTCAAAGAGGTCTTAGCTTCTTCTTCTGCCTCTGTTGATCTTATACCTGTCTTCCTATAACCTTACTTTCAGTCATCTACCTTGTTGACGCTGCTGTTGAAGGGGCGGCTTGACCGATAGTTGAGGTTGGGAATATGGCCAATATTTTATACATGTTTAAATTTGCCATTTTTATTTCATTTCTATGGTAACTTGCCTATTGTAAAGCTGAGCTATTTCATTACTCGTTTTGGCAGGGTTTTTTTTACTTGCAATTGAAAAAATATATAAAGTAGAGCCCGACCGGAATAATAGTCCGGTCGATAACATCGGCCAATATTAGTATATTATGTGACTATCAGCATCGGCTAATTTTATCGCGGATCTGTGCAGATATAACTAGGTTTATTCATTTCTTTTTTGTTCAAGGTTATTGTTACAGCTCTGAAAAAGGGTTTTCATCTTAAATTAAGGGTAAATGTTGACCTAACCAGGAAATCATTAGTGCTTGCCCTCCACCGACGCAAACATCTTGTTTACCATAAACACGCACCCAGTGGTGTATTTTCTGTGTTAGATAGTGTGTGGTAGGTCTATAATTGGACCTCTCCCCATTCCCTAATTAACCAGAAACCTTCTTAAGTCTCTCCTTGCTTCCTTTCATGTCTTTCTTTCTCTGCATCCATAGTTCCTTCAGTTTGCCCTCTTCAACACATGGCTTCCTTTTTCCCTTCTTTCTTAATGATTTCGCTGTGTGCAGACCCCCTCCAGGTCCCCTGACCCTCTGACAAACACCTTCATTACCTGACCATAATGTCAAACACACACACACACAGAGGGGACGGACCACCCTCTGAGTCTGAGGTCTTGGACAGACACCAGCTAATGAGACCCTCTTTAAAAAACCCCGTCTATAAACAGCATACGCATGTATTAGGACAAACACACTGCTATTCTGTCTCCTTACCGACACACTGTCCTCACCACAAATTAATGTGTGTGTACACTGCCAGTCAGGAGAGAGCCATTAGTGGGGAACTGATAAAAGTAGCTGCTCCAAGTGTACCTTTGCTCGGCCTTACCGCATGTGACAGATTACAGGAGTAGTGTGAGTATGAGGGTCAGTGTGCACTCTGACTGAGTGTGTTTGAGCTGCTGCTTTGGCAACATGGCAAAAGTTGATGACAGTCGGTAACCTTTGGACTCAAGAGATGGGAGTGGGGCCAGAGAGAGAAAATGAGCTGTATAATACAGAACAGAAAGAGAGAAGTAGAAGGTCAGTCAAGTTAATATTTATTACTGTTGAAGATGTAGAGGAGTTAAGTATTTATCCAAAAAGTATTACATACGTGTAAGCATAGTAGGTAAAAAGTTGTGAAAATTGGCAGCTCGGTCAGTGGCACAGCTCGTCAAAATATGGCGTATTGTTGACATTCTTGTAACATTTCATGACTCATGCACCTGCATACACGTTGTTTAAGGCTACAGTAACTTACTTAGCTTTACATGTGTAGCGAGCTTTCTGGGTACATCCAATTGAATATAGAGAAAGAATAAACGGTATGGTCCGTGTACGAAGTATAATTCATTTGCAGTAGTTCATGTTTTAAAATGAAACATGCCAGTTTAAGGGGTATTGCCTAATTTTATTGTCTGACTTGGCGAATGCAAATATATGTTTTCGCACGTTTACTCATTCTCCCACAGCCGACTCAGTCTAACGTTGTTAACGCTTTGACTGGTGTGTATTAAACCATGGGCTGACTATTGTCGCATCCCTAGCGCGTGCATTATGAGCCTGATTATGGCAAATCCTAATTAAAAGGACAGAACAGCAAAAAACTGCGACTGAAAGAGAACCACGTAAATAACACTGGATGGTTTTGATCTTTGTGAGTCCTTCGTAGGTTGAGAATTTCCCCTTTCTTAATACTTTATTTAACACCTTATGTGTCACTATTCTTGAAACTATATTGGTTTTGTTGTCGTAAAAAGTTGGGGTGTTTTTGGATCCTTTGTGTTTAAAAATAAGAAGACATTTAACCTTACATAAGTAAAGACAGAACTGTAGATGAGATAAAAAGCAAGAAGACAGAGAGGAAACAAAAGCAAAAGAATACAAGAAGCAAACTGAGACTAATCTATGGAGGAAGCGAGAGTGATGGAGAGATGAGAAAGAATGAATGGGGAAGAGATCCCATACACAGATACAGAACCACAGGGATGATAGATGTGTAATGAACAGACTGAAATTATGAGCAGGGTGAAAGGGGAGGAGGAGGAGGCATGGAGCAGTCCAGATGTCAGGCCCACACTTCACATGTGGCTGTGGTTGACCTTCCACCCCTCTCTATCCCTCTTCCTCCATCCCTCCATCCGTTGTTTCTCACCACTCTGTCAGGATGTCAGCAGTGTTTCTCGGCATGGCGTCAGACCTTCACACAAGCCTGCGTTTCCTCGTTCCCCAGCTCTCATCTCTTAAATCAATCTGATAATGACAATTTGGGGCTTCAATGCTTTTATCTAATGCTCAACCAAGACAACCTCTTTCTGAAAACCCAGGCAAAAGGAACAACTGGCATGGAACTGGAGCCATTAGTGAGGTCAAAATGACACAGCAGCTCTGCTTACAAAAGGGATTTGTTTCCAAGGATAGAAACATTTTCATTTGACATATTGGCTGTCACATCTCCGGCGTAAAATACTTCCCAGCAGCTACGCAATTATCTTGCATTGGGTCAAGACTTTCAACACATAATACATCGTAAGTTATGATGTTCTGAAAATACCGTTCTTATTTATCTTGTTTGAGGAGAGCAAGGATCAGTCAAGGCTGCTCCAGAAGATCATCTTTTATCAGTGCCGTAGCATCATAAAAACATTCCATGGCATCCTATAAATGTAGTCTTTATGCAACCGAAGCAGACGATAAAAGGAGCTGCTCCACTAGTCCCAACATGCACAAACAAAGCAAACAGGAAGAGGGATTCAAATGATTGTGTGTTTTTTTTACTCTAAAATAGGTGTTCCAAGTCCATGTTTTAACCATTGCTCAAGGGAAATGCAGTCTTGTACCATCCGTAAAACAGATGGTGGACATGGAGAGAAAAGTTGAAGCAAATCCTCCTTGGGGGAAAAACCTCAAACTATTACAAACCAACCCAAAAACAAGGATGTACAGTAGTCTCAGTGAAGTGAAGTCACCTATTGATTTCTGAGGCCGAATGATGGCAGTCACCATATTGTAAATGTTGTCTCAAACAAGGTCAACCTAGAAACAGAGAAACAGGTAAAGACGTTGAGCTGAAGACCTTACACTTCCTGGCAAGCAACTACAACGCGCCCGCAGTCAGATCAGCTACGCCCCATATACACATAGACATGAACCCAATCAAAACGGATGAGATATGAAAAATATTCACCCCCGTTCAAAAAAAACATGACCTATTGATACCAAATGTGTTTTTTGAACCAGGCAGTACACATGTTTATTTCTGCTGTGAGGGCCCTGTTAACATGGATGGGACTTCCGGGGGTTTTCACAGCCAGCAGCAAGTGGACACTAGAGGAACTGCAGGTTTTTGCACTTCCTATTATTGTTTTTTTTCAACTCCAGAGGTTGCCACTTGTTTCATTTACCCCCTCTCAGACAAAATAGAGACTAGCTCAATATAAAAAAAGTATTCTTAGAAGTTAGTAGTTTTCATTTTTAGACTTACAGTATCCACATAATAAACAGTGGATTGAAACAGGATATATTCCTATCACCAATCTCTGAACACATCTGCTATCATTTGACAAAGCCTCTGGGAATTTTGCAACATTTGAAGTCCTTTGGTGTGGCCAACCGGTTAGCCATAAAGGACTTCCAGCAAAGACAACCAATTCTGTAACAGTCCAAGACTCCGAGTACAAACTTGTGAAGCAAGAACAGAGTTGGAGTTGAGAAACAACGTCTACAAGCCGATATCCGTTTCGAGATATGAAAAGAAGCTAAATTGTTGTTAGATGACTGCTGACTACTTTCTGGATTATACTGAGGTGGATCATGTTCTGCTCCTTTGGTTCTCCACAAGGGCTTTTCCTGCTACGCATACAACGAATAAAAACCAGAGCCCTTTGGATACCAAAACCAGATCCTGCATGTACAGATTCAGCATTTTTATGCAGAATTGGAAAATAAAGATTACATTACAAATGTCCCTACACATGCAAAATGTCATGGTGTCCTTTTGTTTTAAAGTTTCCCTTTACTGCTTATTCTTCGTAAATAATTTTTGCTAAACTACGCTAAGCTAAGCTAATCGGTTGCTGCCTTTTCCTTTAGATTTATGGTAAATGAGTTGTGTCTATGTTCTCATCTTGCTCAAAGAAGGTCAGCAAATTTCCCAAAATGTTGGACTTCTCCTTTTAAACCCAGTTTTAGCATCAGTAGTGTAACGTCATAGATTATAATTCAGGATTAAATAGACTCAGATGCAAATAAACATGACAAATTAGATGAATGAATGATCTTTCCTGCATGATCATTCATAATCCAGCATGAAAAGAGAGTATATTTGAAGCAGATGAGGGTAGTGAAAACAATTGCTCCAAAAGTGCATAGTCAAGATATTTGAGAGAGGAGAACATGTGTCTGCAGTCAGTTTGGTTTGACAACACAGCACTTAGAAACAAGAAAAGCAGCAGAAAAGAGCCTTTGGTGTCCTCAGCCGTTTCCATGATTATAGTTCTGAGCTCCTCTAAGTGAACTGCGGTGCAGCAGCCTGCAAGGTCCGACACAGTAATCCCCACCTAACAACAACAACAACCTTGAAATGCAACATTTTACGGCTCATCATGCTCCACTCTGGCATTTCAACTCACTCTAACATTTGCTTTCCCACAACTCTGTCCAATTAATGAGCAACTAGAGATTCCATGTGACTTAAATAAGCTCCAGTTTGTTTGTAATCCTGCAAAGTGAACATGAACAAATCCCATAAAGGGCTCTTTCTGCACATTGTTCAAACTAAAATATATTTGCACCCCGTTTCGCATATCAGGTGCAAATAATCCATCCACAGGAGGGGAATGTTGGTGTGAGGTGTAAAGAGGACTTTTTATACTCACAAAATGTATCAAGGCTCTGACAGGAAGCCAATCTGCTCTGTCGACAAGCTGTCTGTCTCCGTTTAGTTAATTGGTTGTTTGGGAGGTATTTTAACTGAATTCCACTTGGAATTCTTCTAAATTGAATTGTGGCTGCGCTGCAGAGGGCGGAGCGTCAGCGGGGAGGGAGGGAGGGGGAGAGAAGGAAAACGGTTTGGCTCTGGAGCCTCACAACAAGCTCCAACAGGAAGTCATTCAACGTGTAACACACAACCCAGAACAAAACAACCGCACACTCACATATGAGCACATGCCGAAACAGAGAAGGGAGACGGTCAATTTGGAGAATACACACCCACCATCACCACCACTGCCCCCTGCATGACTCAGTGTGTATGTGTTTGTGTGTCATTTGATGGGCCTACAGGGGAGGACAGAGGCAGCTCAGTGACAGATTAGAATAGGGATACAAATCAAAGAAAAAAAGAGAGTTACAGAAAATGGATGGGAGGAAAAAAAGGCAGAGGAAGAATTCCACCATGAGGAGGAAGGACGCAGAGATGGGGAAGGGGGTGAAAGGAGAGGGACGGGGTCAAAAGTGTTGTTTTCAAGCAAACTGCACAACACTGCCCTTAGGCCCTTTCTCTGTGTGTGAATGTGTCTTTTCTTGCCTTACAATGTCCTCAAAGTAATACACCCAGTTTTGGGGTGATTGGTCAAATCCCCAATAAGAACAAGGTCAGACTCTAAAGAGTTGGATTCATCATATGTCCAGGGTATCAATATATATCTGAATAATTAACCCTAATATAGTTTTACCAACTTTCCCACGTTGGATTGTTCAGTTATTCCCTTAGCACAATGTGGGTACATTCATGTGTTTTTGCAAAACAGAGCCAGATTGAGTCATGCTTAATTCCAACTGGATGACCATCAGCGTCCCCAGAGTCTAAACTGAACTTGTAATGACGACGTACGATGCAACATGACTCTGAAACTATTTACAAGATTTGGAAAACAGTGCCTTCTTGCCAGCCATTTAAATGCCATATTCAGAAAAGGCATGATGATTTTAACTGTGTTAAATAGTCATTTAGCTGGACCCTTGCTACTGCTATGTGGGAAAGTTGTTGTTTAACTATTCTATAGTTCCATAATGGTCAGGTATGTCTTGGACAAGTGATAAAAAGCCTTCCTGGTTTAATAAGGGTTCAATTTAGGGGGGGGGGGACTTTGTACATTGTTTAGAACAGGCAACCCATCCTAATATTTAAAATAAATGTAATGTATGTTTAAGTGTTGCTAGCCAAGAACAAAATAAGGTTCTCATTAAGAAAACTCTCAGTCCTAACTTGCAGACAGTCCTGCCTTACACTTCATTCATATTGTGGATTTGGTAAGAAATAAGTTGGACTGCATTATAAAGAAATCCAACAAATTGTTGTATTTCCAATGACTTTCTGACAGTTGAGAAAAGGAGAGGCATGTTTTTTTTTGGCAGATAGCTCAAACAGGATTATTGGTGAAGCCACTCACACTACGGAGGACCTGTATAGCCATTTTCACACATGCACTCCTGAAAATTTCAAGACAATATCAAGAGGACTTCACCTGAAATCCTCCTGATCTGGTTGTTCTCACATGCACCTCACAGCGGGAGATTATCCCTGTCGGATGGGAGCAGGGCGTGGATCTCATGAGGCAAGCCATGACGTGAAAAAAGAATAACGCGGAACTGTTGCACGGAATAAACGTCACTACCCTTGCTAAGTGAATTATCCTGATTTTATCCTGCTGCGTTCTCACATCAGCTCACTAGGACTTCATGCAGAAAAAATACTAAGGGGGGTGGCATGAGAAAAATTGGGCTGTTTGCGTTTAAACATGCACCTCAAAAGTTTCAGGTGTTTTTCATGAGTTTTGAGCATGTGTGAAAAAGGCTTATGTTGGTTAAATAATCCATCAGTCCCTTTTAGAGTACTAGATCACGAAAAGATACGTTATGATACAAAAAAAGCTTATCCTTGAATTTATAAAGCTGGAGCCAGAGAATTTGAATACCGTAAATGATTCCTGAACTATACTGAAAACAATCAATATTCTGCAGAAAGAAAAACTTTTGCACTAGCTTTACATGCAGATTAGATACCAGAATCCAGATGTTTCGTTCCTGGATTCTGGCACATATAGTCAGACTTCATGTGAGGATCTGGAACCCATCCAGCGAAGCATGATGAAAAAATGTGTTAAATAACTTTGCTGAATAAATCCTGCACTAGCTCTTATTGCGTGAGCTGAGGATTCTGGATCTTATCCATTTTCATACTTCATAATCTTAAGAATCCACTATCATGCAGTCACTTCCGAAGCTGTTTGTAAATTCAAAGTTTACTGTCGCAAGCATGGACTCTTTTTCAACTGCTCTAAGAGAAGTGGAGGATCATTCAAAGACGACACTTTATCTTTCCCACATCCCTCCTCTTCCTGAACTGTGCTACTTCTCTCTCTCTCTTTATCTCCCATAATTCATTTGTTGATTTTTAGAGGGGAAATAGCAAATAGAGGGGGAAGAGCCGATGAAAGATAGGATAAAGGCATACACATGTTTTTGAGTGTTCACACACTAAATCACATCCATGAGCATTTCCCGGGAATTCCCTTTGAGAGAGGGAGAGCAAGACAGAGACAGTTAGTGTGTGTGAGAGAGAAAGAAAATCAAAGGGCATGGTATTCACTGTTTGCGTGACAAGAACAGACAAACAAACATGTATTCAGTACTTTAATGTGTGTGTAGATCTCCAATGCTAATGATTTGCATTAATCTGAAACTGCTTTGTTGTGCTTTTCTCTTGCATATGTGTGAGTGTGTGTGCATGTTGGAACAAGTGGCTTCACCACACCTGACCTCTGCCAAGAGCCTTTATGATAACAGCTATAGGCCTACAGGAATAATGAACCTTTGCTTGCAAGATTTCTATGAATCATGGACACACAAACACATTCACTGAAGCACACAAACACACTTGCATGCTATTAAATTGTAAAACGTAAATCCAAAGCAGGGGTTCCAAATGAAAGACTCAGACCTACAGATCAGTCAGCTACTGAGTTAATCATTGATAGCCACTCAGACACATGGACACACACACGATATTATTATTAAGGTCAATGACACAGGCATGCATGTCAGGGTTGCCAGACATGCAGCTGCAGAAATATGCGGAAGAAAAAGTAGTGCGGGAGAAATAATTCAAAATTTTATGTCTACATGATTTGAATAGAAAAACTAAACTAAACTACAATATGTCAGAGTTTGGTTTGCAGCTCAAGATGCCTTTAAGATCCAAAGTCCATTAAAAAATTGTAAATGGCAGTTGTTTCCCTATCATACAGGTGCTTGTCCTCTAATTCTCTTGGAAAAGGGGAGAAGGTACAGGAGAAAAATAGGTGGAGTAAGAAGGTGTAAGACTGAACCTGAGCCCGTGGAAAACCGGCTTGACGAGAATTCAACACGACACAACACAACACAAGACAACACAACACACGCCTTTAACTATAGGGGGATTTTTCTACTGAAGTATCTGATTAACACTCACTCATTCACAAACATAGAAGGCTTCTGTGTATGGCGCAGAGTTTGGGGGCTACACACCTACACCTGCACCTACACACTTTATGTGTCTTTCTGTCACACACACACACACACACACACACACACACACACACACACACACACACACACACACACACACACACACACACACACACACACACACACACACACACACACACACACACACACACACACACACACACACACACACACACACACACACACAATCTCGTGTGTCATACAACAGTGGGCCTACTGTCAAAAGCAGGCTTTCAGCTAATGTGTTGTCTTGACTTCAAAAGTTGATCACATCAGGAAAACTTCTTGCTCAATACACAACAATCTGATAAACAGCGACACGTGTTTTAAATCCTGTCAGTACACTTCAAACATGTCTTTCTCACCTCGTCCCATTTGATGAATTTGCCCCCCTTCTTTAGAGCTTCATGGACGGACACGGGTTTGAGCTGCAGCGCGTGGACTCCCGGCTTGGCCCCGGCCATGGCGAGGGACTCCCTGCCCGGGTGCCAACGCCTAAACCCCGGCTACGGCGAGCTGGACTCCTCGGAAGGAACAAAAAAACTCTTCCGTCCTTCCTCCACTTCCACCCGGACCTTTTTTTTTCTTTCCGGGGAGAGGGTTAATTGAAAGACAAGGGGGAGGGAAACTTTTCAAGACAGCGACCTTAAAAGTTTATGAACCTCAGCAAAAGTTTGAAGAACATGAGGTGTAAAATCCACAGAGAGAAAGACAGAAGTTTGCTGTTTCAGCGCGCAACGCCGCTGTCTTGTCCGCGTCCACGCAACAACGCGGTGACGCGCCTTGAACTCCCCTTTTTACTCTAGCCTTTTGATTCATATATTCACATATTCATTGTTTATTTGTGCAGGATCCTTTAATCGCGCACTTGAGCCCGCGGAGAGATCCTTTCCTTCCTTCCTCCCATCTGCTCGACCCCTCTCCTCTCCTCTCCTGGCGCCCTCTCGCTCCTATCAACTTTCTCTGCTTCCTCTCTCTCCTGTCGCCTCCAACGCGTTTCGTCTTCTCTCCTCCTCCGCTCCTCCCTGCATGTTTTCTGTGGAAAAAAAGAGAAGACTCGAGAGGAGGGAGAAGGACAGCGTCAGATAGCGCAGAGTGAATGAGACATGAGAGGGGAAGTCAGAGTTTGTGTAAAAGGGGTGTGTTTTAATCCAGTTCCTATGTGTACAACTCTGTATACTAAAATGTACAGTATGAATACTTTAACAAGAAGTTGACGGTTCAGCTATTTTCAGAATAAACTCTCCTTTTCCTTAGTGTGAATTACATTGCTGAAGGTTCACATCCTTTTTGTGCCACCTTCATCTCTACATCCCTCAAAATTACGGTGGTCGAAAAGGACAAGGATAGACATTAAGAAAAATGTGCAGCAAATTAAGAAATTGTATTGATTCAAAAGCAGATGAAAGTATCCAAAATAAATGCAACAACCGAAATGAGCTGCAATTGAAAACAAAAGTGCTGCAAAAAGCCAAACAACGAATTAACATTTATTCAGAAAAAACATCTGCTGCAAAACCAAATCAATGGAAGTGTCCAGGCCTGCTGGGGCCCTCAGTGGATCAGTTTATTATTGACAGGAGAAAGTGAGGGTGACAAGAAAGTGAATTTTTTGACAACAGAAAGTTATGTTCAAATTACTACACTAGGACATTTAGAGGGAGTGCAGCCTGGAGTTACATACCGGAGATGAGTCAGCTGAGCAGGGGGGGGGATTCTGACAGGATAACTTGTGATGCATTGAGCTGGCACTACTGTGGCACTAGCTGAGCTGTCGCTAAACCCAGCCCTCTTTACTTGGCACCTGTCATTTGGGATTTGGGAAGTCCGGGGTTTGGAGTTATAAGGAACAGCGGGGGGTCTGGGGCCTCTGGGGGGTTTCAGCCGTTCAAGGTTGGTTGCCCTTTTCGGCCACCGTACCATATTTCACTCAAACTGTCAGCTGGAACTTAAAAGTGCACCTAAGTGATTTTGTGTTGTACTTGGATACTTGTTAGAGGGCAATTAGAAAAAGAATTGTACAAGCAGCAGAGAATGAGATATATTTGAGTTTTTAAGGTTGCAGCAGCCTCAAAGACCTTATATGTTTTCACAGACTATTATTTGTTACTCTCCATGAATGTGTAAAACGTCTTTTTAAATCAGCCTTTGAATAAACAGAAAGATGTGAAACAGACAAGAACAAGCAAGCCTTGTTGAATAAACCAGTGCAACATGAAATACAAAAACGTGTTTATTAAAAGAGTATGCACCACAGCCATTGGTGTGTGACAGTGTGTGGATGGGTCGGATTAGTTCCTGATGGGCAGGTTGTCACTTTGCTTGGCAGCCTCTTTCATTCATGTATGACAGTGTGTACGAAATGGTGAAAGAGGCTATACTGATTAGTACTTTGAGTGGTTGGAATTTGCAATGTAAGTGCAGTTAGTTAATCATTTATTCTGTAAAGGCATGTAAACGGAAAATACGATTTTCATTTGTATACTTTCTTAAATTTCTGTTGTTTGTCTTGTGAAATTTACTTTCACCTCTTCAGTCCTCTAAAAGAAATCTGTGATGTACACTTACTTTTTGTTTTGTTTGACCAAAAACAATGTCTAAGACACACATGCCTGTGATGATCAACCAGCAGATTTGTTTTCATGGAATCATAGAACATGTTTTATGAGCATAGGGAAATCATAACAACCAATTGCCAGCAGCTATTTAGTTTAGCTTAGCTTGGCTTAGCATAAAGACTGGAGGCACGGGGAGACAGCTTACCTTGATTAAACTACTGGTTACTTGAATGAAAAAGCTTGGCATCAGGTCCTCGTAACAGCTTTGCATGAAAAGTCTAAATCTAAATATTCAACATGCAGGAAAGTAGAAGTAAAATGTAGAATAAAAAGAAATGACTTCAGTTAAGTTCCTCAAAATTGTACAGTCCAGTGCTTGTGTGAATGTCCTTAAACTCCACCACAGCTTATTGACTGACCTGCTGAGAGCTGGCTCCTATTTACTGTTGTTCTCTGCAGGGAGCAAACGTTTAATTAAAGGGCTAATTTAATCCGTCAAATTACCTTCGCCTTTAATAGCTTTGAATTATTTTCCTTAGTGTTGACAGTGACAGATGAGTTTAGCCTGTCATGTTATTAAAAACATGGCGGCTTTTATTGCAGCCGTTGGAAATACACAGTAATAAGCTTGGAGGTATTTTAAAGCAAAAGGAGAGAGGTGGTTATGCATTCTGATCGTGAAGTAAAGGATGTATATGTTGGCTATTATATTCAATATTTATAGAATAAACATGTAATGATGTAAAAGGGATTTGGTAAGTAGGTAACTGAAGCTCTTAAACAGTCATCAGGTAACTTTCCCCTTCCTCCACCGTATCAGTTGCAGGGTGTCATGTTTAAGAAGTGGGAGAGAAATGGAGTCAAATCCTGCTGCCAAGCAACATTACAACTTGGACTGCTCATTAAAAAAAAACGTTACGGAGCAACAGATTTTTTGGCAACCCCGGTCTTTCTCCTACTCCCTAACTACACCCGGCAGGAATGTCTGCTATGCTGTAGCCTGCTGACTGACTGAGTGGATGCCTGGTGGTGTGTTTTTCTTGACCCAAACCAAAGTCAGCAAGAGGAAATCTAAAGACAATCCACAAGAATCAATCAGAAATGATCCCCAATTCCACATTTGTCTTTAGAAACTTGAAGTTTGCCTGTTACATGACCCTGAGGTGGAGTCCACATCCAGCGGGAGATACTTTGTTTAACAATTTAGCAGCTTGGCAGACTGGCATTGATGTACTGCGGGTTGTGTGTCCATGTATATCTGAGCTGGATTTGTGTGTTTTTATCCAGGCTGTAACCAAGTCCAGGTAGTCTTGGTGATTCATTTGATCTTGAAGCATCACACACACACACACACACACACACACACACACACACACACACACACACGTACGCACGCACACACACACACACACACACGCACACACACACACACACACACACACACACACACACGCAAATACACAACCTCTCAAATGACAGCAAACAAATACAAGATGGACACATGCATATCCATTCTTTAAACAGCATGTTACCCATGCATAAGCAAGGATATTGTGTTTCTCTTGTGCATAATAAAATGCTGATGCGTACACACTCATCTTCTCTCACACACACACACACACACACACACACACACACACACACACACACACACACACACACACACACACACACACACACACACACACACACACACACACACACACACGAATGAATAACCTTTTTTAGCCAAACAATGTGATGTTGAACGCTGCTTTTGAAGTGTGGGCACCTGTGGTGTCAATAGCTGGCCTCCTCCCTCCTTTCTACTCCTCCTCTCTCTTTTCACAATTACAATCTCTCTTATTGTCTCTCTGTTGCAGATCAATCACTCCCTCTCTCCTCTGTGTTTTCACCACATCTCCTCTTCTCCCTTTCCAACAGGCGTCCACCTCCCATTGGTCAGTGAGATATAGGTGGCGCTCACCTGGATACGTATGGAGTGAGGTAACAAAATATTTTGCAAATGTAGAAGGAAGGAGGATGCTGTTTTTTATCTTTTCTCAGAATCAATGACATAGTTCTCTCATGTACACAGGAAGTGCAAGTGGTTACAGTTCTTGGAACAATATCTACCTCTGATATTCCCTTAAATGTACTCCCTTAAATCAAGTCATGTGAGCTGAAATAGTTAGTGCTTATATTTTGTTGTAGACTGAACTATTACGGCAACCGAAGGATGGATTGCTGTGAGATTGGGCGCAGAAACCCATGGTCCCTAGAGGAGGCATCCTTCACTTTGGAGATATCCTGACTTTTCTCTTAACACCTCCATAAATGAGCATTTTGTGCTTTACAGCTCCTGTGAGGAACTTTCTGTTTGTGCCGAACACTGTGGGCCAAGCGGTACCTACCTCTCCTCTTTATGTAGATCATGTACGTGTGTGATTAGTGTTTTCTGATAAAAATCTTTTTAAAAAAAACAAATGCTGTTTAACGGAACAGACAGGACAAACCTCATTTCAATGTGTAACGTGCAACTAACAATAGATCCTTGGTGTGGAAAAAGCTATAGACTGTTAATTGCAAGTGCAACTACAAGATAGACATTTCTGGGTTTAGGTAACATATCTTGAAAATAAAGTTAGAGACTTTGCCAGCATGAAATTGGATACACCACTTCATGATCCTCTGATTAATTCAGTGCCCCCAGTAGGCCGAGCTGTTCTCTTTAACCTTACATTTTCTTTTTGAAATGATGGATATGCTCAAACTTTGAAATTCATGGCTCCCATCCTGTAGAACCACTGTGAGGTACATATGTTTTAAGTGACATTCACTGACTGTAATGGGTTGTCATGAGGGTGAAATCGACATTCACGTGTGTTCATAGGAAAAATAATGAAAGGAAACCAAAAAACAGAGTATAAAGACGTGTATATCAGAGGAAGGAGGGGGTGGTTTGGAATGAGTGTAGGCTGTCTAAAAATCTCATATTGGATTTTTAATAATGAAGGTTATGAAAAGGGCCAAAAGAGAGACAACAGAGGTTAAAATGGAACAAAGTGACACACAGACACAGATGGAAAAGATGTTTTGGAGTCTCTCTCTCTCTCTCTCTCTCTCTCTCTCTCTCTCTCTCTCTCTCTCCCAGCCCAATCTTTCTCTCCAACTCAAAGCCAAGGACTCACAAAGACACATTGTATAAAGACACACAGGCATATTCAGGGTCCCTCCACACACTGCCCCCTCTCTCTCTCTCTCTCTCTCGCTCACACACACACACACACACACACACACACACACACACACACACACACACACATACACACACACGCATGCACGCTCACTAACACACACACACACACAGGCGTGTACAGCACAAACACTAGCTTTAATAAGAAAGGCCTGACTCCGTCAACAGGAGCAATAAAAACTTGATCAAATTACTCTCCACAGCACTGCAAACTTTTTGGTCTTCAGTCACCTGACAGGAGACTCTTTATAACATTGCAGGGTCATAGTTGATGTATAAAAAAAACTACCATGTGGGTAATTGAGCAAAGTGATGATTTCAGTTTTCCCCTGCAGAGGCAGTCAGACGCAGATAAAAAAAAGTAGCCAATAGCTTCATTTTTCTGTCATAATATTTAGTTTATTACAGTCCAATGCTCTAAATGTGTCTCCAGCTCTCATGATCTTCCACTAAAGCCTCAAAATGCCCCACAAGGTGGCCTAAACCAAAGAAGCTTTTAATTCTTTTACACTATTGCTGAGACAACATTGGTGCTAAATAATCCTATACTGCCATCTAGTGGCTGCATTGCGACATTCCCCTCTCCTCTGTCCAGTCCTGTTTGGATTGTGCAACAGTTCGGAATGAGGCTGTGCTAGTTTCAGCTCTGCTTCAGGACCCACCTGCTGTAAGAATACGGTGGGTGTGGCTTCACTGCGAGTTTGCACACCTGTCACTTACAGAAATCTGGGAAAGTATATTTGCACAGGTGAATCAGGATCAAACTATTGTGTTCACAGTAAGATTTGTGTTGGGCAGAGCTAACTTTGGTGCGCACATGAAAGACTGAATTTGATTTGATGAAGTCCCTGCCCACGGAGTGCAGATGGAATTCATTTTATCAGCTAAATCTGGTGCACTGTATCTCCTCTCATTAACTGAGATTAATGTATGTTGTACATGTTCCCTGACAAACTAAATAATAAACTAATCAAAAATAATGACAATCTGTGATCAAACTACACCCATCAACTACAATAAAGTTAAACTGTTATCATTTAAAACAGATTTCAATGCTGACCTTATATTATTGTGTGTTTTTATGATTTGTGACACTCATTATAGTATTGCTTATTGGAAAAAAAATGTGAGAGTCAGCTCAAGCTGTGTTGTTGGGACTTATTTGATAAAAGGTTATGGTTGGGAAAAGAATAGAAATAATAAGGATAAAGATTTTTTTTTTTTTCCATTTTAATAAACTAAGTGCAACCTTATTTAAGGGGCAGAAATGTCTAATGGCAAGAAACAGTTGTGTTGTTGCAGAAAGTCGATTTAAATGACACCAAACACTTTCTCAAAGAGCTGACAACTCAGCTGATACAGCTCAACAGTGCCCCCCTGTGGTAGGAAGGATGAATGGATGACATCCCAAACTCCTGGCTCCATGTAGGAAGCAAAGAAAACGTGACTGTATTTCTAGAAGCAGTTCTCCAAACGAAGCTCAAGAAGTTCATGTAAAAAAAAAAGATAAGTAAAGCTTAAAGTCTTGTTTAAAACATCACTTATCAAAGTACAAAGGAGGAAGTAGAGACTGGAAGTAGATTTCAAGATGAGTCAGTTCCGCTTATGTTCTTACTGTACATGTCTTTGCTGTGCTAGGCCTGCCTGCCAGTGATGAAAACTAACCATGTACACTTGTTAAAGTATTAAGTCATATTCTACAACCGTTTCTTGATTTCATTTCACAATTCTACTTTTTTTTCTCACGGGGGGATATGATATTTTTTGCCTCAGTAAATGATATCGTTATATAACATCTGATGTATCTTTATAGATTTCACTAACTTACAGTATCTTTAAATTGTTAAAGAAAATTGCTCCTCCTTGATCCACTACGACAGAAAAGTGCTTCTTACTTTGATGCATCAGTATAAAGTGGTGTAGCGGTGCCTAAAGAAGTGGGTATATTCTTAATTCTTTTTCATCGTCCAGTAGAGTTATACAGCCTCTGTTATAAACAGTGACATGTAAGACTACTCTTGCATGTTGAGATATTGCTAATCTGCATCACATATAGATCTCCCACGGTGATTAAGCCGGGGGTTTTCACTACAGATTCTAAAAACATCCGTTTCTGGGTATTTACAAGCTTGAGGTTCTTGGAGAGATTATTTGAGCTCATGACCTTACGTTTTCCCACACACCATACTGTCAACCAGCTTTTTACCTCCTCAATCTGCCCCAAGGCCAACACTGTTTTAATATTACACAGGAGCTTTACTCTACCCCTGCTCTCCAAAGGTCTGACTGGAAACAGAAAGACCCAAATATTAGTGACAGGCCGTGCGAGTCCGCTTAGCTGTTGTACTGAAGTAGATGCACACAGCTAGTCTGCATATGAATGTTATTCTTTCACCTGATGACACACTGGGTTTGTGCCCGGTGTTTTGTTCAGCAGTGGCCGCTGAAATATGTGTGTTGTGTGTTGCAGATTATTTGATATGCAAGGACACATGAATGTTTAGGTTACTGTGTGTGTGTGTGTGTGTGTGTGTGTGTGTGTGTGTGTGTGTGTGTGTGTGTGTGTGTGTGTGTGTGTGTGTGTGTGTGTGTGTGTGTGTGTGTGTGTTGGTCTGTCTGTGCTTACTCGACTGTAAGTTTCAGACATGCCCTCTGAATAATTCAGGTTTTTATGTCTTGTTGCTATGGTTGTCTTTGAAATGGCTGCTTGGTCCGGCACACACTCTGATATGAGCATGCTGACAGATGTGAACACCTCCATAGACTCACCCAAAGGAGGGAGAGAGAAAGATTTTATGAAACCCCCCCTCCTTATCGCAATCCCCCACACCTCTTTACCTCCCCCATCACTTCACACTCCTATTATTATTAAAACTCTTATTAACCAGCCTGGCCGGGATGTGGGGTTCCCTGCTGTTACAACACAATGAGGAGACTGTGAAAAAATGTGGCATGTTTCCTGCTAATGGAACACCTCCAAGGGTCTTATCTCTGTTGTAATTCCTGAGATCAAACGTTAAAGTTATATTCCAAACTGCTTAATCTTACAAGAGGAAACATGGCAGAAACACAACAATCTCTTTTTAGGCTACTTGTTGAAATATATATTTTCTCAAACTGTTAACACTAGGTGTGAAATGTTGCCTGTATGTATTTCTCACATTACAGGGAAACATTTTAAATAGCATACTTCCAAAAGCCAACAGTTTGAAGTGGTTAGAACTGTGCAAACTGGCATTTTGTGTAAATACTGAATATGGACAAAGTGCAGCACAATGCCATAAGCCAAGACCTTTTAGATATATGCTTTGCCTCTAGTAGGCTAATGGTTAACAGTAATGCCATAACAAGTCAAAAAATGTGTCGAAGGTAAGGCTATTGAATGTGTCTGAATACCTCTCAGTGGGCAATAGGTTAAGTATTTTTAAAGTGGTTTAAAAGCAAACACAAATCAAATGTGTCTTTATTTGATAGAGCTTGCAGAATACTTTAAACTCGGATAAAGAATAGTGGGCTCCAGGAGGTGGGGTTCATAGCTAGGAGGAGAAGCCGAGAAAAAATTGGAGTGAACTTGTTTAGAACAGTTGAAAAGGGAAAAAATCAACATTTTTTCTTTTTTTTCCCCAGTCTCGCTACGTCGGAGGCGCTCGAGCTCCGTTGAGCGCGCGCACGCAGCTCTCGTGGCGACAGGCAGAAAGAGAGAAGAGAGAGGGACGTGTGATTTCTCTTTGTACTGTATGAAGAGTTGAGGCCGGCTCTGCTACTACTGCTCGCTCTCTTTTTTTTTATAGGCAGAGTTTGCATGCTGTAAATAGCCCAATAAGCCGGTTACACTTAACGTTTCATCGTGCTGTCAGTTCTGTTGGTTTTCGAGGAAGCGACCATCCACTGCTAATGTCCATTTGAGTGAATTTGGACAACAAAAGCATCAGGTCAAACGTTCTTCAGGGGGTTTCAAGTCACATTCATCAGTCGGGATTTTTCATTGCGGAAAAGCGAACAGCCGCACTCAAACCGACCGCTTTGCCTCCTTTTCGTCGCCCCTTTCACACTTCAACATCTACGGGGGCGATTCTTTTTTCCCGAACGGAGCGACCATGGCTGCTGTAACGAGCCCGGAGACGAGCCCTCAACCCCGGGTGTATTTCCAAACGCCGGCCGGCACCACAGAGGAACCGGAGACACCCGTTAGGAAGCAGGGACGAGTTACCGTCAAATATGACCGTAAGGAGCTGAGGAAGAGACTGAACCTGGAGGAGTGGATTATCGACCAGCTAACGGACCTCTACGACTGTGAGGTAAAGACCCAAACAATAACCGGCCACGAAACCGATCGACCGTATTGATTAGGCGGCTCTTCTAAGTAATTGGGCTCCACGGTGCAGCCCATAAGTCAGTTTCTCAGGTCTGGAGCGTCTGTCTGTCTCCACCAGAAGCAAACTGTTGATAAAGCAACATTAAAAGGCCCTTTACCGCTGCTTTTGGCCTAGCCTCGCGTGTACTATAGCCTATAGTATGTGGGCCATATGCAAGTAAGATGAGGTAATGTAGAGGGAACATTGGCCGAGTCTGAGTGTGGACGCCACCAGAACAAAGAAGTCACGTAAGACGTATAAAACAGTCAGCTAAGGGTGTTGTGGTTAAACTCACTCCCCGACTCAGTCACAGGTTGGCTAAATGTAGCTGAAGAAGCTTTATAGCCTCACCATGAAACAGTCAGCATGTGCTCTCTGCTCTGATTGGCTGAAGCTGTTTAAAGCACACCTGTGAATTAATTGAATTCAATATTATTGGCTGGCTGGAATGTACAACTTCTGTCGTATTAATGGGGTGATATACGTTGTTTAGCACCTGTTGAGTGTTTGACAATTTAATAGTTGGAATGCATGACTTTGTATAAAAACTTGTTTATCTGCATGTTTGGTTTACCCTGGCTAGAATCCTTGTTCCCCCCCCCTCTCTATCTTACCTCTTCTAATTGCAATCTTTTAAGTGTAGCCAAATGTTGGGGGGAGGGGTACTTTCATCAGGCAGGGCTGCTGCTGGCAAACACAAGACACATGAGGTGATACTGATTAGTCTAGGTGGGGGGTCCTAGGCACATCTTCTTGTGATGGGGGCCCTCATAATGAACCCCTTGGTTGTAGTAATGACTGTGCATAATTACCAGTTGCATTGAGCTAGCTTAACAGTCTCTCTGCACAGTCACAAATCAAACCGTTGGTCATGGTGACGCATGGAGATCCATGCAGTCCTAACATTTTCCCGGTGGCAGCTGTGGTGTAGCTCCTGGCGTCAGTAGTTGGTAAGCTCATGTCGACTTAACTGAGCTGGCGTTGGCCCACATTCTATTCCTAGCGTGAGGAATACAACGACTTAACAGGTTTGGAGAAATCCTGGTAGGTTAACTGTGAGGGAAAAGTCAGGAGTGCAAGAGGCTGGAAGCAATGTAACACTTTCTCACACAAGGTTGGGCTAGTCTACAGAGGATAAAAAGTTTGACTTCGACTTTGTTGGTGCAGAGTAAAACAGAAAGACTGGGTTTGGCTTCTAGTTTTTTATTTCCTGAGATATGCCTTGCAATTCCCCAATCCCTGTTCTCAAAAGTTTCTACTTCAAACTTGATGTTTCTTAACATACTCTTAAGAAGGGTTGGTTTTCTTAACATGAACACCTAGAAGTCCAAAATCCAATCTCAACTCAACTCAACTCAAATTTATTTATAAAGCGCTTTAAAACGGCCACAGCCGACACAAAGTGCTGTACATAAGCAGCCAACACAACACAGGGCATAAAACAATGGATAAAATAAATAAAGTGCATACAATAAAACAACAATCAAACACTAAAAAGAGCAGAGCCTCATGCAGTGTTAAAAGCCAGGGAATAAAAATGAGTTTTAAGGTGATTTTTAAAAATGGACAGTGAAGAGGCTTGTCTGATGTGCAGTGGCAGCACGTTCCATAAATTTGGAGCCGCAACAGAGAAAGCCCTATCCCCTCTGAGCTTCCGTTTTGCCCTCGGCACCTCGAGGAGCAGCAGGTCAGCTGACCTGAGGCACCGAGAAGGTGTGTAAGGTTGGAGCAGCTCAGAGAGGTAAGGTGGGGCGAGACCATTTAAAGATTTAAAAACAAATAAAAGAATCTTAAAATGGACTCTAAAATGAACGGGTAGCCAATGGAGGGAAGCCAGGGTGGGAGTTATGTGCTCCCTTTTACGTGCTCCAGTTAGGAGACGAGCGGCTGCATTTTGCACCAACTGGAGGCGGGCAAGGGAGGACTGGCTGACCCCAAAATAAAGTGCATTACAGTAATCCAGCCGAGATGTAATGAAGGCATGGATTACTGTTTCAAGGTGTTTTTTGGTGAGGAAGGGCTTCACTTTTGCCAGCTGCCTGATGTGAAAAAAACTTGATTTAACTACTGCACTGATTTGTCGATCTAGTTTAAAATCACTGTCCATCTTAAAACCCAAATTTGTGATTGTTGGTCTTACATAGGCTGCCAACGGGCCCAGGTCTACAGGAGGGGTTACACAAGGGCCACTGGGACTGAACACCATCACCTCAGTTTTCTCCTCATTAAAATTTAAGAAGTTGAGAGCCAACCAGGCTTTGATGTCTTCAAGACATGACAGAAGTGGCGCGAGGGAGAAAGCATTCTTCTTTTTCAATGGCACATAAATCTGGCTGTCATCGGCGTAGCAGTGAAAGGAGATGCCATGCTTTCTCAAGATGGAGCCCAGAGGCAATAAATACAGGGAGAAAAACAGTGGCCCTAAAATCGACCCCTGTGGGACCCCATACAATAGGGGAGTGGAGCTGGACTCTGAATTTCCCAGGCGTATGCATAAGCTTCTGTCAGCAAGATAGGATTTGATCCAGTCCAAAGCAGTACCGCGAATGCCCGCTAGTTGGCTTAACCGAGCCACCAGGGTGTTATGGTCCACGGTGTCGAAAGCTGCTGTTAGGTCAAGTAGGACAAGGATTACATGATCCCCAGAGTCATTTGCCAACAGTATATCATTAAAAACTCTCACCAGAGCTGACTCAGTGCTATGTAGTGTTTTAAAACCAGACTGGAAAACTTCCAGGACATCATGCTCGTCCAGAAAGGCCTTAAGCTGGGCATGAACAATTTTCTCCAAAATTTTCGAGATAAAAGGCAATTTGGAGATGGGCCTGAAATTGGCTAGCACACTGCTATCGAGGCCAGGTTTCTTAAGAAGGGGCTGCACCACTGCATGTTTAAAACTGAGGGGGACCACACCAGAGGACAAACTGCTGTTAATGATAGCGAGAATTGTCTGCCCTATACTAGGGAAGACCTCTTTGAAAAAATAAGGGGGGACAATGTCACAGGGAGAGCCAGATGGCTTGATATGGCCAACCAGGTCTTCTAAAAACGACAGAGACACAGGCTCAAACTTGTAGAGAGCTGCAGAGCAGGGAGTGGGTTCAGAAGGATCAGATGCTGGAGTTGGAATGAGAGCCCTTGCAGTAGCAACCTTATTTATAAAAAAGTGCAGGAAAATATTGCACCTTTCAGGAGATGCCTCCAAGCTGACAGGCTGTGGGGCATTTAAAACAGTGTCAATGGCTTTAAACAATACACGTGGGTTGTCGTTATTTGACTCAATGAGGTGTGAAAGGTATTCTCTTTTGGATTCTTTTACTGTGTTTTGGTAGCAATGCCAGCAGTCTTTTAGAATTTGGAAAGAAACATGCAACTTGTCCTTCTTCCATTTACGCTCAGCTTTGCGGCACTCCCGTCTAGCTGCGCGAGATTGTTCATTAAACCAGGGCTCAGATTTAGCTTTGGGCTGCACAGTTTTTAATGGAGCCACAGAGTCCAGTACGTTTTGGCAGGAGGAGTGAAACCATAAGCTGAGCTCCTCTGGGTTATCAGAGGCAGGACAGGCGCAGAGCTGATCGAAAGCTGCTGAGAACTGACCAGCAGTGAGAGGGTTAAAAATCCGCCGGCTACGAGCAGGAGCGTCAGATTTAACTTCGACACAGGAGAAAGACACTTCAAACAGTACAGGCATATGATCAGAAAACACATTGTCACAGATCTCCAAGTTGAACACATTTAAACCATAGGAGAGGACGAGGTCTAGTGTATGTCCATGTTCGTGTGTGGGACCGGACACACACTGCACCAAATTAAAAGAGTCAATAAGGCTTAAAAATTCCTTTACCAATGGTTTGTCAGGACAACACACGTGAATGTTAAAATCCCCAAGAAGAAGAGCACGATCATACTTAGGCATAATTTCAGCCAGAAAATCGGCAAAGTCATTTAAAAAGTGTTTGTCATATTTGGGCGGTCGGTAAATGACAGCGCACAGCACCGGGTCGGACCATCTGTTTCTAATCGCAACTGGACATTTTCTCAAGCATCATTAAAAAATGAGTGATGATATAAGAAGCCTATTTTATCATCTTTTTGAGACCAGATCATTCTCTGTCTGGAATTTTGTGACGATAGGCATGCATAATAATAAAGTAGCAGGGATACTACAGGGACTCGCATGCCAGCAGAAGTGATTAAATGGCCTAGAGGGGATTTTGAAATCAATGTGCTTTGATTGTCTGCCAATAATTGATTGAAATGCAATGCATTAAAGCCATGCAGAGCCAAAAAAGTATGAGGAGAATAGTTCAGGAGGAAATCTTTTCTAGTTTGCCCTTTCATAATTCACCAAATCACCAAAGGTCACTGTTGGATAAAGAATACATCTGTTTACGTTGTGAATATTCTTATTGTGCAGGACCCCGTGATTTATAGCAGACAGTTCTCATTTTCTTTAATAAATATTTCCCAGAGTAGATTCAGTCATTCATTGACCCATCCTGCATCCATCTTTCATTTCCTAATCCACTCAGTCTGTCAGTCACGCATGCTTTAATGCACTGATGCTTGATTGCTAGTCTGTTTTCCAACTGAGCAAACAGGGCCACATGTAGTCTGAAAAGCAGCAGAAAAGGTTAAGCAATGTCAATGAGACCTTTTTTTTAACTGAAATATTACAAGTCAGAACATAGTTAAATCAGTTTGTGACTATTTAAAATAGTATGTTAGTTATTTGTGCCATTTTGGGGCAAAAATCCGTCATTCATCTGCAGTGATGATGTCTATCTTTTGCTACCATCCACAGTGGTTCCCCCTTTTCATTGTCCCGATCCCGTCTCTCCCTAGACAACAAAGAGATTAATTTACAGTCGGTTCACTGAGACACATTGGACTCATTTAGACGGGGAAATGTGGAGCACGTGCTGCTAAACAGTGTAACTGGAGAGGCAGCTTTAGCCAGTTCAGAGAGCAGAGTGGGTATTGGGAGAACCCTGTTCACTAACAAAAGACATGGCGCATGTGGCCTTGGATTTTCACACCTTTATCTCTTCCTTTATCCCTCCTGTGCCGCATCCTGTTCTTCTTCTTGTCTTGCGAATCATTTAACGCCCTTATTTTCACAAGTCGCCCCTCAGTATTTGCTGTCCTCTTAGTTCTTTTCTTTCTTGGATGCATTTATTGACTATTAATAAAACCACATGGAGCTCGTTCAACAGGGACTTCATAATGAGCTATTTCCCCATTCATATAATCCCTTTAAACATGCTACAAGCAGTCAGCCAGTCTTTTTCGCCAGACAGCTTGTCAGATATTCATCCAGCCACTTAGTCAGCCTACCAGTCAGAGCTGCTGTGGGTAATCGTAAGGAGCCGAGCCTTAGTATGATTCCATGGCAACAAGGCTTTTTAAATGTTTATGTTGGTTAACCATGCAATGGGAACAAAAAAGATTGGGTCCATTTAGTAAAAGAAAGCTTAATGAACTTCTATCACTTCCTAAAAGCATCCGTTTTCATTGTCTCTCTATGAAAGATTATAATTAGACCGATTCAGTGAATATAATAGCAGGTGCCTGGAGTTGATGTTAATGTGGCATTTGCTTTGTTGAAGAAACAAGGTTTTGTTAAGGTGCCCAATATAGCAGTGATTCACAACTAGGGGATGACTGCAGCTGTTAAGGGGAACGTTCATACTGAAGATTAGGCCGAGTATTTGAAGGGAAATCATCTTCAGACACCATCAGATCAGAGTGAGGAGGGAAGACTTTAGCGTTATGCTGTGTTACTTTGGGCTTCTTTGGAATGGATTACAATAAATAAACATGGTTCAGTGTGTTAATATAGATTCATGTCTGCAATGCTGGTCGTTCACATTGAAGACAACTCCCATGATCCCACGCTATACGTCACAACATCGTACGTCTTTTCTTATCGTATTGATTGGGAGACAGCAGCAGAAATGTAATACTCTGGGGGTTTTTTAAGGGAAATGTTTGAACCAATAGAAATGGATTAAATTGATAGATGAAGGTAAATGTTAGAAAAAGTTAAAAGTAATTAGAAAAATGTTTTGTGCAATGGCACAGAATTTTTAAGCTAAAAGCAAGAGATCAAATGTGTTATAATCACGTAAAAGTTAAGGAAAATGTTTCACATTTGTCGACAGCTTTTGATAGGACGCATGTTAGCTTGAGTAAACGTACCTAAACCTTTTTCAAAGAAACGTTTTTGTAAAGTTTTAAACACACATTCAGTTTACAAACACATTTGGATTATGTTGATCGGTGTCATTTAAAGAGTTTCATCAGAAATGTCTGAGCATTTGGAAAAAGACTCAAATACCCCAATCCCCATCCTTCCCACAGATTCCTGTCAGGAAACGTTTGTTTTCGGGGGGTTACATAAACTCCCACTGTACCTGTACACACTTCAGCATCACTATGGAAAATAAAACCGGGGTTATGCTCACCAAGTCTACAACTCCACTTCTAGTACAAATGATCACATTTCACTATAACCTTGAAATTACCATCGCCATGGTAACTGTGCTGTTAAATGTTAATTTGTCAGACTTGCA
Source organism: Tautogolabrus adspersus (assembly GCA_020745685.1). NCBI lineage: Eukaryota > Metazoa > Chordata > Actinopteri > Labriformes > Labridae > Tautogolabrus > Tautogolabrus adspersus. The sequence continues at coordinate 13,550,317 of CM036556.1, read as the reverse complement.
GTATTTTCTCTCAGCGCTCTGGAGCTTACTAGTAGCTACAGAGTGAACAGCGAAGCGAGTGGGCGGACCAATCCCCGAACTCCAGGGTCCTACGTGGCCACACACGCACGCACACACACACACACACACACACACACACACACACACACACACACACACACACGGAACATAGATGGGGATAGGTGTAGAACAGAGACAGGGTTGGTGAGCAAGAATGCAATAAACGGGAAGAAAGGGGAAAAAAACCTAGAGGGGATGGCAAGAGCAGAAGGAAAAATCAGTAGGAGTAGGCAGGGATGTCAGAGTGGGAGAAAGTGTTTTTGTAACATGTGTCCTCTGCTATTACTTGCTTTACACACTTAAGGGTAGATAGCAAGTTATATAATGGTAGTGACTGAAGTCCTCTTTTTAAACTGCTGTTATACTAAGTGAGGCCCTGAAAACAATCCAGTGACTTCTGACGGCGTGTTTAAAGATACAAATGACTTTCTCCCACACGTGAAAATGCATTATTCCCTACTAGTGTTTCTGTTTCACTCTGCTTTGTTGTCTTCTTGAAAGAAAGACAATCACAGAAGTGATATTTCCTACCAAGTAAACATGCATCCTGGTGTTGTCTGACTGTGAGTGTCAGTCACTCAGAGGAAAGTGTGCAAGGGGGAATCCTGGTTGTTGGAACAGCTGTAATTTCATAGCTTTGCTGCTCATGGATTAAGTTGGCCTCTTTTACTGGCTTCACATTTTAAGAGGACACACACATCACGTACAAAAACACATGGGCTTGCAACATTTGCTTGAACCTTCAACTTAAAGGTCTGAATACCAATCAGTATTACCCTGTTTCACTGGGTGTGTGTAAGAGGGTGACTACAAAGAGTGGTTGTTACTCAGCTGGAGTGAAAGACTCCAGTGTGTCTTTGTAAACACCCCCCACGTTAGCACGCACGCACACACACACACACACACACATCCTGTTAATAGGTTGCATGTGGCTCTCCATGTTGAACACAGTGTGTGTATGTGTGTTAGCGTGCTGTAGTCTGACCTACTGACTGACCATGTGAGTTTTTTTATCGTGAATAAATCAACCAAGTTAGAGATAAGGGCAAAGAATAATTTGAGTGAGGGAGACTGAGCTTGTGTTTGGTAAGTGTGTGACTAAGAATGGCAGGAAGTGAAGAACACCGAGCTCGAGAACGCGCCATGGATTAAAGAAAAACGGGGATGAGAGACAGAATTAGGGATGTGAGTCATTCAGGGAAATGTTTACGCATGTTTTTACAGGAAATGTGTAAGAAACCTAAACAGTAGAGAAACTTGTAAGCCTGCAGGTCTGGAAGCAGTTAAAAAGCACCCAAGCACATGTTGTGTAAATATTTAGATATATACAGTTATTACTTAAAGGTAGAGTCAGCGTGTACGGGTTAGCGTGTACGTTTACAACTTGTACCTACACTGCAAGCCACCTGAGTATATTGCATTTTTTGTTATGGAAAAGCGGTTCATTTAGCAAGTTGGCACAAGCCTACCGCTGGTGTTTGGCACATGCCTGTCCAACAGAAAGCAGTCCAACTCCGCATCCCCTGTGAGAATGCCAACCCAAGGTTCACCGATTGGAACAAGCTTTATCCGCGTGGCGTTTCGCCTCACTATGATTGTACCTTCTCTTCTTTGCGCTTCATCCACCGTTTGAACTGCATCCAATCGCTGAATTGATCCACTCCCAATCTCACCTATGCGCTGTCATTGGCTGGAGGAAACACACACACTCCCTTCCCAGGAACATACTGAGTCAACCAAAGCATCAAAATCCAGGCAGAGGGCAGAGGTCACCACCAAGTGATGATTGAGTGGCATTACTTTTGTTTAAGTCCATATTTTATTTTTTAGGAAAAACCTACTGAATGTCTCCTTAAAGCTCCGGTGATGAACTTTTAGTGTATGTTGATCTTTGCATGTGTCTATGGAGCCATAGTTTTTAGAAAACTTAAGGATATTTTTGCTTGTTGCTTGTCACAATCATTAACATCTGCTCAGTCATATGTCAGACAGTGACTGATTGCCTCACACCTTTCCACCCTGTCAAACCTTTAAGTGTTGGGTTTCAGCACTAGCTAAGCCTGATGAGCCAGTCATTACATCCTCTGGCTGTAACACAGTTAGGCTGTCAGTCAGGTTTAAAGGGTTTAAACAAAACCATTTGACCTCAATAATCTCAAGTCAACAGGTGAACATGTGGAGTTGTTTCATGTCATTAGACAGCTTACAAAGTTGTGTAGTCTTAATTGCATGCTAAACAGTTGTGTATATGGTGTTGATAGGCATCGAGTAAATACTCTTAATATCTCATGCTTGTCTGTGATGTGTAGTACCCCTTTGCTTCCCTCTTCTTGTTTCAGACGAGCCCTCCTCCTGGCCCTTAGCTATTCACTGTACTTGTTTAATAATTGCATTTTCAAACTGTGCATGCCTTTTACAGCAGTTTTTTGAGAGCTGTATAGCACCCTTGAGTCGAGGCTAATCGTGGTGTGGTTTGGACCACAGTGTTATTTCTATATGTGACTCAGGGGTGTTTTAAATGAGCATTGCTATGAGGCTTTGGCGATGTGTTTTTTATTTGCCTCCGTGCTGAAAACATATTTAAACAATGAAACTGACATAGCTTCTGTCCAAAAGTTGCTACTAGCATTGGCAGCAGCCTGCATGCATAGTAGTCCTTCTTTTCATCACGAAGTCTATTTGCAACTAATGCCAACTGCCTGATGGTTGAGTGAGGTAACACAGAGCCACTCAGGAGGGTATTTTAGTCCCGGGAGGTGCATTAGAGCAGACGCCAGTTAACTGCAGGGAAGCATATGTCTGTATATGGCTGTGTCTGGTTGGGGTGTGCATGAATACAGTGTTTATTGTACACATACAACATAATGTGGACTCCTTGAATGCAGTATATTTAAAGATGTTGACAGATGATGTTAAAGTTGGGATGATTTTTAATATGAAATAGTTGGGAGCTTTTAGCAGGAAGTAATAGACATGCAGCCTGATGGATTTACAGGAACAGACTGTTCGGAGCTGTGGCACTGTTGTTAGCATTGACTGTGACCTGTCGTCAGTCTGAAGCAGGCAGACATCCACAGATAGAGAGGTCAGACATGGCGTTGTCATGTTGGTTTCATGTATCCTCCATGATGTCATCGCTGTCACACCTAACTTAAGCTTTTGTCGGAGCGTAGAGGAAGTCATGTGCCAAGAATCTTGTGCTGTTGATGGTTTGGGGAAGAAATAAATGGATGAAATGTGTTTGGACAGATGGACAGGCAGCTTGTAGGCAGACAGACAAATAAGCTGACAAAGAGTCATTTGTGATATTCATTAGAAAATCTTCAAGTCTAGTTAAATTGTTAATCAATACAGAAATGCACCATGGGTTGTATGTGTGATCCTTAGCTCCACGTTTATTTCTGCAATTTACATATAGTCCCTGAGCAGGAAGGAACAATTGACCATATATGGGCAAAGGGCCGAGGGACAGGATTGATTAAGTTAGTGATTCATCATGAACTAGTCCATCTCTTCCTCACACACACTATCACAATGTTGGAATATGTTTGAGTAATCAGTAAAGTATTTAATGAACACATGTTCCTCTTGTGTTTGTTCTATTTATTTAATCTGATCATGTCCATAGACGCTTCCCTTCCAGCCACTGTGCAGGCCTTCAGCGGATTGTTTTTAATGTTCAGAAAGATTTTGAGTGGATTATGACTTTAATCTACTTACAGTAGCCATGAAACCCTTCAGAGCGGGTTTTATCCTGCTTCTAAACAGACCTCTGAGGAGAATCAAAGACTCGCCTGGCAGCTCAAGAAATAAATGAGTGTCTGTGTTGGGAAGGATGAGCACCTCCTGCAACCACTGTAAAGCATTTTAAATCACAGATTCACCTCTAAGTGTTTAATTCATTGTAAAAGACAAAAGACAACACAAACCAGTAAAAAGGGAGTCACTGGGTGGATAATGAAAAGGCCACAGCATAAATAAAGTTCCTTACTTAAACTTATACATGTTACTGATACATAGGAACATGGAGAATGAGCTCTTAATTCACCTGTAGCTACATGTTTCAAAGGGATGCTGTCATTTTTTAAAGGAGGGTTGTTTGGGGGTATTTATAAAGAGTGAGTGTATTAACAACATTAGATTAAGATTACTAAAGCCCCTGTTTGGAGTAGAAGCCATCAGTGTATTTCAAATATTGTAAATGCTTCAGCTTACTGCCAGGCAGCCCTTTCCTTTGGTCCCGTGTTGTGCTACACATTACCAGTGATTCCTATAACCACGAGTGACTCCTGACACTGCACATTACAAGTGTCCCCTTCAAAGCTGCACACCGACAGATGTTTGAGTCAGAAAGTGCCAGACTAAACAAAAGAAACAACCTTCACTTTTCTACGGATTATAAAGATACTTAAACGTTTGTCTTTTTCAGGATGTTTGAACAAAGAATGTCCCATCCACACTGTAAGGATGTAACAGTGTTTTCTTGAGTACATTACGCCTGAAACAGCCAGACAGACACCTGCTGAAAAGCACTACTGTACAACTAACTATTAAGAAAGACTGCTGGGGCTGCTGGTTTAGCTCAGTTGGTAGACCAGGGGTTCCAGAGGCTGTGGTCCTCTCTGCACTGGTTGCAGGTTTGACAAGCTATCCCCCACTTTCCCCAAACTGGAATACACTCACTGTAGATATATACTTCATAAACTAACTTCCAAAAATCCCAACTACCCCTTTAAGGGTCAGATAACTGTCCTTGCTCATGGCATTACGTAGTCTGTTTTTTATTTCTCTCTGCTGCTATCTACCACTTTGTGTTTTTGACGCTGAACCTGACTCTCTGAATATAAGCAATCCTTTATAAGATTAGCCAATATTCAGCCATTGTTGAGAAGTCACAATATGTGTGCATGATTGAGCTGCATGAAGGAGTAATCATTTTCTCTAATCCCTTTTGAAACCCACACTAATGACATCTCCATAACAGCTGAATGAGTGAAATGGCTCTACAAATAAACATGGAGTCGTCTTTTGCATGGCGGACCAGAATGAACGGAAAAGTTGTTGAGTTGGAACCTGAATGACTTTGAGGGATTGCCAAACTCTACTCATGTATAAAACTTCCAGGAGAAATAGTGATTCAGTGAACGGCATGACAACCGAACAAATGAATGGTCGGGGCCTTTGCTTGTTGTAGGAGTTACTCGCCAAGAGTGACATAATGCTGATCTGCTGTAATCCTTGTTTGTATGCATTCTTCCTTTAATCTGCACGTAATCTCTCGTCTCTCACACCACTTAGTGGATATGACTCTTCTGGCTTGTAATGCAGGCGTGTGCGTGTTTTTTTTGTGTGTAGCCTATGTGATCTTTCTTACTTACTTTTTATGCTCGTATTTCTCCGAGGTTTCTGCCTTTTACTTTTGATCGTTCGCTCTCATGGTAATTATACATTGATGGAATAGAAGGAAAAATCAATTTTGTTAGAACGCCTCAGGCTACACTTCCCAATGTTACCAAGATGCATACACACGTGCACCCACATCAATATCACCCTGTGTGTGTTTGTGTGAGCTTGATCCTCGGATCAGTCTTCACTCCCGGCTGTTACAACGACAGACTCAAGAAGAAGACATGGAGGATGGAGGTGGAGGGTGAGAGTGGGCTCTTGAGATCCTGTCTGGTTTATATATTTCACATGGATGCATGGAGGATTTTGTAATTAGAGTGGGCTGAGAAGAGAGATGGATATTCATTGTTTGAGAGAGAGAGAGAGAAAGAGAGGTGGGTAGAGTATTTCTATGCACATCATTACTGCTGCATGAGAATTGAAAGCAAAGGTTAAAAGTTAGCAGAGAAAGGTTTTTAGTACTTAAGCGGCTCTCCAACGGACATTTTTGGTTATCTGACGATATACAACAGTTAGTCCAGATCAAGTCATTTGATTGGACAAGAGGCTTAAAAATCTGCAGATTCATATACATGATACAAAGAAGCTGGTCTCGGGTTGTGTCAGATTTGCAGCAGCAGTGAGTTCAAATCAGACGTCGGCCTTTGCTGCATGTCATCGTGTACTCTGTCCCCTCAACATTTCCTGTCTCTCTTCAGCTGTCCTATCCAATAAAGGCAAAAATGGCCCAAAATATAACTCAACATTTTTTTGAAGGTTTCATTCCATCTGTGGCACTGCTATCCTTTTTTTCTGTGATGCTTCTGCACTCCACTTTCCTGAGGTCACTTGTCAAACCAACCATCACTGTCTTGGTTCAAGAGCTTGTGTAGGTAGGTGACTCTCCTTCCTATTGCCCGCCCACTCCAAGCTCTGCCAGAAGTTTCCGCCCATCCTTCACTTTCAATCAATTCCAACTCCACACATGCCACTTTTGCTTTGGTTGCAAATGCAATAAGCATTACTTATCGTGTGCTGACGAGAGCGTATAAATAGAAGCATCAAGAGTGTCTCTTGTCTTTAGACTTCTTAGTTAGATGAAGAAAAGAAACTAAAAGTAGGATTACATTTGCGCAGCAGCTGGGGCAAACTGTTGCCCTCATGTAGAAGTGAGTGATCCAGCGGCTGAGCTCCAGCCCCTGGCAGCCCCGTGTGGTTGCCAGTACAAGTCTTCCCAGCAGAGTGTTCTCCCTCGAGATAGGCTGCAGCACAGACATATCCAGTCAACACACAGAAAACCACTGAACCGTTCAGTCAGACCAAACAAGACGATGTGTGAATCATTCAACCGTGCTGAGGGCTATTATGACTATGGGCAGCTTTTTTTGGGGGGGGGGAGTCAAGGTTGGGTGACATTCATTTTAACTTTCCAAATAGATTTTTGAGCAACATGTTTTTTTGACATGTGCAACCTGACCAATCCATATCTGCCAGTAGCTCTCGCTCCAGCAAGTCAATCCAAGATATAACTTTATAAAAAGGATACCAACTCTACTTGTGCTATTTATATGTGATTGTCCCCTAATGACAGTGTAAGAACTACCTAAAATAATGTGTGCACCCTAATCATAGGGCATGGCTATGAACATGGCTGCATACAAAGTTTTGTTCTGTGCATTTGGAGCCTGTTTGCGTTGGCTTTCTCCTGCAATAACCCTGAAACAACCCACACAGCTCTGGGGCACAATAGCATGCCCACATCACAGGCAGCACACTCTGGAGGCTCTGCTTCCTTTTACTTTACATGACAGAGACGTTTGCCTTTTTTATCTGGAGTGAGATAGCAGGAAGGCTGACAGGGCTGCACAAGCAAGACATACGGAGGCTCTGGTAGGAAGTGCTCAAGGAGGGGGAGGGGGGGGGATGTTGTTTTAAGACTTGTTTTTAATAGAACAGAAACATAAAGGAGCATAGTGTACGTACGACTTCTAACAGGTGCATGCCGAGAGGCTACAATAAGTTGTGTTTTCTTTACAAAATGAGCACATGAGATAGAGAAAAGAGAACTTTAAACTTTAGATGCTACTTTCACCGCAGTATGCGAGTAAAACAAATGTGGCTGATAAAACAATGAAACAAGACGATGTGTTCTGGAAGGAAGCACGTTATAAAGAGACGAGTTCACTTTTGCTGTTTGTCTGCAGCTTTTTCTGTCTCTTTGTCATGTCACCCAAAACAGGACAGAATTTTCTTCCTGGGAGGAAGTACATCCAACTGATGAGACGAGCAATAGAGATGGGGATCAAACAAGCACACACACACACACACACACACACACACACACACGCACAAAGAAAGTGCATAATAAAAAACACATACAAGAATTCATTATGCACATAACAGATTAGATTTAGTACATTTATTGATTGTGGATAGTTGTGGTTCGTGGTTTTGTGCGTGTGAGGCCACATATTCATTACAGCAGCCAATCACTAACAATAACACACACACACGCACATGCACACAATTACTGTCGTTGTCAACTCTACTGTATAAAGTGTTTCTGTTAACTCTAACACACATATTTTCTCACACACTCAGCCAGCCACTTCCCACAGATATTATTCAGCCTCCCCTCCCCCTGCTATCTCCCAAGGTCACGTGGACAGACAGGAAGTAGCTGGGTGCTCTGGTGTTTTAACCCTTTCAGTGCATAAGAGAATAATGACCAACTTTTAGAAGAAACCTATCTCCTGCGGTCCCACTGTTTGTGACCCACACTGGTTATGGGAGGAAGAAAAAGAGGTGCAAGAGAGCGAAGCCAACTATTTCTGTTATTGTAGGAGCTGCTGATAAGCAATCGTGTGAGACAGCTGGGGGCAGAGAGAAGATGGAAAGCAGCAGGCGACGAGTGACACAATGCATCCCCTAATCCTTACGCTCTTGATGACCTCTCCATGACTCCCCTGTCTCTTACACTCTTTCACAAGTGGTATCATGCCCTCAGCAAGCTGGCCCTCACGCTATGAAGTGCTCTATTACAGACACGCCGAGAGTGATTTATAGGAGAGCAGCAGATAGAGGGAACGCCAACCAGAGAGGAAGGGCATCAAAGATTAAGAGACGCAGGGGGAGAGCATGACAGGAAGCAAGTTCAGGCCCAGTATTATTCCCCTATACTTCCATTCCTGTGTCGCACTCTGTTTGTGTGTGTGTGTGTGTGTGTGTGTTAATCAGATGACTTTAAACCAAATGAGCAAATCAGTCACAAGGGTCAAATGTTGAAATGTTTTAATTTGTAATCCTATTTCGATATTAAAATGGTCTAGTCATTTATTTATTTTAACAGTGAAACTAACATTTTCGGTTGTTCACGCGGTTTCGGTTCACACTGCATATTCTTTCTTGCTTAATCTATTTATGTTAATTTAATAAACAGGCCTGTACACGCAAACAGTGCTAATTAGAAGACGAGCTTATCGGCTCATCTGTGAGTCACTGGGAGTTGCCTGTGAACTCGCTTCCTTGCTCAAATATTGTAATGGGAATCTCTTCAGAGGCATGTTTCGTTCTTAAGCTAGCACGCTATTGAACACCAGCATTGACTTTTATAGGGGTGGGAATTACAGGATAAATCCTGGTTTGATATGATACGTGATATGTGGCCCAACATGACATATCAGGTTACAGTGATTCTACAAAAACGGATATATTGCACGACAATCATATAAGGATACATCATGATAATTTAAAAAGCGTTTAAAAAGGCAAAGTGCTAGCTTAATGTAGTTATACGCTGTAATTACGTGCCAGATTCACCTCTATTATGTTTAATGCAAACGTCTTCTACGGCCAATTTAGGTTTTTTCATGTTACTTCGGGTGGGAACAGCAGAGTTACTCACAACATGATATGATACGCAGTTTGTGGCTCCTGAGGATGAAAATATGTGAGCGTAATTCTGTGATTCTGATTAGCAAAACAATCATATAATGATACATCGCGAAATCTGATTACCTGGAAAATGCCCCTTAAAGGGTAAAGTACCTGCCTTCTCCTTTTAACACGCTGCCAACATGTTCTTCGGTTAGGTAACTTCTGTTCATGTTACATGTCATGAAGCAAATTTGCGAAGAAATCTGAAGAGTGCCGCTGTTTTATTAAATACAAATATTTTAATATTTGGCACCAGCGATTTGTTTAATTGTATCACGAGTAGAGACTTCTGGATATTTTGTCAGAATCTGTGGGTTAAACAAGACCAAACTTATACTGATATGAGAAATATTACAGGAGTTTGTTCAGCTGTTCTGATGTCTTTTCTTCTTCCTGTTTTTACCGAGATGGTATCACACCTGTTTCACCTCCTAATGTTGCATCAGAATGTTCTTTTCCTTGAACCTAACTGTTTGTATCTTCAGCCACGCTCCCATACTCACTTCTTCTTTTACGTGTCTGCACCTGTCCTCCAGCACACCTCGGTGGATGAGTAAGTGTTCTCTCTGTCTCTGATGCACTCACAATCCTTTTTACACAATAACAACTAGTACTAGCTGAGATTTAAGTGTTGGCAACACGCTGAAGGATTTATAGATCAGGCCTTTTGATTTGCACCATTAGACAAAGATGATTAACGGATTTCTCCTTTAAAGGTGTTTGGGTTCCCCTTAATATAAACTGTTTCCCGATTATTACAAGTTTATTCAAATTGACACTATGCAGTCATAGCTGCATGTATGTTATGTTCTCTCAGCTGGGACAACCAAAACACACACTAACCTTAAAACCACCCCAGCTATGCCCGTACAGAGTGGTTACGTGAGTCTGGAACTCGTCATAATCAGCGTTTGCACATATTTTGGTACCTGTGTCACTCTGCCAAGTCAACCAGCCTAAGGTAACAGTTTTAATGGAGCCCACACATAAACACACACTCGTCCAGCCACTCTGTGAACCAACCAAACAAACACGTATAAAAGACGGCCAAAACACTTTCCTGCTGGGACTGACCTCAATGCAGAGAGAAGTGAAAAGGAAAGGCAGTGAAGCAGTGTGAAATTTGTTCCACGTAACATGCAGATCACATGTCTCTCCCACAACTATTCAGAGAAAAGATGTAACGTGCACAGAACATAAAAGAAATAGCTGATGACGTGTGACAGAGTGGACTTATATTCAGTCAAAACAAGCACACAGACACGGAAATTGGAGTGAATGGAGTTATTGTTGTGGTCACGAGGCCTACTTTTCCTTCTTCTTCCTCTTCCTACTTCCTCCATCATGCCTGCTAGAGCCATCTCTTCCCTTTGTGTCCAGCTTCCCTTCTTCCTCTCTGCACACAACCAAGCCAAAACATTGTTTTTGTCTTTGTAGCAGAACAGGCGATCGGCCATCCGGAAGTGTGACTAATTTTATTCTGGTTTGTTTTTGAAGCAGGTAGAAAGCAAAAGAGACTTTTTTATCACCCGTCATCCGGCTTTTGGTAAACCTCCCTGTTATTCTTTACATAAGTTTGCACACATACTTCCACACACACATCGATTATATCACAGGAGTCAGATCTGTTATGTGTCATCACAAGTGGACATGCTGTGTAATCCATGTAGGTGGCCTCTGTGACCTACTTACACATGAAGCACCCCACGGTGTTAAGGCATTGGCTTATACAACATTACAGTATCCACCTTATTAAATTCACTGCAGACCTGTGGCATCATTTCATTAACCGTGCATCTGTTTATATGTCTCATCATCATTTGTCTGGTGACTATTGGGGACTTCTCAGATTGTGTACAAGTGTTGTGTATTTTTTTTTCTTATTATTTTACCTGCGTCGTTCTCAGTGTGTATCCTGTAACAGTGGTGTGTGTATCTAAGTAGCCACAAGTGAATCACCGTCACAGCTCTGAAAGGTCGAATGAGATTTGAGGTCAGTTAGAGTGGCGTGAAATAAAGTCAGTGTAAAATGGAAAAAACAAAAATGCATTTTTTTGGGGGGGAATAACCCTGACTGCATCACTTCCCTCTTATTGGGGTGTTTACAGTAGCCACGTTAGCCTTTTTGTTGCAATAGAAAGGCTCTGACCTACTTGTGTTAGTGTGTGTGTATGTGTGTGTGTATGCGTGTGTGTGTGTGTGTGTGTGTGTGTGTGTGTGGGGCTTATATTATTCCAGTGAGGGAGATGTATCTGGCATTTGATCTGTCCAAGCCTGCAGTTGCTACACAGCCTGCTGTGAGAGTAATAGTACTGCAACCTCTACACACACGTATTCGCACAACTTTGCTCTCATACTGTCACATTTAATTCACGTCTGTTCTGCAGGAAGCCTCCAGACAGACAGACAGACAGACAGACAGACAGACAGACAGACAGACAGACAGACAGACAGACAGACAGACAGACAGTGTGTCTGTCTGTTGCTCTCTCTCTCTCTCTCTGTCTGTCTCTGCCTTATTGGGGTGGCGGCATGTGAATCATATTTGCGAAGTCGTCAGGAAGAGAGTAATTATAAAGACCATTCAGAGTAAAATGGGTTCATTCTCCTGTTTAAAGGATGAGTTTGATTTGTTAGTGGATGCTGGTGGCTCCGTTCAGTTAGTCTGCATTGTAAACCAGAGGCATCAGAATGCAGCTACCTTTACTAGACATTTTAAACAACAAATGGAAACACTGGAGATCTCGAGAGTGTCAAACATTTATTTCACATCAAATTCTACTTTTTACTTTTTTCTTGACTGACCCATTTGTGGTACCTAAACTTGAGTAATGGCAGATATAGGCCTATACAAGGGTGATTAAAAATCTATCATTCTGTACAGCTGTGTTAAGTCTTCTATTGTAGTCCTTATAGGTGTGGCTCAGTAAACTCCAAGGAAGACTAATCTAAAAAAACAAGCGTTAAATCAAAAAATACAGCCTTTATTTTTACCTTTACCTTAAAGAGTATAAACACTGAAAGCTTTAACTAGCATTACACAATCCAATAGATCTGCACCGTTATTGTTTGCTGTCGTCATGACGATTTAGCTGAAACAGTTCCTGTTTGCTGTGTTGTTAAAAAGAAGGACAAAAGTTGATATCAGGGGGGACTCATGAATTACGGCATATGGTCCATTATCTGGAGGCCTTTCCTTTTTGGACCTGACTGTATAAAACATGGACGCCTACGCAGTCACAACATCGTCACCCATTGGTTTTAGAAGAGGCTTTTTGAAGCCGTATAGTTTTAACCTTGAACCAATAGAGAAATGAGCTATTAACACCAAAACTGATTGTGTGCCAGGGTGTAGACTTTCCAGGACCTGATGGGGATCTCTTGGGTTTTGGAGCCAGCCTCAGTCAACACAAGAGGAACTGAAGCAATCTTCAACATTAGCTTCATTTTTCAACACTGGAGGCTTGGTACAGAAAGCAACTCTATTTGTGACTTAAATATTCCGTTAAAGTTGTCTGAAATTTCCTGTGATCTAATTGGTCGGCGCATACTGTTGACAGGTTTTGATCTGGTCCTCTGTAGGGAAGCCAGGCAGCATAAATGTTGGTAAAAATGTTGCCAGGTGTTTCAGGAAGCAGAGTTGAATGCTTTATAAAACAGGCGACACAGTCCCGCAAATCTCATCTCGTGTTAAACACCCGAGAGATTCATCAAAACGCCTCGTCAAGGAATATCTTGAATTTCTGGTTCTCATTCATACGGTTCAATTCCTGCAGATGTGTCGTATTTATCAATCAAACATGTTTCATTATAGAATTCACATTGACTTGTTCAGTGGATCAAACATCCAGACTGCAAAGGTTTTATGGATGTACTCAAAAAGTTCTTCGTCCAGGATTGACCAGCTTTGCGTGTCTGTACCTGCAGACCCCTAGCTATTGTTCCACAGTGCCATGCTTTGTTTAGAAGCCTGCAGCTTGTGCCAATATCTTGTATCCACCTTTCAGTCCAGAACACATCTGCAGCCAGCAGTAAAACCCCCTCCAGACTCAGACTAGTTCAGTAAGTCAGACTGCTGGATTGTTTTTTGGAAATCCTCCCTCGTGATTCCCTGCCTTCTTTGTGTCTCTTCTCTGAAGCCTGTCTTCCGGCCTTTCAACATCGCTCCCTCCCTCCCTCCCTCCTCTCTCTCTCTCTTTTTCTCTCCTCTCTCTCCCTCTCTCAGGCTGCTCCCCTCAGCTGCTCCCTTTTTTCCGATGTGCTCTTTAACCTCTTACCTTCCTTCCTGCAGGCGTTCCCTTCCCCCCCTGGTAGATTTTAAGTTTGTCAAACGGTTTTCAAGTAAGCTGTATTCGATAGAGTCCAATGGGTATGAAATACACTTTCAGGTAAATTGAACAGTAATCAGTGTCTTACATTAACCTACTTAGATACTAAGAAGACCTGCTGAAAAATAGCGAACTGATTATACCTTTAAGGTGAAAAAAGTTCACATTTTGGATTTAAAAATAAGACAACCTCTTTGATTAACTTAAACCACTCAGTTGAAGATATAGTGAAGAATTAAGTTTGTCTATCTGCTCATTTTCTTCCTCTATTTTGTTTCTGAGCTTTTTTCCCCTCCACACAGTAGCACATGGAGCCCACATGTTGTGCATATCAGTCTTTGTCAGACTTTACTGCCAGTATGTGCGTGTGTGAATGCTACAATACGTCTGCAGTGTAAGCATGTGTGTGTGTGATGTTTAATCGTGTGCACATCTCTCCGTCCGTCTTTTAGAGGTTTTATTTTGAAATTCTGTAAGAATACAAGCCTTTGTGTGTAGGTGTATGAATAAGTGTGAGTATTGGGAATCTTTTGTGCCTTGTCTGCTCGTTTTCTAGGCTTTTGTGTGTGTGTGTGTGTCAGGGTTTTTGAACACTTGCTGTCTGCGTCGCAGCTTACAGCATGTCTGTATGCCGACTTTTATGTGTGTCGGTGTGTGTGTGTGTGCTTTTTCTTTTTTTGTTACTCTAGCTGCTGACAGTAAGTCTGTCTGTCACCTCCAGTCTCTATCTCACACACACAGGCTGTCCTGCCCAGAATTAAATCCTACACACTCCAACCTCACACACCAACACACCCATGCACACACTCTTCATCCAGCTCAGACTTATTAATGCCCATATTTTAATTCTTTAATCCACGTGTGTGTGAGGTGTGTGTGTAACAGACAGGAGGTTTGTGATGTTGAGGACGTTTCCCTAAGAGAGAGCTAGCATTTGGTTAATGTGACACATGAATGTGCACACTGAGCATGCTGTGTCTGTCTGTCTGTCTGTGCAAGTGTGTGCGTGTGTATGTGTGAGTTTGTATAGGGCAGTTGGGCAGGTGCAGAGACAGCTGGTGTGGGCAACTCTAACCGAGGGGGAGGACGAGAGCGAGGGAGAGATTCCTAGAGAATGACATGAATATAGGGTAGCAATTGAGCTGCAAAAGAGGGGAAACGAGTGTGTGTGATGTTTCCAGTGGTGAACGGCTTTGATAAAAACACACTGAGCTAGTGTGCTTGAGTGAGACAGATGGAGAAACTGAGGAAGACAAGGAACTATCAAGCCACTTCTACACAGCAATAGATGAATTAGTAAAAACAGAACTGATTAGGGGTGGGGGGGCTCTCAGTGAACTTAGCTTTTCCTTTTAAATATCTAAAAAGCAATATATATTTCTATGCTGGAAGCAGATGTGCATTATCTGTAATTGTAGCTATTTCAGTTTTGATTTGAATAACAAGCCAACTTTGAGTCGATCATTTTTCACAATAACAAATCACAATGACTCCCTCCCTGTTTATTTCATCCGTCTGGGATTAACTACCCCCTCTGATGTCTGCAAATTGAATGCTCGCTCTCCATAATACTCGTGCTACACACATGATGTCGACTAATGTTTGAGCAATTACACCGACATTTTGAGAAATGAAAGATTCCCACCACTCTGACGTCTGTGCACTAATAATGAAGCCTACTGCATTTTTTTAAGAAGTATAAGGAAAAGAATCCAGGCTTCATCGTGAACCATAAGGTCAAACTTGAATTTAATCACCACGGCTGGGTGTGAGAAGGACTGAGGTTTGCTTTTTTTACATAAACGTTGAAACATTGAAGTAGACATTTTCATCTTAATGTATGAAACCAATGAAACATATTTGAAATCTCTTTCAACTACCTGTTTCTTTGTCTCTCCTGTCTTTGCCCTGCCACATGTGATGTGCTGAAAAGACACTGCCCTCTAGTGTTCAGACTGGGTCACTCATCAGTCACTGCATCACGTCATGCAGAAGGCCTTAAATGCCTCTGCTGCTCTTTTTTCAGGCAACCACATGACATCAACACCCTCAGGGACAAAGAATAGAAAGGATTATGAGGGCTCCTTTCAATATGGCGTTAAGAAAGATGAATTAAAACAACTTTTCGCTTTCAAGAATACTTGGATTTGTTGCTTAATGTGCCCTCCTTTCTTCTTCTTTCATGTTTTCCAGGAGGAGGCCATCCCTGAGCTGGAGATAGATGTGGATGAGCTGCTTGATATGCCCAGTGATGTTGAGCGGGCAGCCAGGGTCAAGGTAGGATACAAGTATCAATCCAGTAGAAGCATTTGAAGAAACACTGATGCCAAAGACTCAATATGTATTTACTTTCTGTCATGAAATGTTTTACAGGACCTACTGGTTGACTGTTATAAACCTACTGAGGTAAGAGTTTTCATTACCTCACTTATTAATACCCACATATCAATGTTCTGTTGGGGTTTTTTGTTTCTGAATCGTCATCGTGTGTTTTGTCCCTCCTGTCTCCCTGTAGGACTTCGTCTCAGAGCTGCTCGACAAGATCCGAGGGATGCAGAAGCTCTCCACGCCTCAGAAGAAATGATGGCTTCACGCCTCTTCCTTCTCCTTCTCCTCCTTCCCAACATCCTCCCCCCCCCCCCCCCCCCCACCTCAGCCCTGGCCTCTCGTCTTCCTACCGCACTTTCCATCTTTTTATTTTTAAGGGGTTTTTCTGACATTCAAGATCTTCTTGCGAAACGTCTTGTTACACTCAGTGTTGTCAGCCCCCTTTCTTTAGTCTCTTCTCTTTCATTTTTGTTCTCTTGTTGCCTGGATCCAGCCCTTTAAATTGCTATAATTTTTAGTTTGAGAAAAAGTAAAGTAAAGAATGCATAATAACCAGGCGAGAACAACCACAAGCAAATTATTGGTCTCAATTCAGGCACTCTCCTTCCTTCTCTGTTTCACTCCTGCCTCCTTCACCCTTTGTTTGGCCTTACTCCTCTTCCTTGTCCGGCTCTTTTTCTTCCTCCCACCCTGCTGCGTACCACCCTCCGTCTGTCTGAGGAGGAAGAGAAAAGGAGATGAGATGAGCCCTGTAATTACTGAGAGCAAAGCGGAAGGGAGAGGGAAGAGGAACAAGAGAGAAATCCTGAAACCTCTTAGAAAGGAACGAAGGAGACGCATCCAATCGGATTGAAGGAGGGCCTAATCATTGCCACTATCTCGACCAATGAGGCTCCTCGTTTTGTTGTTTGTAAGTTGTACATGATCCAGCTACCAACACGGATTCTTTTGATACTTTCTCGTCAGTTTGAGGGCACAGGGACATTAACTTGACTAGTTTTTCTTTTTTTTGACTTTTTGGGGGTCAGTACAGTCTTTTCAGATCACTCCCCCCGTAATCAGAGGCATTTTGCTACAGTGGTGCATTTACAAGACTGTCTTTCCTTGTGTGTGTACTTTTTGAAAATCTGCACTATGTCATCATGGGAAGAAAATCTGAACCTCTGACCACAGGAATAATGTATGGTATAGCTCAAGGCTAACAAGAGGAAAAGTTGATCCCTTGATATAGTGCTTGAACCTTAAAAAAGTCACTGGTTGGCTGTGGTTGTCATACAGTCCTGCTAATTTTAGAACATAAAAGACCTTCCTTTGAGGCTAGAGTAGAAGTAGTTTCTCTTAGGTTGGGTGTACTGGAATAGAATTAATAGTCTTTCGGGGGGGGAGAACTATTTTTCTTTCTTCAAATGTGTGGTGCAGTCATAAGAGAGGCTATAAAAGCCACTGCTGTCCAGTCTGCACATATTAAAAATATGTACATCTGTGTGTTGCTAAATGCTACGTACGTGTGTTGCTACATAATGTACAGCAACATTTATAATAGGGGTGTTTTTCTGGCCTGTATATTCTGCTGTTCTGTACGAAGAATTTGGTTTTTAGTATAGGACTGGTTCCTTTTCTATTTTTTTTTTGTGCTGTTTTTCTTTTGTCAAACACACACTGACAGTCTGACAGGGGGACCCTAACAAAGCTGCCTTGTTTTTTTCTTTGTATTATCCCCCCTTTCTCTCTGTCTTTTTCTCACTTTCTCCTGAACCCTTTGACATGATTTAATCCAACACACCAGCTCAGAGCAGTCACACATACATGGATACTCTGAAAATGTCACTGGGGCTCCATGTTAGTGTGGAGACTGTGCTGTCCTCTGCCTGTCAGCAGATCCACCAATTACACATTTAAATGGGAGATAGGGAGGGAGGGAAGCCACTTTTTTTTTACATTGAAGCTGTCTAGATGCAGTCACCCTTCTTTTTCCCTCTTGTGTCTCATTCACACAAACACAGGACACCCCGTGCGGATCAACCGGAAACACATAAGCACATAAAGCTGCCTCTTACACAGATGTGCGAACACAACCACACACACACACAAGGCAATGAGAAAGAGAGAGAGAAAGATAGAGAGAGACAGGTCCATAGCTGTCACAACATTTGTGTGTTTCCCTGCCGCAGCTGCCAATCATCACCAAGAATAAGCCATCTGTTTCTTACCCTGAGCCAATCAGATCAGAGACAGAGCCCACAAGCCAATGGGAGAAGCAGCAACATTTGCTGTGATTCTTTTGGCCAAGAGCTAACACCTGCGGTGAAAGCAGACCTCCACCGTTCATCTCTTTCTTTGAAAATCAACACACACGCACACACGTACACATTTATTGGCCCTTTTTCACCTTGCTGCTCTGTCATTCCCCCGACATCCCCCTCTCTCCTCCCCTTCCTACTCATCCCACCCATTTTCATCCTTATGTCAACCTCCCTTTCTCCTTTCTACATTTTCTTTTCCTTTTTTAAAAAAAAACAGATGTTGCCTTAGGTATTATTTATGTTACACAAACCAAATAAACGTGAGACATTCATTTTTAAAAAGGTAACACAGTCTGCTAAAACGCGTGTTACTGAGCAGAACTGCGGCATCTTCTGTCGCTCCTCTTTTTCCTTTTTGAAAAAAAAAACAATGAGATTCTCTTGTTTGTTTTTTTAGAAGTGAGTGTTTAATACGTAGGCCTTGATAAAGTGATTTTGTTTAGATAAAACAATGTTCTTTGCATTTACCATTTGAATACTGGTCTGTTTTTATTGTGATCATGACACTTCTCGATGCCAGGCCCTGGAATCATGTAGTTTAACAAAAAAATCCATTCAGATACATTTTGGTGCGATTGCTTTTGCCTTCTTGATGTGGTTTCCAAATCAAGCTGGGTCTGCATTTTTTGGAGACCGTCTGGGGTTGTCGGCAAGCTCAATCAATTGCTGCATTTGAGTGGATTTTCACTTCTAAATCCAGGTTTGGATGATACCTACTTAGACTGTTATTGAGAAGTCTGTTTTTTTACTGTTGGGGAAATTGCAAAAAAAGAAATATATATACGAAATATCAACATTGAGGCTAAATACAAGAGCTAAACCGTACGGATTGGAGGAATGTAGTTGATTTTTTGGACAAGGATTAGATCAAACCAACAAACAAATGTAGCAATATCAACAACAGGTCTTGTTTTTGCCCAATTTTGTTACACTTTTATGCAACTTTAATAAAAACATACAAAATGGACATTCTGTGTTTGCTTGATTAAGTTTTTATTCGAGAGTCAGGGGTTGCTCCTCAGTTAAATCAATACATGTGTTTATACAAAACTTCATAGGCTTCAGTCTAGTTCAGAAAATTATCTTTCATAGTCATACTTGTGCAAATTATTCATTTTAGACATATATGGGGTTTTTGCAGGAGCCCTTTAAAAAAAATCCTAATCATTGGGACACCATTTGACTTTTCTCAGTAGGTGAAGAAGTAAAGAACAGGTGAATAAGGATACTCATATTGTTCCAAAAGTGTCCTTTAAGCAAAGTCAATGGCAGGCGCTAGCTGTATCTCTCTATATCACAACATGGTATGCAGACTTAATCAATATTCATTCCACCAGTAATTTTCCTGCGTTGACATGCCAAAATGTCTGCCATGAAAAGAGCCTATTGTCCAACTGATATCTTATGAAATCCACCATCGTTGTTTGCATGGTTCTCTTCACATCTTGCGTTACTTTGGTGCCATCTTGTGGTTAATTACTGTAGGACACCTACAGGTATACCATGATGTGTGAGGCATGACAGCAAGTTTTCTCTACACAGCCTATTTGAATCCTCGTGTTCATGTTTGATTGGTAAACTATCCATCACAACAAGGAGATCGAGAATCAAAGTATGAGACTCTCAAAGAGTATTTTATACTGAGATATAATTGGCATGATCTGGCAATAGGTCAAACATTACCAAAAGGGATGTTTATGGTTATCAATGTAGAAAAAAAATAATTCAACAAAATAATATTGTATTGTTTTGTATTCTATGGTACAGTTAGTCTTTTACATTGAATATAATAGTACAGTTCAGTACATTACAGTGCATGATAGTATAGTACAGTGAAGTACATTACAATGCATGGTAGTAAAGTACAGTTCAGTACAGTACAATGCATGGTAGTATAGTACAGTGCAGTACAGTACAGTACAGTACAGTGCATGGAAGTATAGTACAGTGCAGTACAGTACAGTACAGTGCATGGAAGTATAGTACAGTGCAGTAAAGTACAGTACAGTACAGTGCATGGAAGTATAGTACAGTGCAGTACAGTACAGTACAGTGCATGGAAGTATAGTACAGTGCAGTACAGTACATTACAGTGCATGGTAGTATAGTACAGTGCAGTACAGTACAGTACAGTACAGTACAGTACAGTGCATGGAAGTATAGTACAGTGCAGTACAGTACAGTACAGTGCATGGAAGTATAGTACAGTGCAGTACATTACAGTGCATGGTAGTATAGTACAGTGCAGTGCAGTACAGTACAGTGCATGGTAGTATAGTACAGTGCAGTGCAGTACAGTACAGTACAGTACAGTACAGTACAGTGCATGGAAGTATAGTACAGTGCAGTACATTACAGTGCATGGTAGTATAGTACAGTACAGTGCATGATAGTAAAGTACAGTTCAGTACAGTTCAGTCCATGGTAGTATAGCACAGTTCAGTACAGTACAGTGCATGATAGTAAAGTACAGTTCAGTACAGTTCAGTCCATGGTAGTATAGCACAGTTCAGTACAGTTCAGTCCATGGTAGTATAGTACAGTTCAGTACAGTACGGCACACTAAACAGTGGATAGTAAAATATATTGAAAACATTCGCAGATGCGCGGGATTTCACGTCCAGCCTGTTGGTTATTTACATAGTGGTTTTAGCAACAGACTAAATCGTGATTGGTTCACTAAAAGCTGAGATAAACCTTGATTGGATAAGCTTGGTTTGTGATGGTTGCTTCAATTGGTCAGTTTAGCAGTAGTGCTCGGCGCTGATTGGCTGAAGTTACGGGTTGTAGAGTCTGGAAAAGTGTCGAACTGACTGCTGAAGTAAAGAGGAAGTACTTTTCAGAATGGACATATAACAAATAAATGAAACCTTAACTTTCAACAGGCGAGCAGAGGGTGAAGGTAAGCCGGCTCTTCTGTCTTGCCATTTGAAGGGAAAGTTATCTATTTGATAACAGCATCGCCTGGCTGCATGGACGGAAGACGTTACTTGTTAATCCGTGTACAGTCAGGACGAGAGCTACTCTGCCGATGTTCATTGAAGCTTTATTACAATTAAGCGCTTGTTGAATAATCTGCTGTCAAACACCGGCTATGTTTACAGGACATGCCTGTCATTTCATTGATTTAAATAGTCTCTGAAGTACGATGGGCAGGCATTCATTCCCCCGCTGTGGGATTTCAAATGTTAGCTAACGTTAGTGTTGCACTTGTCTTCACTTTGGTTTATTCGCCGGATATTTGACATGAAAGTGAAACAGCGATTATCGGTTGAATCTTCTGTTGAATATGTAAACACACTGTTGGTTGAAACATGCTCTAGATTCAGCTTTTGTCTCAGTTTTACTCCATAATATACCGCCGCTTTGCTCGTAACGTTAACCATCTTACTGTGTGACGTCACGGGAGCTACCAGTGGTCAAGGTAGCAGAATTTAACGTACAGCCCGGAAATGAAAAAACAAACATGACTTGTAATTGGAAGTAGACAAACCCAACCCTTTGTTTTTAGTTTGTATCCGTTTTCCATAAAGCGCTTCTAACATACGAGACAGATTGTTGTGTTTTTTGTTTTGTAGTTGTTGCTCGTTGATGAGAAAAGTCCAGTAACTTCCGGTCTCGTGCCGTGTGATTTAAACTGGCTTGACGGAGGTGTTGAAGCCACAAGGTAGCTCGATGTCCCGCGGGCTTATCAGTGTTACTCAGTGGTGTAGTGGTGCCTGAAGAAGTGGGCATACACTTATTGTTTCCCCAAGTGTCCCGTCCAGCGGAGGCTAAATGGCCTCTGTTACTAACAGTGACGTGAGACTCCTCTTGCATTAAGTTTGTGTACTAGCCAATTACAGACAGATTAGGGGGGGGTCATCCCTTCACTATCCTACTGAATACTGTCAATCAATCAATAGTGTGAATCAGAGGAGATTTAGAAGTGGGTATATTCTATGGAGACTGAAAAATAAGTGGGTATACCCTGCACTACACCACTGGTGTTACTATGTTTAGATGCACAGTTGGCTTCAATTCACCACAAAGCCACAGAAAAGACTGCTTCACCGTCAGAGCAGCGTGTTGTACACATTGTGTGTCTTTGTTGTTACTCTTATTGTAACCAAGCAGCGTTTCTGTCACTTATCAACTTCCGCCATAATGAGCAACAATTGAACAAGTCAATCAACACATATCAGTGTGTTCAAGGCAGATTATTTCTGCTGCAGTACTGAATGTCATGAACAAATTGAAAACTGAAATATAAAATGTGAAAATAGATTTTTCCACTATTTCCAAATGTACTACCTTAGTACACCCATGTCAATTAACCTATTTTATTTGATTTCTACAAATGTTTTGTGTATCTCTTGCCAAATATTGTGATCTGAAAGCCAATTCCTGCTCATGTAGCACTACATTTTACATCTTCAAGTCAGGACATTAATAAGCAATGTAAAACTAAAATGGTGTTTAAAAGTATGACTCAGATGCTTTTTTTATTCTAAAATGGTTTAGAATCAAATGTAGGTTGTTATCTGCAACATCTCTGCAGTTTTACACATGACTTTAAGTTCACTGTACCACTTACATTTAAAGAACTTGACACACTGTGGTAGTAAACAGCACCTTAACACAATATATAGTGCACATTATTAACAGAGGGATTCATCAATGACATAACTCAATTTGAATTCATATTTTGTTTGCATGTTTCGTAGCCAGCCATGCCTGCGCAACCCCCTGTGAGGGAGCCAGAGGAGGAGATGGAGGCGGAAGGAGAGTCACAACTCCCAGAAGCCAACGGAGACTTGGAGCAACCTAGAGAGAATGACAGAGGAGGAGGAGGAGGTGAAGAAGAGACTATGGAGGAGAGCACAGAGGAGAGGGACAGTGATCTGGAGGACAGTGAGGAGGAGGATGAGGAGGAGGAGGAAGAGGAGGAGAGTTCAGGTAAACCAAAGTGTCCCACTTAAAAGTCTTCCAACTGCACCAAGTGAGATACTGTGATAATGAATGTTTTTCATTGTTACTGTCTCTGTTCTCTGTGAAGAGATGGATGATGAAGACTGCGAGCGGAGGAGAGGAGAATGTCTGGATGAGATGTCAGATCTGGAAAAACAATTCCAGGAGCTGAAAGAGAAGTAGGTTGAAAGAGGAAAGTGTCAAGAAGGTCTACTCTACGTCCATCTGGTGTGGTTCGTCTATTGAGCTGCTTATTTTGCAGGTTGTTTCGGGAGCGGCTGAACCAGATGAAGGTGAAACTGGACGAGGTGCTAACAGGGAAGGCTGGAGAATATCGAGAACCGCTGGCTGCACTACAGAACAGCATGCAGATACGGACTCAGGTGGCTGGTAAGTAGAACACAATTTTTCTCATGGCATGCAAGAAGTTGCTTTGACCACAGGAGCGCATTATGTTTTTGGAAGTAAACATGCGTTGTTGCCTTTACACAAAATACACAACATATTCGAAACATACAATTCTATACAAATATTGAAGTGTACTGTGTATTAGTATGGTCTGACACATGGCCACTTGGTGGGGCTGTTCAACAGACTTGCATCTCTTTGCCTGGATTAAGAGAAACATGGATACCCAAACTGAATTTAAAAAAGTGAAAACTGAATGCTGGCATTAACACAACAGCGAAGTAGGCAGCATTCAGCTCACATGGGATACACAATGTCTTAATACACTTAAAAATGTCCTATTGGTACTGTCATTTATAGTTGGATAAGCTGGGGCACTGGTGGCGCAGTGGTTAGTGCGGAGGCTATAGTCCTCCAGGCGGGCGGCCCAGGTTCGGGTCCCATCTGTAGTTCCCTTCCCGCATGTCGTTTCTCTCTCTCTCTCTCTCTCTCTCTCTCTCTCTCTCTCTCTCTCCCTGATTTCCGACTCTATCCACTGTCCTATCTCTCCAATAAAGGCATAAAAAAAGACCAAAAATAAATCTTAAAAAAAACTTTTAAAGAGCTTTATTATGCAGCTTATTCCAAGTGTTACATCACAGCTAGCATTAAAAAGGTTGTTCAGAGGACATTCATGTTGTAACTTTGACATTAAAGCAGCACGTTTAATCAGTCTTTCATATTATCGTGATGCAATAAAACTTGACACAAGAATGCCTAAAACAAAAGAAGAACGTTTTATGTGCACACGCTAAAGACTCACTCAGCATGCAAACACTTGACCCAACAGGTGAAGCCAACCAGATGGAGCCCCTGCTAGCTGTCAGCTAACCTTAGATTAAGTTGTATCTAGTTTACCTAGCATACGATCTGAGGAATGGGACCAGAGCAAGGGAAGAACTTGTGTTGAGAGAACAGCTCTTCTTCTGTCTGGAATGGTTTTTGTCTTCAGATGGGAAAGGTTAAAATTAATATACAGATGACACACACATTGCAATGGTTGTTTGACTTTCACACATATATTGTCAAACATTGTTCTTGCACATCCTCATACAGTGAGGGCTTACCTGAAATAATAAAATGTTTTAAATGAGCTGCATTAGATTAATAAGATGTATGATGTCACTATCTTGATGGATCTGCTTCAAAGAGAAACTACTAGGAGAAGCAGAAAAGGCTAAAAATATCCTCAATGCTGTCTGTCTGTCTGTCCCTCTGTTCACAGGAGTGTACAGAGAGCTGTGTCTGCAGGTGATCAAACACAAACACGAATGTGAACTACAGGGAGCAAAGCAGCACCTGGAGGTAATACAAAGCACGCAGTTTATTCTAGGCGGGGGCACGGATTCTTTAGCCGGTGTACTTATGCATGGACGTGTTTCACAGAGCGAGCGGACGTTGCTGTGTGATGCCATGAAGACGGAACTGCTGGAGAAGATAAGACGACTGGAGGAGGACAGACAGAATGTTGACCTCACCTCAGGTATGAATCAAATATGAATTTCATAGTGGGATTAATGTACCTTTTTTGTCATCATAAGTGGCCGTGATGTAGATAACAAAATACTAGAATTCTAGCTAAAAACACCGCACTAAGATGCTCATTCATGCTCGCAGTGCCCCCACTTTATTAAATACTCCACCTCTCAGCCATAGTGTGCAGACGCATGCATGCATGCAGAACAATGCAAGGGTTGCGACTTTGAAAAACATGCATGTTCAGAGAGCTGCAGACAATCTTCTTGTCAGTCACTGTAACTGACAGCTGACTTGTCTTGTTAGAAATCATTATGTTGTCGTGTATGACCTTTCGATAGCTAGGATTCTGCTATTTACAAAGTGTGCGTATCTCGTTATTTGAACAACACAAGTGAGGTCATTATTTTCCCCTTCATTTCAGAATGGAGTGATGAGGTGAAGAGCAAGAAGTGTAAAAGAAAGAACCAGCTGGGTCGGTCGGAGAGGAAAAAGAAAGTAGCTCTGGTTTCAGGTAAGACTTCTTTCTTTGTTAGACTAGGTGGCCCGGCTCTGGTCTCACTGACATCATACCATTTCTCAGAAACTTCTTATCGTACATTAGAGTTGTTTTCCGGCTGTTCTTCTGTGATGTGAAATTGTTCTCTTCCTGTCACACACACAGAAAATGAGTTTATTTCACTTTTGTCAGGCTTTGTCTGTACGCTGGAGTTCGATGCCAACAGACCGACAGATATTTTATGAGCTCTCCCTCTGTGTCTCACAGGGCCTTTCATCGTCTACATGTTGAGGGACATCGACATCCTTGAAGACTGGGCGGCTATTAAGAAGGTAACAAAAGAGCTTTGTTCCTACTTATCTGACAAACATGAATCATCAACAATCTGCATGCTCTCCCACAAATAACCCCGACAAATATATCATCATTACAAATGTATTTTTGGTAACTTGTTCTTTGTGTGTTTTGTAGGCAAAAACAGCTCTCACACCACTAAAGAAGAAAGTTGAAAGTAAGTCTGCCTAACCCCAGACGTGTGTGTATACTGTATACATACATGATTAACATGCAGACACACTTTTATTTTCTGTAAGCCATTCCTATTTGTCTTTCAGAGCGGTGATAAAAGGAGAAACTTATTGAAGACCAGCTGCAAAGAAACCAAACTGAACACTCACACACACACACACACACACACACACACACACACACACACACACACACACACACACACACACACACACACACATTCTCAGCGATTCCCACTAACAGTTCAGGTTTTGTCTCCCTGGCTGAACTTACTGTGTTGTGTGTTTGTTTTGTTTTTTTAGCTTTTTACCCCAGCACCCCTCTTCGTGTTTATCTATTGCTATTTAAAAGAAGTTCTTAATAATATGACAACCATGTATTTATAGAATGATTTATAATGTGGATTAAAACTTTAATCTTTTGTGACAGAAAGTTTTGCATGTTTCTCTGGTTCTGTTGGGTCTCTGTGTGTTTACACGACATCATTCCTGCTCCAGGTTAACAACTGTTTACATTAAAATGAACTTTTTGGCAAGACGGACTATATTAAGGTAACTAATATTCCAAAATATTCTTATTTTATGCTATTTTACTTTGAGGGAAATGCTGAATCAAATTGTATTTAGACATGTTTGTTCTCATGTAAGCTGACTTTGAACATGTAAACATGTAGTTAGCTAAAATCAAAGAGAGCAATGATAGCAACACATTAAATATTTATCTACACCATATATGGCATGTAGAGTAGCATGTCCAGGTGTTGAGTACAGGTAAGGGTTGTTGATCAGTGCTTGTAGGAGAACCATTGCTCCTCCTACATCTAGCAACAACTGTTCCTTTTTTTTATTAATTACCCCAGACTGGAGAGCCGCCCACATTGTATGCAGTGGAATGGTTTCTCCTCCTGTGTGAATTCTGTGATTCGTTCTGATCGCTTTGTTGGGGGACTGGGCTTGTGAAGTGATGCTCCTGGCGCACATTTTCTCCACTTGAAGAAAACACTAGAGGTCACTGTGTCACATTGTCTTGACGCGTGGACAACACAGGACACTTGATTCTGTTTTATCTACCATAGATGCCTAACAGAGGTCACTTTCACATTTCCTTTTCAAACAAGGGGACACTAAACCAGCCATTATGGGAGTGCAGGCAAAGAATAACATCAAATAGTCCCCAGTAAAGGCAATGACTCAACATTTGTGTGTGTGATATGGAATAAGTTAAACACCACTGTCATAGAAAAACACAAAAGAGTCAACTAAACCACATGAACCATATAATAAAGTAGATAGCTGAGTTTACATTGACCAAAACAAGTAATAATAATAATAATCAAGCTATATGGAGAGTCCATAAATGTTTCGAAGAAGAGACAAGTATTTTGGACGTGTTGATTTTTCTTCTAATTGAGAGGGGAACAATGACACTTCAGTGATTATTTTACTTATCCATGTGTCATGAATACAAAGACTGAGATGGACAAGCTGTCACTGTTGATGAAGTGATTTCTTCTTTCTGTTTCTCAGACTGACCACAGACACACATATTTTAAATTGGTTGTTTCAGACAAGGTCAGAAATATTATTGAAAAGCTAAATGAACACACACTGCACATTAGCAGCTAGGACAGTTCAGGTTTTGTCTCCCTGACTGAAACTCCGCAAAAATAACGTTTTGTTGTTTTTTTCTACGGCGTAAGAGGGGACCCAGGAAGGTCCCCCACTGGTAGGATAACCTCAAATACAGCTTCCCACTCTCCTCTTTTGGAGCTGGATCTCTGGCTTCTCTATATGTCTCATCATCTTCATTGAAGTTCACTCATATATGGTCAGTTAACATGCACCAGTTTCCCTACAGACAATTTAACACATAACAATAGTTAGGTGGAAAGTCACAGCATACAGTGGGCCAAACAAAAGTGGACAGGTTCTGTTGTTTATATAAAGTAATTGTAGTTGTATTGGGCTGCAGGCAATGAGATATCTCCATTATTGGAGAGTAACCGTTTTGACATCATGTTTTGACCACAGCTGAAAATAATCCTGTCACACTCTGTTACTGGACTTTGGTTTAACCACCACTATGGACTCATGGCACTGGAAACTTTTAAGCCTACTTTATAATAAGAGGCCAAACAACATGGGAATGAAGCCTGGAAGTTTTCAAAGCATTGAACTAGTTTTAAAACTAGATTAAATTCAGAAAAAAAAACGTCAATCCTCAACAAAGACAGTCTGACTGACACATACATGCAGTAGAGCAGTGTGATGCTACATTAAGCCCTTATGCCAGATGTAATGAAGTATGAAAATGAAACCTTCACAAACTTCAGTTTTAAGGACGTTATTTAATCAAGCTTTTGGGAAAGACAAACTTTGTTTTATGAAGTCGTCTTGCACCAAAAACTGTGGGATCGTGTTCGTTTGAGCTGAGACGTGCCCTATTTACCTCACACTTGAAACACACCCTCTTGGCTGTCGGGAACTGGAGGGTTGTCGGTTCAAGTCCTGGTGCGGACCCAAGTCTGGAACCTCCTGAGCACTGCTGAGTTGCCCTTGAGCAAGGCACCAAAGCCCCAACAGCTCGGGCGCTCTTTCACGTGCAGCCCCCTCACTCTGACATCTCTCCATTAGTGCACGTCCAGAGGATCCTGTTTGTGCGTGTGTGTGCAGCATGACTCAACAACAGAGTGTAAAAGTCATCTCCCCTCGCAGGATTAATAAAGTATATCAAATAAACGTATAAGGCTAGAATGGCTAATTCTATAATATTATAAGGAAAATGTAGGCTACAGTAATATTACCGGAAAAACCCAGAGCAAAGGACCACTATAATAGAAAAAACATTTAACATGAACAATATTAAAGAGCACAAAGCTGAGCTTATACTGACCCCAGACAAAGAAGTGTGAAGTCAAGTTAAAGGAAGAGGACAGAAAATGCCTGAAAATAACACGAGTGCTTTTGACATTGTTTATTTGCTATTTAAATGTACAGTGGAGAGATGACACAAAAACATGGAGGAACAAGCTGTCACCATTGATAAAGTGCTTAGTTCTTTGTTTCCCTGACTAACCACAGACTGAGGTTTTTATTATGACTATACAGAAAAGGTCAGAAATGTTACTCTGCAGTCAAACGTCTAACTGAGGTGACTATCCTCAACAATTTCCTGTCCTGAAATACATTCTGGGATCATTTTAAGCGTCCAAAGTAGACACCATATCTCAAGTAGTTGAGGCTTGTTCAGACTGCATCTTTTTTCTTTGCTGTTTCCTTTAAATTACGCATCCATCACAACAGCAGTTCATGACATTGCTTTTACTCTTCCTCATCTGCTCACAGCTGCTTGCTGAGTTTACGTGCCTGCCTCTCCCTGGCTTCGAAGGCGGCTTTGGTATCCATCAGCTCATCCAGCTGCCGGCGGATGCGGGCCATGTCCAGCTGGGAGGCCTCGCACTGCTCCCTGAGGGCCGCCGACTCCACCCTCAGCTGAGTGGCGGCCATGGAGAGCTGCTCACTGCGCTCACGGCACTGCGTCTGCATCCTCTTGGCGTCTTTCAGGAGGGACTCCACGCTCACTGCCACTGATTCACACTGATCCTGAGACATGTCCTGTGCACGGACAAAGGGATGGATGGAGGTCAAGGTCAAAATAACACTTTTGGAGAAAGTAGCTGAAAAAAAATAGCTGAAGGAGATCTTAGCAGTCAGAGACTTAAAATATGTTTGTTTGACTGTGTTCTATGGTAATGTACCATCTGTTTAGTCAAAACAAACTAAAGCTCTTCAGCTTGAAAAGCAGATACACTGAATCAATAGGTAGCAGTCAGAAGTTCAGCACAGATCAACAGGTTTAAAACAGAACGTTTGATCTGTGTGGTGTGAAGTAGCTTAAAGAGGCTTATCATAGCTTAGCCTAGTCTACAGTGTCTCTCCACTGCTCTCTAACCGGTTTCTCTTTTATCCCTATCCCACCATTCAGCCCCAGTTTACTTATTCAAGCTTGTTATTTCTATTCAGTACAACCAAACAAGGTGAAAAAGTCTTACCACAGGCTCTAAAGTCAAATTTATCACAAGCTTCGAGGTCGTCTTCTGAGAGTCAAGATGCAGACAGTCCTTGATGTCCTCCAGAGCGCTCTCCCCTCCTGGTTGTGCTTTTTACACTCCCTGTTCGTATAAAAGAAGTTAACTCCAAATGTTGACTGAAGCAGGGTTGTTTATTTTCCTTTTAAATGCCACTACTTCTTCCAAATATTCTTGTGTTTTTCTCAGTTTTCCTTACACATCTGTCTGCTGTTCCTTTACCTTCCTCCCTGCTGTACGTTGTCTGGACCGTTATCTGTACTGTCTACCTCAAAGCTCCAGCGAGGTCAGATAATCCACAGAGATTAAGCTGTTAAGAAAAGGGAAAGTCATGATGTAATCGCAAGAGTCAGCTCACTCTGTCTATTTGGATCTGTCGGGAAACTGCATGTAATTCATTTAGACATGCTTCAACTCCATGCTAACTTTTCTTTTAAACCAATTGAGATAAATGTCTATGGCTATGCAGCGACGGTATTTAATAATTTACCTGCAGTGCACAGATTAACCCTTTTGTACAACAAATGAGCCCCTGCTGGAGAGAATAGGAGACCCTGTTTTTAAAAATTGTTCAGCTTTGTCCTAAATCACTGCTGTTTATCACTTGGAGATGATTGGACGATATCATATATTAATTTCATTTAAACATTTAAAGGACTACAGTTTTAGTGAAATACAGGAACACAGAAACTATTAAGAGGTTACATTTATACTGCTTGAAGATACTAACACAGTAAGTCATCACTTCACACAGTAACAGAATTATGGTGCAAAATACGACTTCTTCCAAATAACTTTTGACCGTGGAAATCATCAGATATCATAAAACCGACATGAGTAAGTGAACTGGACACATGACTACAACAATGCGAATGTGTCCATTATAAATGAGGCTTTGCTTGCTATCAGCCAGCAGAGGGAGACACAGTTCAACATATCTTTTCCCCATTAAACAAATCCCTTTATAACAAACAAGCAGTCCACGCAGAAGTTAGTTGTGTTTCAACTCTTTGGTTTATTGGTGAAAACTGCAGATTTGCTTCATACTGAGTGCTGAAAAATCACACACACACAGGGATTGACTTCAGCATTTGATGAGCACCCAAGAGTGAAGCTAGTCTGGTTAGTAGACGTCAAAGTTACTGTATGTGATGGTGATGGCACATGATATGGTCATAGTGATTCAACCAATAGCAGGTTTTGTATTTTTTGATCTTGTGTAAAAACTGAATTATCAAAACTCAAAACACAAACATTTTCAGACAAAAGAAATAGAAAAAACAATGTTAAATGAAAAAACATCATAAATACAAAACAAAGACAACTTACAGATCATTCAATTGTTAAAGGGTTAAAAAAAACAAGTGGAACTGAAACAGTTTTGTTACACGTTCACAGCAGAGGGACCATTCCTCATTCTTTGTACCATTTAGACATTTTAAGCACATTTGAGTACTTGTTACGGTAGGTTTGGTTTGCTGTACTGTTGTGTGACCCTCACAGGACAAACTCAATCGTGTTTTCCTCACATTACATGCAAATACAAGTGCTCTTCTGCTTCACAAAGTAGAACAGGACTGCTTGTGAAATCTGTCTGGGGAATAAAATGAAATTGATACACGATAGCAGTCAGCTAGGTTAGAAAAAAACAAAACGTATGGAGCAGGAGGCATTCAATGTCACTGAAAACGTAGTAAAAAAAGAAACTGTTTGGAAATGAGGAGACAAAGAACAAACTTGAAGAGCTAAAACATCTCAAACTGTGTTTCTACATGATGCCAAAGGATGCACTAACATTTAGACACTAACTTCATTTAAAATGATTTGTAGTTTGTTTTTTAACTTCAGTTTTAAGAAATGCGGCAGAACTGTTTCAAAATTAACAATTTGTAACATGAGTGAAGAATGTCTTCTATGTAAACACATCCCAAATACAAAATATGAGCACACTAATGAAATAAAAAAGTCTAAAATAGACTTTCTCCCATGTCTTGGTTATGTAAACATCAGGTGTCCACATGGCTTTGGTTACTTTGTAAATGTGGGAAACAGGAACATCTAGCTTTGGATTGTGTGTAGACAGTCTGCGTTGTCAGACCTACGGAGTTTTTTTTGTTTTATTGTCTCACTTGTGTGTGACGAGGTGGCCGAGTGGTTAAGGCGATGGACTGCTAATCCATTGTGCTCTGCACGCGTGGGTTCGAATCCCATCCTCGTCGTACTGGTTTGTTTTAACTCTGATGTTGTGCCAAATGTGTACTAAATGTTTCATAAGCGACCTGATGATGTGTGTTAGTATTCACCGTGACACCTGAAAATACAAAGCCGTGTCTAATACAGGACTTTACCTATTTCCCACATTAGCATGTTGTTTTTGTAAGTAACATGTGAAGCCCTGCCCTCATTGTGGCCTTGCAGGTCGGTTGAAAAAGGGCTCCGTCTCTGCAGCCGTCACTCCCGGATCACCAAAGAGCCCTCCAGCTGGTCCGCCAAACCCTCCAGCAATGACCTTTGACCCTGAACTCTGGCGCCTCTGAATAAACACCAGACCACCAATGATGAGCCAGAAGAAGAAGTTGACCCACACTGCCGTCTGAGAGGGAGGTAACAAATGGATGTAAATAACGCTCTTTTATAAAAAATCGAATATGTTTTTTTCTTGACTTAAAGAAACATTAAAGCAAAAACCACTCCGTAAGAAAGCTTGTTTAGGAACCGATCATTCTTAAAAGATAATTAATAATTAACGTAAAGCACAGAACTAAAAGAAATGGTCAATTGATCGTTGTAGACTTTAAATAAGAAACTGAATCCAGCCTACTGACCTCTGCTTTGTACAGACTGCTGTAGAAGCGTCCTCCTTTGAGTGGACTGACCCACTGCCTGGTCTGGGCCTCCTCACATCTACGGAGACAGAAATAGATTACATGTTAAAAAGTTGTTAGGACTACAGGTTTTTAGTTTCAATCGATCAGCAAATAGGAAGGTCTGCTGCTAGAATTCGTTCATAATCATCAACAACATTTGAGATTCAAAGTAAATGATCAAATGTTCAGGATTATAAATAGATTAAATCAATGTTTGTAGATATGCCATGAGAAAGGAAAAAGAGCCTTCTAACTGACAGAAAAAAAGTTTCATGTGTGAAATGAGGCTGTGGAAAGTCAAAGACTGACTGCAAGCACATATGAAGTAAACCTTGCTGGTGTGGATATGTCTTGTGTGGATGCGTGTGTATGTGTGTGTCACCTGGTAATGTTGGGAACGGTGGTTATGACCGAGTTGCAGAGCGAGTCGCGTCCGATCTTCAACATGCACCCCGTGATGAGCAGGAAGAACAGGAAGGCGCCGCACACAATCACGATCATGTTCATCCACATGCGCTCCCTGTGGAGAATAGAATCAACAGAGAGAGCGTGAGAACGGATGAAAGCGATGGAAAGTAAAAATTAAAAGAATATTTTGTTTTTACAACCTCTGAACAACGACAAAATGATCTCAAACTAGTGAATCAAACATATTACAGTGTTCCAGTGGCTTCTTTTCATCTGCTTTTTCTGCCCCGGGTTTTTCCCTAATTGAGTTCCTACCTCTGTAAGCGTGGGCCTTGTGCCCCTTATTTCTATTACCGTTGGTCAAATAACAAGATCACAGTTCCTTTGATGGACATTGTACTGACCTAATCATTTGGCTAGTTGTAATTGATGACCTCAATGATTCCAAATAAGGCATAAAGATTAAGGAGAAGTATTGGTTTGCTTTAACATGGCCAAAGCTGAGCTACATATTTATGTTACCTTCTGACCTCCCCGTCGATGCAGAAACTGTAGAGCCAGTAAAGTGACAATGAGAAACACACCACTGCCACCATGACAGATATGGCCGACACAAAGTAGCACAAAGAGGAGGAGCTGGATGACTGGATGTCAATGAGGCTCGCTGATCCATTGTAATAGACAAGTCCATAAAGCATACACCGACCTCCAAAATTACCCTGACGGGGAAGAAAAAGAAATACAGAGATAATTCATTTTGACCTCATTTTGTAACTGTTGAAAAAACTGAACTAATTGAAAACAACACAAAAACAGATATTATCACACATACATTTCAACATCTGACTTAAAAAAAAAAAAAGCTAAGAGAATAATTTGGCACGAGGGCCATCTGGTCACATGATGAGAACAGTATCTGGACACATGACTGTGTGATTACTTATGCGCGCGCACGTTCACATCTATTGGTACCATCCACGCGCATTTGCCCTCTCTCACTAATTTCCTTAAAAAAAGTAAAATGTTAGAACATTTTTTAGGCCATGAAGTTAACAATTTAGGCCTGTTTTTATTCACCGTGTTTTTGGCTCACGGTGATAATTAAGATTAGCTTTTTAAATGAAATGGAAATAAAAGAGGATTGATGGTGAGGATAGTGTTCTTCTTTTTTTTAAAATAGTCCACTACTGTGAGTTTTACATGAAAACGTAAATCCCCTTCTATGCGGTATTGAGCTCAATGTGATGTCTTCAGTCTGTAAATAGGAAGAGCGTTTCAGGGAATTGGAACAACTCTCAACCTGAGCACGAAACCAGAAGAAAGTGAAAGCGCGTGTCTCTTTCAGCTGCTCGCGCTCTGCTTTTTAACAATTTGGCCTCCTGACTCTAATGACTAGAACAAATACGCCGCAGTATAAATCAATTGTTTTATGTGCGAAAGCGTGAAACGGTCGTTAAAAATTGTCAAAGGACCATTTACGCACATGAGTTGAACAGAAAGAACAACTGTTAAATTGAAAAATCTGATGAACTTTACAATTTGGAACAAATTTGTTAAAAAAAAACACAGTAACTATGTAAAATGATGTTTGGTATCGGCTGTCTCTTTGATGAACTTTAAACTTTCCAGCACAGACACGCACTTAAAAAGTCACTCTACCCGGAAGAGGATGGAGATAAAACAAACTTAAGGTTGTTTTTATCAATTTTTCGGTAAAGTCACCTGGACTATGGTGATGGACGCGGCGGTTACAATCCCACAGACGAAACAGCTGGCGTAAAGACCCAACTCCAGCAGCAGCAGTCCCGTTAACGCCATCGTCCAGCGGCCCCTGCTCCTGTTTGGGAAAGGACCGGTGCAAAGACAACATCAATAAGATGCAAAGCTTCCGGTTAAGATTTTCAAAGTAATTTTTTTTAGATTAAGTGCAAAGTCGCAAACTTTTGTGTGCTATGCTTAGGCTATATGATGGCAAGGTGAAAATTATAGGCATTTATAGAAGAATCGGTTAGCCTAAAGAAACAGGGTAGACACGTAGCATGAACAACACGCAAAGTAAATGTAATCCCTAATGAATTGAAATAGCCATAGCCCACAGACAATAATCTTTACAGTAAAATTACGAGTTAATGCATTAGCCTACTCGCTGAAGTGGCATGCTTTTATAAGGCTTACAACTCCGTGAGTGAAAACCCTGAAGAAAAGTTTTTGTGGAGAAAGCAAAAATTTAGTAGGCTAAGATATAGCCGAACAGAAGTTTCCAAAAGCTAAAGAAACAATAAGGCGAATATTAAAACGTTTTACTGACCTACGCGTTGTCATAGTCTATGAAGCAACATATGATTAAACATGTTGTATAAAGCCTGATGAAAACAATAAGATCCCAACAACTCACCCAATCTTTATTTTAGTGTCACAAATGGCACGCCTTAATTTGGATTGTGATTTCCGCTGCTGGTTTGGCTGTTTTTTGGTTGGCTTCACTCAGCTCATGCTCTCTGCTGCCCGAAGCGACAACCCTGCCCTCAAGATCCCCTCCTGATATCAGTTTCAATATGCTACTGCTTGTTTTTAGCTCGACCACATATCCGCTTATAAATGTGTGGAAAATGGTGTATTTGTCACACTGATGGGTTGAGGGACTTCAACACTGGTGGCCAGTCATCAATTTTCTTCGGTTTAGGAGCTGGTTTGAACTGATAACACACAAAGATAAAATGAAAGATGTGGGAATGAACTATCTAGGACTATACATGGATGCAATATCAGCTTTTGACTGATGTGAGCTAAATGTAAAAATGATAATAATCAACGTTAATGTACTTCTGCACTCTCTATGCTCTGCAGAATGCATTGACAGACTTCTGACGTGCACAATTCATATTTCACAAATAGGACATCACATGCATACTTGTGTGTTAGCTCCTATTGAGTCGACTATCAGGTGGCGAGGCTTAGTCAAAGGTTGAGCTACTTGAGGATTTAAAGGCATGTCATTCTAGTATTAGTGCTGGCCAGTGTGGGGTGTGTTAGTGCTGCCTGCAAGTAGACTCAATTCCCAGAGTGCCTAATCAAACCTTGTGACTTTTGTCATATGACCATGCTAAGTGATATATGTAACACAATTTTTAAGTCTGGTAAATTCACTCTGCAGTAGAAATACACGTGTTGCTCTATTCAATGCTGCAAAAGAGACATGTAGCAATAGAACTTTTTACAAATGTAATGTAAGGTTGGTTTTATGTGATCTTTCTTTCACTGAATACT
The DNA here is from genome assembly GCA_020745685.1 of Tautogolabrus adspersus. Classification (NCBI taxonomy): domain Eukaryota; kingdom Metazoa; phylum Chordata; class Actinopteri; order Labriformes; family Labridae; genus Tautogolabrus; species Tautogolabrus adspersus. The sequence continues at coordinate 13,513,448 of CM036556.1, read as the reverse complement.
TTCACATAGAGAAGAAAAGGTTGCTTCAGAACATCTCAGAACTGTTGGCTTCACTACAATTCCACTGAATGTGATTAACAAAAATAGGCTGTAAGTATTCAGTCCATGATTGGGCTTCAAATAAGTTAAAATTGCTGTGAGATTCTCATCCGGCCACTATTGTACCTTCAGATGTTTTCTGCTTGGAGGAATTTAACATGAAGAAAAATCTTATTTTAACACAAATGTAATTGTCATCATAATGGCATTAGAAAGATCAAAGAAGATCCTGTAACCATTTAGAGGAAACCAATATAAAACATTTGTTTACCACTAAACCAATGAGGAACGTTTAGTGGTGAATCAACATTTAATGAGGGAAAGAGCATTCTTGTTGGTGGTGCTTTCCCATTTTCAACAGCTGTGATTCATGTTTCTCTTTGCCAGAAGCACATAAAGTGATGCAACTATTAAATTATGAAGAGGGCATTTTATTTTGAAGGATTTAATTGCTCTCACATAGTCATTACAGATGTTATATCATAATATATACCAGCATATAGAAAGAGCATTGCGGTCATTCTGAAGGCTGAAATATGACATTTTCTGTTCTTCACTGTTGATAAAGACAGTGAACAAAATAATTTACTTTGCAAATTTTGCGTTTGACTTGTGTGTCTCATGTCAAAGAGCGACCTCTGTGTTCCAAATATCAAACTAAATCTACTCTGTAGAGCAGCTAGGTTTGACTAGGTTCACTGTGACGAGATCCGTCCTGCAGCACAGGAGCCTTTTCTGCAAGACTCCTCTAGTTTAGATGTGATGTGTGTACAATGTGTGTGTGATGCTTTCTCAGGCACCTAGACTTAGTCCACGGCTGAGCCTCTTACAAGCTATCACCCAAGTATTAGTGTCTCTGAGAATGTGTGTATCCGTGTGTATCTGTGTGTGTGTGTGTGGATGTTGCAGCAATGTTGTTAGATTAAAGGCTTAAAGTATGATGGCATTAGTGTTGGCTACCAGGATCTGAACACCAGGGAGCGTGTGTGTGTGTGTGTGTGTGTGTGTGTGTGTGTGTGTGTGTGTGTGTGTGTGTGTGTGTGTGTGTGTGTGTGTGTGTGTGCGTGTGTGTGTGTTTGAATCCAGAAATCACATCACAAACCTGGTATCACTTTTATTCACTGATAAGTTTAAACATCAAATTTCACCAAAGTTTAAATGAGGCACAGATCTAAAGAATATTATATGAACAATATAAAAGAGAGACCAGTAGAAGCAATGAGAGAAAAATAAGCGATTCCAAAAAAACAAAATGTAATGCAAATATAGTCAACATGCACTTTTAAAACACGTCACGAATAGTTTACATGTGGGCTCAATCCCACAGTGTTTGAATGAACAGAGAGAGTCTTTAGGAATATTCATGATATACAGGAAATATAGTGAACGCTTTCTGAAATACCTTACAAATGTTGATTCAAGCTAATTGTGCAATGTAGTTTTGCATCACTTGAAAGGAATACAAAAACAGTTTTGAACAATGAGTGTACATAAAAAAACATTGATTATTAAATTCTGTATATAGTGTCCCTCTTGGCAGAACTTTTATTACACTTTGCTTACATTGTGCCGTCATGTACAAAAGCTCTATAATAATTTAATGTTACACAGAGATTGATAAAGAAGCTAAACAAATCCACTTACCAAAACAACGCCCTGATCATTTTCTCAAACAGGGGAAACTTCATGTTTGACATTTTACAATAAATTGAATAGTTCCAGTAAATCAAGTTTTATTCTTTTACGATTGGTCCTTTTTTTCTCTCTCCAAGAGAGCGTTGCAAACCAACTTCAGCTTAATGCAAACATGACAGCTTAGTGTCGTTGATGAAAAGCATCTTAAAGTATGTCTGTCAAAAACACAAGAGCTGTGGGGCACACAGAATAAAAGGTACTACTGACACTTCAAACAAAGCCCACACGCAAAGGCAACAGTCCATTCATAGATAACATCATGTCTGATGTTCTGACAGGCATCTAATGCAAAACCGCTGCACAACCGTTACGGAGAGCAGCGCCGAAATGTTTCAGCGTGATAGTTAAAGATTATACTTGCACGATTGTTTAACTGCAAAGCATGATGATGCTTTTAACAACAACAACAACAAATTCTGCAAATTGAGATTTTTTGTGAGTGGGCACACTGCTCTGCTCACAGTGAAAGTAATGATGAAGGTATTTATTTTGAAACTCTTTGCACTCAGCTTCAGGCTCTTTGAAAGTGTTTGAATCATGTATTTGTGCAGCGCCATGTTTAGTAAACAGCTGTTAGCAGCACATGTTATTACACAGAATGAAAGAATTTAAAGGGGAAACACAGAAGGGAATCTTTGTTCATTGATTGGATTTACAGGGAATGCATAAATATTTCCATGTGAATCAATGACACATTTTGACAAAGCATTTGCGACAGAAGCCATCATCTGGTTAAAATCACATTCACAAAAACTATATGTATTTGTCGTGCGTTCCAGCTCTGTGTCTGCAGCGACTTTTTGACTTCACGACAGTTTTATCAATCCTAGAAGTCAACTGACCGGTGGAGAATTGTTCGGAGAGGGAATTCCATTTCAATTTGATGGTATGGTCACGTTCCTCAGTAAGTGCAGTCATAAGACTCTTATCACAGCATCAAGTGTGTCAGTCTACTATAGAGCCTGTATGTGTCCGTCCGTTAAAGCAGGAATGTGCCTCTCCCTGCACACTAACTCAAACAGAAGCCTTTTATTGTTTTATCTCTTTTTTTTAAATGAATAAATCATGAATGAAAATAAAGTTGGACTGAATGGATTTCCTCTCACCAGCTCTCACTTTGAGAATGCTGAAATAAAATTCCCCACTTTCAGTATTTTTCTGATTTTGTGTATATATATGTGTGTGTGTGTGTACCAGATAAAAATGGCTCCATCATCAGCCGACAGGACAACCAGGCAGTCTGAAGGCATCTGGCACAGGACTGTCAAGCTTACAGATGATTTTATAGATCCCTTTCTTCCAGCAGGGGTCGCTGTCTCTCCCGGTCCAAATGGCTGAGTAAAACTCCCTCAGAGCCACGTCGGATACCTCGATGAACCTCTCTGGGACCTGCACACAGAAATCCTAATGTCAGAAGACTTCAGAGTGTACAGAACCATGAGCTGCTTCACACTTAGAATCTGTTTAAATGCAGGTTAAAATGCTTATTACGCGATGACTGCCGTCTGTTTTCTAACACCATAGTGGGGATACAGTGTTTACATTTTTTTGCAAGAAATGAAGATTTGTTTCATTTCTCTCTGATTTTCATTCCTAATTGAAGACCTGGACCACAGCCCTCGTCCCCTGTAAGAATACTCTGCACATGAATTCAGGACTTGTTTCCATAGTTAACCTGACAGTGAAATATACAAATAAATGTGTTTTCCTCTACAACCTCACTCTTTTTACAAATGTCTACTGAAGAGAAGGCCACATTCTGCTCAATAACTTTGCTCATAATAACACGTCTAACTTCAAGCAAACAAAAGAAGAGAAATCAATTCTGCAGAAACAGCTCTTTAAGGATTTAAGCCTCTAACCTTTATGTAATAGTTATTCAAGGCTACTTTGATAATGAGTTATGTCTGATGCTAAAATGAATTATTAAAACAGAAATGGATTTTTTTTTCTATGTAAACTCTCTTTTATTGCTGTATCCACAGAGTGCAGGGAGAGAGCATTGACCTAATATGATTGTTTTCAATCAATAATTGATGATTAATTCCCTTGTATTTCAAGGTGTTCTGCGGCCGGTTAGCTCAGTTGGTTAGAGCGTGGTGCTAATAACGCCAAGGTATCGAGAGTGCGAGTCTTTCTCCACGTCCATCAACCGTTTGAGAAAATCCTTAATTATGCAGAATCTGAAAACTAAAGAGCTAAACCTCATACTTCAGTCCGACACGACTCGGGCTGTGACGTCATGCAACATAAAAACATGGCCGGTTAGCTCAGTTGGTTAGAGCGTGGTGCTAATAACGCCAAGGTCGCGGGTTCGATCCCCGTACGGGCCAATTACTTTGAAAAAGTGCAGACACTTGTCACATACCTACAGTGCAATACAAATAGCAGGTTTAACAAAGATCCCTGTGAGGTCTTCTGGTACAAACTTAAAGACAAATGCATGTGACTGTTTAGTATCTACTATCTCAAATTCTATTGGTGACAAGGCGGAGTCGTTTGTTGTCATATCCCTGAAATGTTACAATGAAGGCAAATTAGTTGAGAAGGTTGAAGGTACAAATAACACATTAATCCTTTTTGAAAAGAATGGTGGATGGACAAGTTCTGTATTTCCTCCGCTTGTAATTCACAGCTTGTGGCCTACTAGCCAGGAGAAGATGACCAGTAGGTAGCCTGGTGGTGATGGAAGGCCGATATCACAATAATTGATGATCAATTCCCTGGTATTTAGAGGTATCCTATGGCCGGTTAGCTCAGTTGGTTAGAGCGTGGTGCTAATAACGCCAAGGTCGTGGGTTCGATCCCCGTACGGGCCAAATGGCTTTTGACAAGGACAGATCTCATTAAAGTGATTGAAGCAGGATAATAATCCAATAATAAAGCTTGTGAGGATGCTAGTCTGATTGAGGTCACGTTATAGTGTAAGGTGCAGGTGTTTTCACACATGCATGAATACAGATTACAAAGAAAAAAAAGACTGTAGTAAAGTAATCAAGGAACAGATTATAACAGATTCCCAGTTTAGCCTGCTTACAGTGATACTTTAAGACAGACGACCAATCAAGGTAGGTTTAAAAACAACATGGTTTTACATCAAATGCAGAGAAAAAGCTTTTGTGTACATTTTGTAGAGTGAAGTCCTCACTGTAGTAACTTTAAAACATTATCTACTGATAAAAACAACAATATCATTTAAGACAATTTCCCATCATTTTATAAGAGAAAAGTGCCGAGTCGTCACATCAGCTGATTAGCTTTTATCAGCTCAGTCTGAACTCTGCTTATAGTGCATTGGACCAACCGAAGCCTTTTTGTTAGCCTGCAGATGACATTCAGAGCCAGAGCTGTACATCCTATTATAAGTTATTCAGCTCATGCAATATGACATACAAACATGTAACCTTGTGCACAGATATACATACAAAACTTGGACATAATCAGACTCAAGGTCCCCTGTATATATGGTTAGATAAAAGAATTGCGCTTTCAATGACTACAGCATCAAACCATGGACTATATTGTTTACTCTGTGAGCTGAAAGCTTTGTGGAAAATAGTGATGCTTTATGGACAGTGTCCTTACCTGGTAGACGTTACTTTTATTGTAGTGCATGTTCAGAATGCGGTAAAGCTCCGTGTCACGGCCAACTCTCAGCTGACTCTCTCTGCCCACACGAGGTGCACCCTCCCTGGGTGACACAGACACACAAGCACCCCAATTTAAATGTCATCATTGCAATATCATTTGTGTCATTCTTCTAGTCCATCATTAGATAATCTCATATAGTAGAAGTTTAAACTCGTATCAAAATTCAGGGGCCGACATGCTGGCTCGAATATTAAAGCCAGTCAAACAATGGAAGATGTGCAGCAAATCATTTGAACATGAACTAGTGACAATTCAAACCAACCGGTTGAGAGCCTCACGGACAGCCTGTCGTGCAAAGCGCTCCATCTGGATGTAGAAGAACTCTCTGAAGTTACTGAACCATTTAATCATCTGGGAGGTCACACAGCGGTTAAACTAGACAGTGGACAGAAACACAGCAGGACAGGAAGTGAGCAGGTGAGGACGGCAAGAGAGGAGTACTTATTTTATGATTTCTCCATGAATTGAATGTCACATTTTAAAGATGACTTCAAAAACAATATCAGCTTGAAGCTCAAAGGAAGAGATTTTGTTTTGGTGAGTTATAATAATGAAAAAAGTAACTGCTCACATAATTACATCATGAAAATCCTACATTTGGTTTTGAACACTATCTGGGATTGTTGGTTGAGTTAAAAAAACAAACAAAAAAACTAATTGTTTCACAATAAGAATCTAAGCCTGCAGGCAGATTGACTGATTTAAAACAGATATTAAGGTTTATAAAGATATTCACGCTTCTTATTCTACAGTCAATGTGATTTTATTGTGTTTCTATGAGGCCCGTATCATTTACATGGATAATTACATTTTACTGTAAGTACGTCTTTAAATCAATTGTTTTAAAAACGGAAGATAAGTTACAAACAAACCTTACTGTGTGTTTAATCGCACAATCACTCCGTTTTTAATTGTAGCTTGATCTTCCCACAGCTTGAGATCTTTGAGAGAATGACTTGAATGATCTTTATCGAGAGCGAGTCTTTCTCCACATCAATCAGCCCTTTGAGAAAGTCCTTAATTATGCAGAATCTGAAAACTAAAGCGATAAACCTCATACTTCAGTCTCGACGCGACTCGGATTGTGACGTCATGCAATACAAACACGTGGCCGGTTAGCTCAGTTGGTTAGAGCGTGGTGCTAATAACGCCAAGGTCGCGGGTTCGATCCCCGTACGGGCCAACTAACTTTTGAGGGCTCAAAGATATTACTGTCTTTCATTACAATTAGTCTACAAAGTTTGCACTCAGTGTCAGAATTAAAACGTAAATCATACCTTGAAAAAGTGCGAGTTTTTCTCCTCATCAATCAACATTTTGCAAAAGACAGTTGTGTAGTAAAATCTAAACACCGAGCTAATACAGGCTAATCCTTCCTACACAAATTAGTTTCTGACGTCATCACGCACAGATACGTGGCCGGTTAGCTCAGTTGGTTAGAGCGTGGTGCTAATAACGCCAAGGTCGCGGGTTCGATCCCCGTACGGGCCAACTAACTTTTGAGGGCTCTTAAATGCTGCTGTCTGTCATCCGGTCTCCAAGGTTTTCATTCAGTGACACAATGAAAACATAATCCACCATACCTTGGAAAATACTTCCCAACTATCACTCTCAAAGGAACGATCATTACTGATTCTAGTGTCAGGTTTTATGTTAATTTATAATAAAACTTATAAATAAATCTCTTTCAAAAACTATATTTTACTTCACAAGCTTAAGTCACTTGTTATTTTGAAGATGAAGATTTCTAAACCCTATTACCATATATGTCTTATGCATTGTAGTAATATGTTGCAGCAAGTGAAACCACTTTACACTATAGATAAATGTTATCTCAACTTTTTTTTAAACATAACTCATAAACAACCAAATGTATGCTCACCTTCACATAAATGAACTTAATATGAGTGCTAACATCACTTTAAAAAAATGAAATCAGTATTTTATTATTGTCAAAAACAGATGAACACAAAACATATTATCAGTTAAGCTCTATCTTACCATAGCATGGTGATCTAAGATGTAGCACTGGAGTATCTATTACCAGCCTTTTGTTTTAGTGAATGGTTAACACATAAATTAAGTGGACGGCATATTGATGCAGCACTGTGATGAGTACACACACCTTGACATCAGGGAAGTAAGTCTTAAGTGTATTGGAGCTGGGATAGCGTGCGTAGAAGAACATGAGCTTGGCTTTCTTCAGATGGCAGGGAGACAAGCCCTCCTGAGTGTATACATGAGGCCAGTTAAGGGTAAATATGTTTCCCGTCGCACACATCATCATCAGACACATTTTACTCCCTCATTCCTCCCCCCTTTTGACAAAAGGATATTCCTCCAGCAGTAAGGTAGAGCTCTCCTCCGTCCATCCCTCCTCTTATTCCCCCATCTCCCCTCATCCCTCTCTCCCTGCCTCCGTGAGCGTGGCGTGCAAGGGAAGGGTCCAGGTGACCCAGCAAAGGGAGCGGAGGGAAAGAGTGGTGAGAAGATGGGTGAGACGAGAACTCCAAAAAGGGGTCTGCGCTCAAATAGTCTTTGCGGGACAGGGGGAGGTGGGGGAGCTGAGAGTGGTGGAGAGAGCGAGAGAAGAGCTGCTGCATGGAGTAGTGGAGGAGCGGGAGAGGGAGAGGGGGAGGAGGAGGAGGTGGTGGTGGAGGTGGGGGGAAGGAAGATGAGGAAGAGGAAGAGGAGGATGACGATGGGTGGAATGATGAGGAGGGATCCTTGGGTTGTTGGGCTGAGGGTAAAAGGGGAGGGTGAGAAAGAGGAGGCGGGCGAGTTAGAGAAGGGTGATGAAGGGAGAGGTTTGGGTGAGAGGGGTTTAGATGAGAAGAGAGAGGTGGGCCGAGGAGTGGGTGGGCCTTTTGGATGTCAGGCGACCTTTGAACAGCCAATGGCATCGCCAGGTCCGAGGTTTCAGTGCGATGAGAAGTAAGAGCATTCCCATTATTTGTTTTTTCGAAGTGCTTCTCTCTTTCTTCATCCTGTTCTCCTCTTTTATCCTCCTTCCCTCTCATTTTCTCCTCCCCTCTTGTCAAGAGTCCCATCCACACTCCTCTCTCCCTCACTTCTTCATTCCCTGTGTCAGATGGGAGGAAAGAAATGGCTGCAGGAGGAGAAGCAGGATTTATATCTGTCATCTCAGTGTAAAGGCGGAGCACTCGATCAATGACTCGAGCCACTGCGCTGCCCAATTCCAGCTTCAGTGCCTGAGCAAACTTCTGCCCTCCTTCCTCACCCTCCTCCTCCACCCCTCCTTGCCAATCTCCTCTTAACAACCCTCCACAATCCAACCACAACCCTGCTCCCTCCATCAGTCCCTCAAAGTGCAAACCCCCTCCTCCTCTTCCTCTCTCCATCCTCCTCTCGCTGTCTTTTTGCCTCTCCTCTCCCCGCTTGTGGAAGTTATCAAAAGGAGAAACAGAAAAGAGGGAGAAAGATTCTTTTTCTATTTCTCCACCGTCAATGTCTTCTTCATCATACAACCCTTCGGTGATCTCCTCCTCCTCCATCATTCCCACATCTCTCTCTCTTCCATCTCCTCCTCCCCTATTTTTGCTTCTCCTATTCTTATCCTCCTCTGCCATGTGCTTTTCCCCAAAAGCCCTCCATACTTTCTCCTGCAGGGCCTGCAGTCTCTCTCTTGCCTCCTCTAGCTGCTCTTTCAGCTCCTCCTTCTCTCTCCTCTTTCCCTCCCTCCCTCCCTCACGCCTCCTGCCTCCCTCCTCCGCCTCGCCATCTCTCGGTCTACTCTCCAGCTTCATCCTCTTCACTTTCAAGATGTCTTGACTCCAATCGGCAGCAAGGGCAGTGTCACTGTGTCTCTTCTTCACCACCAACAAGCTCTCCTCTCCTAACATCACTTCTCCCTCTCCTCCTTCAACATCTTGCCCAACATGCCCATCCTTCTCTCCTCTCTCCTCCTCTAAATGTGTGTTCTCCAGGTGTCTGTGTGTGCTCAGGTTTGGGTTGAGTTGCCCTCCAATTCTCCTGGGGGCTCCACCGGGCTGGAGGAGATGGTGGATGAGGGGGAAGCCAAGGGGTCTGAAGGCAGGAGGAGGGCGGCCTGCGCTCGGTTGAGGATGGACAGCAGGGAGGTCTGTGGAGCTGTGAGTGGGAGCAAATGCATGGATCTGTGGAGCTGAGTCGTTGAAAAGATCTGTGGGGGAATCCATGACTGGAGAGAGGGAGGAAGAAGGATAGAAAAAGACAAATGTAGTTGCTGATATTTTGTATTTTTTAAGAAGCAGATGGTCCAAACTGAGAGGGGTAGTTTTACAACTTTATAAGTTAAGCTAGGGTCCAGGACTCTAATTTTAAGTTCACTTAAAGGGTTAGTGCACCCAAATGAAAGGAAAATAGACCTGTTTTGGTTTACCATTTATACCCTGCAGATAGTTTTGACTTTAAAGCCACATTTTTGACACACAACTTTAAAGTTTCTCCCTTTTCTCAATAGAGCAGGATGAATGAATAACCTTTGTCGTACTCAGAACCCTGATTAATTGTACGTATAAAATACAAACGAAAAAGTTTATGTCCCTGACACTTTGAATAATTCATAGACCTTGCTGGTAAAAAAAAATGTTATCCTGGAAACACTACACAAAAGAAATAGTCCTTATGAAAACTCTCATTTGTGTGTTCAAGCAGTGAACAGAAATCCTTGAATTGCTGCATTGAATATTTGAGTTTTTCAGTTTCAATTTTTTTATTGTATTAGAGAAAAGACAAAAATATTTGAGACTGTTATCAGAAGTTTGTTTTTGCTATCGCTTAAATGAACTTTAAGGGTGTGTTAGCTCACTAAGAAATAAAGCCAGATGGAGAGCTGTACCGCATTTGTTGACAAACGAGTAGATGCACATCATGATGTCATGGACAACATGACTTCTGCTTACCCTGACAGCCGAACAGGTTACTGGTCAAACACAGGAAACAGCCACTTCCACTTTTATGGTAATAAAAATGAACTTCTTGAATCGAGCTGAAAAATATAAGCATACATTGTCACAGTGATAAAAAGATGAGGTCAAGCACACGATAGACGAATTTGAAAATGCTCCAAACAGTTATTCAACTGCAGACCGGACCAAAACCCACTGGAGTACAAGGAGACAGAGGGAAGGTTTTAATGCAGGTCAACAGACAGGGATCAGGCTATGTGCTGGTACTGCAGTAGGTTAACATCTGGCTCATGATCTTTGTAACGTATCACCCGCTTTTCCTCTTCCTGTTCCTTTCAACTGTGTGCTATCTAAGAGGTGATATGTAAATACAAGAGGCAAAATGAAGGGCGATAACTGCATTTGTGTATTAGTTTTGGCATGGAATGCAAAAACAGACCAGTACTATAATATGAATGGGCAGTTTTATTGGATAATAACTTTTATAGATGGGAAATTTACGGACAGAAGGTACATTTTAACAACATTATGCACGATCCCTCCACAATACCTGGAAATGCCTGTAAAATAGATAATAGTTCATGCTTATCTTGTAAATAACAGTACATCAAACTATTAAATAAAGACAGAAGCGCACATCCTCGTGCTCTTTGTCAGTATGTAACCTCCTCTTTTTCCTGACAACCCTCTCCCCCTTTTCCTTCCTCTCTCATCCTCTCTTCCTCTCCTCTCTCTGTTATCAGTTCAGGCAGCTTGTTAAGCACTGTTTGATCAGAGTGTTTACCGTCAAACACACACATACGCATACACACACACTTACACAAAAGCAAAAGAGGCTTGAGAGAGGGCTAACAATGGTCAATGGTCCTTGGGGAGTGAAATGGAGTGAGAGTAGCATGAACGTGCGTGTGCGTGTGTGTGCGTGCGTGTGTGAGTGTGTGCATGTGTGCATATGCGAGAGTGTGTGAACAGTCATCCTACTTAGCTTTGATAACACCCCTAATCCACTTCAGATGGATACACTGCCACTCAAAGATGGAGGGATGATAAATGGACAGATGTACGGGCAGAATAGAAGAGGTGTGTAAAATACAAAAAATGTGAACACATACAATTTTAAATATTTATAAAACTTGATTGTCAATGTTTACAATAAAAGAAATCTAAGATAGATAGATAGACAAGTTCATAGGTCCCCTGTGCAACATGAAGAGAATAATCCTACTATAAATAGCTTAATATCAATTATTCAAATGCTCTCTCCGCTCTACTATAATACTGCCCAGATGGCAAACCAGCCAATGCGCTTATACCAGGGACAGATTAGCTTTTCAAAGCCAGCGGAAAGCTGCACACAATTTGAACACTGAGCAATGAAAATGAAAGCTATTAACTCATAGATTAGACTTAAGAATGGTAGCCTACTCTTGCATTGCTGGAGCCGTAACAAGGACAACATTACAAGAGAGGAAATGCACACACAGCTCACTGGTAGGAAATAAAGTGTGAAGTATAAAGTAGGAAATGTAACCTGTGTGAAGATTTATGTCATGTGATAATATATAGAAAAAATATCACAAAGGTCAACAGGTTTGCCTGTATCAAATATTAAGCTTACAGGCCCATATAGGCCTAAACACACCTATTTGACATTAAATCAAATATATTATTTAGTGCCTAATAAGTATTACTTCAAGAGTGATAAATATCAACCCTAATTTCAGATCTATCTATCTATCTATCTATCTATCTATCTATCTATCTATCTATCTATCTATCTATCTATCTATCTATCTATCTATCTATCTATCTATCTATTATTAATATAATGTTTGAATTATAAGTTTGAAGCATATGCGTGGCAACATCTGCCGGTTTTGCCACGCGAATCCGCTTTGCCCATTTGGACGCACGAGCTGTCAGCTTGTGTGTGAGTGTGCGCGCGCCCGCGGTGTGTCCTGTGACTAATTGGCAGTGGTGGACAAATGTCGCAGTATGAAAAGGAAATAAATACACTGAATAACCAGTGGTCCATAGCAGACACTGACCCTCGCAGGCGCAGCTTAACACGCTGTGAAATGTTGAAACACTAGTGTAGCGAAAGAAGTTCAAAAACGAACTCACACTCAGTCGAAGAGAAGCGCTCCAGCGGTGTTTGTTCCCCGAAGCTTGCCACTTCAGTGGCCGTTCCTGTGTGCTCTGCCTCGGTCAACTATGTTCAGCTGGCACCGTGCGGGCCTCGGGCATCTGTGCGGATAGAAAGGTACCAGACAGCGGCGGGTTATCTACCGTTCACTCTCCTCTATTTTTGTCCTTTTGTTTTCTTCTCAACTCTCTCAGTTTTTACTCACACTCACCAACCGCCTCCTCTTTACTCTAGTTGTGTCACTGTGCAGCTTTTTTTCCTCCCTCGCCAGTCCATCTATCTCTGGCTGGCATCATCCTCACGCGCTGCTCCCGGTGTGGAGTGGCTCGCGGTGGGCGGGTAGGCTCGAGAGCTGGCCACTTGACGGTCCGGTCCCTCCCATGTTGGCATGACCCCCTGTACGTACACAAACACACACGCACACACACACACACACACTCAACAAAGGATGCTAGCTTAAATGGTCAGAAGCACTGCTAACTCATTCCACATTACGGTAATTACCTTGTATAATTAACAACAGTTTAAAGACAGTGACTCACACAGACTGTTTGAAGTCATTAACCGAAACTGAGGAGAAATTTAAACATCAAAACAGTGTTTTCATGCTGAAGAAACAGTAAATGAATAACACACTTTTATCAAAATATCTTACAATTGTGAGAATATTTTCACCAGTGAAAGTGGTGTGGTAATTAATTAACAGATTTAGGAATTTTATGTAAAGCCCTTTCAGGACTGACAATTACTTTCATGCAGTTTTTATTACAATTTATTTTTGTCTATTCCAAAGCTCCTCTAAGAATCTTTAGACTTTTGTCATTTTTCATGACCCCCATTTTATTGCTCTACTGATTTTATCACGTGCAGGCTAAGTAATTTGTTTGTTTTTTAAAACCAAAAAAACTCAACCTCCTTTTAACAGTCAAATGTATCATTCAGAGAATCTTTGAGGAAGTAAAAAAAAAAAAGGCTGGTCATAGAGGATGCTGTAAATCATTTGGTCTGACACCTACCTTGTGACAGCAGTTTCAGGCAATAGGCCTACAAATGACTATATAGAAACAGGTTATCTTTATGCTAATGGTCTTATTTTCTTCTGTTCCACATGCAGAGGCGTCAGTGTCGATTTCCGTCTGACCAACTAAAAAATCCTCACAGAAGCATTAAAGCAACATTATGGAGGAATTTGGTTTTGCGTGTTTTGGCGCCCACAAAAGGTCTCCGAGTGCAACTGCACTTTAGTAAAACACACTGCTGTTACAGCCCCCCAACACAGTCAATGTGAATTTGTTGACAAGCAGATGGGTGATGTTTTTAGAAACAAAAACCCAATTCGACTGACAAGATAGGGTACCATCACCAGATTTTGGGGGTGCAGATGGCCTAGCAGTTAGGTCACGCCCCATGTACAGAGACTCGACAGCAGCCCAAGTTTAAGTCTGGCCTGTGGCTCCTTTCCCACATTTAATTCCCCCTCTCTCTCCCTGGTTTCCTACTCTATCCACACTCCTATCCAATGAAGAGAAAAAGCCCAAAAATAAATCTTGAGATAAAGTAATATTACTACATTTTGCGCAAATATTTAAGTCTGCAAGCCTCTACAGCCCGTTGTAGAGACAACTTTTGTTGTAAGACGGATTTATTTATTTATTGGTGTGCAAACCGGAGAAATAACTTGTGTTAGGTGACTTTCGGTAAATCTGCCAAACATACAACCATGACACCGATAATGAAACAGCCTACAGTTATATCAAAGGCGACTGGGCTGATTGGCTGACATGGGAGAGCGCTAGTTGTACTATTTTAATTTGGGAAATGTACATATTGCTGCCTTAAATCAGCAATTAAATGAAACATAAACTTTGATCACTTTAACACAACTACAAATACACATACACAAATGTAAGTAGTGTTTCAAAATCGAGAATAAAGGATTACCCCTGGAAGGTGCAATATTAATGTAGGGCCATTCTGACGCATCACAACATTTCTAGGAAAGTCTCAATCTAACTAACCGTAATAACTGAACTCAAGTTGTTGCTGTACTCATTTGGAAGATTAGGCTGCCGGGAAAATACATAAATAGATGCCTGTCCTTGAACAGCACTTTGGTACCTGTTGCTGGGAATCTTGCCCACAGTGTCTCACCATTAGATCAGGGCCAGTTTCCATCCTCACTTTATTCTCCTCTTGTCATCTCTTTTTGAAGATAAAATAGGATAAATTTTTCATCCATCCAATCAATCACCCATGTAACCTCCTTCCCTATTCTCTCTCTGTCTCATCTCTGCTTTTTTCTTCTGATTAAAAATGGTTAGGCACTGACTGAAAGGTCGCAGTTGTTATGGAAACGAGGCTTGTAACAAAAGCTGGACACACGGGCACAGAGGGAGAGAAAAGGGGGGAGAGACGCAGAGAAAAAGAGGGTGATGTGACTGAATAAACATAAACAGGCAGAAAGGAGGAGAGGGCAGGAAAGAGAGAAAGCAAAAGAGGTCTGAATAAATAAAAACATATGCAGACAGGGGACAGCAAGAGATGGCGAGGTCACGAAATGATGGCTCCATCTGCAGTAATAAATAACAAAAGATATACCAGGTTTTTGTCATTCTAGGAAGGATGTCGAGCCACAAAGGTGTTTGCGTGTGAGTGTGTGTATTAGGACAGAGTGGGAGAATGCAATTGATAGATAATACATGGATCTGCTTCACAAGCTGGAGAATACTGAAAAGCACAAATTGTTCACAGAAAAGCCTCCCAAAAAGCCTGAAATTGTGCATAAGTGTGTGTGTGAGTGCGGGAACGTCATCTCTCTGAGGGCTCATATTATGTTAACCACTTAGACCAACATCAAACACTCTCTCGCTCACACACACACACACACATACTTCAGTGGGAGCATGAAGGTGCCAGCCGTATAAATAGGAAGTCCCAAGCGAGGGATATAAAGAGAAAGGGACTGACAGAGAGAGACAGAAAAAGGGAATAGAGATTATAAATTCAAAGGGTAGATAGACAGGGGTGAGGAAAAATGGATGGGGGTGATGGAGTAGAGTGAAAAAGTGAGAGAAATGCAGAGGGCAATCAGGAGGGAGTGAGGACAGATAGATATGAAAGGATCAATAGATGGCATAAAGTGTATGTTCATTGATTTACTTACATGGAGAGAGTGATGGGGGGAGAAAAAGTAGGAGAGAATAGTCACATAAAAGAGGAAATAACAAACTATAGTCAGAACAATACTATAAAGTGAGGGGGAATGAGAGGTACAAATGCCCAGTTAAAGGTGCATTATCTCATATGTTTACATGAACAGTGGGTCAAATGACCATAGGGATTTCTTTTTGGGGGAAACCTACAAAGAACCTTCACCAATGGTGCTTTCACTCTTAGCTTTATAAAACATTTAAGCCTCCTTGAGCTCTCTGTTTTATCCTCGTGCCAACAAATTCAGGTGGCCTGCACTAAACAGCAGGTAGGAAGTCAATAAAAAAGGATGGCAATAACTTAAGAAGGAGAGGCTGCAATACCTTGACTTGATGTTTATAGTCATTTCAAGCTGTATTAATTGTTCCACAAATTGTTCGCTTAATCCTGCTGTCATGTATTTTGATTGGCTAGTACTTCTGTGTTGTGATTGGTTAGTATTTGTTGCCTCAAAAAATGTATTCAGCGTGTTTTTCCTGAAAGCTTTTTGAACCTCAAACCATACCGTACAGACGTTTGCTTATGTTCGTGTATAATGTTGCTCATTGAGTTTTGGTTCTTGTAAAAACATGATCTTTTCCTACACATAAGCCAGAATTGAGGGTGCTTCTAAAGAAACTAGGACTGTTGTGGAAAATGAACTAAAAACTTAAATAGGTATACACACCAAACTATAGGTCTAGTAAAGATAGCTTAGCAATTAGATTAGTAAACCGAACTTAAAGCGTATAATAACTGGATTGTTCCTTTAATTTTTCAACTATTCTACATCAAATGTGTCAAGTTGTATTACAGTGAGATGTTTTGGGATTACTGTTCAGCTGTGAATCGGGCCATCGTGTTACAGCGACACTAAGAGACAGAGAGCGTATGTCAAGACTGACGCTAGCAGAAAGAGAGAGACAAATTGGAAGTGAGGTTTGGACAGGCAGACAGACAGACAGACAGAAAGAGAATGAGAGTGTTTTGTGTATAAGAGAGAGATGGGAGTATGTTAAAGGGAGAGAGAGTGAGACAGAAGTGTGCTCAAATAGCTCAGGGCAAGGTGACAGAGAGAAACAAGCGGACAGAGAGGGATAACAAGCGCATAGAGGGGGAAATGTGCGTGAGTGTGTGTGTGTGTGTTAGAGAACGAGAGAAAGAGGAAGAGACAGAGGGTGGAAGGGTAGAGAGATAGAGGAAGTTAAGAGAACAAAACAAAAACAGTGAGCGTGTGTGTGTGTGTGTGTGTGTGTGTGTGTGTGTGTGTGTGTGTGTGTGTGTGTGTGTGTGTGTGTGTGGAAAGCCAAAGCTGTCAGAGTGTGCTGTTTGGCTTAATGATAACCCACTGGGCATGTAGGTCATAACGGTTTGTGTCTCAAAGCCATGACTGTATGCCTGTGTGCATCCATTAGTTGGAATGTGTGTGTGTGTGTGTGTGTGTGTAAATAGAAACTCACTAAACACACACACATGTAGAGTGGGTCTCACAGAGAGGCTTTAAGAGTGTGTTTGGTCAGAGGTTGAAGAAGCAGTTTTTCTAGCCGGTAGGACTCGACGATACTTACACAAACACACACACTCATGTTGCTCCCACACATGCCGCAAATCCAGTTTTTGGCACATACACACGTGTGCGCACACAGCTGCCCTACATGTCATACATGCACATGTGTTGCACCATGTACGCCACTAAATTATGCACAAATACACACACATCTATTCCTTTTGATCTCTCATGATAACATACACTCACACACACATTTGCGCGCTCTCTCTCTCTCTCTCACTCTCTCTCTCTCTCTCTCTCACACACACACACACACTGGGGGAAGCTATTATGCTCTCAGGCTGGAGTGTTTTGATGGTATAATTGCAATGACCAGTGAGGAGAAAGAGACAGAGGGAGGGATGGATGGAGAGAGGGATGGGGATGGAGGGAGAGAAAAAGAGGAGAGTGCTGACACTCTCAGCATGCTAATGTTGCGAGACTCTAACCCCCCATCCCCCTCCCTTCCCCTGGTTTCATCCCTCCCTCTCTCTATCCATCCATCCATCCATCCATCTCTTTGTCTCTCCATCTTTCCTCTCTATCTACCATCCCCTGCGTATCACAGGTGCAGCACTAGAAAGAGAGAGAGAGAGGGAGGTGGAGAGATGAGAGGAAAAGAGGGAGACATAACAGGATGGAGCAATGCTATCTCTCTCTTTCTCTCCCATCCCTCCATCCTCTTCAAGCTCCCCACAATGCTCAAAACAAAAGGATGCAAAAAAAAGAGGTAGGGGGGATGAAAATAGAGGAAGAGGGAGGGTCAGTTTTTCCATCCCTTTATAACAATGGAGGGATGATCTCCGCTTATCCTCTAATCAGATCCCTTCTTCTTTCCTCTCCTCCATCCCCTCTGTTATCTCTTGCTCCCTGCAACCCCTTTTTTTTCCCTCATCTGGTGAGAGAAAGGGTAGCCTTTTCCTCTCGCCGGCCTCTTTTTTTTGTTGCCTCTCCATCTTTTTGTCCTTCCAGTCATCCCTCCATCCCTCTCTCTCTCCTCTCCAGAGAGGGGATTCTGCTGTATGGTCCTGATATCCTCTCTTGCTCCCCATTTCCTTCTCTTTTGAATCGCTCTCAAACAAACCCTCTCCTTTTCTTGAATTGTAAAAGATTACAAAACATGACCATAAAAACTTCAAGATATTAATCAAAACATGCAAACTGAGACTGCTGCAAAGGATGACAAAATTCACACAAAGATGTATTTAGGAGCACGATATTGTCTACGAACTATTCTTTAACAGCATATAGCATTTGCACCAACACTTTTAAGGTAATTACAACCACTTTGTATCAGTGAAGGACTTTCTTGCTACTTGCTGCAGTGAACACAAGAAATTAAATAAAGAAGAAAACATTATTAGCTTCAGTTGGTTTCATTTCATCACCGTTGCTGATGGCAGATTTCATCCACAGTGCAAGTTCCCGTTTCCTTATCAGACTGTGTAAGTAATCACTGAGCTAAATGACTGATTTACTTTCAGAATTGCTCATGTGAGAGATGTCACTTCCCTGATTTATAGGCAGTCAACACAGGTAATGAGGAGTTTGTGCACTTTGTATAACAGCCAACAGTGTCCCCTACTGTACCACTTTGCTACTGCAAACATTGAACTGTCTGATTCTGTTCAGGAGCCGGTGTGTGCTAAAAGTCACTAAAACTATTTGCAGACTACTCTACGATGAAATAACCACAAATATTACCATCACATTAGTTCATTCATACATTCATCATAGTATGATGGTTGTGTTCATATCAGTTGTTTGCATCCAAATACATTTTTGTGCACTGAGTCTAGATGCAGAGTAATTGATTATGACTTTGGTTTTATTAGACCTAAATATGTTGGCCATGTTACTGTTATTAGACCCCATTATTCACATTATGTATATTTTAAATAATCTTCTTGGTTCTTCCAAACCTTTCCCAAAGAAAACAGAAATCTTGTCGCCTTAAATTAAAATCATTTATTAACAAGACATTAGTTTTGTGCAAAATGCAAATTACAGATATACTTAAATGTTACTGTATTTCACAAGAAAGCTTTGTAAAAAGAAGGCCAATATTTAAACAAGAGAAAGGTAGAAACAGATAGATAGAAAAGAGGTGAGTGATCCATTAAGTTACAAGCATAACGTTACTTTAACTTTTCAGAGATTCCTATTTTTGTACCTCCAGAGTGTGTCCTACAAGTGCCTGTGTGTGTGTGTGTGTGGGAGTGTGTGTGCTTGTTAGTTTCTAGTTTTGTACCTGAAGGAGCTTGTGTTTGTAAACTCAGTGATCTAAACCAGTATGTATGTGTCGTGATATGTGTGCGTGTCACAACCCTGAGCTTCTTTGTCTTTGTTCTGCCTTCATTTGTGTTCAACAGGGTATATAAATATGTTTTTTGTGCATCTAAGGGGCCTGTGTATGTGTGTGTGTAGGCGTGTGAGTGTGTGTGGGTGAGGAGTGCCTGTCGACCAACATCTCTGTGTGCTTCAGGTACTGGGCCGTCCTTCTCATCACAGACTCTTTTCTTATGGGATCTGGATCTCCTGGACAGACGGACAGGAAGATAAAGATCAAAGTTAACATGATTATTTATATCACAGTCAAGTTTTGGCCCTACTTTCCCTGCTAAACAATGGTTCAAAACGTCCCTTAAACATCTGCCTTAAGTCATATTTTACACAAACATTTCATGAATGTTGAAACTATTATTGTCAGCATAATTTCCTACTTCTCAAAGCAAATCATCTCATATATTTTGTGCTTAATCTTTAGCACAAAATGAGAACAATTAGACAAATGACAAATCTTGAAATGTAGGCTCTTCTCCTTCAGAGGGCGGTGTAATGCACCTGTCATCTGATAGTGCTGACATGCACATGCACAGATTACAATTAACATTGCATATGCATTACAACATTTCCAAATGCACATTAGTGGGGGGAAAAGCCCCTTAGTAGCAGTAGTATTCAAAACCTACACTCCTGAAAAGACAGGAGCCTTAAGTCAGCGCCTTGGACTGCTCAGCCTTAGGACCTTAACTCAATCACTGTTGACCACTCAGGGTGGAGGCACGGCCAAAGTCAACTTACAATGAA
Organism: Tautogolabrus adspersus; assembly: GCA_020745685.1. Lineage (NCBI taxonomy): Eukaryota > Metazoa > Chordata > Actinopteri > Labriformes > Labridae > Tautogolabrus > Tautogolabrus adspersus. Next base: position 13,493,179 of record CM036556.1, on the reverse strand, counting down.
TGAACAAATAAAAATAAAAAAACACTGTTTACATAAAGTAAACATAAATGACACTTAGGATTGTCAAATATGTTCACAATTTCAGATTATAGTTCTTTTGGTTTTATACATTTGTAAATATGCATCAATTAAAACTTCGTCTGACCACACAAGAAATCAAAACCTTTGGGCAGTATTTTGTTGTGTCCCCGAAACATCTTTTTTTAACTTTTAATAACTCAATGTATGTAGAATATCTACCTTGACTCATCACTCAGATTTACAACCTCTGTATATTTAATTTAAAAAAATGAGTACTGTGATTCAGACCAATCAGAAAGGCGTATTTGAACAACCCTGCTGAAGCAGTTTTGTTTGTTGTGATGATTATGATTCGGTTTTTTTAAGTCACTGATGGAGGTGAGATTTAGATCTCTTCCTTACAGATGAGAGCTTTTGACCACTCAGCCTTGTTACCACAAAGAGGACAGAGTTCAGTCTGACAGACTATGTGATCAATACTACAGTATGTACTAGGAGGGAAGAGAACCCAATACTCAACTCCTTCTAACAACTTCTGTTTATAACATACTTGTAAAACTGATATACAATTCACATAAGTCTGTTAGAAATGTAAAGAAAGCCGTTCAGCCTTTAATACTTGATGTAACATGACCTGCATGACAAAGAGTCTTTTCTTGAATGCTGTGCATAACTTTAAAACACAATAACAAACATGTCTTTATAACAGATTAAATCCTGACATAATCCTTGTTCTAAGAGTTTAAGAAAGCTCATTAGAGCTGGAAAAACATCTTGGCAGCGGTGGGATTCGAACCCACGCCCCCGAAGAGACTGGAGCCTTAATCCAGCGCCTTAGACCGCTCGGCCACGCTACCCATGTAAACCACTCACTGAGAGATGCTCCAGGACATTGACCTAATGAATCATCCATTAGTGACACAGGAAATCTATGGCTAAGCAACACACACTTTATCTTTGCTAAAGCAGGACAGTAAATCATGGGACAAAATAGCCGTGTTGATTTTCCATGAGGTCACATGCCGACATACCACACATGCTCTGCTGTGCGGTGTCCACTTTCCTGCGTGTGTACGTGTGTATCCGTTATAATTGTGGTAGTGTTTGAGCAGCATATTAGAGCATGTAGTGCAGAGTTACCAAGACATTACAGCTAAACGCACATTATAATTTGGGCCCATAGACTGTCTATTTTGCAAATGGAGCTGAGTTTTTGCTGCTGAACACATTGTCTATCACTATAGCAACAAAGGTAAAGTGCCATATTCAGTTGACAGTGTGTTTTGGATGAACATGGAGGATTGTAAATAAGAGGAGAGACAACACAGAAAGTGTTGCAGTGTTGTTTTCAGATTCTGTGACAGCACAAAACTTCACTTGTACATTTTTCATCTCTCCTTGCATTCCCACGAATTTCCACCAACTCATCTCTCAATCCCTTCATACATTGTCTCACCCTGTACTCCAGTGATCAGTATATCTACTGCCATCCTGTATCCACGAATGGCAGAGTTAAATTCTCCCTCCTTCTCGCTCTCCATAGCAGCAGTAAGCTCAGTTGCAGCTTGGTTCAGATAACCCACGTCACCTCCGTCCAGACTGGATGGCGGCAATGAGAACAACTCAGAGTAGTCACAAGAGGCATTGGATTCATCTGAAACCGAGAGAAAAAGAGCAAGAGGTAAGAATTCCCTTTAGAGAAATAAACAACAAAAGTTGTCCTCAGTGAGTCTGTGTATATTTTCAGAATTATACTTTTTAGTGTGCTTCTTTTCATGCAAAAATGTAAACATTATATGATTCTAGTCCCTCAATTTGAGGGCCTCAAATGTCACATTCGCTGCTGCTCTTTGTCTAATATGATAGTTTAGGGAAATATTGGAATATAAAAAGAGAATAGGCAAGCATACTGCTCACACAGGGAGTGTGGCTGCTCTAGGAAGCATCAGAGTTTTAGCTGCTAACACGCACTCTTTCCTTGAAGGTGATGTGTGTAACAACAATGCCCTAGGATTAACTTCAACCCAATACTCGCATTAGCCCATGACTTGATCACTATTTATTCTGTGTCTTTAATTGTCTGACGAAGACTTTGTTTACAGAGCAGCTGAAAACACTACTTGGCAGCGGTGGGATTCGAACCCACGCCCCCGAAGAGACTGGAGCCTTAATCCAGCGCCTTAGACCGCTCGGCCACGCTACCTTGCTGCAGCATGTATTAGTGTCTGTTATGTCATCAAACATGACAGTGTGTACAGTTCACATAGTTTAGAGCAGAACTAAAATTTGGCTGATAACAATTATAAACTACGTTCACCCTCACAGCCATTTCATTGATACGTTTGTGTTTTCTCTTCAGCCATTTTTATTGACAGCACAACTCAATCATTAACCCGCTCCCAGAAGGATATCAGTCAGAGAAAACTATTTTACAGCTACATTATTTTCTCACAGTCGAGCTGTAATCCACAACCCTCGGTCATGATGTCAGCTCAACATACACACGACACGTATCCATAAAGCCGCTCAGCCTGTAGAGACATACTTTCTCAAACTGGAACCAGAGGTCTAATCAGGTAGGTATTTTATAGCAGCAGCAACAGAATCTGCACAAAAGTAAATACACACAATTGAGAGGAAATATGAAGTGGTTTTGTTTCACATGTGCCGGTTGACATTTATTTTCACCTTGTTTATGGCAGGGATCAAAGATAGCCAAGTCATTATCAGAGAGTGGAGGTGGACCTTCCTCCTTTGGGGATGGGACTTGTTCCTCTGCTACAGAGTCGAACAGGGAATCAAACTCTTCCTGGGACTCTTGTGATTGGTGTTTTCTCACTGGGGATGGTTCTGGTGACGGGACTGGAAGTAGCAACATAAACCACAGGTAAAAACCAGATTAAAGAGGACAACAAAGTCAAGTCTAGACTTGTGAAGACTCTGGTAGTTTTTTTTTTTTTTTTACGTCATACCTCTGTTATTTAGCTCGGAATCGCTAAGCTCCTCTTGTTCCTCTTCTCTTGGGGAACCTCCCATCTCGCTGTAAGCCTCTGTTGCAACCTCCGGTTCTCCCACTTCTAATCCAACGTTGGTTCCCAGGTCTTGGGGTAAAGTGGGTGCCTCCCTCCCTTCCTCCTCCTCTGCAGGTTCACAGTCTGAGGCCCTGCGCTTGGGAAGGGGGATGAGAGGAGGAGGAAGAGTCCCCTCAGAGGACATAGGAGTTGGATCCAGAGGCCTTGTGACCTCGCCACCCTAATAAAAAAAAGAGGAAGATGTGGCCAGCTCAAGGCAGGATATTTATGCCCCTCTTGTGCTTCGTCTGCAATATGTGACGCAAGGATGCGAAAGGCGGAAGTCATTCAGCCTCTGATCCATGATCAGAGTTAGAAGCTGAGTCTTAACAGGGGTAACCTGCTGTGCATGTATCTGGTAGTTCCACCACGCCACACACTAGGATACCAATATTACGCCTCTGTTCATGCAATGTATGTAAGTGTAAGTGCTAGAAAGAGAACAGACTGTGTTGTGGAGTAGAGGGTGAGCAGAGGATAGAGATTGTTGATCCAAATTCATTCATTGTGTTTTGCTTTCTTAATTTGAGTGTGTCTTACTCTGAAGAAGTCCTTGAGCTGTGGGCTGTTGTAGAGTGCAGGTATTCTGGTAGTAAATAGAAGCATGGCCTCTGTAGCTTTCCTCCTCTCTTCAATCACAGCTTCATCAAACCTCCCTGAAACAAATAAAGACAGTTTAATAACCAATGAAACAGAAACAGAAATGAAAGCCAATACGTTGTTATTTTTCAGGCTGTAGTTTGCAGCCAACAAGTTATCTTAGCCATTGGTGACTTTCTCTTAATCCACTGTACCAAAGACTTGTGCGCGGGGAAAAGGTGGAAACTCCTCCTCTCTTCTGAACAGGTTCTTGTGTGTGTAGGCCAACTCTCCGTGGAGCTTTTTCAACTCTGTGAACCTCCTCCACACGACCACCTCCTTTACATCTTCGGGATGACGCTTGGACACGAACTACAAACCGACAAGGGGGATAAGATACAGATTATTTCACTAACTGCATGTTTACATGGGTTACAGTTTTTGTCTCCTTTCCACACATCAAGGGCAGCATGCTTAAACCCAGAGCTGATGTTTGACATAGATTGACACTTGACAGGGTAGATGGGAAAGACATAGAGCTCAGAGGCTATCAACAATCTATGTTTCAGATATTTTAACGGATCATGAGTATGTGAATATATTTTACTGTAAACATAAGCAGGGGATATGAAACCTTAAGCTCCAAGGAGATATGATTTCCAGGAATTTTGCACGCATGCCAGTAAAGACCACGAGATAATAGTCTGGTCATGGGGGTGCTGGAGCTCAGGAACTGAATCACAAGTTCTCTCTGCTTCACTTAAGTTTTCATGATGCGCCATTGAACTACATAAAAGGTCCCATTGTCTATTTATACATCTGTCCAAGCCAGCTGCAGGACCAAAGACACAAAGGTCCTGCATCAGTGTAAACTGAAATGTCACAGCTTCAAACAAACAAGGCTACTTTTGATTGATGTAACAGACGAAGGAGTCCAAGGCTACCACCTTAGGAAATATTTATGTAGGCTACTTTAAAGAACAGAAACGCTAAATAAAGATAAATGAGCGTCGCAGCGATTTCTCAAACATTATAATTACACAGGTTTCTATTACTGTTGGAGAAAGAGAGAGTGTAAACCAACCCTTGCTGACACTTTGTACTCGGTGTGTCCTTTCTCGTGTGTGCGTGGGTCGGTAACGCTGAAAAAACGGTAATATTCATCTTTGAGTTTTCGGGACATATCCGCTCTTGACAACAACAAAACAGCAGCGTGTTGACTGCGACACAAAGCAGAGCTGTCAAGTATGAAGTGGTTCTGTTGTGATTCCTCTGTCCCTCCTCTTCGCGGACTTCCGGGTTCGTGACGTTTGCAAATGCGTGATTGCGTATTTATAAACGTGACGTTCGACGTCAAAATATTGATACGTCTCTAAATTATTCTTAATCTGATACTTAGACGCAGAAACAATGCCTTAAATTTAGCTAACTACGTGGTTTCTACGTAGACTGATGGAGTTATAGTTAAACACTTTTTTTTAAACTTGTTTGTAACGCATATAATGACGTTGCAGTAATTAAAATCTCAATTGGGCTACAAAATATAAAAAAAGTCAAATCAAATATTCACAATTGCACTTGACTTTTTATAAGAATATGAAACATAAAAGAACATTTAAATTTAAAGGTATTTTTATTCACTAATAAAGCCACACCTTAATATTTACAGTCTATGATCCATACCCATTATTATCCACAATCTGACAAGCCACTTTCAATTCTCTATCCCAGTTGAGTTTATTTTCTTTCCTCTGCTGGAGTATAAAACCAACACTGGTATCTTCATCTCTGATAAAGGGAGCGTACGGCTTGTTCTTTTTGCTGACAGTGTGAAAGACATGGGGATACAAACAGCCTGAAAAATCAAACTGATTTTATTTTTATTTCAAATCCTTATGAAGTGAAGATGGACTCTTAGCATATTAATAAATCCTAGTTACTTTATAATAACAGGGTTCTTTGCATAGTGCATTTTGTTTAAGTATACATCATTACAAATGATATAAGGCAGGCTTGGCATGATGCATTAAACAAGAACTGGACAACTTGTGTAGCAATTATCTAAGAGGTGTGAGAACATAACTTAAATATCCCTGAAAAAAAAAAAAGTATGTGCCACATTTGCAAGAACTATGAATTGAAATTAAAGTGCTATGCTTCAGCACAGAGATTTTTTTTTTTAAATGTAGTGCCTCAAGCTAAGAACCATACAAATGATGGCTGACCAAATTGGAGATTAGAGTGATAAAATGTGTAGCCTAATCATAGTTGTGTGTAAAGTTTTTTTTTTTAATTGTAAGGACCCTTGTAAAACTCCAGAGGGCAGTAAAGGCTCATGTTATTTACACGGTGTCATCAACGGTAGTGGAAAGGGAGATTTCCAGAAACACAAATGACTGTTTCATAGTTTCTTTAAAGGTAAACAATGATCTTGAGCTTTTCTAGTCCTCTGACTACTCAAAGTGCTTTTTACACCGCAGGTCACACCTACACATTCACATGCTGATGGCAGAGGTTCCTATGGAAATTATCCATTAGTTTTAACTAATCCCATTCATACGCCGCCGAAGCAGCGATAGTAACTAGTGGTTAAGTGTCTTGCTCAAAGGACACATCGAACATGTAAATGAATTTTGTTTTATGCTACTTTTCTGATATAACAAATGTACATCAACAAACATGATTGTATTTTTAAGTCAAATATGCTAAAGTTATAAAAGAGCATTAAGTTCTGAGCCTAACTCATTTGACACTATACAAAAAAGAGAGCAGCGGCAAACTTTGCTGTAATAGGAAGTTCAAACTGTGCTTCATATGATGCTGCAACAATCCTTCCCCACCTCTTTACTAAAATGCTGTTTTCCAGCTGTCCTGTATACAATGATAATTATGATGTAAAACACCCTTTAACTCTTCTGTATCTACAGTAGGGTAGTAAAATGACAAGAAGGTTTTGTCAAAAGAGAGCCTTGAGAAAGAGATGAGGAGGAGTTAACATATGCTGTGGCTCAAAGGTCAGGGTGTTAATCATCATGTGGCGTGCTGCTTTCTTTTCTGGTAATTAGCTGTTAAATTGAAGGGAAAATGTGTCCAGACACAAATGAGGTAAATGTTTAAGTCAGAGTGCTTCTTCCTAGGCTACGACTAACATGCATTCACCACAAACTTCTATAATGTCACCAGAATATGCTTTCACTATTGAGCTGTTCTTAATAGTATCGATTAAACAGTACATATAACGTGTATGTCTGACATTAAGTTCAAAATAGCAGAGGATGGTTTCGATCCATCGACCTCTGGGTTATGGGCCCAGCACGCTTCCGCTGCGCCACTCTGCTGTCCATCACTGAGGAAACAAAGACCAGTCTACGTGTGAGCTTAGCTGTTTGAAATTCCACTCACAGAAAGGAGCCGTCTCACGTAACAGCCATTGTTTCCTGCTGAGAGAAAGAGGTGCTCGTAGGGGGAGAAAGGGGACACTGAGAGGAGAGAGAGGGTTGCAAATGCAAGGAGAGATCATTACAACATGCTAATAAGAGTCAACGCTTATTCTGCTGTATTATTGTCTACTGTATCATTTCAGCCTATACTGTATATGTTGCTGATGTATATTTCTGTGAGGTTTGAATGCTAATGCATATGACTAAATAGTGTTTGCTTTGTCCATACTTTCTCTCCATTCATGCAAGCAAAGAGTTGGAGAGGGAGGCCTTCCACACTGAACAGTCTGGCCTTTGTGTGTGTGGGAGAAAACCAGGCCACATATTATCATCAGAGAGACAGAAAGGAACAAAGACACCACAAAGAACACGACTTAATATACAGACAGCAATGCAGATGGAGGAAGGGAGATCAGGCGTAGAAAACCTTAAATGTCTAATTGTGAAGACAAAGAGGTCACAAAGCAATAACATTACACAATATGACAAAGTCCCTGTAAGTGAGGACATAATTACTTAACATGTTTCCTCAACTTTCTCTTAGTAAATCATTCTCTAGATATCAGTGCAATGTTATCAATGGATTAGTCTGTCCTCTAACCTTTGAAACCTTTCTAGTAATCCAGGAAACACACTGTATATGTGGTATTGACTTCCCATTTTCAGGAAAGAATGGTTCAAAGCTGGTGGAATCAATTGAGGAACACGCAGGCTAAACATTTTTTTTTAAGACTCAATTCTTTTTAGACTGAATGAAAGCGGTGTTTCCCTGAATTTCACCGCCTGAACTTCACAGCCTGTACGCTGTGAACTGTTGCAGTGAGCCTGAAACAATGAGATAAAAGTGCAAGAACTCAGCCAAACTGGTCTGAACTGGTCTAGGTCTGCTCTGCTGTTTTTTTTCTTCAAAGCTCACGCTGTCTGGCAAAATAAACTCTCTTCAGAGGGATCAGACGAGGATTTAAAGTGAGGCCCTGTGCATGTGTATTCATGTGAATGCCCCTTATGGGTGTCTGAGGAGTAGTGTTGTACAGCCAATACCTATAATGTGTTAACAATGCTGTATCTGGCTTTATCATTACCACTAGGCCTTCAATATATACATTTTAGTTTCAGCAATACTTCTTGCTGTTTACATTTGTGATATTGGAAAGAGTTTGTCTTGCTAAAACGACAGCCCTGAACCACAAGTGTCATAAACTCTGGTCCTGATCTGTTCTTCCTCCTGCACTAGAGAAAACAGGCAAAACTCCTCTCCCAGCTCTCTCACGGTCTACCTCTCCCTTTCTTTGTTTCTGTGTATATGAGTCTGAGGGCAGCAGATGGGTTAGATGATACAGACCCCTCATCCGGTGCTAAATGTAGAAAAGCACTCATCCTTTAATTACAGCTTTTCTTTGTTTGTTTGTTTTTGTTTTTTACATGTTCTAAATAAAGAAAACACTTTTTTTTAATCAAATCAAAACAGCAAGTCTTGGAGATCATTATTTCATCTGCATCTTCTATGGGCTTGTTAGCTCCCGTGTTGGTGACTGACGTTGTAGGAAGTTTGCTAAACATGAGATTTATGTTTTCAGTTGCATAAAGCTTCAGTTTGTTTTCCTGTGTGTTCTTGTAATTGGAGATTTGGGAACTCAACCCAACTCATGTGGGACAACATGTGAGGAACAGCGTCTGGGAGAGATACAGTCCTGCCATACCAAAGTGCTATGTTTACATTTACACCGAAGGCCATGTTGCATTCCACATTTTTCTAACGCCTCAACTCAAAAACATGTTTATACATCCCTGCCCCCTCCCCTGTGTGTCTCTCCTTTCCTCTCTTTCTTCAGGCTCCACCTTTTTGAGCCACTCCTCCTTACTGTATACTCTGGTTTCCTGAGTGAGCCATTCATCTGTCTCTTCCTTTTCCTTGTTTTCCCCCCATACAGTGTCTCCTCTTATCTGACATCAATGTCTCCCCATACATGTTCCCTAAATGGTCGGCAGTCTATGAAAACAGAATAGTTGGGAAACATTGGAATGAATTTTGAATAACACAAATAATTTCCTCATGATGTTACTTCCTGGTTGTACAGCACAGCATGTTCGGATCAGCCAGCAGTCAACATCTCTGGTACAACCTGACCCTGAAAAACTCTCAGATGATCAGTAGGCCGGGGTAAAAAACAGAAACAGATGGTGTGTGTTAAGAGTGTGTCCTGGAGTGTGATAGATTGTGTATGCTTGAGTGTCAATGTGTCCGTTTTGAGTTCGTTTTAAAGGTGGAAAAAAGCTTCCAAATCCCTTATATTTTGGTGGTCATCAGAGGAAGATTCATACGTTTCTAGTTCTGTGTTTTAGCAGCACGAACAGCGGCATCATGCTGCTACACTTTCCTAAACCTGGCCCAATTGTGTATGTTAGATCGGGGGTGCCTAAACTTTAAACTTGTGCGACCAAAATAAAGGTGCCAGAGACTGGGGACCCTCACTGTCCCTGAAGGGGGTTAGGCATATATCACAAAAACATTTGTATCACAAAAGAAGAACACAAAAGAATACAACAGACTAAAAAACATCAAAGCGATTTATTGTAAGGTGCGCTAGAAGCAGAATAAAAGTAATTTCTGTGCACTGAGTGGACATACAACGCTGAAGGTTCATCTTTATGTGTGAAGAGCAGCTGAAACCTACATGGTTGCTGTCATTTGCAAACTTACATTTGAAGTATTTTTACACATTCATGTGATTCTGATTTCACTTAAGGATAAGCTTTGATTTGAAAGCTTTGATTTGAAATTGAACCATTTTTTTGGTATCTATTTTTACAATAATGGATAAAACGTACTATTTTAAATTATTACCGTTTTGTGAAGGCACCTCGCGACACCCCTCTTTGGGGGGTCTTGGCCTCCACTTTGGGAACCACTGTGTTAGATAAGCCGGGTTATTACAGGTTATAATATCTCAGATCTACAAATAGACATAAACCCCCACTAAACAGGATTTGAACCCAGATAAAAATATAGACATGCTCGTATCTTGTGAGTCTCTTGATACTCCTCGTTTGTGCTGAATGTTGGGGAAGAGTGAACTGACTGACTTCTCTGTATTAATACTCCTGGAAAAAGTATTTTCTTTGGCTTTTTTATTAAAAAGTTTTAAGGAAGTTATCGAAAATGAAATCACACTCAACCTTTCAGGGGACTAAACATGCAAATGCACAAAACAAGCACACGTATATGCAATGGAAAAGTTTCAATACAGTAGAGAGAAAGTGGTGGGGCATGTTCCTGAATTCAACTGTCAGTTTAAACTTCCTTGAAGGGCATCAGAGGCACCGAGAGAACAAGCAGGAATAGGGAAAAAAGATGGCGTAGATACCCAGATGGGGATTGGTGCAGGAGCTAACAAAGGTAAGAACTAAACAGCAATGATATCAGTCACATGATCAAGTTCAATCATCATCAATCACTGAGCATTTGATTCCTTTCTCTGCTAACAAGTCAATCTAATCTAATCACAATTCTTTTCAATGCAAATGCACACTTTCAACACTTGGAGGACGAAGGAAAATTGCAGACCCCCCCAAAAATCCCCATTTCAACATTTACAGAGGATAGATCTCACATTTGAGAATGAGAACTAAAACATACTGCAGTACTTTATGAACATGTGATAGAGATTTAATTGGGGCTTTTCTGAGAAGTATGGCAACACTAAGACGGTCAACAACAGCTGGGGAGGCTGCAGAGCACAACACACAGACATGTGAGGAGGAGGACTTGGGTTTTTGGATGAGCTGAACAGAAATGTTCCCTCGATCACATTACACATTAGTACATCGTAGTACTAATTGAAGTTTTACGTACAGATAGTCGTTTGCATAGAAATGAAAAAACAGTCATTTTAAGAGCAACCTGACACTTTTTAAGCTATCAGAGCCACACAAAGAGAAAAGTGTATTCTCTTGGGTTTAACTTTCTTAATATCTTATACCAAAGATTCTGTTCAGTCGGGGTTAACTGTATTGAATTTATCATAGAGGATGTGACAGTGTTTGTACACAGTAATAGCACATTGTACTACCGGGCCGTAAATATCAGAGCTTTGTTGTATTAGATGAGAAGCGATGTCACTAGTCCCAGTTGGACAGCTTTAGAGGCAACATTTATTGGATCGTTTTCCTTGGTGACTTTACGTTGTTCTAAACTTCCATTTAAACAACCCATCACAGCTTTCACCTCAAATCCAATCCTGTTATTCATGCAGTTAAAATGTAGAAGCAATTCAGACGTTCCTTTATTCTAATTGAACTCACACATGCTGCTCCAGTGTCAAAAAATCAAACAGTATGTTCGCCCCATCTCTAATAGATGAAGCTTTTAATACGTGGTCAAATATGAGCATATTATCTTACCTCTACATTGACAATAAGTTTGCATCTTTTGAGCAGTTATCACATAAATGTAATATTCACTAGTCACATTTTTAGAGGAGACATTTTGTAACACCTAACTCACACTGCTTCCCTCACTGGTTTCTCTGCTAGACTCATTTTTTAAACGTCAATCATGTATTAAGCAGGATGTAATGCTTAACTCACACAATGTTACTGGTTTGGGTCGACATAAGAATAAATGGGAAACAGACCTGGGTGAAATAATTCCAGAGGCAATTTGGCATCAAATCATACAGAGGATTTATTCCTCCTCAATATGCCCTATGCACGCTGTAATTCAGTTTAAAGTTGTACATCGTTTGGTCCAAAGAGAAACTAGATGAAGTCAGATCTTGACCCAACATGTGATCGTTGCAAAGAGACTCCTGCCACATTGTTACATGTGTTCTGGACCTGCTCTGTAAGCTTTATGGCTTCTGGAGACTTTTTCTAGAATATGTTGGACAACAGTAGACCCCTCTCCACTAATTTCACTATTTAGTTTTGCCCCAGTGAACAATCCTGTTAATGGGTACCAAGCCAATAAGATGGCCTTCTGCTCCCTTATGGCCAGAAGACTTATACTATCCAAATGGAAAGACTCTGTCCCTCCAACATTTGGGCAAATAATGGAGGTTATGAGTTTTATCCACCTGAAATCATACATGCTGTAAGAGGTTGCACCAGGAAATTATATATCACTTGGCAACCATTTACATTGTTGAAGATATGGCAACTAACATCATAACAGTGTAACCTTCTTCTTCTTCTTCTACTTCTTCTTTCCACTTGCATTATGTCTTTGTCTGATCGATGTTCTTATTGTTGTCCTGCTGTAAGCTTACTGGTGATCCAATGCTCAGGGAATAGAGGATTGGACAGTTGTTTCTTTTGACTTTCCTGTGTTGTAGCTGTTATTGATAAGGTTTTGTGTCATACGTGGAAAATAAAAAAACACCTTGATAAAAATAATAATCAATTGGCGACTGCAGCAGCATTTTATTCAGAAATGAGAGAAAATCAAAAAATCTACATCACCACAATTCAATCTAGATTGGATTTTAACATGTATTTGTATGGAAATGATAACCGAATGAATGGATGATCAAGGGATGACTTTAAGTTGTTAACTGATTGACAGTGTGAAGGAAGTTGGAGTTAACTGGATCAATGAAGAACACAGTGGCCATCTCAACTATCTCAAACATCTCAGAAGGTTAAAGGCCTGACCAGGAGCCTAGATAGATAAGCAATCCATCCATCAATCAACAGGTCATCACCATGGCTTAAGCAGCTGACTGTATTATCTCAGAAATGTTTGCATAACCGAACCCAATGTTTAAGATGATGCAAATATGTAATCAAAAACATGTGATCTAGGCAATATGTTTTCATTTGATTCCAGTTTATTAAGTTTCAACCTGAAAACTTGTTAGAACAACTTTCTAGTGGTTCTCAACTGGTCTAGCCTCAGGACCCAACACCAACTCCCCTGTGAAAATTGTGGCCCAAATTTCGGATACTTTTCAACCAATCAGACTGAGTTAATGAAAAATTGTACAGTTTGGACCTCAGACGGTAAGCAAGCCGAAACACGTTGGTCTAATTTGTTTAAAAAAAAGTTGATCTTCATACTACAAGTGTTGCTGGAGCATTTTGACCTCTTCAAGTCTTTCACTCTTCATGCACCTTGCTAGTTGGAGAAGTTGTGCAAGAAAATCCCGCTTTGAGACCTCAGACGGTACAAAACATGTGAAAAAATAATAATAAATGGAACAAATCTAACAGGTTTAAAAAGCGCTATATGGGCTTTTAGACGGTTTCTTTTTCCAGGCACACATTCAGCGACCCACTAAAAACAGCTCTGCGACCCACTTTTGAGTCCCGAGTCGACCCATCACTTGAGAACCACTGCTCTATGCCTTCTTCTTTGGCCTCCATACTTAAGCCTTAAAAGAAAAAATAAGCGCCTTGGGCAAAATAATTCTGAAGTAGGCCTCCTGCATTTCTTGTTTCCTGCACAAAACTGGGGCAAAGGATCAAACTGACTACACTCAGACACAATAAACAGGAGCTCTACTTGACATGGGTTGCCAAGCTTGATTAATTCTTACATCAATTAGTGGTTTTATTCTAACATATTTTAGTCCAAGTAGGCTTCATGGTCTAATAATCTCAATCTGTGGTATTAACAGTGTTAATTTGGAGCATGGATCTAATGTTAGCCTGTTTCTAGGAAGGCAGAGAGAACGAGAGAGACAGGCAGAGAGGGGGGTGAGGAAGACAGACATAAGGGGCAGTCCCCTTGTAGGCGGGGAAACCTGGAGAACTACAAATACAGACTCAGCCTCAGCGTAACCAGATTAGCAGACACCAAGGGATAAACAGGCGACAAGACAAAGACTGAACACGGACGGACGTAATATTGTTTTTTTACAGGTAATGACTATTTAACTTGTTCAAGTTTGTTGCTACAAAGGTAATGATACACTGTTAAAGTTACTGAAACTGAATTACAGAGTCATGAGTGGAAAGTAGGATACAGAGCTGCTTACCGCCTCGTGGAGCCGACAAGAGGATGACGTAGCAGCTGGCTTTATTTCATCAGCTTCATTGGAGACAAATTGAACTGGTTTACATGTTGAAGAACCAGAATAAAACACAGCCTCAAACGAAATAGACTTCCGGTAGTGTTATATTTAAACATCATGTTTTGTGATTATCAAAGAAATGGTTAAATGGTGAGGAAACGGGACAAATTCAACCTCGTACGCGGTATTTCTGTAACAAATACAGGCTACTTTCTATTGTTCATACATTGCTTAACTCCGACGGAAAAAGGGAAACTATGTCCTAGCTTAGCAATTGACTGCACTTTAAAAATTGGCATATTAAGCTTTTATTGAGGTAAGGTGGTTTCCGGTGAGCTCGTGATGAAACTGACAGATGCTGTCTCATCAGAAAGTATGAAACAAACCATTTCAGTACTTGTTTGCTCATTTCAGTGTCTGTTAAGGCAGCTCATGCTAACAATACACATTGTAATGTAGGTAGGCTAGTAACTTTAAACTCTCAAGCGGTTTTCTGAGCTCCTTCTCGCTTTAGGCTTACATGCCCAAAGAGCTAACGTAAATGCGAACAGGCACAACAGAAATGTATTTCTGGCTTGGCATGAAGCAAGCTTTGAGGAGTCTAGCCATTGTTTTTCAAAAGGGAGGAACTGCAACAGGTGTGACTGTACAGCTCACGTGACCGGAAGTGTTCAGAACCCCCCCACCTATTCGAGTATTTGTTCTTTTTTTCTCTCATAGTGAATGTTTGGTCACATGGCCTTGTATTTGCAAAGCATTGGTGTTCAGGATCCTCATTTTCTGCCTTGGCTAAGCCTTACTAATCTTGACCTTTCTTATTTCTTTCTAACAAACTCAGATCTGACCATGAGTAAGGAAACAGAGATTGACATGAAGGAAGTGGAGCTAAATGAGCTGGACCCTGAGAAGCAGCCCATGACAGGCGATGGCCAGGCTGCAGCTGGAGAGAAAAATGGAAGCGTAAAGGTGAAAGTTCCTGAGGAAGAGGTAGCATTCACCGGCCTGTCCAAAGATGAGCTCATGAGGGTCGCTGGCACTCCAGGGTAAGACTGGACACGAAATAAATACCCGTTTTGTGGCATTAATCTGTGGGCATTTTAACATTTTTTTCAATCGTATCCCTTGTGTTTAGATGGGTGAGAACCCGTTGGGTGCTTCTTATCCTGTTTTGGCTGGGCTGGTTGGGAATGTTGGCCGGAGCTATTGTGATCATCGTCCAGGCCCCCCGCTGCAAACCCATCCCAGAGATGAACTGGTGGAATGAAGGACCTCTGTACCAGGTCTCTGATGTTGAGGCTTTCTCTGAGGGACTTAAAGGTAGGGTAGTTTAGTAAAACATGTATTTTTTGAGAATCTTACACATTTTTGTTCTCTTTAAATTCTTATGTGAAGTGTGATGGCTTTTTCTTATTGCTGATTGCCTGATGTTTTCTGTTTGTTTATTGCTAATTCTGCTATTATGCAAAATTGGGCTCTAGGATAATCCTTACTAAGTCTTGATTTTGTAACTCCCTCTTATTCACAAGGGATAAGTCTTGTGACAAGGTCTTCGGTTTCCTTATTTCTGCGTGTCCTACTTCAGCTGCACAGAGACCAAACTGCTGACTAGGCTGACAACGTGTGACTCAAGGTCTAAAGGACATAGAAAGCCTACGAGTCATGTCTTTCATATCTGTCCTACTCAAGCTAAAGGTTGAGTGACCTAGTACATTCACTGGCACTGGTAGTGTGCTCATATGTCTATATTTTTAGACCTTGTTTAAAATGACATTACTATTTTTAATTTTTTAGGCTTTAGACAGTTCTAACGCTCTAGGCAGAAGAAAAACATTTTATTTCCATTTTTTGTTTTTTTCTACTTAAGTTTGAGAACTCAGTAGAAAGTGAACAAAGTACTGCTGTATTTCAAAGAGCGTAGCCAGGGAGAACTCAGGTTTCAAACAGGCTTTTGGCAGAATTCCAACAACCACACGTGACCTGGTTGTATTTTCACATAGAGGACCTCCTTGTGGTTAGACTCCATATGGCCAACAGAGGGTGCAGAGGGAGGCATTCACATGCTCCTGCCTGAGTCTATTCCAACCTAAAAGACCTGCATTTTTTATTTATTTTTTTACGCCAAGGCAAACTGTCTCTGCTGCATTTTTGCCCCTCCTTCCTAACCCTGTGCCCTTGCTACCTTTCACACACCAACTCTCTGTTGTCTCTTACCCCATGGTGAAATTTGCACTGACACAACAAGTAACCCCTCCCTCCCTGCCCTTTTATACGTCCCTAGGTATTGAAGGAAAGTTGGATGAGATAAATAAGCTGAAGGTGAAAGGCCTGGTTTTTGGCCCCTTCCACACTGTCCAGGAAGACGTACCGTTAACCCTGAATCTTGAAGAGATTGAGCCAGAGCATGGTAAATTGGAAGACCTGAAAGTTTTCCTGGAGAAGGCCCACAAGAAGGGTGAGTAGTCAAGTCAAATCTGTTATTTTGGTGTACTCATTCTCAGTTCATGATAAATTAATTTGGGTCTACAAAAACTTTTTTTATTTTTCATTTACTCTTTCTCGTAGGTATTTCTGTGGTGCTCGATCTGACTCCAAACTACAAAGGAAAGGATTCATGGTTCAGCGGTACCACTGCTGACAGTGAAGTCATCGATAAAGTCAAGGTAGGGCTCACAGACGGCAAGGACTCTTGTCTGTAAATGTTGGATTGATAGTCTCAATTCATAGCACTGTTTGTGTTTTGGGTGTGTTGAAGCTAAAGTGCTCATGTTGTCTTCCAGGCTGCAGCAGAGTACTGGCTAGGTTTGGGCATTGATGGTATCAAGATATCTGAACTCTCTGTGGCGGCAAATTCTGTTGATTGGTCCAAGCTGAAGGAAACCGTCATAGGCAACCGCACTGAAGAAGACACCAAGAGAAAGTAAATAGGATTGTCTTTTCTGTTTTTCTTTGCTCTTGTTTGAGATGATCCCTGCAGAAAAGAGACTTTTTAATCATAAGGCTTCTGGATAAATATAAATTCTACCTACAGTAAAGAGGAACCAATGATTGTCAGTGATATTTTATTTTAACAGTTAACGTTTTAGAAAGTTATTTTCAAAGCAGCACTAACATGTCAGCAGACAGAGCTCCACAACAGAAGGTTGAGATTTAAAACATTCCAGTGCTGCAGGGGACTGTGGGAGGGAGTTAGGGAGAAACGAGTCAAAGGCTTTCACAGTCAGTGGCATTTTACACTCGTTTGTGTTAAAGCGACACCTTGTGGCCGATTACAATCAGAACTACATTATTGAGAATGACTTAAAACTGACTCTAATTTCACATTTCAAGGCCAGGGGTATTTAAAATTGTTGAATTTTGCAGTCAGAACCCTCTACTTTTTTTTTTTAATCAATATTTAACATCTTTACATTTACACATTGTGCAATTAACTGATCCTCATATGCCTTTGTTCTAAAACATGTTTTTTTTTTCACACTCTCTCACTCTCAGGGCTCTGATTGGTGTGGCTCAAAACATTTCAGCTGAAAACTTGTCTCTGCTCATCAACACCACTGGTGCAGATCTCGTCCTGTCCAACCTGCTGAGCCAAAAAAGTGGAGGTAGGCTGGAGTGCCTGAATTAACTGCATATGCACTCGGTGTTAATCTTCAGATTATTGCTGATTTTTGTAAAAAAAAAAATCATCTGAACATCTTAGAGGATTGTTATTGCTGGTAGTAATTTAAGATTTAAAATGTACAGGTAAGGAGCGCATCCAGGCCATGGACGTCCTCAATTCTCAGCAGAGAAGTCTGGGCTGGGGTTTAGGTGCTGCCAAAAAGGAGCAGATCTCCAAAGCGACAGGTCTGATCCGTCTCTACCAACTCCTGCTGTTGACCATGCCTGGAACCCCGGTGTTTACCTACGGAGATGAAATTGGCCTTTCTGCACAGGTAAGCTAAAAGAACAGCACAAGTGTTTAAATGTTTCAATGACCCCGCACATGTTTTGTTCATCAGAATGTTCCCTTCTTCCTTACCAGGGTGAAGAGTCTCCTAAGATGGTCTGGGGCATAGAGAAGGAACCTGCTGAAGGAGCTGCTGTCAATGAGACTGCAGAGGTAAGAGTGTGTTCATAGTAAATGTCAAAAAATGTTTACTACTATTATTCATTTGCTTTCAGTGTCCTAAAAAATGTCTTTAATTCTCACCCTAACAGGCTGAGCGAAAAGAACGCATCGTTGTTAAGAAGTGGTTCAAAACTCTTAGCGAGCTGCGAGGCAAAGAGCGCTCACTCCTCCATGGCGACTACTACTCTCTCTACTCCTCCGACTCATCCCTCGCTTTTCTACGTCTGTGGGACCAGAGCGAAAGATACATAACAGCTGTTAACTGGGGAACAAATCCCGAGAAGCTCAAATTCACTCTCACGCCTACAGGTAAGTTCATCGTTGAAAAGGAATATCTAATAACATGCTTTAAAAGTCTTCTTCTTTTTCTAACATTGTGATCTTTGTTCCCACAGAAGGAGTAGAGTTGCCAGAGATGGCCACAGTGAAGCTGTCAACTGATACAACTCTGGAGGCGGAGTCTAGCGTCAGCTTGGACGACTTCACTCTACAGCCAGGACAAGCGGTCCTGCTGCAGTTCCCCTATTCAGCCTAAAGATGGCGCCAAATTATAGTAGAGCTACCTTGAAATAAGAGTTGTTTTTAAAGAAGAATCTGGAGGTAGTCCTAATCCCTAGAAGTAAGATGAGAAATGATACAGGACGATTCTTTTTAGTGCAAGACATGGGACTCTTTCTCAGTTTATCTGGTCAGAACTGAATTGGGAGTAAGAAAGCCTGCCATACAGAATAGTGGCCATTATTAACTTTTGAATTCTTTTAGTTTTTATAAAGTTAAACATTTTTAATTTGTCTTTTTATTTTTACTCTGGGAAACATGCAGCCACCTCAGATGTGCACTCGTCAATTGAGCCTTTTTTATTTAAGTTTTGACTCCGCACATTGTTAAAAAATGTGACAGACATTCCATTCTTGTTCTGGGCATTCCTTTAGAAGTTATTCTGAGGGTGTATTTTTAAAGTGATTTGTTTTGGTGGTCATTTTAATGTATTTTTATTGGCTGTTTCTCTCAAGAAGTCCACGTATAAGTGTATGGTGGCTTGGTTTTAAAGTTTAAAGAGTGCTCCTACATAAAGTCTTGTCTTTGCGAACTGAAAGGAATAAACAGAAAAGTTCTGTACCAACTCCTGCATGTGTGTCATGTTCTTATTCTTCTCACAGTGCGTTTGATGTAGAGCGAGCTCTTTGTGCTTCAGATCATATCACAGGAGAAGTTGACTATTCAGTGTGTACAGGTGTGTGTGTGTAAGTGTGTCACAGATGTTCACAGAGGAAGCACATCTCAATACCATCCTCGGATGGGCTTTATCGGCTCATGCTTGATTCTAAAAATACACTGTGCACATACCTAAGAGTCTCACTTAATGGGTCAGACACTGACTACTGTAAAGAAACAACTCTCATAATCCCCTAAAATAAATTCAAAATGGCGGGGATTTTTTTTTTTACTTCAATACGTTGTAAAAAACAAGATAACCTGGATTTTCCCTTTCAGAATATCTCTTCTTTGTGTCTAACTTTGGCTTTATACATGAATATATAATCATGTCAATGAATTTAATACATTTATTCAGACACTTTATGAGATTAAAATCCAAACATTACGCCCTTTCATTTATCTCTCTAAGACGCTTACTATAGTGGAGAGTTTGCTTCACAGACAGCCGCCATTTTAGACTGAAGCATTGTATACAAGAGGATTAGCTTTACATACAGACCTTTTAATGTAAGTTAATTTTTGGGCCTTTTTGCCTTTAGTAGAACAGCTGAAGAGAGAGAGGACATGTTGGGAGGAGAGAGTGGGGGATGACATACAGTGTAATGTTTAAACCTAGCTGCTATGTTGTCTGTGTTATTGACGGCCTGAATGTTTTCTATACTGTTTTATGTATATGCAGAGCCTAAGGCAAATTTCCTCCTCTGGTGGACAATAAAGATTTATTCTATTCTATACAGCAAAGGGCCGAGATCGGATTCAAACCCACGGCCGCTGCTTGCTGCGCCCCTACAGTACATACTGAAATTTGATGTAAAACCCATTTTTTTCTAAACATGGACACAATTGATTTTCTGCTTTGTTTTAAATAAGAACATGTTCAATAAGAATGGCACAGATTGAGAAAGAAAGAAGGAAGGTTGCTTTTACTGTAAACCATCACAGCTCACTAACGCAAACTCAAGAATTTCCTTCAGGATTAATACAATTATATCTTATGGTATTACTTGAGTCACTTCACTTACTTAACATTGAACAGCGTTTACTTTCATACAACCAGAGGAAGCACTACACTTAGGACACGTTTCAGTTGTCTTACTTCAACGGTGCTCAAATGTTTTTCAGAGAGCACTATGTCACCTGTCAGCTGGTTTAAATGATATTTTCTCCTACATCTGGGTCTGCTACAAGATCAAAAAATGTGTACATTCTTGTCTCTCGTTCCTGTTTCTTAAATGATTTCATGACCTGTTAGATGCATTATGTCATCCTTGAACTGGGCCAAACCCTCAAGCTGGAAGGGACTTTACGCCTTTAAAAATATCTCAAGTAAGGAATTAGCTCTGACGTTAAAAAGCTGCTAAAACATAACGTTAGGAGCAATTAAAGTTCTGAATACAACAAAGGGCCACCCTCAAAGAGGCTGTTCTGCATGATGAGCACTTTTAGATGTTGTATCCTTGTTTTAATTACGTGTTGATTCATCACGTTTGGAAAGAGAATGTTGATGTTTTAAATAATTACTTCTGGTTTTGAAAATGTTGTACTTAAAGATAATAGTAATTCATCCTTAATGGTGTCCTCTCGTCGCTTGTTTAGTTGGGAGAATGTTTCACTTCATGCTAAATTAAACAACATTTACAACCAACCAACCAAAAATGACATTACTAACTACGCTAGAAATCAGAAGGTTTTTAAATTGCACGCTGGAATAGACTCAGAATCATCTCACTGTCAAAAATGCTAGTTTCTGACCTGTGTCACTAAATACTGTAGGTAAAGAAATGATCTTACAACGTGTGTATTTCCCATTCAGAACGTCATGTAAAAACCATCCTTTAGACAAAAAAGTCAAACAGAAAGTGAGGAAAATTCTCAACAGAGTTTCAGGGTCTTGTTACAATACAGGGCCGCCGTGTCTCTGTGGTATCACAGGGGAGGTTTGAAGTCGATGATACCGGGAATCAGAACCCGTCACAGCACCTCTGTGCTCACCCCCACGCCGCTGCGAAACCCAACCACGGTCTCACCCACCGCCATGTACACTCATGACTGACTCTCAGTCTGACTCTGACATGCACATACACCTTTTACATCATTTTTACATGAAGCTGCATGACCTTTCATTCACTTTCAAAAGGCACTGTAGAGAATGAGAGGATTTTTTACACTGAAATACAACACTGTATGTAATCCACACGCATCTGTCCCTCTAAAAAAGTCAATACTGTTTTTTTAACACCTTCAAATTGTTGTTAAAAATCAAGATTGTGTACTGCAAAAACAATAAAGCGAGAAACTCCACTCAATAGTCAAATGCTAACTCAGCCATTTAAGATGCACTTTATTGTTGGATACACTTTGATACCAAACAACATATTATAGTCTGAACATCGAATGTCAATCATACCCTGCTTCATGCAGTTTTATACAAACTAAACAGTAGTTCTTTAACATAGACCAAATAGCTCGCCTGCCTAGAGTCCTTACCAAGACCTAGAAAGTGGATCACATCGCCTCCAGTTCTGAGGTCTTTACACTTGCTCCCTATCTGTCCGAGAATAGATGTGAAATACTTTTGTTGGTCTATTATGCACTGAATACATTTTTTTGACCTTCTGATTAACTATGAACCATCAAGAACAATCAGGCCGTCCTGGACCGGTCTGCTTTCTGTCCCCAGAGTCAGAACCTAACACGGAGAAGCAGCATTCAGTTTCTATGTTCTGTATATCTGGAACAGACTTGCAGAAAACTGCAGGTCTGCTGAAACTCTCAGCTCTTTTAAATCACGGTTAAAGACTCACCTGATGTATACAGCTGCCGTTGATTAAATCAAATGATCTTATTAGATTAATTGGGGGGGGGTTTTGCATTTATTTGATAGGATGGTGGATAGAGTCGGAAACCGGGGAGAGAGAGAGAGAGAGAGAGCGAGAGAGAGAGAGAGAGAGAGAGAGCGAGAGAGAGAGAGAGAGAGAGTGGGGAATGACAGGCAGGAAAGTAACCACAGGTCGGACTCAAACCCAGGCTGCCAGCTTGGAGGACTAATCGCTGGACCACCTGTGCCCCAAAGGAAGTTATCTTAAGTAGTACTCATTTTAACTGTGTAAAACTGCACTTTTTCATTTTACTCTATTATTTTAAAACGGTCTTATTTTATTTTAGCTTCTGTTTTGCCGTTTTTTATTTAATCATCTATTCCATTTTTAATTGTTTGTTATAATAACTTTTATTTTATTTTAGCTTCTGTTTTGCCGTTTTTATTTAATCATCTATTCCATTTTTAATTGTTTGTTATAATAACTTTTAAATACCCTCTTTTTGTAATGCATCTTTCTCACTTTGTCATGATGCTTTTGATGTCTTTTGTGACGCACTTTGAATTGCCTTGTGGCTGAAATGGGCTATATAAGTACGTTTGTCTTGCAGTGCTTAAAATGTCGTGGTTCTGTTTTTCGTTTAAAGACGTCTTAAAGCCCGTAGGAGGGACTAACTTGTCCTGTTTTTGAACTTCTAGACCTCTGATTCTCTTCTTTGATCAACTACATCTGTTACTGTAGCAGCTGGATTGTTTGCCCCTTCTTCTCACATTAAAAAACACACACCATAACCCCATTCAGAATAACACTGGCTGAAGAGTCAGGCATGCTCTGAAGAATAAGTTAACATATTTTAAGAAAATGTTTAGTCCTGTGACAAATCCATTTTAATTTGAATGACAAACCTCTTTTTCATCCATCAGTCTTTAAGCTGTTAACTCAAGTGTCTCCTGGGTATGATTGTTGTTTTTATTATAAGTTTGTTTTCTCAGCTTAAGCGTCCTTCACTATGTTCATTATGCAACTATGAGCACCATCTTCTTTGTACTATTTCAGTTATTTGAGAGACAAAAGCTTTACAGTCACAGAGCTTCAGCAGAATGACATGTTTTAACCTCATTTCCTGCAAGAACAGTGTTGTAATTTTTTACAATTAATGAATACAGGTAAAAGCCTTTATTGCTATAAAAAGTGTGAAATATTAGATTGATTTGAAAAACCTTAAAGCAGTTGATGGTTATTCAATTTATTTCTAAAATATATTAAGCACTGATTTGTTCCACGTAAAGCTACAACTTCATGGTTAACTTGGCTTTAGCTTAAAAAAGACTAACACAAAATAGCTAGCCTGCCATAAGAAACCGCACCCATTAATATGATAGGAAAATTAAGGGGAACATAGAACAGAATAAATGGACCACATACTGTATAACACATTTTTGACTTTAAACAAAAAAAAATACCACCCACTAGTGTAAGATATCTGAAAAGTGACATATACGCAGCGGGTGTTTAAGGTATATTTTTTTCCTCATTTTACAGTAATTCTGCTTAATTGTTTTTTCATGTAATAACAGATTTTTTATTTTTTTATTTTCCCAACATATTTCAAAATGATAACTTTACTTCTCAGGTTAAACCATTTTTGTTTTGTTTTGCAACCAAAAAAATTGCAAACTAAATAAATGTATAACACTGCCTCATATTGGAGGTCTTCTCAACAAGTTACTGTTACTGTATCTGACTGAGAAACAGTCAGACTTATGGAGTAAACTTCACCAAACACAACTCAAAAAGTGTTGAATCTAAACTTTTGGTATTATCACACCAAGTTTGAATCAGTGTTATCAGCATTTGTGGCAGTTAAGCTGCGGCAAAATGGTTATATTTGAAACAATTTCTTTCGACAGTGAAGCAGAGTTACACATTAGAAAGTGGTGGTTGCATTGATTTGGCA
The DNA here is from genome assembly GCA_020745685.1 of Tautogolabrus adspersus. NCBI lineage: Eukaryota > Metazoa > Chordata > Actinopteri > Labriformes > Labridae > Tautogolabrus > Tautogolabrus adspersus. The sequence continues at coordinate 13,468,953 of CM036556.1, read as the reverse complement.
GAATTTGCCTTATTTCCCAGGCCAGTGTACAACCTGGTCAATGCGCACATTTTCTGCATATACAACACCAACTCTCTTGGGTGGTGATGGTGGAGATTCGGCATAAGTGATGGGTGACCGCTTTGTGAATGCAGGAGAATAAGACTTGTTGTAACCTCTGCCATGGCTTGTTGACACCAGTCACTGCAATAGACGAAGGACTAGCTACAATTGTGGTCTCACCTCTGGGACCTCATGAGGTAGGCTACTTGTGGATGCTGTACGTGTCGTCTAAGTCAAGGGTTCACAAACCTTTCTGCTTGTGACCCCCAAAATAGGGGTGCCATGGGGACCCCTATTGTCCCTGGAGGAGGAGGTTAAGGCATATAACAGTGCACAGACACACACACGCTAATGGGCCTATTCAAACACAGGTAACTCAAAAGACCAACACAGAATAATTCAACAGCCTAAAAAAACATGCATATATTTTATATAGTAATTTATTGTAAGAAAGGCTAGAAGCAGAATACAAGTAATTTCCTTGTATCGACTTTATGGCTGAGTGGACATACAGAACTTAAATGAACACACAGGTGTGTTCATGTTAATGTGTAAAGAGCAGCAGACACCTTCACTGTAGCCGTCATGTGCAAACTTCAAATGTAAGTATTTTTAAAAATTAATTTCATTTTCATTTCACTTTATAATTTGGGTTTTATTTGAAACTACTTCAGTATCTTTTTTTTTTTTTTACAATAATGGGCAATATATATAATTTTAAATTATTTTACATTTGTCTTAGTTTTTTGGAAGGCATCTCGCAACCCCCCCTCTGTGGCCGGCAACCCCATGGGGGGGTCCCAACCCCCACTTTGGGAACTGCTTTATCTATACCACTTAATTCACTACTTTCTGAATCAGACTCACTTAATTCATTATATTACATAAATGTGTTGCTGGTAGTGTAATCAGGGTCTTCAGAGTCCTAATCTGAGCCCCTGAGCATAACAAACCTATCTACAAGAGGCCTATACGACCCCTTAAAAGGTCTTCCTAATGTTTCATATTAGGAGGACACTGAGCAGCAATGCAAAGGACCCTTTGAGCAAATATAACTTTGACAAGAGGTTGCAAATATTTTCAAAGTGAAAGACAAAAGTGCAAATACCTGTTCAGAGATTGTTTACTGTCACTGCTCTAGAGTTTTATATGTGTGTGTAACATTAGGATGTATACGTAGGTAGGTGTATGTTCCTCTAAAAAAACAGACAACTCAATAGAAGATGAGGGACGAGAGGAGAAAAAAGCCCCCACACAAACTGAAAGTGTGTGTGTCTGGTGTGTGTGTGTGTGTGTGTGTGTGTGTGTTGTGTGTGTGTGTGTGTGTGTGTGTGTGTGTGTGTGTGTGTATGCATGCAAGTGTGTGTGTGTGTGTGTGTGCATGAGATTAAAGCCACACACTAGGGTGTTTTTTTCTTGTTTCCAGCATCACAATGACACAGCTTGTAAGACACACTAACACACACACACACACACACACACACACACACACACACCGCACGCACACACACACACACAGTGTCACTATGAAAAGGTGGATGAAAGACTCAAAGATCAACTAAAGACCGAGGGCGGCCGATCATCATTGGCGAAACTACATCACTCTCTCTCTCTCTCTCTCTCTCTCTCTCTCTCTCTCTCTCTCTCTCTCTCTCTCTTTCAGTATGTCTCTCTCTCTCTCTTTCAGTCTGTCTCTCTCCTCCCCCTTTCTCACACACATGTCTACCAACCAGCAGATCATACACACATGTGTTTCACTGGCACTGACACATCTGTAATGACTACTTAACAGGTAGGAAAACATTATCTTCGATTCTATTTCCATTAACAACATCATACAGCAGGAATTTTTTGAGAGTTTATTAGCATAAGTAGCAAACTCATATTACTTGTCCCCCTTCATTTTCCATTGTTGGCATCATTTAAGAGATACTTTTGTCCACTGAAACCTTTCTTAACCAACATAGCCGGTCAAATGTATGAAGTAAGTTGTAAGTTGCACATTATTTTCACGGGTATTTTTGAGTTTGCTTTGCATACGAGCACATGCTTGTTGGTAAATTCTGGAAAGTGTCTCATCCAGGTCAAAAAAGGAGCAGATAAGTATGGCCGTCTAGATGGATAATGTGCAAAAAAATATGGGTCTGAGAGTAAAGAAATATTATAGTTTATTACAATTTGATAGATGGAGGGATGGAGTTAGCTCACTTGGATTAAAGCCTTTGAAATCATTCTAATGGAAGTACCTTTGTTTAAAAAACATGTCTCCTCAGGGTGACTGTCGTCTTCACCGCTTCATGTTGCACAGTTAGAAATCAAATAAAGCCTGTCCCGTTGTAATATAGCAGTGTGTGCTCTAACCTTACTTGTAGCATTTCAGTGTTGTTATCCACAACATGACAGTGTTTACACAAGAAGAGGCTTAAAACCACAAGCTTTACCATGTTCACTGTCAACACTTTGTAGAGATATCATGATTCAGTTGAAGTTTCCCTCGACCCAGATAAGTTGAGAGGTATAAAGGGTTATTGTCTTACAAGGATCTATTAGAAAAATGCCGACTAAGTAACGCCACCTACATCAAATGTAATTTGTGGTTTAGGATGTAACAGAAGAAGAACATTTGTTTTTCTAAGTTGGTGCCGTGAACTGTTTTCTTGGGTTTTGAACATGTCTTTCCAAATTGAAGAAGACGAGTTTGTTTTGTTTGGTTCTATTTTTGTCCTCATTGATTTCGTGACCTCCTTTGACATCTGCAGACAGAACGGGGGCAACAACCGCTTCAGTGTTTAACGCTGTGAAGGAAGACTTCAGCGTCTGTGCCAATTGGCCTGAATTGAAAAGGATTGGTACTGAACTTCTTGTTCACAGTTAACACCAGAACTTGTGGGATCAGAATTAATTGTAGTTGGGAGTATTCACCTGTAAATGGCTTTACAGTAGCAGTGTTACAGTTACGTTGTTCGTGGCCTCATACAGTCAGTCTGGAAGGATAGATGGAATGAGGAAGTGGAAGAAGCTTTTTACAGGTTAAGATGCATTTCAGTGCTATCCAGAGTGGTATAACAATTAAGAAGATTCATATCTTACTGTTTAGTATTACATTCAATTATTGGGCCTCTCTTATACAATGCCTAGAAGATCTAAATACAGGCCATGTGTCTTAAACGTTAACTCTTTGAATGCATCAGCACGTCTAAAGCAGGACAAGAACAGGCAGCGGTAGAATAATTAGGTCTACGGTGTATTAAAAAAAGGTTTGTTCCTTGATACAACAATCGCTTCTTGCTCTTTGAAAGTGTGCCTAAGCTTTGTTAAGTATCATTCTGGCTGATTGAAAGTTTTTCCACGTAGTCTGGGTTAGACTGAAATCCTCATTTTGATTTGACATGATGTTTATGTGTTATTTTCCTTCCTTCCTTACGTAGCGTTGGCTTTATGTTGTACCAGACATTGTAGTGCTTAAAGCAATCCCACAACACACAACACGCGCTGCAGTGTCCCACAGGTGACAAAGTCTTTAGTCTCATCAGGCCTGGATACTCTTTTGTTGCTGGTCGATTGTTTGAAAGTTGCAGTAAGTTGTTGTGAGTGCAGTGTCTCTCTTCTCAAACTGAGAAACCTGTAGCATCTTAGCTTCTCATGCAGACATTACGTGTCTGTGGGCAGACAGTGAAGGTACGCTCATGGCCCTGAAAATGTTTAGTGTTCTCCAAACTGGTTGGAGCTCCTTGATGATGGGACAGCGAATTAATCAATGATGTGCATTTATCTGTTTGGTATCAGCGCATACCTTGCGTTTGAGTAATGTAACCTAAAATCTTTGATTAGAAACACAAAATGACTTTGTAACTTAGCAAGCTAAGTCATGTAAGCCGACTGCATCTGTCATCAATATGTAACTTTAAAGAACATAGCGGGCAAATCTATTTTTCTAAAGCTTGCAGTTATTTTTGACCCATTTGTTTCGTTGATATTGATTTCATTTACCTTGTAATTCTACAGTAGTGTCATTTGTGAGTGGGTAAAATCGTAACGTTCCAAAATGATTAAGAGTCATTCAAGTAAGACGTGAAAAATACAAGACATGTCTTTTATAATTTTCTAAAACAACAGCAAACAAGAGTAGTATCTACAGCAATGCAAAGGAGTGCAAAGGTCCATAACATGCATCATCCATCAGGACTAAACATTTAAACACACCAGCTTCAGTGCAGAGGACATCTCCACACTCACTTATTGATGTAAATTCACTGATAACTATCTGATCACTGCTCACCAGTTTTCAGGAACAGTGAGGTCGATCATCAGTGTGAAAAAAAACAATATAAATCCTGCAAAAATTAAAAAGGTTAAACTTCTACTTGGATCACATCACATCAGTGAAGCTGGCATACAGTACCAAGCTTTAAACACTCAGGACAACGAGGGGAAATTCAGGCGTTGCAGCAGCACAAAAGACGAGTAGCAAAAATGTTAGAACAAAATCAAAAAGAAAAACAGAATAGATAAGATAAATACAAATAAAACAGGAGGTGTGTACAACTGGAATAATAAAGGAGTGACGGGTGAACTGTACAGGACACTAAAGACAGTCTGTGAAGTGAACAGCAAGTTAAAGAGACAAGTGATGATTTAAAGTGACTTGATTTGATTACTGGAAACCGAGTTACGTAAACAGCCGTGTAGGCGAATCAAATACAGTTTGATATGGAGTAATACTATAGTATACGGTGCGTTTAGGAGGAGGTGAGATATTCAGTTATGATACAGAGCAGGATGACAGTATAATAAGAGTGCAGTTATCAAGTTCACCCTTTGTACACCTCTGTGACCTGTATGTTTAATGTATTCAGAATGAAGTCATTTGTATACATAATTCATCATCTCAAGTCTCGGCACTTTGTGAAAGATGAAAGGGAAAAATGATTATCCGTATATTCTCTATCAGCAGAGTCACGTTTTGTGAGTTAGTACTCGCGATCCTGAATGAAATAGAAATATGATTGTAGAGTTGATATCAACTTCTATCTTTATACAACCCGCTCACATGTTTTACATGACGTTGAGTGCTTCATAACTTCATGAGCTTTTTGAATGTTACCTGAGAGGTGATTTGAAACTACAGTAAAATGCTGAATCTGAAAGTTTTGGTCAGTCTGCGCTTGCTGTTAAATTCAATCCAGTGACATTTAGATTACACCTTACACATGGCCGTGCACTGTTTTTCTGGACCTCCGTAGATACCAAACTTTAGCATATCTTACCATCTGTATTAGCGGTTAAAGCTCATACATTTACGTCACGTGAAACTGCTAACGCTGTAACTGCTAACGCTGTAACTTCCCTCGATATCTCGGTGGAACCACATAGTTAAAACAACAGAAGTGTTTTAAGGCCATAGTGTTGTTATCATCATTGATCATTTCATGAGTTTTTTTTTCACAGTATTTTAGATGGAACTGTAAACCCTTTACGTGTAAAACATTTAAGTTTGAAAGAAGACTTAAGCAGCTTTAACAGGAGGTATAGGTTAGCGTTGTGTGTGCATAGTGAAGGCTCTGAAACATCGTTTGTGCAATCACGCTTATACTGTAGGTACCAAAGTTCTGGTCAAGCTGATTTTCAGGCCCACAGTCTTTTATGTCATGAGAGCAAAAAGGGACACCCGATGCATATAATGGAAAATTGTCTGCTTTAAAAAGTAAAGTAAACAAACCCGACAATAAAATCCGACTAATAAAATAAAATCAAAAACGAAAATCGCAGAGGTAAAAGCATTTTTGTAAAAGAATGTCTTAAGTAGAGATGTTAAACAAGGGACTGACTTTGCAAGTCTGATCTTCCTCTGACAGGCCTGTTCCAAAGTCTGGGTGCTCTGACAGCAAAGGCCCTGTTCCCTTTAGTTTTTAGCCTGGACCTTGGAACAGCCCTGTAGGGCTCTGCCAGAGGATCTCAGACTGCGTCCCTGGTTCATAAGGGGTTAAAAGCTCAGAAATATAAAAAGGGGCCAGCCCCATGTTGTGCCTTAAAAGTAATTAAAAGAATCTTAAAATTAATTCTAAAATCAACAGTGAAGGGATGCTAAGATTGGCGTGATATGGCACAAAATATCAATGAAACCATTTTTCTTGCCACTCGTTGGGCATATTTAGTAGACCTTCCCCCCAGTCCTTTTCATTTAATGTACGAATCTCTTTTCAAAATATCGACTTTAACTCCTTTAACGACTTTAAAAACGCATATCCGACCTTATACTTCTTTTGCTTCTTTTTCACAATTTCTATGTTCATTACTCAAGATTAGAAAAAAAAACTTGACTGTCTGAGAAAAGATCCCTTTTACCTACTTCTTGTGTGATGAACAGTTTCAGTTCTACGCATTCACTATGTTATGTACGCTGTCATGTTTTTGAGGCGATGTTAAACTCTCTTGTTTTGTCCGTAGTGCACACATACAGTACACAGCGTCAGCATAGACCATGTTATTATAATGACAAGTTACCTTAAAGGTAATGACCTTATTCTGTGTTCACTTTGACAGCACCACAACGGAACTAGTTGTCACTTTTTATTAGTTGGCGTTGGATATCTCCCCTCATTCAGTAAGTCTGTTGCCGCCAGTCACGGAAAAGGCGGCTTCAGAGAAAAAAAAGTTGAGAGAAAAAGTCCAGACACTCGTCTCTCTTTCCCCCTCCTCTGCTCCCGCAACTTTTTCAAGTGAATTTGAGAGAAAACCAGAGAAGCGTCTCCCCCCGTACACACTCCTCCACACGCCACTTCCTCCTCTCACATTTCTTTCATTCACACACGATTTTTTTATTCAGTTCAGCGTTTTGTTGCTCTACACAACTAGAAAACAAATCCGCATTATGTCAGAATCGCATGTGTAAAGAATATAGGATGAGCTGAATTTAAGATACACAGACCGAAAAGTCCAAAAATTCTGTAAGAACCACTCTAATTTCAGTTTACGCCTTTGAACGCCAGACTTAAAGCCTAACATAGGTACATAAAACAAGCTTTACATGAATACTCTCTCTCCCTATTCTTTCCATTTCACTTAAGTGTTGAAAATCTTCAAACAATGTAATTTTATCTCAAATGATGTAACTACATTTTTTCTGGGGGATTAGATTTTTGGGCTTTTGCCATATTTGACAGGACGGTGCTCGATTAGGAAATCAGGAGAGAGAGTGAGGAATGACATGTGGGAAGGGAGAGCCACAGGCCAGACTTGAACCTGGGCCGCCCGCTTGGAGGACTGCAGCCTCCGTACATGGGGACCTAACTGCTAGGCCATCAGCGTCCCATCTTAATAAAACGTACAAGGCCGCATGGTGGATTTTTAAGTTGACTCTTGTAACATAACAAAGTCATCTTCGTGTCTTTGCACGCACAACATAAAAGAGTCAAAAATGAAGCTGTGCTGATTTTAGTGTGGATTTTTGAGGACTTTGACTATGTGTAGGGGGGCGGCTGCACATGTAAAGAGGGTTCATTTGGAATATACAGTATGTCTTCATCTTGGTGCCTTTGCAGCGCATGTTACAAATGACTCAGATATCATTATTGATAAATGTGTTTGATATGCGTGTGAAAAAATGAATTATAGGAGCTGAAACATTGGCCGTGAAAACCTCAGATTTAAAACACTCGTATGAAATGTTAAGCGATGCTGGTTATCCATAGCAGTCTTAATGGACCTCCAGTGACATCAAACGTTCATGAAACGTTGAAGATATTATAATTTATGCTAAAATTGAGGTTATGTGTGTTAAGGTTGTGTAGTTACCACATTATTATCTAGTTCATGTTAATGCTGAGGTTTTCCCGTTATGAGATATAGTCACACTGTACAAGTGACCTCAGCATTAACATGATCACCTACACACACACTCAGACAGACACACACTTTTGCTCCTTTTCTCCCCTCCCCCTCTTTGGAACATGATAGGTTACTTTGATAGACGATCAAAAAACACTGATTATTTGAACTGATTGTAACGGCTGTTGTTCATTTATTAGCCTGGGATTAGAAGTGTTTTGGACACGTACTAAATGCACTATTTGATCAGTGGGCACATTCAGTTTGATACGTATTTGTCTTGGATTTGCTTCACAAAAGTAATGTTTAAGCTCTGTGTTTGTACGCAGATCACAGATCATGGCGCTTAAAGTTTCACTCATGATTGTCAATCACACAATATTGAGAGTCCTACAGCTCTGGCACGCTCTCTTCTAGGTTTCGCTTGCATGTTGTTTGATCGGTGAAACCTTTTTAAAAATAAATTCAAGATTCAGCTTAAAACAAATGGTCAGTTTTGAAAATTTAAAGTGTGATTATAATTTTTTTTTTCAAAATGGATGTTCTCATTTTGGACACAATTAGTAATCTGCTCATTGAAGTACTTCCTTTCAATAGTTCCAGTTAATGATTTTTCATACATTTACTTTTTAAGTCAAACATGTTCGTTATGCAGTCTTACTTAAGGTAATGACACCACATGATAATTAGATCTGAGGACTGTGTAAGTAATAGGTCGCAGTATATTTGAAATATGAAGGAATCAATTGGTTTCTAACCCAATAAAAAAACCTGTGTAAATTAGACAGAACCATCATCACCAAACAAACTCCTGAAAATGTCCCAAATTCTAGGGGCGAATGCATTGATGACGCAAATTGCCAAATTTTCATCCCACCTGTACTCTGACTTTGTCCTCAAAGCCCCCTATAGTAAGTTTGGGGCAGCCCATGTGTGAATGCAGCGACCCTCTGAGGTCGACGCAGTCCTATACAGCATAACAAGATTGTTTTTACATCATCAGCTCTAAAAAGAGAAAGGTTACGGTAAAGCAATTTACTGTAAAATCCACTCTCTTCGTCACATCGGCGGCTTTCAGGGGATAAATTCTGTGTGTTTATGCAACATCCAGAGGCTTTTCTATCCAACTGAGAAGATCAGTGTATATTCAGTGACTATCCATAATTAAATTGTACATTTTAGTGAAATAGTGTTATTTCTGTTAGCTCAATCGGCTAAAGTGGACGCTGCTCAGAAGCTGTATCTGCAACCAGCTGACATGTAAGGGCCAATGAGAAGCAAGTGCAGCCTGAAATGGACCTCACGGCCTGCTATAAGCACAGAAATACAAAAGATAGATTTGATTTGAATGGATTCACCCTGTTCAGCTTTTTCCAGTATCAGATGATCTGGGCTCTTTAAAAAAAATGGCCTAGAGGGACATATCTCAAGGTAAAGGAGTGTGATATGGCCGCCTGGATATCACAAGGTAAAGGAGTGTGATATGGCCGCCTGGGTCACTGCAGACACTGATTTCTTACAGTAATGGCAAAACTAACATTTTACACAAATTGCGTTAGTTGAATTTCTCAAATAAATGGCTAGACTTATGATCTGTGATATCTCCAGTGTTTATTTCACTTCCCCCTGATCACCCAGGACCATAGGAGAACCCATTTAGGAGGCCAAAACGTCATAGTCCTTGTTGTTTTACATTTATTTCAACATATACTGTAAAATTTCATTTTCGCTTTTAATAAAAAAAAATATTTATTGTGTAATAACTATAAGGGACTTCATGTGACATCCTTGGGGGGGGGATAGATACTCTGATTCCCCAGGTTGTCCTGGGAAAAAAAAAAAAACAGAAGTATATAACATGGTTGTGCATTGCTCTGGAGAGATTAAACACGCCTTTTTACAGAAGGAGACCAAGTGCTAAAAAGTTAGGGGGAAATGTCTGAGACCTCAGACGGTTCATGATGTTTCTGTCACATCACTGGTGTAAGAAGTTGTGATCGTCATGCGAGTAATGAATCTGCTGCATAACCTTTTCTGTTGCCAGCATGCCTCTCTCCACTCGCTCATTTATAATGTGTATAAGTCCAACAATTACGTAGCATTGATAAAAAGGCAAATTACTTGCCATTACAGTGTCGGACTCTGTCGCAAACGTCTTTTTGTCCCTCGTGTCTTCCCTCCTGAGGGAGCGATACGTGTGTATCAGCAACTCAGGAAGATTTCAGACAGACTGTCCCGACATTTTCTGGAAAATGCACACGTGAAAAACGCTTGTCAAGTGATGGAATATTTTTAACTTCATTTTGATGTCCCCATAATCACACATAGCAGTTCACAAAATAGGATGCAGAAGATTTGCGTTTGCGTTTGTTACATACATTCAATTTAATTTAATTCAAACTGACTTTTCCCCCGAGTTTCTGTACTTGTCTATACCGTGTGTATGTGTAGTGAATTGTCTGTCAGGTTATTATGGTTCAAAGGCTTGCTGTCCTGTCAGGTGGTCGTGTTTGTGGTTACATGTGAATGTGTGAGTGTGTGTTTTTGGGTTACATGACATAACAAAGGTAAATAAAAACATAATACTAGCATTTCAAGACTTGGGTTCTTATTCATAAACTACTTTTCTTATGGGGTGCGAGGTGGTGGGGTAAGTGGGTGGGCGAGTGGGATGGGCTGCAGGGTGTTTAGAGGGATCCCTGAACCTCATCGTTAGTCGTTTTTCTTCCTTCCTGTTTCCATTCTCTCTCACTTCCTGTCAGCTGACTCAGCCGGTGAATCTTGATCTGGTAAACATCTAAGCCACCGCCTCACACACACATACACACACACACACACACACACACAAGCACACGCACACGCATACACACACACACACACACTAATCCATATGCACACACACGATTGAGGTCTGAAAGATACATGCATTTCTCACACGTACAAACACCTGTATCACACCACACACTAAAATGACTGTACCATCTTATATAACAGCTTATAAATGAATCCTGTATAATACATTTGCATTAATGTTATTAGAAGTGTAAAAAGAACTGATAAGAAACTTCTAAGATTAATTCATTTTATTCTAATTACAAAGTGAAGTAACACAACCTCAGTAGAAATGTATTTTCAAAGAAAGGAACAACAAAAATCTACAAAAGGACAAGAGAGTCCGGAAAGGGGCGCCAGAAAAGAACTTCGGTTCAAAGTAGATAGAAAGCTGACGGATAAAAGCGAGCAAACAACAGAAGAAGAAAGGCACAATAAGAAAGAGAGAAAGAGAGAGAGATAAGGACAGGCAAGAGACGAAAAGACAGACAGAGAACTAGAGGAGGAGGGGGGGGGGGGGGCAGAGAGATAAAGATAGCTGAAAGGAGGGAGATCCGTCAGCATTTGTTTCCTCAGGATGTGGTTACCCACGACGACGACGAAAAGGCAGAGAGCAACATCACTACCCTGGTCCCCCTCTGACACCTGCAAGAGTGTGTATGACTGTGTGAAAGTCAGAGTGTGTGTGTGTGTGTGTGTGTGTGTGTGTGTGTGTATCAGTGAGGAACTGAGTGAGTAAATGAGTGTGAGCATATGTCTGTTTGTGAAAAGTGCGTATGCGGTCGGTGTATGATGGTGTGTCAATTGTGCTAAATGTGTGTGTGTTTGTCTTTGAATGTGTTTAAGTGTGTGTGTGTGTGTGTGTGTGTGTGTGTGTGTGTTTTCGTGTGTATTGGCCGTCAAGAGTGCAGAGAGGCAGATAGGAAGCACTTTGTGAGAGGCTAAATCTGAACGGGGAAATTATCAGACCAACACGGGACAGTAAGGAGTGGAAAAGCATTGAAATTCAGAGAACACCATGAAGAAAATAAGAAGAACAACAACCGGGACTCGAAAACATGAACACCAGAAGACGAATATATGCCAAAAGGAAATTAAGCGCCGAGAACTGGTAAAAAAAAAACAACTGCAAAAAAACCTACCGTGTAATTCTCTTTTCACCTCATCTTCCCTCCTTCTTCGTTCTCTCTCTCTTACTCACTCATTGTCCTATTTAGAGCAGAATGTGGTTTCAAGTTCGAAAGAAAAACCAACCAATACGTAGTGACACAATACAGCCTTTGTGTACACAAGGTGATTTTCCAAAAAGAAGCCGTGAAACTTGTTCAAGGAGATGAAGATAAAGTACACGGTTATGCAGCCTCTACTCATGAAAGTACAGAGATAACGTAGCAGAATTAGCTTCTCATTAGCTTCTTTTCCGTCTGTATAGTTCCCTTCGGTTTTACTTCGAACCCCGTTACTGAACTTAACTACAACAAACAACCTGTCTATGGGTAACAAATAGCCACCACTTAAATGTAACAATCTTAGCATAAAAGCTCAAGAGAAATCATTTTGAATAAAAATGGTGCCATAACTACTTTTAACTTAGAGCTTGACTGAATGACTCACTCATTTGTAGTCTAAGTAAGCTACGATAGCAATTAGCATAAATATGGCTTTGGATATTCAATCAATGTACCACTGGAAATATTTGATACTACTTAATCACTTGTTCATTTTAAAAGCAGAAAAGTGCAGGGAGTGATATTCTGTAAAGGTATAAAAAAAACATTTTCCAAAGATCAGGGGCGTATCCAACTTTTTTGTCTGGGGTTGCACGACTGAGGGATCGACTTATATCGTTGGCATTCGTGTGCACACATATATTAATTTCATTTAGTTATAAATGAAAGTGTTCTATCTACACTTATTGCATCTCCTTCAAAGAAACAATAAAATGGTAACATGTAAATTATCTTAGATTAAATCTTTAAGGACTCAAAAAGACGATGTTTGTCCAAAGTTACAATTTTAAGTACTTACAAAAATTCTGTTTTCGGTACTGAAACATTACTAGTTAGTTTATTGAAGGTAAGACAGTGTGCAGGAGTTTGCTTTTACTTTTTTATGGACTCATTTCTTTCCTACGCACCTGTCTCAGGAAGTATATGTGCAAGGTTTTTAATTACAATTTAAAGTACAAACAAAAGCATATATGCTCAATTGACATGTAAGGGAAACTAATAGCAGTGTGTTGCAACACACATGGAATAGTTGATTTTAACACAAGTATGGCATCTGACAAAGCAGAGAGCCAATCATACTTTTATTATGATTTTTAGGTGGCACCTGAGGAGGCCAAAGAGATTATAAAGGGGGCCCATGCCACTCTTGGACACGCCACTGCCAAAGATATGTCTTAAACCATAGGTTGGAAACGTTTTTCCTTTCAAGGGCCATTCCAATTTTTGAAAATACTTTGAGGGCCAAACAAATTACTGAACACTGGCGTAGTTTAGTCGAACATGCATGCCACAGTTTCAATTTAACTTCAAATGATTTCACATTTGAAAGCAGAAAGCTGAAAAGCTGGTAGGGACTTTAGAGCTTGACGTTCAGTTCTGAAAGGTACTTGGTAATGTCCACCATGAAGCCAAATCACCACCACAACACGTTATCCTTTGGTCTCCATGAAGTGATCTTCCTTCAGTTTGTAAAACTGTGTGAGCATATGTTGGAGCTCCTTACTCAGATTCCCTCAGTAGCTCTTTGAACTGGCCGCTGTTAAGCCCTCTGCTTTTGATGAAGTTCGTGATGGAAACAACAGTTGTCATAACACTGTGTTGTTTCAGGAAATGTGCACACAGACTCCTGATGTATGATACGTTGGCATACAACTAAATCATTTGGTTCAAGACTGAGACGACTAATTTCTTCTTTGACTAGTGCAATAAAAATGTATCGCTGGCCAACAATGGCTTTTGCTACGTCCGATGCCAGGCTCCGCCATTTGGCCTTGCAAGTTACTACATTTGGCATGTTTTGAGCTGTATTGGAGCTTCTTATTGGATTTTTTTTCATCACTGCCAACGCGTTCCCACAAACCAGTCACACTGGCTTGCCTTTTACGTCCACAAAAAGATAATTGTCCATTTCTCTTGAAAAGTGAGACATTCTGCATCTACTTTTCTTTTCTTGACAACCGCCAAGATGCATTTTAGCGACGTTGCATAACCGCTAGGTCTGTTGCCTTGTCAGATGCCCCCCCCAGTTTGCCTTAAAACGTCCTCTCTTGGGGGTTTCTTTTATTGCAGAAAAATGCCATTTTTGTTTGGTTATTGTTTGTGTGTTTCTGAGTTTCCTTAATTTAATTTATGAATTGCATTATCCCATTCCCCACCCTGTTTAAACCTTCAGTTAACCCTGCATTGTGACAGACTGTCATGGCTCACAACCTACTGCTGAAGGTTTACTTTTGTGAAGTCATACTTATTACATTTTCTCTGTCTTTCCTTAGGCCTTCTAGCTTTACCTTGCTAGCTATCATGGATGACCATTCCTCCACCCAATCCTTCCACAACCACAACCACCACCACCAAACACAGTTACCATCCTTTCACCTCGCCTTGCCCAACCTTCAGAACACTGAAGTGGGATATCTGTCCTCTCGTCATGCCCTGGATCCTCTGAGGCAATATGGAGGTAGAGAAGATGAATCCAAAACCTCCTTCACGGCTTCAAACGCCTATACCAACGAAAGGAGGGGTAGCAATGGAGATGACAGAGGCTTGCTGAATGCAAGTGGTGGCAGTTTGGATGTCAACTCGGGAGGCCATTTTGATGGACAAAATGTTCGAGGTGGCAAGTTTGGTGACACTTTGTTTGGTGTTTGCAAAAAAGAGGAGATTTGGGAGGATGGGGAGAGTTGTGAAAGCGCTGCAGACCATTTTAACAGTGAAGGAGGTTGCTACAATCACACAAACAATTTTTTCTACACTTCAAATTGTGGCAGTGAAGTAAACAAAGTAAACTATAATAATTGTGTTGATGCTAGCTATGAAGCTAAACGGGAAACAGTTCACAACAGTGAGGCTAATGCTAGCCACTCTTTCAGACAAAAAACGTCCTACATCAAGAGTGAATCAGGGATATGTAGTGATGACCGTGTAAATTATTGTAGGACTGATTCAAGAGTTAGTGATAATTATTTAGGAAGAGAGGAGGATTTTGGTTCCAGCTGTGGCTCAGGTGAGGATCAGCAACAACTAGCAGAGGTTGAGGGAGCCTGGCCGAGTGTCTCCCCCTTCAGTCAGACCGAAGAAGGCAGGTGGAGAGGAACAGAAGCCACCTCCTCAGGATGCCCATCCCACAGATCACCTATAGGAATCATCAGTGGGATGCACACTCAGAAACTGGACTCTTTCTCTGAAGCTTTCCTCTCCCAACGAAGGATAAGGTTCCCTAAGATTCCCATTGGGGATTCCTCTCAACAGATCTGGGGTTTTGGAGAAAGGGGAGACGAAAAACACAGCTTTGCTTTTGATTCAGACTCCTACCTGCCTCCCTCCTCCTCTTCATCACCTGCTCACCCCACTCTTCCATCTTTTCCTTCTCCTCCCACATCTTCTCACCTCATGTCTTCTGTTCTTAGCCCGCCTCCAACACCTCTACCTCCTTCTTCCCAATCCCCTTCAAAAATGGACTCTCCAATTGCATCTGGGGGATATGGACATTCACTGCCCCAAGGGGGAGAACCAGTTGGTGCACTCCAGTTTTTTGCCTCCCACCTTCAGTGTTTCCCATCTGTCCATACCGCTGGGAAGATATGGAATTTTCCACTGCCGTCGCACTGCTTTCCACAATCATCGGGAGACAACAGCAACATGACATCTCCTCATGGTAGAAACTATGGCAACATTACAGGTTAGCTAGTGTGTTTTTTAAAGTAAAAGAATGTATAATAGTAAGATTTGATTCAAGGTAACTGTGTAAGTGGTCAAAATCAAATGCACATGAGGACAGCAGGCAAAAGAAATAGAAATAGTGTATGCGTGCGTAGGCTTCCACAAGACTGTGTCTGGTGTAAAATTGTCCTGTTTGCACAGACAGCATTGATGTTCACAGGTCTTTTTGTTGCCTTGTTTTGTCTGACTGTCTGCCATATTTAAATGATAAAGCAGTTTTGCATTATTACTGAGCATTGCCAACATCATTACAAAACCATAACATTCCTTTTTTTCTACCATTTGTGTCCTCCTCTTCTAATTCTTTCAGTCTCACACAACATCCCTCCTTATCCAGAATCGTCACTCCTCACTTCCTCTACGGACCAGCCATCATTTCACCCAATCAGAGCCCTCCGTCCCCCTAATACTCCATCCCTCCATTCGTCCCCTCATCTTTCCTCTCGTTCATCTCATCTTTCCAGTCAACATTATGAGGCAGCAGAAAAGACAACACATCACATGATGACCCAGCAAGTAAAAAATGGGCTCATTCTGGACCAGTCACAGGTACAGTCTGGTGCTTCCTCTATTTTTCACCACAGGAAACAATTTGAGCTGACATTTGGGGAAATAAGGTTGTCACGTTTTTGGCATATACTGTATAAAACATTGATGTAGTCCCAGTGATTTCAACCATAGGTTTCTAAGGAAGCACGGTTAAACCAAAGATGGCGGTCGCCATATTGGAAATTCTGACTCTACCTAACTTTTGTCAATGTAGTAGCAGGTAAAGAGGTGGAGTTTGACCTCTAGGCAAACAGCTACAATGTGCCCACCTGTCAGTCGAATCAGCCAAGACCCTTATTTTGCTTTATTATGCAAAAATCTAAATATAATCAAATGAAGGAGTTATTTAAAAAAAAGAAACATCCCTACATTTTTTCCAATGGAAATGAACTACATAGACCAAAACTGTTTTTTTTTTTTGTACCAAGCTGTAAAGATGTTAAATTCTGCAGTGAAAATGGACATTTAAACATGGGGATTCTTTAGCTTTGGAGTGAGCCTCAAGTTGATACTCAAGTAACTGCAGTTTTTTGTACTTTTGCTTTGGCTTCATTTTTCCACACCAGGGTTTGACGCTTGGTTGTGCGCCCAAATTTATGAGGACACCTTTACTTGATGAATAGCCTTCGCTAGCATGCATAATGATGTTTAAACCATAATTTTTTTTTTAAAGTTTATTTGTCATTTGACTTATTTGTAGTGGTTACTAGGAAGTGGTATCATGTAAACTAAGGTGGTTTGAACTGGTTTAAATGAATTTCCAGCATGTTAGCCTGAAAATGCAAGGCTTTCAGCTTAAGAATACTTGGAACATATGTCATGACCTAGCAGACACCACTATGCTTATTGTAGGGGTGTTTCAATGCAAGCTAGCATCCAAAATAAACACAAAATGAAAATGTTAAAAAACAAGTCAAATTTCTAAGGGCATTGCGTGGTTGGCAAATTGACGTCACTCCTCTATCAACAAAGCCCATGACACTGAGGAGGCAACACAGCTACATCTACAGCTGAAATGTGCAGAAGCAGTGGGCGTACACATACATGCTTGTTTGTCAAGAAATTACGTCAGCTCAAACTACATATCTGCGTCTCAAACCACAGCCTGAGTCTGGGGTTTTATTTTTAAACATGTTGAATAGGTTCAGTATGTAAATGACACAGATTTGGAGATTGCCAAACATGTTTTTTACCCTTGATAGACCGAAGCTAAATATGTCAGGGACCTATATTTGTTTTGTAGTCAAGAATTAATGGAAGAATGCAAAATAACTTATTTTAGATGCCTGTGCAGAGGTTTCCAAACTGCAAATGCATTTTACATTAAAAGGGCTTTTATGTGTTTACAGAAACAAGCCTCCAAGGCATACTCTGGAACTCCATTTCCCAGCATCCTTCACTCCACAAGGGATCAGAGAAGGGGTCACTACACTCCACGACCCCTACTCAATCCTGAACGCAGAGGGAAGGGGCTGTACTCCTGCCTCTCGTCTCTCCATCACAGAGAGGAGGAAGCGGCAGTAGAAGAGGAGGATGAGTGTGGTGTTTTTCCGTAAGTACAAGACTGAGGAAAAGAATCGCTTGGGTCTCATTTCGATATGACTTTCTTATTTATCATGATGTCTTGAAAACAAAGTTAAGAGTAAGGTTATGTGCTGTATTACAGTAGGTATTACATTTTTTCACTTTCCTTTATTTCCTTCTTTCCAGGTCTGTCAACGTGGGTCGTGATTTCCAGGCAGAGCTTCCTCCATGTTTTGTAGATCGCGAAGGGTCAGAGGTGTGGTCAGCAGAGGAGGAATCCCTCAGGGAACAGCTACTCTGGAAACCATGGGGCATGCTGGAAGCCAGTACTGACACACAAGACCAAGGTACATTTAATGCTCAGCTTTCAAACTTAAACTTTTGTAAAATTAGCACATAGGGGGCCATTGAATACTCATTCTTCGGGAAGCATTACAAGCAAATGACAAGGTCAGGCTACCTTATCTGACAGAATATGTATGAATTATTTTAGCTGCTCATGTTTTTGGTATTTACATCTGTTTATGCACAGTGGAGAAGCTGTTGTCCATGTGCAGTTCTAGCTGCTTACCAGGAGGGGGCAGCAACATAGAGCTGGCTCTGCACTGTCTGCACTACTGTCAGGGGGACATAAAGGTAAGAAGTGAAAAGGAGTATTCAATGCTTTCTTTCTTTCTTTCTTTCCTCCATCATGGCTTACTTCCATGCACCATGACTCAACTACTCATGATCTTTCTTTCCCCATTGCATGCCTCATCTTCCTGTTCTCTGCCTCCTCCCCCTCTCTTATGCACAGGCCACAATGGATATGCTGCTGTTCTCGCAGCCATTACCAACAGGAGACTACCACTACTCTGGTAACCTTTTATTTTGTACCTCAGTGAAGATCTATGAATAAAATATTGAAAGCAAGCACATTTAGGGGTTTCTCAACAACAGCCAATAGCTGAATGCATGTTAGCGTATGAGTCAGCAAAGGAGTACATTCCTTCTGTATGTACAATAGTAGCCTTTGTTGAAGCCTAAACCTCCATCCACTTTCATCACATGCCCCCGACACCCCCAATCTCTCTCTAGCTCTCTCTCTCACACACAAACAGCCTCCCTCTCAGTTTCTTTTGCCCCCTTGTGTAATCAAATCCACCAAAAAACACGTGAAGAACGCAGTATACAATGTTCTGTCATATAAAAGTGGGTGTATTTCTTGATACTTTTCTACTGTCTTGGGTCCTGACATGTAGGAGAAACATCTCCTGTGTCCTTAACCACATTCGGCTGAGTTGCTGCATGACTTTACATATTATATTACAGGGTTGCATGATGTGGCATTGCACCAAGTTGTGCATTGTGGGACTCTTGGTGTTGTTGACTTTTTGCCATCTTATTGTCCTCCTCTCTCTCTGTAGGTAGTGATTTGTGGTTGGATAGCGAAAAAAATCGTTTCAGTGCAGCGCTGCAAACTTATGGAAAAGACTTTTCGCTCATCCAGAAACTGGTACAACTTTTATTCATGCATGGTTTGTTATTTGTGCAGCATTCTTGAAAGATTTGCTTCTCCATGTTTTCTTTTTTCTAATCGGGATTAGCCAAAGCCCCAAGTTCACTAAAATCTATGCTCTGTTATTGCATTAGTACTATTTCTGAAGCTGCACAATTGTATGTGTGTTTGCGTGTGTATGCACGTGCAGGTGAGGACTAAAACCACGTGCCAGTGTGTTGAATTTTACTACCTAAGCAAGAAGCTCCTGGACAAGCAGAAGAAACTGAAGGCAGAGGCGAGCAGAGATGGAGAACTGGAGCAGCAAAAAAGTGTAAGGAACAATTTAAAAAGCAGATTATAAATCTGTTTAAAATCTTTTTGCCTCTTGTCAAGCTGTCCCAGCTGAACAAAGAACTTTGGCACCCCATGATGTTTATTTAAGTTTGTGTTATACTATCAGGACTGTTCCTTTAGTTCTCATCCTCATTTTAGCTTTCTCTCTCTTCCTGTTGTTGACATTGTCCAGTGGGAAGCTGACTTTCCCATGATGCTCTGTGTGCTCCATGGCGTCAGATTATAGAACTGAAACAAATGTAATAGAAAATAAAGTTTAGCCTTGAAGAATACAAAGTATTTGTAGTATTCGTGTAGTCATCTGTAATGAGATAAATGCATTAGATGGTTATCTGGTGTGGAATGCAGCTTAACAAGTCAATCACAGCAAAGTAGCTTACAATTGGTTCTGTTTTCATAGGCAACACCCATCTGTCGGCCAGTGGATAGACAGAATGTACTTCAGGAGGCGGTTCCTGTGCCCTCATTGGCTAGTTTCTTCCCCTGCAAGCTGTGTGGCAAGTGAGTACAACCAGTCACACAAGATGAAGCTCCAAAACAAATTGTGTTTGACTTCAGGGCAAGACAACAGATGGTTTAGATTTTCTAGTCCTTTTTTTTTTATCCAGTCTTTCTCCTTCCTGTTTCCTTAAGAATGTTCTATAAAATCAAGTCCCGTAATGCGCACATGAAGATCCACCGCCAGCCTCAGGAGGACTGGACTGACAGGCGGCTTCAGCAACAGATCCTCACCCAGCGTCTGATTCTGAGTAGTCCCAACAACTTCGTTCCCACAGCAGGCAGTGCTCTGCTGCAGCCCCAGCCTCCATGTCTGACTGTTGCCTCCTCTGGCCCAACTGGAACGTCAAACAACATCAACAAAGCAGACAATGTCCTAAACTATATATCAAACAGAAACGCCAGTGTCTCCGATCAAAGCACCGTGGTGACTTATAGCAACATCTCTGATGCAAACTCTCATGTAATCAATAATATTCATGGTGGTGACTCAAATCAAGAAGAGTCCACCTCTGTCTTACCTTTCCATCAGTCATGGGGCTCATTTGGACATGGCACTAGCCAAGCTCCCTTTTACTACAACACAGAAGGGAAAGAGGACGTAGGAGATGGGACAGTGGAGGGAAAAGAGGGGATGAACTGGCAGTAGTGTCTAACTTTCCATGAGCATTACTACCACTGAGGATAGAGACAAACAGAGGTGTGTTCTTAAACTCAAACTAAGTTTGATTCAAACTTAAGTGCTTTTTACAAACTTATTTTGGTAAAATGTTATTTTTTTGTAAATTGATAATTTTTCTGTTGTTAATTGTTTACTTTAATTTGTTGTATATTTAATTGTTTTTGTGCATGCAACATTTGAATCATTTTGAAGTCTTTGGTTTGAGCCAGGCTAGTTGTTTCTTCTTGTTTTCTATCTTTGTGCTAAGCTAAGCTAACTGTCCACCAGAATGTGGCAGTAGGAATGAGCGTGGTTTCCATTTTCTCATCAAATGAGGACAATAGTGTATTTTCACAAACATTAACTGTGTAATCAGGAATTACACAAGCAGACACACATCTGTACAGACAGACACACTCAGCCTGCTGGAACGGTTTGATATAACAACATAATGGGCTAATATTGACCATGGAGGACCGTCTCCTCAGGTCGTGAACCAAAAACAAACCTGTTGATGGTTAACTACAGTGACACTCTCTCTCTCTCTGTGTGTGTGTGTGTGTGTGTGTGTGTGAGATGGGTCTATTATGAATTTACATAAGGAAAATTAAACTATATTTCAAGAAGAAATAAAGATACCCCTTGTGTAAATGATGGTATGTAGATATTAGCTGATTTTTATTCTGAATTCACAGAATGCCTCCACTGATGAGATCAATTATTTACGTATCTGTCTGGGGCTAAGGTTCATTCTCATGGCGGTGAGTATTCTTTGGTCCCATATCTTCACGAGTGTTTCTGCCACCATAACAGTGATAACAGTGTTTGTAAAGGTTTGTATATGGCATGGATGTCTGCCCATGTTTATATTATGGACTTAATGTCCTTCAAGGTGTCCTTGTTAAAGACACATATGTCCGAGTCAGCAGGTTCTGGGCTCAGTGGATGACTGAATATGTGTTCAATTGCTACATATATGTATCAGCGTGCAGGTATGTTTTTTTGTATTAATAAAACATTTGTCCCCTATAAAAGTCTACAAAAGCCTTTAAACTGGTTCCTGTCAGGGACTAAAGTCCAACCTGACTAGCACACATTATCTGCCCTATTTTCCCCGTCTGACAACTGTTTTTCTTCACCTTGTACTTATGTAATAAAGAGAAGGAGCTCTTTCTTATGAATAAATGTGCTAAAGCAGTGTGCAATTTGTCCTTACTCATTGCTGTTGGAGGCCAGAGCCATGATAGGCTTTAAAACTGTTTGCAACCAGCATTAAATAGAGTCAAATGAATCAAATGGGCGCTTAGAGGGTTGTAATTTGATTAGGTTTGACAGGTGGATAGTTGTGTGCGGCTGGAGATTTTGTTCTCTATTCTTTTGCATTAATAAGGTAGGAATCAGAGCAGCAGAGATGAGAGAGAGAGAGAGAGAGAGCAAAAGCATGTAGAAAAAGGGGGAGAGGGAGACTAGACCAATAGGGTGAGGGAAGGGGGGCCTGAGGAGAGAATAAACAAAGGAGTCAAAGCACTGGCCACATGTATTCATGGGGAGCTCTTTGCCAGTTAACTGTGCTCATGTGCCAACCACAGCCCGTCCAACTTTCACTTGTTTGCCATAGCAGTGGCGATAAACAAAAGGAACAATTTCAACCATGTGATTTGGTGACAAGAGTCAGTAACAAATAACCAAAGCTCAAAAATGAAGTGATAAGGTATACAGAACTGTTCCTTTATTAATTATATGTAATATGTGTCGCATAGTAAGACATCCGTACAATATTTTACATTAGAGAGTGATAACATCTGTTTAGTAAAATATAATAATTGATATAATAGGGGGGCCTTTACCACCCCTGGCCACCCCCTGGCTCCGCCCCTTCAACAGGGTTAGCTAATGCTAGCATTTTATTACTTTACAGCTGAACACTGTACATTTTTCCCACAATAACTATCTCATTACAGACGTTTTGACTTGTCATAATAGGAAAACAACAGGTGTGACTCATTAATGAGGGCCAAGTTTCATTAAACTTGCATTTATTAATATTTTGTCTTTTGGAATAAGAGGAAGCTGCTAACACAGAGATTATCTCAGGCCTTCCAGAAAACTCAAAGTAAAGTCAAATTAACCAGCATGTACAAGAGCAGAGACGTATTCCTAAACTTTAAAAGCTTCATCTCTCAAAACTTATCATTTTAAAGGTGCAGTATGTAGTTTTGGTAGAGAAATGTGAAAGTTGGAGAAGTGTACAGATTCTGTGGTATATGTACTCTCTACACAAACTGTCCTCAGGGGAAAATTTGGTCGCTGGAACACCGTTTGAAGATAAAATGCTACACGAGACGTTATGGTGTTGGGCCCGCATCAGTGAAACCGTAACTCTCCTGGTAGCTTTTCAGCTTCAAAAGGGGTTCCAGGGACCCATTTTTTCTTTGAATAAAATGTGTGTATTCAGTTCAGAAAATAGAGCATTGAATTGTTTCACTTCTCCAACTTTCCCATTTCACTACCAAATCTACATAGTGCACCTTTAAGTCTGTTCAAAGTGCAAAAATATTGCAGGGAAAACGGAAGAGAAAGTAATTCAATATGACTTAAAATGACTGTAACACCTGACCTGACAATAAAGATTACTCCCTTTTTCACTTTTATAGGGCTAGTAAAGCAAATCAGAATCAGAATCGGGTTTTATTGCCAAGTACATTCTCTGTGGTTAAAACAAGCCACTCTCTAGAAGTAAGACAGTCATAACATCTTAGTACATGCATTACCTGAAATGTACATGAGTCTGGGAAAAACTCAGCAGGGGCTACTTAAACACATCCCCACTCATCTTCGTCTACTAAAAAAGAAAGGTAAGTTGTTGGAACTTGTTTGGCTCTCTTTGAGAACAGGTGATAAAGGTGATTTTTATGACTTATAAGATACTGTACATGTGGGTTGTGTGCTGTCATTGACACAGTTAAAGGTTGGAATCTGTTATATAATCCTTGGCGCAGCCTTCACATTATTATGATTAAACAGGAACATTTATTCTCTCTCCCTCTGCTGCTAAAATTTGTTATTAAATTAAGGCAATACAACGCTTGATAAGTGGATGCCAGGGAAGAGTTTTTCCTAGACTCATGTACATTTCAGGTAATGCATGTACTAAGATGTTATGACTGTCTTACTTCTAGAGAGTGGCTTGTTTTAACCACAGAGAACATACAGATCTTTTTCAAAAAGGAACAAAATTTGCATGCTAAAAACCATTGTCAAATATTCTGCTCCCTTAGGAGAGCAAAAGGTCACTGAATGGTCAATATTTATTTAACCCTGCCAAACCCACTCTGTAATATTTGCGAACTCTTTTAGGTACACAAAATGACAACAGAACCAAGACTGAGAGTCTGTAACACAGAGAAGGAGCCTCATAAAAATTCTTTTGGCTAGTTCCAATGTGGCATAGCTACTCCAGCACTGGTGATGTAACACTTTGGCACACTGTCATTGGCCCATTTCTGAGCTGACTCTCGCTGCTGCAAAGGAGCTGTGTGAGAGACTTTGAGAGTATGGTGTTAATCACAACCTTTAAAGGTCTGCCCGAGGCCTAACAGAGGAAGAGACAATGGGTGTCAGACAGATAAGGAGAGTGCAGTATGTTTAAAATTCATTAAAAAATTCTGAGTGTATTCAGAAAAATAGGCCAATATAAAGACACATTTTTGGCTATTTGAATCGCTCCAGAACCCCAAATGAAATTTTTCTTTTGGGCTCCATATACTTTCTATTTAACTAATTCCTTTTGAAACATACATCATTATTGCTAATGCCTAAACGTGGTTGATTTTGAATGTGTGTCATAGGACTGCCATCAACTTAGACTTTGTAATCTTGAACAGATAAGAGAGCACATAAAAGTTGAGAAACAATCATGAGCGTGTCGCGGCCTTGTGAATGATTGTGTCTGTGGAGATACTGAATTCCATTCTTGCATCACGACATGTAGTTGATCTTCTTATTTATGGCGTAGGGGAGACAGTTGTGCACATTCCTCACTAGATTATATGTTCATTGGTAATTAAAATATGATAACAATAAATATGTTTCAGGCTGAACGTGTCAGTATGGCATTTTCAAATGAAGATGCAGTGTGCATGTGAATCGCATGTTTTTTATTGAGAGAAAGCATAGTAGTCTATTGTCCACTTTACAAAGCAGGACTACAAAGCACCATTTTAAGAGCCTGTAATCAAATCCTTCCCTTTTCAGTTTTCCTGCACCGGACCTTTTTTCTTTCATACTGTGCACCACAACTGATCTCTCTTGTACTCTCTCTTTCTCCTTTCTCACTAGCTCCACTTTTTAAAGTTACTTGATAGGCTAAGGACTTCACTCGAAGTTGAGATTAAGTTCTTTCAAGTTATTCTGATCATTTTGGAGTTAGTATACACACATGTAGAAAGAGAACAAATCAAGAATAGTCAAGAAGCATGTAATTAAAGAAGTCTAAAAGAAAAAAAAACAAGTTCTTACCTGTCATGCACATAACTGGTAGCTAGCACAACCTTGCTATCTGTCATTAGCATAGGCCTATTAATGAAAAGCAAATGTATGAACAAAATAAATGTTCTGGATTTTAAAGTCTCAAATGCATATTGCATATTATTAACATGATACAAGTTCGTTTTGTGTGTAAACATATATGTTTTTATAGCAAATTTCAATTTGCTTAATTAGTATATAGGCTACCTTGTTTGCATTGACTTTAAGACAAACAGAGTTAACCTATGTTGCCATTCATTGAAAAGTCAATGCGTCAGTTCCAAATGAACACTTATGCATCCTTTTTGTATTAGTTACTTATTACAGCAGACATTTAGACTTGTCATAACCCCCTATATTTACTCTTTATGGTCATAATCGTCATAACCTGAAAACCACAGGTGTGACCAATAGTAATTCCCTTTAACCTAGGCCTACATTCACAGGGTTTTAGTCTTTTTGAATAACAGAGAATTATGTTGAAAGCTGTTTAATTTCAGTTGTGTCTTCAGGCGTTTGGTAAGTCCAATATTTACATTTCTATTAGCTCTGTTTTGGTCTTTACTTACCCTTTAGGGATGTAGCTAGCCATCAAACCTAGCCAATGTTTAACATTTCGTGCGAGGCAGTTAGCAAGGTAGCACCTGTTTTTTGTCACCATAAAAAAGTTTGGTCAGCCTATAGCCACTGGTTTATTAATGACCACGTTATTCCTGCTAACACAAATGCCTTGCTGTTATTTATAAAAGCCTATCATGAGGTCCTTGTAGCTTTTTCTTGGAAACCATTTCGACATGACGCAGTAAGAAATACTGCAAGCCACGTCATAATTAAAAACACCTGTGCTTTTCTTAAGCAGGTGACAATTTCTGCTGTGAAAAGGGCATTTGTTTTGTTAATAATATGGAATTATTATTAATGGGGCTGTAAAGTTTAGTTTCAGGGTGGCCATTTGCCTTCATTAGGCTACCTCATATCTCCTTTCCTTATCTCGTATTATGTCTTGTACACACAGAGCTCTCCATAGTCCCGGGCACTTTAAATCCTGCCGCTCGCTGAGCTTTGACATGCCCTCTTCTGTGATTGGTGTTCGGCTAAGGGGGTGTCTGGTTGCGTCATGCCAAAGAGAGGGATGAAAGCTTATGGAGAGAGAGATAGAGGGGAGGGGGGTGAGAGAGAAGGGGGAGAGAGAGAGAGAGAGAGAGAGATTAACAGGGAGTAAGAGGCAGGCGCAGTAGCAGACTCCTATATCCGCCTGACGGAGACGGACGGTGCCAGCTGCTAGCTAAGTTAGCAATAGTATACAGTTAGCAACTAGCTTCAGAGTCCTAGCGCCTTTCACACACATGAGGGACTGAGCAAGAGTGTGTTGGTGAATGTGAGCGTGTATGACAGCGTGCGTGTCACCGCCTTGAGTGCCCGCTCGGCCGTCCCGAAGTCACTCCGTGTGCTTGTGTGTAGCCTACCTGTGTGTGCGCGCGAGTTTGTGTATATATAAACCCCCTATCTCCTTCCTCATCCGAGCAGCAGTGTGTCTGTGTTTGTGTATGTGTTAGGAGGAAAAGAGAAGACGCACACGTAAACACACTGTGATAAGTCTGCAGGTTACACTCGGTGTCCGGTTACTTGACAGAGGGATTCACAGCATCAACTGTCACCGACACAGCACCAGCATGTGAGTACTGATGGGTAACGCGTGTGCATGCGATTGGTCTGCGTCCTGTGTGTGTGCATGTGGCTGTCATTGAGTGCATTTGACATAAAAGCAAACCATTTCCCCTTCTTCCTGAGCTTCTTATTAGCTACAACATTACTTGCATGCGTGTGCGCTAACGTGGAAAGAAACGACGTTTCAAGTTCAGCGAGTCCAGCTGTCATAGCCACACAGTTGCTCGAGACAGAACCAAACTCAGTGACAAACTTGTTTAGGAGGTAGCCTAAATATTGACATCTAGGCTATCTGTTTGCTAGCATGACTGCATAAGTTTTCGCATGGCTAACTTTGACTGAAATGTTCACATGGAAACTTCATTGCAATAGTTGCCGAAGAGGGGTCAAAAAGGGCTTTGAAGTTGTTGTAAGATGACCCTAGCACGTTTTCCAATGTAGTTTTGCTTGAATGATTTTCAACCTTTACAAGACATGCATCTAAGGCTGCTTTTGTCACAGAATACCCACTGTGTGCTTCTTACCCACACGTTACTTTAGACTTTATTGTCCCCGTGGGGAAATTCTTTGGATGGTAGGGTGCAATAAAACTCTGTGGGGCTCCTCAAGGATGGGTGTATTTATTTGGGAACCTTGGAATTTAATAGGAATTTGTATCAACACAGAAGGGACTATATTTTCCACTGTGCCTGTAAAAATGAGAAGAAATGCCTGTTTACATGTTGGAGCTTGTACATTGCGCAACATGCTTGTTTTATGTGAGCTGCACATCAAAGGGGCTTGTGTGTGTAGTCATTTTTCTCACTGATTGTATGTTTTGAGGAAATTTGATCTCCACCCTTTGACCTTTGAACATTCATGTGTATGTATTGTCAGATTCTTTTGAGTGCACAGTTTGTTCATCCTCAGAGCAACCTATACTCTGCTTTGAAGAGTGGTACATGCAGAACAGCTGTCCCGTTCCAGAGCTGAGGAGGCTCAGTGTGAGCTGTGCAGTGATCAAACCAAGGACAGTGATCTTAAAAAGTCCTACGCAGAACTTGCTTTAATTCCCAAAGCAGGGAAGGGATCAGAAACATTCATTGGGAACTCTGAAATCACTGTAGTAGCCTTGTGTGTTTGACTGATTCATCTTTGTTACACCTGTTGCAATGATGCAGGAACAATTTTTAAATACTTGAGGCAACATCTGTTATAGCTTATTAAGAAACATGCAGACATTTCAATGCTTCCTTTTTCATATACTGTAACTTGAGTATATATATCTAATGCATATCTCTAATGCAGCCTTTGTAGTCTTGACCTCTCAGTTTCCTACTTGGATCCTCAAAAATAATCATTGTGTGCTTCAATGTTGTTAGAAAGGCAATTTCACTGCTGTGTTCAGCAGTTGTTATTAAAGAGACATCACTTGTTGAGCTGTTATGATTGCTACAAGGCAGCGAGATCAAGAGTAAGTATGCCATAAAGTCATGCAGTCCATTCTGGATTATGAAATTCACCTCAGACATTACAACATGCTGCTTTTTCTGTTGATGGTACTTTGGGCTCAACAAGAGCGTCAGTATTTTGCAACTGTTGTACATTTGTGTTGAAGTAGGCTGGTACTATGGAGGTAGTCCAGGGATGGTCAGACTATATCATATTTCAGCAAGAAAAGTTAAAATAATAATTTTTAACCCTACGGTGTCACTCAAACATTTTTGTCCAAAAAGGTGATTTTCTCTCTCTTTTATTTTGCTATCATTTTGACTCTGTTACTGCATATGGAACTTTTTTGTAAATGTTTTTTTTGATACTTTTTAAAATTCCAAATGCAGTTTTTCTAATGCGTCTATACGACACTGTGTACAGATTTACTACCCTCTTGAGCCACTTGTGGACAAAATGTCAACTTCCCAGAACTGCTATAAAAATAACCCATCATACTTAACATAAAACATGAAATGATTCCCCCGCTGATATACTGTCGTTACCTTGACTCTATCCCTGTGATGTTTTATTCTGCTTCTTATTTTCTTGTTAAAAGAAAATATATCAAAATAAGGAGTTTTTATTAGCCTCATAGTACTGAGACTGACAATATTGTATTTTTGTAATTGTATTTATGGTTCAGAGAGTGATCCACTGTGATTAACGATTACACAGGAGACTACATGAAGATGTTGTGTCAGCAGTATCCGTAGACTCCTTTTTCCCTCAGGGTTAATTGAGGTCAAAGGGGAGTCTACACAGGATGTGTCATTACAGAACGTTGGTTACCTTTGTAAGAAAGAGAGCAGAGGTTTACAAAAAAAGATTTTGGTGCATTTGAAGCTTCCCTCTTTCGTAAGAAGGAACCGTAAAAGTAGTGACCAGGAGGTGTTCCTTTTCATAAAGCAGAGTCAAGTTTAGCAGAATGGATCCTGCAGGACTTTTTTTTTTTTTTTTAGAGTTTTAGTTGACATTCCTCTCGGCCTCACAACAATTTTGTGTGAATGTATCCCCTTAAAGCTGCTGCTGTTACCAGCAAAAAGACATTAACATGCTCTCAGAATTACTCAAGAATTATGTAATAAGTCTTGTACCATGCAGACTGTAGCAGCAGGAGGCTGGAGCTTTTTGTTGATACAGCTGGGGAGGAGGACAGTGAAAGTCAAGAGCAAAACGCATCAGTGTCATTTGGCATAAACAATGTCAGTGTGCCACAACTAGAACTTTGCTATAGACTACAGCTCTGTTTATGTACTATGTTCATAGAGGAACATCTTTTCTGCTTAATGTATATTGAAGATTAGTGTTGAAATATGTGTTACAGGAGGAATGCCCTTTGTGCTTTGATTTCAGGGGCATCTTCTATGTACAGGTAGTTATAGGCCAAAGGGTTCTTTTCCAGGTCCTGAGGATTTCTTTTTAGAATTTTTTTCCCAAGACTGCTTGGGGATTGGAACCCATGATCTAGCTTTCCACAAACTCAATACCGTAATAAGCTGCCACTTCCTACTTTTAAGTGCAGTCACAACCGTTTGTTTTGTCCTCAAATACTGCAACTAAGTAACCTTGCTCCTGCTCACAGAATGTGTTGCTCTGACTTAGGGACCCTTCAGACCTCAGCTGTGTGTATGGTTTCATATTCTGAAGAAGCTGTGATTTTTTTTTGAAGTGACTTTGAATAAGAACTCAAAGACATTTATGTTATGATAGGACACAAGCTGTTTTTCACTTTCTAATTTTATGGAAACATAAAAACTCCATGCGTTTTGTGTTTGATCAGCTCTAATTTAGTATCAGCGGAGGTTACACACAGTCATCTATTACCAGGTAATGGGCAGGTAGAGCAGAGGAGGAGACTGCTGATGTGTAAAGAAGGAGGAAGGAAGAGAGTGTGGATGAATGCACACCTGTTATCTATTCTTGGCTGTTTACTCACCATTCTAAAAGATTTCACGTTATTTCCATTTTTACATTCGACTCTTTTGCAACCAGTGTACGTAGATGTATGTGTGCCAGTGTGAGGCAATCTGTGGTTGAAACATGTTGAGGCTAGAGCTCTGTTCCTCTGGGTGTCTCTTCAGCTTCACCCTGTCTGACCCACCAGTGGGCTCATATTGCATGCTGTGCTGCACCGGTTTCTTAAACTCAGCAAATTCAGTTTATAGTTAAAGTACTAAAGAAGTCGGGATGAACCATTGGAAATATGTTTATAAAGTGTTACAGATACACAAGAAAGCAAGAGTCATTCTTTAAATGCATTAATGGCTTTTCCAAACTATCCATATTTGGCATTTGAGTGTTTCAAATGTCATATAGAGCAAGGAGAAAAAAGGATCTGATGTGATGCTCCTTTTTTGCCTCAAAGTATTTTGTTGGAATCGCTGCATCTTTCATGTGAGGTGATTGTTGCCCTGTTTGATTTATTTTCTCTCTCAGGCCTAATTTTACTGACTTACTCGACAAGGGTTTTCAAAACTCCCATAAAAATGTTTCACGGGCTGTTTTATGTTTTAAACCATACTATCCTATGCAGTCCTATGCTTTGGGAAGCATGTGTTTTTTCAAAGGCCACAAAGGAATAAATAGTCCCCTTGGTGAGTGTCATTTTTCTCTTATCTTTTATGGTGAAATCCCGTACAGGACATCAGTGCCTTTGCCTGTTTTCAGGCCTCTGACGTGTTTGGTATTGAACTCAAAGGATGAGAAGGCAGTTATTGCCCAAGTGCAGGCAGATAACAGTGTGTATGCATGTGCCTCATGGTCTGCAAATTAGAGCAAAGTGAATGCTAGATTTGTGTGTTTGTGTGTCACACTATCTCTGGCTGTGTACGTCAAAAACAGAACAGAACTTTGATCTGGGAGAAGTTAATGGATGAACCAGAAATCGGCTCTTGTTCTTTTAAGAAGCCCAACACACAGAGTTTATTCTCAGTAGCCTTTAACCCTTTGAAGGGGAGTGTCTGATGTTTGTCATGCTTTAGCCGTGCTTTGGCTGATACACTCTGACTGAGGATAGTTTGGGTTATTGATAAACTTGGCTGTGACGAGACTTGTGCTTTATGTTGTTTGTTCCACAGTCTGCCTTCCACCAAACACGTACAGAGTTTGGTCAATGCATCAGGCCCTAATGACTTTCTTACCCAATGTGAAGCATGGAAAGCCTCCTGTTCAAATACTCAAATTTATTGACACGCTTTTTGCACGTTTTAAAGTCTTAATCAGTGCAGTTAGATTTTATGCATTGGAATACTGGGATCACATGAGTGACATGACCTCTGACCTATTGTGACTTAGCTTACAGGCCACTTGACAAAACTGATCCCATGTGTAAGCCAAGTAATCCAGCTGAAAGAGCTTTCTTTGGTTAGGGTTGTTGGAAAAAAGGAAACGTTTTTAAGATGACTTGGATTTTCTGTCACTGTTGATATTCACCTTTGGGTACTAATAAAGAAACCTTGGTAGAGGTACATATCCCCAAGTCTCCTCACTCAAACTGTAGGGCATGATAACAGACAGTTTGATACTCTAAAGCAGTCCATGTAGATCGTCTTTGGAAGAGATCCCCTTTTTTAAAACATACTGTGTTACTGTTTTATTATGGTGTTGCTCTTTTTTGGTGTGAGCGTGCAGATTTGAATAACATTATGTTTGAGCAAAGTTTATTAGATCTATGAGTTATTAGTTGACATGACTGGCTGTGTTTATCGTTTAAAATGTCAAAGTTTAATCAAAATATAAACGGCCAATCAAAGAGTCCACGACGATTGAAAGATACTGATTCTGCCTGAGTCTGTCTAATCTGCATTACCGGATGCTGTAGCTGGACTTGTAGATACTGTGCAGACAATAAGGATGATATTAATGGCAGTAATTCAGACAGTGGATTCCTTATTGACTGTTGTGCTGGTAGAGTTTTGCAAGATGAAGTTTATTGCATTTTCAAACAAGTAGTAATTGATTTTGTAGCTAACTGATGATACTGATGTGTTGTGGGACTTTACCCGGATCATCTCAGAGCATGAGAACTGAACTTGGACTTGATTCTGTTTTGACTGATGATTATCGATGGTAAGAGATAACTAATGTTTGTTTTTATGAAGAAAAGACACCATGTTTGAACCTTTTTCTTTCTGGTCCCAATGACTAACCGTGAATAACTCTAAAGTAAACGTAAATGTATCATGCAGTCTGTTACGTTGCATCATCCGGCTCTCCACACTGCATTGCAAGTCAACAACGTAAGTTGTCTGAGTTGTTTGTCTCATGGATAACATGCCTGCTTGTTGTTTCTCTATGTAATTATTTAGCTTCTTTACAGAATATAAATGAATGCTAAGAGGATGTGCCTTGTCATTCCATTTTGTTCTTAATTCCAAATCCCTCCAGTCATTACCGGTATTTACAGTAAGACTAAACATGTATTGCTTGCTAGTAAGTAGGGATGTAAAGATTAATCGGGAGGCATTTAAAAATCGATTCAAAGTTCACTTTGGTACTCTGAAAAATGAATCACAATAATATCGTGAGCGTCAGCAGCTGTAGAGCAGAGGCGGTTGGTTGTAACAAGCAGGCGTTCTCATGGCAGCTGCGGAGGCCAAACAACACTAACAAGCGGGTTTGCAGCCCCACTCGCCCAAACGAGTGCAAGAGCCAAAGAGATTACGAGGTGCATTGGTGTTTTCATGAAAAAATTCAAGGAATTTCTTTCAGTCATCTCATAATTTGTCTTCGGTCTCTTTTTGTAAAATAAATCGTGAGAGAATCGTATTGAGAACCCAATATCGTGTATTGTATCGTGAGTTGAGTGAATCGTTACATCCCTTCTAGTAAGTTTTTTTTTTTTAATTTCAAGTGGGCAGAAAGTGTAGTCAAAAACTTTTTTTTGAAAACTACAAGGCAAGGACAAGAAATAAAAGTCAAACATTCCTGAAGAACTGTTTTTTCTTCGTGTGAAGTATTCACTAGAGAGAAAATATGCAATGTGACATTGAGGTCCAAAACCAAAATGATCCTAAAGCGCGTGTCCCCACCATTTCACATTCCTTTCATACTGCGTTGTATCACACTACTATACCCACTTGTTGTAGCACATTTTGTATTGGCTTGATCTTTTTAGAGTGACAGAAAGAAAGTAGGGAAGACGAGGTTAAGTGAGTTACATTGCAAAACTGTAGAATAGTAATTTCAAAAACATTTTTGAATTAGAAGATGACTGACGGTAACAACAGAAAGACAAAGTTGGAGATAAGACAAATATGTGTCTCTCATTTTCCATTCATGTTTTGTCTCCCTAGGTCTAACTATCTACTATTCAGTACTTTCTCCTAATCAATATATAGAGTTACTTTAAAACTGTTAGACTAAAGATAACACTACAACTGGTTGTAAGTAGAAAATGCAATTCCTGAAGAAATTGTTGCTGTGAATGCTGCATGCTGAGAAGCTTGTGCTACACTGCTAATGGTGGCGGAAACAGGTGAATGCTATGAGTGATGTGTCATGTATGAAAGATATTGACAGTACTGTGGAAAAGCTTGTGCTGCATTGCTAATGCTGCATCTTGAAGAGCTGAGACCGAGCTGAACTTCTGTGTTAAATGTGTAAAAAGCAGTTGAAGGATGAATGATCAAGGTAATGAAGACTGAGGTGAAGGGGATGACGAGGAAAGATGACACACCTTGTATAATGCTGTTAAGTGTGATCATGTCTGGCCTGTGTGTTTGTGTACGTGTGTCAACCAGCACTGGTTAGCTCGTCTGGATCAGCTGTGTGTTTGCTGTGCTGAAGGTAACTGCTGTTTAAGTACTGGGTGACTTGCTGAAGTGATTTCAGTGAGATATTAGTCAGATCACTGTCTCAAACATCAGTCAGTGTGCCAAGCCTGGAACTGCTATCATCGAACGGTTCACACCCTAAGCACCACAAGGCTTTGATGAAGCAGCCATGTTTGTAGTCAGGATTGCAGCTAGGGCAGCGGTGTAAAAAAGTCCTCTCTTCTGGTGTCCTCCTGAAATCTCTGCCAAAAAATAACATCGAAGTAAAGGGAGCACTTTCTGTGACAGTTGCCATTCTACATTATATTGCTGTATTAACCCATTTACCACAAGCAGCACATGATTACCTACATTTGGACGTGTTTTTTGTGTGTATGTGGAGTAAAATTCGTGGGCCCGGTAGCATTTTCAAGAAGGTGACCAGATTTGTTCATGAGTTTCTAGTCTCTGTTTGATGACATCACGTGCTCTGAACATTCCTTGAAATACACACTAATGTAAGTTTCTTTAAAGGGCTGAAAAACTAAATGAACTTTGGAAGGCCACTGTTTGAATAATATGAAAAAAGTTAATCATACTGACAAAGCTCAAAGGGTCTGGAATATTGTAGAAGCGCAATGAAGTTTCTGTGAGAATTTTTGGCTGACTTATAGAGGCTTGAAGGAGGTGTAATATTTATGTAAAAAAAGTTGTGGTTTTGAAGGCTCTCCCTCTCGTTTCAATTTGCTGAATTTCACAGACGAAGTTGAATATTTCTGAAATTCTGAATGAGAAAAGTCATAGCACACATGTCCTGAATGAGCTGAACATTTTCACGTTCGAATGGGTTGAACTTGAACGTTAAAAATTGTGGAAGGAGAAGAGTCGGAAAAAAATAGGCGTACTAATAATGAATAAGAAGAGTTTTGGCAGTAGAATGATATACTGTGAATGCCTTTCAGCATTTACAGCAATTAAGCTGTCAGAAGTCTAGAGAGGTGAAGTGCAGTCCATTTGAACCATTTACTGCTGATTCACACTGCCCACGAAATCAGTGCATGTCGGATGCAGAACCTCTTCATTGTCATTGAGACATGCAATACGGGTTGGCCTCTTCACACTGACTGCAGTAGTTCAGGCCGGGTGCAGCTCATGCACCTTAAATCTTATTAGCAATGTCTATATCTGTAGAATGATGTCACAGGTATGAAAAACATAGATGTGATTTCTAAAGTATAACCCTTCCCTGACTTTCTTTAGAGGAACTCTACATATTTGTACACAGTGCTTTTATTTAGATCTTCTCTTCCAGGACATTTCTTTTGTTAAATAAAGTCACCTGCATGGCGTGCCTGCTTATTGGGGTCCCTCTAAAATGTATTTAAAAAAGAAATCGTAGTCATACATCTCTCCTGGGCCAAAAGTATAGCATGTTCATGATAACAATAATATCAGGTAACGGGCAATATTTGTTCTGATGTGATCTCCCTCTCTGCTTTTATAGTTGTTTTTACTGAAACCTAACCTTAAACCCTGAAACCTGTATAACAGACATTTGAAACCTAACCGGATACGGCAAACAAACAGGAACATTGAAGAGTAATTAATGTATACATTTGTTGACTTATATTAATTATTATTTGAGCAGAGTAGATCCCCCTTCTCTTCTTCCTGTGTGGAATAATCTTAATGACATTTACAAAGGCAAAGGAGTGTGCTATATGGAAAAATTACAATACAAGAAGTAGTTAAAGGGGACATATTATCCCCCTTTTCCACCTTTTCAAACAGTCCCCTGTGGTCTAAATGAAACATCTGTGCTGTGCTTTGGTCAAAATATAACATGAATCAAGCACCAGAGGAGGTTTGTGACCCTGTATAAACCAGCTCTCTCAGAAGGCTGTGTCTCTTTAAATGCAATGAGCCCCCTGGTAGACATCACTCCTCTGTAGCGAGAATAAAAATGGCGGACCTGTGCAAAAGTTTTGCTCTAGGCTGGGAGTGGAGTCAATGGGTGGAGAAAATGGGTGAGAGGAGGGTATTTTTTTTTTACCAGAATCCAGCTTGTGATGTCACAAACTGAGAAAATTTGACACATTTTTCTCTGTGTGGTAAGACTTATGCAGACCACAAACAAAGGACTGGATGGATTTATAGATAGACACTCAGGTGACCCAAATATATGTTCAAAAACCCTGTAAAAGTGGATTTTTCATAATATGTCCCCTTTAAATATTTGACATTAAATAGTTGGCACCATCAGGTAAAGGCGGCCTGGAGGTCTCCCCGAGACCATTTTTTGGCACCAAACATTTCCTTCCCGGCATTCTTATTATATAATGCTCTCGTCTTGAACTCTATTTTGAGTCTTTTAAATCTATTAGTGTTCATCAGGCACATTTTCACACAATGATAAATACATTTATCTGACAGCATGTGGAGAAGCCCTGCAGAATTCCTCCACATGTAGCTTATACAAGTGAGCTATGTTCATGAAACCTGCTTTGCTGTGAATCATCCTAACACACACCCCTACAAAGGCATGAATTAAAGGGGAATTACACACTTTATTGTTAAATCTAAGAAGTAACACACGTAACTTATCTACTCATCTTACTATCTGGAGACATAAAGACATACAGTATAGAAATGTACAAGGTTAATGCAGGACACAGATTACAGTTGACCAGTTTTTCCTGTCTTTCAGCTACATTTGTCCTGGTTCTCTTGTCCCCTGTTATTATCTCTACCCTTTCAGGCTTTGTGAAACTGTATCTGTTTCAGAGTGATACTGTTTCAGCCTGAACTCCTGACAGACAGTCTGAAAGGCATCCATTGATGGTGTGGAAGCCATTTTCCATTGGTCATTGATCTGATTCTTGAAAGTTAATTTTTTATGCATTAACTTTGACACGGGGAACAGCTGTTCTCACTGACAGTAGATTCTACTTTAGGACATGCTTTCTGAAAGATCTAGTTCCCTGAGAATGTGGACATACTGCTTTCTGCAGAGGGGAAACATTTTCTTTGCACGTTTGTTACTTTAAATTTTTTTTAAATGTAAAGCAATCACGTCTCATGGATAAACAAAGACAAAAGGAAGTAGAGGCACCTAAGACAGAGCAAATAAAACAACAACATGCTCTTGTAGGATTCAATACTGTAAGTTAGAAAACCATCCGGCAACAACCGGTTATAGGTCAGCGTGTGTCTCATTGGTCTAAGACAGTGTTTATATAAATACAAGGTTTTTGTACATAAATGCAGAGCAGACATCTGTTTGCACAAACTTATACCACAAGGGTAACACGTTAGGTTGTCTATGATAAATACAACAAGAATGGTTGCCACATTTTGTCAAAGGTTGCGGACCCTCTCTATACGTAACAGATTGGTCATTTCTTGTAGCCAGTTTAAAACAAAAGAAGTATATCTCATATCTCTACACTTCAACAGAGCTAAGATGTTCCTCTTTACAACATGTCATATTGTAATGTCTGTTGTTGTAAGGGGGACAAATTTAGTAGATGTCAGGGTCTGCCAAAAATGGCTGTGCAAGGATACAATGTGATGTCAGGGGATATACTTCAGAGAAGCAATTTAAAAATATGTGAGCAGAACTTATTTAGTTTGGCGAAAGACCAAAGTGCCCTCAGCAGACTGACACTTTGAACAGGTAGAAACAGACGAGTAAAGGAGTGTCATTTGGTGCAGGAACAATGAAGCCTGTGAAGTATTTTAAATTGAATACGTTGGTGTCTGGAGTTTATGGAACAAATATAAATGTTTTTAAGGTTGGTTTCTCGGGTTTAATGGCCAACTGAAACACAAATATCCTTTCCCCATGCTTCCTTTAGGTTGTGAGTGGAAACAGGTTTTGTGCTATGAAAAGATCTACACATCAGGAGCCTAATCGTTTCAAGTCAGGACTCTTTTGTTACTCTAATTTGAGTCCTTTGGTTGCATATCGTTTCCTTTAGTCTCTGAATGTTTTTGATGTCCGAGACAATAATTCCCAACCTCTGACCCAGTGCTTGATGGGATAGGCCGAAGACTGTCCCATCATGGAGTGAAAGTAGACAATCCTTTTCACACAGGTGACAGGTGAATTGAGCTACTATGCTGTTGGTTGACTTTATATGTTGTCCTTTATGTCATTGTTCTGTTGGGTATAGACAGACTGCACTGCAGAGTAAAAAAACTGCAGGATATTGTATATAAGTCTATACAGGACTTGCATATCTTCTTATTTCACCGTCATTCAAGTGAAACCATGACACATTTTGTGTTTAGGGAAAATGCCAGCCCACTTTGTGATCAGCAAAAGCCTAACCTAAATGTGTAAATCAATAGTTAGTTTTTTTTTAATTCAGTATTAGAAAACTCCAAAAGATGCCACCTTTCAAACTGGTTATGATCTCCATTGACTGCAATGACGTTGTTCTACCACAGTGGGGCAGCAAAGTACCTCCACAGAGATGTAAGCTTGTAGTCAGACCAGAAGAAGAGTCTTTCCTTTCTGCAGTCTGAGGCTCACTGGGGAAACTGGTAGCTTTACTGGTGGAGCTGTTTGTTCCAGTGAAAGAGACACTTAGGCCTACCATTTAGTTGAAGAGGTAGTTGTTGACAATTTGCCCCTTTATGTACGGATGTATGTTCTAATTTGTGTACTTGTGCCATTTGCCTTTGTACTGGAAAGGTATGTTTCATATAAGAACCCGTGTGTGGTTGTCGAGCTTGAGTACAGTCCTTAACCATTAGAACAGTGAGAGCAGCATTACAGTAGTTGCAGCTCGTGGATAGAATTGGTTTGCAGATGAAACACAAATACCAGTATATGTTAGTTTTCTTCTTCACTTCATAAAACCCCCATGTGTTTGAGGTTTTAATGTTTGAATCTGAAGTTTCTAGGTTAGAAAAGCAATGAGGTGACTACCTTTTTTATTCATAAAAAGAAAAAGACAGCTAAAACACAGCGAACTCATTGAGCTTAATGAGGCACACCTGCAGCTGACTGGAGGCCTCTAGGAAGCGCAGCAGCTGATTGGCTCTCAAACTTTCCTTTTAATACACATTTAATATCTTTGGAAGAAGTTTGTAGAAGGATTGTTTAGTTAGTGTGATTGATTGATTGATTGATTCAGTTTCCAGAGCATATCGTGGATCTGGTGAATTTTAGAGAAAGATATTTTCTTTAATGGAAGTAATGTTGTTTTATACTCTCATATAAACTATCTGGCATGTCGTTCATCACAAATGTTATCAGTCTTTCACGTTCACTTTCATAAGTGGGGCCACTGGTGTCAAATTGTTTATAAAAAAAATGGAATAATCCCAAATTGCTGCTAAATATTAATACAACACCAATTACACATTTCTGAGAAATGATCACAGAGTTGAAAGACACACATAACCCATGGCATTGACTTAATAAGCTTTGCCGCTTGAATAGATTAAATCAATCTAAAAAGGTCTCCCATCTCATGTTTAATCATTTCCAAACCATTATCATCCTCTCATCAGTTTCCTTAAAGCTTCTTTTTCACAAGATAAATTTAACTTAGCACATGATCACTACATTCACTGTGAGGAGCTTTTCCTGTAGGTTTTGGACGACTTCTATGAAAATGGTTTACATACTTGACTAATTTGCTGTTTAGTGATTTCTTAAAGGATGGAGAATCTTAGGGGCACTGGTTTAGCACAGTTGGTAGGGCAGGTGTCCCATGAACAGAGGCCACAGTCCTTGTCACACTGGTTGCATGTTCAACTCCTGGTCTTGACGCCGTTTGGCGCACGTCATCCCCCACTCCCCATCCACATTTTTCGTCTCTGCATCTTTCCTATCAAATGAAGGCAAAAAAAGACGGAGAATCTGTAGGATATGTGACGAAAATATATAAAGCCTTTTGATGTGTGTGTGTGTGCAAGAATCTGGAACAAAACACCCAACAATCCATGTCTTTCCATCTCTTGCTGAGATCCTGGCTTTGTCACCTCTTCCCTTCATTTATTGATTGAAGTTTAAGATTCATAGAAATGCTGCATTTTAAACACGTACTTTCTTTTTGCTTTTAGGATGTTGAGGTACGCTGTAGTCCGGGGAGGACTCGGCCTGCTGGCCCTGAGGAGGACATGTGTTGTCTCCCGATTTTCACACTCTTCCCCTCAGAGCGAGTATCGACCAATCAAGAAAGTCATGGTGGCTAACAGAGGTGAGGACACATCCACATCCTAACAGTACTATTTCACCACAGAATAGAGGCAAAGTAATTCAGATAGCACTATTAAATTAAATACAGTTTAATGCTGTTTCATTTATAATGTAAGAGAAAAGATATGACACTTATGGTCTCCCTCAGGCAAAGAACAGACTCTGAATATTTAATGGCCAACATTTAGTTAGCCTTGGCACACATTTATATTTAAGCACACATTGTATGTGGGTGATTGTACAAGCTAGTTTTGTTTGCTTTAATCCAAAAGCATGGAAACTGAAATGGAACTGTACTTCTGGAGCAAGAACAACAGTGTATATGTTATTGCCCAACAACATCAAATGTGTCTGTGCTGCTTTCTAAGCCGCTAGAAATCCTCATACGTGATTGAGAGGGAGATATGAATGGATATATAAATATAGAGACGCACACATTATCCTAAACAACAAGCATTCACTGGTATGGTTTATACTGCGGCATAAACATAATAATACTTCTAATCACCTGGCTCCCTCCTGTTAATGCTAATGCTGTCCAGAGAAGCAGTCAATGTGCAATTAGAGCACTCTGTCAGGTGACGCACAGGATGTGAGTGACAAATAAATGTATTCATGCATATTATCCTAATTGCTTTTTGGAACACGCATTATTTTGATTCCTGTAGACACATTTAAAGTGCTTCATTTGTGTCAGTCTTTCATAGTTTCAGGTTGATTGGTGGGGTTTAAAATGCAACCTAATGCTGGACCCATGCATGCCTTCTGCTGCAAATAAGAAGTCTGCACAGTATGCATGCATACATTCATGGCTAGCCTTCCATAAAGGCTCTATTTAACTGCCTTAATCCATCAAATTGATTCAAATAGATTGTGTTCAGTGAGACACACACACACACACACACACACACACACACACACACACACACACACACACACACACACAGAGCAGGACTTTCCGTCAATCTCTTTCCTCCACATCGGCGTGACGTGATCTCAACACCACATTAGATCACATTCATCACACAGGAGCGCACTGGACCCTGCTCGGCTTCTGTGTGTGTGTATGTGAAAAGGAGAGAGACTAGACCATCTCATCATATCAGCCCAGATTCCACTTCATCAAGCACATCTCCTCTTTGCCAATGCGTTTCTGCTCTATCACCAATATTCGCCTTTCCTTTTCTTCCCCTTCTGTTCTCCTCTACCCCTCCTGCCTCCTCTACTTCCCTCCCTTTGCCGTCCCCGTCTTTTCCAGCACTTGTCAGATTTGATTTTCCTCTGAGCCACTTGTTTATCTTTCTTTTTGCCCCATGTGACAGTGTTCCTTTTTGCTCTCCTCTTTTCATTCTTTTCTCTTTTCTGTTTTCCCCCTCCACTGGTTTTCATGTCTCTTTTCCCTCTCTTTGTCATGTTGTTAAACCTGCCAAACTGAATTTCTTGTGGTAGCTCTGTCTAAAACTCTATGTCCTCTGTCATACGTCCTTTTTCTTTTTGCATTGCTCTTTTCCAAACTATTTTCTGACCTATTATTCTAAAGGTTTCTGACCTTAAATGCATAACATTTCACCTGTTTGTCTTTTTATACCTTCTTGCCCTCTCGTCTCTGTCCTTTCTTTCATATTATTTACCCCATTTTCCCTGCTGTTCTCTCTAATTCCATTTCTTGCCTGCTTGATATCTCAATTTGTAACTTTCCTCAAATGTTTAAACACCATCCTCCCCTTCAAGCAAGTACAACACGTCTTGCTAGTGGAAATACTTTTCTCTCCCCCAAAATGTGTGTTCCTTGAAAAACAAGTATTTGGCTCTAGTGACAGCAAGATTAAAGGCAAGCAGTGTTTTGGTTGTCTGGATTCTGCACTGTGTTCTCAAACTTGGGGAGAAAACAGTAGACTTGTTGCAGTGTCAGTGGATGTTTTTCAACAGTTTGATGATGTAAGCCAAATAGATTTATCTTGTTTTCATCTTGTGTGTGGCATAAAAAATGTAAGTTTATTTTATTCTCTCAGCGGAGGCAGTCAATGCAAAATTAGGCCATTGCTACGGGATGTTGATAAAATCATGTTAGATGTGTGCTGATGAAAAATAGAACACTACAACCTCCCACCACATAAAATCTGCTCAACCAAGGATCGAAAAATATAACCAAATAGTAAATTATACAGAGACTAAACATGAAAGGGAGGAAGAGCCATATTTCAGAGCTTGTGAAACAAAAGGAATAAGCACACACAAAATGAAGCAAAATAAAACAGAAACCATGTGGCACTGGCAGATAAAGAGTGAAATGACTTCCTCCTATACGGACCATTCCTCACACATGTCATTTCTTGTATTGTCTTCCAGGTGAGATTGCTATCCGTGTGTTCAGAGCCTGCACAGAACTGGGGATTCGAACTGTGGCTGTGTACTCTGAGCAGGACACTGGACAAATGCACAGGTATTCATCTCAATGTTAGAGCTTCATGGATCCATGCATTCTAACCATGGGCTATCACACACACACACGTCTTGGGCTGCCACTGGACATTGACCATGAAATGCTAGCAGTTGATCAGAGCGATTAGCAATTACAGGAAGCTTGGGAGCATTTTTTCTTCCCTCCAGCACTTTGGGCCGGTTGTTTGTTTTGTAGTTGGTATTAAGTAGGGAAATAAATGTATTTGTATTGACATAAGGAACATTCAGGTAATCCCTGGCATCTGTCTTATTTTTGTAAATGTCTTTCACTGAGGACTGAATCTTGTGGTATGACCTCACTGCTTCCTGGTTCTGCCTATCCTGAAGGCTGATTGGAGGACTGACATAAGTTGCATACACTGCCACAAAGCCATTGTGCGCTTGAGATCTGGTGCTTGTGTTTACTTTGTTGCTCCTTCCTT
This sequence comes from Tautogolabrus adspersus, assembly GCA_020745685.1. Classification (NCBI taxonomy): domain Eukaryota; kingdom Metazoa; phylum Chordata; class Actinopteri; order Labriformes; family Labridae; genus Tautogolabrus; species Tautogolabrus adspersus. The sequence goes on along the minus strand of CM036556.1, from coordinate 13,425,717 downwards.
CTAATATTGAATTTTGTTTTTGTCTTGACAGGCAGAAGGCAGATGAGGCCTACCTGATTGGAAAAGGCCTTCCACCTGTCGCAGCATACCTGCACATTCCTGACATCATCCAAGTAGCAAAGGTAAAGAGCATTTCTCCCAAGATAGGAAAAAAAAGATTTAAGGTCTTTACATCTAAAGAAAAGGAATTCTTCCAACAGAAACGACAGATATTTTACCCTTAAAGTTTAGTATACTCTTCATGGTTAATACTACAGTACTCAGCCTGTGAAAGTAGCTTTAATGCTTAATGACTTCAGAAGCACTGGAGGCGCTTTCTAAAGTCCCTAGTGATGTCATTAGGGTTTTCGCAGCATGGGCTTGAAGCTGGCAAATATCTGTCGGATACCTGAACTAGAGATGTAGAATTTAAAGCCTTGGATAAGATAAAAACTGCAAGTCTGGCTCAGTCTAGAGGAGTAAACTATAACTAAGAATACATCTAAAGCTCACCTTTTCACCATGTTGGACCACACATTTTAAACTACACTGAATACAAAATTGGGATTCAACTGTGTTCCCCTTTTTAAGTCTTTATTTTCTTTTTCAGCTGAGCTTTATATATTTGAATTATTCTTTGGTGCTTTATATAATACTGAGCTTCAAAGGCTTGGCTGCTGCCAGAAGTTGTCCCTTTTTTATGTTAATAGAGCAAAACCTACAGTAATGGCTATCAGCAGCACTTAATTAGGCTGACAAATGATGGAAGAATCCACCTAGGTTTACATTTAGTGTGGTTATTCTTCCATCAAACACCCCCTTCCCCAAACTATTCTTTCCTTTTTATTTTAGATTGTGGCTCGTCTTTTCCTCCTCCTGTTGCTTGTTGCCGCTTCCTCATTTTTCTTGTCGTTCTCTTTCCCTCTTTCTCTCCTTCTCCCCCCTCTTCCACTTATCACTGTGTGATATCAGACCTGTTCCACGTCACCTCCTTTCCCTTCCGTCCTCCCTCCATCCCTCCAGGATGCTCTGCTCAGTTGTTCATTATCATTTTTCTGATCAATCTCTCACGTTTTATAATTTTCTGCGTGGGCATGTGGTCAGCCAGCCAAGTCTGAGAGCATCCGCCATGCAACTCATTTCTCAAAATCCGTCTGCCTGTCTGGGAGCTCAGCCACCCCATGCATGCTACTGTACAGCAAGTGTCTGTGTGTGTGTGTGTGTGTGTGTGTGTGTGTGTGTTCTTTTCTCCTGCTCTCATTCATACACACTTTCCAACCTCCTCTTCACACTGTGTCACTCTGTTACTTTGTGACTAAAATAGCCAGCCGTCTCTGTCCCAGTACCTTCTGTGTGTCTCTCATACTACTTTGAGTTTGAAAGTGTGTCTAAGCTTACAACTATGAAAGCGCCAGTGTGTGATATTGCTTGTCTGAATATGTTAACCCTTGTGTGAATCATTCTCCACTGGCCCTGTCTTCTTGCATTCATGTATGTGTGAGTGGGTGTACCTGCCTGTGTGCACACACTCGCTGCATTTTATGTGTGTGTGTGGCTTCATGCCTCCCCTGGCCTGCCAGTAACAGCTCCCTTAACAACGGGACAGCCCATAATTATAGTCCGCCTCGTATCCAAGAGCAGATGGCACATACTGATCCAGAGATGGCTCTATCTGTCAAGCTCTGCAGCTACTGTATCTGTCTACTACCCTGTCTGCATCTGTGTGTGTGTGTGTGTGTGTGTGTGTGTGTGTGTGTGTGTGTGTGTTGTCAGAACACCCCCCTGACCCTCAATTTATGCATGCCTGTCTGCTCACTCAGCCTCCTACTGGTGTCCATCTAGTAGATGATGATTAAAGCGACAGTAACTAAGATAGAATGAGAATAAAATATGCCCGCAGCTCACTGTCCCTTTGCTGAAAGTGATACGCAAAACATTTTAGACTGTGGTCTGTGTGTGAAAAAAACATGCAGGTTAGCGTGTGTGATGACTCTTAATGTCCCTCACCAGTAGTCAGCCAAGTGCTAACTGGGGCCCAGTGGTTGATCCCAATTTAAAGGAGCTCCCGCTGCTTAGTTTGGCTTCATTTCCTTTCTCTGGGTCGTACTTGCGGGGGAAAAAAAACAAAAACCTTGTGAATAAATGGGTTAAGTTAAGTCAACTGGTACACGGCACAGAATTAGAATGAGTGTAAACAACCCTTGTCCAATTTCCTCTCCCTCACTTCGCAGGAGAACAATGTGGATGCGATCCATCCAGGCTACGGTTTCCTCTCTGAGCGCTCAGACTTCGCACAGGCCTGCGCAGACGCAGGAGTCATGTTTATAGGACCAACCCCGGAAACTGTCCGCAAGATGGGGGACAAGGTGGAGGCTCGTGCCCTGGCCATCAGTGCAGGTATGGATGGGGGTTAAACACACAATGGAGATAAAGAATGTGAGAAAATGTTGACGGCAAGAAAGCTGATGTCATCATTTGAACACATTCTATAATATGGTATCTTTTATTTGTTTTTAGATTTAGTACAAGCAATTGTTTTCTGATTTTATTGAGACACGGTTGAAGAGTTGGAAATCACATTTTCTATAAACCCTTTATTTATTTATTTTATCATGATGACACACACCTTCCCTCCCTCCTCCTTGAACCCTGAAATTGTTCTGCATTCATTTGCTTTTTGTCCCCAAACACAAATTTGTCTTTCTTGTTGGTAATGAACATTTTTCAGACTATAACCTTTTCCATCTATCAAGATTAAGAAACTGAAATACTAAGTGCTACCTGTAAGGAGTTAACACCACCAGTCTCCTATCTTAGCACCGTGAAGTTGTACTTGACCTTGAGGCACTCAAATCAAAATGCTGCACATAGCTAATTAAAAAGACCACTTAAAAACATTCAAACTATTTCAAAACGACGGTGGTCTGTTTATATGATGTATAAATCCATCTCTTAAAAGCAAAGCATTCTGTATCTCTTGAAGTCAAATGTTTCTCTCTTCTGTATCCTTTCACTCACCCTCCCTTGTCTAGGTGTACCTGTGGTCCCAGGAACAGATGCCCCAATCTCCTGCCTGCAGGATGCGCACGTGTTCGCTCAAACATACGGCTTCCCCATCATCTTCAAAGCGGCCTACGGAGGAGGCGGTCGGGGCATGAGGGTGGTCAAAGAGTACGAGGTAAGCCTGTCAGCAGCGACTGTACATGATCACTTCACTGAGAAATGTAATTCAACAGCTCGCTCTAACATCATAAATCTTGTCCTGACGTCTTTCCAGAAAAGACAAAAACAAACTTGATATGATAACTTTGCCAACCTCACGACAAATCTTTGTTAACATAATTATTTATTTTGTGTTTGTGTTGAATCAAGGTGGAATTTTTTGGAAATTACAACCTGGTCATTTATCTCTCCAGCCGTCAATCTGCCTGCCTGTGTGTTTACGTGTGTGTACACTGAAATTGCCTCTGTCACCCAGCAAAGCGTGACTGATTACTGTGTGTTGGAGGCTTGTTCTCCTGCATCAGCGAAGGACATTAAGAAAATAATGACTTCAATATTGTATTAGGCCAGGGCCCAATTATCACATGAGCATCTCAATACAAGTGTGATCATAATACTCCAACATTGCATCGTATGTGTGTGTAATGTTTCCATTTGGAGTGAATATTAAATTATTGAACACTGTAACAAACAACATGCATACCTCCTGTGGGAATAAATCTGACCAAGAGGTGGAAGGCAGAAAAAAACAATTATTCTGGATGCTGGGCACTAATGTAAACTTTCAAAAAGAAGTGCTTTGTAAAAAAAGTTATTGGATCAAAGTCATGAAAAGAAGAGGCTACCTCAAACATAATATACAACATTGTTCTAATGTATCAAGTGTGTCGTTGAATAAAAACATGGACACACAGCATGGCCAACACGGATAAAAAAAAATAAAAAATGAAGTTTTATCTTTAGCATGGGAAGCTAACGGCTGCTAACAAACGGTAAGAAGTGAATTGGGAGATGCTGTTGAAGAATAAAACATGGTTGTAGAATTTTAACCTCTAAGAAAAACTCTCCTTACCTCCTGTTGATTTTTATTGGAAAGTAGGTCAAGCAGGGCCAATTATACCATTTCCGTTTTTTGTTTGTATTACAAAATGTTGTGAATTATTGATGGTAAAGTAAAATAAAACTAATAGTTTTATCAAGGTTTCCCCGAGACATAAATGTTTAATTTTTTTTTTTTTTTTTTTATCCATAAAAATATAAACGTGTCCAAAAATGAAAAAAAAAAAAAAAGAAGTCTTTTAAGGCCTGTAGACATCCAGAGTGGCAAGTTGTCGTCCCTGTTTATTTCAGCCGAGGCCTGGCGGCAGCTTTGCCTTGTGTGACGTCAGAAGCGGGGCACTGGGTGTGCGTTTGTGTGTGTTTTAGTTGCCCATGTAAACACACACACAGCTCTTCCCCCATTTCTGACCATGTCAAAGTTTTTTAGCAGGCAGCTGGTTGTTGTCCAATCAGATAGAAGAGGGCAGAGATCAGTGGTGAATCAGAGCTGCACAGAGCATCACTAACTCCTCATCCTTCATGGCTGCTAGCATTTACTGTTCTTTGTTTCTGCTTCGCCTTAACCCCCCCCCCCCTTAACAAAATGTTATATATATTGCTCCTGTTAGTGTTTCCTGCCCCAAATACCCATCTGTATTTTAAACAGTTTATGAAATGGGCTCAGGTTTGTAAAAAATGCTGAATAAACTTCCTTTTTGGTGTTTTGCAAGGTGCAAATAAAGATGCCCTGAGTGACTAATTCCTCCTTTCCTGTTATAACTTTTGTTTGTTAACCCTACTGGCTGTGATCCTTAGTAAACCCCTGACCCAGACGGCATATCTAGAATGATTCTCTCCGGGTCAGCCTCAGAGTTTCTGATTGTGTTTTACTTTAGTCTTTGAGCCCCACAAGTCAGCACTCCATTGAGAACTGTGACCTTTTCTGAGTTGTATCCCAGTCTAATTAATTAGTTGTTGACCTTTCTAGTGATTTAGTTGAGTCACAGGAGCCTCAGCAACTCCAGCTAATATGATGTGAGAAAATTTTAAAGATGTTTCCCTCCTCTTCTGGGACCTTGAGCAACAATACGTAGGTTGACTTCTTACAGCTCTTGGGTCATTTGTATGCTGAATTAAGCGAGTGAGCCTAAATATTCTCAACATCTTGACGGGTTGAGACGTTTCTGTTTACTGATAAGCAAGTCAGAATTAAAGTGCCAGATTTTTGTTCAGGCTTTTGACATGATATGCTTTCCAAAAAAGGAAGAGAAAAGGAGAGCGGCACGTATTAAAGCCCCAGTGGCTGAGGCTGACAGACGGACTGAACTGACGTGGAAGGAGTACAAATGGAATTCTGCTAACTTTGAGTCTTTCAAAAGTCTTTTCTGACGTTTACAACAATAGACGTTTAACTATGTGGCCAGGTGTGTGACTTTAAATTCCTTTTCCAACAGTCCGATTCAGGAGTAGTTTCAGTTATTCTATCAAGCAGCTTCTTGTGTTTCAGTAACCTAAAAAAAGGAAATGCTTAATATTGAGATCAGCATCAAGCCAGTATTTATCAAAGCTAAAGGAATGGGATGTTCCAGCTCTATTTTATTCTTAATCTACAATAAAAAACCATGGACCTTCGTCAAGAAGCCAGGTAACCAAAGTAGGTGATGCTTTGAGTAAGCACTCAGCAAAGTTGTTCAATCATTAATTCATGGGGAAATGATTAGTGCACAGTTGCACAGCAGATGGTCAGAAACCGGAAAACAAACTCATAGAGCACTTTATATGTGAAATCTCCCATCCATGTTCAAAGAGCTATAACTGTAAATCAACATCCTAGGCACTTACTGTATGTGAAGGCAAACAATTACACACCTTAAGGACAAGTAGCAGGTCTTAGTCAATTTTGAAGCCTTCTGTGAACGAATTTCTCACCTAGAAGATGCAATCTCCGACTTATTATTATCCTTCATCTTATCTGATGTTCAGAGCGGTTTTCTGATAAGCAGCTTTTACACAAAACAGGCTATGCTGTTGGATGTGTGCTACTGCTCTGAGCACCTTGTTATTTTGGAATCGAGACCATCTTTTCTCAAGGCTTCTGGATGACAGTTGAGGATGAGCTGAAGTATCCTCTCCTGAGGCAAAGTGAAGAGGGCATCAGTCTTACACCAGTAGACGCCACTGGACGCTGGCAGACTGTCACAAACTGACAAACACAGATTGAGCAGTGACCCTAAGCATGCTGGGTCGTGACCTCCCACACTAGTCCTAGGGATGTGACAAATCTGGCTCCCTTAGGGCATGTAAGCCTGTTGTCAAAAAGTATGGAAAAAAACATGAAGGAATGTGTACAATATCATGTGTGTATGGAGGGGAGGGGAAACTAAATGTAATAAACATGGAAATAAACTAAAACTAAAACCTGATCGCAGGAGTTTGAAATAAAGTTTGTACAGCACCAAAACTCTCTGAAACAAACCAATTCTATACTGTGGTCCTCTTGCTTCATGAATAACAGCACTGACTCACACACTTATGGATTTTCCCTGTGTGTTTGTCAGGAACTTGAGGAGAATTACCAGCGAGCCTACTCTGAAGCTCTGACAGCTTTTGGGAACGGAGCCCTGTTTGTTGAGAAGTTTATTGAAAAACCAAGACACATTGAAGTACAGATCCTCGGTAAGTGCACTCTACAACCTCCCCTTTGTTTGCCTCTATCTGTGCGTCGGATTTTGTTTATGTGCATTGATCGAAGTTCATTTGGAAAGCTTAGAGGTCCTTGAATGTAAAGAAGGACCGAACGACGTGAGGATGGAATACATTGGCCAGTAGAGGATTCTCCAACCATTATTTCTTATTGCCTTGAAGGAAAACCGCCATTAAATAATCTCAAAGTGTAGTTGAACACTGACAAAGACAATCGTCCCCCTGGCCGTGTGCTGTACAGTTAATGTGAATGTGTACATGTGTGTGTATGTTTGAGTGCACAACACAATAAGTCATTAGTTTATCAGGCTCTAGTTTGCATGAATGTGTTTATGCATGTTCATCATTCAACAATGTGGTTCAGTGTGTTCCCAGTGATTAATTACTGTCTTTAGGGCATGCTTTGTTAATGGTTTGAATTACCTGTTAAAGACAGTCTTTGCCAGTAATCTGCCTTCTCTCTTTCCCTACAGTACCTCCCCGCTTCACTTCCAATTTAAAGTTTTCCAGTTCCTCCCCTTTTGATCTTCCTCCTTTCTCTTTGTTCTGTTCCTTTCTATCGGGGTCCCTTCAAAATCTCCAACCTTCCTGTTCTTTTTCGGGCCTCTGTAGTTTCTTCCAACTTTCCTTCATTGTTGCTCCTTTTCAGACCTTTAAACAGCATGCTAGCATTAAGTCTGGTCTAATAAAGTCTTGGATGTAAGCTTTTTTTTTGGACTGGAGGATATAACTATTGAGACCTTTCAGTTTGTAAATCATATGTGTTGAAAATGTAGGCCGTTGTTTGTCCTGGTGCTGGACCTGTATTTTATTTGAGTCAAAAAGAACTTGGAGGCAGACGAGCTATCATTAGCATGGAAGCTATTCTGCTAGCATGTTTACAGAAGATGCTTGATCTGTTTTTAGATGCATATGTATGTAAAAGCTACACAAATTAATCAGTTTGTCCTTTAAAAGATAATTAATATGCAACAGACTTGAACACGCTTTCTGAATACAATTACAAATGATGTGTTGTAGATCTTTAGTTTTGTCCAACCAATCGCCAAAAAAACCCCAAAGATCTGAAGACATCAGCTTGAATATGTTTTACCATTTCACAGATGTTTAAATAACTGGAAAATAAATCAGTGACAGACAAATCAATTGTAAAAATGTCCTGCAGTCCAAAAAGTTGCATCCCCCCTTGTCTGTGTCATCATAATAAATATAAAGATGGTTACTGTTCTGTGAAAAGACAGTGAATGTCACTCAGAGGCTTTGGATTGGAGTTCACACACATGAAACTACCACAGGATAAATTAGCATGTAGTTTCAGTATGGTCTTTAAGGGCCATTTTACTGTTTTACAGCAATACGTTTTGCAGTATGTAGAGTGCTGCTTGCAAGAAAGCATCCAGAAAGTAGCCTACCTATGCCTTCCTGCTGCCTCCATCTGTCTTGTGACAATTGCCTTGCAGGCTGTAGCAGTCCCTCGGGACTCAGCCATCTGTGTATGGGCACTGACGATGTCTGTGTTGACCAGTGCATTATGGGTCATTTCATCCTGTATGCTGATCTGTGGAAGAAATTAGAGTTGTAGCAAACTCTAATAGTAAGACTTTGGTCCTTAGTTTAGAATTTTGATTCTGTCTGGTTTTTAAAGCTTGAAACCAGCCAAATAGACGTGCCTCACCGAGATCATTCTAGGACCAAGAAATACATATTTTCTCTGCATTTTCTTATATTCAACCACTGCTGATTAACTTCTAATTTCCTTTGTTCCTCTGTTTCCAGGTGTTGAGAACTAGCATGTATGCTAAAACACTTAAACACTGCATCTGGTTTGTCCAATGTATCTGTGATGTCCATGCCAAATAAAATTTAATTAATTAATTTTGTCCTTCTGTCATTATCTCACTTTTACCCAGGCGATAAATATGGCAATGTCATCCACCTCTTCGAGAGAGACTGCTCCATTCAGCGGAGACATCAAAAGGTGAAGTCCTCATTTTAAGATTCTTCTAATCCAGTCAATGTTTGAATTTGTCTAAGATTATCATCATTGTGCTTCTGATTTTTAATGCAGATGAGCATGAAGTGGATTGTGGGCAGGCATAAAACAAAGGTCATAGGCTGGAATCCCACCGGCAAGCAGTCTCGTGGATATGCAAAAGATTGCATCCCCCCCCCCCCCCCCCCCCCCCCCCCCCCCCCCATTTGTATTCAGGCAAACATGCCTATTAAGCAACATATTAACAAATATAGTGTAACAGTCCTGATTGTTGCAATGATTATCATGGCACTAATGGTCCTTGCTATCAAAAATGTCCTGTAGATGCTGCTGCAGGGGGTAAGAGGATTATCTACCATTAAAATTAGCCACTGCTAATGCTGTGTAAAAGGAAGAGCTGGCAACAACTGCAGCCGCAACATATTCTCATTTATATCCATTTGTATAATCAAAAACAACGCTGCTTTAAGGGTATATAGCTCTGAATTGAGGCCCATGCATTAGCCAAGGCTAATTTTCCCATTTTGTTTGGGCTGGTAGTTCAGAGTCCAAATAACAAATAAGAATGAATGCTTCATTAATTAGAGAATAGAAGTTGTCATCTAATAGTTGTGCAACGTAACAATGCCTTCATCAGAGCCGACTGATTAACAAATGTAATATTTCATTACATATTGTCACCTCAGCACAGTTTCAATCATGTGTGTTTTCATCACTTTCTTCCTTTCTCTTTAATCAAATCATAAATGATAATCACATTAGCTTCACTGTTCATGCCAGAGCTGCTGCTCTTTGATTCACTGAGACGTAATCTGCCTTTGCCCTTAATCTGAGATCTTTTTGAATCTCAGAAACAAGAATAGTTGCTTGTTGAAATAGATTTAGGGATGGTAGAGCGTCGACTGGGTATTTTTAGCTATTTGCTGAGTCTTCGAAATGCTGTTCATACTAGGAAAGGGGTTCTTGTGGCTGTCATTGAAACCAGACATGCTTTATTTAGTTTTAAACCTGGTTTAATTACCTCTGTTGGAAGGGGCGACCTGTTTGACACAGTGGACTGAAACAGACCAGCCTCCAACATGGGGAACCCCAACCACACAGCAGCTGTTGCAAGACCAAATCAAAGGCTGAACATGACTACAAATGATTCTGTCCATCTGTTTTACTGAAGCTTAACTGTCACTTGCTGTGTCAAAGTGCTGGCCACTGAGTGAGTAATGTAAACGAATGATGGATGATTCTAAATAGGAAACTATCTGAGACTGTGGTCAATCACTTCTATAGGGACTGCTATCAATTCATCACATTAATATGCACTTCAAAGTTCCACTGGGCTTTTTGTTGTCTTTCAGCTTATTGTTTTCACATAATGTAGGGATGTTTCTAGAGACTTAATTCCTATTCTGTAGGTAAGAAAACACTATTATCGAAATGATCAAAATTGAGCACAATTTATTTTATTTGAGGGAAAGCATTACCTTCTGTATTTCTTGTCGTGTTGAACTTTGTAACGTTTCAGACCAAACGGGATCCCAGAGTCTGCGGGTAAAACGATGTCAATTTGGTTTGCAAATTGTGGTTTACAGATCTAGCACCACTAACCTCCACATGCCTGTGCTGAATGTGGTTAACATTTCTCGGGTCTATATGCCATTTTAACCTGACGCAACCTACTGACAGCTGTCTCTCAATTTTACAGATCAGTACTTTTAAATAGTGCTGAACAATATTGGAAAAACTGATATTGCATTTATTTTTCTACAAAAAAAACAAACAGCCCAGTGACAGTAACTTCTGATTAAATGAAAGCTCACCTTATTGAGCTGCCTATGACTGACTCTTTTGTGCGTGCTGCAGGTGTAGCCACTAAAAGTATACAATCAGTGGCACATCTGCTCTGTTAACATACTGTATATATATGTTGTGTCCACAGCATTGACCAGCTGATGCTGCTGATATCAGGAATAGACAATTTAAAATCTGCCTCGCATAAAGTAGCGTCTACCTCAAGCGTCATGTCGGGGTATTTTATGGCAGCAGTGTCTCCTGTATGACTGCATTTTACCTGCAGGGGATGCACAGACTCTGGTATCACCTTCAGTCTCAGAGCTGGCCGTTGGGAATGCAGACAGCCTTTTTTGTGAATTAGTCATGGAAAACGAGAAAACTGGCAGCAAGGAGCACAATTAGCTGGGGCTACAGCCAATCTATGGCTTTGTTTTTTACCAATATTAGCTGTGAAAAACCCCACTGTATACTAGCTGCCAAGCATCAAACAGCAAGTGAATATTAACTGATTGAGTCCTGCAGTGTAAAACCCATAGCATTCATAAGACTCATAATAAGTTCTGCTACCATACGTGTGACATAAATGAATGGAGTTGCTTTAAAAATGCGGGATAGGAAGGTTTTCATCACTGAGTTTAAATGTTGTTTCCTGTCAGATTGCTACATTTCTCGTATGACAGTGTTGTGGTCACTGTGGCATTATCAATAAAATCCTGTTGTTTTGAAGGTTGTGGAGATTGCACCGGCTTTCCAACTGGACCCTCATCTGAGAAGCCGACTTCACGCTGATGCTGTCAACCTCGCCAAGCAGGTACGATTGTGTGATGTGTGCTGGAGTCGATACCAAATAGCCTTAAAGCTCTTGTGATTTCTCCTGCCCCGAAGGTTTAGGTGGGAGTTGTAGGTGTAGGAAATGCATCGGAATGATTGGAAAGAAAGAAAGCTTTGACAGAACCCCTGATTAATCATTAAGTACACAAAATGACACGTTTATTAAGATAGTGTTGTATGCATTTGGCTGTGGTGTGATGTCAAGGGATCTTATTTACTAGAAGCACTGCAGTATTTTTTAAATGTCAATGAGGTGTGAGCTTGGTGAACGCACATTGTTACAGAGTTAAAGTTGGCAGACTTGAGGAAAAATAGCTCAGACTGTGAAAAAGCTTTGCTGGCCAGGAGGCTGAAGCACTGGGTTGAATATAGAAAGTCTGAGCAAATTCCCAATGCTATTCATTTTTCTGTCTACAATTGAAACAATTGGATTCTCCCCAGGAATATTAAAGCCCTATCTACCTGTTATTCAAATGAGCAGGACATTAGCGCAATGACAAACAGTGAAAATGAAAATGCAATTTGAAAATGGGTGGAAATGGATGTCAACAGTGCAGATAGCAAATGCAATACTGGAAATGAATGTTCAAATTATTTCAGAGTGAGTTTCTTGAGAATACTTGTCTGATTACCACAAATTAAATTGTGCACTCTGATTTTAAAAATGCAAAAACAATCTCTGCAAAGTGTAAACTCGCCTTGTATTCAGAGTTTTTTTATATTCATTCACATCACAGTTGTCTGGCTTAAGTGTTGCCGAAAAGTTGGCTCAGCTATGACAGCATCGCTTAAAAGTCAAGCCTCATCTCTCAGAGGAGATTTCAAGTAATGGCCTTACCAGGTAATGGCCCAGTTGAGGAATGGTTGGAAGTGAAAGAGAAGAGCAGGAGGAGAGGATGGAGACAAGGTTGGTGATTTGCTAAAGAAATGACCTTGATGATGCTGATGGATAAATGGTTTTATGAGAGAGAGAGAAACTTTAAATGAGACTCATGATGTGACCTTGCTCCACAAGGTATTTTTCTCTCTGCAGTAATCAAATTTCAACATCGGCCAGCTTGTCTGTGTGAATTGATGGTCCATGTCTCCTGTAGAGCAGCAGCAGTGGCGAGCTCTTGTCCGTGACTTTTTTCCTTTTATAATCATTTCAAACAGCCAAAGAAACTTCTCAAATAACTGTGTGTGGATGACAGGAACCAACAAGAGTACAGCATGCATGCACACACCTGTTCACTATTCTTGAGAGGACCTGGATTGACTCGGCACAAGGACACATTTCAGCTCCATCACACAGGCACCATTTCGACGCTGTCTGTGTTGGAGCACTCACTGTTGTATCGTGTGCAGCTGGAAGATATTCTCCTTTTTATGATTTAGAAAAATGACTCGCCTTTATTTTGGCCTGACAGTTACCACAGTAAATGTTAAATGAGGGCATTGTAGTAAAAGACAAATGTTGAGAAGCAAGTTAAGGATACAAGGTCTGATTGTCCTCACAAGTATAGCAACACAGTTTAAACAAAACACACACACACGCACACCTCTGCAGGATCAAACCTGCAGCATTTGCAGATTATCACCAGGGGTCTCACTTTCATTGCTCTATCTCCCCATATTTCTTTTTCTGACACCTCCCTCCCTATGTGTTGTGATTGTATTTCACATTGTGGCCGTCCCCACAGTGAAAGCTTCCACTTCAGCGCTGAGCCCAGCTCTCACTGCAGGTATTGAATCTTGCTCCCCAAGCAACACCGAGGCTGAACTTTGCTTCTTTGTTGAGTATTAGAACTGTGTGTATGTACTGTATGTCTGGGTGAGGGAACACATTTATTTTTAATGTGTTCTGTTTTCCTTACAGAATACAAAATGACAAAGATGGTACATTTGTGCAGCACATGTGTGATGGCATAAAACAGCAGCTATTGCTTGTACACAACACACATTAAAAGATACATAAGCTTCTCTCAGGTGGCCAGTTACCTTACTTTTCTATTCTTGTGGAGACATTAGAACTCCAGTTATATGGTGCTACTCTCAAAAGTAATAATATGCAACCATTCAAAGTATAATTAGGGCCTTGCTATTTCAATCCACAGCTCAGTGAAAACGAATGGCATAATGTTCCAGACATTAAAGTGCTATTGTCACACGATGCAGTTTCTCATGCCTTGGCTGCAGATTTACTCCAGACCACACAAGAACGAGTCTTTCTTATTAAACACACATTGTATACACAGATATACTTTATACTGTACAAAAAGAAAAAATACACTCTTTTCACTCTTGCTTTTGCATGCACATAAACACGTACACAATCAGGCATGCACACATACACACACCTGCTATTTCTCAGCTCTTGTATTGGCTTAATGGCGTGTAGTGCCAGCTCTCTGTCACCCTTCATCTCACCATCGGTGCGTATCGCCCATCTTCCATTATCAGCAACCTCCATCTGAGTCTTTCTAAAAGAGCGCAGTCTTTGAACTCACCACAGGCCACAGCATTTCCTGATCAAATGTCCTAGAGAACAAAGTTGCCTGGCAACACTGACGGCTGCAGGAAGTTTCTTTAGCTCTCTGTAAAAACAGGTTTGAGCTCAAGAGTGGGAACCAAGACAGAGCTCGCAGGAAAATCAGAGAGGCTGTCAAACGGCGCTGCTTTTATGTGCTTTCTGCTGCACAAACATCTGAATTTGTATCTTTTGTTTGTAGATGTTTTGTTTTCTCTTTTCAGCCCTCTAAGTTGTCTGACTGTCATGTTTTTGCTATGTTGTTTTAGTTTTTTGGACAATGGCGGAGATTTCATTTTTAAGCTCCTGTCAGACTTTTTAGCTGGTTGTGAAACAGCCTGAAATTAATCTACACGAGCTACAAAACAAAAACCTGACAATCTCAAAGAGTTTATTTATTGTCTGTTTCCATTGCCACAAGGTCACTGACAGACAATGTGACTTCAGCACGTCTCTGAAACGGCCTTTGTTTGTTTGTTTTAGTATAGGATATCAATCAATCTTTATTTCTTTAGCACATTTAAAACAACCTTGGTTGCCCAAAGTGCTGTACAAGCGTAAAACACAATGTGAAAACAACAAATAAAATAAAATAAAAAATGAAACACAATAAAAATACAATAAATAGGAGCATGAATAAAAATCTCTAAATGTCAAGCTCAACTTGTATTAAAAGCCAGAGCAAGGAGAAGTAGGACAGGATCCCAGCGATGCGATACATTTCATTATCAAATGCCAAAAACACTTTACCATGATTTTCTAACACTTATATTTGTCCTTAGTCTGTCTACAAACACCACAATAATGAAAAAAGTCCATCTTCTCCACCTTTTGCTTGCTCCACTTTTCAGAAAATCTGTGCTGAAACAGGCCGTTTGGAGATTTTGTCTTTGTGACATCACAAATGGAAATAACCACCCTCCCACAGGTGGGTGAAAACTCCCACAGCTATAGGTGTTTGTTCTGCCTTCTGAGGGCGCACTCACACTAGGCAATCCGTACCGTGCCCAAGCACGCTTCACCCCTAAAGTCCAGTTTGTTTGACTAGTGTGAGTGCTCCGATCCGTGCTCAAGCATGGTACACTTCCTTGGCCCTAGCACGCTTGAACACAACGTTGACAGCCTTCATTATGGTGAAATCCCGGAGTTTTATGGCTGTATCTGACTAAAATGACTCAAAATAAGCCACAAAGTCAGTAAAGTAGCTGTCATGGTCTCTGTGTTGTTCTCCGATGTGCGGACCCGACAGCGCGTCTTTTCTTTCTTCTCGAGTCCGCCTTTCTTGTAAACTAAGGACGCCTCATAATTACGTAAAGCCATGCATGTGTTGTATTACGACCATATGTACAAGAGGTAACCGTAATCAGGCCCGGTTAGTCCTGGAGCAGTGTGAGTGCAGGCCAGCGGGGGAATGGGGAGGGGGGGCAATCGTGCTTAAGCACGGTACGGGACAGCTTTGCTAGTGTGAGTGTGCCCTGAGTCTGCCTTCTAACTGTGAACAACTAGGCTTGGTGCAAGAAAGCCCAAGCCCTTCCAGAGAGGGGGTGTTTAAACACAGCTCACTTACATTCAAAGCTATCGACACAGAAACAGGATCGGAGTGGATTTTTGTCTAGAAGCTTCACGGACATGTTTTGGGGAGCTCTAAGACTTATTTAAACTTGTTGAAAAGGAATAATATGTGACCTTTAAAACCTCTTTGATGTCTGTGTTGGTGCGCAGCAGTTGTGTTAGAGATGTTTTCATGTGCAGCAGGTTGAGGAGGTTTGAACACATCAGTCTGGAGTAGACAGAGCTGCAGGCAGCAGAGCCCCCCCTTGGCTTTGTGTTGCTTTGTGAGCATTTGTTTTTATGACACACAGTAATCTTGCACACCAGCATTTTTGGCACAAAGCCCAATTCGAAGCCATCAACAAGTTAAACATGCTGTCTATGAGGCATCAAACGTGTGCAGATGTGCTGTGGCTAATCTTTCAGCACATATTTTGGCACAGTCCTCTGTTATACATAACTGCACAGACACAACATAACTTCTCCCATAAACTGGAGATTTGTTTTACATCTAACTGCATTTACATTAAGTTGCATTGACTTCTTTAAGATGACTCAGGCATGTTTTGTTTTTGCTGACTGGCTGTAGATCTAAATTTATGTTTCACAGGTAGGACATATATTACTTTTTGGTCACCATTTATTTTGCCAGACTGCTGGATGGTAAAAAGTCATCGTCATCAAAAGCTTCAGCAGGTTGTTGGGGGAAACTATCCTCTAAATTTTGTCAGTCAGTGAATTCAAGAACTACCCATTGTATTTTTAACTGACCAATGAAAACTTCCTATTAAATTGTAGCAACAGGGTTTATCCTATCATGCCATAAAAACACTGTCATCATGTTCTTGATGTCTTTTAGCAACAGCAGTTGTATTGGGTGACCAGACTAGTTTAAGTTAACAACTTGTGTTTTTTTCTACTGTTGACCTTGCTTGTTTTCTCTTAACCCAGTCTTTTCAGTATTCATTATCTTCGTCGTTCACCTGTTTTTAAAAATGTAAATGTTCTATTTATCATGCAGCACTCTGATCAGTTAGATAAGTGGGTTGAACTTTCAGCACATTTTAGTGACATGCAGAAGCAATTTAACAAATAAAGAAGTGTCTACATAAGTCCAAAATCAGTGTGATCTTTCTCTAACATGGTTGGTCCTGAAGGTTTCTTTTGCTGTCAGTTTTTAAAATTCATTTGGTCCAACCATCCAAATACAGTTTTTAAGCCGCTTTGCGTTTAGTCATTTCAGAAACTTAACATTTTGTTCCGTATTGTGCTTTGGACTTTGTCACACTTTCACAGTGAATCTTGAGGCAGCCTTTATTTTACACTTTGGCAGCAGTTTCCTGCACTTTCCTCTTGCCTCTACATCATTACTGGGCCTTGGCAGAGATAGCTGCTGTGACGGAGCATTTGCAAAAGGGAAAACGTGAGGCGGCAATCCGAAATGAAGAAGCTTTTTGAGCTGTCGCGATGAATTTGGTTCTTTAAAAGTCAACTAATGCTTCAGTTTGAACCTGCTTAAAGTCACAGGGCACCATAGAAGTGTGAAGGCCAAAACATTATCACACTGGATGTCACATCAAAATGAAAGTAGCACTTAACAGTCCATGGAATAGTTGTCAGCTATATAATAGGCATACCTCATTTGACTTGCACATAAGCCTACCTTTGATGTCTTTGGGCAACAACATAATCGGCCTAATTAGCTCAACATTTCACACAGTGTGTGTGAGAGGAAAGTGTTTGTGTGTGTGTGTAGGTGACTTCATGTCAGCAAGGCCGTGCTTACTGCCATTTTGGTTTCACAGTCTATTATCAGTTTAACCTTAAGACTGCAGGAGGCAGAGTTACTGTCAGATACTTTGTGCAGCTGTAATTAGGGATTCAATTAAAGCACTTGTGTGGGGGAAAGGTTTAGACAATTGACTTTGATGCATTTTTAACTTTATAGGACACAATATACCCACACTGTCAATGACTCAATCTTTATTTGTATTGCGCCAATTTACATCAAATGTTATCTCGACACTTTACAAAAAGAACATGTCTGCACCTTACTCTTTGTTATGTGTTTTACGGATGTCAAGGAGCGAGGTAAACCTTTACGTCGTGACTTACCCGACATCATTGAAGCTGGGCCAGACATTTTTTCTCTTTCACCTTTTCTGTGCTCATGAAATGAAAGAAGTGGAAGACGGCAGAAAATTCTAATTTATCGCTGTGTTTTAAGAGGGAGGTGGAGATGGGAAAATATGAGACAAAGACTTGTATTCTGTGTGACTGTGTGCCTGTGTATGTGTGTGTGTGTGTGTGATGATTTGGAGGGAAGTATCATTTGTGGTTGAGTGTTTCGGAGAACAGGGTAGAAATAATTTGTTTGTGTTCAGTATTTTGCTTGTGTGTGCCGCCTTGTTTTTTCCACTTTCCCCTGAGAGAGCTACTACTCAAAAAGCATGTGTCGGCAACTCCTCAGCAAAACAATTGTCTATATATGTCTGTGTGCAAGGTGGATAGCACCATGCTAAACATGCAGTGTGCTGTTATGTGTACTTCTTGGTGCTATAGCTACAGTACAGGCTTATTTTTCTTAAGGATTAGTACCTCATAGTAGAACTCTGGTATTATTATTTATTGGTCTTTGTGTAAAAGACTCTCTAGACAAAATCAAAATGTTGGTCTGTCTGATACCTTTCCAATTCCCTACTCTGTCTGTGGCTCTCATAGTCAAGCTTTTTTGTTTGATGCAAAGTTTGAAAAAGAGTCACAAATGTATTGTTTAAATTCACCAACAGCCAGACTACTTTGTACTTCAGCAAATCAAGGTAAACGGTGATGTTGTTGCAAAATATCTTTATAGAACAGCAGGGCTTTGTATGTAGGGCTGACTGGGCGGTGGCAGCGGCTCAGTGGTAAGCCTTTTTTAGATTGCATTTCTGCAGCAGCGCCGTAACTAAGCTTAGCCGTCATTATGTCTGTATATGTACATTTATATTGATTCTGCTACGCCGTAATATTCGTGACCGCGTCAAGTATTTCTTATAGAAGCTCCACAAACATACACAGTCAGACATGCACACACACAGCGCTGTTCTCCCCCGCTGGCTCAACTGATCCTGTCTCGCCCCTGTAACGGCTCTTGTTACTACCTCTGAAGACAGTACAGAGACGGGTGAAGGTGAAACGTCACTGGGACGTAAATATGGTGCCTTGAAACAGCAGTCTGAAAAGGGCTGTAGAGTGGATTGTGGCTTAAACAGGAAGGTCAGGTGAACGGATTAGTTAATACTGATGGACACTTCACATAACTAAACTAAGTTACTAAAATGTGGAGGTGTGACCTGTGGCGCTTTGACCTTTGAGGAGGCCGAAGACTAGAAAAGAAGAAAAATTTACCATTTACTGGAAACAAAACAGGAAATAAATAAAATGCGCGTGTACATGGAACTAAATCGAAGTTGCAGTGAAACAGTGTGGTTCATTGAAGTTTTAACAGTTTTAGATTAGCTGATAGTTTGAGCACACCGGAAAACTTCCCATTGTCTCCTGATATGAATTTGGATTTCCTTTATTGATCCACAGAGAAGACATTCATGATAGAGCCTGTGTGTTGACCTCAGAATGAAACTGAATAAGTCCGTTTTCAAAGCGGAGATTCTCCATATTTCACGACTTTATCATGTCATTATGAACTGATGGACTTCTGCAGACTTGATACATTCGTTGAGATATAAAAACCTACCACTGGGAAAGTGTCTTAGTCTGACATCAGCTTTAATGGAAACAGTGTGTGTTTGAGTGTTGAAAGCTTGTGTGTGTACTCATGCTGCTTTCATGCGTATGTGTCTACAGTATTGTGTATCTACAGAGTTTCAGACCTCCTTCTCTGTGTCCTTCTCAAAGCTCTGTTTGTGTGTACACACACGTCCGTCAATCCACCGAGGCTGTTAAACGTGGAATTAGTTCTGCTGTCAATCACCGTGGTGACTGAGTGCAAAGACGACACACTCTCGCTCAGACGAGTCATGTCCCTCGCAGACACACATAGACATGTGTGTGTGTGTGTGTGTGTAAGGGGGGGGGGGTTGTCTCATAAAGTCAGATTGACACTTGGTCCCTTGAGGTGGTCAGTGCACTGTAAACATTATTGCTACTAACAGACTCACAAACACTCCGCCTGTATGTGCGTCTCTTAGATTGTCGTCCCATTGCGACTGTAAAACAGCCAGCGCTCTTCACCCTCAAAGCGGATTCAAATACTGCAGCAGGAAAAAGCTGCATTTGGAAGTGGGACACATGCAAAATGTTCATCTTTTCCCCAGTGAGAACATGCATCAGCCACTTTTCTTCTCTTCCCTTTTCTCTAATTTACTTTTTCATCTTCTGTCTTGTGCTTTTTAACTCGTCGTGTCTTGATCTGTTATCTTTCTCTTCTGTCTTTGTTCAGTGTCTCTGTTCTCTTTGGTGTTCAATATTTTTAGTTTCTTTATCTACAAGTCGGCTTTTTCCCTCTTTGTCTTTAAAACTGCTTAATTTATTTGCTTTATTTGATCCTGTGTTTAACTGAACCATTTGGTCTCGATTGATAAAGGACGGTCAACACTGCCAGAGTAGATTTCCAATTCAAAATCGTCATCTATCAAGATAAAGAAAAGGGACTAATGACAATTGTCAAATCAAGATGTGATTCTCAGTTAATATACATGCAGTAAGTATGGTTGTATGATGTACATATGGTGGGTGAGCGTATTAAATAGAATAGATTACAGTCACTTAACTCCTGTTAGGGGAAACTCGCTAGATTGTCAACATGTAAGCTGTATACCACTGTGGACCGGGTCATGAGAAACACGTACTTTAGCCAAGCCCTGCATCAAAAGACACGCAAGTGTAACCCATATTTCTGAAGATTTTTCATTCTCAATGTTGATGTAAGGCAGCCCTTTCCTTTGGCACTTTGTAAGCATGCCATGCAGTGTAAACCCAGATCAGCTGTCTGGATCCGAAAGTGCTGTGGCCAGCTCACATTGAAATCAAACTTCACTTTTCTGCAGATATCACAGTTGGTTCTTGTTGTGTTTTCCCAGACTGCTGAAACAAAAGTTGCCTGGTCACGGTATAGATTCTTGAGTTCTGCTCAGTGATGATTGCCTCAGACAGCCGTGACATGCTGCTCTGAAAGTAAACATCAACACTCCACACACAACAACGAGACAACTCTTCGTGCAGTGATAATTTTCTTGCAGAGGATTATGTAAAACATACTCTTGCTAGCTTGACTCCTGCTAAAGAGCTCTACTGTTTCAAATCACCAGGAAAGCTAGTGCTAAATTTTATCTTACGATAAAACTAGTGTTCTCTTGCCACTCCTGTGAATGGCATTTCATTATATCTGTCAAATTGTATATTCTTCTGTAGGAATTTAGTGTCTTCTATAACCGCTGACCTGAACAGCTGATCTGATATTTAGTGCTGCATGAGTAGGAACACAGATAAACCTGGACTTAAGGTGTTTATCATGACCCTGTCTACAGCGGCAAATAACCTCTGTGTTGACACTCCAGCCAGTTGCATTTAAAAATGCTCACTGTTATCTACTGTATAAAGTACTTTGATAAGGACCACTTCAAAAAGCCCAACAATCCCTGTCATGTTGTGTATACACGGATTTCTTGTAGATATTTTACACACCACTAGTTGTAGCATCTCTTATTACATGGAAATGGGTATCACAACATACACCAGAACATTACCTTAAGCCAACTTTGTTCATGTGCAATAAAAGAAGTAGCCAAAATTAATTCTGAAAAGTGATATCATGTTTATTCAATATGTAAAACTGAAGTGCTGGCTTCTCTGACAACAATGAAGCAGCCAGTCCTAAGTTTAGATTCCAGCCAGGAATAGTCTGTATTTGTTTTGACCAGAGAAGGTAGCAGTTTTAAGTCACCCCCACATGGCTGTTTTGGACGCCCCTCGGTTTGCCAGGCAACAGCAAACCGACAGGTGTTGCAGCGATGGAAGCGGGCAAGCGAACTGGTTCAGATAAAAGTGACTCTACCCGACCTAAACAGCCTCAGCATATTTCTAATAATCTCCGCGAGCAGAAACTAGGATAAATATTGGAGATGCTTTTGAAAATTGGAGCGATAAGAACGCTGAAAGGTTTAAAAAACCAGTGAAGAGCTGGTTAAACACTGAAGCTTCCGTGTCCACGACATGGCAACTCGTGTGCACATCAACTCTGGAGAGGAGGTGGGCAGGGGAGGCCGCTCTCACCAATGTTTTGAATTTGGATTGCAGTACCAATTTTAAATGTTACGTGTCAGTTACATATTGCTCCTTTAACATATTGATACCAGTCAATTTGTTGTTGCAATATGGGTGTTTAGTCTTTGATCAGTTATGATGAAAGCTGCTGACAACCCAGAGTGCCTCACAAAGAGAAATACTTAGAAATACACAGTGGATGCAACAATAGCTCCCCCCACCCTTTACTCATTTCTGCATGTGTTGTGTGTGCAGTGTGCTTCATTGTCTGCAGATTCTGCTGTGCTGTGTGTAATGTAGGATGCATGAAGTAGTGCGGGAGTCTTGGATGTCGGGGTGACATTGGCGCTTGTGATTGGTTGGGTGCTATTTTGAGCAGCTGTGGCTTGCTTCCTCGTGCCTGCAGAATCCTCAGGCCTGTGTGTGCTGCCCATATTTTTAAATTCAAGTCAAGTCCAGGAATAGTAGTGTGATATTGAAATGGACAGTGTTTTTTTTATTGCTGAATATGAATTGGGTAGTGTATGGAGGGGAGTGTGTGGGTGAATTGAAGATGAACATATAGGCTTTTTGGGAATAGAATTCTTCAGACAGGAAAGGAGGTGAAGTGAGACTGTCTGGAAGGGAGGAAAAGGTAGGGAGTTACTTTAGATGGATAGAGGTTGGAGGTTGAGAAAGTGTCAGACAGTAAAGCACAAATGAGGGTGAAATGTAGAGGGAGGTGGAGAATGGGGAAGGAAAAGGAGGAGAAATAAAACTACTGTTAATGAAAAGGAGAAGCTAAAAAAAAAAAAAACAGTTTACAGAAACCAGACGAGGTGGTCAGAGGATGCAGGGACCGAAACAAAGGGAAGCAAGGGAAAGAAAAAAGAGAGAAGGTATTGATTCTTCCTGCCAGCTGGGGGAGAAACTCAAGCCAACTGTGCCCTCTGAAACAAGAGCCAGGGGAAAGGTGGAAGGATAGAGGGGAGGACAGAGAAGAAAATGGTGGGAGAGAGCTGTGAGCAAGCTTTGGCACTTTTTGTATCATAATGTGCAGCATGAACACTAAACAACAGCGAATAATGCATTCTTATGAATAATAAATGGTTACAGCAATTCTTGTTACCAAAGCAGGTCAACTCAAACTGCCAAATTGAGAAACTCTTTGGTTCTCATTCTTTTTGGTTAAGCACTGCAGCCGAATCATTTCAAATGGTGATAAAAGAAACAAATGCAGGTAATTTATGCAAGCAGATCAAAACACAAAAACACATCTGATGCCGAACAATTAAAAATGATTGAGAAAACACGGTCTTAATACTCACAGAATAACAACACTAAAAAGCTAAAATGCTCCTGAAGGCAATCATGGGTGACAATTGTGGTAACAAATTAGTGTTGTGATGATAGCTGCACACCTTTCAGTGAAAACAAGTCCTATGTTTAAAATGTTAACAGAAATGCACAAGTGCAATTAAAAACTGTCTGCCGTTCAATGTGCCAGCTCCAGGGCCATTAAATAGTGAATACCATCCGGCTGCTTCTCCTGTTATTTTTTTTTACGAGTTTTACATTTTAATGCAAAATCACGAGGCCTTTGTGGGGGGGGGGGGGGTAAAGGATTGACCTCTAATTCAGCAAATAAATGTTTGCTATAGACTTGATTTATTCTCTTGTAGAGAGCAGGAGATTCTGCATGGCTGTAATTAATTCAAAGACCAGCCCTGCAGACAAAAAAAAAAATGCACCCAGTGCCCAATGTAAAACTCTGAAACTTCACTGGGCAGAATGTAAATGTAATCTGTTTCAGTCTGCATGCTCTGAATCCATTAGTCTGACTCTGGCCTGGTGACACCAGTGGTAGGAATATCTGAAAGATAGCTTAGCTGGCTGCTAAGCTCTTCAAGATAGAGAGAGAGAGAGAATAATTTCATAGAGATGAAACGTAAATTAAATTGTCTTCTAGCTGATGGTTTGTTTTGCTTTTGTGGGTCATACAGTGGCATCAGTATTAAACAGAGACCATTTATCGCTATTAAAATCCTCCTTATTATGGGTTAAGCCAGTGACGTTTGCTTCCAGAAGATGTTCTTTTTGTTACTGCAGGAAAACACTGGTTACAAAAGACTAATGCGTAACAAGAGTCTCTGCTGGAGGAAGTCTCGCTTGCAATTATGTTTGTCTGCTTGTCTGCTCTTCCATTGCTGCATTTTAGCCGTTGATGCATTCATGAACATTAATTATGTATGGTTGAAGTCTAAATTAACTAACTTTGGTAAGAAGAAGCACTTGGACTTGGCCCTTAAGCTGCATACTTTGACTGAATACTCAATTCTGTCAGCTCCATGAACACATTCAGCGGTCTGTTATAGCAGCATGGTGACCCACAGTTTGACATTAAACTCTGCAGTCAGGAAGTCTAGTCGATTTTGTTAATTACTAATTGGATTAACGAGTGACATCTCCTGCCAAAAAGACATTAGTCCCCGAATACTGACGGGCGTGCTGGGCTTCTTTTTGGCAGAAGCTTGTAAATTACACTTCAGCTTGTAATGAAATCATCAGTGTCACATTGGGGTGTTGATTCCCCGTCAGGCCTCATTTTCCAACACCAACGAGCTTGCACTACATTACTGCTTGTTTAGCATCCTAATGATGCACAGTGTATCTAAATGAGCCTACTGTAGTGCACAACTGTTCACTTCCTGCCAGCTCCGTCCTCTGAGGACTGAAGGAAGAAATGAGGGACACATTTTCAAAACAAATCTTCAGATGAGGTGCACAAGAATTGTCGCCATAATTTGGTGCTGCATGCAGTAAATCCCTGCTGAGGACAGAGGGAGAAAAAGAAATTTGCCTCTGGGGAAATAAAATTTGTGAAAACCACAAAGTTTTCAGAATCTTTTGACTCATCAAGCCCGACACAGGCACACTCTCTGTTCTGTGATACACAAAGCAAACGTAATGAGTGAATTTTCTGTGAACCTTTTGATCACAGCCATAGAAGCAGAAGGAGGCAGAAAATTGTCATGTTTATGTTGCATTGAAGAAGAGGAAGAGAGGAATACGAGATGCCTTTCCTAATCCTCACTTGCTCTCTCCTCCCTCAACCCCTCCTTTTAACTTGTATAAGAAAGCAAGCACTGTTAATGAAACTGGAGTGGACACACACAAGCATGCACTAACAGACTCACTGGCATCAGCACTTTTTTCCCCTTTTAGTGTAGCTCCCTGATTATTCACCAGGGATAATGTGTACTGACTTCAGTCAAACTTACTTCCCCTTCTTCTCTTTCCACTTCCTCCCTTTTCCTTACACCCCCTCCCCTCCCCTCCCCGCCCCTCTTTACTCCACCTGTGTTTATCTCAAGCGCTTTCCTTTAAATCTCTCCTCCAGTCATCTTTGATTCTTTCTTCCCCTCTTGCTTGTGCCCTTTCTTTCCACTTCTATCTGATGTCACTGCTCGTGACAGGTGACAGTCTGGAGCGCACACACACACACCGCCCATCAGTGATTCATCTTTTCCATCCAAACATTCACTTTTCTTTTCTTTTTTTTTACTTGCTGTTACTCTGAATGTTCAGACACGTTTTCTTGCTTTTTAATTAATAAATGAAATCAGGTGTGGATAAGCAATGAACACACATTATGCCTCCAAATGTGTTGCATACGGCGTAAGGGTGTGTGTGATAGTTAATACATTAATATTGAATAAATGGGAGAAAACTAAGGATTATTTTTGGTTCTCATTTATTGATTTTAATACATGAGAAAATAATGTAACCTGAAATAATGCACAATTTACTCCATTAAAGCAGCAGCTGTTGTATAGGCACGTCTGTGTAAAGATATGTGAACATATTCAACATGACTGCATTAACACAATCGTGCTCTAAATAGTTACAGTCATCATATATAAAGATGCTATTCCATCATTTACATCACACTACTGTGAATATATATAACATATAGATGAAGCCAGTATGGCATCCTTATGGTGCTCCACTTATTTTGAAGCTTTTTTGTGAAGTATTAAATCATTTAGTCTAACTACTTCATGATAATCCTTTTTGTCTTCAGTCTAGGTTTTGGGATATGAATTGTCAAACATTTCAGGTCTGCGAGGGGTTTGTCATTTGTAGGTTTAAAACAACACAGAGACACACGGGGGGAAAAACTGGATGCAAATATCGACGGGATAAACTTGTTCGCCTGTAGGCAGACACCTACTGTACACATACAGGAGACATTGCACTGACATATTTTTGGAGTCACACATCACATATCAAACAATTCCTCACATGGAAATGGATCCACACAAGGCACTCATGCACGTCACACGCATAATTTCAGAAAACCGCAAAACCGTCTCTTCCTTGTGTTATTCTGACACTCTGGTCGTGTTTTCATCCCCCTGTGTCGCCTCCTTTCTCTCTCTCTCCTCCTCTCTCTCTCTCTCTCTCTCTCTCTCTCTCTCTCTCTCTCTCTCTCTCTCTCTCTCTCTCTCTCTAGTTGCTCACTCCCTCCGGCTGTGTCAAATGCTGCAGTGTGGGTGTCGTCGCATAGACTACAGCCAAATCTTAGTCGGACACAAATACGCACATCCACGCGCATCAAGCAGTGTCTGGACACATGCACACCACCGCAGTCTTATGAAGTAGAAAACCCATTTCTGGTCTGTTTTGGAAGCGGTGAGATCGAGGGAGGGAGAGAAGGAGGAACAGTGAGGGTGGGGGGAGTGATTGAGTTAGGAGGGGGGGGGGGGCATCAGTATGAGGGATCCATAGGAGCATAGGTGGAAGAAATCTAACATTTTGTCAAAGTTACTAACTAATACTTCATCTCCACTTAGAACACTATTAAATGCTTGTTGTGAGTCTATCAGTGGAAATGTATCTCTGTTTTGTGGGTGTGTGGTTTCCTTTGGTGTGTGTATTGGCACTGATGTTCCTGCCTTTGTCCGGCTGGGTGATGTGTTGGGCTTTTTGATCATTAGGCAGCTGGATTCCCTCCTCACACTCATCATTTCATAGAAAACAAGCTCATTATGCTTCCATTAACTGCTGACAGAGCAATGGCTGAATGAGGGCAGACTAAGAGACCGAGGGGACCGAGTGGGAGAGAAAAAAGTACAAGAGAAGGGGTACTTACTTACCAAAAAATGAGAAATAATACCCCATATTAAGAAAGATTAGGGGAAAGGGGATGAGCAGAAAATGGGAGACAGTGAATGAGTTGAAAAGACGGATCTGAACCAGGGAGGAGCAGAGAGAGTGAAGCCTTAATATGTAGAAGGCTTTAAGTAAGATGTGAAGAGAGGGCTTTAAGAAAAAGGCTGCAGTCAGAGGGAGGGATAATGGAAATCTTTTAGAAATAACAGTCTTGACATTTGACAGACGGCGTTTGTGATCATTTGAATGCACCACACACTCAAACTTTTTACGCGTAGAAAGTGTCCGATTTGCTGTAAGTCTCAAGGCCTCGCCATTTTTTTTCACAAACAGCATTTGGCAAACATGATGGGGATTTGATAAGAGCTTTTCTAATTACAGAATGGAGAGAGAAATCATAAACCTCATTTGCACAGCCTCTGCATAGCATAATGTGAAAGTTAAGTCAGAAATGATAAACCAGAATCTTAACCTCCTTAGGTAGGTGATCCTTGTTGAAGCTGTTGGTCGTCCTCACATCCAAGATGACACTGATATAGTGAGGGGGCAGAGTAAAGGAGGACGTTTTTTACTGAAGACATTCACATTCAATGAAACCTCTGAACTTTAGATAAATAAGATATATTTTAAAAGTTATTATTGCCTTTATTAGACAGGACAGCTGAATAGACACAGGACATGTTGGGGAGGAGAGAGTGGGAGGTGACATAAAGCAAATGTCTAAGGTTGGATTCGGAGCTATGGTCGCTGCGACGACAACTAAAGCTGTACATACTAGTCATCCTGAATGACTTATACAGTCGTGCACTTTTTAATGCCTTCTCGAGGCAGAGAAGAAACTCTGAGTGAAAGAGACGGAAAACACACAGAGAAAGGTAAAGGTTGCAGGGGCAAGGAGGTGAAGTAGAAGAAGAAAAAGCAAATCAATATGTGGCAAGAGATGTGAAAACCAAACACACACACACACACACACACACACGTATATATATATATATCGCGTATATATTTTCCACTTTAAAGAAGTTTATTTTTTGGTGTCATAAAATGTGACAGTTGGGTTGCCTTGCTGACGGTGAATCAACTCAGAAACTGTATCTTCTCTGTGCCGTGCATTTTGGGATGAGTCTTCTCCTCTGGGTTTGTCCCCTCTGTACACCTGAAGCTATGGCTGCACTTTGCTCTTTGATGTCTCTGCTTATTGAATGAATATAAAACATCACATTTCATGATCTCACCATGCTGTGTAGTGAATGTAAAGCCCCTGTAAGGCGTCTTCTGTGGCCGTATGGATTTGAAATCAGTATATATCGCCTCCTCTTGCTCTCTCTCCATCTCTGTCGTTTGTCTCTGTGAACTTTATGGATGCATCACTGCTTTAATATACTGCAGGCTGCAGGCCGTACAGGTTCTCTCAGTAATGTGAGAAAAATCAACAGGCAGATACATTTTTAGTTTAATTTATTGTTGATATGTCATAGGCTGAAAAATCACATTGAAACAGTTGTTAGCTACATTCTTGTTTTTCTGTTGTATAAATGGTTAAAGGACAGATATCATGCACATGGAATACACAGCTCTGTTATCCCTACCAGGGTATCTGAGATTAAAAGACTTTTTGTCTCACACTGTATGGCAATCGTTGTTTTTATGGTCATCAGATAACTTTCCACACATCAACTGTCTGAATTATACGCTAAAGAAGCTGCAACAGCACAAATTAAAATACACAGAAAGAGACAAAGTACATGTCTTGTTGCCTTAGGCATAAAGTAGTTATACTTTAATGATTATGACATTGTATGCATTGTTTATGCCAGAACCTCCAGGACGTTGTGATTCAGCAAATCCCTTTTTTTGCAACCTGCAATTTTGGCCAATCTCCACAACTTTTGTCAGTGGACCATCCCCTTATTATCAAATAAAAGTCAGAAAATTCAGTTCTTTGGTATTTTTAAAAAATATGATCCCCCTTACGTCTGCAATAATCATCGGAGAGGGACTGGACAGCTGCTCTGTTCTAACGAGGCTCTGATGTGATTGCTTCTCTTTCATGAGCTTCATAATCACAAGTCTTTATGGAGACTCTATTCAATAAAACTCCAGAATAATGAATCTTACTCTCAAAGTCTTCCTCTATATTTGTTATCCATGTTAGGAAACTGTTAGCCCTTCACTCAGCCACTTCCAAGTACCTTGTGCTGGGTCTGTTGACCAATCAGAGGCCGTTTCCCAACTTTCCACCAACCAGAGGCTCTGTTGGAAATGTACAGTGAGATAGTCGTCACCTTGTCTCCTATTAATGGTTAAATAAATAGCATTGCAATGGGGACATGCAGCAAGAAATATGTTTTTCATGGCATTCACTTTAACTTTTTTACACATTTATTAAGCCTCTTGGCACAATAGTTGAGCAGAAGTGAAGTCAGAGGACAGTTTGCCAATAGATGGTTTTTATTGGAGCATTTATCTCAGTTACTCACAGTTGATGCGTAATCTGTTACAACAACAAAACCCCAAAACTTTTCCAAAAAGCTGCCGCAAAATCTGGCATTTTAGGTCGCAGCTATTAGAGACCAAGCCTGTGAAATCCTGGAGGGAACGAAGAACTTCTAAAAGCCTTCATGTCTCGTGTGAGATTGGTTTACAAAGAGGACAAGAACCTCCTCTTAGTAATGATAATCATCATATATTCCTTCTCCCTCAGCTGTCTGCTTTAACCCACGCCATCTTCATGGATGACATTAAGAATATCCATTAAAGTGCTTTACATGCAGCACGTCAGCAGCCACAACTTGGAGTCTTGCCATTTTATGCATGTGCAGTGTTGCTACTTTAAGACGTAGGCATGGTTGACATGCAGAGGTGGATGCATTTAATTAACAAAAGGCTTAAATATGTTTTTAAATCAATCACGGATGCATCCCTCCACACATTGTTCTAAATATCACATTAGAATTGTGGCTTTGTCTGTAGGAGTCTTATCATCTCTCAATAAAATTAAACAATTACACGGCAAACACTTGTGACTAAAACCCCGTGACTTGAACATTCAAAGATGCTACATATTCCATGTTTGAACAAAAAGCTTCTGTAGCTCCTCCCTGTCATCTCCATGTGCAGTTTAGCGGCTTGTATAGCGTACACCATGTACAATATGTACAATATGTACACAGCTTTAAACCTTTGTACTCAGCACTTTGTGTGGCACATCCTGTCATCGCTCTTGCATCACAGCTTCAGTCATTGCTCATATCCACACCTGTTACTGACAACCCATTACTGACACCCTGTCAGGATCACTTACTGTAAATCCACAGGTGCTCTGTTTTGCATGAATCTCCACTAGATCATTTGTTCATTCATTGGTTATTCAGTCTCCATGCAGTTTTCCTTGGTCTTGTATTTATTTTCCAGCCATCTGCTCCATGAACAATCCACCTCCCTGCACTTCTTCCATTCATTTATGTCCTTCTACCCCATCTATGCATCCCTCTTCTGCCATCTGTGTTTTCCAGCCCTTTTCTCTCTTGATACCCTTTCTATTTTTATCAGACATTTTAATAATTTTGGAGATGAATAGACCAGTTTTCTAAAGGCTTGTCAAATGTAAAGGGAGAGAAAGAAGAGAGTGAAAGTGGAACAAAGGGAGACCTACCACACAGAGAGATGGTGTCGGCGAGAAAAAAAAAGGAACTTTTGAAACTTGTAGCCATGTAGAGGAGGAGGAGAAAAAAGATGAAGGGAGAAAAGGCAAAGATCAGAGAGCAGTGAGCACATGGGGGGGGCGCACAGCAAAAATGAATTGATCTCACTTCAGAGAGAAGTGGCAAATTTGTGGAATATAAGTTTTTACCTTTTAATAGTCTCATAGGGAATGCCATTTTGACACAACTGAAGAAGCACCCAGCTTCACAGAAGGTGGTTTAAAACACATTTATGAATTACGACACAATCTTGTAATTAAAGGAGCCAGATTTTGACCTTCTGTGCCGGCAGCCATCAAGGTCGTGTCCTTGAGTAGCATGTAGACTACACCAGTGTTAGTTCCATTATGTTTACCTCTCAACTGAGATCAGATGTCAGGCTTGTTAATGAACTTTCTGGAGCTAAACTACAGAACCATTTGGTGAGAAGAATTATCCTGAGGAGTTTTAGGAGGTTCTGTAATACATTTTATTATAACCTATAGTTCATGTAGTTGTGTTAGCCACAACGGTCACCGCTCTGTGGCTATGTTAGTCATTTAATGGATCAATCTATCATTATTTGTAAAGCGCCAATTCATAACAAGTGTTATCTCGAGACGCTTTACAAAAGAGCATATGGGATAATATGCAGGCAAGATTTCTATTCCGCACGTTCCTGTTGTCCACACTTCCTTGCCGCTAAGGTGGGGTCGGAGCAGGACGTGCATGAGTGAAGAAGGCGATGGTTGTGGGGACGACCCAGTCTGATGGTGGTGGCTGGGCGTCGGGTGTTGGGTGTTGGTTGAGGGACGACACAGTCTGATGGTAGTGGCTGGGCGTCGGGTGTTGGTTGAGGGACGACACAGTCTGATGGTAGTGGCTGGGCGTCGGGTGTTGGGTGTTGGTTGAGGGACGACACAGTCTGATGGTAGTGGCTGGGCGTCGGGTGTTGGGTGTTGGTTGAGGGACGACACAGTCTGATGGTAGTGGCTGGGCGTCGGGTGTTGGTTGAGGGACGACACAGTCTGATGGTAGTGGCTGGGCGTCGGGTGTTGGTTGAGGGACGACACAGTCTGATGGTAGTGGCTGGGCGTCGGGTGTTGGTTAGACGACACAGTCTGATGGTAGTGGCTGGGCGTCGGGTGTTGGTTGAGGGACGACACAGTCTGATGGTAGTGGCTGGGCGTCGGGTGTTGGTTAGACGACACAGTCTGATGGTAGTGGCTGGGCGTCGGGTGTTGGTTGGACGACACAGTCTGATGGTAGTGGCTGGGCGTCGGGTGTTAGTTGGACGACACAGTCTGATGGTAGTGGCTGGGCGTCGGGTGTTGGTTAGACGACACAGTCTGATGGTAGTGGCTGGGCGTCGGGTGTTGGTTGGACGACACAGTCTGATGGTAGTGGCTGGGCGTCGGGTGTTGGTTGGACGACACAGTCTGATGGTAGTGGCTGGGCGTCGGGTGTTGGTTGGACGACACAGTCTGATGGTAGTGGCTGGGCGTCGGGTGTTGGTTGGACGACACAGTCTGATGGTAGTGGCTGGGCGTCTGGTGTTGGTTGGACGACACAGTCTGATGGTAGTGGCTGGGCGTCGGGTGTTAGTTGGACGACACAGTCTGATGGTGGTGGTTGGGCGTCGGGTGTTGGTTGAGGGACGGCACGGTCCGATCTACTGTTGTGGTCTGGACTGAAGTGTTTCTTCAACAATCGGAGGATTAATCCTACTTGAGATGTTGTCACTTTTACATTATCAATTTATGGTTAAATTCTTCACCACATTGTAATGGTATCTTATCCCACTGTTGTCATAGTTAAAAACACATTTCACTAAAAAGCAGAAGATCAGGTCCCCTCGGGTGAACACTTTGGTTTATATCGATAACTTTACTGTATGTATGTTAAGTATCAAATATTAGCATGCTAACGAGCTAAAAGAAGAAGGTGAACATTGTAAACATTCATTTCAAACAACAGCGTTGACATGAAGCCAAAGAGAGAAACTGTCTTGTCAGTTTCTAAAATATCAAACACGTCCTCTCTAATAAACTTATGTAAGTCATAGTTGTTTTAAATACAGACTTTTTGTGTCTCACACATCTTTACTGTTCTCTAATTTTTGTCACACTGTCTTTTTTCTTCGTTAGTATATGAGCCGTACTTAACACTTGATGACAGCTGAACCAGCAGAGAGTAGGGCTTAGAATCTAAACATTACACAACACCCCAGTTTAAACGCATATTAAGAAAAGTTTTGATATTCTAATCTCAAAGTTAGAACCAGTTAAGCTTGCAGGATGTAACACTTATGACCAAGCTCAGCAAGCATTTAAACATGGCGTAATTTGAGCATCTATTCGGTGGGACGCTTATCCAGCCCAAATGTTCCTTTCGAACTAAGGACATAATAAGTAATATTTCCAATTACAGGACCCAATCGAGTGAAACCTCTCCCATGGGAATAGTAATAAGTATCAATTTATTGTTGGTTTAGCCCTCATTTGTGAAAGCCTTCTAATCCATCAAACTTTTCCTGAAGTCTGTTCATTTTCCTATTACATATTTGAATACTGAATGTGTTGTCCTCTTCATTTCCAGCAAATCTTAGCCTGAAAATGAAACTGCGAGAGTGGGGAAAAATGATATGGAGGCTGTGCTGAATGTTAATTACAGAGTCAGGGGGTAGCAGTGAGAGTATGTACAGGCAGGATTGAGGGCGAACTGGTGGACTTAAATCTTGCAGAAGTGCTGGAATGAAGGGATGAATTCATGAATTGGTATATGGTTGGAGGGATTCCGGTCAAGCTCCTTTCCATTACAGATGGGATGAATGTGAACGTGTGGGTGCACATGGGGACTGTGTGTATGTTTCTGTGTGTGAGTGGGTGTACGCTTGCTTGTGTTCATTGTGATAGCGAGTTTTGTGTGCCTAAAGGTATGTATGTGATGTGTGCATTTCTATATATGTTTGTGCCCGTGTGCTTTGGGGTTTGTGTACATTGTGTGCTCGGGTGGGTGAACACCACGGCTTTGGCAGCTCCAGGCAGCGAAGGGATTAGAGAGGTGGCACCACTGAAATGGAGCTGATCTATTTGCGAGTGAGAGTGTGTGTTTGTGTTATTCTGCGGTTGTATCAGCAATGAATCGGATGAGAGTTGTTTGTTGCAAATCTGACAGGGAATTGGATCAGATTACAGAAAATCTTGGCACCAGATTACCTCCAGTCCCCACTAGAGAGGGGAAGAAATGAAAGAAGAGAGCAGCAGTTAGCTGAAAGAAGCTTTAGTGATGTTTCGATGAGGGTAGAGATGTACCATAGGTTCTTCTTATGTAATAACTGCAGGGTTTATGGGACTGTGAGCCTCTAAAGGTGCATCGTGCAGCACCTTTATACAGCGTTTTATGTTCAGATTGTGATTAACCTCTATTTTTATCATCCAAGAATTCTTCTATAGGAACAGCCTTAATTTCTTGGCAGTGCTGCTGTTTTCACATTGAAGGCCACATATGCTGTAAACCCTGAAGCTGTCAAAAAAAATTGGAGCGCTCCTTCCCTCCTTATTGTGACCGTACATTATATTCCTCTAGGCTTTACTGAAAATTAAGAACTCTTGATTTCCAGCCGTACATTTTGTTTGACTCATTCCACCCCTCGGCTCTGCCAGAAGCTTTGCTTTTGCATGTTGTTTTTGGTCCTGTAAACCAACCCGGAGAGTTTTCTAAAGGACAGGTTCACATCTTTGTTCTGTCTTTGTGAATTCATTTACATGCATGAGATTATTGTATAGTATTTGACTACTGCAGTCATTTAAAGTCACATGAAGGCTGCTTCTTATTTTAATAGCTCATCAAAACTCATTAGCTTTAGTCACTTAAATTGCCTGGAGTTACCATCTTTCTAAATGTCAGTAAATGTCTTGAAAACACAAATACAATAAGAAAATATGTGACTGTAAGAAAATACACAAGTCCATGTATGGTTTCACAGATTGCAGTAAAAAAAAAACGTAAGGAGAAATTGTCTTTTTTGAAGCCATAAACTGTGTAAAATCTCACTGGTGAGGAAGTATACTACACAGAACAAAACTCCTTTTTTTCCTCTTTATTTTCCGTACGTGGAGGTACAAATGGAGCGGCAGTAGCTCAGTCAAAGACTTGAGTTGGGAACGGGAGGGTCGCCTCGCCTGTTCAAGTTCCATTATGGAAATTGGGACTGGCAGCTGGAGGTGCCAGTTCACTTTTTGAGCACGGCAACCCCCAACTGCTCTGGGCAGCAGTCCCTGTGCAGCCGCCCCTCACTCTGACATCTCTCCATTAATGTATGTCTGTAGGACCTGTTCATTCTGCCAGGCCTATTTGTGTAAAGCATGTCCCACAACAATAGAGTGAAAAACAGGACCATAGACACCCTCGAGACTAATAAAACATAACATTTAAAAATATATACCCTTTCAGTCAATGTCCCCACAAGTACTGTAACACCTGAGAATGTGAGTAAGGGTTTATGATCGCGCGCTCAAAACTATTAATTTAGTTTCCAGAATGATTTAAATCCGCTAGCTCTGTATGTCACCCTGCAGGACACTGATGAGCTGTAATTCACAACACATGCACAAAGACACACTAATGTGACCAGCTACAGCCATTTAACAGGTCAGTACCATCGATTGTACGATTGATCCGTTTTGTTCCCTCTGCTCCGTGATGCACACCACACATAAAGCTGAAGAGCATGTACCACATTCCTCTGACTGCCCCTGGACATTTTATGACCCAGCATGCACTGCTTTCTGGCTTTCTGGATGCGGGGCATTCAGGGACGTGGCAGGGAAAGGGGCTAATCGAAAGGCAGTGTGTGCGGTGAGCAGTGACTCATCAATATTGCTAACTCTCGCAGGACTTGCATAAAGTGACAGCAATTGGCAGAAAAAAGGTTGACAGGAAATATTTTTTTCCTTCTTCAGACTTATAGCTTAAAGCCGCCCTGATCATCACTGTGTGTGTGTGTGTATGTGCATGGTGGTATTTGGGAAGAATTTAGCTATTTAAAGCAGTGTAGGGCTTAATTTGATTGAAAAATCTGAAAATATTGAAAGCTTCTCTCCTCCTTCTTTCCTTGACTAATCCAAGCGAGGGTTTCTATTTGATTACTTGTTTCTGTGCTTAAAGTTCAAGACAAAAATGATTGTTATGCTCGACACTGATCCTCATCTGCTAAGATTACTCGCCTGCCCGTCCTTGATCAAATTTATCTGCAGTAAGGACCTCAAATAAAGACGAGGCTCAAGACAGAATAGATTTCTGCAGTCGAAGATTTAAATAGACTCCGTCAGAGCTTACATGAGCCAATATTTTTCTGGCAAGAACCTTTCTTATAATTAGTAATATTTAGTACACTGCGGCTCAGCTTTGAGCTAAAACCTGCACTCAGGGATTGTTTTTGTCATTCAAATAAGCATGTAATGACAGAGGAACATATTCTAAAATAAGTGTGCTTAAAAGCAGTGTCATTTATGGCATGCTTTCACATGATCTTTTTTAGGCTACACCATCAACATAACCATATACACAAGTGAAACTCGTTAACCAAAACCTGCTGAATCAAACATCCTGCGGCTCCAAAAGCCAAACAGGATCACAGTGGTAATGTTCTGTCACTTTCAAAAGCCAGTGCAACTTCCATCCCGGGCATCTCTGTGCTTAGGCGAAAGATTAGAGAATGTGCAGCGGCAGCAGAAAACGTGACTAGGCACACACAAACTACTCGTGCAAACAAAAGGACAGTAAGAGCACTCCTCCAAACTGCCGTCTTGAATCTTTTCAGGGTAACAGAAGACACTTTGAAAGTAGCCCTCAGCAATGAACTTAGGACACAAACACTAGGAAACTCAAATGCATTGTGTCCCTTTTCTTTCACCCAAACTTATAGAGTGTTGAAATTATATTTTCCCAAGACTGCTTACATCATAATAATGGGATTTTGCATTCAAAAATTGAAAGAAGATTGAATGTAAGATTCAATAAATGAGTAAGAAGTAACAAAGGAAGATGTTAACTTGCTGAGGCCAGAGTTGCAGAGAGGGTTCAAGAAAAGGCCTTAACCAACATGCACAGACACGTAACAGCTTTAGCTGGCAAGAGGCGAAAGCAAGATCCTCCTCTCCATCCTGTAACACATAGAATTCCTTGACTACTTGAAGATTTTAACAGCAGTTTCTAGAGACTAAATGGAAATATGTATGTAAAAAAGGAGGCCACAAATGCTACGCACTGCCTCATATCAGGGACAGACAGTTGTACGTTCCTCCTCAGAGGAGCTCAGACTCTGCAGGCCACTTGGGTAAACTAAAGCGGCTGAGTCATCCAGAGACTCTGCTTGCCTTGTGATAATTATTCTCCTGGAAATAATTATTTGACAAGTGTGTGGCCATGAAGTGTGCAATGGTCAGCAGCAGCGCTTATGGCCTTATTATATTCCAAGAACAAACAACCAAACGTCTTCTTACTGCCACCTCCCTTTCACGAGAGGCTGTGAGGACGCATCGATTTGAGGCAGGCCCAAGTCTCACCTTGCCATGAGCAAGAACAGAGAGGAGGATTTGAAGGATCAAGCTGTATTCTCTTTTCTTTGTTCCTGCTGCAGCCTCACCTTGTACAGATAGGAGACATGAGTGAGGTCTGTTGTTCTCCTGTGTGCAGTCGCTAAAAACGACATTAAATTGTGTGTCCCCAGATGCTTGTACTTTATGTGGACCGCCGCTGTACTAACCTGTTTCTGCCACGCTTGAAGTTCCCCTTTTAACATCAACACATTTTGCTATCCTCTTCAGACATCTGAAGAGTGTTTTAGCCTTTAGGACTACAGGCAGGCTGGCACACACACCTTTGTTGGCCGAAGGAGAAAAAGCAAAGAAAAAGAAAACATTGTTTGCAATCTGGGTCTGTGTGCTGTCTCTTCTCTGCTACTCCATTGTGTGGATATAGGACTTCACTCCACATTTTCCACCATTGTGGACTCTTGGAGGATTTTTCTGGCAGAGTAAAGGGCTGTGGAGCAAAAATGTCAGGGCTTCTTGTTGAATTTGAAATTTGGACATCCTATAAAAGCAAATGATTTCAAGCTAAAGTGCTTGAAGAGAGAGGGACTCGGGAGGGTGACAGTCCCTCCATCACTAAAGTTCTCTGCTATTCATGGTTACTCCATCCAGTCCACTCATTCATTGTCGTTGTCCTCCCTCTTTACAACCGCTGCACACTTTCATTCCATCCATCAGGCTTTCTTTCAAACCCCCCTCCTCCTTCCCCCAACCATATACTTACCCATTGTCCTCCAATTACTCAGGAGTTCTTCTTAATGCATTTTGTTTCACTCTCTTGCTCTTTCTATGCCGTACAGAACCCTCTATCTGTCTCTGTCACTTCCTATTCAAAGCTATACACCAGTGTACATTCATCAGTGCTTGGATCGTTTAAGCACCCTCTCTCTCGCTCACACGCACACACACACACACACACACACACACACACACACACACACACACACAGGTCGGACTTGGGGAGCTTCATCTGTGAATGTGCATTATACTTTTAAAAAAGTGAAAATCTCGGGAGAGTGTTAGAATGCATGCATGCATGCAACACCGAGAGTGACCTCTCCCTGTGCTAGTACAGCCCATTGACTTTGCTGTCAGACCTTATAAAGCAGTGACCACTCAATCTGTTACACTGGCTGCTACTTCACTCACTGACTCGCACTGTGTGTGTGTGTATGTGTGTGTGTGTGTGTGTGTAAGCGAGAGAGTGAGAGCAATACTGAGTGAAAAGTGGTGGTATATGTGTGAATGTTTTTGCGCTTAAAGTCTATAAAGATGTGTTTGCGTTTACGTCCTTGTATGTGTGTGAAGGCTGCAGTGTGTCTTCTTCTGTGGTACAGTCTATTAATGAGGCCTTGGGTACAAGCTACAAGTATTTTTCATCACTGGCTGAAAAAGAGAGAGCACACACCCATGCACACGCACACAAGCACGATGAAACATTTGGCTGCACAGGAAGAAGGTTAAGAGAAAGCTAACTCAGGCTGATAATTAGCATTTTGTGTATGAGTGTGTGTGAGTGCACAGAGGAGTTGTCTAGCTGTTTGCATATACAATCAGTGTGTAGTGTGTATATATGGGGCTTCACTTTGTGCGCTTGTGTTTTCCAATTCCTGACTAATTTCTCTTGGGGTCATGAGGTTCTGTATTCATCATCCCAACAGCTGGCTAATAGGAGTTCTGCACACACACACACACGCATACACACGTGGACACACACAGGCTGAACAAAACTAAGGAGCTCTTGAGTGTGTTGGTGGTTTGTGTTGATTGTTTTTATGTTTTTAACCTTTAGTCTATGTCTTTGTGTGCTTGAATGTGATTTTGCTGTTTTGAGCGTTGCACGTGTGTGCATGTGTGATCCCTTTAATGAGACTCCGTGGTAACACCTACGAGGATTTACAGATGCGATAAGAGGGACTAATTTTTCTCTCCAGAGGGAACTCTGAATACTTTTTACACAGATGTTTAACAGTGGAAATTAATCTTTGTGTTGGTGTGGGTGTGCGCACTTTGCTCCTCATCTGTGTCTAATTTCCTCCTGAGGTCAGTCTTCTTTACAACAGACTTAATTATACTAGTTATGTGCTCATTGGGAGGCCGAGGAGCTCTGAGCAGGTGAAAAGTGTGTTTACATACGTTAGAATCATCTTCCACAATCCATCAGATCAACTTCTTTAGGGTTTCTTTCAGGCTTGTGTCCTATGTTTAAGTTTTCTGTTTTAATGCTGTCTTTGATGTTGAGATTTAAACATAAAGCACATCTTAGAGTTGCTATAAATTGCCATATAAATAAGGATTTACTTCTTTCCCTCCTTTCTGTTGCATGATGGATTCCTCATAGTACTTTCATCCTCAGGATAGTTTTTGTTTTTTTTGCAATTTTTTTTGTGCTTGTTGAATCATCAGCTGCAGTTTTTTATCCTCAGGGCATCTTTTTTTTTTTTTTCCTACAATCCAGCCTTCTCTTTCGTCTGCCCATTTGATTGTCTTGACATTTATACTTGCCAAATGTAGGAAATCAAAGCAATCCTAAAGGCACTAAGCCCGTTTCACAATTAGAAACCAAAGATGCCTTTTTCTCTTTGAAGACAGGAAGAAGGGAATTGGTGTGGATCAGTCACTTCCTCCCAGTTTGACTCTCCCAGACTTCCACAAAATGCTAAACACAACAAAAAGGCTGAAAAGAAGAAAGAAACGACGGTCATCAACTTTGTGTTTAGTGTAGTTTTAGGTATTAGTTCAGATGTACAGAAAGTGTAAGTGAGAATGGCAAAAGTCCTTCTGATTATTTGGATTGATATTGAGATCAGGATTAAACATGATCACTCACTGATTAAACAACACCTCATTACGGGCTTTAATCAAACTAAAGGACTCCTAACGCTTTAACATGCAAAACAAACAAAAGTGAAACTAAATAAGTCAAACATATATAACAATAATAGTATAAAATAGGCTAACTGTGTTTTTCAGGTAATGGCGATGAACTCTTGTGGCTAAACTATGTTGACCCCACAATCTTGATTATCTTCTATCGTTTTTATGATTGTAGAAAGCCGTAATCGTAATTGATTCTGGATTAACGTCGCAGCCCTAAAGGTGGCGCTGTTGTCTTTTCTTGTGTTGTTCACACCTGTGCCTCCTGGGATAATTAGATTCGCTGTGTTGCAGCTTGTTTTTTTTCTTCTTTTTTTTTTACATTTGATTGCAAACAGTCATCTAATTGAATTCTTATGTTTGGGTGTTATTTCCTTCTCTCATAACGGGGTTTGTACCATAATAGCTTTGATTATAGACATAATCAGTGATGGGACTGAATCAGATCTGAGGAACTTTAAAAAAAACGTTGTGATTGGTTAAATGAGTAAAAATCACATTGCTAAAAACAGCCGTGTCATTTTTGTAAACCTGTCTGGCCTCCAGATTAAAATGGTTATAATGATAAACTTGTTTATATAACGTTCATATAGCAATTACACTCTGCTTGCAGCTCCCACTGGGGAACATTAAACCCAGAGTGGAGTACTGAAGGGTTCAGGTGTTGCTCTGGTAACATGCTAATTGTCCTCAAAATGATCATATTACACTGAGTAGAGGTATGATGTACTTCTATAAGAACAACGATATGTAGATGATGCAGTCTTAGACAAACATTTCTAATCAGAGTAGATGCTTATGTGTTAAAATCTTCTCTACTTATTCTAAACACATGACATTACATTGCATCTGCATGCTGTATTACATTATAGTTTGAGGCAAATCCACCATTCCTTCACTACATAGTGGGGAAAAAAGTATGAAAAATTAATGAAAAATCAACCACTGAAACAACCATAATTAAAAGTTAAAACAGCCACTTCAACCTAAATGGAAAAGCCCAGTCATCAGTACATGATGAACATGTATAATTCAAAGTGAGAGCGATGAACTGAGTGGAAAAGAAGAAACCATGTCTGGAGAGATGACCACAGATTGGATTATACTTCTTCATTGTCTTGTAAATGGACAATAAGCAATTAAAGTAGCCTTTGGGTTTCATCATGGGGTGTGAAGAGCAGCACAATGCCTTTTTATAAATGGTACATTTGCAAACCACAGGGCTGATTAAATATGGAACATTTCCTTTCAAAGAACAGATGAGCATCTTTAGGCCGACAGAAATGAAATCCTGTATCAAAGATGTTTTTTTTTTGTTCCCTTTTAGCAGCTTTGTGTCACAAACTGAAGCACACATGGATCATTACTGAACTTCAGTCCAAAGATGACTCGGGGAGTTAAAGGGGACATATTATGAAAATCCACTTGTACAGTGTTTTTGAACATATATTTGGGTAACCTATCGACCCACAAAATTTGAAATAAATCCATCCAGTCCTTTGTTTGTGGTCTGCATAAGTCTTACCACACAGACAAAATGCTCCGTTTCAAATGTTCTAAGTTTGTGACATCACAAGTTGGATTCTGGTAAAAAAATACCCTCCTCTCCCCTGGTTTCTCCACCCATTGACTCCACTCCCAGCCTAGAGCAAAATTTTTGCGCAGGTCTGCCATTTTTATTCTCGCTACAGACGAGTGATGTCTACCGGGAAAACTCAGGGGGGGCTCATTGCATTTAAAGAGACACACACCAAAACGGAGCGTTCTGAGAGAGCTGGTTTATACAGGATCACAAACCTCCTCTGGTGTTTGATTCATGTTATATTTTGACCACAGCACAGATGTTTCATTTAGACCACAGGGGACTGTTTGAAAAGGTGGAAAAGGGGGATAATATGTCCCCTTTAATAGGTTTGAGGATTTTTTCTCACTCAGTCAGCATTACCTACTACTGCTGAGTGCATTGCACCTGAACACACTGAAATACTCGACCAATAAACCACAACTACGCTCTCTTACTGTCTCTAACAGGTTAGCTTAACGAAACCATCGAAAAGTTAATAATTTCATACATTGATGTTGAAATATTCACTCTTAATATCGGCAAAACGAGGAATTCACCTTCTCTGGACATTTTCACATGATGCATTATCTATCAAACACTGTCATTCTGTAGTCCAATTGTTCCTTTAACTAAAAAACGGTTGCATTCACATCTTTCCTGGAGGGATCACAGCTTTCTTGTAGTATCTATTTTTAAATCATTCGAATCAAAGTTCTCTAAACAGTTTGTTTTTCATGTGTTAAACAAATCTTAAAGCCCTCAAATGCCTCTTCATGACTTTCTAACCAGATAAAGTGACTCTTCTTCAGTATTGGTCGACACGATGAAATACATGATGCTGGTAAGCCGAGCTTTGATGTAACACAGTTTGATCGCCTGCTCAAAATAACATTTCCTCGTTTTAATTAATAAAATATATATCCTACAACCTCATTTGTATGCAAATGAGTTGTGTGTCAATCTTACTTATAGGTAGCAGGTCCGTTGTCCATTACTCTCCTCATTATATCGTGTTTGCTCTGTGTGACAATATGGTTTAGAGGACATATTCAAGCCCCTCTATCAACAATACTGGGACACTTCCAGCATATCTATTGTACCTGTAGTCAGAGATCTACATAGACTGCTGTAGCTTCAAGGTAGTCTTTCATGGCGATGAGCATTAATAAATCCCTTTTGATTAATGATGTTATTATTTAACTTCAGGGAATTTATGAAAGATGCCTCCTCTGTCTTAATAAAACATTAAGCTTATTCTTCCCTCATGTTATGCAGTCACATTGTAAGAGAGAGAGCAGGTGTTTTTTTGTTCTGTCAGTTTCATGCCTCATTAACACGAGTGAGCGCTCCTTTTTTTTTTTTTTTTATGTGTTTACACAACTAAGATGATAATGTACCTCAGAGATGTAAAACTGCCTTTTCTCCATGTTCCTCTTGCTGCAGGTGGGCTACGAGAACGCTGGCACCGTGGAGTTCCTTGTGGACAAACACGGCAGACATTATTTCATCGAAGTCAACTCTCGACTCCAAGTTGAGCACACGGTCACTGAAGAAATCACCGAGTAAGTAGAAGATGATTACATGTTACCGTGGGAATAGGCAGGTGGGTGGGTGGCTGGATGGCTGTTGCGGTTGTCATTTTCTGTGTGTGTTTGTTTGGTCTCAGCAGTCCACAAACAGGTGTGCAGCTCTGAGGTAAGACGGTGCCCAGTCTGCAGAGCTGTTGAAGTAGAAGGAGGGAAAGTTGGAGGAGGTGTAGGCACAGTTGAGAAGAGTTAAGGCAGCTTTAAAGTGTGTTAGACAGAGGGAAAAAAATGCATTTAAAGAAATAAATACGAAGAATAACAGTGTGAGGAAGGAGGGAGAAGAAGAAGAAGAAGGTGACCGAAAGCTGAGAAGTACAAAGAGATGGGTGTAGGAGAGAAGAGGAGCCAGAACAGGTGGAGTCAGTGAAGAGAGAAGCTGAGAGATGAGGTCAGAGAGAGGCTGAGGGACAACGAAGGAGAGAGAGAGAGAGAGAGGATAATAAAAGAAATGAATAGCATTCCGCTTCACTGATGACCTGGGAGATTAGCTCTGCTGCAACCCCACAGATGGGTCTCATCGTAACACACACTAGAGACAAACCCCAACAACACATCGGTACATGCTTAAAGGCCCTTCAGTCACACCCAGATGCATAAATCTCTGTTAGACACTGATGTGTGTACACATGAAACTTGAATTACACTAATTCATATTGAATTTCCTGCATTATAAGCTCAATTAATGAATCGAGCCGACGGAGGAACAAATCAGTGATTGCAGGAAGTTGTAGGCAGGTGGGGAATTTGCATGGGAACAAAATGGTACCACCTGTTACTATGGTAACCTAACGATTGACAAGGTTTTTTTTTTAGCTGAATTCTCTTGATGTTGTGATCGGTCTCCACTCATGTTTGGCTTCTTTGATCTCATCTGTCTTCTGTTTTTTTTTCTTTCACACACAGAAGCTCTTTGTTCAGCTTCCTTTATTTGCATTACACCACATTAAACGAAAGCAGCTCTGGATCACTGGATACAAACTCATCAGTAAACATTGAAAACAAAGCAGTGAACCACAAAGTCAATTTTGTTTTCCAAAATAATTTAAATTATTTTCAGTTTGATTTTTAGTAGAATTAAGATGGCTTTAAAATACTTTCTCTTTCAGAGTCTTAAATATTAATAAAGACCAACAGGGTACCACGGGCACAGCCATCCAAACCTGAGGAAGCTACAGATGAAACACGTTGTGTTGTTGTTCGCTCACAAATAATGTGATAGTTATTTTTAATGTGTCACAGATGATTTATTTATTTTCTCTCAAATATTAATGCTTGCACTAAAATGTGAGCAATGTGTTA
The DNA here is from genome assembly GCA_020745685.1 of Tautogolabrus adspersus. NCBI lineage: Eukaryota > Metazoa > Chordata > Actinopteri > Labriformes > Labridae > Tautogolabrus > Tautogolabrus adspersus. The sequence goes on along the minus strand of CM036556.1, from coordinate 13,381,299 downwards.
AAGATCCCATATTATGCCCTTTTTGGGGTTCATATATCTAATTTATGTGCCTACTAAAGTACGTTCACAATCGCTAATGTTCGAAAAAAGTGTCTGTTTTCATGTACTGCTGATCGATGCAGCCCGTCTCATCTGCCTGTGTTTGCAACGCTCTGAATCCCCCCCGAGCAGTGTCCCCACGTGTGCCAAGTCTGACCTGATTGGTTGGCCGATCTGCTCTGTTGTAATTGGTCAGTCGTTCGGACAATTCTCGGAAATGTTACGCCCCTTTTACCATATTTGGAATTCAGCTAATGTGCAGCATGAGCTTGTGCTTGCCACAACGAGCCAATGGGCTTGGATCAGTGACATCATCACAGTGTGATATCACACTGCACTTTTCAACGAGGAGGGCTAGAACCGAGCGTTACATGCAGCTACCGCTACTGCTAACAGGAGGGGGTAGGAGAAGCTGCGTTTCCGCGGACTTTGAATTTTTGCACATAGATGTGCCTAAACATGCACAAGACACCTGGAAAACACACTAAAGAGCATATAAAACCAGAATAAGCATAATGTGGGACCTTTAATGATAGATTCAAAAGCCAAATGTTACAACCTAATACTTGTCTTTAAATAGTGTTTTGCATTGAAGGGCTGTAATGTCAAATCTTAACACATAATCCCATGTACTCCCCCACTGACGACATGTTTGATCTGAACTCTGAGGTGGCATTGGAAGCCTAAATGAGCCGTGGGATAAACTCAGTCGAGGAACTGGTTATTAACTCAATAATTGGTGGATTAAATCTCTTGACACTCTGACTGCACTCACACAGGTCAATTAATTTGGTTGATGTGACATCTTCAAAGAACTGTGTGTCCATGTAGAGACTCTCTCCCAATCCTGGGAGCTCGGTTTCCCTAATTATGTTCCACATATTTCACATTAATGATTCAATTAGGGTTTATAAAGCTCCTGGAAAAAAAATTCCAGCCTAGCTCTGGCTAACATTTCTCAAAAACTAAAAACACCTGGGTTGGTGTGTTTGTGTTGTAGCATTCAGTTTTCTTCTAAACAAATAAAAAAAGCTAAAAGACAACTAAAGGTATCAAACGAAAACACAAAGTGCATTAGTAAGGCCTTTGCCAATGCATTGCATTATTGTGAATAAGGTACACATACAAACAAAAGTATTATCATATTATTTTCAGCTAGTTGCGCCTGAGCAAAGTCTCTGTCTTTAGTGGGGAAAAACCCTCCATGTTATGCCTCATACTTCATTATGGGGTTGTACTCATTTCCCTCTGCCTGCCCTCTTCTTTTCTCTTTCTCTCTCTACACACACATTTCATTCATAGTGAAGCTTTCTACCTGCTGACACACACACATGAACACAATCCCAGGTACCCCCTAACCCTGCAGTGCCATGCTCCCATCAGTGACACTGTAAGTAAACAAAAAGTTATCTCATGTATTACCCGTCCCCCTCCACTCCAGTCCTCTTTGTCCTGCAGAGAGAGCCTCACATCACGGAGAAATTTTGACATTCTGGGGAATTGGGGTCATTTAAATTGGCAGGAGTGCAGTAATTACTTGAATCCAGGCAGAGTCCTGCAAAAAAAACAGGCACAAGTGGAAAGTTTCAGCTTGTCACGAGCAACACTTTTCAATTGCACAGCTTTCATTTCAGGCGGAGGTTTAGCTGCAAGCCGCCACAGCTGGAGGTATGAGATGGCTGGAGAAAGAACAGCTCATTCCAACAGAAACTTGATGTGCATCCAGCGCATTATTGGGGGAAATGTACTCTTTTCAAGAATTCGTTTGAGTGTGAATAGCAAGTTTTATAATTGAGTGTGTTGTGGTTTTATCGTATCTGAACATAATGCTCATTGGTTTTTCTACTTTCTATTTCACTCGGCTGCACTTTCAGTCTCCCTGAGGTGTGCGAGCACATTCATTCTTGTTTTTATTAACTACTGTGTTACTAATACACTTGTCAGCCAGTTATTTTTCATACTGAGTAGTGAAACTCCCCTTTAAACTTACCTTTTATTACCCCCCCCCCCCCCCCCCCCTACCACCACACTGTCTTTCATCACTTTAACTCTGCTGCTTAATTCTACTGTCATCAATCATTCCGCCTTTCCTTTATTCAATTTGTTAACTTTCTCCATGTGAAACCTGGCTGCAGTTCAGTCCGGGCTTATTTGTCTTTATCGTCATTCTTTTTCTGCATCTGTCATTTTCTTTCTCCTCCTCATGTAGAACATAAAAAGTTCTTCTTTGCTCCAGTGGCCACAAAGTCAGAAAGCCCAGCATTAATATACGACTGAGTAACTTATTAATGTTACCAAGTCTGAAATAGTAGCTAAAGTGTCACCATGAACCCCACCAAGCTTTCACCCACCTCCCATGAAAACCCATCCTGACAATATTAGACCCTCTGTGTAAGTGCTCTGACTGATTTGGTTGGAAGACGAAATATAAGCTTTAACACCTGACTTTGACCCCAGGTACTTGGTTTCAAATTGTGTTTGAATCTAAAAAAAAAAAAGTGATATTGTCCCTAAAAATGTTAGTTTACCTCAGCCAAACAATTCAGACATTTTCACATTAAATACTTACTTTATATAAAATGTAGAAAACAGATGCTACCTTGTGTTGGTGTGTCCACCACTTTGGTCTAGAATGGATTTCATTGAAATTTCAAATATGATAGCATCAATTTTGGAGACATTATCAATTAATTTTTTTCGCTACTTGACTAAATATGTGCATGCATCATTTGCTTGATATTCTCACCAGCCTCAGCTGTAACCTTTGCATACCAACACTATACAGTGAATTGGTATAGTGAACATGGTAAGCATTTTTCCTGCTGTCAGCATCTGACTTTGAGAAAGACTTAGCATTCAGTCAAACATTTTTTCATTTCACTGCTAAGGATGAGAGGATTATTGTGTTGTAAAGAAAGCATCACAAAAAAAAACATGTGTAAGCTCCTGCACCTTATTTACACCTGTGTCAACCATGCAATCTGTCACGTTTGGATAAGAGAAACCCGTATTCTCACGCAGGACTCACTGCAATCATGATGCTAATGGATCACATCTGGAGGTGCCCAGGCTCACACAGTGCATACCAACTTGTATACGTTCCAAAAAATAAAATAACAATTGGAACCAACCTTAGACTCAACCTTAGAGTTTAAGCTTGAGACTTGCACATACCTCCTCTGTATGAATTGATCCCATGCAAGACGATGAAAGATGTATACATTCAAAAGGCTGTGGTCTGAAATCTCAAGACAGATAAGATATCCAAACGCAGATCCCCTGCTATGAAGCACCTGCAAATGGGTTCTTAGCCTTGTTTGACCCTCAATTAGCTGCTCACTAGATCAGATTCCCTGACTTTGATATTTGTGAGAGTGTGTCTGCTCGGTATGCAGTTTGATCTAAGTGTTACTAATGGGATGCCATCTGTAGTGAGGGTCAAGGTAACACACACGCAGGTATCTCATTGAAGTAGCCTCTCTCCTTTTCCCGCTCCTTAATCCATCCACTGTTCAGTCCTCACCCATTCATCTGATCCTTCATTCCTCCCTCAGGCTCTCCCCTTCATCTGTCTGTTCAGCTGATTTCCATTCCTCCATCCCTTCTTTCTTTCTCTCTCTCTCGCTCTCTTTTTCGCACCATTGCCTTCTGTTCTGTCTCTCTCTTTCCCTCCATCGTCCTTTCAGCCCTGTCAGTTTCTCCCTCGGTGTCTAACTCTCACTCCGTCACTCCGTCACTCTTGTCGCTCCTCTCCCGCTGTGCGGCCCTCCCTCTCTTCCATCTCATCTTTCTCAGTCTCTCCTCTCATTCACATTCATCCTATCTTCTCCCCTATCCCCCCTCCTTGACATCTGTCTGTACATTTATCTCTCTCCCTCTCCCTCTCTCTGTCCTTCACCTCACCTTTGCCTCATCCACTCTGTTTCACCCTCCCTTTTTCCTTTGTCCCGTTTTGAACTTGCTTCCATCTGCCCTCTCTTATCCTGCCGTCTTGTCCCTCTCTACCTCCGCCCGTCTGTCTTACTCCATCCTTTCATGTATCCGATGGGCGGAAGACGAAAAGAAAACAATCTGAAAGAAGAACTTTGAAGTAACTAAATCAGATTTGCAAAGGCAGCTACACAGGCAGCTACACAGGCAGCTACACAGGCAGGCCATTTAGTGAAAACCTTGGTGCATTTACTTGAATCAGTGCCTCAGTCAAAAACAAGGATGGACCGCATGCAAATATGATATGTTTTCCAAATACAGACCAACATCCAAGGTGTCAAAACAGTTATAGTTTAAAGACACAGGCTTCAAAAAGTCTGATAGTTACACGCTCATACATTTTTATTTGTCTGCTCTTTTTGCTCCTCAGCTGAGGTAATGGATGTGTACACAAGTGTCACTGAGGAGGCGGAATGCCACAATCTATAATCAGACTGAATGCACCCACTCGCATACACACTATCATTCACAGATGCATATAAAAAACACACCCCCGTATTCAAAAACAGTGATATCCGAAGGCATCGTGAGAGACGCACACACACACATTCATGGAAGGAAACAACAATGCAAAGGAACATTAAACGACTGTCTATTCATCTGTCTTCCCGCATTACTGAATTCCAGCACAAAAGAGGCTTTTTTCTGTCTGATGCCTCTGAGTGTTTATGCTACACACAAAAATGTGAGAAACATCTGAGATGTATATTTTGTCTGGGAGGCACAGCCTGTGTGCGACAGCGAGCTGCTTGTGTATGAGCCGCTTGTCTGTCTGAAAAGCAGAAGCGTGAGTGATTTCTGTGAGACCAGGAGACCGCCTCTGCATTCAACTGCAGCTCTGTCTTTGAACTTCTCCTCTCTCAAGGTTCAATTTGTCCATAATTTAGCTGTAAACGATCTTTCCTTTGTGCGTCAAGAGTGTGTTGCTCCGTGGAAGTGTGCAATCAGTGTGAGTATGCGTGTGTGTGCATGTTGCCAACAAGGGACATTGAACATTTTATAAGATTGGTGGACAGGAGTCCTTTAGATCCCAAATTGATGTAATTATACCCCTAGGCTCACACCGTGTGAGGGTGTGTGTGTAATGGGGCTGTGTGTGTGTGTGTGTGTGTGAGCTAAAGCGACAGCGAGGGATTATGTGTCTATTTGGAAGACATGGCTCAAGGAGGAAGCGTTTGGCCTTTAATGTTGGACCATCTGTGAGTGTGCAAATGTGAGGGACAAATGTCAGGAGGCAAAACATGCATAAGTTACAAACTTTTTGACGTGGTCACCCAGAACATTACACTATTGATGACAAATAATAACATTTCTCAGATTATTGGCAGGGTTCATAGGATTTGTCTACAATGTTTCCTGAAAACATGGGAAAAGGTCTGACGAGTGAGTCATACTGAGATCTACATTACATCAAATATTCCCCAAAGTCTGATATTCTTTTACACTCAGGCTTTGTATCTCCTTATCAAGCGCCATCAGTTCAAATGCAGCAAGCTATATCTAAACTTAGTCATAAAATAAACCATGTCTCACCTTTAGTGTCGACTGATTCTTTGACTGTAGGACCTTTTGGAAACATAGTTACTGTACTGATGAATACCTGCCAACTATTCTTAGTTTATTACAAAATATACTCAAGTCTAGGTTCATCTTATGCTTTAAATACTGTTATTAATCAATGCTTGAATAGATAGTTGCTTTATTACAGACCTTGACCACAGCAATTTAAAAGACAAATCTTAAAAAAGGTTTTTGCCAACTTCTTTTTCCAAAGTCAAGGCTGAATTATTGAACTCAAAATGTGATTTTGGTCAGAAGTCTCATTACAGCCACATTACTAACAACGGTGCTACCTCATCTCCTGATAAAGATTTTGGGAAATCTGGGGATAAATCATCAGAACTGCTACGAAACTGAGATGAGGTTGTTTTGTCAAAGTTAAAATGGTAAATGGACTTGAGCTTGTTTAGCGCTTTTCTAGTCTTCTGACTACTCAAAGCGCCTTTACACTGCATGTCACACCTACCCATTCACACACTGATGGCAGAGGCTGCTGTGTAGTGAGACCATCAGAAGTAACTCATCCCATTCATACGCCACCCGACGAAGCAGCGGGAGAAATTTGTGGTTAAGTGTCTTGCCCAAGGACACATCGGACATGTTGCTGCAGGAGCTGGGGATCGAACCCTCGACCTTCTGGTTGAGAGACGACGACTCTACCAACTGAGCCACAGCCGCCCCAAGTTCAACATTAGTTGTGATGGGCTGGCTGTGGTTCAGCGGTAAATCAGATAGTCTATGTGGAAGGTCTGCAGTTTGATCCCCAGCCCCTGCATGTTGAATGTGTGTGAGAAAGGTTGAATGTGAGATGTAGTGTAAAAACAGATTGAGTGGACAGAGGACCAGAAAAGTGCTTTATTTGTGCAGTCCATTTACGGTTGTCATGGATATAAATGTTTTCTGTATCTTCCATTTTCACTTTTTTGCAGACTCTCAAAAAAATAAAGAAGAGGATGAGTGTTCTTCAAAGCGCTTATTCACTTTTGTTGCTAGGGTGCATATTGAAACTCCAAAACATGTCTTACAAAAATAACCTCAACTCGGAGTCCACTAACTTCCCTCTTAAAATCCCAGCCTCCATCAATGAAGTGCCAAATACACGTTGTAGGAAGTATAACATTGGTACACGGTGAAATAATGTCATTTAGAGAAAGGAGAGACAGGAGGGTTTGTTTACTTCCAGGACATCTTTGACCTTGACACATAGATCAGTGGTTAGACAGTGTTATTGTCTCTCAACAGCTTTACAGTCCCAACAATGGAGACATAGAGAGACATGATGAGAGTCATGGTTTTCATTACAATCCAAACCTTCTAGAAATGTAATCATGCACACCTAATGTAGCTCTGTTTGGACAGTTCTGTGCTACAGTATAGGATGTTACACGTATGCTGAAAACTGATTGCAGGTAACTTGTGAACTATGTTTAAAGTCAGAATGAAGTTAATAACATTTTGAGGATTTGCCTTCGTTATAGAATTTGATTTTTCCAGGAGTTTTGAGCCTACATACTTAACTTTTGGATTGGAGCCACTGATATTTTGCGCCGCATGTTAATATCAGCATTTTCTTTCCAGTCTGTTTTCATTCTTGGCAGGAAAATGAATGCTTCTGGTTCAGCTTTTAACCCACAGGAAAAGACTTTGTAACCTCTTGTTGAGCACAATAGTAACACATTACATGTTCACATTGACAATCAGCGTAGTCTTGAAAACAAAATCTCTAAGGTCATTAAACAAACTGCATCAAATCAATCATAGACACGCTGGGTGAGAGTGACTGGTCGATGCTTAATTAAAAACAAAAATCCAATAGATTGAAGTTATTATATTGACGGACTGATAACGCACCACGCTGTGGTCTGCATTTACACCATGGCGATATAAAGCAATCCTAATGAAAATGAACCTGTTCATGCAGGCTGTTGATTAAATGTCTTATGTGTACCGTTTCAGGTCAAGGGTTTAGCATAGACTATCAGTATTGATGGCTTTAACTGTGTCTTATTGATTGTCTGAATGGTAATATTGTTAAATGAACTGCACAGTATCCGTCTTAGTTAGGGCTGATAACTCTGATTGTCTCGTATATGTATTTTTACTACTGACTGTCAATAGGAGCAGATACATTGGAATAGAAAACGTCTTGTGATTTTCTAATAAATTCATACTCACCGGATACACAAGGAACACATTTTGTTCTTGACATATCTTATACGTAATTTTGGATTCTAGGACTTTTGCTGGCTAGAAAATAGTCTTATTGCATCCTTGAACTGAATCAGTTGTGAAGTCTACTGTAATATTGCTATTTAACATCTGCAGCTGTGTGTTACCCCCAATTTCCACATACTCCGTGTACGCCGCTATCCGTCAGGGCCACGGTTTTGCTCCGTCGCACGCCGCATGCCCTGCCTCGCTGGATCCGTTTCTTTAACGTGACTGTGTGTGTGTGGTACACTTTGATTTGTGTCAAAGGAACCGAGTTAGCATTGTTTTTGGCTTTATTGTTTTAGATGTGTGCAACAGTGCTTGAAAGAGAGCAACACCCTTTGTCTTACATCTTTAGTGTTTGGACATAAGTCTGTGCGTGTGTGTGTGTGTGTGTGCACACATCAGTAAAGCTGTGCTTAAGGGGAAATGACTGTGCTGCACCTGGTTATTTGTCTGTTTAGGCTAGCTAATTAGTCTTAAATGACCACTCTCCATCTTCATCAAGCTGAGAGAGTGACAGAGAGGGAGTGGGAGCAAGAGAGACGGAAAGAAACAATGCCTCGCATTAATTGACAGAAGGTCTGACAAACGAAGGGGGCACACAGAGAGAAGGAAGAGACATGAGGTGAATGAAAAGAAGACTCGAGCGACCCTGAGCTGCTGAAAGAAAGAAGCACACCACCCTGCTGGACCAAAGTTCCAGGCCTGCGTTTGTTAGATAGCTTTCATTCTGCATTGATACATTTCACTGTGAAACTATTTGACTCCATTCATTGTAACGCCTTTTTCTCCATCCTTCAATTTGTCATAGAGCCTTCTTTTTTTTCAATTTCTGCTTGTCTTGTGATTTCTTCTTCCCTTTATTCACCACTGTCTTCATTTCTTTATCTTTTCATTCTCTCTTTAGTTCCCTCATGTTGGAGCGTCGAATATAACAGCAAACATCCCCCCCCCACCCCCCCCGGGCTTCGAATTCCCTTTTGAACGTGGGAGTCGAAGTAGTTGGTGCCACCTCAGCAATTATCTCGCCCTGCTCTCCTTTACTCCCAACTCTCTCCAGCTCGTTCGTGTTTCTTGGCACAGTACAATATAAAAAGATATTCAAGAAAAGGTCAGCTCGGCATCATTGTACGCTTTTAACATGCTAAATCTAGTTACACGCTGGTTTGAAAAATGGCTGCTTCTTTCTCCCTCCTCTCCTCCTTTGCATACTATCCTCTCCTCCTCCACCTCGGGTGAAATTCTCCTCGTTTTATTGTTCCTGCATCTTTCTCCTTCGTCACTTTCTCCCTCTGCTTATCCTCTCTTGACCCAACTCCCTGCTCTCTGCTCCTTTGCACTTTTTTTTTTTTAACCTTATATATTATTTATTTATTTTGCTCATGGCTTATTGAATCTGTTATCCCACTCCCTCCTCGGTCTCTTCCTCCTGTCTGTTTCTTTCTTCCTCAACGCCACGAGGAAACGCATTCAGCAGCCAACAATCCGCAAGTTCTCCTCTGGCCACACAGAGGGGCTGTGTGGATGTGTGTCCATACAATAACCATTCAAAAGGAAATACTGCTGAGCTGCATAGCTGACATGCCTGGACGCTTTGGAATAAGCTTAATAATTGTTATAATAATGGTTAGTGTATGTGTTTGAGTAAATTGTGTATGAAACAGTGATTACCTGACTCAGCCTTTATATCACAATGTGCTTTGATGTTTGTGTAAAAACTCAGAAGAATGTGTGTCTATAAGCTCTGCAGTGACTCCTGCTTTTGCTCGTTACTTGTTTGTGTAGTCGGCGTGTGCACACGTTACAGTGTACACTCAAGCATTTGTGTGTGTGCATGCACCGAGGAGTTTTGTTTGGTTTTGTGAGCACGTCATAAAATAATTTTAAGGTGATTATAATTGTGCAGCGGAGCATACAGTGAGTGATTGAGAAGTAAGCAGATGAATAAGAATGAGGGATGTAGCTGAGTGTGTGTGTTTGGGTGTGTGTCCTGACACCAACGGAGAATCTCATTTATCAGTTTTTTGTGTGTGTGTGTGTGTGTGTGAGGGGAAAAGAGTGTGGAGGCTATTTATGATAATGGGAAGGATGCTCATCATGATTTTAATCACAGCCGTCATTGTTTTTGGTTGTATGAAATGTTTTCTACACTCACGGCGGAAGTTGACTCACATTTAACATTAATGCTTGAAATGTGACGTTTGCAGGATCTTATTGTTCAGTCCACTAAATGTCTCAGAGGCAGATAAAGATAATTACTCTTTTTTTATGAATGGCCAACATAATTGTTGGTAGCCATTAGCAACGGAGCAATAATAAGGAAATGCAAGGGAGAGCTGAATGAAAAGAGCTGGAAAACAATTCAGCTGGTTTAACCCTTTGAACACCAGGCTTCAGTCTCCATTATCTGCACGCTCTATTTGCGGTCACTGTTTCAGAAAGGCTCAAACTGTTATTTTCAGGAAAATGTACTCTGCTCGGATGTGACTGGTAAACATGCGTTAAGACAGTTTTATAAAAGTTGTTCGGTGGATTTTAACAGAGCGGCGTCAGTATATGGAAAGAGGAGGAACGTACAAAGTAGAAGACTTGGCGGTACATTCCTCTGCCTTCATGATGTCAATGAAGAAACACCCACAAGGATGTAGCCGCTCCAGCAGCTCTCTGAGGCTATACTTAGCGACTGTACTTACTGTAGCGACGCGGTGGTGTGAGAAAATGCTGACGTCAGCAGGTTAACAATGCTTATACTAACATTGCAAACATGAATGGGAAACAGGAATATTTTTTCCTTTTTTTATCAAGATCCCTATTTTAGTTTGATCTTGATGTGCTAACAGTTAATAAGAAGTAGAGCTGAGGCTGATTAGTCATTCATTCTACAGATATTCTGTCTCGTGTGCTTAATAAGGTTATTTGCCTTATCACTCTTTTGGGACTTTAGCGGTTCAACGAAGCCAAAGTGTTGGACGGATAAGAAATGTGACCTGATGATGGCTCATGATGAAAAGTTTAAGGATCGCTGAGGTTACTGAAGCTCATTCTGTGAGGAATATAAATGTTTAAAAAGAGAAATCTGTTGTGTTTACCTCTATATGGTGAGATATTTAAATGGATAAGCGAAAGCTTCGATTGTTGGCTTGCCAGAGAAAAAAGATAGACGATCATGATTCTGCGTAGGATGTATTCTTAGTGGTCTATATTTCTGTGCAAAGAAATCTTATAATCAAAGTTCTAGTGTCCAGGTCTTTCTCTTTTGATGTTTTAGACTGCATTGATTCGCAGGTCCTTGGAGAGTTTCAGGAATGTGCTCAGATTTGATTGAGTGATAAAAGCGTTGTATTTTTACGTCTAAATAACGTGTGAAATATCTGCTGTGTCAAGTTCTGAAACTGTGCACCTGATTTGTACAGCAGCAACAATAGCTCCAACATTTCTGCTCACAATCGTGGCGTGTTTATGTTTTATTCTTATTCGTGTGTGGATGGTATTAATAATGTTATAGAAGGCGTTTCTATGGCGATGACCTTTTGTTAAGGTTCTATATGAATCACTGTATGTTTCCTGTGCCACTGTACTATCCTCCTCACACATGATCCCGACAAGACTGCACACTCCTACACCAGCAACACCATTTAAACCCAAGGCTGGAATTAATGAAATCCGTAATTTGCATGAATTACCATGACCTAAATGATAAATTAAACTGTAATTTCCATACGTTCTGTCCAGTAATCCCCTTTGGATTCCCTCCTGAGCTTTTTCCACAGGCTCAGGGCTTCCGAGCCAAATCATATCAAAGTGTTGAGGAAAACCTAAGGATTCAGCATCAGAAGGTGGTGGACTACAGAAAAGGCCTTGGGACAGAAACACCTTTGGGGATAGCAGCAGAGGGAGGAGGTGGGGTTCACCACTCTTCTCGTTAGTTGAAAATAGAAGTAGTGTATCCTGCTTATTTTGGCTTTGAATATTTAATCTGTATCTAAAAAGAGGAGTACAGAAAGCTGTCGGGATCTAGTTGAAGACTCCTAATAAAGATGTCAGTTTCATTTCTGACTTGATGGTGCAGCCATAAACCAAAAGGGATTTGTCAAGCACGGATCCACTTTGCATGACATACTGTACATCAGACCCACTAGAGCGGGCAAAAAGCTGCTTGAGCATTCTCTGTTTGAACCGACCAATCGCACGCCTTGTTTGTCAATATTGTTAGGCTGTCACTCCCCACGCACCAACTAGCAGACTGGATACCAGGCGCCACTGCTTGCATTCAAATGATTCACCAGCCTGTTAGTCAGAGAGCTGTGATTGGAATATAATGGGGTGAAATGACAGATGAAATCCCTCCCAGCTAGACAAAGAAAGCTTTTCCGCTTTGCTATGCTGTCTTGAACGCAAAATAGCTTACCTACAGTGTATCACGCTGGGATCCCTATCGAGAGGATCATTTTATATTAAAAGCAAGCACATTCATTGTCTCATACGATTTTTCCACATGCTCATACGAGTACGCATACATTCAATCATCAAAGTGTGCTTGGAGCATGGGGTTTAATTAGCATGGTTTCCTGCTGGGCTTTGATATATGGAAAAGAAGACCCTTTGACTCCACCCCTGCTGCTCACTCATACAGTTATGTTCAATGGTTCATTCCTCCATTACCTGTAAATGAAATATCCAGCAGTGAGGACTAGATGCTGCTTATGTGTGTGTGTATACACAGCTTCATGAGCTTCTGCTTATGTACAGTTACATGCATGTGAATGTATTCCCCTTCAGTTGTTGTTACAGAATAACAAGAAGTGATGGTCATGATTCCCACAGTATATTACAATCTTCTTGAACTCCTCTGTTGGACGTGTACTGGCTCAGAAAAGGACATTCAGGATTTATAGGCATCATTTTGAGATTTCAGACTGATGGCTTTGATGGCTTTTTCATTTTGCAATCAAAAAATCTGTCATTGCAGACAACTCCAGAAATGAACTAGACTGTTGTTAAATTGGTTTCCTTAAAGTGGACTGTGGGTCAAGAAAATGAGTTTCTGTTTAACGCTCCTTTCTTGGTTTTCCTTGTTTCTTTTACTTTGCCCTTCGCCCTCTGTCGTCTTTCAGGTCTTTCTCATCCTCTTGCTTTTAACGCCTCTGCATCAGCGATAGCTAAAAGGCATGTCGACATCATTGACGTAAATGGGAAATGGACTATACAAGTTTGTATAGTGCTTTTCTAGTCCTCTGACTACTCAACGTGCTTTGTACACCGCAGGCTGCTATGTGAAGTGTCCTTCAGTATTGACTAATCCCATTCATACACATTCCCTGACCCCTAACCAGTCGAGAGAGGAGCGACTTTACCCCTGAGGTACAGCGGCCGGGACGTCTATCCATCCCATTATTTGGAACTTAAATCTTGTGAATGCTTTTTTAGATCCAAGGAACTGATTTAAGTTTGGTGTTCAAAGGTCGAGGTCACTATGACTCTTTAAAGACTCTTTTGGACCAGCACTAAAGGGATGTTGGACACACATTGTGACAAAGAAAAAGGATAAAATGTCATTTTATTCATAGGTCAAAGGTCGATTTCTCTCCAAGACTACATTATATTCTAGAAGCACAATCTTCTGTCCGTATTGCTGTGCCATTTTTCATGTGAACACAATGTCTCAAATGTCTGGAAGTAATCCTAAACGATGATGTAGACGCAGATCAACTGATTGCATTTTGATAGAAAACGGTTACCTGACATCAGTCCCTATTTCATGAACCCGATATCTGGTTGAATTATATTTTTTCCATCTGTCGAAGAGAAAAAGGCCCATCAGTGGTTGATCAGTAGCTGTCACTAGAAGTGCCTCCCTACCATCACACACTCTGCAGAAAACCACAGAAATAAAGAGCGACTTTTCTCTCTCTCCTTTTTTTTATTTCTTAGGTGTATCCACTCCTGTTAAATATGTATAAGCAAACCTAAGTCATTGTTTTGTTTCCAGATCATGCATATTTTCAAATGTATCCCCTGACCATGACTGTCCAACAACGGGTGTAAACTACAGGTAGCTGTTCTTCCCCTCTTCCTGGTGGGCTTTAGTTTTTAAAGATCCACTTTTTGAACAAACTAAAACTGCTCACATACGTGGAAGAATTCTCTCCAGTTAATTGTACCAAGACTGAATTGAGCTATACTGTATCTTTGCCTTTTTGCTGATCCTTTTTCACCCCGTCAGTGTTCCTGTTTCTTAACTTGTGTAAAAAAAACATCTCTCCATATTTCACGTTGTATTCCTGCTTATTGTTGCCTCCTGTTTATCCCCTCATAACTCACATGTTATACACCTGTCATGTGATCTGCTCTCTGACACACAGACATCTGTCATTATGTGTTCATGAATCTGTGTGGCCTTGAGTGTGTGTAACAGGCATGCTTATTTGTTTAACATGTTACATGTGTACTGACTGATGGATATTTTTCTATGTGCTGCATGTACACTGGGACTGGGGTTGCTGCAGCATTTTTAACTACACGTGTTCTTATGCGTGTTGATGCTGAAATGTTTGTGTGTGTGTGTTGGATGGCTTATTTATCTGGGTTCTCTGTCTCTCTCTATTTGTGACTTCCACTGTGCAATTTTCCGAGTGAGAGAACTTGGATTGCATTTTAGCAAGCCAATACAGACATCTTTTTTTGTATGCGTGTGTGTCGATGGGTTTGCATTTGTGTGTTTTGTCTAGTTGTTGTACCTTGACCTCCTTGCAGATTTGTGCACCACAAAAACGTTGCATTCCTTAAATTAACACGTTGAGTTCAATGGTCAGAGGGAGCTGTAGGGAAGCTGATTTTCAGGGTAAATGCATAATGTATTCTTGTGAAATTCTTTATGATTGATCCAGTTTATTTCAAAATGTTTTCACTACCTGTTCCTGAATGTAAGATAACTAGTTGTATGCTGGGATTTTGCTCTAAGATACAGTTAGCCCCCCTGGAAGACACTGATAAGAGTGTTATGGACAGTGGATATCCATGTTCAAGTGTTGGGTGAAGATGTCTGTGAGTGGTAACTCTTGGTTCACGTTGACTTGTAGAACCTGTGATTTAATGTTTAGCCTCCTGGCCGTGTTTTTGACTTCATTCAGAGTCGACTCTGTGATCAGAGAAACCCACTTGACAAACCCAACGCTAAAGTGTGTATCAAAAAGGATACATGGGGATGCTGTTTTCTTATTTCAAGGGTTCTAATCAAATGAGTTCAAGGGTGTGTGGTCGAGGTTTCATTTGAAATCAGGTTCTGACGCAGGCACACCAAGACAGACGAGTCAATAGAAAGCTGTGGAGACAGACATCAGGTCAATATCAAGGGCTGCATTCACACTGCAGCCAACAGTGGCCTGAATCAGATTTTTTTACGACAGTGTGAACAGCACAAGTCTAATTGAATCTGATCTTTCCTAATCAGATTTGGTCCACTTTCATCTGTGGATTCCCTCAGGAATCTGATCCAGGCCACATTCAAAAATAAATGTGAACAGCCAAACAAAGAAATCAGATCTCAGCAAAAAAGATCAGAATTGAGCATTATGGCTTGCAGCAGCCTTAGTTTAATCAACCAGCATGGTGTCTTTGAATGCACCCCAGCATATCAACTTTATAAATCAATCCAAACATTATGTTGGAGGCACTCGCTGGCTGTTTATCAGGGCTTTAACTGCAAAGTTAAAAGTTGAAACCAGGGCAGTGTTTGACATTTTTACTCTATAAAATATAGAATATACTCCTATTTTAGTTCAGGGCTGCATTCCAATTCTAAATTAACCTTCACGGCTCATTCATTCACGTTGGCTGTTTAAAACATCAAAACACTACTTGCTGAGAATTTTTTTTAAAGTGTCAAGTCGTGTGACTTTCTTAATCGTGTCATTTAGTATGATGGAGGATTTTCATTAGCTAGCTAACGTTGGAGACAATAGTCCATATCAAAATCGGAACCAGAGACTTGAATTACCTGGTCTGTTTTTTATGGAGAAGTGGAATCCTGACCCCAAAACTTAAGATTTCCCACTTACAAAAAGCGATTCTGTTTAATCTATTACGGGCCGGCCTAAGTTTAGCCTCAACTTTAACGTAAAAGAAGATCACATTGGAAATCCATCTGTTGCTTGACTGCTGTTTCATCATATCTTGACCAGCCCGGACGTTCTCCTCGTCTGAAGGAGTTAGAACAACACATGGAGTCTTATCTACTGTGAAGGTATTTCAGGTTTGAGATTCTCAGCGGGGAAGATTATCTGCATTTTTTTCCTCCAGTCTCTAATGTTTCTCTCGGTGTTTAGAATGACTTACATGTTGTCAGGACAAAACCAGCTTGAAGACGAGACTTCAAAACGCTTTAATGGCTTATTAATGTTGAATTAATAATCATTTATTGTGATACACTTGTATGGTGCAGTGAAATGAATGGACCTTCATTGTATTTTTAATTAACTTAAGTTTGAGAACCACTGATAGAAAGCGATGTTACATAGATAACGACTTCATGTTGTCTTGGCTTTAAACAGAGGCTGTCAGCGGATCCCCTTCTCTAAATTAAACCTTTCGATCACCTGAATCTACGTTTAAGTTAGATAAAATTTGGTCTGCTTACAAATAACCAGAGAAAAACAACAACAGTTCTCTTGCTGATTGGTTTAACAAACAATTGATTGCCTGTCATGTAAAATGCAGCGTGAATGACCGTAGCGGTTGCCAAACCTCTCAGCGACGCTCTTGTTTGTTTATGGTAATTATTTGTATCACAGATGTGGCAAAGAATTTACGCTGTGTATGTGTGTGGTTTGATTTCACACTTAGGAATCATTACCATTTTTTTTCTTTTCCATTTTTGCCACTTTGTGTATTCTCTTTTCATTTCTCCTCCTCCTCCTCCTCCTCCTCCTCAGTCTCCTTACGGCCTCTCTCATCTCGCTCCTTGCTGCCTTCTGGACGCCAGACTTATTTTGCATTCCCGTCCTCACTCTTCCATCTGCTTCATAACAAGGAGAGCAGGAATTAATTAATAGGCTGATAGTGAGGCCTGAGAAAATAGAGGAGAAAGTGAGCTGAAAAAGGAGAGGAAATCTAATCAGATAGGATCCAGTCTGTGTGTGTGTGTGTGTGTGTGTGTGTGTGTGTGTGTGTGTGGGGGGGGAGTCTGCTGGGGTTATGCGTGTGTTTGTCTTCCATATTTGCCATTCCCCACCTTTCCTTGTCCTCCACCACTTATGTCCTCCAGCTTTACTGCTCTTAAACATTTTGTCTCATCCTTTCCCTCTCCTCGCCTCTTCATCTCTTCCTCCTCCTCTCCATTCATTCTTCTGATAAACAGATTAATATTTCTCCCCCTCTTCATGCCGTCTTACCCCTCTCCCTCCATCTCCAGCCATGTTCTGTTTGCATTTGTGTATCGAACAGGCAGCATATAGTTTCTTGGCTGCCAGCTAAATTGGTGTCAAAATGCCATCCTCATGCCACAATGATTCAAATTTCTTATTTCCTCCCCCTCTCTCTCATGCAGACAAGCCATCCCTCCGTCTGTCTCCCCATTTCTCACCTCCCCTCGCCAGGCTCTCTCTCCATTTTTTTCTTCTGTTTGCTGTCTAAAACCGTCTAATGAAATTCATACAAAACAAGATAGCAGACTCGATGCCTTTCTCTTCCTGTCTTCTGCTTCTTCCCTGTTTGTTTTTCTTTCACATTCTCTCCCGCTCCATTTACCCGTCTCTTTTGTCCTTTTCCTCTCTCCTTCATACTTTCCTCTGTCTCTCTTTGTCCTCTTGTTTCTCTCAATGGGCCTACTTTTCTCCTAAACATCCTATTCTTCCTATTCCCTCCCCCTTCATATCTCCTGTTGTCTTTGAGTTTATCCTTCCTTCCTATTCCCTCGCCACATATACAACTTTCTCCATTAGAGGCAGAGAACTGTTGAAAGCATTTTGGCTATATTTCCATTCATTACAGATTTTGTGTGTGTGTGTGTGTGTGAGGCATGTGTGTGAACATTTTGTAGACAAAAATCTGCATTAGTTTAACCAAAATGAGAAATGGGCCTCTGCTTTGCTCTTTACCACTTTGCCCTGCAGCCATCTCGAAAAATATATTTACCGGAGAGGAGGTTTCGAACGAATATGAACAAACCTGAACACAGATGAAAAACACACACACACATCAACGCAAACCCTTGTAAAGTGTGCAGCACCACTCAGTGCAATAATGAAGTTATTATATCAAGCGTTCACTTCAAAAGGGAGTGACTGTTTTGCATTTTTGCCGCCACATGTGGAGGTTAGGGGAGGGGGAGCTGAAGACAGAGGGAGATGAAAGGCAGGAGGAGAGAAATTAAAAAGAAAAGGAATTATGTCATGCTTTTAAAGCACTGCTTCTGTCAGTCTCCATGGTCCTCCCTTTCTCCTTAATAATATTTTTTCATCTCCTTCTCCCCTTTTTCTCGGCTGAATAAAACCTTTATTTGTTTCTTTGAGTTTGAGAAGGAAGATCCCTCTCACAACTGTCGATTTGGCTCGCTGCTCGTTAGCGTTGTAGCTTTGAGACTTTAAACAAAGTGAAACAGATAGCCTTCTGCTTCTACTCAATGATTATACAATCTTTCCATCAGCACATCTAAAGCTCATTATTTTTTTGTTTTCATCTGATAAAAGCAGCCTGGCTTGTTGTTTCTCCCAGTCTTCAATCTTTATACTTGAACCGTCTTCTTGCTGTATCTACCACTTGAGCCAACGAAGAAGAATTTTTGCTCCTTTTTTGCCTCGCAAATTTCTTAAAAAAATGCACCTTCTTCCTGCAATATCACCTCCCCTCCTCCTTTATCCCCATCCTTATCTCCTTTACCAAATTCACCACCCTACACCCTGAAGTTAAGTCATTCCTTCTCTCTCGCTCGCCCATCAATTCAACAGTGTCACCCTCTCTCTACCACAGCACCCATCTTCTTCATCTCTTCTTCCAACTCCCATCCCCGACTCGTATCCCCCTCTCCTCTCTCCTCCTTCTCTTCCTCCCACGGCCTCTTTGCCATCGTTTCTTTTGTCCTTTTGAGCAAAACCAAATCCACACTCCCACTTTTTCCCACCCTCTCTTTGAGTTTTGGCATCCAGCTTTTTTTCTCCTCGTCTTCCTCCCACTCCCTCAGCTTTCCTTCACATCGCTGTTTTGCGTTGAGCCGGGGATGTATAGCTGGCATCTTGTCTCTTACTTATTTATCTCGGTCTCTCCTTCATCTTTGATGATCTAGACACCGCACTAGACCTGTTTCTTTACCTCCCTGCTGTCATCATTTCTTCACTATTTCTTCATCAATTAGGCCAAGACAAGATGCCTTCCTCTCCTCACTTTACTCCGTCTTTCTCTTTCTTTCTTTCTCTCCTCTCTCCATTTGAGTTCTGGGCGCACAGCCACCCCCTTCTCCCTTGCTAACGAGCTCTGAGTGAAACGACTGAAAATGATATGCAATTAGCTCTCAGCCTTCATGGTTTCTGTGTTTGTGTGTGTGTGTGGGTGTGTGCACATGTGACAGATCGAGAAAGAGTTTGTGTGCTTTCTGCTCTATGTGAACGTAATGCTGGACTTTCTGTGTGTGTGTGTGTGTGTGTGTGTGTGTGGGGGGGGGGGGGTTCTTGGGAGTGTCAGGTTAATGTACTTTCCATGTACTATGATAATGTGCGGACGTGTCCTGGGAGGATCGGTCCTGTGTCTCTGAACATGCACATGCATGGAAGTCTCTACTACCATGAGTACTTTCTTCACTATTTGTCTATTCATATATGGTAATAATTTTTTGAGCATTAGAGATTAAATGGAATGGAAAAGTACAAGTGTGAGTGTGTGTGTGCTAAGTGCTCACCCCTCTGTCACAGGTCAGCACTTTATACATCCTCTGCTCTGATCTCCTCGACCCCTGCAATCCAACCCGCTGCATAACTTAAGGCTGACAAGATAATTCATTTTAATAGAATTATACTTTAATGAAACCTTCATTGCACTCTTGACTCTGGAGACAACCTGCAGTAATTCTATGAGGATCCATGTTAAAGGTGAATGTAAATGTTTGCCTTGAAATGCTTCCCTTTTGTTAAGATGAAGCATACTACCTTTTCTTTTGATCGTCATACTGTGCCTAAAAGAACAGAGTTCAGCCTTTATTAGAGGGTTGGGCAATAAGATATGAAATAAAACTAAGATAGAAGGCCCACTTAGTATATCCTGAACTTGATGTATTATTTACTAGAGGTGGGGAAAAAAATGGATTTATGTAAAGGTAATCTTATCTTCTAAAATTCTAAATCGATTCATAACTTCCAAAAATCTTTTTTTTTGGGCGAATCAGTCACTCCCTGCTAAGTGCTGCTCTTTAACTCAGTAGAATGCCAAATAGAGCAACAAGAAATTCAGCCAGTCTCACAGATGACTGGAGTAGATCCTGAAGTATGTAATAATTCATAAATAGACTTTGAATCCATGGATCAATGAATCCAGAATCGTTTTGAATCGAAAAATTCTGAATCAGCTTTGACCCCAAGAATCGAAATCAAATGTAATCGTGAGACATCCAAAGAGTCCCAGCCCTATTATTTACACCACTCCCTCCTGACGCAGGTGATGTGAACCATTGGGCGTCTCAAGGACAAGCCCAAGGTGCCATAAGTTTGCATCCTCTTCCTGTCACTAGCTTCAGACCTTGATCAAACCAGAATCATTTCAGTTCTTCATCGATATACAGTATGTGAAGGTTTAAATGGTTTTATATTAGGATTCAACATCGTCAAGCCTCACTCACGTTTACTGGATGTCTCTGAAATGAAGAGCAGCTTTCTGATGTCTTTGATGGTAATGTCTCACACTATCTAACATGGCATGTGGATAACAGGATGTTTAAGTCGACCATGTTAATGTTACGCTACAAAACTTTCTGTCAGGTTCCACCACTCAGATTTGGTTTTGCTCAGGGGAAACACTTACATCATGGAGTAAACAATATGTGCGGCACGTTGATCGGGGTTAAGATCAAAGGGTTTTTTCTCTCCTCTTTGAAGATGGTTGGAGGGAAACCCGTTTAGTTCAATCAGAGTTTAGACTTTTGCCGAGACCATCAGCGCTGATTTGACTTGTTGTCTATGAAGTGATGCTGGAGTGCATAACTGATGAATGTGCAGAGCTCCTCTACAGGGCCGTGGCTTGAAACAAAGAGTCAGTTTAAGACATTTGAACATTTCTTTCACTCCAACATGCTCATCTCCAAACACGCTGAAATATAAGACGGGATGCAGAGGTGAAGGCCTCCACTTCACTGCAGTGTCCAGCATATTGTAACTTGACTGGTGTGTTTGAAATACTACTTATTCCAAACAGACTTTTAGCTCCCTGCTATAAAACCAGGCTAAATAAAGTCTGTATGGGACTTCTTCCTTCAATGCCTGGCTGTAAATAACTTGAGTCTCCATGTGGGACTGCAGTATGATGCTTGTATCTTTAAGCAGTGTGCTGATTTGTGATTTCATCTGAGAGCAAATGTAAGATATTTACAAGCATATCGCATGCCTAAAGCTAGGTGGATGCATAGAAAGAGGGACTTAAATGCGAAATAATGTACTTGGCTGCAAGGTAAAGGTACTGCCAGAAATGCACAGAGCACATTCAGAGAGTAGACATATGGTTTGTGGCACTTGTGGGGGTTTCCACTTTCCTATTAGATTGTCAGAGATCAAATATAAACTTGGCAGCTCCAGAAGCCCTAAGCAAGGCAAAGACACAACTGGCAAACAGTCAGAGATGCCTGGGAAGAGAAACAGACATGCAATATGAGACTTGACATCTTGAAAGATTGATGTTTTCTTTAGCAACGTCAGAGAAGAAGAATAAGTTCACACCTTTGACACAAGAGAACTGCAAAAAACAATGCTCGAGTACGAGAAGCAAAGAATGTGTGCAGTATTTAGTTCTTAGTCTTTTTTTGGTCTTAGTGAAAGTTTTGTATTCTAAAGATTGTGTGAATGTACAACAAGGTATTCATGTCATTTATAAGAAGGAAGGGAAAAAATATCCACAATTTATTGTAAGTAATGTTTTTTAATAAGACCTCCGACAAAAACAAAACTCAGATTACTTTTTTATCAATGTTTCCTGAGTTCCATTTAGAATAACAGACACAACAAGTCTCATTTGATTGGTTTGGATGTGATAAATGTCAAATATGCCCCAAAAATCATTCCAGTATAATCCTTAAGGCAGGTCGAACATTATTACGTCAGATGGGCCTGAAGGTAAAAACTTATTATTTCAGTTTATATTGTGCTCACATCATGTTACTTCATAAACTATAATCCACCAGCTAATTGACACTAAAGCTGATCTTTTTTCAACGTAAAGGTGTACCATCCATACCTGAATGTGTGCAGCTGTCCTGTCTGTTAAAGGGGTGTGTGTGGGTAACTCACCGCAAAGCAGACTACCCTCGTTCGTGCAATGACCAGCACACTCGGACGGCCAAATCCACAGAGACAGCGGTTGTGTTCTCCTCCGCCTGCTAGCGCTCTTTCATTGGATATACCAGTTTAGATGATGTGAAGTGTCGACACAAAACAGTCTCTCAGTTAAGTCTTGTCTCCAGTGTCTTGCGTCTTGGCGTCTCCCTCGTGGCGTCCATTCCACTCAAAACCGATGCAACCCCCGCTCCTCCGCAGGTGCTGCTAATGAAGGTTAAAGAGACAGAGCCACCACACCCCGCTCAGCCGCACCTGTCGCTGAAGACACTGAAGTGAATCCTCCTCAAGCATTTTCATAACAGCATATAAAACTGGTCTATTGTTAACATGATTCCCGCTCCCGTCTGCTCCGGTTGAATCTTTTTCCCCTGTCACGGCCCAAATCCCGAGATAAGTAGTCAAATCCATTTCCATCCTGCGGGAATCCCACGGAAATCCCGTGAGCCCTCCAGTTCCTACCACGTCAATACAGTACTCTACAAACGTGACATGCATAAGTAAGAAACAATTTGAAAGTATTTGTCCGTCTTGATTTGTGTCAGAAAATAACAAACTTAAAGAATAAAGCAAAATAAAAAAGACAAATCAATTGTTATATAATGGTTTGATGGTTGGACACAAGTGAATGTGTTTGTCTCTATCTTGAGGTTCTTTAGCTGGTTTCAATAGTTTAATGTAATGACTACTATCGCTGATTTACAGACATGCTATTGTTGCATGTTGAATTATGGATGCATGCATGTTTAATATTGTTATATAACATTCAGTTCAGATTCCATATGAGATCATAATGCAGCTCATTACATCCACTCAGAATCAAACTGTCATCCCCGCTAGTTACTTAAATGTCTCTTTACCTCGCTGCAGATGTTTGTGGTCAGACCTCTTTACCTCGCTGCAGATGTTTGTGGTCAGACCTCTTCACTCTTCACTCTTTACTCTGTTTTCTCTTGCTGTTATTTCCAACCAGAAGTATTTATTGTCACCACGCTCTTGTGGAGGATGCGAGTTTGCTCTGGGCCGATTTTTTCCGACTCACACTTTGCTGAAGGCGTATCACCCTCGTCCTCTTCCTTGAAGTTCGGCCTCATTGTGGAGCTTGCTAATGATATAAGGGACTTTTCTTCAGTAACTGGCTGTACTGAGGGACAGATGTTGCTGCAGGCTCTTTAATTTGTCAGAGTCAAATTAGTATACAATGAATTTCATAAACCCTCGAGGGGACTCATTCAATCAGTGTTGCCTTATGTTTTCAAAAGAGAAGAATTATGTGAGCAAAAAGAACTAGGCCAAACATGATTTATATTTATATTTGTAGTCTAAGCAGGGACGCCAAGCGTTTGACTCTAGACTCAGGAAATGTTCACATGGGTTGTTTGCCACTGAAATGTGTTTATTTGCATAAAAATACAGGGCTTATCATAAGTTGGTGTTGATTTATTTTTTTACTTTAAGTGCTGTTTTTGGTTTGCTTTACTTTTCATGAATATGCAAATACTCTTAGAAGTGATTGGGGAAATAAGTGAACTACTGACACAACAAAATAATGAGCAAAGGAGACTTTCTCTGTAATCCAGCTTTAGTGTTGATTGTCATTGCCTTTGATTCAGTCGTCATTTAGGAATTTCAGATCAGAGGAATAAATGAAGGACTCAACAAACAAGTCAAAGTCTAAGATCTAGATGGAATGAGTGAGCTTGAAACTTCCTGGGGTACTTTATCCTCTGACTCTTTTGTGTAAAAGGAACTACTGCTGAGAGGGTGAGAATAAACACAATTATTCTCACTGTCCTTAAATGGCTGAAGTCCACTGGAGCTAACAATCTGCTGGACCCCACTGCGCCAAGTAAGTGATGTGAGTCTGGTAACCCCCTGGTATCCTATTGAAGGAATAAAGAAGTGGGAAACTGAGAATATTTCCATAACAACTGTTGGGTGCATTGCTCATAGAGTGACTCATTTTCATCGTGTCCTTTTTATTTTGTGAAAACAGGAGCAGAGCTGTCTGATTTTAAAAAATCAAGTGTAACAAAAACACGCTAGCGCCTGTCCAAGTTATCAAGAGTGGATCTGCTGTTTTCCACCAACACATTTCACACCAGACTTCAGAATAATTGTCCTTCTGTTTGGCCAGAATGTGGCTACCAGTTAATTGAGACATTTAGGAGAAGGAAGCCAAGACGGCGTCCAACAACTGAGCTGGTTTGTTAATGTGTGTGTTCCTCTCTCTCTCTCATTCACGCTTTAAACAGAGAGGCTCTGCAGTCGTCTGAGTGTGTGTTTATGTGTGGCAGAGGACTGGAAGGCAGGGACAAAGCAATTCAAGAATATTGTGTTCATCCACTGCTGCATTTAAATTTGAACCAAAAAACAAAGAAGACCTTTATCCACTTCTGATACGCATCATTAGACTGCGAGGTCATGAAGCTTAACCCAGCAAGTCTCATTTGAGCTTTACATTCAAATAAAGGAGAGAATGAAAATAACTTCTGTCTCATGTTTGAATTATTTCTATCAGGGTGTGTATGTGTGTGTACATGTATTGTTGCTAGGCAAATAAAATCAATCTTAATGGATCTGGAAAAAATCCAGAGAACATGCAAAATGTGTGTTTAAGTATGACAGAACCCTAATGTGAATACAGTAATTTTATACCTGTGAAAGGAGTTAAAGTCCACTGAGGAGGGGCATAGGGGGCAGACATTAATGTGCTGAAGAGTCACAAGGGACACAAAAAGACTACAGTACATCAGAGATCCCTCAAGTTTGACAAGAGGGACAGAAAAAGTGTGTTAAACCTTTGCTGTCCTTAAGATTAATGTTTGAACTGCTGATTTAACAGAAAGGCACACACACAAGCCATGACTTGTTCTCAGTCTATTTCTCTCAAACACTTTGAGCTCTTCAAAACAAAACAAAACAAACGGATAGACGAGGAGGAAATGGAACTTTTTGAGTGGTACTTCACCCTCCTCTCTCAACCCAGCTATGACGCTTACTGTGTTACTGCTCCAAACTATATACATTATCAAAAAGTCCTTTACTTTGCTTTTCAGTGAACTTAAGCATCGTTTCAAATTGGCTTGAGTTGATGGGATTTTTATTTGACAGGTTTTGCAGATAAGAGTTTTGCATCACAGTGTAACGCTTTACTGACCAGTATCATGGAGCTAATCATTGTACGGCAATAACCACAAGAAGAGGTTTACTCGTTTCAGCTGAGTGACACAATCATGCCTCTATTAGTCCATCACTCTGGTTTAATGCAGTTCCTAGTTTTCACATGCGTTTGTGAAAAAATAGATAGTGTTACTCTTAAAGGTTTACACGATGTTCTAGCTGCCATTGAGATAACATCTAATCAAACAACAGTAACAAGACAAAGACGTGTGGTTCTGTGGATTTTCTATATCCTGGTTGTTTCCCCTGGAGCTACAACTTCTGCTACAACAAACAAAAGTTTGTATGATTATAATGTCATTGATTTTAGAGTGATTCACTCTGAGGCCAAGAATAACTAAAAATGTTTAGATAAAAGGCTTCACTGGACTCCTATCATTAGTGTTGGCTGGAAAAAATGTTCTCCACTTTAGGGCTATTCAGACGATGTGCGGCAGTCAATTAAATGTTTCACCTCATCACCTCTCTCTCTTTCTGGAACAGCGTGGACCTGGTGCATGCCCAGCTGCATGTGTGCGAGGGCCGCAGCCTGCCAGAGCTGAACCTCAAACAAGACAAGATCAGGGTGAACGGCTGTGCCATCCAGTGCAGAGTGACGACCGAAGACCCGGCCAGAGGCTTCCAACCAGACACCGGGAGGATTGAGGTAGGGTTCACCTTACGATACACCTGAACTCTTAAGGGAGACCATGTAAGGATAGTGGAGAAATAGTTTCCTGTTACTTAGAAAAGGATGGAGAAAGTCTGCAAGTTGAAATGATTTCAAAAAATTCTACATTTGAAGTAGTTTGAAGTGATTTTTGGTAGAAAACAAAGAGTGAGTAACAAGGTGATTATAAATGTGCATATCTGAAGGTTATCAAACAAGCAGACAAGTTCTAACAACACATATAACTCCAAAAACAAAACACATCAGCTAATATGTTAGATATACATTTAGAGGAAGCGATAAATAAAGCGTTTTTATTCAAATAGCATTGAGTATCATCATGCTGAAACAAACCACATCAAGGTCAAGGTTTCTTTATTCGTCTCCCTGGGGAGAAATGTGTCTCGGATACAGGAAAATTGCTGCAGACATTACTTGAAACACATAAAAACAATTGATACCAATGTGCAAAAACGTTTAGCTTATCCCTGCTACAGGTGTGCAAAATCATTAGCTTATCCCTGCTACAAATTACCCAGCATCTGCTTGAGTATCCATACACACTCCACACTACAATCACAAGCGCATGCACACTGCGCACATGTACACATGCTGCTCAAAACACATACTGTTTCATACATATACATACATACACACATGGCTACAGCTACCTGCACCTTGGGGGCCTTTTCGTTCGTCAAAATGTCATATTTATTGGTCTAATAAATATAAGTTTCTATATCATTAAGATGGTGCAATGTGTCAGCATCAGCATCTTATTCAAGTATTCTTTCTCTTTAAATTTCAAGTGTTTGCTCTGTATATTTAGCTCCTTTCCAAATCTGAGCTAAATGTGACACTGAGGCTTGTGAAAGTCTAGCCGCTGGCTAATCTGATGGTGACATGCTATCAGCTTTAAAAAGCTTGTTTGATATGTTTCTAGGATGTATCGTAACATCTAAACCAGCTTTGATATATTCCGCATTTGTCTAAAGAGAAAGTAACTTACTAGAGTGTTATGGTGATGAGAGATAATGGAAAGTCTCTGACTAAACGCGTTATCATGTGTGTGAACACACGTGCACACTACACAGCTGCAGGAAACATCCAGAGCTGGAGTTATAGCTCTGTCACATCCATCCATGCAGTAGCTGTCAGCGCTGCTATTATAAGTGTACATTTGTGTAGGAGGTCTTTGTGACATGATTTCCCTGTTTGCATTTATGTTTCTGCATGACTGAACGATACTTCATCTCTGTATCTTCATGAGTGTGTGTGTGTCTTTAGTGTTTAAATCTATTTTTATGTAGCTGCTGATTTTTTTTTGCCAATGTTTGTTTTGACGACAAGTAGTCAAAGTTTCCGTCCATTTCCCTTTGTGTGAAAGGACAAGTGATATTCTTTGACAGTGTTCACACATGAGCAGACACAGAGGTCACTATATGAGTGCTCTGTGTTTCCATGCACAGGCACATGTCCTGTATTTCCTCACACCATATGCCATTTCTCATAGTGTCTCTATAAATCTCTCCCCCGCTGATGAGCTCTGATCCCTCAATGCTTTTTGCCGTCAGGTCCTTTTCGCCCTTCAACCTAGACTGTACACCCACCCACTCCTCCTCCTTCTATTTCCCCTTTTTCTCCTCAAACCTCCTCCATCCTGCTCCCTTCCCTCTAATGTGTTCCTTTTTGCTGATTCTCTATTAGCTTTTATAGGCTTTAACTGTGTCACAAAGCGCTTTACAAATAATTAAATGGTAATGAAAGCCCGTTTGAATCAATAAAAATGGCAGACTAGAATTAAAGCAAGGTTTAATAGGAATAAAAGAGGCATTTATCAGAATAAAAACAAATTAAACCTTGTGTTAAAGATAATTATAAGAGATAACGGTGCTTTTGACCTCAGCAGTGCATTGTGCTTATACGAGCCTTGGGGTGTGCGTTGGCTAAGGCGAGGATGTTTGGTTTGTAGCCAAGACTCAGCTAAACATGGCAGGATTCCTATTAGGAGTGAAAAATTGATATAAAATTCTTAAACAGTGTAAAAAAAACTTGTCTCATAATATTCCATAGACCCAGTTTTCTTCAACGTCTTGTAAGGAACATGCGATCCACAGCTCGACAGTGCTTCTAAGCAGACACAGGAAGCTGATCAATGTTATGATATTATTGTGCGAATGTCAAATTTACTGCGATAGGGAAACGATAAATTCCTGGAGACCCTCTGGACTCATAACGCTCCCTCGCTCTTTCAGCATGTCATCGCTGCTGTGAATAAAATACTGATATTGCTGCCTAGTGACTTAACACCATGATTTTGACTCCTGGGATGTGATTGAATTGGATGTGCACTGGTAGCTTTCCAATCAAACAAATCATCTCTCTCTCTCTCTCTCTCTCTCTCTCTCTCTCTCTCTCTCTCTCTCTCTCTCTCTCTCTCTCTCTCTCTCTCTCTCTCTCTCTCTCTCTCTCTCGGTTCTGAGGAAACAACATGGTTGTGTTGTGCACACAGATTTATTTCAATGTAATCTCAGTCCATTCATTGATAACCCAGGGGGGTGGCTGTTTTAGTTTATTAGCAGATTATGTGGCTCAATGATTGGACTGCTCTTTTAAATTTTAACTTGGATAAATCACCCCGATATATAAATCTTTTAACAGAAAACATAGCATGTTTTGAACTCTATTGAAATCAGCATAGGTATCAGCAGTTTAAAGACATGCCCATCACGTTTCATTCTCACTTCCTGGGTGCATTACTACTCGCTGTGAAAATGGACGTGTACCCTGTATAGTGCTTTTCTCAGCCACGGAATAGCTTGTGATCTTCCCATTTCAAGGACTTTCTGCCTTTTTTTCCACTTTTTATTCCCCCCCTGCATCACTCACTCTTCCCTCCCACCTTTCCACTCCTCTTAAAATAATGTACATATTCCCCCTATCCTTACCCCCCCAATCCACCACAGCCTCTTTCCCTCTTCTGTCCCCTCCCCTTTCTCTGATCTCTATCTGTTCCCCATCTCTCTTTCCCCACTGCCCTCTTTTTCTCTGCTGTACCATTTAGCCACACAGTGGAGATATGAAACATGTCAACAGAGCAACAACCCCCCCTCCACCATTACCATGCAATATAAATGAAGCAAACACAATCAGCACAGTAAAGCCTGGATGTAGGAATGCTACGTTTGAGGGACAGATGAATAAATGATGAGTGAAGGGCTGTGACGGGGTCAGGGACTGAGTGACACAGTGAAAGGTGGAGAGCAGGACGCTGAGAATGTTGTCACGCTATGGGCTTTTAGGTATCTTGATGCTTGAAAAAAAATCTCTAATTATCTTTGATGATATGGAGTGACTTCTGTAACATTTTACCTGGAAGTAGTGCTGATGGCAATGCTGAACATGCTGCCTGTCGACTCCCATCTCATGTAAAAGAGCAGCTGTGTGGCAGGAGGCGAAGGAAGGATCAGACACTGTAGTATAAATGTTTATCCTTGGCACCAAGCTTTACAATTCTTTGACTTTAATGCTTCAAATGTTAAAGAAGCCCTCAGGAGAGAAGAGGGATTAATTGGAATGGAAACTTAGAGCTAAAATCAGACGAGGAGGAGGAGCATATGTGTTTGGGTAGAGATACTGTTGGGTGTTTGGGAACACAACAGAAGCAAAGCTCCAACAGGTCAAATCTGTGATGGATACAGCCTTGTTTTGCATACCATTGGAGTTCATTTTCTGGAAGAACTTGGACACAGAGAACAGACATGAGAGCTTTTTTATCCAGTTCTCTCATCCCCTTTTAATGGAGCTTTCAGTGCAGATGAAAGGAATAGGTGAGGAGATCTACAGACAGAAAGCAAAGAGGTTACAAAAGAGCATCAGGAGTGAATAAGGGAGGACAGAACGTGTGTTAGAGAAGTAGTTTTAAACCCCACCATCGCTCAGCATCTATTCAAAAACCTGACCCTCAAATGCAGCGTCCCTTAGAACATCTGGTGCTGTTTATTGTGTTGAAAACAGTGAAGCGATAACTCAAGGTTTTTCAAAAAGTTTTCACCCTGACTTTGATTTTTTAAATTTAAAATCTAAAGACTGAAGAAAAGTAAACGAGGCAACATCTTTGGGTAGGTGAGTGAACTACAACACTACTCTCCGTTGACTAAACGGTCTCAATTCAAGGTCAACAATTGTTCTGAAGTGTTTTAAGAGCTCTATCGCCGAGTATCATCAATAAGGGTTAAAACCTTTTTAAAATCACTGCTCAGCCAATACTTAAACGCCACATACTTGAATGGCCACTTTTGAACAGCTTCCAAAAGACGCTCACATGACCCTGACCAACTTACACCCTGCAACCAAAAGAACGATTTGTGCTTACATTTCATTACATGAAAACCGTAAAACATCAACACTTTTTAGACGATATCTGTATCTACATTTTAAGGACAAGGCCACTGAGAGAGACAGGGGGGTCCGCATTTGAAGCTCAAACCAGTGGGTGACTTTTGGCTAATTGTCTTGTAGTGGAAATATTATTCAACCTTGCTTCCTGACTTGATTTAATCTCATCACCAGTACCTGATTGCCCCCCTGCCAACACATTGGCTTTAGCATCTTTACCTGAAACCCCTGGTGAGCTAGTACCACATGGGGCTTATAGAGATGGTTGCCAACTAATAAGTGAATCTTAGATTATATCAAACTTCACTTTAAAAACTGACCACCAGATTAATCACGCGTATATTTTCACACAAAAAGAAAGATTTGGCTTTCAAATGTATATTTAATAGATTTCTCTGTATTAGGTATATTTGAATATTCAGTTAAAGGAAACGTTTGCACATCCAGCTATCTCTTGAGTTAGGTGCGGAGGACGTAGAACTATCCCTTGTGGACCTTGCACACATGACAAAGCAACAGAGGGACCAAAATGTGTATTTTCCTGATAAATGATGTTGTGCAAGAGTAGTGTACAAAAAATACAACTTTTGAAAAGTGCATGAAATATGTATGAATTCTAGCACCATGTATGACCCCTTAAGTGTTTCTACAGCTTCATGTAATACAGAACACAAGAAAGAAAGAATTGTTTTTAATTAGCAGCCGAGTGAGTCAAAGAGCTCCGTCTCCAAGGGGAAAGATCTGCAAGTGCTGTATCAGATTAGAATAACTGAATGAAAAACTGACTTGTATGCACAATCTCACCTCGGCGATGAAAAAGGGATGCATAACTATCTACAAAACAGAACAAATCCAGTGTTCAGGTAGAGAGGAATACAGACAGAGGAAAGGTATATTGAGAAAAAACGATAACAGTAATGTGTGAGGCGAGGGGGGGGGGGGGGAGAGGCTGCAACGACAATGAGGAGTGATGGATGTCATAGCACGCGGGTAGCGGCAGCCCTGTCGACAGAACGACAGGGAGGGATTGACTGCGTGCTTTTGGATCAAGCAAGCAGGGAGGGAAGGAGAGTATTAAAGCAGCACCTTGACATTTTGTATTTTAATCTATTTTTCTTGCGCAGGCACTCACAGTTACAGTCGATGTATACCCGCCCAACCTTTGGTCACATAAGCTCTGTGATTAGTTTAGCTCGTTGAGATATGATGAAGCCGATTCTAAGAAGCACGAGTGGAAAAGCCTTCACTCCAATAGTGCGATAAGTGGGTGATGACGACAATTTACCGAAGCCAGAAATCATGTTTCTTCTGTAGAATAAAGAGGTGGAAATAGAGCCATAGAGAGAAATAGAACAGGAGGTGGGCGGAGGTCTGGTCTGTCTTCATCCTGTACAAATGTAAGGGGAGTGGTTGAACGTAGCGTGTGTGAAATGTGTCTTTGTCTGTAACTGATTCCATCAACAAGAGAGCAACCATTGTAGATCTCGTCTTCCCATCTACCTGCAAATCTATCCATCAATCTTTTTTTGACAGACGTCTCCGTTTATTGGCGTGAATCACTCCATCATGGCTCTCTATTTTAGCCGTCCTATGTCCTTCTTTTCCCCCTTCCGCCCTGTCTACCTGTCCTCCTTTCCTTATTTTTGTCTCATCCCTCACCTTAATTTTGACACTCCCTCCATATCTCCTGTCCTCCTGCTGCCCTTACCTGTACATTTTCTCTCTGTCCCTCTTTCTCTACCTGGCGTCTCTACAAAACAGCAGCAAGTTGTCAGGCCATATCCTACTGTTCCTCTCTACTCGCCCTCATTCTTATTATCCACCTCTTTGTGTAACTCAGCACCTCATTTCCCCCCACTTTGCACTCTCTCTGCCCTCTTTCCTTCCCACAGTCATGCATGATTCAGTCCGCTTAAAAAAATACCAGCATGTACATGTAGCTCCAGAGAAACAAAACCCCTCACACTGGCAGTTGTGTAAGCTCAAATGGAGCTACACGACCTCACTACTTGATCTACCTTCCTCCCATTCGTTTTTTCCTTATCAGTCTGGATTTGAATGTCCAAAAAGGCTTTAACCGCCATCCCATAATTTCTCCCATAAATCAGATGTCTCCTCTCCTTAACCAGCGTTACTCACATCTGTCTCTCAGTCCATCACCCTCCACCAGCATGCCTCCTCCTCCTGTTTGTTTCTTTTATTGGAACACATTTGCATACATCACTCAATGTTTTAATAATAGGTTTTACACTGCTGCTGTGTGTGTTGTGTTTGTCTGTATGCAAGCTTGTCTGTCTCTTTTTGTAAAAAGAAAAGTACGGGTTCTAATTAAAACGACGTTTCACTTGTTTTGTTCTCATCTTCGTTTGCACAACAGAAACATCCTGCCCCCTTTTTCCCTGTCTCGGTTTGTTACCGTTATCTCCCGTTTTCTTCATTGCCATAAACACACCTATGGAACTGGTCATGAAAGAGCTTGAGTGTCTTTGTGCTTGTTAGGCTAAAACGTAGCAGAATCTTTGGCTGCTTTCATCTCTGCTTGTTTTTTTGAATGTCTGAAAACTCTCAATTTAACTACCATGCAAATCAAACAACTTTCAACTTCCAAGCTATGCTGGTGTTGTTTCCAAGTATCCGAATTTAGCAATTCCAAGGGCTACATTCTTATTGGATTCTTTATAACGTTCAGTTACTATTTCTAGCTCTGTGTGACACCAGGACAGATAATTATTAAGTATAGCCTGGCTCAGACTCAGGACGATATGGTCTCCGATTGCCCCTTCCCGACAACCACTGGAGTGTTCCCGTCGTGAGGCCGCTAAAAAACGATTATCTGCCCAGATTATTCTGTAGTGGGATTGGTTTAAAGATCCTAACCATCCCCAGTCTGCTCATAGAGCATCAGGGCCGCCCCGATTCATGTCAAACACGTTTGATGTTTTGGATTTAAAATCAGTATGATTACATTACATTACTACGAGAGACAAGGGAGGACAATAATAATGGGGAACCATGGCAAGACCTGAAATGCTTATGACAGTTACAATCTGATCTCTGTCTACAGCTGAAGAGCAGACAATCTGTGTTGTCTGCGTCTCCCCAGGCCATGTCTGCAAATGTAACCTCAGTTGTTTTTGTGAAGTCACGTGATGTGGTGTGTTCCTCATCATGTTCAACTTTGATTAGACTGGAATACTAACAGTTCAGATTGTGAGGTGCGTGCAGCCTCTTACAGGGTTTTACTTTGATCACAGTGTTGGTCCGTCTGTGTGCTCGACTCCTGTTGTGTCGAAATAAAAAAACTGAAGTGAGATGAATAGACTGAGATTCTTTTCTTAGTTAACAAAACAGTTCTTGATTTAGTTTAATTTTGTGGACATAATATGCAGTTAAAAAAAGCGATACGCAATTCTCAGCATTTCGCAAAATGTTTTAAATCGTACCTCAAGTATCGTGATAATCTCATATTGTGGGGCCTCTGGTGATTCCCACCCCTCAGTGAAATGCAGCGGCAGCTTGTGTCACAGTACATAAAGAAGGGCGTTTGACACAATACTCAAGATAATGACAGATTGACAGATGAAATTCTGTATCAAGTGCAAAGGTGTCTCACAACATTTCAGAAATATTCAACACTTAAGAGACACGATTCTCTTTGTGTGTGCGTCATGCTACCGGATTTCCAAAACGTGTAGCATTTTAAAACTCCTGTAGTCTAAGATAGAGGACAGTAAAGTGAGCACAAGTTAGTGTAAGTAAGCAGAGGAATTAGATTTTTCTAAATAAGTTCTTAAAGTGATGATGATGATGCAGACTTGCCAAAATATCCTTTGAATGTGTTTTGCAATGGAATAGATAAACCAAGGGAAATGTGTGAAAGCACACACATACCATAAGGACAAAGAGAGCATGGGAGACACACCATCTCTTCACACGCTACCTTGTTAACTCTGGTAACATCCAGGATCTCTGACCAGGTGTTAGAACCCCAGATACCCACACCTGCATGAGGGCAAACCAGCAGCACCACAGGTACGGACACACATGCAGCAGTACGGGGTGTAATTTCCACAGCAACCACCTTTGACCTTGAGAAGGTCATGCGTGGAGATCCTCCAACGTGAGCTGACTTTCTCCTGCAGAGTGTGTGTGTGTAAAGAGAGTGTGAGCTCTGTGTGAGACAGAGAAAGCAGTACATGTCCCTTTTTTTTAAAACCGTGTGTGTGTGTGTCTCTCCTGGTGTTTTATTCACATAATCTCTGGTCCAATCTCATCTTACTTTGAGCGATACAATACCCCCTCACCCCCCTCCATTTCTGCCACTCATCGTCATGGTAATTATAGACCTAAATTAGCCCACTATTTTATGGAGTGACATTTCTCCTTTCCCTCCATTAGTCCAACCTCCACTCAATTCTCTGCTCATGCATTAGGGTAGGATCGCCAAATTACCGTCTCACTTTCTGTTCTCCTTCTCTGCCTCCCATCCCTTCCATTTTCTCTCTGTTGTCCCATCATTTCTAATTTAATTTATCAAAAGAGCCAGACAGAAATCATTACTAATAATATACAACCTGCACCAAAAAATCATTACTAATAATATGGAGTTGGAGACATTTTAATCACTAACAATTCCAACAGTTCAAAGGGTCGAGAAAAGCTTGGGGTCGCAGGTTTTGGCCCTTTGATTACATTGTCTTATGTGAATTGCATCGCACATATGTGACACTGCAGCGAGTTCCGCTTTTCAACCTGTTTGTGCAGCTTGTCCAGGAGAGTCTAATGTGCCGAACACTAAAACCTATAGCCATTCAAAGACAGAAAACGGGGGAAACATGCATGAGCGCACTCAATGAAATGCTCTGCCACACTCTCAATTTTCACTTTAACAGATTCTGGTTCCACACGTCGTAAAAGAGATCCCAACTATTGCAGGTAATCAATGGAATAGTTTTTTTTTAGCATCATTGCTGTGACTCAGACTTCCTTCTCTGATACAAAACTCCTCCCAACAATGAGTGGTAATGAGTACCGCTTTCAATTTGTGAGAGAGAAGTTAAATAATCCCCGTAGATAAATGTGTTCTGTTGCAGAAGAAATGGCAAATGGATGCATCTCATGAGGAATAACAATGAAGCAAACAACTTTCATGACACTTAGACATAATTAAGAGGAACAATGAATTAGAAAACGAAGCATGAATGACTTTAATTGATTACCTTTGGTGCAGTATAGCAGCAAGAGATACCATATGTGCCGGCTGTACCCTCTATGCTTCGACTCCAACCTTGCTCATTTAAGTGATATTTCTTCTTAGTAAGGGGTAAGAACTTTTGACTGAAAATAAGATCCCAATTCCCTTCTATGTGTTAATTCCTATGTATAATACATCTAATCTCTTGTTGGGAAACTTGAAGTGACATCATAAGGAATGCAAAATGATCCAGAGGGGATGAAGACATGTTTGTTGTTGTTGTTGTTGTTGTTGTTTTTTATAGTAAATGTTGAGAAAAAGGTTTACATGTTCTTGGAAATGTCTGAAATTTTGAATTTGTGTTCCCATGGTTTAAATCGACTGAAATGAGGCCCTGTGAGAAGAATTTAGCTTTCCAGAAATAAATAATCGCCAGTGTAATTGAAAATGTCGCGTTTCTCTTGTAAAGTTATAAGGACTCTGGTGAAAAAGGACATAAGTTAAATTCATAAGTTCTCAGAGTTTAAAACCACAATTATGTGCTCAAACAGGCCGTTTGGAGATGTTCCCTTCATGACATCACAAAGGGCAGTAACCCCTCCCCCAGGTGGGTGACACTCCCACAGCTAGGTGTTTGTTCTGCCTTCTCACCGTAAACAACAGGGCATGGTGCAAGAAAGCCCGAAGCAGCCAGGCCCTTCCAGAGAGGGGCGAGGTCAGACACAGCTCATAACAGACCAAACATAAAGTGTTTTAAAGTTTATACATATTTAAAAAAATCCTTATCAATAGCTCTAAGAATGTCACCAGGAACAAAAAACACAACAGCTGCCCTATCTAAACAAAACTTTCAGTACCTAGCTGTCTCTCTTACTCTCTCTCATGTAAATAAACAGTTCCACAGAGCGCCCCTACAGGCCTGGAGCACCTCCGTTAAAGGCTGAACTTGCCGCGTTTCTGTATCTGCAGTTTTATTTTCTGAATGTGTGTTTTTGACTTGTTTCGTTTCTTTAATTGCACCGCGTTGATGTTAATGCAGTTGTTTCGCCTTTTTGTTGCGCGTTTGTTTCTTTGCAGCACGTTTGTTTGCATTTGCTTTTGAATTTGCAGCGTTTCTGAATATGCTGCACGTTTTTCTAAATGTTTCGTAGCAGTTGCCGAGCATGTGACCCCCTACCGGCCACCGTAACTCTCTCCTGCCAACATTTCCTGTTTCTCTTCATCTGTCCTATCTAATAGAGACAAGGCCCAACATATAACTATTAAAAGAGTGACATGCGTTTCCCCAGGAACACATACTTAACCTCAGCCCATATATTATTTTGTAGTATAACTCCATATGCAGTAATGGTTGTGCTGGTGTCTTCTATCTCCCCACCACCTCCACCACACAGCATCTTTCTGTATATTATCCCTCTCAACATTTTTTCTGGAGCTATTTCCATTTGCCCTCCTCACTTCCTGCTGTCAACATCAATTTCCTCCTGTTTTTGTTGTGATTGTATATGTGGACCATACATTATTTACAGGTGTCTGAATGCATACAGGTGTGTGTGTGTGTGTGTGTGTGTGTGTGTGTGTAGATTAGAATGTCCCCACTGTCACAACACCTTTTCCAAGACTCATATTCCTGTCGTTTGTTATTTTTCCAGCCGATCTACTTTCTCCTCCCTTCCTCCTCACTCTTCTCATTCATCATTCCTCCTCTGTTTTCACTTTCTATCTGTTCTGTCACTATCTCTCCCCCATCCCCTCTTCCATTTCATATTTTCCTCTGCACTAGCTTTCTTTCTAGTTATTATTCACCTTTTTCTCCCGCCGCAATTTCTCATCTCTCCCTGGTGTACCTTTGTCTCGTTCCATCTCTCTCTCTCCTCTGTTAGTTGATTTGTTTTTGCAGCTTCATATTTCTGGCTTTGTTGTCTTTCACCCCATTTTCACATTGTTGTCTCCTGTCTTGCTTTGCCCCTTACCGCTCTCCTCACCATTTTGTACCTCCTTGTCTTCTCCCTTTGCTTCTCCTCGCCTCTTTCCTGTTGCTGATTTGTTTTTGCAAGTCTTCCTTCACTTTCACTTTCGTCTTTCATTTTTATGCTTTTGTTCCATCATTTGCTTCCTCAATCTGTACCTCCGTCTCTCGTACCGTCCCATTCTCTCATTCTCCCTGCTTCCATTGCTCTCGCTGGAAATCTTCTCCTGATTTCTCACCTCCATCGTCCAGGCCCCTCCCTCACTTGTTTATTTCTTAATCAGATTCCTTCATTCTTTTCTCCATCTCTTTATATACACCTGATCCCCCATTTCCTCTTTTTACAATATACCTTCCTATTTTTGTGGCTAACACTGCCCTATTTATCATTCTGTCCCTCTCTCTGCTTTGCATACCTGGATGCTATTTCTTCCAATTTTCCACCATCCCTCCTCCTCGCTCTATTCTTTCTCTCCTTCTCTCTCAATAGTCCTTCTTTCCACTTATCTGCACCGTCCTTATATCTTCAGGGTCCATGTCTGTATTTTTAAGTTGTCTCACGGACGCACTCTCACTCTGTAATTATTTTCCTTTTCCAGTCTGTACCTTTTTTTTTGCTCTGTATGTGTGTTGCAGGGGTTCATGCCACTATGTTTTCGGAGAAATGTTCTTTATGCTAGAGTTAGTGATGTCTCCTGTCTGCGCTCTGTGTTGGTTTTAATCAGGTCTGTTTTTACATTAGTAGCGACTTACCTCTTTGTGACTCAGCTGTTGTTTGGAGCACACTGCACGAGGATTTAATTGTTGTTTGTGTTAGAGAGAGAGAGAGAGTGTGTGTGTGTGTGTGTGTGTGTGTGTGTGTACCCCGGTACTTGTGTGTTTTATTCAGTAGGAGTGATATTAGGTAGCTGGCTGGAGGAACACAGTTCTAAGAAATGCTTTTCTCTGAAATTGTTTTCTTCTTTCTAGAAATAAAAATTCAGAGGCGCTCAGCATCCAAGCCATATTGCAAAGATCTGAGAGTGTTTGAAATCCTTCCTGACTGCTTCAGATACATAAACTAGGATCAATTTCTTTTCTCTCTCTGTCAAAGCGTCTTTGGGTTTTAGAAAAGCGCTATATAAAACTAATATATTATTATTATTATTATTATCAAGATTAAGAAACTGCAGTGATCATTTTAATGTTGGAACTTATTGGTTAGACAAACTTTAAAAACATCCCTAACTAACTAATCAGAGTTGGGGAGATGTGATCTTTCCATTGTCAAAAACAGTGCTACCTCATTAATGCTTGAACAAAGGATCCATTTTCTAATTTGGATCTAGTTTGTACTGAAGTGATAGGAAAACTACATTTTAAGGATGTTTGAGTTGGATGAAGAGGAAACTTACCAATTAAATAGTAAAATGATTAATGTTTTCACACCTTTTCTGATGGTCTGATTCGAAAGGCGGTGGTAAAGGAGAGAGAAAAAAGTGTGAAGAATAGATGGCCTGGACTGAGAGGAACTTCGACAAAGAACAGTGTAATCTGAAATGGAATAAAATCAAAACCTAAAAGCGGGCCAAGTGGTGAACAAGGGTTGTTATGAAAAAACAACAGCTAAAAATGCTAAAGTACATTTATAAATGTAGTACAGCACATCCTGTCAAATCTGGCACCATCTAACAGAGTTATCAGTTTCTCTTGGGGTCAGCTGTCAGCCTCTGTGACCCTCAGTTGCCAAGGCAGCACCGAGAAGAGCCAGGCTAATCACAACATGAATCTGACCTCATTTTCCCCGGCAAAGTCACAACTTTTAATTGGTATTAGCGACAGCAGCCACACATTCCCTCGGAGAGCACGGCTACTCAGTCGGACTGGCAGACAAATGATTCTCTGCATTTTAATGTAACACTGAGCGAGTGAAGAAGGCCTCCTGGATTGTTTTTCGGTGGCTGCCATTGTGAAAGACCCCTGTGTCCTTCATCAGCCACGCATTAGTTTAACAGGAGCCATGGCACGCCTTTGTTCCTCCATTTTGATTTGATATTATAATGCAGAGATGGTGCCTGTGTGTGAGTTGGTTTTCACATCAGTCGGTGGTCCTTCTGATCCCTGAAAGGGGGAATTAGAGTGAATTAAAAGAGTCTGTTTGACTAGTGTAACCAGGATTCCTCATGTTCTAACAGTTAGACAGGAATTTGGCTCGGACTGGCCATCGAGTCCCCAAAAACACATGACATTCCACATAATCTCCATAATAAGCTTAATTATGGAGATAAAATATGTTAATAATGGTTGGATGGGTGTAAAGAGTCTAGATAAAGTGGTGCCAATGACTATTGTTCGCCAAAGCAAGCGCTCAGTCAGAATGGAAGCCGTTTTTCTCCGGACTGTATCCGTTCACATTTGTTGAAAGTGGCTCAGTTTGGAAAGACTTTGTTTCCAATAATTGTGCTTTCACCAAAGCGCTGTCATCTTCCATCATGCTGACCAACCCTTCAACTTTCTCTTCACTTCACCTCTTCTTCTTCTCATCTCTCTCTGAATAATCTTTCCTCCAGGCTCTTTGTATCAATCCCATCTTCAACACCCACTCTTCTACACCGCCTCCCATCTATTCCACATCTTTTTACTCTCCCTCCTGACCCTGTGGTTTCCCCAACTCTCCCCCTGCTCATCTTTATTCCAGCTCTCATCTAGTTAATTTTACTCTTCTTTTTTTTTTTTTTTCATCTTGTTTCATCTTGTCTTTTCTTCTTGTTCCGCTCTTTCTCTCCCTTTTGGCGTGCAGAATCTGTAGAAATGGTTTCAGCTCATGTTTCCCACATAATCATGCCTGGCTAAAGAGGGGGCGTGTGTGTCTTTATGTGTCTAATGCTGTGTTCACAATTTTTAGTTTCCCACAGAGTGCTCACTGGAATGTGTCAGCGGTGCACTGTGTTCCTGAATTGTGCATGCGTTTACAGGTTTAGTGATGCATCTTCATTTGTCTCCTTGTTGCATCTGTATGTATTTCAGTATCTGTGAGGCTGTATGTTTGTTTGTCCGTGTGTGTGTGTGAAGCTGGTTTTATCAGCTCTTGCAGATGGCCCCAGCCTCTCATCCATCGTTCCAGTGAAATGAGGAGCCCTCTGAAGAGTGAAGGCACAGAATAAAGGAATGGAGAGACAGACATGGAGAGAGAGAGAGAGAGTGAGGGGGGATGACTCATAGAGGGAGGGAAAAAGTGAGAGAGAAAGAGAGGGTGGAAAGGAAAGGGAGAGGTAGGAAGATTGCAGCATCGGGAGAGATAGCGAGAGGTGGAAAAGAGAACAGGCCATCAAAAGATGGAAGGATTGAAGGGAGCGATGGGAGGGGGGGGAGAGACCCCCAGAAGGGTCTGTTTACATGAAACACTGTGGGGTGTGTGAAGTGTTTATCTGAGAGTGTGTGTCCGTGTGTGTGGGGTCCTGATGTGCTTCAGACCTTAAAGCATACACACAAAGTTAAAACAAGTTTTTGATTTTGCAGCCATAAACATATCGAGCTTGTCGGCTTTATGTGTGTGTGTGTGTGTGTGTGTGTGTGTGTGTGTGTGTGTGTGTGTGTGTGTGTGTGTGTGTGTGTGTGTGTGTGTGTGTGTGTGTGTGTGTGTGTGTGTGTGTGTGTGTGTGTGTGTGTGTGTGTGTGTGTGTGTGTGTGTGTGTGTGTGTGTGTGTGTGTGTGTGTGTGTGTGTGTGTGTGTGTGTGTGTGTGTGTGTGTGTGTGTGTGTGTGTGTGTGTGTGTGTGTGTGTGTGTGTGTGTGTGTGTGTGTGTGTGTGTGTGTGTGTGTGTGTGTGTGTGTGTGTGTGTGTGTGTGTGTGTGTGTGTGTGTGTGTGTGTTTAAGTAAATGGACATTTGTGAGTTGATTTTCTTTGCCCATGTACAGTTCCCTGTGAAGATTTGGTCACATAGCTTGAGGTGTGCGTGCGGATTTGTGTGTGACAG
The DNA here is from genome assembly GCA_020745685.1 of Tautogolabrus adspersus. Classification (NCBI taxonomy): domain Eukaryota; kingdom Metazoa; phylum Chordata; class Actinopteri; order Labriformes; family Labridae; genus Tautogolabrus; species Tautogolabrus adspersus. The sequence goes on along the minus strand of CM036556.1, from coordinate 13,339,625 downwards.
TTGGCTTGCATTCTAAAGAGGGTTTTGAAATCGCCGTGGGTTACGCAATGTTTACGATTCAGCAGTGGCAGGAACGAAAATACAAACAGAAAACAGAGGAGAGCGCGAGGGATAAAACGGAAGGGACACAAAGCACTAAGAGAGGCGAGGTAAAGGAAGCGAGTGTGTGCCACATTGAGAGCAGTGCAGGAAGCAGTCAGAAAGGTGAAAGTGTGACAAAAATATCACTCTGACTTTAAACAGCGAAAGCAAACAGAAAAGAAAACACACTGGTGGAGATGAGAGGGAAAGGGGGAGGAGTAGCTGACAAGTCGAGGGAAGAGAAAGTGGAAGAAAGAGAAGGTTAACCTGAGTACAAGAGAGGTGCTTAAGGATGCAACAGAGAAAACAGGGCAGAGAAAAAAGCAGGTCTATGTTGGCATTTTGTCCTTTTTATATTATTTCTCCCTTTTGGGCTGGGAAATGTCACTTCCTGCGCGGCCTTCGATTCTACTTGTGTCACGCAGGAAAAAATGAAATGATGCAACAGAAGAAAATAGAAGGACATGTAATACAGATGCCTCATACAGTATACAATTATCAAATAACTATGGAGGCTTTCTGTTGCTTTCCAAATCATGTTACTGAGACATCCACTTTGAAAAATGATTGTAGAGAAGTTGCTGAATCTTGAACAAAACCAATGTTTGATTAGGGGTTGCAAAATGCTTTTCCAAATGAATATAAAGTAAGCCGGGATCAACTGCTCGAATGGATTATTTAAAAAGAGGTAATACTTTTAAGACAACACAGTCAAAGTCTAACCCCTAACCCTTTGATATTATTCTATTGAAGTTGTCAGCAGGAGCGCTGCTGTTTTTTAGAGCTTCTTACCAATTTATCTTTAGTCCTGTTTCGCACTAAAACACCAAGTCAAATTCCTCGAATGTGTAAATGTAATTGGCAATAAAAACTGATACTTATACAAGTCTTAGAATGCATAAAAAAAAAGAAATAACAAACCTTGTCTTATGGGAAAGAGTCAACGAACCTCACTTCGCTGACTTTAGCTCTTAATTTCAAACTCAAGAAAGTTAGGGGACAATTCGTTTCTCTCTGTATTTTTTTCTCAAAAGCAAAAGAAATGAAATGACTTTACCCAAGAGGAAAAATCAGAAATATGATTTAAGTTGAGTAGTATGAAATGATTGCCTTCATTTAGAGTACTCACTGAGAGCCTTGAGCGTCAAATTTAAAGAATCAAGATTTTTAAGTATACTTCCTATTTCTTACAAATTGCCCGAAATGCTCTGCAAAGACTCCGGACGCTGCTGTCTTCTGAGTGGCGCTCCACTATGTTTAGTTTTGACCCTGTAGGGGGCAGTGAGTCTGGTGCTCTACGGGCAGGGGCTTATTCTTTGTGTAGAATTAAGAATGAGCATAAAAGCAGCAGTCGAGGACTTCAGGGAGTCAAGTGGTCCATAAAGATTTTAAAGGTCAGTTGAAGTTTGAGCCGAGCAATGCTGTGACTTAAAAGAAATCCTCAAGATCTTCAAATGAGCTCTCACACCCAACAGTCATCAGAAAGGCAAAAACAGCTTTAGATGTCAGAAATCATTGTGCTATTTCTTAAAGCATGGTTTATTGACAAAAAGTCCAGTCATTTTCACCATGCTGAAGGATCATTTGTAATCATAACCAAAGTGATACAAATCTGGGATCGCTGGGAGTCCTGTCAAATGGTTAGGAGTAGTTTAATAAATAGCCCTCCACTCTTACATTTGACTGGAAGGGCAATGAGAAGGTTAAAGGGAGGAGACATGAATATGAGGGATGAGCAGAATCACAGATACAGTTGGAAAAGGAGGGAGGAGGAGAAAGAATGAGCTGGGAAAAGCCACCTAATCTAATTCATTTTTTCAATCCCATTTAGCTGATGCTTAGACGTCACCAGTGACCAGATAAATCAGTCAGGCCTAATGACCACAATGTGTAGTTGAAATAGTCAATCCCGTCATGGATTAGAGCTGCTCCTGCTGGTTAAACAGATTTTTTTAGCGGACATCGCTGGACAACTGGCAATTAAAATAAAATTAGCAAGACAATTAGCAATTGAGCCAGAGCTGGATTTTGACTCGCGCTCTTATCTAGTCCATATGCTGTATGTGAAACCAGCCGTGTTAATATGTAATTTAATAAGATGTACAGCAGATCTGGCTGGAGTCTATCACTTTCTTCACTGCCTTAGAGCCATTTCAATGTGCACTCATTGATCATGTGACATCCCAGCTCAAGGAGCGACCTTCTGTTTGTGTTTACACCCTGCATTATGTGTGGAATCCCTCCCTCACATTCAGAATCATGTCTCTTCCTTCTGGGCTCCACTGATCCCTGTTTTTAAATGTCAGAGCCATGATGAACTTTACCTTGACACCAGCTGGGTTAAAACCTAGAAAACAATTAGCTTTGCTGTCAACTGTTGACTTAAGGAATACAAGTCTCTTCAACACAAGCTGAACTAGTACTTCACTTACATAATGTTTCTGTGTGTTGGTAAGTTCGTCTCACTGTAGAGTTGTGAAAGCTGAAAAATGTGATCAATCTCAAGTTTGGAGATCCCCTACAGAGACAGGGATCCAACCAGCAGTACATTCATCTTGTATAGATAGCTGGAGGATTTGGCTCCAGCCCTACAGCAGCACCATTTGTTTCCAATCTCCATATTATCCCCATTAGCTCCCATTCACATTCTTGTCTCCACCTTCCCCTGCCTACTCTGCCTGTATAATGTGCTCGCTTCAGGCCCACAGGTTGTTGAGAATCTTTTGCCTGTCACACAAATGTGTAACCATTCCACTGCTTGACTGCCATACCACAGAGACATCCTTACTCCACAATTCGGCGTTTTCCCTGAAATATGTCACGATTTCTGAGCATGTGTTTTAAGCTGAAAGAAAACTCGTCACCCATGAAATTTTAAAAGCAAGAACAGCTCAAACGTCTTCCTGAATTCCTAAAAAGCTGTTTGAGTTATTTTGTTCTCCTCGCCAAAGCGGGAATCGCTTAGGCCGGCCAGTGTCTGTTGCCCTGATGTAAGGTCATGCTGGAGCCAGCCGTGGCCTGTGCAGCTGAGCGTTATGGACCATGTATAATAATAGCTCGGCTGAATTGAGATGTGTGGGTGTAATGTGGTCGACACTGTCTGGGATGAAGTCATTAAACTGACAATATCTTAACATTCCACACATGACGGATTATCGACTGTCGAGCCAAGAAATGTCACACTAAGCCTAGCGTCCTCATTTAATAACTTATTTTCCACTTTGCCAAATCCACTCAAAAAAAGAGAAGGAAAGAGAATGCATTGCAGTAGACCAAATGTCAAACGGCGTTTTGAGGTTATATGTGGCATGTTTTCAGCACAAAATGCAGCAAACCTCGTAAATAACTAAAGCCTGTCTTTGCAGATGTTTAATTTGAGCTGCTAGTTTATAATCTTAATGAGAAATTTAATTATTTAAAGACACTAGAGGCATAAAATACCGGTATTGATAAATGACTGTAAATGCAAAATTACAAAATGGCAGGAAACAAGCAGGAAAAGAAATAGGGGGATGGGGTGTAACCCAAAATCCAGCAGTTTCTCTTTCATTTCAGTGAATTGATTTTAATCCTGTTAAACTAAATACTGAAAAGGTCTTAAAGGATCTTGGTAAAACATTTCACACCTGTACTGTATGAAGCAGGTGTCAAATATTCCATGAATCCTAAAGGTTTCACTCCAGGATATTTATTTCCATCCTAAGGGCAGCGTCCAAACATCCAGCCAGTGCTGCTCTCACAAAGAGGGTCTCTGTATCACAGTCATTCCTGTTCCTTCTCCCTGCTACTCTCTGCTCTCTGTAGTATTTTTGAAAGCATCTCAGCAGGGTGAGAGGAGCTCGGCAGTGGCATTATACTTCAATAACAATTTTCCCTGACCTTTCATTTTTATAATAAAGCAAAAATTTCAAGACACCTTGGTTCACTCAGTGCCATGTTAGCCTGCAGCCAAAGTAAAGTCAGCTGGGTGTCTCTGTGCTGCGCTGTGACACACAATCTCTGGTTTTAGCCGGCCTGAATTGTGGTGATACATCTGACTGTGGAGAAAAGGATTTCCCCTTTTTTTTCACAGAGCTAAAACAAATCTCCAAACACTGTCCGGTTCAACAGAAATAGAGGTTTTGCTTTAATGTGCTGCATTTTCTATTTGAACTCAGAGGAAGTGGATCTGTATGAGCTTAAAGTCCTTACATAAACCAAAAGTACCTGCACTCTACTATTTTCCAAGACCTGCAGTGTAGCTCCTATCTTATTTTATTTCTAAATGGCAACATTTTATCTTATTTTAAGTCTAAATGACAGAGTGCAGCTGAGGGTGACTCAGCGTTAATACAATTCATTGTTCCCTTGGGTACCATCGCTATCATTATCCTGCTCAGGTTGGACACTTCAGAGGTGCTGCGAGCAGCAGGGCTGTGTGTAAAGGAGAGAAATTAGATGTAGTGTGCTTGTGCTCACAAATTGGCAAATAGCACATATTTACGGGTTTGGTTAAATGATTCGTGCATGTTAGTGTGATGCGGGTCAATGCATTTAGATTCAATTGAAAAGAGCACGTTTGCCTGTGCACATTGGGTTGTTTAAGCATTTTATTGAAGACATTCAAAGTAGATGGAAACACTGAATGACATTAGAGCAGGTCATGTAGACATCTTTTCAAGACAGTAAGTCTCTGAAAGCCGCTCATAAATCTCACATTCTACTGAGGGAGAGAGCAGTAAGGGTCAGTAGAGACCTGTGGGGAGAGGGAGGGATGAAAGAGTGGGGAAAAAGCTTGACGGATGCTGAGAGAGAGAGAGAGAGAGAGAGGGGCCAGCCTTCATCCTTTCCCCTTCTCTCCCCAGTGTGGCCATCTGCACAGAGTGCGATTAATCATCCTGTATCCCCAGACATGGCGAGCCAATGCTGTGACACTCAAAGCCTGTGCGTGCTTGTGTGAATAACGCACTTGTGAATGTGTTTGTGTGCCTTTGTTTGGGTGTGCGCTTTAATTCTCCAGCCAAGTATTTGGATGCATGTGTGCGTGTTTGTGCTATTTCCACAACCATGTGTTCGCCTCGGTCCGAGTGTGTTTGCTCAAGTGCTTGTGTGTTAGAGAAAGACACAGACAACAAATGTGTGCATGAGTGTTGGCATTTATGACACATTCTATTTGTTTACCCCTGTGCCGCCGGCGGTTACGGCCAGTCCCCGTGGCAACCAGGCATTGTTGATGGTGTTAATTAGCGACATGTCCCTAACGGTCTGCTTGACTGGAGAGTACGGATGGAGAGTGACAAATCGGCTTGTGTATGAGGGTGTGTACAGGCAAGTTTTGGGAAGAAGAGAGGGTTGGAGGAAGGGAGAGGCAGCCTTGTCCCCTGGAAATTGTGTGCATATACAACTAATTTGCATATGCAATTACGTTTGTAAGAAATGTAATACTGCAATTACAATTTTTATGAAGATAGGGAAACATTTATTGTAAAAGTATCTGCAAACATCCACTCCTTGTGTTTTTCATTAGTTTTCTGTGGAGTCTCTGCTCCTGGCAAGTAAAGCATGATTGTTGTGTCGGTTGTATTAAGGCAACTCGTGTTTAACACTTGGTTAGGATTAGGGAAAGATTGTGGTCTTAATTAAATATTGAAAAGGAGCAAGAGCACTTCAAGCATGAGATAGGAAGCATTGACTTTTTAAGTATTTACCGACACTATAGTCTCTCTCCTCTCAACATAAACCAAGAGTTTTAGTAGCCTCGGCACAGCCACATTTAAACAGACTTCCACTTATAGTCTCTTTGTAACAGAAAATGGGGTTTTGCTTAATAGGCTGACATACTCAATTACCAAGGCAACAGATAGCTATTCAAGCATACACTCCTTCAATATTGAGATGGGGCCTTTTTAAAATACTCAGGTGAAGTAGTGCAGGGTTTAGCTCCTGGCACCCCTGGCCTTATAGCTCTAGCTTTTTCAGCATCCTTAGATACAGAGTCTTGGTCAGAGTTGTAGTAAACCACCTCAGCACTGTACATCCTGCTGTCAAACTGGCCTCTGTCGTTCCTGGTCAGGCTGCTAAACTCAAAAAGCTGCTTTGGTTCCATTAGCTCAGTCGCTATTTCTGCAGCTGTCCCCCCCCGCCAGCATTTCATGTTGGGTTCCTTTTGCACAGGCTTGAAACCTCCTCGTGCTCGTGGTCCAAAGCTATATGCCAGCAGTATTAATACTAACACTCCCCCAAGGTTTAAAGCTACCAGTGTGGGTTCTAAGGGGTATTACTAGCTAAGGGCAACGAGTAAACTGTCTGTCCATCAGGAAACACTTCAAATCACCAGCCACCAAGCAGCTGGAGGACATCAAATATTTATTTGAAAACATGATGCAAGTCAAAAGAATCAGTATTCTTGTAAAGTCATCATCATATCCCAAACTTTGAAACACTTAGATGGCATTCATCATAATTTGTGTTTTAGCAGCAGCCTCAGCACAAAATGAATTTATTTATACATTTATCAACAGTCACCATTCCTCGCTGAAAAATATGATTAGCTTAAAATGACTTTAGGGCATTGGTTCCTGGAGTCCATTTCTTAGAGCTATGCATGCCAAACCATTCTTGTGACCTTTTCCCTGTGACTTCTGGGCACAACAAGTAAGTCTCATCTCCTGGCATTCTTCTTTCTTTCCAGCAAAGCCAATTAGCAAAGCATAGCAGGAGAAACAGTTTAAAGAAGGAAAGGAAAGAAGGTGGGAGGGATGGATAGAGTTCGAGGCACAATGGAACGGCTGGTTAATTTGCATGTCGGGATTTGAATGCAGATATTAGCTAGTGATGGATATCAGTGAGCAATGGAGGGATGGGATAGTCCAGATGTATGATGGATGGATGAGCAGAGGATACAAAAGAAAGATGGAGGGCTGCACATGGTGGTACACTTGTTGGAGGGGTGATTTAGGAAAGGACATGATGAGAAAAGAATTGACTTTGGTGTGACTGAACAGGACGCATGTTGGAGGGTGGAGCATGTCCTCATTTGAGAACTTCAAAATAGTTGTTGTTTTTTCACACAAATAGTCTGAAACCAAAAGGATAAAAGCAGCAAAACATCACAATTGAAAGCTAGAACCACACAGCAACGCCACTCTGTTATTCTTGGTTCTTTTCCTCTATCAAAGTCGACTTTGATTTCTCACTTGCTATTTTCCTCTATTGTTAGAGACGAGGAGAAGTGAAGGATGGCAGATTGGAAGGGAAAACACAGTGAAAGGCCAAGTGAACATCAAGTGTTCAATTATAGGTTCTGAGGCCAAATACATTCAACAGTAACTCCCGGCCACTGCAGATACCAAGACAGAACTATAAAAGTCAATTTGACGTTATAAAGACTAATAATTGGAGTCTTTGGACGGTAAAGATTGAGACAGAACCTTTTCTTCTTCTCTAGATAGATCAAGGCCCATTTTGGGCACTTTAGATGATTTCTAAAGTAACACTTTAAACACACAATGTTGAGATTAGAAAATAGTGTAGCCAGAAACTCAACGTGCTGTCATTGTTTGACACATATGGCTTGAATTTAAAGGTTTACTGTTAAAATAATGAGCTACCATGTTGTTACTGCTCAGTATGATCCTGCTCGCAAAATATTGGCTTAAGTTAAAAATGTCCAAGGCAGTTGAGTCCAAAGGTTAGATTTTCATAATTATCTTTCCCGGTAATTAAAGAAAAATTGCCGCCTCGCCAGCTAAACTTTTTCATTAAGTGAAACTAAGATGCGAGAGATATCGGAGAGAGATGGGCATTAAAGAAGGAGGTGAGAAGGGGAAAGGATTAACAAAGTAAAAATGATAAGAATGCTAGGAAGAAAAGATATCTGAAGCAGAGAGAAGATCAAGCGAAGCTGGCATGAAAGGAACGGAGTTGAGCAAAAGAGGGAACAAAACATTTCTTTGGATGCTTGTAACTGCGAAGCATTTTGTGACGAATCTGGGGAGGAAGTATGGAAGAAAGGCAGAGACGCAATAAAAGCCTGAGGAGATATTTTAGGGGTGAACAGAGAATAGAAACACAAAAAGAAGGGCGGTTGAAGAGTTTGTTCAAATGTCACAACGACACCATCGGGGGCAGGGAAAAAGGACAAGAGGATGAGACAAGGGTGAGGAGAAGTGGCAGTGATGAAAGGCATGAGGAAAACACACAGGGGTCGTAAAATGCTCAGCAGCCATGAAACACATCAGGTCAGTTGAGTTCCAGTATTCACAGAGGAGGGAGGAGAAGAGCACCAACGCGGACAGAACAGCTTCCATAACCTCAGCTTTAAGCTGTGAAGTTGTGGTGGACTGGAATACCAAATTAAAAAGAAATAAGGGAGCAACTTGAAGGAAGATGAAGGAGGGAAATGAGGAGCAGAAAACGAGGACAACTGAGTGATCTTGGAGAGGATGGACGGAGTGGTACCCAGAGTAATACAGAGTGATGGCAGAGACCTTAGAATTAGGACAGAGATTGTTGCTCCGTAATAAAAGTAGGAAAAATGTCACTATGGTGTCATGTTTTGTCTTCATGGCTTAAACAGAGTATCAAAGCAAGACAGAGTAAGGGACAGTGATTGAGATGGGCGGAATTGGATGATAGGAATAGATGGATTGGAAATAGCTTGGCAGGTAGAATGATGCTGTAGAGTGCGTGTGGGAGACGGCGTGATGAGGAATGGAAGTGCCAACAACACGTGGCACAACTGTGACACAATCTTCCCCTGCTGGCGGAGAGAGAGAGAAAAGAAAGAAGGGGGAGGTGATGGTAATGAGAAAGATCTGGAAGCCAAAGAGAATGTTTGTCATGATGTCTGGTTAATTCACATGTCAACAAGCGACCATTCCCCCCTGTTGGCACTGAGAAATGGAGGCTGGGCTGAGGACAGTGAGAAGGGAACTGCAGGCAGACATTTAAAAAAAAAAAGGATCTGGGGCCTGTTTATGCTGGTGCCCCACATAATAGTACTAATATGTTTTAATCAGTCTGAGCCCTGGGGGGTCAGAGAATACATTTACACAGTTTGGGTTCCAATATAAGAAGACTTCTAATATATGTTAAAGATCTAAAGCCTCAGGGTGTCGAGACTGGGTTGACGCAGTTTGGAGCTTAGCTTAATGCCTATTTATTTGAGAGGAGACACCAGACATTTTAACTAAGTTAAAGAGTAACTTCCAACACTTCAAACATGGGTGTAGTGTCCCCCAATTGGCCTTCTTTTAGTGTGTTAAATGTTGTTTCGTTTAATTGAAAAGTTCAACAAATACCATACTTAAAAATACACGTAACATGCATACTCACACAGCTGACTAAGTGTTGATCTTTAATTATGCAATAGATTTGTGGCATGTTTATCTTCAACAGAAGCATCACATAATCCAATACTATTCAAATCTGTTCTTCTGTGTTGATTGAGATTGTGCTGGTGAGTATCCGTCTGTCATTTGTTGATTTGTTAGGATCTTCATTAGCTGTACCCGAGAGCTCAGCTATTCTTCCTGGGGTCCACATTAAAAAAAAGATTAACATGAAAATACAATGTACATTAGAAAAACATAATTAAGCACTAAAGTCCACACAAACCAACACATTTAGATTAACATACGTATTTAAATGAGGTTCAAATAAGCAAAAAACTACCAACACCTGTGTGCATGTCTTACAGATACGATGCCCCGAGGTGTTTCTTTGTTTACTTTTTTTGAGTGGGAATTAAGTCAATAACAATGGTAAAGAATTCCATGTTTTCATCGCTCTATATATAACTGAACGTTGAAGGAGATTGGTGTTTGCTTTGGGTTGTGAAAACCGGCCTGTAGCTGCTTGTCTGGTGGCATATGCATGTTATTCTAAATTCAGTTTGAACTGACTGTACTGATATAAAGGTGTTTTGACTTGCAGAAGTTTCCATGTTGCAAGTAGGAGCGAAGATGTCATCAACTTTTAGCCAGCTGAGACGACTGCGCATGCTGTTTATGTTCGTGCTAAGTGTCATTGCTTGTTTCATAGCCTCCTTGTTTTTATACACAGCATTTTGCCTTAAACTTTATTGGAATTCATTCCATTACTTATGGATAGTATTCTCATGCGCCAGGGTAACTGACTTAAACTAGATTCACACCAGCGATATCACAGGAGTATTTGTTTGAGGAAGTAAACAGTCGGGGAGTTGCACATTATTAGTTTCATAACCTGGTTGCTATATTACCTCTGAGATTTGGTCCTCATGGTTTATGGTACACAGCTTAGGGAATTTAGAGAGACACAAGCTGCAGCCCAAACCGCCAACCAACAGTACCAATGGGCATGCATCGTGCAGGTCACCGTATTTTGGATCAAGTTCAAACCTGGCATTAGAAACCTCATCGTATTCTGCAGCCTGAGAGAATTCTTAGCGGCTGTATCCATTAAACATCTGGATGTGTTAGGTTCTTCTGCCTTGGCAGTATGTTCAAAAATTGTCCCATTTTTACCTTTGCCAGGAGCTGTCACAATCGAAGTAGACTTAATTTGAACTACAAAGGAACCTGGTATATATTTAATGACTTAAATGACTAATGACTCACGGCAGGCGTTCAGGCATGTACCTACCTTAGATCCCCACATGAAAAAGCATTTGTGTGTTTTAAGAGCCCAGCCCCCTGGTTGAGAGTCAACATTCACTCACATTGGGTGCCCATGTAAAAGCTGAAGCATGTAAAAGAGGCTGGCTCACGGGTATCCAGAGACTCGCTGTGTTTAGTTTGGGTCCCCGTGTAACACGAGTATTACGTTTTAATGAGTCTGGGCTCCAGGGTGAGAGAGACTCTATTTACTCTGTTTGGCCAGTCAGCTGATACAAAACATGCTCTCATGCTTTTAAAATGAAAGCACTGGCAGGGATTTCAAGCTAAAAAAAAAAACAACAGATTTTAGAATTTCAAAGCAACACTAGTGGCAACAACAACCACTAGAGTCTCTGGCAGAATATGAGGAGAGAGACACGATAGGGATGGATGAATAATGGATGGCATACAGGGAGGCATGAGTAATGAGAACAACTTTGTTTTACCGTTTTTAATCCACACATGATTTTGGAGTTTAGTAGTAATACTCCTGGCAGTCACAATCTCATTGGTCGAGATAAAGGAATAGAGAAAGTAATGGACTAAGACAAAGATTAAGTGTAAGTCTAGGAGAAGTTAAGAGGAGCTAATGGTGTCAGGGCTCTGCATGAGGCTCATAAAGATCCACTGCTAACAAGAGAGAAACTGAAAGAGGGTGGAAGAAATAGAAAAATAATGAGGACACTTGTGTACGGAGGAATTTGAGGCAAATTGTTAAAAAATAATTCCAATTTTAAAATGCATACACCGACAAACATCCCCTTTTCTGATCTTGTATCTACTAGTTTCCTGCAGTACTGTCGTCTAATGATGGTCTGAAGACTTTTTTTCAACCCAATGAAATGTCTTGGGAGCTTTAACTGAACTAGAAATTAAGAAAGCATTTACCTGAAAACTAATAATCCATGATTACACTCTTGTCAATCCCTTCTTCTCGTTTTAGTGAAACATTTGTGCAGTCAAGCTAAATGTAGCTACTTGACTTACATGATCTTTTTAAAGTACTGGCAGCTCTGAGCTTAGACCTCTGTCCATACACAGTAAAGCTCATTTCTGATCAGGATAAGGCTGAGGCAGGCTGGTCTTTGATGTGGAAGTGCTCAGCAGACAACCCTGCACCTCTCTCAGTTTACCTGGAGGCAAAAGAACAGCGAGAGATAGTACTTTGAGTATTTTTCTCTGGCTTTCTGTCTAACACTCTTGGCAGGTTATCAGCTCAGAAACTTTTTTTAGTTGTATTTCTTTACAAAAAAAAAGATATTTTGAAACTCTGATTGCATGTTGCATCATTTATTAAATACTTTTGTGCACACGTTCTGCTTTTCAATCAGGCAAAGTTCTGTTAATGGATATTTGTAATATGTCTTTTAACCACTGAAGAGTCTTCTAGTCTTCTGACCAATCAAAGTGCTTTTACACTGCATGCTACATTCACCCATTCACACCACAATCACACACTGACGGCAGAGGCTGCTAAGTAAAGTCACCAAATGCTCGTTCACACGCATTCACACGCTGCCAGCTATGCAGTGAGAGCAGTTCAGAGTTCACTGTGTCTTGATCAAGGACCCTTCAACATGTACCTGTAGGAGCTGGGGACCGGACCCCCAATCTTCCATGACCTTTCCTTCAATTATTTTGATTAGAAAAAATATCAATGAGTCATGTATTGTGTTTGATATTTCTTACCATTGTATTAAAACACAAAAAAAGAATTCTACAAAGACATGAGCACATCTCAAGCTGCTGGACTTGTAAATGAAGATGCTGCAAAAAAAGAGAGACAAGCTTGTAGCACTTATTTCTGTTCATGCACCTATGAAAATGTGACATGACAAAATCGATTCACATAGATTGTCCATACATCAGACAAAGAGACACTTCCGGTTGGATCTGGTGAGAAAAAGAACAGAAGATGGGGAGGCAGAAGAAAAGGCTACGATGGTGTGAAGGATGTCTGTGATGCATGATACATTACTGCAGTGGTAGATCAAGGCTTCAGCATAATGATCAAAGTGCTTTTGTCCTTGTAAGAAAATAAAGAGACATGCACTCACTACTCATGCACAAGGACATCCCCACACAGACAGATACATTTACACTGCTGCAGACTCGCACAGATCCAAGTCTATGCACACACACACACACACACACACACACACACACACACACACACACACACACTTATCCATCGCATCATCCATATCCACTTTCCTATTATCCCTCACAGGCTAATTCATTAGTTTTGCTGATAAAAAAGTAGCTCATTAATTTACCGTCTTTGGAGTGTGTATGTGCGTATTTGTGAGATCAGAGGAGAGGGACGGAAGGGTCATGAGTAAAATTAGACAGATTTCAAATTAATTCCGGAGAGTGCCTATGCATGCATATAAAGAGGGCGCATTTGTGTAGGGATGGATGTGCAATGTCATCCAACTTAAGACAGTTCTTGAGCATTTTTTAAACGGGAGAGAAGAAAAGTTTTGAAGCGCATGGAGATGGGGAAGAAACCTTCTCATTTTAAAAGTGCATGGATAAAAACAGTGTGTTTATAGGAGTAAGGAAATGTTGTTTACAGTGTGTATAGACAGGTGGAGAAGGAACTGTGGACAGACTGTTTGTGTCTGGGTTTTGAAAAAGAAAAAATAATAACACTTGGAGCTGAATGCCAGTGGACAGCTTTGGTGCAGAGACAGAGTAAAAACTGCAGAGTGTTGGAGTAGACCTATAGATGAAATTCTACGGCTGGTCAGTGGATGCTGCCGCTGTTACTGAAGTAGCATACCAGCATCTCCTGCTACCTGCCTTCTGTGACAACAACATTCATCGTTGGATTAAAAATGTTAGACAGCTGCTAATGAAGGAACCTTAATCAGGCGACCTCAACATTATTTACATTCCATATATTTACGAAAAACAACCTGATTACATAATGGAGAAATACAGAAAAAATCAACTAGTTATCTTAATCAATTAACTGCTGCATGTAACCATCACATACTAGTTGCATTGTGAAAGACTTTTCTATAGATATTCACTAAGTACTTTAAATGTATTTATTTTTGCTAATGCAGCTGGAACACTTACAGGCAGCTCTACGTGATTATTCGTACTAATAGAAGAACGTTACATGAGGTCATTTCTGGTGATGAACTAAAAATCAGCGACAGATCACTGAGAGAGGGCAGAAATAAAATCCACCTTTAGAGAATGTCTTCATCCTCTGCACGGCCAGTTTACAGTATGTAAAGTGTCCGCTCTCATACAGTGTGTGATGTGCACTCCCCGTTTTGTTTTTTACCAAAGTTAAAGTTTGTCACGACCGTTAGAGCAGCTGAGAACTCCACAGGTTCTTCCTGACATCTTGCATTAAAACCCAGAGCTGCTGAAATTAGACTATTACACTGCAGTAAGAGTGGCTTGTCAACTTCCAATTTTTTATAGGAAGGGCATGTTGGAGGTAAAATCAAGGGAAATATCAAAGAGAAAGCTGGAACTCGGCTACAGGTGGTGAATGAGACATAGTAAGGAAAGCTTTAGATGAGAGAGGATCAAGAGGGATATGGTAGTACCTGAGGAGATGGGAGCAGAGCAGAGAAATGTAGAAGAAAATAGCAGATAAAGAAATGCTGAGATGTGGAGAAGGATCAGTGGAGACACTCAGGAAGATCATTACTTAAAGCAAAACATGATCGCTGCTACTTTTGTCACTGTTGAGGTTAGGGATGTGCGCCAGTTCTCTACTAAACAATTAAACAAATGTTACTATCGCTCGTCAGCACCAGCATTACTAATATGTTTAACTAATTTAAAAGATTTGTTTTAATGTAGGCCTACAATGGCGGTTAAATGCTGTTTCCAAGCTCGAGGCGCCAGTGACCTAGTGGTTAGTTCACGTGCCCCGTGTTACAGTCTTCAAAGCGGGCAGCCTGGATTCCAATCCTACATGTGGCTCCTCTGCTGCATGCAATTCCCCACTCTCTCTATCTCGGATTTCTGACTCTAGTCCTGTCTCTTTTAGTAAAGGCATATAAAGTCCACCCCTAAAAAAAAAAAGTTGTGTCCAAGCTGTAAGGCAGCCGCCCCCCTCTGGCTGTAGCTGTAGCTCGTGCTCTCTCCACTCTACTGCCCAGATGTAAACGGGCACAGTGGATCGATTGTATCTCATGTGAGCAGCGGGTTTGGCTGTATTTTGATCTACAGAATGAAAATAAAGTTGTAAGTAGTCTGTGTCAGGTGAAACTGACATGTAACCACCTGACCAGAGCAATTAACCACATTCAGCACAGACATGAGGACGTTTACCTGCAAGGAGGACACAGGCTGGTCATGCTAGCACTGCTAGCATTAGCCACACTTGGAAAACCAATTTGACAACTTTAACCAAAGACACTGTGGTCTCACTGTTTGTGGTCTTAAGAGATAACATGGCTCATCACAACTGTGACTGCACAAGGTGTAAATAGTTTTCTTATTCTATCTTTTTTTTGGGGCTTTTTTCTGCCTTTATTAGAGAGATAGGACAGTGGGTCGAGTCTTAAAGGGGGAGAGAGAGAGTGGGGAATGACATGAGGGAACATAGCCACAGGTTGGATTTGAACCCCGGCGGCCCGCTTAGAGGACCACAACCACAGGAATACATCCAGTAAACTGAGTATGGAATACAATGTAATGAGGTCCCCTAAACTCAACTTTGCTTCTCATGCATTCCTCTACCACCATTCCATTTTATTCTGCCTGCATCATACTCATTGACTCACACAGGTAGCATACCTTGTAAGAAAATGTTTCACAGGTTTGTTTTTCTCTATTCGTGAACATGTAGGCCCAGTGTAGCTCGGTCTTGTCATTTCTTTGTCAGCTGTCACCATCTGTCTTCCTCTCTGCCATGCTTCTTTGCAGTTTCCACGACAAACAATAGAGTGAAACCAAAAATGTGAGAAAGCAGTCTTGTTAAAAATAGACCTGCAGGCTTATATTGTAGCTGAAAGCCCCAGATAACTCTTAGTTGAGGCAGGATAGAAGCAGTTTCCTGCCTCTGAACTTTGCTCTATCTCTGTATTTCCCAATTGCTCCGTCCCATTGGGTGCTCTGATTTAATGAAGGGGGAGGGAAAGCTTTTACACTGCTTGTAAGAACATTTCCCCCACAGAAAAATCCCTTGAATGTGCAGGAAACTGCACCAACCCCGCCCCCATCCCTCACCTCTTCTCCCTTTCAGCTTCCTTTTTTTGTCATGTTTAGTTAATTCCACATCTTTAAGTCCTCTTACTTGACCTTTACTTTTCATACCTGAATCTTCACTTTCCTTTTTATGTTTCCCTCCTTCTAATTTGAAGTTTTTCCCGAGCGAACTCCTCTTGCATTTTCATCAGCCTCCATGTCACCCCCGTCTTTTTTTTGTCTCTCTTGCTTTCCCTCCATTATCATGAACTTCTGCCACCTAAACTCCAACAATTTGACTTTGACTGGGTTACATTGCACTCTACCTCTGTCTTCTTTGTCAATTCCTCTCACACCTCATCTTTTCCTCCCTCAACTTCGCTCTATTTCTCTGTCTGTCATGCATTTCTTAATGCCTTTGAGACCTGCAAGTCTTTTCCACTGCTGCTTGCTTTGACAATAAAACAGTTGAACTCTGTATGTTTGGGGAGGAAGGGGAGGCAGCGGGTAAAAAGAATAAGATGACATACAGGTTCATGCTTGAGGAGGGAATGAAAATACCACATTTGAAAACAAAACTGCAAATGACATGTTCATAGGGGCAGTATGGTGAGTTCGCCACAAAAGACCTTTTCAGACCTCTTCACACATCACACAGCTTCAATTTCCATTCCTCCAATTTTAATTTAATTTACAACTCTGGAAGAACAAATGACTACTGCACGTGGAAACTTCTTTTTGGTGGAGGTTAAAAACTAAAAGTGACAGCATTTTATTTAGAAGTTTGTTAATCAAGTGTGTGGGTCTAATATTTAACAGCTCAACCTTTTTCCTGCATTCACATAAAAAACAAACAAAGCTGAAAGTATCAGGTCAGCATCTGTTCTGAGCTAAGAGAAGAAGCTCTGATTGCAAAGATTAGCATTTAGAAACCTGCAGTTCTGTCATGGGCCGTATATAATACATAATTCATGACCATTTTAATGAATAGATTTTTCATGAATGCAATAAATGACAAATATTTAGTAAATGCCATGCTTTTCATGATGATGAATGTCTTCTGCTCGTGATGGATGAATATGAAGATATTTTCATGATTGTAGTTGACTCTCATCAGAGCAGCTTCTTGGCTTAGGGAGCAATGTACCATCTCCCTCTCTGTTTCCTGTCACTCTTAATGATCTCCCCTTTGTATTATTAGCTCTAACATTTACTGGGTTACCATCTGATTGGGTTTCATTTTTTGGGGTTATTAATTTCATCAACAATAAGTGCCAATTAAAAGTTTCTGTTGTGAGCGACAGATTTCTACTCCTAGTGATTGTACTGGCGTTAAATCTCATCTGTCGCCTTTTAAGAACAAAACATTTGCAACAAGTAAGAGTAAAAGGCAACGTGTGACAGGTGGAAAATCTATTCAGTGAAATCCAAGGTAATGTTAAATGTTTAAAAGGCTCTTGTGCATTTGTGCTGGCACTGAAATAGCTGCACTGGCAATTGAAAGTGCAAATTTGCCCTTAATGGGTTCATGTTTTTATAATGTAGCTCGTGTTCAGACATTCATGCAAACATAAATACTGCATGACACGAGAAATCTATCCAAACAAACTGGGACTTCAGGTCATAAAGGTTAAAAACTCTGGTTTGTTTTTTGTTTTCCTGGTGAGACCATCATGTTTTGTCTGCTGTTGCATCATTGAATGTGAATTATGGTAATGATAATGGAATTCGTAATCAGCAGAATAGGAAGAGGAGGCTGGCAGAGATGTGAAATGAGAATAAAGATGGTGCAATGAAGGAAGGGAATAGAGTCGGAGAGGAGGAGTGGTGGAGGTGTAGTGACCTACTTAGCAGGAGAGGGATGCTGTGCTTCATATAGGCCGTACAGAAGGAGGAGAAGACGCATGGAGAGTGAAGGCAAGATGGTGAGTGGCGGGAGGGGGATGCAAAGAGCGGGAGTGAGAAAAATCAGTTTGGCAGTGGGCCACTTTGGATTGTCTGTTTGCTTTGACAGGACGGTATAGTGTTGTGTCTTTATGTGCACACATGAACAGAAACATGGACGTCTATGCTTCTCAAAAAAACACACAGCACCCCCTCACATCTCATCTTCCTTTTTCTGCATTACATTTTCTGTGACTATTTTTGGCCTGCATCTGCATTCCTCTCCGTCACTCTGTCTCTTTCGTTAGCTCCTCAGTAACCCTCCCCTGTCACCTCTTCCCTCCCTCTCTAATTGTATCACATCGACATTACTTCCGCCTGCTTGAGCTAACGACAACATGAGTGTAGCCCCTCAGGCCAAAACTGACAGGTGTGCGTTTCCCTGACCACATGTCACTTCAGCTCTGTGAGTGCGAAAGCTCCTCTTCTTACTGTGTCCATGTGTTTTTTTTAGTGATAGAGAGAATAAGGCAGGGAATTGAGAGACGGAGGGTGAAAGGTGAAATAGCTTCATATGTCTGATGAAAGTTCACATTTAAATGCTTCAGAATGCATCAGCATCATGCAGCTGCCTCATATTTAAAAAAACATTTCAATTTTGGTTCTGTGGTTTACATCTTTCATAGGGGAACATTCTCCTACGTATCTGAACAAGAAAGAATCGTACCTCTTGGTCATCTGCTGATACATTGAAAATGTCATTAAAAATACATAAGCTGCAATAATGTTTTATTCTTCATTCTGCACTTCTAGAAAAAGTTTCAAATTCAGCTTCCTGCTTCCAGTGTATAATTTAATGTGCTCAAGTTTTTGGATTGATTTGCAGTCAAGCACACTGTAATCAAAGAAAAAGCAGACCAGTTGCCTATGTGTCCAGCTGTCGCTCGTGTTGAAGGGAAGTATAGAAAGTCGTCTATGCAAAAACTAATTGCTTGGAAAATGTTGCGGACAGAATGCATTTAAAATGGAAATGGAAAATGTAGTCTTGTGACAAAAAGGAAAACACACTGTGCAGTGTTTTCTGTATTCCAAGTCGATATTTCTCTCAGTAATTGTCTTGTTAGACATTTTCTACCGTTTAACTGTTGATGAACTTTTTTTGCAAATTCATTTTCAGTGTTTAAAACTTGTTTTATGGCAATTAAATGCTGAAGAAAAATGTGAACTGTAGAATCGTGTTATGAAAAGTGGCCTTTGGGGTCAAACCATTTAGAATTCTGAGTCACAATTAAGAAGAGATAGCTTATAATCAAAGTTGTTCTTTCTTTTGACCTTTGGCCCTGGACTAAAGTACATTGTGCTGTGTAAAATATAAACAACATGACATTGATGTTGTGCATTTTTCACCTTTTAAGACGGTGGTTCCATTTTTTCACGGCTACATTCGCAACATTCAACATATTTATGTACACACGAGGGTTATTTGCAGATGATTTCATTTCTATTTAGAGCTGATTTAAAACCCTTTTAAAGTATTTCTTTAATGCCTTACATAGAAACACTTTATAAATATTCTCATCGCGTCACATAAAAATGAAATATGAAGGCTTGGACGTTAATTAACCCAGACTCACTGCAGCTCTACATATACATGAGGTTATCCAATGAAAGAAGACATTTAGCTGATTGTGTTCACCCAAACAGCTTGATACATGATGACATAGAAGCAGCAGGTAGTACAACCAGCTGAGAGGAAATATTCATTTTAAAGCTCTTCTGGGATGCAATAAAGAATAGGTACTGTATTGCCCTCAAGAAATGTTTTCCTTGGGCACGCTGAGGAAGATGCAGAGTAACTTGGCAGCAATGATGAAAGTTGAAAGATGGTTTGAACTTTTGGGTTAGCCAGAAGGGAGAGAGAGAGTCTAGACGAGCAAGTGCAATGGCCAAAGCATCGGCTGCAGGGCAAGAAGTGCCATGTGTGGAAAAACACTATTTTTGTAAAAATGTCATTCCCTTAATATTGCACTAGCAGGGAAAAAAGTGAGGCTGGCTGCTAGGACTAGAAATAACTTTCTGACATGTGAATTTAGGAGGAATCTATTATCAGAAACACAGGACATCCAAGTGAAAAATGTAAGATAGCAAGTGCAATTAGAACAACACAAAGAGATTAAGAACACCATGGCATTTTTGTTTTCTTTGTGCAGTCCTAATGAACACACTTCAGCAGCTCAAAATGGCTATACTTAGTAAACAGGTTCTGTTCATGGTTAATGGTAAATGGAGCTGGTTAAGCACTTTTCAAGTCTTCTGACTACAACGCAGGTCACACCTACCCATTCACTCCACATTCACACTGATGGCAGAGGCTGTTATGTGAAGTGTCCATCCGTATGCATTTATCCCATTCGTACACATTTACACACCGCTGACGCAGCAGAGGGAGCAATTTGGGGGGAAATATGCAGCATTACAAGCTGGATGTAGGTAGCCATATTTCCAGAACAAACCACATGCTGTGCACAGTCAGTGATGTGGTCAGCCAGAGAATGAAGGTTCACAATCTTAGTTTCGTTTGTTAGAATGCTCATTATCTATGAAGAAAAGCTTAGCCCCACTGGGGTCAGACAAAAGCCCAAAATCTTGTAGAGAACAGACCAAAGGAGTTGACCAACAGACCAACAGATGCTGTATAAACATCCCTGAGCAGGGCTGATAATGAGGTTAACACATTAAACAAAAGTTAAATCAGCACCACCTGCAGTAACTAGTTTATTGTGTATCCTAATCACAGATCTAAGTACAGTTTTTAAAACCCAGAAATAATCTGAATTTTCAATGACTTTTTGAAGTTGTGGATTTGCTAAAGTATAAGTTAAAGCTAGGGTTGGTAATTTTCGAAAACTAGCATGATTTTGAAAGTAGCATTCTCCCCGTGCTCCGTCTTCACCCACCCCCTCCCCTCCGTGCTCCCTCAAAAGCCGCGCCCCTCACTTACATGCACTAGCGCCATTGGTCCAGAAGCGGATTTCAGCTCATGCTTTGAGTTTGGGCTCGTGCATGCATGGGGTAGAGAACGAGCAGGGAGACAGGGAGGCATGATTGGTTCATAAAACTCGAACCGAGTGCAGACATTGGTTGAAGTTTTTACGAGTTTACAACTGCTACAGAAGACGGATTTTCTTTGTTTCTTTTTCGGAGCACATGAGTTATTAATTTCTGTCAGGACGTAAAGACAGTTTCAACCAAAATCTTAAAAAGTGTATCTGGAGGAAATTACCTACCCTACCTTTAAGAAAAGCAGAGGCATTACATGTTAAAACACAATGGAGTCAAGTTATGAAGGTCTTGTTGGAAATATAAAAACAAGACATTTCAGGGTATTTTATTCTCTGAGGACACTCGACAATCATTCTTTATTTAGATATTAAGAACTCAAACTCAACGGGTTCCCCGAGGTTCTGAACATTTTATAAGACATTTTCCTGGATGAGGTGTTGGCATATTCAAGTGCATTCTCTCGTGACTTTACTTAGGCTGTATTCTGACTGTTGAGACATCACTAGTTGAGTTCAGAGCCATGAAGGCGAGGACGTTTGAAACACGAGTATATTTTTATGTTGTAAGTAATGCTTGGAGAGGAACGTGTTGTACCCATCCACCCATCCATATCTAGACATCTTGAACATTCATAGCACGATCGTGTATCATCGTGAATCAAGCTAACATTTTATTTATAAAGCCACTTTTTAAACAAAGTTACAAAGCGCTGTGTACACGCACAGAACAATCTACATAAATACAAAAAGCAATACACAAAATTGAGCTAAATTAAAGCCCTGCACCAGAGACCTGAGTGGATTGTAACAGACTTTTTGAAGCCTCCCACAGAGTGAGCTGATATAACTGAGGGGATGGGGCCTTAATGGTCAATCACCCTTGTAACCATGGAGACGAGGGGTTATGATCCGTAGACCTGAATATCTATGTGGCCTGTAGGTAGAATAGGAATGTAATAGTTTGGGTATGGATGCCATGGCCTTATAGGCCCTTGTATGTGATATTTAAAGATGATAATTTACATGAAGTCAATATAGGAATGTGTGCATTGATGTAATTTTAGATATGAAAATGGTAAAGGTGAGCTGCCTGGCTGCAGTTTTTAGACAGGATTTGCGTGCGGGACAGGGCTGCTCTGTAATGAAAGCATAAAAAGAAACTAAGATATAATTTACTCATCTCAGCCTGATTTATTTAAGTTCTAAAATGTTCCAGGTTTGCCCAAGCTTACTTACTGTATGTGTGGGTTATTGCTGAACTGAAGGCATCGCAGGAGTCGACTGCTATAAACTCTAAATCACATTGAGATAAGCCAGAGGTGACACAACAGTGAGAAAAGTATGGGACCAAGCTTTGAACCTTGCAGGACTCCAGAGAGTACAGGGGGAAATTGAGGACACAAAGTTGTTCATACATTCTTGAAACTATGTTTGACACACAGGACAAGGGTCAAATAAGAAAAGTGCCTGAAATACCAACCCAGTTATGAATGCATTCAACTTGGCTAAAGGGATCACAGCTTGTGGTCCATCCAAACCTGGACAGCTCTTGTATCAGATGCGTGTGCTTATTTGCGTATGTGTGTTCATCCATCGCACCTCCAAAGCCCCAAACAGCTTGTAGTGCCGTCATGGACATCTGGTTGCCACTGACTCTAATGGTTGCACTGATGTTTAATACTGCATGAGAGACGAGAGTGACTTTGTGTGTATGTAGTTGGTTGGACAGGCAGGTGCACACGTATTTGTTCCCAGGTGTGTGGTGTTATTGTGCGTTTAAGTCTCTGCTTAGTGTGTGACACAAAACATAGACATTTCAGGCTAACTTCTTTTAGCAGCTGGGCACTTAAGGCTGAGTTTTTTTTTTACTCTCTTTTGAAATATGGAGATAAGGGAGGGGAGAAGAGAAGAGAGTAGTAGATACAGTATGTAAGAAGGAAATTAGGAGGGAATATATAATGAGAGCATATGTGATGGGGGAGGGAAGAAAACAGGGAAAGAAAAGGGAGAGACTCGAGCAAAAGAGGTGACAGGTGAACTAGGAGATGGGAGGGAAGGAGTGAAGGGAGAAAAGGAGAGAAGTGGAAGGGAATTTAAAGGAGACTTAGGATTGGAAATAAGAGGAGAGGCAAGAAAAAAACTAACAGAGAGGGAAATGAGTGTTCTAAGGGGAAGTGGAGGCACGACAGTATGTGTGATAATTAATAGAAAATCCAAAAAGCGAGAAACGGAGAATATGAAAAGGAGGGAAAAAACAGAGAGCAGCAGAGCTACTCTATTGCTCATTAAGGTCATTAAACTTCTGTCTGGCTCAAAGACACATGGTAACACTCAGGCTGAGAGGACTGAAAGGACAAACACATTTAGCCAGGACTCAAAAATGTGCCTTTTCATGAAGGATGGGGCCCCTACAGCGTGTCAAATTAGTAAGTACTTAGTTACAAATACGGTGTTGGTATGGAGGATACACAT
Source organism: Tautogolabrus adspersus (assembly GCA_020745685.1). Taxonomy (NCBI): domain Eukaryota; kingdom Metazoa; phylum Chordata; class Actinopteri; order Labriformes; family Labridae; genus Tautogolabrus; species Tautogolabrus adspersus. The sequence continues at coordinate 13,316,344 of CM036556.1, read as the reverse complement.
GGAAACATAATTTTGGTCTTGGCTTGTTATTGCACTGCTGGTGGTCAGATGCCAAAACAAGTGATAATGAGAGGGATACAGAGGACAGAAGGAAAGAAACACTAGCTCAGAGAAAGGCAGAGAGGCTGGAAGAAAAGAGAATAACAGGATAAATAAAGCCAGGGATGCCCCAGGGACATAGCCACATAACAGGAGGCAGAGGGAGGGAGAGGTAGATAATGGTTTTGTGAGATGAAAAAAAAAAAATAGAGCCACTATAGAGACAGGAAATGAAGGTGAAATTGAAAAGATGGGAGGAAAATTGAAATAGAAAGGAGAGGGATGAAGTGGTTGTATTTTGGGTTGAGCTATGTGAGTGACGTGGTGGACTTCCAGGCAAACCTTGGACAAGCAAATGTCAAGTTTAGCCACACATAAAGAGTCTGCACACCTGAGAGGCAGCAGAAACAGGCGTGAAATTCCTTAAATCTTCTGGCCGATTGGAATCTGTATGCTCTTCCACACTTTTAACAATGCACCATGCAACATGCATTTGCACTTTTTATGTTTTAAGTATTATCTGTGCTTTTTTAAGTTTATGTGACTCTCCCTGTGACCAAATGTACCTACAGTTACAAATAAGGAAACCTGAACCTGACCCTCGATATTATTTGATAGTCGACAAACTAGAGATGCAACCATTTTTAACATAACATGGCTTTTACATGGCGAGCGGTGAGGAGAGGTAGCAGTATGAGGAAGCCCCGCCGCTCTCAAATCAGTGCTGTGGGGACATTTCGGTTTCAGCGTTGAGTATGATTACAAGGAAGAGAAACGTTAAACAAAAAAATGACTGTCTGCAAAAATTGTTTTACACATGTCGCCGAATCAAATGGAAACACTGAGTCTGTAAGTTTACAGCGATGTAAAGTTACTAACTTGTAGCTGCTGATTGTTACACACACAGACACCAGCTGTTAACCTGCACGATGCAGACGAGGTACGAGTGAACATAGAAAAGACGCAGTGTTTCAAACGAAGTAACCATACACAATAGAATACCATAAAAACCCTCCCATCGGTCCGGGCTGTCAGAACTGATCCCATACTTTGACTAATATACTGAAGTATGTATTGAACCTTGCGCTGACTGCCTTTTTGCATCCCTACTACATACCCAGATTTTCTTATACGGAAAATGGAAAAAGAACGAGTCAAAATAATTTATCTCTCAAGGCACCAAATGAAGTTGACACGGTGTCCTTGCATGTATCACTAAGGCAGAGAATCACCAGCTAAGGCTCCACTAGTGAAATCAGATTGATCACGGCCTCCCTTGTTTTTAGATCTGAGAATGACATGTGGAGGACGGGAGGAGGCAGTGAATGACTTTTCATTAGAGTAAGACCAATATGCCTGGCTGTCGCCATATTGGTCACCAGTCACAACAAGTGAAGATATTTGTCACCCGGCTACTGCAGCCGTCTATTCACAGTGGAGGTCTGAGTAATGACTCCAAACAAAGGGGAACTGCCTGGGTATCTGTGCTTTTGTATGTGATGGTGAAGTGGGATGTGGTCTCTGTAATGATCCAGTACAGGGATCCATTCTACAATCAATGTAATTGGTGTTCAATACAAAAGCAAATCAATCTAGGGCTTCACTTGCTAATAGCCAATAGTATCACCAGGGTGACCTTTGGGTGTCTTAAATGATCCAGTTGGAAGGAGCTGATGATGCATACCTGGCTACATTAGTGACATCCAGCCAGCTTAAGTCAGCAGCTAAAGACAATCACCTGTGGACATGACTTCAAATTGATAAAGCTGCGAATTGGTTCTTTTTTTGGCTTCTCTTCAGACAATGTGCTCTTGTGAGTTCTCTGTTTAATTAGAGATTCTGAGTAATTACGTTATTCAACCAAAGTCACCTCTCTGTATAGCCAGGCATGTGTTGTTTGTGTAACATGCTGTTTGCCCTGCGTATTATCGAAGGCTTTCATCTGCACGGTTTGTGCATTTTACATAAAGTTTTGCTGGAGTTCTTTTTTGGACAGCAAGCGTCAAGGTTTTTCTTTTAGGAACATTCTTGAAGATTTAGCTGAGGTTGCAATCGTGCATGTTTTGAGAAAATGTATGAGGCTGTGAACATTTTTGTTCTTAGACGTTATCAGTTAGTCTTGTTCTGTTTTAGTTATTCCCAGTACTGGATAGAAACATTTCCATTTCTTCTCTTTACACTTAAATTCCCGTGACCACCATTCGATTTAGACTTCTATCCCTTTGAAAGATACACTTCATTTAGCCAGAAAATAAGTTGGAATATAAAATATCCAGAGATCTTTCAGACATAGAACAGGTGGTTATCCTTTAATGAGGACAAGATACTATCCATTACTTCTATGATTCATGATAATAAGTGTCAGTCGATGTTCTAAAATCAACCTTCTTAATCCCTGCTCATATAACGTAGGAAATCTGTTTCCCAATTCAAAGTTCAATGATCTTGATGGCTCCGGGGGTTTGTGGGCAGCACACAGACTTGATTTCACTCCAGCATATCACAGTTTCATGATACATACATGAATCTTAGTCAACTGAGACAGCAAGGCACCAAGTTGTAAAGGGCATAAGTAATTAAATTCAAGAAGAGGCCCCTTAATTTCCCATGGCTTCACATAAACTGTCACAACATTTCTTGGGAGTCAACCCACTTCTCCATTTAGACATGGAACGAAAAGTAAGAAGATGCTTCTGAGACTCCGAGTCGATAAAACTAGTGACCAAAAGATGTGAAGTTTGCAACACTTTCTGTGTCAAATTTTGGGAGAGTGGAATTTGTGTCCGTCCGTCTTTGAGGTCATCTTTCTTTTCCAACCCTGAAAACTTTCCATGGAAGAAACCTGAAAAGTAAAAACTGTTGTGATTTGTGACCTCATCAAAAGTACATCTGTTAATACTCAAAGCCTTGACGAAAGGAAGCACAGCTGCATTTACTTTTCATACCTGAGACATTCTTCAAAACTAAGTTTTAAAAGCATCAGGTTTTGCTTTCAGGAAACAATAACGAGCAAACAAACTTTATTTTTCCTGCTTCTCTTCTGTCCTCGATGTCTCACTTCTCTTTTCTCACCTCTCCTCACCTGCAACCCTTCCCCGCGCCTCCATTCATCCGCACAGCCTGACTTCAAACATTAACATGGCACTTATATTCCCATCTCTGCTCATCTCTGTGTGTTTTACTGTCTCTCTCACTTTATTACTCTCTTTACCTCTCTGTGCCGCTACCTCTCTGTCTTCTTCTCTACCTCACTAATTGGTATGCTATCAGTTGGAGCTCAGATACTGCTGTCACTCTCTGTCTTTTTGTTCTATATAGGCTATACCGCTTGTTGTCTAACCGCTTTCTCTCCGTATATTAGCTTCAAGTTTATGTGCGCCATCTTTCAGCTCCATACATCAACACATCGTTTCTCAGACGAGGGAATATCAGGCAGCAGCGGGAGTGAGAGTTGGGGGAAAGTCACGAAAGGTTTTAAAGGTTAGGAAGGGTGAGGAGGAGATAAATGACTCTTGTTGGAGAGGTTTGTTAAGTGAGGATACCCAGCAAGGTGGAAAAAGGAGAAATTAGCTCGCTGTTAAAAGGCTCAGGGACTCTTAGAGAGTTTTCAGTGTTAATACAAAGGCAAGCAATTGTGAAATCTAGTCCTGGGCCTACTTAAGGTGCCTGAGGATTTGGGCCATTACTGTGTTACAGCTCCTAAATGGGTTTAGTAAGTAACAAGGATCTTGTTCAGTTGTTAGTGGAACCACCTAAGACCTTTAATAAAGGCCATATCCTCTTCATTTCTCCACATCCCTTTGATTTCCATACTTAATAAGTAAGCTGCAATGTACTGCAACTTTATTATTAAACTTGGATGTTTCCAGATGTGTACTTTGCACTGAAACTAACATTTTGCTCTGTTAGACTTGAAGCAGTAAATTGAAAGGAGCACTTTATCTTTTCATCCAAAACTGTTATGGATGACGATGTGAGCCTGGTTTAAGTGTGAATGAATACGATGCAGGTCAACAAAGAACAGAGTTACTCATCAATCAACTTTAGGTTTACAGTTAAGATTCTCAAATCTAATTAATCATAATCACAGTGTGAAACTGAGCGCCAAGATCTTCTTGGTCAGTACCTTAGACCAACAAAGCAAATCAGCGACTTAAAGCTGTAATAATGAGACGTAATAAAATACAACCTCATGACTATTTGTAATGAGAAATAAGTCCTTATATAAACCACCCTATGATCTAACTATTCTATCAGCTTAGTATGTGGGTGTTCTGGTCAGCACAGAACTGTTTTTGTGAAACAAGTGGAGCAGAAAAATCGGCTCTAAGTGGAGCTATAAGAGATATTCTCCTTAGGACAAGTAGAGACCAACAAAGGCTAAAGTAGTGGAATCCAAAACCTGTTGGCTATTTACTGAAAACATGAAGATTTAGCATCTGGAAGCAACAGTCCAAAGAGCAACTTCAGAGATAAGAAAGGAGTTGGAGGTGTAAGACAAACTACACACTGTATGACCTAATGGCTAAATGTTCTCACAGCTCTATCGTCAGTAAATCATAATTGATTGCAGACATTTGGATAAGACTTACAACACGCAACAAATGTGGTTTTCCATTTATACGCTTAATCTGAGATGTTACAGTTGCACACGATATTCTGTTTGCGACTCGTCCCGTGAACTCAATGCATTAAAAGTTAAAGGAAACTATGGATGATACTAAACCAGTTTTGTGTGCTGAGCGTTTTGGATGAAAACAACAACATTTAGTTTTTTCTCTTTTTGCTGGAGCGGAGCATTTCTCCTTATCATATAAAATTCACATTGTTGGCAGTGATATTTATCTCCATGATGAATAGCAAGGCACTGTGACAAATCCACTCTGACAAATATGAACACGTTTTTCCTCACTGCAGATCACAGGTCGAATAATCTGTCCGATTGTTTGCTCAAACCCCCTTTAGTCAAGGCCCTGACGGCAAAGTGTCCAAAATGTGAGAGTATAAAAAAACCAAACACTCTTCCCTAAAATAAATGTTCAAATGCATCACCGAGGCACTCCACTTCTTTTACAAATGCTTTCTTGCCATGTTCCACTTGTAAGGCAACTTATCAGCATGGTCAGGTGAAACACAGAACCCCACTTTTCTTGCCATTGGCTTTTTTTGTTTTGGTTTCAATTTTTCACACTCCACAACAAGCTCAGTAGCTTTGAGGTTTGGGCCTCTGAAACCCATCCAAAAGCTATTTTGATGTTCTTAAAAATACACGAGCATCAGTGGCGAGATCCGTTCGTCTGACTGGATTCCTGAAAAGTTTGCATTGTAGAAATGTGAAATATTGTGACTTGAAGACAGCAGACTTGGCAGTGAGGATTTGTAATGTGCCCATGGCAGACAAATGCCCAGAGAAATACACCACTGACCTATTCTGCAGCTGTAGAGTTTCTGAGTGACACACTTCAAACAATGTGAAATGAAAGGGGGCTATAAACACGAGATGGTGACAGAAAAATAAAAGAAGTACATACACCGGAGCTAGAATGACTTAAATAAGGATTCCATTAATAGTGACACAAAAAACGAAGACCTTGTCAACCACAGTAAAAAAAACAAAAAAACAATATCCAATTTTGTATTATAGAAAATAACCTCGTTTTGACGTAGGAGTTACTGCTCGAGCTTTTGTACATGTGTTTGTGTTTTTTCCTGATAAAAAGGCAGCCATATGGAAATCAAAGGGAATGTTGCATTATTGACACCAAGGAGTGAAAGAGTGAAAAAGAAAGAGGGAATAAGCAGGACAGTCGTGGTCCTAATCAGTGCATATATGTGTCGGAGAGAATACAACGCATGAATAATTAAATCATTCTAAACTGTGACTATATACAGAGTGAAACAAAGGGAGATGAGACCCAAAGAGATGATGACATGATGAGAGAAGAAAGTGGACTTTTCTTGTCCGACAGCGCCCTGGGCTGAAACAAGCTCTCACCTTGACTTCAATTATTAACACAGTACTTGGCTTTTCATTCAATTCTGCCTGTAAAGATTCTCTATCTCAATTCTTTCCATTTGGCTACCAGATCTTTAGTGGCACTGTTGGGCTGTGCGTCCTTGTTGAGCGCAAGATAAAGGCCGTCTCTCATCTCAGTAGGGTGCTGCTGTCGCACTATTCATCTCTTATCTTTATGCCCAGAAGCTTAAATGAATCAACTTCAAATTCAAAAAAAAGCTCAAACACAAATCTACAGCCTGAAAGTGCATTATCACTCATTAGCACAAAGTAGCAATCAAATCAAAGGCGATAATTGATTCAGAAATGCTTTCACTCGTGGATAATTAAAAGAGCACAATCGAGCAAAAATATTTAGTTTATTTGAAATTCTCTCTTTTAGCTCTCATTGAATTGAGATTCAGTTTCACCATTCACTTTAAGGCCACACAAGTTTTATTCTCCATTTATTTTTTTCATGCAAAACAACCTTCGTCTGAGCGCTTCCAATAACTGTGACTTCACTGCTAGTTTACTGGTTTCCAGTCCAACTACATATCTCAGATATATGTTTGTGCAGTAAAGTGTAACGGCAAACATCTGTCTTGCTCCGTGTTTGATTAGTCTCCTGACACCTGCAAGACGCAATCGTTTACAGTGAGGAATTCAATTCAGGAAAATATTGGTCTCCAAATGTCTTCTCTGTGGTTGTACAGTTATGTGTTGACATGCATTTATTCCTGCCTGCCTGTTCACCACTCCATGCCTTTTAAAACGATGCATATTTATGTAATTGATCTACAATGTTGTTTCTTTGTCTGGATCCGATAAAGTGAAAACACAGCCTTACAGACAGCTAAGCCTCATATTTTGATTGGAAAAATGATTCAGCATTTGGTAAGATTCTCCTGAAGTCTGTTATACTCCCTCAAATCCAGATGTACACTTGTTTTTTTATCCCAGATGTTTCTTTGCTAGATATTTATTGTAGGAATGTTGGCTTCTTGTTCAGTTATGTTTATTTTGTGACCATGGAAAAGCTTCAACTCTCTATGTGTGAGAGTACGATTACAGTCAAAGGCCAACCAGGAAATAAAAATTCAATGATCTACTTCACAAACCTTGTGGTCATGCTATGAGAAGGCAACGATGAATTTGTCAAAGTAGAAATCATCTCCAGTGGGTTTATTGCAGAGATAGAGGAGAAGCGTTTAAACGATCAACTGTTTAAAATATGAGGCTGACGAGTTCACTACTCTGTGGATTTACAGTTCTCTCAAGTCCATTAAATAATCCCCCTATTGTCTTTTTTGTTACGCTGTTAGTTTGTGGCATGTAATCACAAAACATACTGACAGCGTCTCACACACAATCACCCTTTTGGGCTTTACAGAAACTGAGTGAAGACCACCAATCAGGTCAGTTTTAATGAGTTTGGGCCTCTACAGATTGGCAGCCAATCAGTCGACATCTCTGGTTGGCATGGACAGCTCCCAGATGTGAAGCCGTATACGAGGCTGTTTGGGAGTTTAATGGTTTTTAAAAAATGTAACTGCCAGACGAATACAAAGGCGAGGAAGTCTGGGGGGGGGGGCAGCAGACATGCCCTGAGATAGTTACTGATACTTCCTCTTTTATCTCTTCAAGTGGTTCTGTGTTGGCCAAAGGCAGAGACAGTTAGATTTAAAATGGGATGTTGATGGAAATAGCCTTGATGCTCAGTCAACTGTAGTGAATGTAAAGGCTGAAAGCTAAGAGCTGCATTGGTTTCAACGTGAGCAGTGTTTGTTTATGTTTTGTATACTCCCTTACAATGTGAAACAGAAGAAACCCCAGGCAACCGTCCGACAGCCAGTAAGTCACTTTAACACAGCAGGCAACACTAGCAGATGCATCCGTCCTGTGTGTGTGTGTGTGTGTGTGTGTGTGTGTGCTTGGCCTGCTGTGTGAAGAGTTGAAATGGAACAATCTTAAAATATGGTTTGTTCACAGTAAAGAAATATTTAATGAATTGAAGAAAAGTAAACAGAGTGTAGTTTTCCCAGGGGCATTTGCTCTAAGGAAGGTTGGCAACTGCCTCAAGACTACTGAGAAAACAAATTGCCCCACAGCTGGCAAAATATGTCTCATCCAGAGCCCTCGTAAACGTTCCTTTTATGAATTCAAGTTTACAAAACCTTTTTATGAGCAACAGAGAAAAACCAAGAAAGGGGAAATAGAGGAGTCTGTAAATCCTTTTTTTTCTCTTTCTTTCAACCTACTTCCAGTTTCATTGTATCGGATTACTTTAGTACCTTATTTCACAATTTGAATGTTTTCCATGTGAACGTTTCTGGGTCATCTTTCTTCAAGAAAGTATTTTGTTGAACTATGATGTGTTCTCAGAGGAAGTTATTTTACACACTGGTTTAGGGTTGGGACAAAATATCAATTCAACTAAATATTGTCATCCTGAGTTGTGTGATACAATTATTAAAAGCATGGAGCCAAATATGGATATTTGAATTGAACAAATTACTGCGCTCTAAATAGATTTGACTCGCTGCGTTACATCGTCATGACTGCTCACTGTCCTTTCCTGTCGTCTTCTTCACAGGACAGTATATAAACCCTAATGTCACAACGGCAATCTTTTCAAAATAGAAGTTTTGAATTCAGAACACATCTCGTACAGTCCATGCAGAGTAGCTTTCAGAGTCATTCACATGCACATCATTAAGCATGAGATCTACTTCAGTGACACTTGGAAGTGCTGATGACCAGCCTCAAGCCTTTAAAAATCAGAGGAGAGGAGTGCCGGGCTTCATGAAAATCACAACCTGGAAATTGGGGCCTTTGAGCCTTGAAACGGCACCCTGCACAGGTGTAGAGGAGGAGGTGTGCGTGGGCAGCAATGCTCATGACAGTTTCCTCTGCCTTTTACATCTCTTTCATTTGAAAGCTTTATGAAGGCAGCCTCTTTCAACTTGGTCTCCAGTTAATGTTGAAAAAGATCTGAAGTCCTTAGTGAGGGATAATTCTGTGAACCTGTTCCAGACTTTGAATTTTAAACCTCAATTAAAACCACTTTGATGTCCACTCATTGCATTCATTTAGCATTCAGCCTGATAAGAGCTCAACAGCCATTTAATACCTTAAGTTTCTCTTAAAAAAAAAACAAACTGTAAACGTGTACTTGGCCCTTTTTGTTGACTGTTTACAAGGTTTTTATGAACACTTACTAAGTTCTAAAATATACCATAGTTTTTATAGCAATCTGGTTATGGATGCTCCGTTCACTATGACTGCTAAACTGCCAGCCATTTGTCACAGCACAGTAATTATGTAGCACATTATGCTTACGGAGAGTATTACACAACACTTTGATCATTTCAAGCCATTGGAGATGAATAGCTTTGAAGAATGGGTCAAAATCGCTCCAGATGAAATGGTGGAGCTGTAAAGAGCAAAAGCATAATGAAAAAATATTGTCGGTCATAAATGTTGGCAGCTCTGCACATCTAAATTGTCTGAAAATATTACAGGCATATCATCATCGTGGCACAACATTGTTGTAATTATCATTTCTGCTCATTCTTGTCTCCCGGCCCTCGAGGGTCTCCATATGCTGCCGTGTTGGACAGTCCTCTCTCTCTCCTCTTCACATCCCCTCTCCTCCCTCTCTGCTCTCTTGCCAAGTGCTTTCAGAGTCGTACAGCCGTTCTGTTTCAAACTAATCTCAGGCTTGTTTTCTCCGCTCTCATCTCCTTATTTCGCTCTTCTCGTTTATCCGACTGCCATCGCTTTCCAAGTGCAGGTTAATTTACTGTACAGGCCCCTAACCGATATGATGCTTTGCATTCCTGCGTCTTCCTCATTACAATCAACTAACAAGCCATTAACACATGCTGTGAGTGATGTTGAGATCGACACTATAGGAATATAAAGCCTTGCACCGCTGCACTAGAATTACCATTTTAGTCTGTATCCTCCTGAGTAGAATGTAAAGTCTTCGTGTCAAGGAAATTCAGCAGATTTCACGTCTTTCTTTGACAGTTAGAATTATTTGTGATCGTAGGAAGCAAATATTCTGACAGGGCACGTAACTCACATAAATAGTGTTACTTCGTGCAAAAGCATCCACTCAGATAACTAGCCCACAGAGGCTGAAACAATAATAACATCCCTAATGACAAAGTGATATTTGAAATCAGAAACTGTTAAATGTTTTCTTGCCAACTGCAGCAGAATCCACCTCAATAAAACCCACAGAAGTGCTGTACACATCCTTTAGATTTCACTGCTCGGACTCCAAATTACACTCACTTGGTGTTAATGAACAATTATTCATCGCAATTTGCAGAATCTCTCTCTGCAGAATATTAAGTAAGACAATGTACTTTGAACATAATTTCCCTTTGCAGTTCATCAGTGATTATTATTCTAACAGCTCGGTGTATCATTCACAACCAGTTGCAGACATCTTGTTTTGCTTCTTCACTCTTTGTTCTTCTGCTCTCTTCCTGCTAGGTCTTCCGCAGCGGTGAAGGTATGGGCATCCGCCTGGACAGCGCCTCCGCCTTCCAGGGTGCCATCATCTCCCCTCACTATGACTCCCTCCTGGTGAAAGTCATCGCCAGCGGGAAGGACCTGCCGACGGCGGCCTCCAAGATGAGCCGAGCCCTGGCCGAGTTCAGAGTGCGAGGGGTCAAGGTAGGACGTTCTGCTGCTTGTGCCGAGCTTTGACGCTGGTTTTGTGTGCGTAGCTCTTCCTCTTCTGTTTTGCTTTAAACAAAGTCAACGATCCAGATGAGAAAATGATTGTTTCTTGAATTGTTGAAAACTTTGAAACATACAGTTCTTAGTTTTGAAACTTAACAGAGTGCCTGGCAATGAATGTTTGACATGAGGAGGGATAGAGTCTTGACAGTTGAGCTGTAGATGTAACGGAGTTCTCTGTGTTTGTTTGTGGTCTGTCATTGTTTGTGGTAGTAAAACAGACTCTCTGTATAGCCAATCAGTTGCACAGGTAAAACAAGTAATTGTGGGTTTAAGTGCTCAGCTATTTTTAGACACTTTTAACATCCATGCATGACCTGTCTGCCCGTCCGATTAGATGCCCTCTGTTCCGCTTCAGTTCTGATGTTAAGCCTGAAAACATAATCTGCCTGTGTCTGAAGCTGATGGATGCATCCCTGTAAAAAAGACAGAGGCCCTCAGGTTTTCAGGGAGATTGTGCTGAACATTATCAGCAGGTGCAAACGTTGTTGACAGACAGCAGCGGTGTCAGCAGAGCCATGGCGAACAGACGGAGAAGGTGGAGGTAATTAAAAATAATGAGCTGGCTCTGTCGTTCATGTTGGAGTCATATAACGGAATGATGTCATTAACACCCTCAGAAATCCTCTACATCTTTGAAGGAGCTTTTTTTCAAATGTTTTGCTTCCAAAATGGCAATGGGCAAATCCAGATGTTGATTTACAACGCTCAGGTTTTTTGTTTTTTTTTACCAATACACTAACAACGCTGGAGTCAGAATCATACAAGGACAGGACTTCAGCTCAGCCCTTAGTTGTATAACATTGTTAATGATGTGGCACACAGCAGTGAAAGATCTATACTGTAATAGTTTTGATTACTTACAGAAATGTACTCGTGATAAACTCTACCATGCAGAAGGAATGGTAGTTTTTATCACTCAAGTTCTGCTTTCATAGAAGGCTGACACTTTGCTGAACCAGATATTGAGTTAAACGACTGAAAAGTATTCTGCTTGATTTTACTACACACACGTCATATGCACCATTGCTGCTTCATTTTCCATGAAGAGTATGGATTCATGTTTGAACAGTGTCGACAGAAATGATGTTAATTACAGTACATGAAGAGTTTGATTTCAAGTTTGAGCAATTATAAGGCAAATTTAATCCAGTCAAGTTTCAGTGACGTCTAATCCAAAGATGAAATGAGGTCGAAGATGTTCTCAATCAGAAAGCAGGGTGAAAGAAAATGAGCTCTGATATTAATATTTGTAAAGCCATGATAAAAGTAGAGCACGTCATGTTGTGCAACAACAGAATGATGTCACCAGTGCTTAAAGGTAGGTAATTTCCTCCAGATACACTTTTTAAGATTTTGGTTGAAACTGTCTTTAGGTCCTGACAGAATTTAATAATTCATGTGCTCTGAAAAAGAAACAAAGAAAATCCGCCATCTGTAGCAGTTGTAAACTCGTAAAAACTTCGACCAATGTCTGCACTCGGTTCGAGTTTTATGAACCAATCATGCCTCCCTGTCTCTCTGATCGGATGCATGCACGAGCCCACACTCAAAGCATGAGCTGAAATCCGCTTCTGGACCAATGGCGCTAGTGCATGTAAGTGAGGGGCGTGGCTTTTGAGGGAGCACAGATGGGAGGGGGTGGGTGAAGACGGAGCACGGAGAGAATGCTACTTTCAAAATCATGCTAGTTTTCGAGAATTACCAACCCTGCCTTTAATGTGTATACTGTTTTGATAGGGTGATGTTGCATCAACAGATCAGTTAGAGTTGTTACACTTGTGTTCTGCTTGCAGTAGATCTGAAGCAGCATATGAGGTAGTTGTGCATCTATACTGTATATTCTATACTGTAGTTTGAAACCAACGTTTAGCATCACCTTTCCTGTTTGTCAAACTCAGTTCTCTACCTGTGGTCAAAATCAGAGCCGTGAAAATAAAAGGATTGCTTCAGAGGTTGTAACTATAAATTCTATCAGCTCGATCACAGTTATTCCTCCAGTCTGTTTTGAATTAGTCGTGATGAGGTGAAATTGCAATTCATATTGCTCTTCTCAGCTCTAATTTCTCATTTAACTTGGAGTGCACTTTACAAACTGTCAGCAGATTTAATAGATTAATTTTCCTCGTCTGATGGAGTCAGAAAGTGCTTGGTGTGAGCTTGACGGCTTTGTGGACACTTTCCTTTGTCCGCATCACTGTGGATTATGTAAACACACTCAACCTGACAAACATGTGTTAGGGAAGTGAAAATAGAAATCCATTGGTACTACAAAAATAGCGTTTTTTCAATGAAAAGCAAGATTGAGATATTTGTAAGGAAAATACAAATGAGGCCAGTGTGTGATGCAAACAGGCTGCTGTGAGCAATCTTTAAACTTGTACTGATCAGACTTTAAGTGGAGTTATTTCTATTCTTCACTAGCAAACAATTGCTTTGTATCCCGTTGACATCAGCGGAGAACAGAGCCGTTACAAGGTCTTGAATTAAACATGTTTCTCTTACTGTAAGCCTGCTGATGGCAGACTGAACCAAGGCAGCTTTTATCAAAGATTCCTGAAGAAACTTGAGCAAAACTGGCCTGTTTTCATATATTCTGATACCCCTGAATGAAAGTGCGCCAGCTGTTTATAGTGAGCTTGGTTCCTCTCTTAAATAAATCCAAGTACCTGTGTCCTTGCTGACAAATGGTCTCGCAGACACTGACATTGACATCCAAGTGCGCTCCTTTTTTCTGTGCATTGATGTAGATTCTGTACTTCACTTTGTTGGCGTCAGGGATAAAGACACAGTTGATCATCTCCCCAGTGTTTTTTATGTTCTGTAGACGAATGGCCCTGAGGTATTGTCCTTCAAGAAGTCTTTTTTTTGCTCCTCTGCCCCAGGATGCCCAAATCACCATCTGACATAAACCATCAGCTTGCAAACAAACTACTTATCTGCCGTCTGTCCTTGTCTTTCCCAGTTTTATAAGAAACAAAACACATGTTTATTGCTCACATTGAGATCTTACCACCTACTTTACTGCACCCGCCGTTCAACAAGTTCAGATTTGTCACTGATTAGATTTCTACAGTGAACACCAGATATGCTTTGTTTCATAAGATATCACCTTTCTATTAGAACTGTTGAATATTTGGACTAATATTGAAGATATTTAGTTTTCTGACACTGTACACTTTTTGCTGAAGGTATATGTCAGGCCAGTTTGAATGGACGCCTTGCATCGTCCAGAGAGTCACTTCTCAATTCCAACTCTACATCCTCTGTCTTGAAGCTAAATCATTTCATGTATCCGACATCTTAAGCAGTAATAGCGTAAATAGCTGGCTAAATCAAATCTTGACGACTTGGTGCACAATATGTCTGTGGATACACATAGGACATAGTTTATATAGCACTTTCCTTAACAGTGACAAAGTACCTGACAAACGGCCTCAAACACATTACAGATAAACATTATACAATGCAGAATGACAAAACGTTTACACAGAAGTAAAGCATTGTGGAAAAGAGGAGATTTAAAAACAAAGACAAATTTAGCAAAATGGATTTCAGGAGAGTTTGAGAGCTGGGAATACAACACTTAGTCTTCAAACAGCTGATCAGTATGTCAATGATATACATCAGCGGCCTGGTCACTGTAAATGTTAGAAAGCTACATTTTTTTAAATCAATCAGGAAATAGAAAGGGAACCAATGCAGTGGTTAATCATTTAGTAAAAGGAAGCCTGTGTCTGTAGAGAGGACATTACAGAAGCCCGAATGGGACAAAAACACAAATAACCTTGTGTAAGGCCATTAGAGGATATAAAGGGCATTTGGCAGATGTGACCAAAGAAAATATTGTCTAGAACAAAGACGCTTTTTCGACATGTCCTTGTTTTTGAGCAGTAGCCTTAGGGAGTGTTGCTACTGCTGTGTTGGAACGTCACCACTAAGAAGCCAGAGTGTTGGCAACAATTCCAAGTCCTGTTAATGCTTTGGTCTGTTTACAGAGATATGACACTGCAGCTGACGTCCACATAACTCCAAGTTTGTTTTTTTACCACGATGAAGACTGTGCTGCGGAAGTACATCCAAGAAAGACTCCACTCTGCTTCTAGGGTCATTTTAGGACTTTGTTGGCTCTTATAGTCCCTGCAGTTCCTGTGCACGTTAAGTGTAGTAGAACCTTTTTTATTCAAGTGAAAAACAAACATCTGTCAACCAAAGTTTGTGTTACTTGCTTGACACTTGACAACATGCTGCTCTCCTCTGTTTTGTGGAATTATGTTTGGCATTTGAGAAAGCTGTCTTTATCACCTGCTTCTGTGTGTGTGTGTGTGTGTGTGTGTGTGTGTGTGCGTGTGCGTGCTCTTCCACAGTTTTTGTGTTTTGGGAGTGCGTTAGGAAGGGAAGTAAAATGTCAAGCCTTACAGCAGCTACGATGGAAAAGAAAAGAGGGAGAGTGATGGACAGGAAAGCGACAGGACATGAGGCAGGCAGGTAAACACGCTTAGAAAGAGTACGAATGGGGAAATACGAAAATGGCAATCAGATGGGGAGACAGTGACAAAAAATGACAAGGAAGGTGGAATGTCCTTAGAGGCCAGTACACCTGTGGCTCTCTTGTTTTGACTGCAATGCAAATGGTTGGATACATTTAGAGGTGTGAGGACTGAATTTTATAGTGACAATACCTTTCTCTAGGTCACTGGCAGGAGATTACAGAAATCAAATTTGTCCTCAAATCCATTGAGATAAAAACACCCAATTCTCCAGGCTTACTTTCATATCTGCTGATCTTAGTTTACTGTTGGCTTAAGCATTCTCCCAATGAAGGTAGCAACCATGGCAAGGCTGGGGAAAGCATTGCTTCACCTGCTAGCAAGGGTGGTAGAAAATAGCCAGTTGCTAGCTAGAAATAACACATCAGCTTTACCGCCCTCAGCCCAAATCAAGGAGCCATCATTACACCAAAATGAAAGTGTTTCAAGTGTTAAATCTGCCCCAGGGGGGAAGGTATCTGTTCCTAATTAGACATATTAGAGCCTTTTGTCTCTTCTCTAAATTACACACACACACTAACTTGTTAGGTGCACCAATGCGAGTTTAGGACCATCTGTCCTGTGCAAATTGCTCGTCTCACAGGTTGATGGTTTGTCATGTGAAACCAACTAATGACTGAATACCTAACGAGCTCGGGACCAAACACAAACTCCCTGAAGAACGTGAGGTGCTTCCTGTCGATTTCCTGAACCCTTGTGTTTTTAACAGAGATAGCGGCAAATATTTTTGACAAAAGATAGAGAAAGACAAAACCAAAATGTTGAAGGAGACATCATTCAGAAATAAATGATGGTGGCATTTCTCCTCATGGCACCAACAGACTCTATTCTGTCCAGTTGGATGGGGGCTTAAACATACTGAGACATTTGGATGTGAGAGGGTTTGTAAGTGTGTGAGTGAGAATCTCTCAAAGTGTGTTTCTTCAGAAGTCATTTTTGTAACACCCAGGGCTTTGCTTTAGGCACTCTGGCATCATTCCTTTTCATTTTTACATCATCTGTTGGGGTGAGAGAGTAGGCGGTGACCTGAAGATGTGTGTGTGTGTGTGTCTGTGTCTGTCTGTGTGTGTGTTTTCAGGCTTATAAGAAGCAACCACATCACAGACCACTTCCAATTTGAAGATCTTGACCATCTGTTTCTTATCTTGATTTAATTAAATAGTCAGATATTTATTTATTTCACTCAGAACTCCTGCCCAGCATGATTATTCAAAGGGCACACGCGTCTCGCTCCCTCTTATGAACCAGGTCACAGGGTCTCCGACCTCGAGTAAAACTGGTCCTTCTGCACCATCTCTGCTAAATAGATACAATCTTTATTAAAATAGTTCCCTGCTCCTGTTCATTCAGGCTCAAATTAATTTTGAAAAGTGTTTTGAACTATTATTGCATGATTGATGCTACTGGCATTCATGCTGCAAAGCCTTGTAGATGAAGTATCCGGGCTGCACTGCAGGTCTTTAACTGTTCTGTGCAGTTCGTCGAGGCGCAGGTCATTCATTAGAACATTCAATAGATTCTCCTTTTCCTCATTTAGTGACAATTGTGGTGTTGTATTTAACTGAATCCCCCGTGTGGTGTAGCGTTTTTTTGTCACGTAAAATGATTTGTCTCTAAGTGTAAAATGTGTTTTGGTGGTCTTGTGAATGTCTGTCTGGCAGAGCACCCCCTTCCCCATTCCCTGCACTGTCATGTCTAATTCTCTTATCACACACAAGCTCTTTTCATTTCTATCTCTACCTGCCAAGTAAACAACTTCCCTATTTTTTTTTTGTATCCTTATCTCCTGTCATGCTCCTCCACCTCTCCACCAGTTTGACCTCTGTCTTCCTTCATGAGGAAAGTTGTCCTCTGGTTCTCTCATGTGTATCTCTTGTTTTCACATCCCTGAGCCTGCTGTTAACGGTTCAATGGTTTTGTTACACGTGTTTTCCCGAGGTCTATGACCCTGAATATGGGAGCATTTGGGCTTATCATGAATGAGAACAATCAGTGTCATCTTCCAATCCTTTTTAAAAAACCTTGATAAAGCCCCTGTGTACTGTATAAGATGACTGTGTGCTGTGAACAGACTAATGAGGCTGCATTTTACAAACTGCATATGACGCTCTAAAATGCTGCTCCAGCTGGTATTTTTTGTCAATCGTGCAATCACATATTACCACCTCCATATTGCAATGCACCAACAATTATCCTGACGACACCGCCTTTTAAGAGCAACGTGACTGCACTGTGTGTTGTATTTCTAAGTGTTAAATATGACCATACATTTTTAATCCAGCCTCTAAGGACGGCTTTGGTTTCATCCAGATTCCGCTCCAACGTTTTTTTTACATTAATGAATTGCTTCATGAATACTAAATGAGTCAAATCTTTTTTCCATTAAAAGGAAGAGGGCAATCGTGCAGTGGTAAATAACTAATATCATCATAGTAAAGGTCCACCTTTTCACAAATGATTTTCAAGGTTTTTACAAGAAACATTCATTGCTCAAACCTGCCAACATGATGGTGTCAAATTGCTTGCAGCTGATATCGTTCGTGAGGTCCTCTGTGCCTCGACACTGGACACTGCAGTTGTGCCATTTGGAGCTGACATGCTGAGTCACATCATTACCCCCACCATGCTCTATATTAAAATCCACTCAGCACACTTTGCAGAATGCATAGTTACTACCAATGTGACTCAGGGTAATACACTGAAAAAGGTAAATTGTCAAGTCCAGCTCTTTGTTAATTGTTTTCTTCTTCTGTGGAACGCTGTCCTGTCTGTGCTATGTGGTGCATAAAGAAAACAAGTGAGCAAGAAAAAGAAAGAAAGTGAACCCTCTTTTGACCTGATAGCGTATCCATCTCCCTAGTTGATGGAACAATTTGAGGGAGTGCAGGGATTTAAGGCACAAGCTGATGAGGTAAAAGGAGTGCAGGTTGCTATCCACAGGAGTTCAGCAGTGTGAAGAAACATCCACACCAACACTAACATTGCTGAGGCTATCACAGCTCAGCACTTTTTTTTTTTTTTTTGCCTTTTATCTGTCTCCTTTCCCAAGCCCCTTCACTCTTGTCACAGCATGATCAGGGCTAACCAAGTAACAGGATGAACTCTTCTCCCGTCTGATCTCGAGTTAGCCTCTTTTGACTTCTGCATCACGTTACAAAGCAGTGGAGTGTGGAGAGCTGATCCGGGATCATTCACTCAGCATTTGCTAACACGAGAGGAAAGACAGTAAATCCATGTCATATTTGAATGATGCGTTTAAAGACATATTCTTACAGCACATACGCTCAATGAAAGACTGTGACACATTCTCCCTGACAAAATGACACAATGATGTGAGTCCTTAGAGGCTGTTATGTGTCAATCTCTTCTTCCTTTCACACCTCCAAACAACCACTTCTACGGCACTTAATAACACAAACACACTGCTAATTATGTGTGTGTGTCTAAAATGATTGCAAGCGTTTTTATGTGCACCTCTGCTACGTGAATGCTTCTGCAAATCTGATGTACACGCTGTCAAGCCTTCTTTCAGGAAATTAAACAAGAGACCAGGTATGTACAATTTCAACTAGTCTTAGTGAGAGTGCAGTAATAAGAAAAGGTTCATGAAACTGAGAGAGGGATGAATGGAAGAATTGAAGGGAAACTATGGCTGAGGAAACTGCATACAATCATGCTATTTAATAAGACGTGGCATTGAGTATAGTACGTTCCCAAATCATAGTATGCAGTTTGTGTATACGAGACATGTCTGAATCTATACTAAATCGGACAGGATTTCTAAATTTGAACGTGGACACTGGTCATACTAAACTGGCCACAGTGCATTGCGGCTATGCAGAACTCGCCAGCCAGCCAACTAGCGGCATTCAAATAAAAGTAACCATACTGTTTTATATGTTGTCAAAATGACAACATAGCTGTAGTAGTAATGAATGGATGTATATTGTTGTTAAATTCTATTTAAGGACTGACGGTCGCACTAGCTTGATGCTTGCTAACGATCGTACTGGAAGCATGTCACAGGACTCGTGGTTTAGTATGTCGCTAACATACTGCCTATGATGTTAGTAAGTTAGTGTGTCATTTCAGACACACACACACACACACAAAACAGGATCCAAAGAATACAGTATGAAGGTAAACAAATATCTGGGATAATTCCAGTAACTGGAATCAGAGAAATGACAACGACATGTTCACCCCTTCTTTTTAAGTGGTGATTAAAAACTCAGAGACCAACTGAGTGTGTCGTAAATCACCTTAATCTAAGGCATAGCAGGCATTAAAGGCGTTTATATTTGGTGCTGACAAGTTTATGTACTGCATGACTACTCTTAGATTAACAAAGAAAAGATGCACTGGAGTACAACATGCAAAACAAAAAGTGTTTTTCATCAGAAATGTTAACCAGCAGCTCCCTGTCCCTGAACACTAAATTACCTGTTTTCTTTTGCTTTCCTGCTTTGAACAGCCACACACACTTGACAATAAGGTTAAGGTTAAACTTTATTGATCCCCCAATGGGGGAAATTTAGACGTTACAGCAGCTCAAAAACAGGAATATAAACAGCATCAATAGCAAAAAGTTAAGAAAAAACAGCTACGTGCATGTTTACATGAATTAAATAAAGGAAGTAAAACTACAATAGAATTAAATAATACTAGGCATAAACACTATGTACACTTTCACATGTGGAAAGACAGATCAGATATTATAAAAACCACACACAGTGTGTAGCATTAATGATATTGATGATTATTATACAGAGTCATGAGGCGGTGATGCTGTTAAACAGTCTGACTGCAGATGGAATAAAGGACCTGCGGTAGCACTCAGTCCTGCAGGGCGGATGTCTCAGTCTGCTGCTGAAGGAGCTGCTCAGGGCCCCCACAGTGTCATGCAGGGGGTGAGAGTGATTGTCCATGATGGATGTCAGCTTCGCTAACATCCTCCTCTCACCCACCTCCTCTACATAGTCCAGAGGACAGTCCAGGACAGAACCGGCCCTCCTGACCAGTCTGTTCAGTCTCTTCCTGTCTCTCTCTGTGCTCCCTCCTCCCCAGCAGACCACTGCATAGAAAAGTGCAGACGCCACCACAGAGTCATAAAATGTCCGTAACAGAGTCCTGCACACTCCAAAGGACCTCAGTCGCCTCAGCAGGTGCAGTCGACTTTGGCCCCTCTTGTACAGGACGTCGGTGTTGTGTGACCAGTCCAGTTTATTGTTGAGGTGAACACCCAGGTATTTGTACGACTCCACCATCTCAATGTCCAAACCCTGGATGTTCACCGGTGCAGTCTGGGGTGACTTCCTGCGGAAGTCTATCACCATCTCCTTTGTCTTACTGGCGTTGAGCTGAAGGTGGTTGAGCTCACTCCAGTCGACAAAGTCTGTGATGACCTGCCTGTACTCCTGAATAATACGTAAATATTGTCTGTTGTGTGTACATTTAAAGGTGCTCCTGTTGTGTGTCTTTGTCCCTGTGGGTTAGAAACCCTCCGTCTCGATGTATATGTTTAGAATGGGACAATGCACACTGGGTCTTTGGTTCAGCTAGTTTTAATCTGCAATTCTTAGTAGATTGATTAGATATAAAAAATCATATATCAACAGCACATTACACCCCAATCCAAGGTGAAGGGCCGGTACACTTTGTTCAAATTACAACAGCTTAAAAAAAACCCCATAGAGTATAAGTAGAGCATTATGAGATTCACAGTTTGTTACATTGCCTATGACTGATCATACTCAATTATCTCGTCCAGTTCCTCGATTTTAAATCAAATGGCCATCTGAATTCTTTTTAAAGCACCTGTGAGGAGGTTTTTTTTTAAATATTTGTTTTATTAGGGGGCTTTCCATGCATTTATTAAGATAGGACACACGATTGTTTTTTAAAAAGATGCTGCGTGGGTTTTTCTACCTCGGGCCAAAAGGTTTTGGTTTGTGAAAGGAGGAGAAGAAGAGTCGAGAGGAGAAAGTCTTGAATGATGACAGAGAGCAGAGAGCTTGGTACTACACATTCACTAATCTGTGCATTGTAACACATAGACGCTAATGCACAAACAATCAGGAGTAACAGCTGTTTAATGGAGAAAACAATCTCACTCAATAGTGTCTCAGCACAAACATGATTTAGCGACTAACACTGACACTCCAGCTTAAGACTCACATAACACACGTGAACGCACACTTGGTAAAACAACACGTCGAAAGCATCCACAAACACATCCACTTAAAGTTCATAAAATGACTGACGCAAGACAGATGTGTTTAAAGCCAGATTCAGCCTTGCTCTACAGAACACACACATACATATAGTTCAAGCAGGATTGTGTCAACAGGGACTTTGAAGCCATAATCAGGATTAAACGGCTCAAAATCAGCTGTGACAAAGTGAAAGGGGGAGGAGGAGGAAGGGGTGGGAGGCAGAGAAGGGAGAGCATGGTAGAAGGAAATGTTCGGGGATGTGGAGTAAAGAAGTCATCTGAGTGATGCTGGAAGAACATTAGAAACACAATGAAGATACACATACAAAGGACGAGAGAGTTGATATGGGCTGAGAATGAATTTTGATGGACTCTGGTGCGATTCAGGAGTGAAGTTGCATTGTTCATTTGCGTCACGCTGCACCTTGTTAGCACCAAAGCCTGTCAAATGTTGTGTAGCATAACCAGCCGCCGCTAGTTTGGGCTGCACATCTAGCCTAATGCTGCACAATGACCCAAAAGTTAACAACAGTGGAAGAATGGCATCACATAGGGCAGAGTAGTTTGTCTATAAAATGGATTTAAAGTTATATGTGGGCTACGTCAGGTTAAACTGGCATATTGACCGGGGCGATGTGTAACCACATTTAGCGCAGGCATGTGGATGTTTGTTGGTTGAGTAATGTACCTTCCTGGGTGTCCAGCTATCTGTCACAGCATCCACGGTTTAGTTCCACCACAGTTAATATTCTTCACTTCCTAATAATTAGCTCATGTGTGTGCTCAGTTTATTTAAATGTAAGAACAGGAAAGTAATTATGAACTCCGGTGTTAAGCTGTAGGCGGGAATGAATATTATTTCTGCTGCTGCTGGTGAATAACTTTGAAACATATCACACCTTCAGCGGCTTTGAAAGTAGTCGTGTCTGAGTAAAAACAAGACATTTGCAACAAAGTTATGAAGTGTAAGTGTAGGCAGTAAATACACATGGAAACCAAAGAGAGCAATAAAAGGCTTTGATTGAGAGTAGGTGGCACAGACTATAGAAAAAAACAAGTGCAGACAGCACGCAGAACATGCAATATCTGTTCCTTTCACACATCCCTGAACTTAAATAGACATCTCCAGTACGAGCTTATTGGCTTGTGAGAATAAAAAGATCCCAAAAAGTTGAGTTGAATATTAAATGAACCTTCAGTTTCAGATATCCAGGAATTATTCAGTGTGATGTCAAGTGGAGCCTTTAGTGAGCAGTGCAGGAAGATTCTTCTTATACATAAATATAGATTTAGAATCTAATTCTAAGGTTTAGAAATAGTCAGGGATTATGGATATGGAATACATTTCTTTTTTCTAATGTCATCTACCACTGATTAAGTAGTTAGTTCTTAAGTGTGCTAAAAGGATTTCACAGATAGCAGGCAAAAATAAAACCAAGTGACAGTCGTTATAATCAGTGACATGGCAAAGTGACAGGTGAGGATACGACTTTTAATCAAGATCTGTCATTGCCAAAAGTGTTTCCATTTTGTTCTTAGCCCTGTCTGGTCTGTATATTTAGCTTTTCACACTTTAATTAATCACAAAGATCAGTATGAACACAACACTCATTGTTGTGAAGGAGTCACCCCGACACACTCCACTGTACCAAACCTGACTCTTTCCTTAACCAAACAAAGTCTACACGGATCATCTCTGCTGCATTTATTAAAGGGCAACTTTAGCAAATCTTCTCTGGTATGTTGCCTTTAAGCGCAGTTTGATTGAACATTTGCACCTTTATAAATTGAGCAGGGTTAATGACTAGTCAAGCTTTCATTTCAAACATTTACCACAGGCAACATTTATGTATGTTTGAACACAAAGGGCAAACTGTATTAATTAAGCTCTACCTTCAGTTAGCTGTCAAAGTCTGACGTGTAGAAGCTCCGGAGATAGCAGCCAAAACTTGTCGATTACATTTTTTTGCTAAATCACAGCAGGACATGTTGGTTAAAGTGGAAAAAAAAAACCCAGTTGAATGTGGCTGTGAGCATGAGATATGGTGTTTTGTAAGTTCCCATGCATAGTCATGAATAGTCAGCAGCAGTGACATGAATATAAATGCACCCATTCTTCCACACAAACATGCACCCAGGAGAAGGGTCCAAGGGGAGGTGGGAGTTTTTAATTAAGGGTCGGTACACACTGATTAATTGATATGTTCTAATAACCTCACTCACACACACACACACACACACACACACACACACACACACACACACACACACACACACACACACACACTCTCAAAGGTGTTCAGGCTTACTCATCTATTACAGACCCACAATCACACACAAACACTAATATCATCTACCATCAGAACAATTATCACACGCTCAAACATGCTGGTTCTTATTAAAAAGGTTAAACAACAAACCAAATGTGACCATTTTCTACTGTGTTGGAATCAAAAGAGAAAAAAATCCTGTGGTTTTTCAGGATTTGACATCCTGGTGTCTAACGTTTTTAAAGAATAAACCAATTGAAGGTTATCGACTCTTTCAATTCTTCCAAGCATTCTGTAAACTTAGAGAACCAAACGTGTTCTTGAAGTGATTTAAAAATCACCTCAAGTGAGTATTTTGAGGCAAGAGGGGAAGTCTTTAATGACTGAACTTTCTACTGAAACAGAAACCTGTTAATCAGATCCAACTAACCGACCTGTTGAACTCAGACACCTCCAGTAGCTTGTTAATCTTGAAGCTCAAAGTCAGAACACGGGTTAAGACTTCTTGGTAGCACCAGAATTATTGTAGCCCAATTTGAACTGTGGTGGTCTGACATTCGTCTTCCACTCCTTTTCCCAGGGGCCTCTGTTCTTTCCTGAGACATTTTCAAGTCTAATTGAACGAGAGTAATGGAACACAGAACTCGATTTCTCTCGACCGCCTGCGTGGTCGCCCGATAATTTAAGTCACACGCTGGAAGAGAGAGAGATGCTCTCCAAACAGTTCATCTTGAGGGCAGCGGTAAATGCAGCTGCGCTTTATTGTTCTGTGCGGTAAAATGTGATGACCACACCTGGGAATACATCTGCTTTTTTTTAAATGTCTTAAAAATGCTTGGAAGCCTTGGAGGCAATCCAATCTGTCAGAGATGCCAGTTCTGCTCATTAAAAGCAGAGCAGCCTTTTCTCTACATACCAGGGATACTGGAGACGTCCGCCTTTTTTATTTTTGTAACACTAAAAAGCCATCATACACCCTTATGAGTTCTGCTGGTTATTTGTCAGCCGGGCTTGCTTGTTTCCATTGCAACATCTGGCAACCCAGTAGCACTGACAGTTTTAATGTTCGATTTTTTTTTTTTTCTTCCTCGCCAGACTGAGCCTGAGGTATACCTGCTTTCACTGTGCACTCCCTAATAAAAAATTCCATTACAAGGCTGCACTCTCTAGCGTCTGAAAGTGTGTTTAGCTTGTAAGGCTAAATGATGTATGCTTTGCTAACTTCTCAGCACAGTTCATCAGCAAGTTCTCTAAAATCTCTCACTTTCCTCTCCAAACACATTCCTCTGTCGTCTTCGTTCTTCTCCACACACACTGCTACAGTACAATTACCCTTTTTTCCTAATTACAGTGAGCATACACAGATAACCAAGCACACCAAACTCTACATATAATACACACACAAATCAGAAATAGAGCAAACTGAAGGTACGCCTGATTGTAATTTCTGAGCCAAAGCAGTGTGTAATCTTCTTGTTAGCTGTAAAACCAGCCCGGCTCTTGACAGCTCTCCAGTTGAGACATTTACAAAGGCCTCGTTGAGGTGCTGCACAGCCAGGAGGCCGGCAGAGGTGACATGTTTACAGCTGTTTTGGACAAAGCCTTTCAGAGTGGCATTTCATCACCAAGTCTAGACTGCTAGCAGATCGATTTGGAGGGAGATAGAGAAAGAAAGAAAAAAGGCAAAAACCTCCTGTGGCCGCTTGAGGCTGCATTAATTATTGAGATTACAGTCTAAAAATGTTGTAGGACAAAGAAATTGCTAATTGTTTAAAAAAACAATTAGCAATTAAAAAGTAATCTAACAAATAGTTTGGATTCAATCTGGCGCTATAGAGAAGGTTCACTTCAAAATGAGAGGTCATCGTGGGAATATCAACACACTTCATGGTAATTCTATCCTTAGATTTAAAGTCATGTAACGTTTCTTTGCAACAACAGATATGTTGGCGTCATCTTGTTGCTTTAAAAAAAAGTAAATGACTCACTGAAACCATCAGGAATCCTCTGTCAGCAAATCAATATCTACAGTAATGGTTTCTACTAGGTGCCTTTTACTCACTGTTGTTTGCTGCTGCCTGCTGAGCAAACATGCCGCTTTGTGTAGATGCAGGGGCGTCGCTCCGAATTCTGGACCCCATGAAACTAAAGCACATCGGGGCCCAAACACAGCAAACCCTGCGCAATCATTATAACCACACCTCCATTACACAAATGACCAGTCAAAGGTTGGGATAACCATATCTGTGTGTAACACTCAGGACAAGATTGAAGTTCAATAATCACAACATCTGCTGTATTTAACAAACACCAGACATTTTACAGATCAGCGTATATGTGGGAGGTGTGAAGAAGAATACACACTATTTATGTTGCAATAAAATAACAATGCTTTAAACTCTATGCACACCTCGTCTGTAACTCACTCCCAAATGTTACCTTTACAAGCTCTCTATTGCAGTTTACATAAAGAATAAACTAAACCATGTAGCATGTCCATTCTTGCATGATTAGGACCATCATACAAATCTACGTATTGAAATGAATCTGTTGATATCAAAGGTGTGAGGGCTCACTGGGAAATGCAGCAAAAACTGCTCCAAATTAGACTGCCTTTGCCACAAGGTAAAAACAAAAGTGAGGTGATATGAGCTTAAACCATTCTTAAACGATGTGATTCGTGCTCACCGTTCTGCTGAAAGAAACTATCTCTGCTTTCTCTTGTTCCTTTTTTGACATCCTGATGTCGTTGTCTTTGGGGAGACATGCTTCTGCAGCATCTTTCACTTGACTCTCTTGACTGCGCGCTCAGATTGACCCTGTGAAGTTGCGCAGGGTGGACTAAACTGTTATTGCACATTGAGAGGGCTGAGAGGGGCCTCAGAGAGAAACTCCACATTTTGTCCAGATGAAGTGTTAAGAATTGTGTTCATTTATTCAGCTCATTTCACTAAGCTTCAGTTGAAACTTTGGAGGGAAAAAATGCGAACAAAAGTTTTTTTCTTAATTCAGGCTTATCAAGGGCGCCCCTGTGTACATGAGTGAGTGTGTGTGTACACCCTGTACACCCATGAAATAAATACCAGTCTGATCTTTCCACAGCAGCAGCTCGATCAAAGAACTGATTTGCTGAAGCGTGATTTCTCCGAGGCTCCAGGAGCGACCACGTTGAAAGGAATGTGAAACTGTCGAGTTTGGAATGGGATTATTTACATTTTCTGACTTTCAGGTTGTTGTTTTTTTTTACACACTTGAAGCCCGTGGGCCAGAATGAACCAGCAGAAAGAGGGTAACAAGTGTGATGATTTTTACCACTGGTCAGAGAGGTAGAGCTGTTCCCCATCTGCACGTATAAGCTAAAAACTCATTCCCACAAAAAGCACTTCAAATCATATTCACTCTATGAAACATTTTCTCTCTCCACATCTTCCACCTCAGCTCACTCTAATTTGCTTTTAACTTAAAAAAAAAAAAAAAAAAAAAGCCTCCCTCCCTCTGAACCCTATTTCCATTTTTTCCAGTTATTTTGGTGATCTGGGAACCAAAGCTTATTCTACTACTGCCTTCCCTCTAAGTGGCTCCGGATAAGAGCATAAGGCAAATACATAATATACGGAATAGGAAATGTTCCCTAAAATGCTCCCAAGATATCTCTTTTTTTTTTTTTTGCACAAGCTGTCATATCTGTCAAAGTACTCAAATCATCCTTAAAGAGATAATTGGATAAGTACTTGGCTCTAGTGTCAGCAGACTGGAAAAAATAATTTAAATGGACCGATATGATCTAATTAAATCACAGTGAGTCTGCAAGCGGTGCAGGAATATCTGAAAGGACTGTATTTGGATTCAGATGTTCGGCAGTTTTGGACAGAAATAAAAAAGTGCCTCGTTTTTTCATACGGAAATGAACCGTTCTCCATGGTACACTAAAGATATTTGTGAAAGAAGAGAAACTGCTAACGCCATTTTTGTGCTCTCAACACCAATTTTCTATTCACAACCAAAACCAATGCAGTTCAGAGTTTTCTGCCCCCTTAGCGAAAAGATGCCAATGGGGACTCAGCACTCATGGTTTAAAGTAGTTCAACTTTTGGAACCCCACGTGCCCTTCAATGTCACCTCTTCCTCATCATCATCAAAATCAATAAGGGGCGGGACTCCTGATATCAGCTTCGCCAGCAGCAAAGGCGTCTTTTCAAAGGGTACATTTTCCAGTAGAAGAGCTTCTGTATATGGACGAGATGCTTTTATATAGGCATTATGTTTTCAGGATGGAGTTCCATTGAGAAAAGCAAAATAGTAATCATTAGAAGCAGACTGGTCACTACAGAGGGAAGCAGAAGTGCAGTGGGCTGACTTTCATAACCTAGCAACAGTAGATGAAGAGCACTCTGGACATGAAGATTTGAGCACTGCCAGCTCAGATAATAAAAGCCGTCAATGGTCAAGGGCCCTTAATCATGGTATAGGATGGTCTCAGGCTGTTTAATATTTCCACGAATCAAACGAGGCATCACCTTGCAGATGCAACGACAGAAACAGTGTGTTTAATGCACAACAAACGCAATTCATTTTTAACCCAGATCTCCTAACCCTGGATCAACCCAGTGGAGTTTTCATATAGCGAGGACTATTTTGGACAAAAAAAAAAAAGTGTTGAAGAGGTGCTGGATGATTTGATTCATGTTTCAAAAATCTTCCGAGATGTAGGATTTTAGTGTGAGCTACCTGGACAGTGTTGAGAGAGAAGATCCATCAATTTGAAATGAGGATAAAGTAAGCTAATGAATGAATGAAAATGAAAGTTAAAGACATAATGTTGAATAAGGAGAAGAAAAAAAAAACTGAAGGAAAAGAAAAGAAGAACAATAAAGAGGGTTAGCGTAAAGGTATTAAAAGTGTTAGCAGGATGGATGGAGAGAGAAAGAGAAATGACTTTGGGAGATTGCCTCGTGTTTGGGCTGCTTTAATGACTGATTGAGAACAAAAGTCTCTTTTCTAATTCTAATGAGTTTAATTATGGCTCGCCCTCAGCCAGGTGTTTGGATCGGCTAATGTGCAGATTCATTAATTGTCAATTAAAACAGAATCAGGTGCAGCCTCCTAATCTCAGCCTCCTCTCACTACAAACATTAAAAAGTAGAATAAATGTTTGTTGTGTTCATCCTTTTAATGACAGTCCTTAAAATAGGATAAGCCCTGCAGGTAAACTTCTGATAGGAAATAAAGATGGATTAAGGATATGCCTCTCTGAAGGCGAAATGGTATTTTCTTATCGGTTTTTCTGTGGTAAGATAGGATTTGCACTTTGCATTTTTATCCTGTTGTTCTGCTCCTGCTATTGAAGAAACAGGAGCGAGGGAGGGGCTGAGTGACAAGAAGCAGGAGTGAAAGAGAGGATGCATAAATATCGCTCCGATCGATAGAAGAGCGAGGGCGGATTGTTTAGAGGATCCAGACTTTTTATTCTCCCAGATTTAAGTAATAAGGTGTGTGTTTCCACCCCCTTTGTTCCCACGTGTGTGTGTGTTCATGTGTGTGTTCTGGTGAGAGAATAAAGGGATTTGTCTCATTCTAAGTAGACAATGAATTTGGGCTTAATGCTCAGAGCTGCTGCTGAGAAAACAAACGCTTTCAAGTGGGGAGAGAAATAAGGGAGACGGTGGGGGAGGTGACAATGAGGCAAAGGACAAGAGATGAGTGTTAACTACAACCTTTACTTTGTTTTTGTCTACTTTTTACTTACCTGTCTTTTCCTTTTCCCTCTCCTCCTCTACTACCACTTACTTTATTTTATCCAACCCTCTTGGCCTCGGCATTTTCCCTTTCTGCATCTCTCATCTTGAGGGAACAGAAACACATATACAACCAGATTCTTCATAACTGTTAAAACAAGAGCATCATTCTTGCTTACATGTATTCCACACATATTCATTCCACAACACTATAGAGTCAGTATTTAAATTAAGAAACACAAACGTCACTATCACACCTTTTCACAGGTACTGTTAAAATCAACTGCTTTACTGTAACAGGTTTGATACTTGTTGATACCACGTGTTTTAAAGGATCTACGTTATTTTGATAATCGATAATATCGAAGAGGACTAAACATTTAATTTACAGATCTTCACTCATATTTTAACCAAAAGCAAAAGAGAGCAAAGCGGTGGTCCATGTAGACTTACAGGTCGGCAAATACTGACGTGTTTCAAGTCTTTTTGGCGTCTCATAGAGATGCAAAAGTGAAGTTTATGTTTCGTACAAAGAGACAGAGAAGCGAGGAGGTCACACTGTCTAAGTTGTACAAATACTGGTACGTTGGCAGCCTTACAGTTCTGAAATGTTGCCATGCAGCTGTACAATTAAGACAGTGTGCAAGAGTTTGGTAGCAACTTTTGATAATTGAACACAAGAAATCACCCAGATTTAGACGCCTACAGTCCATCACTCCAAAGATCAGCCTTTGATCATTAGTCAAGTGTTTGTGGGGTTTTTTCCCGAACATACAAGTAGTTTCACATTAACGTCTTTAAATATTACTCATACAAAGCTTTTTGTTCAGTGTTAAAGAAGTCATTTTGAAACACTAAGCAGCACTCTAATACAAAGTCTAATACTTCAGTCTTCCTATATCTCAGTGTGATTAACACCAAATCCTACTTGCTGCTTAAGCTAATTAAACGATTGATTTAATGCATAGTTTTTCAGTTGGAGGGATTTATTGTGTCCTTTCTCCATTTTGGGTTCTAAAGTTAGCACACTGCTGTCTTGTATTTCCCAAACTGACACGCCCTCAGCTCCCAGCTTCTCTTTATAAGTTGGGAAGTAATGGACAGAAGATAATAAGTCAGAGTAGACCACACTTCCAGAGCAGCCGTGTGGCCCGTAAACTTTTAGAGGAGGCGAGATATTGTAGACACGCTTAAATGTCCTCAGTACAAATGTTCTCTTTTTGTTCGCTCCTCTGAGGCTCTTTAAGGGGAAAATTATGTTCAGTCAGGACTTCTCTGACTACAATGAGCGTGCCAGCATATTGCTGGACTGTGTAATGAAATCGGTCAGGCGGTGATATTTGGGTGGTGTGCAGCACTCTGTTGGCGATACTGTTGGGGTTTCTTCATTTTAAAATACACTTGAACTACCATAATGGTGACTGTGTGTGCAGAGATAAAGGGCTGTGCAATGAATCTGCCACGCTGCTGTTTTTCTTTGCTTTTCCTCTTTTATTGCTCTGTCACTCACAGAGTTCTCAGGTATCTTTTTGTTTTGTTCTTTTCAATCCTTTGTGTCTTAAATTTCCATTTCTTACTGCATTATTCCATTCCTTCATTGCACTCCACTTTTGTTATTACATTTTCAAATAATGAAGCATTTCTCTTGCTTGTGTTATCAAAGTCCACAGACCTCCAGCTTTCTATGAGCGTGGGGGTCCAGCCGAGGAGTGGGTGGTTGACCTTGGCTGACCTCTAACCTCCTTGTGTGTGGCCAGCATGAATTTTTGTAACGTGTGCAGGTTGCACCTTTTTCATTAGCATGTATTTTTTGTTGTGCAGCTATTTGTGTGTATCAACACTTCTCTGCGTGATTGATCCATTATGCAGAACATCTGCCTCTGAGCCTTTGTGTGGTTGGAAGGTACAATTATATTCAGTAAGCCTTAGTTATGCTGCTGTTTAAATCCAGCAGGAGCAAACGCAGAGTACACAGGAGGGACAGGGTCAGCGCTTCTGTGGTCGTAAAGCATCCCATTCAAGGTCACAAAGGTCAAGTCTGTACATGGACTTTGTTGCTGTCCTTTTGGTAGAATAAAAAACCCTGCAGATGTGTGTCTACCTACAGTCCACTGCAGTTTGTGGATTTCACTATTAATTGTGGGATTACTTGCGGTAAACCCGCAAGCTAATGACCTGCTGATGTTTTACTTTAAAGACAAGTCTCATCTTTTACTGACAAACTCGACTCAAGTGTGTGTATCGGTGGAAACAGCAGTGTGGTTGTCTTTTTTATGACAACAAAGAGCAATGGAGGTGGGATTAAGTCAAGTTTTTATTTGTCGTTTCTTCGGCAGAACAAATACTGCTTTGTTTAAGAGTTTTATTCCGTCTGGGGCCAGCCATTCGAAATGTGAGTCTTTAAGATGTTTTGGGTAAATATCCACCAACTGTCATGTGCTTAAGTAAAAAATAAAGAAGTCCTTTCTATCCTCAAAGGCTGAGCGTCTTATCCTGAAGGGAAAAGCATTGTTTAGTTGATTGGAGCCTTGTTACCCATTCCACAGATTGGAGCGAGATGTGACATCTGTTTCCAGTGAGAAAATAAACTTTTGATTATTCACACCTTGCATAAACAATGACACACAATAGGGCACGGATTCAACCTCACCTCCTATTGAACCTCGCAAAGATTAAAGTGAGCGATCAATTATTGTTCATGTAGATGGCTGACCTTAACTCAGGGTGATAAAAAATGATGTTGAGCTTCTGATCACATGCTCGTCAGCCTGTTGAAAATAACTAAGAACACATAAGGTCACTGCAAATTGACTTAATGATTCATTACTTCTGTGCCCGATAACTTGAGCTGAGTCACTGTTGACAAATTGCTGTCGGAGGCTGCTGCCATTTTCTCCAAAATACAACCAGTGATCTGAAAATGTCTTTTAATCATTTTAAAGTGCACTCAAATAGTGATCAATGACTTCAAATGTAAGCTTCTTAAATAAGCAGGTCTCCCCGTGGAGAAACTGGATGTATTCAGTCATGGAAGTTGTGTGGGAGTGCAGTAACAAACTATTCTGTTTTCCATTCATGTTTTTGTAACTTCTTTTTTTAAAGAGTTGCTTCAATATATTAAACGCACAGTATGTAAAATACGCTCAAAACAATAACAAAAGATGACGTCGAGGGAATCATGGGAGTGATTCTCTCTGCTACTCCCCCCGCCCCTCCCCCTCCGGTGAAAACGAACTCCGTGTTGAACGTAGTCAATACGAACAGGCGAAACTGACCTGAGAGAGAGAATATGTTTACCCACGATGTATCTGAGTATAATTTACATGACGTTTTATATCACAGCAACAGAACGGCAGCTTTCAGTAGCAGCTAGCGTAGCTTATGCAGCGGTCTTTGACGTAACATCCGGTGTTTCCTTGGCAGCGATCAACATTTTGGACCGTTACAACTCTAAAATTACGGATTTCTCTGGCTTTGATAACGGTTGGAAATATTGGGGGGTTTAGTCAATTTTTAGTTAATCCACATTTAATGTAAACATTAGCAACCACATTCTTCATATTATACCTTTAAGCAAATATTTGGCACATTTGTTCTCGCAATGATTTCAGGAGAACATTTTGTCACAAGGTCAAACTGTAATGTGTTTTGTTTGTGTTGTGCTCTTTCCTCACATATCGAACAGTTTTTAGTTTTTTTGTAACAAGCCCTGTACTGCTCTAAAAAGAGTGCCATGAGCTGAGCGTGCTAAGGTCTGACATCTCTGTATGCAGCTAAACTCTGAATTTTTCATGGAAATAACACATTTTCTTCAGCATCTTTGTGCTGCTGCTGCTGCTGCTGCTGCCAAGCAATAGGACATTGTTAAAGCGCCCTTTGTTCTCCGTGTAGTCTCGCTGCTGCGGCTGTATGACAGCACTTTGATCTTAAACAACCACAAGCTAAGCTGCGGCTTAAGATGAATCAGTTGACAATATGCAGCCCACATAGCTGGAGATATCGTGTATACAGCCCTAACCTCAAGAGATGGCGATGACAGCCTAATGTGTCAACAGATAGGACCTTAGAATATATTCCCACTGGTTTTGAAGGATAGGGATGAATTTCCTTTTTATGACAAGTCTTTACCAAAAATCTGCAAAGTTTGTCTCGCTGTAGAATCCTAGATGTAGTTTGTTTTTCCTCAGTACAAAACTGAAGTCTTGATGACTCAATTCCAACCTGTACTTGCAGATATGAATGAAAGTTGGACTTCACTTGGATGCTTTCTAAGATACAACTACCTCAAATTTGTATTTTGCATACAAAATCAAATACCTATAAATTATATTTCAATAAGCTACAATTTGTTTCTATAGACCTGCACTTTACACGGCGTGAATATCAAAAGAGGTCTCCGACATTTGAGGTCCAACATTTTAACCTGACACAGGCAGGAAGGGAAAGCCGTCTGTAGGGTCCAAACATTGATGTACAATTTAAGAAAGCTCTAACTCCAGTATGCACCTTATACTGCTTGTTACGTGTCATACATTCAGTATGATAATTATGTGCCAGACGGTCTAATAAACAAATATGTTCTTCCACACACTGAAAGTAAAGACACATTCTCTCAGTCTCTCTCTCGTGGTTCTTTGTGTCTTTCTCTAAATCTGTACTTTACTCCCAGTTAAAACAAACTTTCAATGGAGTCCATTTAGCAGTGCTGAGGAACACAACGCACAGAGGTCCAAAATATCCTCCAGCAGCAAAAGCCTCTGAATATTTCATAGTAATAATGTCCCCCAGTATTTGGCCTTTAGGCTTGGCTAGATAAGAAGCAAGGTTAAATTACTCACCTACTGATGCCGTCAACTGAAAAGCTGAAGGACCTTTTCTCAGCAGTTAGTCCCAATTATAGCTCGGCTGAAGTTCCCAGACTGAGACATTCTCTCCTAACTATGTCTGTGCTGTGTGTGTTGAGGAACACTGTGACGGGGTGAGGCTTATATCTTAGTTTGCATCCATGATGTACTCAAGAAGTAAGTTGTAAAAGCCAAACAGTGTGTTAAATATATGTGCTTAGCATCTTCTCTACAGAGTCTGACAATCATCAGATTCTTCTGCAGGAAAGAAATGTAGCGTTGAGAGATTTGTGTGGCTGTCGGTATAACTAATTGGGCGTAGGTATTTGCAAATTTGCATACAACTCTCTGAGGTTCCCAGTGATTGTTAATAGTGTTGGTTTAGAGATGGGAGGGGATTTACTGGGTTGTAGCCTCTCTAATTGAGAAGCCACAAAAGGCAAGTGCAAGCTACTTTCACGGAACTGTGTTTATCAGCATGGTTCACTCTGTGAATGTATATTTGAGGCAGTAATTCAGCTAGGCGTAATAAACAGAAACCTTATAGGGCAAGAGATAAACACTGGGAACGCAAATGGTTCTGTTGTTCATCAACATCAGCAAATGTGTATTTAAGGTCAATGATATACAGTGGAATAAACATCGCTGGTTTCTCCTCTTCTTCGCCCTGCTTTCTTACTTACTTGTTGATGCGCTTTAGAAAAACACCCGGAGCCTGTAAGTAGACATCCCACTGTATCTGTCTGTCTCTCTTCTTGTTTGAATCTCAAACCACAACCCTCCAGAAACAAAACCCTGGAAGATTACAAGAAGAGAAGAGCTCCAAAATGTCCCCTTCTCCTTCTGATCAGGAGTCTGGAGGGAGCCCTGCTGAGGTGATGTGTCGAAGGAGTGGGCGTTGGCGTTGCTGCTCCGAGGACAAAAAAGAGACAGAGGAGAGAAATATGATGAAAAGAGGACAGGAAGGGCTTGTGTCGCTCCTTGTTCTAAGGGAAAAGAGAAGAAGAGAAGGGCAGTGGGCGGGATGTTGAGAGCGGTAATGAAGAACAGGAGAGGGCCTGCAGTGCAAGTACTGAAAAGGATGGAAAAAGGCAAAACCACATCTGGGACAAAATGAGAGAATCGAGGAGATGTCAGAAATAAAATAGGTGAAGAGGAACAAAATGGACGATACTGAAGGGAAATGGGTAGAAGGAAATCAGTGAGTATAATGAGGAGTTCGATGGGTGAAAGCATTGGGGAGAGGCAGAGAATAAAAGTTTCCCAGGTCTTTTAAGGGAAGCTGTCGGTGAAGTAATGTGCTCCCAAAGCTGCAGCAGAAGATACAAGTTAAACGAGCCAAGATGGCAGAGGTGAAAGAGATCGAGGGAAAGAGTGAGAGGAACCTACTGCAAACAATCATACAACCATCGACAGAGAGGGAAAGAGAGGGCTGAAAGAGTCAAATAGGGAAAGGGACAGAAATTTAAGCCCCCGCCCAAAAAATATTTATACTGTACTTCAAATCTTTTAATGGAATACACTTTCAAGGTAATAAGTCATTCTCAAAAACGGAGAAACTCTGTATTCTGTCTTGAATGTGTGTGCATCCAACATTTTAGAACTAACTGTTGCAAACACAATACAAAACACCCTTCAACAGAAACAGGCCAGAGAAAAGGAAGGAGCTTAATATGTGTACTTTGCACTTTCAAAAAGCAAATTCAAAAGACTTCTTGGTTTGATTCAAAACTAATATCATTTAATTGCTCAACTCCCACATGCGAGTACAAAAAAGAAACTTGATGCTCAGTTTAAAGGATTTCTCCTGACTTTGAGAATATTGTGGAATGAAAAAAACTAGAATGGGAGGACAGTTGCCGAGGTTACTTTGACTCTCAATAGAATGCTTAGCATCTGAATGAAAAGAGTGCGCTTCAGATGGAGAATACAGAGCAATATGTGAGGTGGACAGAGGTGAAGGAGAGAGCTGCCGAGTGGAAGAGATCTTGTTGTTTTTCAGCATGAAAATGGAGAAGTAATCATATTCATTTTCTTCTTTCTTTTTAAACATTTGCATGGATTTAAAAAAATGTTTGTTTGGGAACTATAATGATTCACTAAAATACAAGCATATTACATGCACACACGCACTGTATATAGTCAAACCATATACGCACAGCCACACTTTGGAAAGGCAGTGGCACGTTGTTTTCAGATGCAGCTGTCGAGAGAAAAATATAAAGGTGAGATTTAGTAAGTAGATGCAGGAGAGGGAAAGACGAGGAGAAAATGAACCACAGGAATAGAGTGGATTGGGTCAAGGACAACCAGTGTAAGATGACATGTCTAAATACATCTAGGTGATGTATAAGAAAACATGTAGAGAAGAATTTAAATATGAAAAGTGCGGAGTAGGAAGGGAAGGTCTGCATTTCTACTGACACCACAAAGGGAAGTGGCGGTAATAACAGAGCAAAGGCAGCCAAACGGAGAAAAAGAATTACAGAGTGAGAAAAAAAGGTTAATAATTGTCAATTCAGAATGACAAAGAGGCAGAGACAGTGTCCTCCATTCAGGAGAGCGTGAGGACTGAAATCAGTGAAAGAGAGCTGCAAACAATAGGAAATTTGAGCAGAGGAGCGCCAGAGTACAGGTAGGTCAGGGAGAAATAGAGATTATGTGCGAAAGCAGTGAACAAAGGATTGAATGAGAAGTCAGTGGAGGTAAAGGAGAGAGCGAATTAGATAGAAGGCTAAATTAAAGATAGTGGAGAGAGGGAGGGAGGCGAGGAGATGATGCATGAAGGTAAAAGCCTTGCAGGAGTCTAAGTGTTCTATCAGTTTAGCAGCTCTTTAGATTGAACATTATGTCACTCTTTTTCTCTGCCATCTCTTCTCAGCTATATTCCTTTTAAGGCACTCTGAGTAGCATGTAATTATCAAATAAACTCTCCTGTCCTGGCAGTATTGAAAACACTGTACCTGACACTGTTGAGGCTATCACATTTACATGATTGGACGCTTGCTTCCTGTTCTGGGAACCAATCAAAGTATGTTAAGAAAAGAAGCAGGCTCTCTGTATCATGTATTTAGATAAGGCAAATGATCTTTTTCCTTTCCTGCTGCTGCGGCACTCCACTTTCTCTTCCTCACTTCCTCCATCGATCTCCCCCCTCTGCAGCTACTCCCATCTCGCTCCTCTTTGCTCTTCTATATCCAATCAATCTTTTCATCTCTCTTCTGCTATCTCAATTCTCCTATCTGCTCATCTTTCAATCCTCCTTCCTGACTCATCTTCTCCGTGCTATGCTGAGTGGTTGAGAATCGACATATAGAGTTCAGAAGTAACCGACAGTGTATGATGAAGTGGTGTTAAGCCGGAGAAACAGCTCCAAGTTATCTTTTTCTTTTAAGCCTTCAACTTCAGAGGAGAGCGTTCTGAATGTTTTGATTTTAATACATGAATGTCCAAAGAATCTGGAAAGTTCTCACATCAGGTAATATCTCTGTTTAGATCGACTCTTTAATGCATGCTCAATATGAGCACTCTGCAGCCTTCAACCTACATCATTAGATCTTCTGACAATCTGCAGCCATCACTCAGGCCTCATTACCCTGGAGTCTCGTTAGTCAAAATTGCAAACAGAAAAATATTATTAGACACACGACACAAACAGTGATTAGTGTCTGGGTGGTAATGGATTCTTTATGTTTAATGTTCAAAATTGAAGCATCCTGTCAACATGGTAATGCATTACTGTCATCATCATGTTGAATATTAGAGGGTATGCATTGATGTCACTTTTCCTCCTGACCACGCCCCCTCAGTGGGACGGGGTGGAAAACATTTGAAGATAGCGCTGCCTTCAGCAGGGGACACGACGTAAACAGGCTTTTATTTAGGACATCTAGACTCGAAAAAGAGCCTTACTGTTCACTCGTGGACATTTACTTTTGGGCAGATCGGGTTTCCTGACTGTTGTATGTACACGATTTCAAAGCCATGGCATTAGCCTCCACAATAACGAGTATGAAGACACACATGAGCCCGGTTAGATCAGTGATGGATGTGAAACTGAAAACACTTTGTAGTCAGGGTGTAGGGATCCAGTTGTTTCTCTCTATTTCAGTGATCCTCCTGCTTGTTTTGACTTCAGCTTTCAGTGAACAGTGAAAACATCACTCTGTGATCAACAGCACACCAGAGGAGTGTAGATAATATGAACCATGACTCTCTTTGACTTTAAGCTAGCTCCATTGAACACCTGATAAACTGTCTGCCTCCCCGCTAATTTAAAATTTCATGTAATTACTTTGTAATGTGACAGCCACACACACTACAGCTCTAAACATGATAATATTTCAGTAGTTTGGGGCGGCAGTAGCTCAGTCCGTAGGGACCTGGGTTGGGAACCGGAGGGTCGCTGGTTCAAGTCCCATGCGGACCAAATCTGGAAATTGGTCTGGTACCTGGAGAGGTGCCAGACCACCTCCTGAGCACTGCCGAGGTGCCCTTGAGCAAGGCACCGAATCCCCCCCCCCCCCTCCATCAGCTCAGGAGCGCCCGCTGTGGGCCGCTACGTCACTCTGACATCTCTCCATTAGTGCATGTCCATAGGATCCTGTTTGTGCATGTGTATATATCAGCCTATGTGTGTGTTGCATGACTTAAACAGAGTGTAAAAACAGAATTTCCCCTTGCGGGGATCAATAAAGGTAAATCTTAATCAATAAAGGTAAATCTTAGTATAGACAGGAACCGTTATTAGGTTGAATACTTTAATTTTATGAAAAATACGTGGAAATAACTTCAGTATTTGTCCAAATAGAAGTGCAGTTAGGTTAATGATTTCAATAAATCTGTGATGAATATGTATTGACCACACTGTCTACGGAAAAAGAGAATTCTATGTAAAACCAGCCGTGTTAATCAGACTTTGCAGGATTTACGTCCTAGCTTAAAAACATAGTTTGTAGTCCTCAGATGCTGAGTCATCGTTCTCTTATTGTTTGACTGATCTGCTAATATTTAAGCTCTTCATTTCCCCCAAAACAAACGAGACGACGGCGAATGAAAGATTAAATTCATCACTGACTGAATACACGTCGGCTCGTTGATGATGTGAAAATGTAACATCAGCTGAGGATCTATTTTGCTCAGAGAGAACATCGTCCAGGACTAATAACAGAAGAGACGGTCGCCTTTCAGCTGATTTAAAGACGCTGACACCAGTACGAGCTTTCTGCCACTCGCTGGCTCAAAGTGCAGTGACCCCGCCCACCCTGACGTCATGTGCACACCCTTTATAGAGGTGAGGGATGGTTCATTAGCTCATACAGGGAGACTTCTGAGCTGTCTAATCCAAGGAACAGAAGTTAAAGACGGGAGATTTAGTTTTTAGCCGGAGAACTTTGAAAATGGAACGACTTAATTATCTTAATCTGTCATGTTCCTGAAATTCAAAGTGACAGAATAAAGTAGCACCATCATCATGTACTCATAACCAGATGATGTGACATGACGTATTGTAAAAGAACCACCATGAACTATCAGGAGTTGTATTTTTTTGTTGCAGAAACCCTAACCCTAACCCGAAACACGTACTTTGAGCCTGTTAATTATAACAAGTAGTCAGTCTTGTTTATTATTTGTTGCTCTGAATTTAACAAGGACTGTTTTCAAACTCTGCAAATGCATTAAATGTGAAGCGTGTTGTTATTCTTACTGCCACGTCAGCTTCTTCATCATTTCTGAAAGTGTTGCATGTTGTGAGTGACTGCATTTAGTCAGATATGATCATGCTCATTTACAGATGGATATTATCACTAGAAGGGAGCCAGCACTTTCTCTTGGCTTCACCTTTATCTTGTCCACAATGAATTCGTTGTTTAAGCCAAATATCAAGATTCAAAACAGCAGACAGGTTTTAATTGAACCATACGTTCAGCTGAATCCTACATCTGTCCTTGTGTTTTGTCCAATCAGCAGCAAAAGTGTATCATCTTCACGGTGCTGCATTGTTCTTGAAAATGTATTTAAAGGTTTGTAGAAGTATTTCTGTAGTCTTTCTCAGCAGTATATTTGTGTCCCTGAAAGTTACAACGTCTTCACTTATGAAATCATTCTTGCCCGAGCCTGAGTCATGTTTGAAGAAACCCTTGGTTGATATCTCAGGGCTGAGGTCTATTCCTGCCGTCTTGCATGTTTCCTCCAGTGTACTGCTTCAAGGCCTTTTTTTTTTTTTAAACAGTTCAACTTATAATGATCCCATTTATAGTTGCCATGGAGCTGGTGGGACTGATTTCGACTCTGTTACTATCACAGCAGAGTTGAACATAAGGCGGAACTGGTACCACTGGTTTCTGGGGCAAGTGGTGCTGCTGAGTGCTGATACATTCTTAGTCAGCAGTTACTCAGCAGACTGCAGGGGGAATGCATCAAACCTTGATCATAACCGCAAATGTCAGGGGAAGCTTGGCTACGGGCATGCACAGCCTTTTAAGACATGACATGAGAATGCAGGACCAACCAATCCCCACTGCCAACGTGCTACCTTGTAGTGTTTTTATAAGCACATTTTTTAAGCACCAGTCAAACGGTGATTGTATGTGTTTGCACGTTACTCAGCAGTTTTTTAATTAGTCAAAATGGGCCAGGATTTTGCCTTTGGCGGAGGATGCAGAGGGAGGGGAGGTGTTCTGTGCTCGGTTGTTCTGGCCCATCAAACATAAATAATCTCACACACACACACACACACACACTCACACACACACACACTGACTCTCTATTTCTCAAAGGTGACTGTAGCATAGACTCATTCCTGCTATTAAAGGGGGCCACTTACCAGTTTGAAGTCACACTGCCCTCTAACCTGATGTCCAGAGATACACACAAACATGGTCACACACACACATATGCATACACACACTTTTTTTTTTTCTCCCCCATGCTGTCTCTCCTCTGGTGACCCTGCTGATGGTCTCAGATTAGGATTCAGTCTAGCACTCAGGGGGTGTCCGCTGTCTAAAGCCGGTGAGGCAAGAGAACATATTAACCCTTTTCACACACACAACACTTACCCTAAGCCATGTGATCCTTTTGTGCTTAAAATACCTTTAACCTTCCTTTGAATTCGCTGTGACAAATAACTTCTGTGAAGGAAAAATACAACCAACTCTGAGAACACACGTCAGAAAATTAACACATCTAACCCTTGATATATGCAGCGACACATGCAGGCTTTCACACACACTAACACACAAATCTAAAGCTTAACACATGACCTGCCCCTCCCTTCACTTCTCCCGCTCTCTTCAATTTCTCATTATCATCTATATTTGTTCATCCTTAGGTGTGTCAGCATTTTCACATCCCCCCTCCCCCCCCTTCTCTCCTCTCAGAGTTTCTACACAGTCATCTTAAGGCATTGATAATGACAGAAAAAAACTAAGAGGAGAAAAAAACATGTTAGGGAAATAGGTGTCATGTATTTCTATCTCTCTCTGCTAGAATGTGTCTTTTCTCTCACATTTTAAAGGCTGCTAATCGTTCTAATCCACACAAGCGTGTCCTTAGCTTTGTGCACCATTTAGCCCCTTTTTATTCTGGCTGCATCCAATGGGATCAGAGCAAGAAGCCAACCCAGAGCACGATGTTTGGAATTATATTTCCCATCTAGCAGAGCTTTAGGATTCCCCAGTAAGGCTAGATGTTGTGCCAGGGGAGATTAGGTGGCCTTCTATTTTTCACCATCGTCACCAGGAGCAGGATAAAGAAAGAAAAGATGAGTTATTTTCAGCTGAGATTGCTGCAAGCTCATTGCTGCTAAATAGTTGTATCACTTGCAGGTAGCAGCGGAATGGTCTTGTAATGTTTATTTTTTCTGAAACCAGCAGATATTGTTGACAACAACAAAGCTTCAGAATAATGATCCACTAGTTTGACAGCTACTAATGTACGTTTGTTTTCCCTTCAGCCCACTTCCCTCCTCTGTGTATCACAAGAATCTTTTGATTAGTCATGTCTTCCCGTCTTTTTGAACGCATTTCTATCTGGAACTATGGATCTTTCTCTTCAAATGTTTACTTCTCGTTCACTCCCCTTCACTAATCACTCTTTTTTTTTGCCACACTGACACACATGGACTGAATATTCATCGACTAACAAGTTTGCTTTATGCTCCAAACATTTTCAAAAAGACTCTCTCTCTAAAAACAAACTAAACTAAACTGTGTAATTTTCCTCTATATGCACAAACTAACTGGTTGATTATTCAAAGAGCACTGGTCTTAAATCTGGTGTAGGCACTTTGTGATGCACTCAACCAAGAACAGTAAACATGTAAATAACATCAGTAATAACACACACCTTACTCCTGTGTGAAAGAGTCCATCTCTGATCCATACATGTAATTTTTATTATTTATATCAAGTCCAGAGAACAATATTGACTTTGGCAATGAAAAAAAACCCAGAAAGGAAACAACAGTAATGGTTAAAAGTCATTATTCATGTATTGGCTCTGTGTTATAGGCATTTGTTTGTGTGTCTGTCTTTTGGGTTGTGTGCTTATTACCTGTGTGTGTGTGTGTGTGTGTGTGTGTGTGTGTGTGTGTGTGTGTGTGTGTGTGTGTGTGTGTGTGTGTGTGTGTGTGTGTGTGTGTGTGTGTGTGTGTGTGTGTGTGTGTGTGTGTGTGTGTGTGTGTGTGTGTGTGTGTGTGTGTGTGTGTGTGTGTGTGTGTGTGTGTGTGTGTGTGTGTGTGTGTGTGTGTGTGTGTGTGTGTGTGTGTGTGTGTGTGTGTGTGTGTGTGTGTGTGTGTGTGTGTGTGTGTGTGTGTGTGTTCCGTGCTGTGTGCTTCTTTTTTTTTTCCTGCCTGGTTGTCATCAACATGTTTCTCTTCTAATCATGACGATCTTTTGTCTACAACAAAAAATCACACGTTTAGTATTTTGTATCTGATCCTAACATCATTCTCCAGAAAACTTTGAAAAACGGTAACACATGGTGCAACAAGTAACATCATTTAATATATATACTATATATATGTACTTTCAAGTTTTCTCACGTCATTTTTTCTCTTTGATGGACGTTTTTTTTTAAGAGTCTCTGGTTTTGTGCCAGTGGAACATTAGTCCCAGTAATAGTTATACAACGTCTTCCATTGAAGAGTTAATATTGTCAGTGGCTTCCATAGTGGTCCTGTCATTTTTTCTGAACCGCTTTCCTCTCTGAGAACATTCACTGTTTGGATTGAAAGTGAATCCATGTGGCACAAAAAGTCTAAAGTCACCCAAAAAGAAATGTTAATTGCTGATTCCCCTTTTTAAAGGCTGCTGCTGCTTTCTGACCATTAGAAATTCTGATGTCTTCTAGATTAGTAGAAAATGTCTTTGAACATGCCCTATGCTTTACCATCCATCCACCTTAACACCACCACTTAGTTTTAGAAACGTTGGATCTTTTCCAATTTCTACATGTCCAGAAAGCGCTTCACTTTTTCAAACACAAATGGAGTCTGGTTGACAAACATTCATATACTATCCGCACACAAACACACACACACACACACACACACACACACACGCACACACAATCAAACATTCACACATCCTGTCCCTGATCCATCAATACATGCACACTTATGCAGCTATGAGCATTATTCATTTGTTTGGTCCATTATCATTCGATATCCTATACGATCCTGTCTTTCAGAAATGCACAAGCGTACATTGTTCCATCATAGA
This sequence comes from Tautogolabrus adspersus, assembly GCA_020745685.1. Classification (NCBI taxonomy): domain Eukaryota; kingdom Metazoa; phylum Chordata; class Actinopteri; order Labriformes; family Labridae; genus Tautogolabrus; species Tautogolabrus adspersus. The sequence continues at coordinate 13,272,214 of CM036556.1, read as the reverse complement.
CCACTGTCTCCTCCATTTTTGTAATCCATATCGACCCCTTTGTAATCCCAATGTCTTTCTTTTAATAATGTCTGTGCTCCGCTCGCTCTTTCCAGCCCATATCGATTGATCATGTCCAATGCACCCAGCTCTGTATTTATGCTCCCATAATCCGCAGGCAGGGCGAGCCAAAAATCATTGTCCAGACACAGAGGACACATAAAAGTCACATTCATTGTGTTTTGAAAACAAAAAAAAAAGAGTTTCAAGATGGCCGTCACATTTGGAGTCAAGAAACAGGATAACAAAGCAGGACTATGTCATCCAAATCTATTTACCATTGTATTTTTTTTTGAAGAGGAGCGTCTTTTCCTTCAGTAACACTGTTGTGTTGTTATTTTTGATCCAGTGTAAATCCTTCTGTTGTTTAGGGGGCTGAGACTCCGGAGACTTGAAGTGCTTGCAAAAGTCTGGTTCCATTAATGTAAAGGCTTTACTGAGATCTATGCTGAGCCCTCACCATCTCTATCACCGCTCTCCTTTGTTCTGTTGCTTTCTTGATGTTTTCCCGTTTGATTATGCCTTTCCTTGTATGACTATATATATCACTCACATTGTCTCTTCTTACAACCTTCACTCTGTTTTTTTTTGTTTAGTTTGTGTGTTCCTACTTTGTTTTCTACCTCATATCTCTCATTTTTTTACTGATACAGCTCTTGCTCAACCTTGAGTATTTAATGACCATTTTAAAACTGTCACCAGTTATGTTTCTCCCACTCTTCCTCCCCCCTCTTATATTTCACCCATCACTCTTCAGGTCAGCTATAAAGAGACTCTTAAAAGTCTTCACCTCACGTCCTGGTTCACTTTCCCCTCTCCTCTTCATTTTTCTTGACTTCTCCTATGGAATATCAAGGAGCTGCACAAATGAGACTCTATTCTTTACCTTTTTTCTTTTTTCTTTCCTCTGAACTCACAACTTTCTCCTCCTCATCTGCAGTCACTTGATCCTCAGAGTCCTACACCCTAGGTTTCCTCACAATCCACCTCTCATATTCCTTTATCCCTCTTCATTATACTCTGTTCTACTAGCTTCTACACAACACTTTCCTCCAGTTCTTCAGCACTCCTTCCGTCCTTCCCCTTTTCCCTCCCCCTCTCTTTTACACTGCTTGCTTTCCCAGTAATCCCACTGTTGGAGTTGGAGTTGGTAGTGTTATAAGCGTGGATGTATCCTCGTTGGAACCCAAAGCCCCCGGCACTTTCCGCCTCCTCGCTGTTTGTTGAAGATGCTGTGCTTGTCGTAGAGGCACACTGCACAAGCATTCCATGAAGTGACTGGCTCCGCCTCGTCCAGATCACGCTCAACCGCTTGGCGTAGCTGGCAGCGCCATAGCGCTTGGCAACAGAAGCCGCAGCATCAGTTGCTAGGGCGACAGAGGAGCCCATATCCAACGAGTGCCGCCTTTTGCTAACAGTCCCACAAGCAGGGCTTAGAGGGGATACAGGGCTCAGATAAGCCTGTGAGGATTTCCATTTGTCCCTGCCGCGAGTAGTGATTCTCCAGTCCAACATCTCTGAGTCTCTCAGTGGGGCAGCCAGAGAGAAACTGGCACGATTGGTCAGTTCTCGCTCCAGACGTGGGTTTGGGCGGGAGTGTGACTGACGGGGTAGGGTGGAGGGGGGGGGGAAGGGGAGTAGTAGAGGGGAGTTCTGTCACTTTCAAGAGAATATGGTGGCACCTTGTCTAGCTTCCTTTGCCTCACCACCAGTGCCATCTCACTTCCTGCCCCTGTCATTGTGGAAACCACACCTCCAGCTGAAAGAAACTGCTCCAGGTTGACTTTAGGCTTGGGCCTGGGCTTTGGAGGGAGTTTTGGAGGCAGAGAGGAGGCAGAGTCAGTCGCTTCTTTCTCCTTCTCCTTCTCCCTCTCCCTCTCCTTCTCCTTTTCCCCTCCTCTTTTAGAAGGCAGGCCATTGGGCAGGACCACCATCATCATGTCCCCTGAACCATTTGATTGGTAGCACCCGGTGCCGTTCCCCCCTTTGTCCCCTCCTACACCTCCACCCTGACAGCAGGCCCCGCCTCCTGCTTCAGTGTTGCCGCTGTGACATATCATATGGTCCCCATGGTTGCAAACGCGATGCCGAACCATGAGTGCGACAGTGAACACGAGTAGAGTGACTACAACAACACCGCCAACCAATATGGTGAGAGTCCCACCCAGGAAATGAGCTTGGAGAGAGCGGCATGCTGGGTAAAAATCCTTGGTGGAGAATGTGGTGCAGCCTAGAACTTTTGTCGCAGCTAGGGATGTGATTGTGTCATCAAAAATGGCCAGGACACACAGGTTATAGTCCACACCAGCAACCAAGTTCTTCAACAGGAAGCGGTCACTGGTCGATGGGAGAATTCTAAACAGGAAAAGAAAAAAAAAGAAGTAGAGGTCAGTTAAATAAAGAAGCAAGCAGTGCACTGGATCTGTAGTTGAATATAAAATATCTACAGTGATTCAAAGCTCAGCCTGAATACTCGAACTATTGTGATACTGGGGAGAAAGGATGGAATATTGGAAAAGAGGCAGAGAAAAGGGGGGAAAAAGGGAGGCTAGAAACAGTGCGAGAGAGGATACTGCAGTGTGGGGAGAGAGGGAAAATGAGGCTATTGATGGAGAGCGCGCCCAGGGAACATGAAAAGAGAACTCTGTCTGCTCATTTGGAGCGCAGGGTTGTGTGCGTGTGTGTGTATGTGTGTACTTGAAAACCCTGAGAGAAGCAAATGCCAAGCCATTTTGTGGGACCTCACATTAAAAAAGAGGCCATTTTAGGTGTAACAGTCGGGGCTAGGATTACAGTAAAGCTGGGACATTTAGTTGAGTTCATAGGAAATGAATGTGTCCATGTTTTGTCATCCTAAGTAAAGGTGTGCTTTGCATGATTTTGATTGCAAATGTGTTCCTGCATGTGTCTGTAATACATGAGTGCCTGCGTGGGATAATAATGAGAGAAGAGCTTTGAATATGTCCTCGTTTAAAGTGTTTGAGCAGCCGATAGAACGAACAATCGGGAGAGAGGTGAAAAATAGAGAGTCAGAGAGAGAGAGGGGGAAAACAATGAAACAAGGTGACGAAAAGAACAGAGGGGCATTGGCTCTGCATACGTTTTGTGTTTGCCCCAATGTGTGCATGTGTTCAGTGGTGTATCTTTGACATATTACAGTAGCTATATATATATATATATACTGTGTTTGGAATACACTGTGTGTAGAAAACATACTGTGTGTATTTTCATGGCAGTGGGTTTGTGTATGTGACATGCCAGGGTAAAGAGAGTGTGTGTGGGAGATGTAGCACAGCTCAAGTGTCTGTCGCTGATGGGTATGACTTTGCCCTCTGCCATCCAACCCTGCTGTGTGGGCAGTGTGTGTTTGTGCGTTTTTTGTGTTGATACCATGAATATTTTGCCAGTTCTTTCTTTCTTCTTTACTCCCTTGCATTCAGTATCTCCAATTCCCTCTTTTTCTCTCTCCCATTTCTCACTGCGTCAAAGGGCTTATTTGTATCGTCTGTTGCTAACCCATCCAGCCCCCTTCAGACGTGAGCCACATCCTATAAATGCCATCTAGTGTGACTCAGACGGCAAAGGAGCATCTGCAGAAGGCCCCTTACATTATCCTGTTTTGAAATGCTTTCAAAATAAAGAGACCAAGGACTGCAACAATTTGTTTTTCGTACGTCTTGAATTGTGGCTACTGTTACAAATTCAATCAGTCTGACAAACCTAGCAAATGTTTATATCAGTTACAATGCTATCAGGTGTCTTAAACAAGCTGAGGAGCAGAGGTGGCTGCCTGTTTAAAAGGAAGCCATAAAACAGACCCATGGATTGGGGTCACTTCATTGCTAAGAAAGAATATGTATCGGTGATATTTATCGGCTTTTTTTTAGGTTTAATCGTGAACATAGTGAATTTTGACCAAATGCCCAGCGGTCTACCTTTTGCATACGTTTGATTGAGGAATAAAAGTCTTCACTTTTTTTTGCATAGAACAGCAAATTGCAAAATCAGTTACACTGCCTTAACAAATCTCCAGTGATTCGAGGAGGGATTAAGAAACACAAATGTTCAGCTTCAAACGCAGCAGAAGCTGTGACTGCTGTGTATAATAGTACACTTCCAGTCCCACTACAATATATAGACACATTGGGCGTTTCCATTAAGAACAGCCTCATCCAGTGGTCATTAGGGCACTATAGACTGCTTTCTGAAACTGTCACACATTCACCAATTAGCTCATTCTTAGTGCTGGAGCGACTTTGGGACCAGGTGTGTTACCATGGTGAAGACTCATTATTCAGCTCGTAAGTGCAGTTCTTCTCGTGAAAGCATCTCTTCATGCCCACATTAAACACTCCAGCCAACTTCCCGGGTTTCATTTACAACTATACTAGTCATGTTTTTGTTTTGAAGAAGCCCACACTGACATGAATCTCCTCGTTTGATCACAACAAATGTCAAACAAGACTACTAAAATTCAAGACACGGGAAACAGCATGCGTTGTTGTACTGTACAGTCAAAAGAGTTTGTTATTCCTATTTGGAAAAAAAATAACCCAGGAAATGCTGCTGTCCATTCTTACTCTAGTTAAGTATATTTCTAACTTGAGTCAATACAAAATGATGTGAAGCAGTTCTATAAACAGATGCACATTGGCTGTATTTCAGGCCCAACACATCACAGCAGCAACTGGACTTTAAAACGAAAGTGGCAAAAATGAAGGTTTTCAGTAAGCATTTTTAGATTCAGCATGTTAAGAAGCGCAATCAAACCAAAGAATTATAACCAAATATGATAAAAACCCGAAATGAAAGCCTGTCGTTAGCAATCAGCCACAGTGGAGGACCGTGAATCGCCTCTGTGAAAGTCCACTAGTAAAGACAGAGGGTGCTCAATCACGTTTCCCACATGAAATATGCAAGAAGCAGCACTCATAATACCGCTGCTGCCTCTGTTTCGGAATAAAAAGCCTTGGTCATATAATAGGCTTATAAAAGGCCTTGAGAAATATTACAGCGGTGTCAGTTCCTCCGGAGCCTCTATGTGTCTGTGTATAATTGATAGAAGCCCCTGGGCAGGGATTTGACCATCACTGTGGGGAGTCGTGTACTCTGCTGAGGGGCTGGCTCTCTCTTCCAAAGGTTATATTTTAATGTTCCTTCTCTTAACTTTGATATACTGATTTCTCTTTTTTTCCATCTCCTTGTCTCTTAATGTCTCTGTTTGATTAATATTGCCGTCATACTGCTGCATGCTTTTATAGGATTCACCGCAGAATAAGAAGCTTCAATGCCTGAGACTCTATACACATACAATGCTTCTTTTCTTTCTACTTTCTGACATTAAGAGACACTGCTTCAAACCATCACAATAGGTCCTACGTTGCATGACCATGACTCACACACATCCTGCACACATACCTTGAATCATCTTTTCTAATCCTGCCATTCAGTGCCCCTTCCTTTATTGCCTCTATCCTCCATCCTTCCCTCTCTCCTTTCTCTTTCCAGATCATTTTCGATCTCCCCTCCTTCAGTCTATCCTCCTCCATTCTCTATGCTGTCATCTTTAATGAATAGATTTCCTTCTTTTCGCTGATCGTTCCTACCCTCTCATCTCTCCGTATCCTCTTCCCTTTCCTCCCTTTAGAAATCACCCATTCTCTCTTTCCATTTACCTTAATCTGCAGTCTTTCTTTCTTCCATGTTTGACCTCTTTTTACCATTTGACTTACATTACTTTGTCTCTCTCTGTCTTTTGTACCTACCTCTATTTCCACAGCCAATCAGCTGTGATCACCTCAAATTCCTCTGCAGCCCTCACTGGGCTCCACCTGACCTGTTCGCCTCTCTGCTTCTTTTTTTTTTTTTTGCAGTCACTGTACTATGTCTCTATTAGCCACAGAGATATATAACCATGTACCATTTTTTAGCATCCAAGGTCACTCCGTTCCTTTCCTCTGCTCTTCCCTCTTTCTGCCACTGCTCCTCCCTCCTCCTCATACTCTACACTCTTCTCTTCCTTTTTCCTGCAGTCTCTCCATTTGCCCTCATCTTATATTCCCCCCCCCCCCCCCTCCCCCCCAAACCTCTCCCTTTCCTATATCACCACTCTTCCCACCGCTTCCTTCTCTTATGAGATCGTGCATCACCTCTCTTGTTGTTTTTGCTACGCTGGCAGTGAAAGAAATGGGCAAGCAAACTCACTAAAATATACATAGACGACCCGGACACACACAAACGCATGCGTCTTTGATATGCTGATGCACTGCGAATCACTGCATTATGCATTTTTAACCATATTTGCATGCTTGTTGATATATGTACATGCAAGTGTGTAACTCTGTGTTCTGTTTGTAAACATTATGGACACATGAAATGATCTTCTCTAAATCCTTGGTGCTCTGGAGACAGTGTTCATGAATATAAATTGGCCTGATATAACTCGGACTACCAGTCTGAGGTAAATGAATTGATTGATAGAATCCGTTATGTCCCACAGCCTGGGGTGCTGTTCTCGTTAACTGAACCTGTATTTGCAGACATTTGCATTGCGCTTTGTCACCTTAAATAAAAAAACTTGGGTCTGTATCTCTGCTTCTAATTATTGTTAAACCCTGCACAGTCGTGCACACGCAACCACACAGATGCAGGGAGAAAGGGAAAGAGACAAGGGAGCGCTTTGTTCAAGCTGGTGACACGGAAACAAGAAGTCATTAGAACCCTGGAGAAGGAGAGAGTAGAGAAGAGAGGAAAAGAAAAGAGTGACTGAAAGAGGATAAAGTGGTGGGATCATGTCCCCTCTTTTCTCCAGTTTCTCCTCCTCTTCTTTCTTGTTTCTCCATCCCCTCCTCTTTTTCTGTCCATCTGCATTACCAAGTGTGGTGGTCTGACACCCGACAAGATCGGGCACAGAGACGGAGCAGACAGGGACGTAGCAAGACGAGAAGGAACAACAAAGCAATTATCTCCTCTTCTGGCTGACATCTATACTGCCCTCGTTTCCTTTTTTCCCCCCCATGTCATGTCCTTTGTTCCTTTACCCTTTCCCTCCATTTTTAGTCTTAAATCTTTGGAGTGTTTACTGTCTCTTTGGCTGTCTCCTTCAATTTTTTCTAACCTCTTCTTCTGTTTTCCTTGATCTATCTTTCTGTCAGTCTCCTGGATTTAGTTGTATCTCTTCCTGTTGTCTTTCTAGCTTTCCTTAATTTCTCACTCAGCTTGCCCTCATTTGGCCTAATTTCCCCACACTGCCTTTTTTCGGTTGTTTTCACACTTATACCCATTCTGTTTTATTACCTCCTTCTTGTCCCAAATTCCCCTGTATTTGTTTTCGCTAACAGTTCCTCTACGTCATATATTAACCACTTTAAAAAAGCAGTATGAATAACACTCTCACTTCTTCTTTTTTCCTTTCACTCTCTCCCTCTTCCTCTGACCCGCAGTATAATATACGGTGACATATGTATTGAATGCTGACCTCTCTCCTTATCCTTCCTCCCTCTGCCTCTGATGTGAGTTGACACATGTATTGACACAGTCGTTTAACACTTAATTACATCTCCCCCTGGGGTAAAACTCTCAAACCCTTTTTGACTCTCCCTCTCTTCCCTTTATCACTGTTTCCATGTAGTCCCACTTCTATTCCTCCATCTTTGTCTCTTCATTCCGCCTTCCTCCCCAACGTTTATACATTTCTCTTTTAACCTCATCTATCGCTGTCTCAGCAGATGCCATTATCCTGTTTCTTGCAGGATTTCTTGTAGGTTCAAGCTGGCATACTGGTATATTTTTAGATATAGTTTAAAATCAGCTCAGTACTCTCTGTCAAATATTAGCCGAATATGCTGCATAGTTAGCGGCTGCAAGTGAGTGGTCTTGTCATGCATCTAATTTTCAGGTCCTATTTGTTTAATCCTTTCATCTTCTTCTCTTGTTGTGACTCATTACCCATGCTCCCGTCTGTCTGTGTCTCAGCATGCTCCTTCCTAAGGTTGTCAAGCTCTCACCCTGTCCCATTTTAGCTCTTCCTCCCGTGTCTGACACTCTATAACACTTTTACCACGATTTCTTCAACTATGCATGATTTTCCCCTAAACGTCTTCCTCTCTCTGTTCCTGTGATCGTTTTCATTAAACTGTGTTAGTGCCTGGCAGGAAGGTTGAGACCGGGGAGACGTGGATAGTCGTTACACCATTGTCTGCATACTTAGATGACTTCTAAACCTAATACAGACTGTCTGTGACATACAGTATACAAGTGGCATACGAATCTCCCCACTGACATATCTCACATACCAGTGATTCATAAAGTATTGAAAACTTCTATCCCAACAGATTGCCCCTTTTTTTCCTCAAAATAACTCCACCAGCACGCCAGAAAGCTACAGGCTGCCTCTTATATAATTCAGATATGTTGAATAATGCATTTCAGTTTCAGTATACACACAGAGATTGGACTCAATGACACCTGTACTGAACAATTGGATGCAATTCCTATGAAGTGGTCCTGTTGCTTTGAATGGTGTTATGCGCTTCTTACTGGGAGCCTAGTTTTCAGCACTGATGCAAATTTAAGGCTGTATGTCGGCTTGTTGTCTACCATCTGTTTTTAAAGAGAGTTGAGAAACACACAAGAACATTTGACAGTACTATTCAATGGAAACACTTTGACAGACTCAAAATGTGCCTGACACATCCTCAACATAAAAAAGACACTACACACTTAGTTTCCGGGTGATGCAATGTTTTGTAAGGCTTTTTAGACTGTGTCCGGCCGTGTTTGCTTTCTTTTTTTAGGGCTGGTACAGCTGAACAGTTTTGCTCAGGCCTTCATGCATGGCCTGGTTAGAAGGAAATAGTTGTATAAAACTACTTCTAACAGATGGTACCACTGACGAGGTGATCTTACAAAACTTGCCTCATTATCATGAGGGGCCTTCAGTTAGGCTGTACCCATGTGTGGGCAAGAACAACATGTCCGCTTGGTAAACACTCACATTCACTCAGGAACCTTCGGGGATCCTTGGATATTCTTTAGCTGGTATTCACAGTAAGTCATCAAGGAATTCTTTTAATCAAAGTGGGGAACTCAAGGTAGGAGGCTCAGTTGATGGTTTCAGGGAAACTAAGGATGACAAGGTTATTGGTGCCCAGCTGAGGACTCCCCACCTGGTCCTGTCACAGAAGCCATCAGAACAAGACTACACTTGGTAAAAGGGAGGCCGGTGTTGTCCGGCATTCAACTGATTTAAAAAAGCTCTGCTCTTCCATATGTGATGTATATGTCCGCCTCAATTTGTGTCTGACTTTTTCCATTTGTTTGACCATAAGTTTTCTTTGCCTTGCCTTCCATTCCTAAATCCTTTTTTCCCTCTTTCTCTCCCTGTCCAGCGCCTTCCCTTTCCTCAGCTCCATACAGCCAGGCGAAGTGTGTGCCAAAGCACACAAACAGCCAGCCACAACAACAACAAAATACAAACACAAATCCCGGATAGAAAGCATGAAATCTCGCTCATCCATTCTTTCCCTTTTGAATTTATGAGCCAGACTCCCTTTGGCTGACTCCTCGCTTCACAGTCTTGCTAGCTAGTGTGCTATTGTGCCTGGCACTGGCACACTGATAGCATGATAGAAATCCATACTGGAAATCCTTAGCTGCTTTGTGGTATGCTTCCTTTCTTATGCTGCCCCCCTTCCATTTCCTCTTTATCTCTCCTTTGAGACCGATTTTCCCTGCTTCCTACCTCAGAGCCCTCAGACTTCGTGTCTCCTCTTTGAACCTCCTTCTTCTCTTTTCCATCAAGTACAGCTTCCATCTCAATTTCACCTTCAAGATAGCCACTATGGCCCTATCTCCTCTTGGAGTCAGTTATCCCCTCCCCTATTTTGTTGGCAGAGATATTTGTTTAGAGTTTAGTCAAACTTTAGATCGCTTACTCCCTCCTTGCTGAGTTTCAGCATCTCTCCTGTGAGTCTTTGGAGCTTATCTCTCCTCTATTTTGCTTCTGTGCGACTTTCTTTGAGTCTATATTGGCATTTTCTTGTCTCAAAGTGCACAGCTGAGCCTTCACCTTACACTGATACTGCTGTTCCATTATTTATTTGTGTTTGCTCCCTCAGAGAAGGACATGCCACCTGTATCACCCTTTGTTTAGCCAGTGCAACTGGGAATTGAAGCAATACTATAAGCAGCTGTTGAATGTTACACAATCCAATGCAAAGAACCTGCAACACAAACTGTCTTTATCAAGCTCAATGTAAATGTGTAAACCGTTTCAAGTCTTTTGACTTAAGCACGAGACGATTCTTGTGCATCTCTCTGATTTTCTATGGCTTCCTGGAACAATGCATTTTTAACATTAACTAGCAAGCCAGCTCCTCTATTATCAGAGTATTTTCTATAGAGGTATTAACACAGATCATCGGCAAAGGAGCTAAGATCTCATTCAGTTCATTCAATTCAATCATGTAATTAGTTCTGTGTAATTGCCACAGATGTGTCTAGGGACTGTGCACAAACTGCGCTCGTCTGTTGTGATGTGGCATTTCAGTGAGACACCTCTTCACCTCTGTCCTTTTCATTCAACAACCAATCTAGTAGTGGAGGCTTTTGTGAAACCACCTCGCCATCTCCTTTTTTTCTTTTTCCAATTCCCTTGAGATGTTATGATTATGTTTTGTTCTTGAGTGTCTTACTTTTATTTCAAAGTTCTGTTCTCTGACAACCTTTCCCGCTATTTCCATACTTGTGTTATTCCTGTATTCTCCCTTCATTTATGACAGTGATGGCTTTAAATACCTCCAATGCTTACTGTATCTCCACCCCTTGCATTTTTTTTCTTTTCCTAGATGACCCCCCATTCCCCCCCTTATAGGTCGTCATTCTACTAACTCTAACCCATCGTTCTTTCATCTCAATCTCTCCCAAGGTGATTTGGGTAAAGCCCATCTCTGATCTTCCCCCTTCTCCCTCAATCCCTTTCCTCAACCTATTTCTGAAATCTCTGAGGCATCATCCCTATCTTAAAATTCACCAGTTCCCTTCTGGCTCTATCCATCACTCAAACTATCATTTTTTCTCCCCATCTATTTTTTTTTTTTTTTTTTGCAGGTTCACCCTTGGCTACCATCTTCTTTACTTTCCTTCAATCCTTGTGATTATACCTGCATACAGTTTTTCATATTTCCAATCATCTCTGGATCAGTTTTTCTCCCTGATCTGCTTCATTCTATAAAGTTAGCTCCCTTCAACCCCTCTCACTTACAGCTTAATACCATCTTATCTAAGGAAGACTATAGTCCATGCATTAATGCAGAGGGAAATCAAAACCAAACAATACCACCATGTTTTAATTTCCCTCCTATACCTCTTCTCTCTCTGCCTCTTATCATCTTATCTGTTACAGTCGCTGTTTTGCTGCAGAAATGAGCACCGTGTCACTAGTATATGGTTTTAAATACATGGCCTTAAACCTTGAGTACATGTCACCATAACTTATGTACAATGAAGCTGTGTTCTATATGTAGGAACACGATAAAGACCAGCAACCTTGTCTTGTTTGAAAGACGAGAATGCATCCATCCAGTTCACGCAGGTTTACTCATCGTCTTCATTCTGACCTCCCATCTATACCTTTGTCACTTTGAACAAACTTCTTTTCAATACTCTTGTATGAAGCAAACTTTCTTTTGTATAGCCCAATGTAACACACGTCCTCAGAGATGTTTACAGTATGAACCAGACTCAACCCACTCTCTTAACTTTGACTTCTTACTCAGATAAGTCAAACAAAAAGCTTTGTTTCACAGGCACTCTTCATTTCGATTTATTCCTCCTTCCTATCGTTTGGCTCTCTCCGCCTGTTACAAGGGTCTACAGTAGTATTCCTCCACCTCCTTTCTTTTCTTGCAAGACCCATAGGTACTGTATTCAAATTGGTTTCGAAGCAAACACATTAGAACCGTAACTAAACATTGGCAGCGTTGCAAAGCATTTTTTGGCTTGCACAAATTCATTTCCCACCCCATGTTTTTCCCACTCAGACTTTCTTTAGACTTTAAACGGAGGGTGTGTCAGTCATTTGTGAAACAACATTACAGCCCTCAACTTCCATCCGTGTTGTCAATGTTTGATCATTTTGCTTCTGGTGAGTCGGTATTTCTCTATCAATGATGTTCATTTATATGGGAACAACTATGTAACACTTAAAGTTTGCTTTATTAACTCAATGCAGCGTCAAGAGTCAAACTTTATATGATGTATCTATTTGTGTTGCAAACTGGTGCTGGCATTCGGGAGCCCCCCCGTATGCTCCTCTTTATTCCCTTAACATTCAGCAAGTTTTATTCCCAATCGGCTCTCATCCTTATGCACTGACTGTCTACCTCCTGGATTGGAGTGTCAAACAGTGATGGAGATGAATTATTTACTACCTTCGGCCCTCTATCCCTTCATCTGTCTCCCTATTCATCCTTCCCTTGAGATATCCAACCATCCATGTACAAGGTGAGCAGTTGCACCACTACGGTGTCATGCTGTAATGGATAAATATTTAAGGAGTTTTGCGTGAAAACGGGATATCAGCATTTTGAAGGGGGAAGATATTCTATCAAAAAGTGGTTTGTGGTTGCGTAAGGAGGATAAGCTGTTACTGCAAGAATCCAATCTACAAAAAGTAAGCGTTCACGTTTCAAATATTCAAATAGCGGGTAATATATAGCAAAGTTGAACTGACCTGTAGATGAGGGTCTCGTCAGCGGTGCAGTTGTATTGTATCTGATACATCCAGACAACATAAGCAGCAGACAAACGCCCCAAATCCCATCTGACTTGTGCTGATGTTGAAGTAACACCTTGTACTCCAACCATCCTTTCTTCCTCCTCGTCCTCCTCCACCTCCTCCATGCTCCCTCCGTCAACCCTCTCTGCTTCAGAGGCCCTGCTGCCATCTCCCTCCTTGTCCTCCCCTTCAACTTTTCTCCCATCATCCATCTCTCCTACACGGCCCGCACCATTGTTAATTCCTCCATTTTTCCCTGAACTGATATCCGAAGATCCTGGATCTGTCCGTAAAATCCCATTTGTCACGTTCCTGTTGTTTTTGGTGTTCACATTGTTATTCCCTGTGTTTCCACCTGTTCCGCCCCGGTGAGGCAAGGGGATTATTTTCAGATCTACAGTGGCAGTCGCTTCACCCGCTGCGTTTATTGCGATACACGTGTAAGCCCCATCGTCCCGGGCAACTGTAACTAACATATCCAAGGTCCCGTTGCTGAAGGAACTGATCCGAGATGAATTTGCAATTATTCGGTCATCTGGTGAAACCCAGTGGACCACTGGCTCAGGGTCCCCAATGGAACGGCATTTTAGCGTGGCTCGCTGGCCCTCCAGCACCCATAGCTTGTGAGTGTGACGGGTGATGAGAGGGGGTTCACATGTAAATTCCTCCTCAGGAATTGACCAGAAATACCTGTGGGGAAAAAGGATTAGGCCATGAGAGTAGATAAGGGAGAGATGTATCACCTTTTAGGGCTAAGAGCAGGGATTTGTCTTGTTTACTCTCCCTGATATCGTTGGAAGATTAATGAAGTACATTAACCTAAAGATCTAAGTGCTCTTGTTGATCAATTTAGAGTAAAGGTCAACAACGCACCACAGTCTGAATAATTTTCATTGCCACTCTGCAGAAAACAGGATGAAGCAGAGAGTAATTAATGGTGCCATCAATGACGTATAACAACAACAACAGACGATCATTTTCCTTCTCAATCTTTTGAGAATGCTTTATAAGAATGACCATAGCTGTTTTACATCATTCTTTCCTTTGAATTTTTCTCCAGCTTTATTCTTACAAACATGATGGTCCAATAAAGGAGTTCAAAATGTTGAGGCCTGAATTTGTATATGTGCTTAAACAGGGCCAGATAAAAATCTGTAGGAGTGACTGACTGATGTGTGTAGAGTCATTGTCAACACGTTGCTAAATTGTCACTACTCATTTCCTTCACTTGAGATTAAAGATGGGTTCATCAATCGATGATGTTCACCTTCCAGCCAGGTGAGCAGGCGTGGCACAAGTTTCCATGTCGTCTCCACGGATGAGGCGTCTTAACCACAGCAGTTCGCAATTGCAGTGGAGTGGATTTCCTCCAAAATTCAAGCTTATGATAGTGTTGTAGGGGGTGGGACTTATTGCACCTGTTTGGGACCTGAAGGGGGGGAAAAAAAAGACCAATCTTGAATTACACAAACGAATAAGCTTGAAGGTAAAGTTTGAGAAGTATTTCATTTCTAATTAGCGAAGGTCTCCGGAGTTGAAAGACACAAAAAATTATTTCCTATTAAATACTGTCCTTGCATCAGTAAGACTTCAAGTGCTCAGGACTAAACAGGACTAGGTAAGGTAAATTCCAAAGCTTGTCCCTGAGACTGGGGCGTTAATACCACATAATGAAATGCGTGACTACAACTGCAAAATAACCTAAGCACCTAAACCCTTGCAGGTACATACACACTGATAGAAACTCACTCTTGGTTCTCTTTGTAACACAAAGAATAATGAGATAAGAAAATAGATAGTGAACAGAGTGACACTAACAATGTCTCCCTGTGTTTCAAAGCTTCCCAAAAACACTTTGGTGTCTCTGTGTTAATGTCATTTCCACTGAGCCACTTCTTAGAGAAACATAAAAGACCAAGCTTAAGAGCTACCTTGCAAAGAGGGGATCCGGAGGCAGGGTTCGCAGCCTGTTGGAGGTCATATCCAGCCTTGCCAGCTTATACAGCTCTCCAAAGACTCCCTCGGATATGTGGTCTATCAAGTTATGGTCCAGGTTGAGTGTGTGCAGACTGGCCATGTTCTGTATGGACTCCCATGGTACCCTGTTGCAGACAGAGGAATAATTAAAGAGTACTCTGAGATTATTGACGACATTGATCATTTTTCCTAAAGAGTGGAACATTTAGAGAATACGTCTTGAAAGAAAAAGCAGCTTTGAAGATAGATAGCTCATATGTGATGGTTACCGTCCCCTGAGACGCTACAAAAATGAACCTGATGAAGCAGTATGTGTGCTGCTCTGCTGCGACACTCAAAGTTTACTCTTAATGTTCTGAGCGTTTTCTTCTTGCTCTGCAGAAAACATGAATAAGCAAAGACTAATTAATGGTGACAGCAATGACAGACAACAACAGCAGATGCTCATTTTCCTTCTCAATCCGTCTCGTTTTTTCTGGGTTTCAACAGTCCCATCTGCGACCCATTGCTGCTATCATTAAGTATTCATTATGTGCAGACATTCTCTTAAGAACTGTTTTGGACTTATGAGTGAGTCAAAGCTGATGACTGAGAACCAGCATAATAGAATGCATTAAAATATATAAATAAATAATACAGTACAAAGCTTCCTTACAATAGAGAAGCAACCGACAAGAGTTACAAAGAGCTGTCATGTTGTTGGTTAAGAATAGACTTAACTCTTTTCTGTAACTTAATTAGTCTTACAAACACGCACTGATACGGAGTAGGACAATGTGGGAAAAACAGATGCCAACAAAATAACATTACCCATCATTTTGCACGTTTCCTTTTTTAAGGAGTAACGATTCAAGTGGGCAATAACAAATCTTGCCTCATTGCTTAACCACCAGTGTCCCAGAATAGTCCCCATGTGAGCTGAGTTCAGGTTCCAGAGCTGCTCCGCAAAACTCTGCTAAAAGCTGCATTTGAACAAATCTAAGCTGCAGGAGGCACCAGGTGTTTCCACTTTCCTCCCTAATTAAATTACACAGGTGGGCCTCCCCAACTGGATAATCTCTTCCTCTAACAGGAAAGAAAAAAACACTTTCCAATGAAATGATCTGTTCTCAGTTTTTTGGCATTTTCTTTTACTTTAATGAGAAAGAATCAGTGATGCAGGCTCACTTTGAATATCAGTCTGTAAAGACTCCTAACCTGAAACAAATGGCAAACAGCAGTTACTAATGTATGCATCATTAAAACTACTTTTTTTTTTGACTTGGTGAAAGTTTGAGGGAGGCCAGAGAGCTCCTGTAGAGGAGACAAATGAATCACCTGAATCAAACCTGACAGCCAAAAGCTGCAGAATTCATCAACGCAGTGGGACACTAAGAAGAGGAGAATAGGAGATTGATAAAGAATATCATCATTG
This sequence comes from Tautogolabrus adspersus, assembly GCA_020745685.1. Classification (NCBI taxonomy): domain Eukaryota; kingdom Metazoa; phylum Chordata; class Actinopteri; order Labriformes; family Labridae; genus Tautogolabrus; species Tautogolabrus adspersus. The sequence continues at coordinate 13,256,006 of CM036556.1, read as the reverse complement.
TGCTGACTTATTTTATACAGAAGCAGAACTAGTGATGCTGTAAGAGTTTATATTGCCCCATATATAGAAGAGGGAATACTTCATGGGGCACTAAAAGACGATCCATATAGAACAGCTAGAGCAATGCACATTCTTACACAGTGGGCAAGTTCAGGTGAGCACGCGTCAAATCCAAGATCGAAGTCAAAGAAATTAAGAACTTCATCAAAATTGATTCACTTTGAATTTCCTAAGCTTTTAGTCCTCCCGTCCCAGCCTCAGCAGTGTGTGCTGGTTTCTCTTCATTGTGTTTGCTGATGCTTGCATTATCACAAGAGGCGCTTCCGCTGTGCCCTGAATTTAGGTAGCGGAGCTGTGTGTCTGCTGCGCACACTGCAGACTGAGACGTGAGCATAGGAAACTCCAGAGTATTACTGTGTTTCTACTTAACAAAGCGGAACAGATGCTTGTCGGGGATCTCAACAGAGGCAGACGCTTTACCTCCTGAGGTTATTGTAGGACATGTCGAGGTCTTCTAATGTGAGCAAGAAGTCATCAAAGGCCTGGACGGAGACTTTGACCAGCTGGTTGTTGTTGACGATCAGGTGTTGCAGATTGAGCAAACCTGCAAGGTCCCTGGGTCCAATTGTTGTCAAGCGATTACCTAAAAATATAAATATTACTCAGAGGTTTCACTTCAGTGTTGCCAAGAAGTTGATTCATGTGAATGTTTTACTATAGTGTAATATTCAGCTGTTTTAAGTTTGCAGCATTATAGTTTTCAAATAAAAGGATTACTGTTTTGGCTCACCATCCAAATGAAGCGACCTCAAGCTCTCCAGGTCAGCAAAGGCCATGGGTTTGATCAGGTTGATGGTATTCCTGGACAGAGTCAAATCAACCAATCCCGTCATGTTGGCAAAGTCAATCCCTCCAACCTCAGTGATAAAGTTATCCGCCAGTCTTAGCTCGACGGTGCGCCGGTCAACGTGCGGGGGGACAAACAGGAGGCCCTTGTCGGCGCAGAGTGTGCTGAGTGACTCCGAAAGATTCCGACAGACACAGTGGAAGGGACAGGCTGAGACCACGCCCCAAGTCTCCCCTGCTCCGATCAGAGAAGGCAACAGGCAGCATGTGACCAGAGTCAGCCAGTGAAATGCTGGGAGAGGACCAGAGTCGGGAAGGGTTCTTTTTGTAGCTCTGGGGCAGGCGCAGTGGAAGAGATGGGATGAGGAGGAGAAAGATGAGACGAGAAGAGGGGGAAGAAGAGAGAGCGAGAAGATGGATGGAGGGAAGAGGGAAGGAATGGTGGAGCTTTCTGCCCTCTGTTCCGTATGGAGGTGTGCGTGTGGCAGGTGTTTATGTCTGCTGGGATTGAGGGGTGGGGGGACAGGCATGGTAGAACGCCTGGCGAACCACAGACCTAGAGGGAGACAAAGAAGGAAAAGGGAGTTTAGACCTGATCCCAGCTCAGACACAGTTTTAATAGAGTTGTGTGAAGTGTGTTTTTTTGTGTCTGGTTTCCAGTCTTCCTCCTACTCTGACTAGACAGACCTGGAACAAGAGCCTGTTCTACACATGCACACTTATGTGGGCCAAGGCCTTCTCTTAGATGATTACCACTCTGCACTTATGCCCACTTGGTGCTTTAAAGCATGAAAAAAATCCATATTGAAAAAAGGTTGACGCCCATGCAACATCTATCCTGCTGTACTTCCCACATGTACACTTACAAGCACACACAAACCCATGTAACGCTTCACCACTAACACGTATCGCCTAGCAACAACATCCCAAAAGACTGAGCACAGCCAGTCACCATAGAAACAGTTTCCTAGAAACCTACAAAAGTAGAATAGTCAAATGTTAAATTATCAGACCCTTTTCTTTCGACTGTAGGTCAAGGAATCATCAGTCTCGATTACACAGCAGGACTTAAGTCAAGGTCAAGCACAGCGTTAGTTTCAGCAGACACAGTGAAGCACAACACATACTAAAGTCCCATTGTTGTCTCGGACATCCTTAGCATCTAAATACAGCTGTGCGACGATGGTATAGAGATGAGTCACTGCCGGTGATTGGCATGCATAATAGTTGGCATAGCAACCGTAACCTAGCTACAGAGAGAGTGACAGGGAGTGTTGATAACAGTCACAGCCACAGCGACTATGGAAAGGAGACAAGAAGAGGAGACAGTGAGTCAGAGACGGACACACACACACAGCAGCCACCATCATTGTAGAAAGATGAGGAGTATTTTCAGGCAAAGCGATTTGGAAACTCGCTCAGAAAGGTAGAGCGCGGTAGTTATAGTGATATATAATGTATGCAACCTGATACTTTGAGTAACGACCAGACGTAACCGTATATCATGCTGACTGTACAGGTTGACGCAAATTGCTGGCTCAATAATTTCCATTAGTTGCTAGCTTTGCTCTTTCTGCGTGAAACTAGAAGAGGCTTTACTCATTTAGCTCAGATCCTGAAGCTGTGGCAATATCAAAGCACGCGGGGCTTTCCAGACGCATTTTTCATTCTCCTCCCTACTACATGGTTTGCTTTGGTCTACTTCCAAAATGTGTGCCCCATTAGCTCCATTAGACCGACTACAGTGTCCTATTTTTAAAACCGTCAGTCTACATCAAAAAGATGAAGAAACCTTGTGCTTAAAATAACGATTAGTTTTATCTCTCGCCTCTAAATGTTCTGAGTGTTGAAGCAAGAGAAGGAAGGAAAGAAGAAGTATCCCTCTTAGATGATGGGAATAGATCACATATGGATTACCTTAGGCTCCTACCAGTGGTATCATTACTTCCTTAATGTCATGCGTTTCCTTTTCAAACAGGATGTTAGGGCGGAACATTAAACTGATGGGCGATTAGTTAAGGAGAGAAATGCAGTTACATTTGAAAGGACGTGCAAAAAGACAGGTTTGTGCCCATTCATACGACCTTTAATGGGCTACAAAGCCTCAAGTGGTAGAACACACAGCTTTTGTTGTCGATTTTTTGCTTTTTTTAGTACTCAACACTAAATACCCGAGTGGCTCTTGGCTGCTCTAAAGGGCTGTAATGACTACCAGAACCTCAGTCCCTTTCTCAAGCCAAATCTAAAAATACAACCTCCATACACACTCCAGCTTAGCAATGGTACCACAGATAGTTATTGCCTTATGTCTGGTGTCATCAGTTTCAAAATCTGAAAAAAAAAACTTGCTTGCAGAAAGGAGACGGTTGATGTGTATGTGTGGGGGGGGACAAAAGTCAGGACTGCCTGCAGTGACAGCCTGTCCCCAGGGCCGTCCATGTTGGGAGTTGACTGCTCCTGAGCTCCTGCAGAGGCGTGCATACTAAAATGTTAGAATTGCCCGGAAAAAAATGAGATACTGCTTAAAAATGCGGCCCATGAGAAGGCCTAACATCAGGTGTTGTTGTAGAATGAGCAGGGTGCTTCTGTCCTGGCTGTAACAGCTTAGCCCGTACTTTGCTAATACTCCCTTCAAAGACGGCTTCCTTTCAGCGGGGCTTGCTGAATATCAATACAATCCCGCTCTCCCCTGTTGTGCGGTCTGTGTCTCCACTCCTAAAATTGACCTTAATCTTTCCTTGACTCCCTGTTCCTTATCTCTCCTTGTGTTCTTTCTCCTTTACTTTCACTTTCTCTGCATTCTAGTAATAATTTACTCCCCTGCTTCTTCTGACACTTTCCTACTCTTTTAATTTGTATTTTCACCCCCTCTTTCTCCTCATGAAATCCTTCACAACCTTCTCCTTGGGTCATGCCTCTTCTACCTCTGTTTCCTCTGACTCTTCTTAGGAATCCTTCTTTGTTTCCTTGCCATCTATCCTCCACCTTTTATCTCACACCGCCGTGCTTCTCCTCGTGTCTTCTTCTATCCTGTCTCTCCATCCTTGCTCACCTCCCATCTTATAAACATCTCCGCCTCTGGCTGCTCTGTAAATTTCCACATTTTCTTTCTTTATGTCTCATTCCCGCTCTTTCTTTCTCTCTGTCTTGTCTGCCCTTGAGGCAACCGGAGCACGACAATGTTATCAGTCACAGCTTTACCTCGAACACCTTCGCCCCCCTTTCTCCCCTTCCTCTGCTGTAGTCTTTTCCTCTCGTATCTCTATCGCTTGCTGATTCTGCTGCCCTCCATGTCTCCTTGCCTCTCCTGCTCATACTTTCAATCCAGAACTATGCACACACACTTAGATCTTACTTTCCACACACACCATATTAGTCTATACTCTGCTGTATTCAGAAACACAATCCTTTTCTCTTTTCTCCTTTCCTCCATCGCCTCCTTCATTTGTCTAACTTTCCACCCCATCCTTCCTTGCCATCTGCTTCATCTCTTCATTTTCCCCTGCCTCCATTTTTCTCTCTTACCTCTTCCTCACTCCTCTTACGACTTCCTACCTCCCTGACATCTTTCTTCTTCCACCACTGAATCTCTCTCTCACCCCTCTCCCCTCATCTCTTGCTCTCCGTCTATTAGAGAGCGGATCTCATTTACAACTAGAGCAGTGCAGTCTTGAAGCTTTCTAACAGACACACATATACACACACACACACACACACGCACACACACACACACACACACACACACACACACACACACACACACACACACACACACAGAGAGAGGTTGAGTATAACCGATCAGTCCACTTGGTGATTGATCTGACCCTAAAAGATGGATAGCACCTTGTCCCATTCGCTTACATTCCTCCACCTGCTCTCGATATCTCTCTCAAGCCTTTCCTCTAAGCACTCTGTCTATAATATTCTTCATCTCTCCCATTTGAAGTTACCACTCATACAGTATGAATAAGAGATTTTAACAGGTATGAAGAGTGTTTGTTGGTGGGATCATCGTGTATAGTGATTTTTGTGTGTTGTTCATTTACTTGCTTGGACACATTGTCATGTTACTCCCATAAAATAAAGTGGAAAATGACAGAAGAAACACAACATCGAATGTGACAAGACAGAAATCTGTCTCAATCAGCATCGATCACATGGCAATGCTTCTCTCTTTTTTTTTAATGAATGACCTCTCAGGTGTTGTAAACACTGATGTTGTTATACAACAGTGTTTGCAACATTTCCCTCCTGAAGCCAAAATATATTCTGATGATTTTTTCCCACTAAATCGGCACCATTTATCTGAGTGTAGGTGATCGCTAGCTATAGCATCATTCGACTGCATCAAAATTGTGAGACGGCATGACCGAATGCACCCAGGCCTCCATCCAAACATGTATGCATGGTCTACGAGAAAGCATTACTTTATTCTTAACTTTTCTCTATTGCGATAACTCCAGGTGTTGTGATGTATTTATTGAAAATGCTAATTCTCGTTCAATTATTTCTTTATGTCAGGCTTTTTTGTGTGCAAATAATAGTATCTTTAAACTCTCATGAAGGGTATCACATTGAATTTAACCTCCATCTTTAACCTCTTGTGTCTGTTTCTTGTGCCCCTGCAGCTCTTAAATTTCCTCTCTGGGGATCAATAAATTCTCGTCTTCCACATTGTTCTGATGCAGCACACAGGCTTAGCACAGTGTGTGAGTTTCTGCGTTGCTCTATGCGAGCACAGACTCTTCCGTCAGCTAGAATTTGCACTCACACTCGGTGTATGGGGTTGTTGATGTTGACTATAGGCTACTTATGTTTGTGTGTGTGTGCAGATTAATGTGACATTTCTCTGCATCCAGAGAGCACAACACAGTGGGGGTGGAGAGAGCAAAAAATGCTGCATGAAACAGGCGAGACCAGGAGCGAAAAGCATCAGTGTAAGGAACTGTTTGGTACCCCCCACTGTAGGAGCATGACTCAGCTGCACGGCTGAACCTAACCTCACCCTAACTTCCAAAAAGACGTTTTTAAACACCCACCACGGCCCCAGGAGGGTGCATCCAAGCAGACATAAAAATGACGCTGCTAATAGCTTTAGAACCATAAATATCCATTACCACTGGTTTCTAGTGATACTACTGTACCTCGACATAAACCCATGCAATTAAAAGAAGCTGAAGGCTCGATTCCAAAGCTCCCTGATGTCTCTATTTGGGAGTATCTTTTTTATTTCACATGGATGACCTATTGCACTCACAGGCGTTACTCCATTTCAGCTCAGTCTTTAAATCTCTGTGGACTATTATAAATGTCACGCCTTCGTACATACAGACCATAATTAAAACAGTTGATTTACTCTTCAGTGCGCGTGTATTTGCATTCATATTTTCCAAATCTGCCTTATGCTGTATGTGTTTGTGCATCCTCTCTGGCAGGCACAAATGCCATTAGCCTGTAATCGACTTAGGGAATGTTGCAGTGTTTACAAACAAGGGGATTTGTATTAGCTCTCAAAAGCCACTTATCACAAGCACAGTAATCCACAGATCTGATTGGAGTGTGAATAGGAAGGTTTCAGTGAGAAGCAGCGACAGGCAGTCACCATGGTGCCATTATTTAGGTTGATGTTTGATTGCAGAACGCTGAAGGTGGGACTACATGAAAAGGGTGACATCATGTGACAATGATTACATATTGCTGACAAGCTGTTTGACGGTGTTACATCAGAAAATACACACCATTTCTACCAGCGCTGATCCAACAATTGTATTTAGAGGCATCCATTCACACAGAAATCATTTCAATCACACTAAAACTTCCAAGCATGCTCTATTACTCATAATCCAGGCCCTTGATATTAGGTGAGTGCTTGCACGGAGAAACAACTGCATACCAAAACAGTCTTCCCACACAATCATAATTATAGGGCGGCTGACACACACACACACACACATTCATACACACGTTCTCTCTCTAGGCAAGGAACAAAAGAACGCCCACAGAGCCTCTTCGTGCGGCAGTCGTGTGTACTGCAAGCCCACTCATCCTTTTGATACTATCACTCCTCTGTCGTTCCTCTGTCGTATTTTGTCCCCTTCAGTCATCCAAAATGTGTAGAAAGCACAGGGAGATGGGTGTCAATATTGGATATGGAAACAGCAAAAAAAAACTATTGTGGGATGCAGAAAGAGGCTAACTGCTTCAAATCAAGTGAGGGGATGAGAAAAAAAAAGAAGCAAATGGGAGAAGAGCGCAAAAAATGGTGGGAGCAGAGGAGGAAAATAAAACCCACTGGAGTGAAGAGATGAGAATGAGTGGGAAAGATGCTAGAAATGAGCAGGAGCTTGAAGAAGATCTAAAGAAAGAGGGATGACGAGTCAGTGTTTATGAATGTGTGTTGTTAACCGGATGGGCAGAGAAATATGTAAAGGCGATAAACGGGTGAAGGCCGCCATCCATCTCTGTCAGAGAGAAGGATGAGGGAGGGAAGAGTGGATTTGATTAGGGAGAAGAGAGCTGTGGTAAAAATGAGTTTGAGAGCCATCACTATCTTGATGGTGAGAGAAGGTGAGAGAAGGAGGAAGAGAGCAGAAAGTGGAAGGCCTGGCTGAAGGATGGAGTAAGAGGTGATGAGGTTAAGAGCTATGAAGGAGGAGGACAGAGGCTTGTGGGTCAAGGCATGGGAAATAACAAGTTTGACCATTTATTACCAGGATTGAACCTTCAGGATGTTGAATCAATTCTAGCTTTGAATTCTTTAGCCTCTGAAAAGAGTTTAACTGTGAGATTGGGAGGAGCTGTTGTGTTATTGGATTTTCATGTTTCACCCCGAGGAGTATTTAAGAAAATATTTTGAAAAGACAATTTTTTTCTGTTACTTATTAGCAGACAAGAAATTAAATATTTGCAATGTGGCAGTATCAGCCAAAATGTGTGAACTATTTCTGATTGTGGCTCTGTTTTGGTCAATACTAATCTTAGAAAACCCATCAACTATCATCTGACAATGATATGCCGCTGAGAGTGATGGCCAACTTCCTGATGCTTCTGTTGAGCCAGCTTTTTGCAATACTGGACCTTTGGATAAAATGTCCTTTTCCATGTTTTGTCCATGTTTAGAGTCTGACTTGTAACTTGGGAAGCCAGAATGAAGTTGGTGTCTAAAGGTGATGCTGTGTTAGAGGGAGTTTCAGCTGCACTTCTGAGGCTAATGCACGAGTGCAAGAAAGTGTAGTTCCTCGAGTGTCCACTTGAGGCTGGCTGCAAAAGCCACAGAAAAGGCGTGTTTTTACAGCCTGCTTCAAAAAAGGAATTCAGTCTGAATAGTTAAGTTATTTATCGGCACACACTCTACAGTGGATACATATTTTTTTACAACTCATCTGTTGTGATTAAATGAAGGATAAGAGTTATTCATATTGAGGGATGTGGCTGTTTTGACTGACAGTCTGGCATTAGGTCAGCCTCAGCTCCAGCTCTTTGCCTGTTACTAGTCTTTCCGAAAGGTATTCTGAGACAGCACTGACGATCGCCACTCATGGGCTACCAGTGGGTGACATAACTGATACTACTTCCATGTTTATATACAGTATGGTTCCAGGATTGCAATACCAAGGATATTGTTCTGCCCCCTTTTGCTGTCTAGACTATTTGCCTGAATACAGCCAATGCTGCTAAATGCTACTGGTCAATGCCCTCAGATTACAAAAGGACACCAGAAGCCTTCGCATACCAAGTAAGTCAAGTACCTAGATTCTGCATTTAGAGATTATAAATCGATCTGAAACAGGTCTGTCTTTGATACCTACACCCACTGATGAGACACCAAAGTTAGATTACAAAAGTTTAGTATTTAGAATTTGGTACAAAGTTTGGCTAAAATCAAAAGGCATAGTACTTAGTAGCTCTGTAGCACTGACAAGGACATTGAAAGAAAGTACTCGTAAAACAGAGAATCTTTTAATCCTTATGTCTAATTTAGGTCTGTGGGTGTATAGTAAATGTTTAGGGAGCCTTCAGGCGTAACAATTTGTCAAATGTCAGTCGTTAAGTGCTTGAAACGCACTTCTTTTTGAATCTGTACCGTCATCTGTTTTTTCCAGCTGCATAGGAAGGGGGCACTGTTGGAAAAAAAAAAAGCTCACAGAACCCCTTAGCTAAGAAGTAGGATTGAATGAGAAGAATGGTAAATCAGTGAAAGAACTGAAGTGTATTCTCTGTAAAATAAAAGGACTGCAGTCTCTTCACAGTGGGGCTTCAAAATAATACGGTTCTTCTGAAATAACCCACTCAACTAATTCCTCCCAAACCGCTGTGCTGTTTTCAAGAGAGAAAAAGAAACATTGTGCGTCTGAGTCTGTGTGAAGACAGCAAGTGTCTGTATCAGTGTGTATACACATCTGCATGCACGACCTTCTCTGTCTTAATCCTTTTGGAATCTATCCTATTTGGAAGATTTTGATAATTGTTTCTACTTCTGGAACATTGAACAGTCAGATTTTAAAAACTGTTTTTATTTTGCTCGTTTTTTTTCCACACTCTTGGAAATCTTCCACATCTGAATCAGTTTAGTAATTTAAATGTTTATATAATTCCTTTTTTCTTACTGATTCAAATTTCACAGCTCTTGCATGAAAGTCATAAAAACTCAGGTTTTTGTTATTTGCTTCAGCAGGCTGAAAATCTCACCTTCTTCGCTCCTTATGTCCAGAAAATGGACTTTTAGAGACATGACCGTTTCATTGTAGCTGAGTGGTTTGGCTTCTGCACCTTATCTTTAGTAGTTCTTAAAAGTATCTATAATCTTTCTGACATGGCAGCACATCATAGAAAGCAGGCCACTTTGCAGTTTGGAGTAAAAAGCACAACAGTATTGGTGAAAGGCTTTGAAGTGTATTTTTATTTTTGTAAAGGCTGTCACACTTAGCATCTAATTCGCATAGATAAGCAACTGAGTCTTAAACAAACTAAGAAAGCTTTGCTAACAAACTGTAGTTTAAAAAGTCAGAAATAGTTGACTTCACAATGTTTCTTGAGAAATGTGTAGAAATGCTGGAGCACAAGAAGTGCCTACCAGAGTTAAAAAACCAGGAGGCAGAGTTAACCCAGTGCTCCCATTTACCACAGGCTGTGAAGTGGTGAACTGTGAAGACTTGTGCAATGGTGGACAAGAAATCTGAGGCAGTGAACAATAGAATTAGGCCTCGCTCTCGTCTGCCCTATGAGTGCCCTAGAAACTTGTACTGGATGTTAAAGCTAATTCTTGCTCCCTAGGTTCCCACCCCCAAATTATCTTGAATACATTTGGAACTTAAGCGTCATTTATGTTGAGTTGAGTATCATAGAAGTGCCTTCAGGAGTTGTCCATCCATTTTCAATCTAATAAAAAGGCATTTGTAGCATTGGTGGCCAAGCTGAATAAATACTGCTGTGCCCCCCTTGTTTGTGCTTAGTCATGAGTTGATTTTTTTTATATTGAAATAGGTTTAACATTGCGATATCACAATAAATATTAAATCAAAATCAGATCTTTGTCAAACTTGGATGACAAAAGCTTAAGCTCAATCCAACTACTAAGCAGATAGACCAGGTTTTTGCAGCCTGGAAGCACTTTCCACCAGTAATACAACCAAACTGTTCTGAAAGTTTCCTCTGCAATTCAGTAACAGAATTGTGTTATATCTGTGGCAGCCAATCTCCCACTCCTTGCTGAGCTTTTGTAATTTTGTTTCCTCACTTTGGAAAGCCCGCACGGCTGCACAGCTTGGGGATTATATTTTCTGGGAGGTAAATTGAATTGGCAAACAACGGGGGTGACAGTGATTTTCTTTGGCACTTCATTGGCACAGATCGTGCCAAGAAGCAATCTTAACATGTTCTGTTATGAGGCTCTCATTTGAAATTTTAAGTATTATCCTCTATCTAGTTCTCGACTGTCAGTATGGGTCCACTTTTATGGGAAAAAAGAAGGCACAGGCTTGTGATGCGTGTGTATTCTCTTTCACAGGGTTGGTTTGTTTTCACCTATATTGCTTCAGTGTCACTTTAAGAGGAAAGTGGGATCCCAGCATGATACAGTTGGAAAGTCTTTTTGTGTAAAGTGTAGCAGCAGTTTCATTCTATACATCTATAACAGTCTTACAGGCCGATCCAGTTGAGCAGCCAAAATGACAGGAACAGCTGAGCAAATGAGAGACATAAAGTGCTGAAAACAGCTCTGGCAGCTCCCTTCCACTGCTATACCAGGGTTCCTTTTTACTTGGAGAGGATTCATTTTTCATTGGTGGATGGCTGTCATATCAGTGCCAGGAAGGCGGCTCAATACTGCTCTGTTTTGATGCTTCCTTACTCCAGATGGCAATAGCACAGTTGCATCTGATTAAATTGCACATTAACATTGTTTTAGATGAGGGCCAATAAAAGCCGATAATTAATGGCTGACAGTCTTTGTTTATGCTCCTTGCTTGTCATTTGCGGCAGATTCCATATTGTACCGAAAATGACAGGGAAATGTGATGCATGATTTATTTTTCTAAAGATTTCTTTTTTGAAGATACATGGGATACTAAAATGACTAAGCTCTCATACAGAATTCACCTAAGTTTGCAGTTCCCTCGGCTTTACAGATCGTTTAGCACCTTTCAGCTTTTTATTTAGCTGACCAACCTGTGACTGTGCTAGCTTGGTTAACTCATTATGTACGTTTCTGCAACAGCCGGCAGAAATGTGTAACAACAACAAAAAAAGGTCCAAAAACTACTGCACATCAAACAGCAGGCAGGCAATGAACATAACAAAGATTTTACTAACTACAGAGTGATTTATTTTGCTTACCAGTTAATAGAAGACAAACAGTTTAAATCATGACATGTATCCAGTAAGTGGCTAGAACTCCCAGTATGAATGATAAGGTTTGTTATTACAGCAGAAATAAGCAACATCTGGTTAATGTTTGCTCTTAAAATTGTATCTGCTGTATGTAAATATGTCAATGAAAAGACAGTTGGTGCAAGTTTAAGGATATCCCATTTAACTAATGCCATACACAATGGATGGAGGGAGGGATGGATGGATTGAGGGATGGATGGAGGGATGGATGGATTGAGGGATGGATGGATTTGAGGGATGATGGATTGATGGATGGAGTGAGGGATGGATGGATGGATTGATGGATGGATGGATGGATGGATGGAGGGATGGATTGAGGGATGGATGGAGGGATGGATGGATTGAGGGATGGATGGATTGAGGGATGGATGGATGGATGGGTGGATGGATTGAGGGATGGATGGATGGATGGAGGAAGGGACAACCCTTTTCACAGTTTAACTCCCGTTTGTTTTATGACGTGAATTGAACTTCATGTGTAAATTACTTTAAATGTCTGTCAAATTTGCGATAATACGTTTTTATGCCATGCTTGTATTGCACTTGTATCCTACTTTTAAAAATCTTCAGGTTACTTTAAGATGTTTTGTCAACTGTAGCTAAACTTTGGATGGGAATTGCTATGGGCCTGGACCAATTAATGGCATTCCCACCTGAAAGAGTTTGGAGTCCGTCCCACCGCCTGCATCAGCCTGTTTCAAACGAAGTCTGATTAGAAAATGAAATGAGTAATTATGTTCCTGTCCTGTTACATTAGATAGTGCAATAGCCTGCAATTTGGGACCTATTCCAAACCTCTGAAGGATGAAGTTCTTTATGTATCTGAGTCCACTCTCACTAAACAGTCTTCTGCAGTTTGAAGCTTAAGGATTTTGTGTGAATCTTATATGCTCGTAGGTGGCTGTGTGTGTTGGCTTTTGCAGTCATAGACGGGTCAGCCAAGAGAAACTCTTCAACTTCACAGTATCTAATCCACATTTTCTCCACACAAATAATGCGCATGCTCACCCTCACACTCCTACAGACACACAAGAGCTTAAATGCACTTTGCTTACACTCACAAATTTGACTGCGCAATGACACAAACTATCACACGTGGTGCAAAATAACTGACCTGCCACTCACCCTGAACATAATGTGCTTGCAGTTTTCTGTCCCTCTCCTCCTCCACCATGTGTCGCCCTCTGGTTCTCTCATCCCACCTTCATCATCCTCCCTCTGTGTCATCTCATAGCTCAGCCTTTTTGTCCTATTGATGTCTTTATTTTTGTGTTTCTCATTTCTCTGTCCTCTCTCATTACCTCATCCACCTGCATTTTGTCCCTCATAACACTTTCCCTATCAGCATCAAGAACCAATACACAATAGAAGAACTGCAAATCAATTACGAACAAGCATTCCAGAGCAACGTCTCCTGACCAATCAGAAAGCCTGCAGCTGTGGTTATTGGGACCCTGATTGGTTGACGGGATGACCCTGACAAAAAGTGCTACTGTGTTTTTCTGTGTGTGTGCATGTAGCAGTTTGATGATTCAGCAGGGTGTCCAGCTTTCTGAGGGGAAATCCTGTGTAAGAGGGCAAGTACCCAATCAGCACTCTGCATCCAGCACAGTAGGTCAATGACATGCCAACACGCCACTGAATCACAGAGCCGGATGTATTGATTATTCCTACACACATAACCATACTTTAACCTATCTCCAGCATTTTGTTATTGTCTTCCTTCCCTGTTTATTTCTCTTTCGTTCATCTTCCTGTGTCTGAAACAAATCAATGTAGACAAATGTGAGAAGTAGCAGAACCCTGGAGATACATGTCGCATTAGGATAAGAAAATAGCTTGATTACTTGTTTGAGGCCTGTTTGTATGACGCATGTTTGATCATCGAGGCTTCTCTAAGCCGTAAAGAATCCCAGACTAAACTGTAACTCACCACAAAGAGCTTTTTCCCCTGATATAAGACACTAATAAAGGAGAAACAACACTGCGCTGCAATGAGCCTGCAGGGGAAACTGGTTTCCCTTGAGTTTGTTGATTACATCATTTCACATTCTAATGCTTTACATTGTTGGTACAAGCAGGAATCCTCCATCAGACTTAGGCTATACGTGTTGCAGATTACTAGCTGCTTTTTCTTTTCCTGACAGTCATCACCCACGCCATATTCTGCTCCATGATTCACTTGAGCAACTACAACCTCCTGCATCTGTTGAGCATAGTAAAGCCGACTAACACCTGCGAGTTTGCGGATTTGTAGTAGTGTTGGTTTTACATGCTGTTTAACAGCTGTCAGAAGGGGGTGCTTCCAACATGCACTGAGGTGCAGGACATCTGTGGAATCTGTAAGCTCCGATGCACAGGGCGATGCAAGTCCTGCAAACACTAAGAAACTCACCATAGAAGGTCTGATATCACATTGCTGTTCAAAAGAAGCTCAAACCCTCATTAAACCTGATCTCTGCTTGGTTCTTACTGAACCCTTTGACTAATCAATCATAACATGAAATTGTCAAAACATTTCGAATTAAGAACCTGAACGATAACATGGATCACTTTTCTTGTTCTTTGGTGTTTCCAGTATCATGCACACACAGATTCAATAAGTTGGGGGTTTTCACTGTTTGAAAGATGTGCTGCTTTCCCAGGTTCAATGGAACTTAAAATAACTAACTTTGAGTTAATGACTAATGTTGAAGATGTCATATTGGCCACACTTTGTGATTTGGGTATTTAAGTGATGACACATAAAGTCAGTTAGTCAGAAAAAGACCATGAATCAACATATAAATGAGTAAAGCAGCTAATCAGTCAGCCCTGCTTTGATAAATGCCAACCAACTTTTCTTTGAGGATTGAAGTTATTCCATGAAATGTTGTGTTTTATGACAGGATGGGACACGTCACACTTCTCTGATGGCACTGAACACATCAAAGTTTTGTGACTATTTAAATCCATGCTCCTTCTCCTCCTTTATCTCCAGAGGGGGTTTTCACAAAGAAGGATTAGCAAGTTAGCCAGACGTCTTCAAAAAAGGTACTTAGGTTGCAATTGTCACTCTGCAGGGCTGAATCTGATCACTAAACCGCTTATTTTAGGTATGATAATAATGTCAGTGTAGTTTATCAGCTCATATCACTAATACTAAGAGATTGGAATAATCTTATACAGCTTTGTAGGTAACTGTCCAATCCGGACTTGTGAGATTTCCTGCAGTCGCTCATCAGTTTCAGGTATTTCTTGAATCTGTCAATAATTTGACATCAAACATTATTTTCAGATCTTTATCATCCCTCTTTCCTCACTTGTATAGCTCTCCCTTCTTCTAATCCCCCCCCAGTCTCTCTTTCAAAAATTGTCCTTCCACCCCTTTTCTCCTCCTCCCATAAACCATCCCTTTGTCAGTCTCCAGCGGTTGCCGTGGTTACAGTTTGTTCTGCTCATCAGGCGCCTGCTGTGCCTAACCAGACTGTCAACAGTTTAATTACTCATCCTCTCATCCCTCTATCCTTTCTCACTTCTGTACTACGGCTTTCCGTGTTGCCTCCACCTCTGACTTGGGAGCCTCTTAGTCACTCCTTCACTCTTTTGCATCCTTTCATCATTTTCTTCCGTTCCGCTCTCACTCATATCGGGTTGTACGCCATTTTTTCATCCATCTCTCTGTCTCTCCCATTCATCCCCCTCTGCAAGTCAGAGCTTTATTAGTGTAGTTTTTCTTATCCGACATAGTTATTCCTCTATTCCCTTATCCCCACTCCCTCTTATCACCCACCTCTCAAGTGTCATCACAAGCCATTTCATTCTTCATTTTGCTCTCCCCCTCCATCATGTGAGTGTTACTCCCTCTTAAACAGTCCTGTAGTTACTGCTCTTCGTCACGCTATCATTCTATACCTCTCGGTCCATCATCTACCACTCGGTTCTTTAGCTGTTGACAGTGGCCTGACGTCTCCTCCTTTGATCCTCCTCTCTGTTCCTTAACAAACCCAGGCCTTCACTGCTCTTCCTTCTCCATTTCTCATCCATTCATCCATCAAGTGCCACCTTCTGACATCGACAACATCTCTCTTGTTTCAGGGTTTCAAATCTTACGTTGTCTTGATTGAAAGGTGGTCGTATCAGAAAGGTGTGTAACATCCTTCATTCGTCATCATCTGATGTCTTTTTATCCATCTGTCCATCTGTTTCAGGTAGTTTTCCTTCATTGGCAAATACATGAAAAAGAGGATTTGTGGTCATTAATTCTTTTAAACTTTTTCTTGTCACAATTTTCTGTGCTCTGTAATAATTGACAGTTTATGAAACCCCTCCCCCTGCTCCCCAGCTTCCAGCCAATCATAGAGCAGCAACTGTAACCAGGCAAGGCAAGCCTTGAACCTCTCTGAAGAGCACTACCTTGTTTTTCAACTCAACAACTTCCAAAATGAGCGAAGTGTAAATGAGCAATTAATTGATCTACATATTTCTAACTCACTCTCACTAGGTGGTCCACTTCATGCCCTCTTTCTTCTCTTTTCCTTCATCTACTTGCCAGTCTGTTCTTCTTGGCAAGGCCCCGTCTTTGAACAGTGAGCATCCCATCTGTTCATGCATCTCCATTTAACGTAGCTTCAGAATGACACACACACTCAAGAAACAAAGAGCCTCCACAACCAAGCAATAACAATCGTCTTTTATTCCAGTTTGAACCACATGACTCTTACCTGCTCTGTATTCTTAAGACTGTCATTAGAAAGCGAGTTAAGCCAATAATAGAATCAGGGTTTGGTTAATGGATATCAAAAGGCCTCTTATGTTGGAATTTAAAAAGACTCACTCTGTTGAAAGCCGAGTCAAAACGGTTGTAAATGATCAACAGAGCAAATAATGAACCCTTTGTCACTTATCAAGAAGCTCATTGTTCATAAAAATAGTTCCACATGTGGTGCCTTGTTTTCAACCTGGATCTCTTTTGTTTCCATGATAATTAAAGCTCATCTAAGAGGAAACATCTCCCACCAAGTTGTGCCTCATAATTGCCATGTTATTGTTTTTTTTACATGGAAAAGCCCCATGATGCAACCCATTCCCCTTGTAGTTCTATCTCTAAATAGCTCATTACTTGTGTTCGCCATCTTCTGCCAGACTTTTTGGGGTCATTTAAGACTAATTGTAGCCAATGGTAGAACAGTAGAAAGCCACATAATGACGACCATCTGTCACTTCTAATTATTTCTTCCTCATCTCTCCATCTATTTTTATCTCTCTGTTAATTCATCATTTTAGCCTGAATGTGCCTTTTAACAACAATCTTTTTACTATCTCATCATTCATGCTGCTTAAAATCATCTTGTTTTTTTTCCACTTATTTTACAATCAACTTCAGTCATTTTCCCTCTGATTTATTTTCTCCAAACGCTGATGTATCAGTCTTTAAGTTATAACCCCTCCCCCGTCTTATCTCTTTCTCTGCTGCCATAAACCCTTTATCATTTCATTCTTCTTTTCTAATCCATCCTACCTTTTCCTTTTTTTTCTTCCCTTTAACTGTTTTTCTTTCCCTATCAGTTAAGGAAGTCGATCTCTGCTTTTCACTCTTCTGCTATAATCCTTCAATCTGACCTCTCTCAGCCCTCAGTGCCCATCACTATGTGCTGGCTCACCGCGCCCTCCACTTCTCCCCTCTCCGTCCCCCCTGCGTCTCTTTACCATCTCCCTTTACCTCCCTTGTGCATTTTTCCCTTTTCTCCCGTGTCCCATTTCTTTCTCATTGCCCTCCGATCCTTCCATACATCCACTCAGTCGGTCTGATCTCCTGTGTCAGTGTGCCAAATCTGTGTGCTGCAACATAGCTCACGTTAAAACAAAGGGAAAATAGATTGTGTGCTGCTGCTGCTGCTGCTGCTACCACCACACACACTGCATCCACACTCTCAGAGTGACACACACACGACACGCCAGGTGAGATTACATAAAAGCGAGGTGATGAAAGCCAAGCTCAGACGCACCTATGAGTAATCTGATACAGGACAGCTGGCTGACACACGCACACACAAAACGAGAGATAGCAGGACTCTCTGTGTGGTTATGTAGAGCGAGAAAAAAAGAGAAAGGAGGTGTGGAAGGACCAGAATAGAAGGAAAAGAAAAGCAAACAATCCTCTGTGCCATGTGGGAGATTTGTGTTTTTCTTCTGTGTGTACTCTGACATTTGCCTCTTGTGTTTTGGTTGTTATGAACGCACATCTGTTCATTATTTATAGGCCTGCGTGAGGATGTGTGTGTGTGTGTGTGTGTGTGTGTGTGTGTCAGTGTGAGAGAGAGAGAGGGGGGGGAGAACACAGAGTTCCCAGTCCAGCATTGATGTGCTCAATGATTCAGCACAAGAGAGCTAACCATGCAAACATGGATCTACCTTTACTCGCCACTTTATGACAACAGTGTGTGTGTGTGTGTGTGTGTGTGTGTGTGTGTATGTGTGTGTGTGTGTGTGTGTGTTTGTAACTGCATGGACGTTACCTTTTCCGTCTGTGCGGCTCTATAATCCGAATCAGCTCCACATGTTATCCAGGTTTATGTGTGTGTGTGTTTGTGTGTGAGGGGTTAGCACTGATCTCGCCCCAGGTGTTTCTCCTTGTGTCGGGCCAGCAGTCGGAGGTGTAGGGGAGGGGGGAGGAGGAAGGGAGGGGTTTGTGTGTTTGTGCGAAAAACCTGTCCTACTCCCCCTTCACACGCGCGCCCACCGCACACATTAAAAAGGAGTAGGATGTAGGTCAGTGTCAGAAAAACAGAGAGAGAGTCGCAGAAACTCCAATCCCACAATATCCTCTTAGAGTTCTATAGATGAAGAAAACGTGGAAAATCCCGAATTACTCGCTCAATCCTGGTGTGGTATTCCAAAATAGAGACCTCAGTTTGAGAAAAAATCCACGGATCCACTTCACTTGAAATCCTATTTATTGCGTTTTGATATGATTCCCTCATGGCTGTATTCAACTTTTTGTTGTACTTCAATCGACGGAGAATAAGAATCCTGGAGATGCTGGCGATCTTCACCTCTCCGTCTTCCCCTTTTTCTCCTTCTCTCCTTTTTCTCCCTTCTCCCTCACTCATACAGCCACGTCTCTTGTCTTCTTAATAATTCATCTGGCTCTGTGACTTCTTCTTTTTTTGCTGTACTCTTTCACACTTTCACTTTTCCCCACTCTCTTCTTCTCATTCCTTACTTCCTTTACTGACTTCCAGGGTGTGTCACAGGGCCTCTGTGCACCCTACAAGCTCCCGCATTGAACTAGTCACTCATTTATGACCTTGGAGGGAGGTGCAGAAAAGGAGGATTGGGAGTAAGATGGAGAGATGGCCTGAAACCTGCAAAAGAGAAGAAACAATAACAGAATTAACTCTGTGAGGAGAACATTTGTTCTATTTCTGCACTCACATCAATCACAAAAACTCTGGAATGAGTCCATTACCACATTATTCTATCTCTTTTTCCTCCAGCAATCCCCATCCATCCCTCCTTTAAGTGTCCATCATTCACACCTCCTGTATGGCCTCTTAAAATCCCCCCTCCCCATCTGGCAACCTCTAATTTTTTTTGTCCTCTCTGACTCCCCCCTCCCTCTTTCCCTCTCACCTGTCGGTCAGGGAGAATCAATAGTTCTGAGACCCTCTTAACGCCTCTCAGCAGGCTGCATTGGCTTGCTCATGAACACACGCACACACTCTCACTCAGGAGCACGCATACACAAACCTGCACACACACACAGTCATGCAGCACATTCAGGCATGCTTCCACACACACTCCTCCAACACGGTCACCACCATGTACACAGACCACGCATACACACGCATCCACTAAGTAGTCATGCGGTGATACTCTGCTGCAAGCACACACAGCCTCTGCATCTCTCTCTCTCTCTCTCCCCCCCCCTCTTCCAGTCACACACACACACACACACAAGCACAGAGTCTAATGAAACAACACGGCTATTGATCAGCACCATAAAAGTCAGACAGTTCAGAAGTCAGCCCCCCCCCCACACTCCCCAGCCTGTCAATCAAACTCCAAAAGCCGACACCTTTGAGAAGACAATCTCATTATGTAGCGCCAAAGCTGCAGACTCACTTTGTGTTTGTGTGTGTGTTTCTTTGCAAGTGTGTTTCTGCACATTAGTGCAGCAGCTTTGTATGTGCAGCCTCTCTACCTATTCTCTGCCTTCCTGACTGCAATTGGACAACCCTGATTTTCTTATTTCACTTCTGTTTATCTGCGTCTCCCCCTCCGGTATTCACTTTGCCACTTCAAAAGCACAATACTGCCAGTGTCTCTTTTCTTTTCGTCCATTTTTTCAAATCCTCCTCTGCTCCTTTCATCCTTATATTAAATGTCGTTTACTCTTTTTTGCCCTCCGCTTGATGAAAAGGTGGAATTACTAACCTTGTTTTCCGGATCATTCCACCACGACCCGTGGAAACCGTCACATCTCCACTGTCCCTGCCGCTTGCTCTCTGTCTCAGCTCCGTGGAAAAACACCCATCTCTCTCTCTCTCTCTCTCTCTCTCTCTCTCTCTCTCTCTCTCTCTCTTTCTCTCTCTCTTGCTCTCTCCTCTCTATCTCTCACTGTCTATCCCCCCCTCTCTCTCCCTCTCTCTCTCCTCCCGGTTGGTCGTCCCCTCTCTCGGTCTCGACAGCTGCAGCGCTCTGTCTGCCTCCTCTGTCGCTCTTCCGTCAGACTGTAGGCTGATTGAATTTTAAGTCATGTTAATCCCACAGTACAGGTGCTGAATGAAGGAGTGGACGCAGCAAAAGAGAAGCATGAGAGAGCGAGGGAGAAAAAAATCACAGAATGCAGGGACTAAGCTGGCTTGTATTTTTTTGAAATCTCTTCTTTCCTTCAGGGAGGTTTTCTTTTTTTTTTCCTCCACTTGTGCTGCCTTTACTCAGTCACTTCTTCTTGATTTATCCATTTATCTGCATCTTTATCCTCTGGCTCTTCCTTGATCTTTTTTTGGGCTTACTTTGTCCTTATCTCTTGGTGGAGGAGGAGAGGGAGTGTGTGATTCCCGGCAAGAAGCAGAAGAGAGGACTGTGATCCGTCTCCGGCAGCATCGAGCATCGGTCTGAGCAAGAGAGGGAGAAAGAGAGTGCATGAGAGAGAGAGAGAGAGACAGAAAGAGAGAGAGAGAGAGAGAGAGAGAGAGAGAGGAGTGAAGTTTAAGAGAAGGAGAGATTGAGGATGGGTGGGTAAAGCACAGGGAAAGGACAATAGGAAAGAGGAGAATAAAGATGGAATCCTGTGGGAGAAGGAGGAAGGCTTGGAAGAGAGAGGAGGAGTGAAAAAAGAGAAAAGAGGAATGACACCAGGGTAGAGTGAAGATGAGTAACGAAGGGCGGTAATAGAAACTAGACAAGTTAATGTTTTAAATATAAACTAGGCTACTACAGTACATACATTAGATACTTGAACGTACTGAACGTAATCTGATTATCTACTTTATTTTATCCCTGGATTTAAAGGATGCTTGTCAGAACGTACAGTTAGCTTCATAAAAATATGCCAACATTCATACATCGAATAAAGCAGTTCTAGTAGTTCCAACTTTACCAGCTTTGAACTGAAATGCAGCTCGTACTGCACGCTATTCTAAACATTTCACATCGTCAAAAGTCCTATTAAAAGGACCTCAACAAGAAGGACCTCTTTCTAGATACATCTGCTGCCCGTCTGAAAAAGCCTAGCGATATCGTAGTTTCTTCCTCTGTACAACTGACCTCCAAAACCAATTAATAATGCATACCCAAGCTACAGCATTGCCTCATGCAGCTGTTCCTTACAGTGACATTTGCGACTAAAGAATATTCTTAATCAGTCCCAAAAACTTTGTCTTGAAGCTGTAAAAACTCTCATTTAAATAGTCAAGTTTAACGTTACTCTAGATGTCATTGTCAAGCTGTTAGATAGATTAAACTGTCTCTACCAGTTTTTGAAGATACACGTGTTAGGTGCCAAAACAAGCGAGGACGGTTAAGCATTGAGAAATGCTTGAGAGCATGTTTGATTAATGTTTTTGTCCTGTTGATGTACGGTCAGAAAAGAAATGCTTTAAAAACCATTTTAGAAAAAGTCCTGCACGTTGCTCCCTGCACACTAGGACAATCGACTTTTGTGCGAGTGTCAGCATCTCGAGACCACAGCTAAAGAAATCTAATGACAGCGGCTTTATGCATTTATAATTATTCTGTTTTGTTTTTTTATTTTACAGTTGAGTCATACTTCACTGCACACTTTCACAGAATACTTAAAGCAACAACACGTAGGATTTTGGTTCGGTGCGCTTTGGCGCCTACCGAAGGTCTCTGAGTGCAACTGCAGTCTCGTAATACATAGTGCTTTTATGTATGAATGTATTCAACGTTTATCATTATAACTATAGGGCGTGGCTAAATGGCTACATCGAAGAGGTTAATTTGTTATGCTAATTGATACAGGGTTGTAAGGTTCCTAACGTATGAAGCTAACTTGAAGATTGACAAGGACAAAGACAACCTTGTGGCATAAGATGTATTCATTCATTTATTTGAATGCAGACCTGAAACACAACTTGGGTGAGATGACTTGTTGCTTTAAAGCTGTGGTATCACTTATTTTACATGAGAAGAGGATCTGATGACTTCTCCCACCACTGATGGAGGGTCAGGGGGATAACATAAGGAAAAGAAGATGAAGGAAGAGGAGAAGAT
Source organism: Tautogolabrus adspersus (assembly GCA_020745685.1). Classification (NCBI taxonomy): domain Eukaryota; kingdom Metazoa; phylum Chordata; class Actinopteri; order Labriformes; family Labridae; genus Tautogolabrus; species Tautogolabrus adspersus. The sequence continues at coordinate 13,233,551 of CM036556.1, read as the reverse complement.
AAACTTCGTCCTTCATGACTAGTGGAAGCAAAGCTCTTAGCGCTTCTAGCAGCCCTGGGTCACACCGGGATGACAGGAGGAGCAAAGGAGGATGATTAAGAAGGAGTAAGCACAGAGGGGCCACATGTGAGAAAAGAGGAAGAGAAGAGAGGGGAAGGCCGAGGATCTCTGGGGGCTTCAGGGAGATAAGTGAGGAAGAGAGAGGTTAGTGAAGGATGGAGGGTACGAGCGGAAGGAGTGATAGCGTGGCGATAGGAACAAGTGTAGCTGATACCACTTCAAACGGTGGTCGAGAGCTTGATTTTCCCACCGCACAGATATCCGCTGGAAATAGCTGTTTGATGGAAATGGTCTGTGGGATTGAGTGTGTGTGTGTGTGTCGGTGAGTGTCCCATCGCTCAGGCAGAACCTATAATGCCTGAGATATTGGATTTTGGAATTAAGTCGCTTTCCAACATTCACATACTGTACATGCAGGTCCATTTTGTCAACACAATCTCACACAGGAGATGAAACAAAATAGAAAGATGGGAATAAAAAAAGATGATAAAAAGATGCTAGAAGGAGATTTGGTTGTTCTATGGGTGAATTGGTTTTTCATGTCTCCCAATTTCCACCAAGGAGTCAATTTTGTCCTTCACTCACTTCTCCATCTCCTAAATCTTCCCTCTATCTGCCCCTCCTGCTTATTTATTTTGTCCTTTTCAAGCATTAACTTCCTCATCCCATTTCCATTTCTCTTTCTTCAAGTTATTTTTATCCCTCTTTACTGTCACCCTCATTTTTTCCCCCTCCTGTTGCCTGGTGTATTTTTAACCAAGCAATGCCAGACCTCCCTCAAAGCAAGGTCCAGCAAGGAGAAGTTTGATATATCTTTTCGGCCAATCGTTCCGCGTTTACAGCGCTCGCCTTTATGGCTCGTTGATTCCCAATTAATCAAACCTCGAGTGGTTTGGCACCCAGTCCTCTCGTCAGGCAGAGTGACCTTGCTGAATGAAATAAACTAACATGACCTACTGCTGGGTGATGGATGGAGCGAGTTCACCAGTCAGGAGAAAATCTCATTACTGACTGGCTTTTGGTTTACATATGAGTAATGTATTGTTCAGCTAGAGTAACTCAAAATCAGTTTACCTGCTGATTAAATTAAATGAGTGTCACAGAAACATTCATCTATAGGGCAAAGGTCAAAGACTTTTTATCGCAGAACATTTCCTTTGACCGCAGATCAATTGTGATAAAGTGAAAAAGCCAAGAGTGTGTCTTTTTTTCTTTCTAGGACTAGGAGCTAAACAGAGATTGGCAGGATCCTTTTTAGTTCATTCTGAGAGAGGCTGCAGTTAATCAGAGAGAGGGCCACACCAGCTCTGCTGCGGTCAGGCCAAATTAGCCCACAAAGTAAAACAGTTGCAGGGAAGTTGGCCCACCGACCCCGGGCTGAATTAATCTAAAGTGTTTTTTTTTATTTATTGCAAATTGGTTCCCTTGTCAACTTAAACTTGATGTCAACAAAGTGGAAACAACTCTTTGTTGAAGTATTTATGTCGCTCGCTCTGATGCTTGCTTACATATCAGCTGATGATATGGGAATATAAAATGCTGTGTAGTGAGTGGACACAGTATCTGAGATATTTGTTTACCATTGTTTCTGGAAAGTATTGTTTTTTCTCCTGCAAACCAAAATTGAAATAAAAACCATGATCTTCAGATTTGAAGGGACTCTACTGAAGACAGATTTAACTGTAGGAGTAACACACCCCTAAAAACTGAGATTCAACATTTAAAGGTACAGTACCCTGTGGGTTTTTTAACCAATAGTGCTAAAGTCTGTTTGATCTTGTTCACAGAGACTTCTACGTGTTTGTGCAGCTTTTAACAAAGTAAACAAATGTTTTATGTTACTCCATTGGTCCAAAGTGTTTAGGATTTAGTCGTGATTGTTTAATGTTCATTTGTGCTGGGACCAGTGTGACCAGTACAAAGCAGGTAAAGAGCTGCCACACACTACAGCATGTATTGCCTAAGCTAATATACAACACCCGTTTATAGATGAACCTTTAAAAATCATGTAAAGAAACTGAACTGAACCATCACTCTTAAATACCTTAACCGTTCATCTTTGCTAGTGGTTTATAGAGAATGAATATATCCAACACATTTGAAGACCTCGAGGATCTATAGAAAAGGTCGTAGTGAGTTAACTTTTGTTTCTTTGACATAAAACTCCACAGGGCGCCTTTGACCTCAAAGTCTTTGCTTCATTTTAATCCAATGTGCTGGAATATAAAGAGACAGCCATATATTCTTTTAGCTGTATATTCAGATTTGCCCTTTTAAAAGTAGGAATGCATAACATATCACTTGGCCAGATTTCAAAGACTAAAGGGAAGACATAAAAAGTATTGTATTTCTGCGTGTTCCCTTCACTGGCTGTTTGATACCAACCATCAGGAAACAGAGAGGTGATAACGTGTGGTGTTCAATCAGAGGATGAAACCTTAAAAAGATAGTTGAGAACATGCTAATGCTAACAACAACAACGTCATTGTGATTGTGCGTCTGCGATAGAAAGAAAAAAACAGCTAAATGAGCAAAGTGCACACCTCTCTTCAACTTATGTTCATCTGTCATTTGGCCGGTTTCGCCATCAAGTGAGCACAAATGTGTTGTCTGTAAATGAGTCACGGTGAGTTTGAGACACAGCCGCTAAATTTAGGCAACACAGAAACGCACAACAACAAATGCACTCACTGAACGCCTGTGCACACAAACATGTCTCACATAATCACCAGTGTGTCAAATGCTGCCATTCACACACGTATACATTCACACATGGACACACATGGAGCAGACTTTTCACACAATCTATTTTCAACCCACACACGCACACGCAGAGAGAGAGTATGATTGAGCACACACGCTCACTCAGAGATTGGCATGATCGCATGATTGCACACACAAACGTACAATAATGTCACACAAATCAGGACATGACCAGCACACCCTGCAGTTAGACACACACCTCTTAAAAGGCTAAATGAACCTTGCACGCGCAGACGCTCACACACTTGCTCAGCTGTGATGTCAGGGGTAAATGGTGCGGAGGTTTAGATCGAAGGGCAGCTCCCCCTCTATTTGTCTCAATATAGTGATAATGAGAGACAAGGGCAGTCTCTCCCCCCCCCCCCCCCCCCCACACACACACAGTCACACGCCTTGTATTTCTGCTCTTGAAGCCGTTTACATGTCATTGTGCTTTTATTTATTTCCCCTGCATTAGTAATAGTGTTTCCAAATGATTTCCCTGTTACTGCTGCCAGAGTTGTACCAGCCATGGGCAGCAGTCAATGAAGTATGAGGGAAACATGCTGGGCCCCATTTGTCTGTATTGCTTTAAGTGTAAAACCTTGACAAATTCACTCTGACTTAAAGGCACAGAGCCGAAATTACTTCAGGGTTATGTTGTTTCGAGGAAAAAATAATCTAGTACGCAAGCCAAATGTTTCAAGAGTGGGTAACTTTAATGCAATATGTGCTGCTGGAATTCGCCGTCAGAGGAAAATAACATAAACGGCTAAGAGCCATCGAGTGACAGACTTTTTAGTTTTGGACGTTATAAATAAATACAAATCTGTGAGGACCTGAAAATGCTGTAAAAAAAAGTCTTTAAATGCTGAAATACCAAGTTAGGAAGCGAGATAAGATTTTCTAGTGTTGTATTATTGTTTCCCTTGAAACATGCAGCAGTTAATTGGAATTAGTTTGAGAATTTCTGGGTTGTTTGTCTTTGTGAATATCTTAGATTATACCAAAAAATACCCTGCATACTTGAATATAATAAGATTTCTCTGCACTGATGCACAACCTTTTTTTTTTGCTGTCACCATATTACTACGATTTCTCCTTGTGGCTATTTTCCTTTTGAACACTACAATGAAACTCTGCTTTTAGCATAGTCAAGCGTGTTTAGAGAGGTTCTCCCCAAAGAAAGACGTGCCACTCTTTAAATTGCACTTGAAGAACACAAAGTTTTGTTGTGGAGCCGAGAGAGTGCTCGTCAACACAATGCAGACTCGAGTGTGTCTCGGCAGCTGACATCTTTGGCGTGTGTTGTCAAGCAGAGTGAATGAATGTGCTGCAGAATGCTATTCAGACACCAGTGTACAGTCATAGCAGGATTAAGGTGTTTAAATGACTGAAATACTCTTTAATAATGACACTAAGTACAAATACCTTGGTGGGATTATGCTTTTTTTGACTATGAGAATAACTGCAGAAACAGAGTCAGGGTTTTTAATGGCATTATGATTGGATTATTTACAACCACAACATAGCACAGGAGGACGTTCTGGCCTGTTAAACACAGGTGTAACTGATACCATTTAGAAGCGGCTGCTCTCAGTTCAAACATGCCAGAGCCCTGGCGTTGCTCACGCTGACTCACTGGCTGGACTTACTGGCACAGTAACTTAATTGAAGGTTGCCAAATTTCACATGCTCCGTCTATAAAAGTCTGCAACTTTTGTCTGGGTTTCTCCTGCCAGACAGCGATTTCAGCACCACGGACAGCGCTCATAAAAAGAACCCAAACACAGCACGGCAGCAGGAGGACCAGGAGCTCTAATTAAACAGCGTTAACCAAACCGAATGTGAAACCTATAAATGGTGACTAGAAATAGACAACCCATATTCATCTGTAAGAAATATTGACGTAAATAATGCATGATGTTCTGTGCTGAGAAAATCTAGACCGTTTTAGCACATTGGGTAAATAAGAGGCGGCTATTAGTCATGTGGTGTTCTGGGCTCCCTGAAAATAGAGACTATGGTTGTTTTGGGATTAAAGGCATCCTGCTGAGCCATAGATGGAAGGCAAGGATTGAATGTGGTTGTGCTGGTTGAGTCAACATTTCTATTTTGGTTATCTATTTAAACAGGAGTCCAGCTATTTGCTCAATATTTATGACTGTGGGTGCATGGATAAATCGTCTTTTCACCGCTGACAGTAGTCATTGATGCAGAGAGATCATTAGATGACACCAAGGCCATTATCAAAATGGTAAAGTGAAACTGTTTGAATAGAGTTTTTCACAGAAATCTTTCAGAGTGTGATAAAGGAGACGCTGTTTACTTTGATCTTTCTGAGGAGACATCTGACTCACTGAATCCTGTCTTGCTTACCTTGTAGTCCCTCACCTAAAGTCAAGTTAAATATCTGAGCATGTTATGACTTTAACAAAAATGTTCTTTTTCATTTCTAATCACATCTTAACATCCTCTGATCACGATATTAAAACAAGTCTTTGTGTTTGTTTTGTCATCGTGAACACTCCTATCTGCTCATGTGCTAGAACATTAGTTACTGCCATGATTCAAACTTCAAGAACATTTTGTAACATTATAAACCCAAAGCGAACAGGAACAGGTGTTTGAATTAATAGAAAATATCATTTTTAGAGTTTGCAGTCAGTACTCACTCATAATTGTCAAAAGGGGTTCCTCCTCTATGTACTGCTGAAGTATTTCTTTAGGGCTTGAACTTCAAGCTCATAACTTCAGAATTCATCTCTAGTACCACGGTGAACTAGCTACAAATTCTCTTGTTTTCTTTCTGCAGCTGTTTGGCCTGCTAGTTTCACTCCAGTAAAAGTTCAACATCTTAGAAAAAGAATAAAGAAAGTAGTTTGAGCAGTGAAAATGTGTCTCAGAAAAATACTTGCAAATCACCAAAGCGAGACTTAAGAAGTCAAACTTAGAGTTACAAAAAAATTCAGATAAAAAGAAAAGAAAAGGAAGAGGCTCTGAGAGCTATGGAGACAAACAACATGAGAGACAAACGAGAACAAAGCAAGAAGAGAGAAGAAGAAGAGTCGAAGGGAGCACAGCAGTTTCCTCAGGGATCCAAAAGAGGGAGGGGACGGGCCGTGTTCAGGGGTCTCCTCTGGAGTTCAGAATCAATTCAATCCTGATGTTGTCGCCTACAAAGTCACATTTCTTTAACACTTCTAATAATCAGAACAGGTATCAGTAATTCTTTATTGACCCTGGGGGGAATTTGGGCTTTACAGTTTCTCCTACACAGAATATACAGTAAGCCTGAAGATATTAGATTGTAGCATTCTCCTTTCAACGGTTAAACAATGTACTTTATGTACCTGAAGTAAGATTCAAAAATAGAGTTTAGTTACTTAGTTTATCTGACAATTCTTTTAATCTGTGCTTCAATATATTCAAGCAGCTCTGAGCAAAACTTTGAATTGAATCTTCCACTCCTGAGTTAAAAACAAGACTTGAATCTCTCCCAGCATTGCTGTGGGTTTGTTCATTAAAAACACACAGGAGAAGCTTGCTCGAGTTACAATTCAAACCACATCCACGTAACCTGCTGCTGGTGGAGCAGATACTAAACTACACATCAACCCTAAAACTCAAATCATCTCTCACTTCTGACAGGTTAACAAGTATCCACTGACATGAGCCAGGAGTCCATCAGAAGAACTGCCATCCAAACTTTTCTCCTTTAAAACCCAGCGCCTGGAGCTCATCTGCCGACGGTAGTCTTCAAAAAGTGAACTCAAATGAGCCAGCATGTATATCCAAATTAAATTCATCGTACTGCCAAAAGCTGGAGAGCTGAAAACTCTTGCCACTGTTAAAACCTAATCTGTTTAGCCAGCCTGTTTTGTTGCAGAATATCACTTTATCCTATGATTTAAGACCAAATAGGATTCCATTCTGCTTCTATGGTGCGTGTCCATGTGATCGGGGTAGTAATAGGGTTTATTGAGCTGGAATCCTAGAGCGAAGCTATGAATTCCTAATGTTCTCCACAGGCTTTAAAAGGTTGAAGATCTCCTGCTGCTTTTATGCTGTCTCAAAACTGTCTGGACTACCCCTGGTTCAGCTGTATGTATTTTAGGGGGGGGTTTATGTGTTGATTTTTAGAAAGATAAACTTTAAGTGTAGAGTCTGCAGCTTTATTGTGAAATAGAGGGGTATGCAAGAGTTCAAAAAGGAAGGAAATTGGCAGTCAAATGTTTACAACACAGGTTGTGATTCATTACAGGATCCAATATGGTGCCAGTTCTTACAATGTCCAACCACAAAAGAAACTATTCTACTATGAGACAATCATTCACAAGTTCAAGTTAAATCAGCACAGTAGACCAAACAGCTGCTATCAGTCTGAGACGGCACACTCTGTGGGTTTGGAATACATCACAAGTCGTTTAATGCGTCACCGGCCTACTGCTTAAGGATTCCCAAAATACCACTAAGTAGCTATCTGTTTTAATAAGCTAAAATCCCAGGGTCCCAGCGAGAGACTGAGAAGGCCTCCTTTTAGCGAGTTCAACGCCCCATTTGTTGATCGCAGATGAGCCTGAGTCACACTGTTCCAGGAAACATGGGCTCATGTTAGTCGTCCTGGTGCATGTATCTCACCTGGGTGGAAGGAAACCGCAGGATTCTTTGAAGAATATTTAATAGGGTATTTTGTGTCTGCTTCGGGAATTTACCTTTATTACATCCACTTATATCACAGTGCCTTATCATCTGCATCAGCTTTCATTTCAAAGATCTACTCTTACTGGTCCCTGGGGAATAGCATGAACTCCATCAACCCTTATACATTTTCTGGGATTGACATGTAAGTGGTTACAGCCGTAGCAGTATTTCAGAGCGTTGGAGGAAAACTGTCAGTCCCTTTAACTCAAAACACAACATTTAGGTACTGCAAAGCCTTTGCCTTTCAGACTGCTGTTAGTGACAATCTGCTGGTGCTTTTACACCAAATGGATTTTCTGTAAGTTGTCGAACATTGAGGAAAATTGGGTTCAGTGAAAAGCATTTTCCTTTAGGAGCAAAAAAAACTCAGAGAATTATTCATTGTTCAAGCTTTAAGTTTTCAAAAACAAAAGTTTGTATATTGAACACTGTGCGGCTGAAGATAGTGTGACATTATTGCTAAAGCTGTTGTTTTCCTGCACTGACATCCTTTGTCTTGGAGGTATGGGAAGTTCAGCACCATGGACAGAGTCCCGGCCCACTGATGGATAACACTGAAACATATTTAGAAAGTCCTCACCTCACTTACTGTCAGAGTTTTTTAGCCTTACAAAGTATTTTGGACAACTGCAACTTTTCTTTTCTCCTTTTTCATGTCCGTCGCTTTATATAATGATTAAGAAAAACACATAAGAAGTGAAAGCCAGATGAAAACAGACAGCGTCTCATGAAACCTGAGGAGCACAGATGCATGTATGCACATAAAGCTGCCTGTCATTGTATCTATTCGTAGTATTGCAGATTTTTTTTCAGACTTTATGAGCCTATTTAAGGTGGAAATATTCCCGGGCCCAGCTCCCAAGATGAACTGTAAGGTGAAAATTGCTTTGCCGCGGAGCAGTGATAGGGGTTATTACTGGAAAGATCACCAATCACATTTTTTATTTCAGTGAGGAAAAAGCCCCATGGCAAATGTCAAACACTGAATCCAGATGAAGTTTTTAGGCGCGCAGCCATGAAATAGTCATGCACAGATCTGTTATCTTTGTAATGAGGCCGGTAGTGAGACAAGAGTGAGGGTGTGTGTTTTGTCTTTCCTCGTAGCAGTTAAACATTTCCAGTGTATTTCAAGGATGTAAAGGCCACTAGAATTAGACGGAGAGGGTTTTTCATGATGAATAGTAATCAGTTTCTTCAAGTGAAAAGAGAAGACGTAAGAAATGGAGAGAGAAAATTAGAAACTGAGCAGAGAATTAGGGGCAGCACCTCGGCGTTGAAGAGGGAGAAGGAATGGAAAAGAAGCACACAGGGTGAGGTGTGTTCACAATTATTTGTCATGTCAGAACAGAAAGTGATCATCAGTGCTGTTACCTTGACCTCCTCATTCCTCCTCTGGATACATGAATGGTGCAATCAGACACAGAAAAAAACAACCCCTTCACACATTTATTCGCCTTCTAACACAAACAAATATACCATGGGTCGGTTAGGTTGCAAAGCCATAAACTAGAATTGAATCATCTCTCTTGAGTGTTAACATTTGTCCTTTATCAACGCATGTTCCAATGTGTGTTTGTCCATGTGCGTTACGCTTGGATCCAGTTGTTCCTTGGAGTCTCCATCATAAATATTTGCTGGAGTTTGTATGCCAGACATGCCTTTGGGTTGCTATAAAAGGGAGAGGGGTGTGTGTTTATTCTGGGGTTGTCTTGCCTTCTTGAGTAAATTTGTAGCTGATATGAGTGTGAGATGTCCCCCACAAGCCTTTTCTGTGCTCACCCCCTAGGATGAGTGCATGTGTCTGTGTGTGTGTGTGTGTCTGTGTGTGTGTGTGTGTGTGTGTGTGTGTGATGATCTTGTTTACGTGTCCAGGCCAGTGGTTAAGGCGTGACGGATGGGGATAGGGGAGACGGAGGAGGAGAGGAGAGAAAAGACGAATGACCTGACAGCTCCCCTATTCAACTCCTAATCACTGAGGGAGCGTGGAGGCTTGTGTGTGTGACAGAGACAGCCAGTGTTTGTGTTGGGGGAAGACACAGTGTGTGATGTGCATTTGTGCGTAATACTCAGAACTGTGAGAAAGGTTTAAAATCCAAACTCAAAATCTCCTCCTGTGCTGTCTCTGATACTGCTTTTGAACCCAGTGTTGTATAAAGGAACTCCATATTTGTGTGTTGGACGGACTCTCCTCTCAGAGCTGTATGAAATGTCTCACGTGTTCTTACGTGCGATCTGTTTTCTTCATCGACATGTGACTAAACACAAAAGATTAGTATCACATTAAAAAGGCATTTTGTATGCAGGTAATCAGCCTCCTGCATGAAAGCCAAAAACAGGAGGGAGCGGAGCTGGCACTTGTGCTGCAGTGGGAAAAACAGCTCTCCTTGTCCTTGTATACCTGTTCTTTTTCAACCTGTTTGTAATGGTACATGTCTTGTCATGATTTGTCTTGTTATCTTATGCCTTGTGAGGTACTTTTGTTTGCTATAAAGCTGACTTCTTTTATGTGCTTATCTTAGTTTAAAGCTACAGTAGGCAACATTATTTCATTACTATTTTGGTTTAAACACATTTTGATCACTGCATATCCCTTACAATGTTAAATTGTAATGTTCCTATAAATAATTCCTGTGTCTAACGGTCTGTGAGTACCCATTCAGTCCGAGTCAAACAGCCAATCAACTCTATACAAACTTGCATCATTCAGATTGAACGTGACTTCTGTCGGCAGCTCTCTCTCTCTCTCTCTCTCTCTCTCTCTCTCTCTCTCTCTCTCTCTCTCTCCTTGCTCTATCTCGTCCCCTCAGTGGTGTTGAGATCACAGCAACTGTGCTGCACACACTGGATGCTACTTTTGAACTTTTTGGCATCAAAATTGATCAGTAGTCAGCAAGTTTTGATCAACTTAGAGGACAAAAAAGCACTCCGAGAGTTACAGTGACGATGGCCCGTGTGCACGGGAGGGGCTGAGGGAAGTGATGCAGAAGAGGGAAAGGTTTTTTCCATTGAAATGTTAATGTTGTTTACTGCTTCTCAAATTGTTTTAATCACATTTACATACACCTATAATAGAAACACACAGGACATTTAGTTTTTGTTCTTTAACCAATAAAAACAGGATGTACTGGACTGAACCCTGCATATGGTTCACAACATAAGACCTTCTGTCTTTAACTTTTCTTGTGCCAGGATTCATCTTTTATGTTACATTTGCTGAGAACTGTGACCTTAATGAACTTTGACATGACGCAGGGTAGTGTTTGACATAAATAAACCCTGAAATCGACCTGTCCTGTGTTTTAACTTCAACAAAGACAGTCAGCCCAAAGGTTTAAAATAGCAACATGCATGTGTGCCACAAAGCATGATATGAAATTGAGGAGGATGTGTGGGAGGATGACGAGTCTAAAATGATGTTGTTCTTAGTATTTTCTTCCTGTACCTCAGGTTGTTGTTCTTACAGTAATTTGGTGCCCATTATTGCAGCAGAAAAGAGGATTACACAACGGAAAGCGTTGAGGTCCAGATTAGTGTCAGTACAGGAGCTGGTTTAGCTGAGGCGTGAATGTGAAATATAACTGTGCTTTTTAGCAGCACTCTAAAAGCAAGAGAAAATTGCACGATTTGTTAGATACTTAAAATGTATTAGGAAAAACATGCACACTCGTCCTTTGCAAATGTGATCTGTCAAACAGCTGTACATTCTAAGTGAAGCTCCCTTGTGTCTTTACATGAGGTGAGATGATGCCCATGCGGTAAAAAAACATGACTCAGCTTTTATGTCCAGTCTATTCAAGAGTTATAAAGTTTCATATACACAGGAAACTGGGAGCAGTCGGGATGGTAACACCTGTCTGTTTTTTGCTGCTGTCTAACCCACTACTCGCCTGATTTGTTGAGTGAAAAATGACTTCTAACCCCAACGCTGACAGATTGTAGACAACGAGAATACATAAAATAGCAGGTGATATCCTGCCCAACAGCCCGTACTTGGAGATATCCAGACTGCATTTTACTGTCAGGGGTAAATTCTCTGTATATCACCCACATGGAAACTCCTCATGAACAAAAGAAGCCACACAAAAATGTGATCTTTTTTAGGGCCCGACCGTTATGGGACCGATATTGATATTGGTGAGAAAAAAAATCTGATATTGATATATCTGCTGATATCTTTCTTAGATCTATGTTCAATCTGTAGAGATAGGTAAATATTTGTATAAACATTTATTGCTTTGATTGCTGAAATGTGAATCAATCACTTGTGGAAAAGATATTTAATGAAGACAGGATGGTCACTCAACTGGAAAGTAACTGCACATGTACGTGCATCAAGTTTGACACTCTGGAGAGTGATAATGCTTGTTGTAATCCATAAAACGCCCTCTGCTGGTGACAGCAAGAAAGAGAACTGCTAGTGTACTTCAATGCTGCTCAAATAAAATGCAATTTGACTGGTGAATAAATCTAGTAATATCGGCGTTTATCCCCTTTAAAATTAGCCGACACCGATAGTCACTGGATAAGCTAATATTGGCAGATAAATCGGTCAGGCTCTAATCTTTTTAGCACATCATTTTTTTAATTTAAAGTCTAACTTACTCTACCTCGAAGTTGTTTTAAGGGGTTGTTGAGTCCTTGTTTTAGCAGTCAAGCCAACAGCCCTTCACATCAATACTTAGCTCACTATGTTGCCGTCACAATCACCAGTAAAGCTGATTGCATCAGGAGTGATAACAACCAGCTGTGAGCAGAGGAGCAATAAACTGACTACTCTGCTGATCGACAGAGTTGCTGTGAGAATAATAGTGCGAGGAACTCAGAATCCAGTGTCATTTCTTTTGGTGTATTAAATCAGTACAAGTGTTTTCTTTTGCACCAAAAAGAGGCAGTGACTTCTGACACTGAGCCCTGTGTGACTAAGTAGAATTGTGCGTGGGTGTGTGTAAATGAGAGCCTGTTCCTGCACTGATTTACATTCAGACATTTTTACTTTCCCTTTAAACTAATACATCTGGTAGGTGTGTGTTTATGTTCCTGTTTGCATACTGAGAAGTGTTTTGGAGCAGGAGACATAATTATCACCAGCAAGAAAGTGTGTGTATATGCATGTACTTTGCATGCCATGTGCAGCTGTAGCCAAGCGGTTGTTACAGGGCATCCAAATCAGGGGAGGTGCTCTACTGTGTGTGTGTGTGTGTGTGTGTGTGTGTGTGTGTGTGTGTGTGTGTGTGTGTGTGTGTGTGTGTGTGTGTGTGTGTGTGTGTGTGTGTGTGTGTGTGTGTGTGTGTGTGTGTGTGTGTGTGTGTGTGTGTGTGTGTGTGTGTGTGTGTGTGTGTGTGTGTGTGTGTGTGTGTGTGTGTGTGTGTGTGTGTGTGTGTGTGTGTGTGTGTGTGTGTGTGTGTGTGTGTGTGTGTGTGTGTGTGTGTGTGTGTGTGTGTGTGTGTGTGTGTGTGTGTGTGTGTGTGTGTGTGTGTGTGTGTGTGTGTGTGTGTGGTAGCCACAGGCATATATAATACAGATCAGCCTCATAATGAACACATTGATCTGATACAGCAGAAAGGAAAAGCACACACCTCCATGTATATATGGTGTCTATCGTCCCTCTCTGAATTCATAGCCGATGTTTGTGTGTCTGCCTTTTTCATTTACCCTCTGATTTCTTATCCCCTTCTGTGCACGTATTAGTGTGTTTGTTTACACACATAAATCATATATGAAGCTGATGTTAAAGAAGAGGGAAGATTGCAAGTCTGTGCAGGTGAAGCATCAAAGTGCCCCAAGGCCAAAAAGACTCCCACACAACTCACCGCTACATACAGAAAAACAACAACTTACTCATCAAAACTCAGAAGTCCAATCCAAAACCTGATCACCCGTTTACATAAATCTACATCAGAACAAATTAAAACTAATGACTTTTGAGAGTTATATAACATGTGTTTTTAACACAGAGGTATGTCTATGAGGTTAATGTCAGGCTACAGTAGATTAGCTTGGTTAGCCTAGCCAAACACAAGTCTGGGAATATGGAAAATGCTTGCCTGACTTATTTAAACGTATGTGATAAAACTACACAATGGGACATGATGTGTTCATTAATAAGCTGGTAGGTAGATTGTGTTGCCTCTGGACAGAAACACTAGCTAATACAATTGGTTTCCAGTCTTAAAGTTGCTGCGTGTAAATAATATGAAGCATACAGAACAACAGAGATGAGTCATTTTAATGGATGCTTATTTGTGTTTTCAGATAAAATGATGACGTAGAAAATGTCAAACTTTGCTATGCTAGCTCTTCCTCGATTGTTTGGGTCTTTATGCTAAGCTAACAGGCTGCTGGTGATACATACATGTACAAAGATGGCATTTATTCTCCTATTGAACCCCAATCAAGATGGGATATAAGGGGGATTCAAGATGGCGGCGTGGTGGACATTCCACATTGCTGAGCCCTGCTCTACAGCATTGACAGTTTTAGTTATCTTCGCACACCAAGTAACATTTGCATAGAGGCCTCAATTCTGACAACATGCCACCTAGGAAATCCAGCAAGAGTGGAAGCTCCGCTAGCCGCCAATCGGGTGCAGAGGACCAGCTGTTAGCAAGACTAGCACACTTGACAAGCAATTCTACAAATGACCGATAATGTCACAAAAGTCTTTGATGAGTCCTCTATCCCAGACACTTCAGGTGCATGCCTTGGTGCTGCAGAACTTTGGACAGAGAGCAGACGAGGCGGAGGAAAGACTTTCAAGTGTAGAAGAGGCTAGTGACCGAGCTAATCTCCAGATAGTCACAGCTTAAACCAGAAAAGTTCCATTACTCAAGTGGTTCAGCTACAGCCTGAATGAGAAAAGAAAAAAAGTATTTTTCATGTGGAAAGAGAAGATATGCTCCAACTCTTTGTTATTTATGCTTTTATGTTTTATTTACCTAACTGGTGAGGCAAAGGACAGTACGTTAAGAGATATGCTAATCTCCCGTTTGATAGATGAGGAAATCCCTATAGAGAGCGCTGTTTGCCCTTTATTTGTATTTTTGGGGGTTTTATGTTGCTCAGCTACAATCGTTAAAGGCACACTATCAATGACATTGCTTCATATTTTGGGAGACTTAATAAAAACAATACAATGCCATGGAGGGTAACATAATAATAGACGATATGTATGTGGAATATTAAAGGAGGTCAGTCACCAATTAAGACAAAAAAAGGTACTGCGAGCTTGAAAAAAGTACATGTTGACATAGCGCTCCTGCACGAGGCCCACTTAAATGATAAAGAACACTCAAAGTGTTGAACATGTGTATTTTTATTTCTTCACTGCTGAGAGCGGAGGAGTGTCTATTTTTTTTTCTATGAGTCAAATGGCATAGAAATAGATTATTCAATTAGCTTTAACAGCCAATCAAACAGTCTATAAAAGAGAGAGCCAATAATGTGTTTTGTTTTAAGTATGACATGCGGTGTCTTTCAAAGCTAACCAAATAGCTTGTCTGCGTTAGGCTGTCCTTTTGTTATTGTAAAGGAATGTACAATAGGACGTTTATTTAAATGGCCGGCTCAATTTTAATGCCCATATTTTGTCAGAAACTCTAAATGGAAGAAATAAGATGTCCCCAGGTTTCTGGAGTCCTAACTGCAGTTATAGCATCGGGCAGAAATCTCTTTTCTGTTTTGCTCCACAGCTTGTAGCCCAGGGCTTGGCAGTGCAGCTACGTGAATCCCTCAGCTCTCCTCTCGTTCTCCTTCCTGTAGCAGGAGGCTGAGAATACAGCGTCATTTTGTGTGTGTTTGTCCTGTGAAGATGAAATCCTCTCCCTCTCTTTACTGTGAATGCAGACGCCTGAAGAGATGTACCTCGCTTTGGATCCCACTTTCAATTTGTCACTATTCATTGCACTTTATTGCTTTTTAAGATTGACCAAGCAACTCCCTCTGTGGAATTCATCGTCGACTGACATATGAATTAAACATATATATATATATTTATCCCTTCTGTCCGTCCCTCATGGGAACATTTTTTTAGCAGATGCCCTCTCTTTACCCTGTGCTTCATTATTACTGTGTATATCTCATTTTGGCTCTATTGGTATGACCAACATGTTTTTATTTGCCCGAGCACATTGATCTTTCTGCTACATCTCCCTCTCTCTCAGTGCTGGTAATGAGGTGTGTGTCTGTGTGGTTTGTTTATTGCTCAACTCCCTTCTCCCAATTATGGGCTTCCTCTGTGATTGTATGCAGCAATTATTAGGAAGTCGCTCTTTGTTTTGACTGTCAGCTAAACGCTCAAATTGTGGTTGTGAATTTAGACCATCTGAGAAAGTGAAACTATTGTTTGTGCATATTCCTTAAATCTATTTGGTGTTCTTACTTCTCTTTGTTTGTAAGTGAATGATGTATTTATGGGCCTTTAAACAGATAGTGATGGGGATGGTACATCTGTAGGCTTAGACGGAGCTGCTTTATATCCCATACCAGTGCGGTCTTCAGGGACTGTTTCTGTCTAAGTTCTGAGCTCCTGTTGTACGTGTTGTGCATTTATAAATAAAAGAGATACTTGAATGCTCGGTCATGAGTGGCAGGGGTTTTCTTCTTTTTAAATACCGCTTATGACTCGGTCTCTGACATTTAGGGTCTTATGCAATGACACTTATAGCAGACTTTGAGAAATAATCCTTTCACACTGTTTACATTCCTTCACTCTCTGTCGTCCCTCGGGACATTCAGCAGTGATAAACACATCCAAAGCTGCTCCAAGAATACATTAAAATATCCTCCTTTCTCTCGTTCCTTCAACGAACACTCCTCCACCTATTTCTGCCTTTTGTTCTATTAATCCCTCTTCCTCTTCCTGTCAATCTACTTGCTCTTTTACCCCCTTCATTCACTTTCTCTGCCTTTAACAGTAATTAAAAGCTGTCTCCGACATGGCTAAGAACGGCTTACAAGAGTGAAAAAAATCAGCAACAAATCAAGTATTGAAATTAACTCCAGCAATTACATCTTTCTCTCTCTGTCTCTCTCTCTCCCTCTGTCTCCCTCTTTCCCTGTCTTTGTTAATTTACAGAGCTTAATTGGCATGATAATAGTTCTGAGTCAAACAAACAACAACAAAGTAGAAATAGAAAGTAATTACTTCTAACAGTTGACTTTCCTCCTCTTCCCTGCACGTGTGTGTTTGTCTCCTGAAGCTGAGATTATGCAGTGTTTAGCATGCTTCCTTATTTGCATTTGGTGTTCGCGATTGCAGTATTTGCGTGTTTGTAAAAGAGTGGGTAAGCTTTGTGTGCACTTTCACAGAAGACTGTTTAACACCAGCTCTTAACTGAAATGTTTTCTGCTGCTTTCTTTTCTATCAAGTGATTCACTCGCAGAGTAGGACCTAAGAACGCACTAAGTGATTGTTGCCTTCACTGCTTTTTCTATTTTCTTGTGCTTGTGTGCTTGCATTTACTCTGTTTGTGCAGGAGGTATTAACTTTGTTTTTTTCATCTGCTTCTCCTTTTCTAGACCAACATCCCATTCCTCCAGAATGTTTTCTCCAACCACCAGTTCCTCCACTCCACCGTGGACACCCAGTTCATCGACGAGAACCAGGACCTGTTCAACCTGAAACCGACGCAGAACAGAGCCCAGAAGCTCCTGCACTACCTGGGTCAGTGTATAAGCAGCACTTTCACATTTACATTACACACATCTCAACAAAGGTTAAAACATTTCAAATTTCAATGATCCAGACACTTTCAATCAGCAGTGGTTATCAGACCAGCAGCCCAACAACCACATATTGACTATCAATTCCTACTTGTTAGTGAAGCTTTCATAGTCTTCTGAAGAGCCTTTAACCAGGAAGTATCCAATCCAATCCAACTTTATTTGTTAAGCACTTTAAAACAACCACAGTTGACCAAAGTGCTGTACAATAAAATACATAACAACTCACATGAAATAAAAAACTATATAAAATACAGAAAATAAGTTAAAAGACATAAAACATGGGTCAAATTAAAAGGCACGCAGTAAAATAAATAAAATAAATACAATCGACGTCTCACTAAGTGTCGAAGGCCAAGGAAAAAAGATGCGTCTTAAGACCAGATTTAAAAACAGACAGAGAAGAGGCCTGTTTAAGGTGCTGAGGCAGATCGTTCCAAAGTTTTGGAGCCGCAACAGCAAACGCACGATCCCCTCTGAGCTTCCGCCTGGTTTTAGGCACCCTCAGGAGCAGCTGATCAGCTGACCTGAGAGTGCGGGCGGGCGTGTAAGGGTGTAGAAGCTCAGAGAGGTAGGGCGGGGCAAGACCATTGAGAGATTTAAAAGCAAATAAAAGAATTTTAAAATGGATCCTAAAATGAATGGGCAACCAGTGGAGTGAGGCTAAAATGGGGGAAATGTGGTCATATTTACGAGTGCCAGTTAAAAGACGTGCAGCCGCATTCTGTACCATCTGGAGACGGGCGATGGAGGACCCACTAACCCCAACATATAACGAATTGCAGTAATCCAGCCGAGTGGTAACAAAGGCGTGAATCACCGTCTCAAAGTGCTGCCTCGAAAGAATTGGCTTTATTTTGGCCAGCTGCCTCAAATGAAAAAAGCTCGATTTAACAACAGCCTTAATCTGGCTGTCGAGCTTAAGCTCAGGGTCCACTTTAACCCCTAGGTTCGTGATGGACTGCTTTGAATACTGGGCCAAGGAACCCAGATCTACAGGGGGGGTCCCAGTGGTACCACCGAAAACCATCACCTCTGTCTTTTTATCGTTAAAATTTAAAAAAAAAAAAAAAGAAGTAACACACTGTATGTAACAGCTGAGCTGACCATAGAGATTTCAGTGAAGGGACCTCTAATGAAAAGAATTATGAAATTCTGGCTTTGGTGTAGAACAAGAGGCATACTGTGACCTTTTAAAGCATGTACCCGTAATGGCTCTAATAACAGCGTTGACATTAGAAATTACATTACATTGTTAATTGGGTTAGTAACTTGAAGTGGTATAGATATGACCCCAATTTTAAGCTGTGCTGTATAATAAGGGTACAAAAAGGGACAGAAATGATCAGTTCTTTACGGTATTTCCCAAGTTGTGTAAGACAGTTAAAACCTAAAGTTAAGGAAAACTATGCTCTCTAAAGACATGCAACAAAAAGGAATACTTATACACAGGGCAGTACAAAAAAACACACTGAAGAAGACGATTTGTCTGCACACTTGCTCCAATGCCACAAAACGTTTTTTTCAATCACAACATTTCGACAAAAGGGACAGTTCTCCTTCAGGTGAAAAAAATGTGAACCACAAAAAATGATATATACTGTATATCTTCTTCAGTCTTGAAACACATGCAGCCATGGTCCTCTCTTGCTTTCGGCTGCTTTTTTTTCTGACCCCCACTGACTGTATCTGACTGTTCTCTGTTTTTGTGACAGGTCATGTGATGGTAAATGGACCAACCACACCCATCCCGGTCAAGGCTAAACCCTCCTCCATTGACCCCGTCATCCCTCCTGTCAAATTGGGTATGTCAATCAAATGCACCTCAGCCAATCATAAAACATAGCTTTCACACAGTACTCCCACTTATTTTGCTTAACCAGTTACTACTTAAAACAACTTCTTCATTCAAGAATCAGTAGATGGTTTATCATTGCAGCTAACCTTTAAAGGCATTCTGTTCCACTAATCATCAGCAATGAAGTAATGAAATAAGTCTGTATTTTCACAGAGCAGTTCAATGTGTAGGGCAAGGTGTCAACGAGACCAGTAACCGATAATCTAATCCTACATTTAACCCATTTAAAAAGAAGTGTTACATCACTAGAAAATGCAATCGACTTTTGCCTCAATGATTTCACAATGCATCATCCTTACCACGTTTATTACATTTGGACTAATTTAGCAAGGCGCTCCCACTGCAAGGGTTAGCGGTTCCATATCCCCCGAGGCACCCATGCTAAAAATGTAAACACTTGTGGATCCGTAGGGCACTTTGGATAAAAGCACCCAGCGAATGACAAATGGGCTGTCGAACAGTCTGATAGCTGTAGGCGGAGAGGCCTTCCTAAATGGCTCAGTTTAGCTCTCGGGGAGGAAAAGGGTTTTGGCCCAGAGTGCTCTGTTGAGCTGTGAGTACAGTGAAGCGAGGGTGCAGTTCATTCTTTGCGAAGGCTGGGGTTCTGTGATTCTCCCCCTTGCTCTGCACCAGCACCCCTAGAGTCTCACAGGAAAGGCCAACGGCCAGACTGGGCTCTTTGATGAGCTTGTTGAGCCACTTAGACTCTGGTGTCGAGCCGTCTGGGTTTTTATTGTTGCACACACGCTAGAGTGTCTTAGTGAATTTTAAGATTTGAACTAAAGCTGAAATATTGATTAAGTACTTGCTTATAAAATTATGACGAGATGTGCTCAGTTTAACTATTAAATATAGAAAAATGTTTTTGTTTGACTTTATTTCATAGCCTGTCCCTGGCAGTTTTACAAGGGTAAACTTTTTTGTCCTTTTCCTCTGTACTCAGATTTTTTTTTCTGTTAGGGGGGCAGCCAGTAGGCATGTATGCAGCTGCTTCTTTTGACAGGAACAAAACTGTCAGGGCTGCATCAATCTGACAAGTTTATCAGCACCCTGTTCTGCCTCAGTGCATACCCCTGTGTGCCCGGTAAATCTGAATTTATGACAAATAATGTGAATAATATGAATCATAATCAGGCATTACTAATCAAATCTGATATCTTTAAAAGAGTGTGACAGAGTGGAAAAGAATCTGCAGTGTTTGGGTACGTCTGCATGTGAGAGTGAATGGTACCAACCACATCACTGCTTGCTTTATGCCTATTTTGTGTGAAAGCTTTTGTTACCTCCCCGTTTTATCTCAAGATAGCAAACACACACATGCATGTAGATAGAAAAGTCACACAGTTATGCACAAACTGGCACAGGATACTGAGCAGGCACTCCCTTTGTGTACATACCCCAACTTTCCTACTGTACGAAGCAGACGAGGTAGTTGTATGCAGCACAGGCACGCACAGAGGCATACCTAAAGCCTAGTAATGAGATTTGTAATGTGCTTATATCTCTTCTCTCATTCAGTGGAGGGATTGAGAGAAGAGAGGGATTAGGCCTGTATTATCACACTCTGTGGAGGGAGGGAGAGGGCCATAGAAGGAGAAAGGGGTCATGACAGAGGCAGAGAGAGAAAGCTCAGGCGGTGTAGAGGAAATAGTCAGGGTGACGTAGTGACAGGTATGAGGATGTGTATAGGTAAATTGATCAAGATAGATATACAAGGTAAGGAAGGGAAACAGAGTAGGTGTATAACTGCTCATCCCACTGAGGAGAGACAGCAAAGATCCCAATGACATTGTCACATCTCAAAAAGATCAAACCCCTAGATAAGAATTAAGAGAATAAATATTCTGGAGGTGTTCCCTGAACGCTGAGGCGAAGAGGCAGAAAGTATTCCTGAAAAGCCTGGCTAAGGATTTCATGAACCTGTTAAGAATTCATAGGCCATTACTTTCTAATTAGATGTGGTTGTCTAAAACACTGATTGCTGGCAGTCCATCGATGTGAAGAAATACACCTTGTTGCAATTATAATCTGGATTTATTTAATAGAGGACATCTAGAGGTTAATCACCAGATGCCTGTGAGCTAGCTTTAGGAAGAATGTCTAATAAAAATGATGGACTGTCGTTCTCCCAGCTTAGTTGTGAGCTGTATTTCCATTAAAGCATTAAAAGACGGGCAGTTTGAGGCAATATGCACGGCCTGTACAAGCATGCACTCTCTGCCTTAATATATTCTGTTTATGTATTCTTTCTTACCCTGTGTGCTTCTAGTTTTTCATGATTTCATTAGCTATCTTCAAACAGAAAAGACTGCGTTATGCCTCCTTGTATTATTTTATACTTTTGTTTTGGTCCGTGGCTTTAAAGGACTCAAACTGTCTTAAATGAGGCTTCCTGGAAGCAGGACATATTTTAGATCTTCTTCAGGTGTGTGTACTGTAAAGTTATTTTATGAGTTCTTTGTTTGTTTCCCCCCCCCCCCCCCCCCCCCCCCACACACACACACACACACACACACGCACACACACACGCACACACACACACACACACACACACACACAACAGTGGAGGAAAACAATTTCTGCTCTTAAACAGATCGACCAGTCAAATGTTGGCAGGCTGTATTGTGTTTAAAAAACACCTAGCTGCAGTTTCAGAGAGGAGTATATTTTATGAATTCAGAATAATTTGACACCTGTATCAGAAAACAGGCTGAATATTGGTTTTTACATGTCATACCAGCACACAGCTTCATTGATTAACTCTTTCAGCATACCTGACTTTAATTAAGCTCTAATTAGCCGTCCCACCAGGATCTGCCAATTAAACGGTTCCCTAACACAAAGATACCAGACAGTTAAGCTTCTTCTTGGGAGGAAGATGTCAGCTCAGGACAGCGACAAGGCAAGCAGTTATTACTCTGAGATTATCGCCTACACAGATTGCAAATAAAGGGAAATACCTCTGAGCGCTGGGGCTCGCTCTATTTAGTCATATTAGCCGCTAGAGCTGGAGGAGAAGAGCAGCAGACTGAAGAGAGGACCAGACAGGTGACGAATGTCAAGGAAAGAGGTATGAAGTAATATCAGTCTGGGAGAAGGAGGAGTGAAGTGAGTGCGAAGAAGCTGGGGGAGTGGGACAGAGGTGCTTTCAATGCAAAGGAAAGAGGATGTTTGCGTGTAAGTGGGTCAATCGTCAAGCACAGCAACTACTATCCGCTTGGGACTGGTATCTCTTTACTATTCTTCGTGTTTTCTCTGCGCGATACAATGGCACTCGAATCCACTCAAACTCTGACTGCACTTCTCTGGGAAACTGTCACATACATGGGCCATTGTTTAGGTGCTGTAGTCTCACTACAGGTGCCCTCATTTTCTGTCTTTTGTGTTAAGACATACGTCAAAAACAGCACAGCTGGTTAAACATAGAAAGCAGGACTGCATGAAAAAATGGAACGTAAGACTTGAACTATGAAATATTTTTTCTGTGGACAGATCTTGATAAGTTCAAAGTGTCTATTTGCTGCAGCAGTGTGATTTGACAGAGCTCATTAAGTCTGTGTGAGCTCATTTTGTGCTTGTGCATATGTTGACCTATGCATCTACATCAGTGTGTGTGGAGGCCATTTTGCCTGTGCTTTGGAGACAATTATAGCAGAGATCATTTGTTTTAAAGGATGTGGCACAACAATAAAAGGTTAAGAGCAAATACTCAACTACACAGAGAGTGAAGAAAAGGAGGGGGGTAAGATGAGAAGGGGGAAAGGGATTGGAGGACAAGCAGGCAGGCAGATATTAGCTCATTAACTCGTCTAATTGATTGATGATTGTACACATTTCAGTGAAAAAAAATAGATCCCAATTCCACTTCCAATGTTTTAATGCCTCTAGTTGTGCTGCTGTTAAATTGCAAAGCATGTCGAGGAAAGATAAATGAGGTAAAAGAAGAGGACTACTATACAAGCCTCAGTGAGGACTATACATGAGTTTTAACACCCTTCTCTGGTTTTGGACCTTGGTCTAGACCAGTGGTTCTCAACTCATCTAGCCTAAAGACCAACCAGCAACACCTTCATGAGAAAACTGACCCAAATTTCTTGAAATTTTTAAAGTGATCAGATTTTTGGGGTGAAAAATGTTGCAGTTTGGAACTCAGACGGTACGAAACATTTAACAGAAGCAAGAAACTAAACTAAACAAACACGTTTACAAAGCGCTTCACAGACTTTCTGATACTTTCACGACCCACTGATAACATCGCCGCGGCCCACTTTTGAGTCCCGACCCACCAGATGAGAACCCCTGGTCTAGACCAACGTTTGGCACAGACTCTCAGGAAATGTGAGGGCTATGCCAATCCAGTCTTCAAGACAGACTCATTGTGGCTGCCCGATAGACTTAAAATATGTTGCATGTTTAGGATTTTAATTTGAATGATTATGTAAATACTTTTTCCACAGACCTGCTGACCGTCTTGACAAGAGATCGTAAACACCATAGCCCTTGGGGCCAGATAAAGCTAGCATACTTCTGTAAAGAGATATTAAAACTAGAGGTTAAAACCTTATCCTGAGCTCTCGCTGAAGAAGAGAGTTGAAGACCTTTTGTCTCGCCTCTTGCCAACTGTTCTCACATCCAGACGTTTTTAGCCTTAAGCTCTGGGTTTTCCTCACTGCCAAGCATTAGCGATTTGTTGCACCATGTCAGTATCCATTTGTCTTCATTCTTTATATCTTCTGGTATCTTTCTGGTTTTATTAGATTACCAGATCAGCTTGTATAGAGCATTGCTCCCTCTGAAACACCCAGTAGTCTTATCTTATAAGATCCTAGGGTCACATGCAGTTATTTTCAGACCTTTAGTGTGTGCACGTTTTTTCATGCGTGTGATGCAGCCCCATTTCCAATCCAGTTTTCTTTTTGAAACTCCTTTATTCGAAGCCTACTGTAGCTTTGTATTCATTTAGCCTGGCTAATATGTAAACATATAAAACAACAACATTATATAGAACATGGACTAAAAGGGCGAGAATTATATGACTTCTAAGTCTATCTAGCGTTACCAGCCAGATGTGGAATTTCAATATATACCTTGTTAAATGTAGGACAGCCTGAAACCTCCTGATTGCTGGTTTTGTAAGACAATGGGGATTTGAAACCAGGACCAGATAATGGTAGAATATAAGAGGTGCATGACAAGTGCAAAAGCAGACATTCTGGATTCAATTCGCCCT
This sequence comes from Tautogolabrus adspersus, assembly GCA_020745685.1. Lineage (NCBI taxonomy): Eukaryota > Metazoa > Chordata > Actinopteri > Labriformes > Labridae > Tautogolabrus > Tautogolabrus adspersus. Next base: position 13,209,237 of record CM036556.1, on the reverse strand, counting down.
GAGGTGGAAACCATTCAGTACCAAGCTGGTTTTCTTGTCTCACTGAACAGTAGCTACTTACTTTATATAGAAACCATTGCACATATGAGTCACTGTCAGCAGTAGAAATCCATTTTCACAAATCAGTGGGTGGTGTGTCTAATAAGCCAGCTGCTGCTGAGCTTATTCCTTTTTATAGTTGATCGAATTGAGCTGAGGGCGATTGGAACAGCAATGAGAGGAGATGGCGACCACCTCATTAGCAGAAGTTATGACAAGCCCTGAACTTACTAACGACACAAACTGGAAAGTGAACTCTGTGTAAATAACATCAGTTTACCTGCTCACTTGGCATCTTGTTCTACTTGTGGAATCAAATTCTCACCAGAGTCTTAAGCAGTCTGAAGTCAAAACTCCAATTCTGATTGGATTAATAAGGGGCTACTCATCTAAATAAATGCTAAAGGTAAGGTTAATAACTTACCTGCACAATCAGAGATTCCGTTTTTAAACTTTACTCTATCATCCGATATTTATTTTTCACAAATTGCTTTCTCTCATAATTAACAACAAACCTGTTTCACCTTCATTAGCCCTTTGAGTCATTCTCCTCAATTAACTTCCTGCTGTACCCCGTCTCTTTCTCTCCCACCTTTAATTTTAGGCGACCCTCCTCTTGGCTTCCGGGACGTTTTGCTGCGTGACGGTCCTGAGGGGTTCGCTAAGGCTGTCCGTGCCCACCAAGGTCTGCTGTTAATGGATACAACCTTCAGGGATGCCCATCAGTCGCTCCTGGCAACAAGGGTTCGCACCCACGACCTAAAGAAGATCTCGCCTTTTGTGAGCCACAACTTCAGCAACCTTTTCAGCCTGGAGAACTGGGGAGGTGAGTTTCTAAAATGCTTTAATGGTGATCTTTTGGACATTCAAAATCCATGATGTTTCGCCTCACTGTGTATGTAATATGTACGTCAACACACAAGTAGGAGAGAGGAGAGGTGAGTGGCACTGCCAGGCAGAGAGCAGGGGGAGCGTGTGTGCGTGCGTGCGTGCGTGCGTGCGTGCGTGCGTGCGTGCGTGCGTGCGTGCGTGCGTGCGTGCGTGTATGAGTCCATGGCCTGTCAACATTTGGTTTGTGATTTAGTGTTTTGAAATGATTTTGAATGTGATAAGTTTTAAAGCACAGGGACATTAAAGCAACAGCCTGTTTTCAGTGCACTTCCCATGCACTGTTGTAATAACATACTGATTTATTAAATCCATCAAGTAATCTGAAAAAAGAATCAGTAGATTGATCCATTATTAAAACAAGTCATTTGCAGCGCTTATTGTAAACACTTTAGTTTCTGCACAGAACAAACTGAGGCCACATGCAACGCTAAGCTAACATCTTCTCGCTATAACTACTGTTTTTTTAGCACACAGACACAATGGATATCAAGTTTATACATATATATATACACAATGAACTAAAACTACTCCACCATTTTGTGGCCAAAAGACTCTCGATAACCGAGATCAAACCTGTAATAGGCGATCTCATTAAATCAGTTGTTAAAAAAAGGCATGAATGTCCCTTGTTCTGATGGCTATCACGTTAATTAAACGCTTTGTGTGTGTGCGCCCCTGTGTTTTAATTTGTCTGAACAGCCATGCCTGTTCTTTCTATTCTCTCCCCTCTCTTGCCGTAGATCTGTGTCATGTTTCATTGATGAGACTGATTGCACTTCTTTGTTTTTCTCTTTTGAGCCGTGGAAATCAGGCGCCATTGAAAACACATCTCATACCTCCATCTCCCCTCTGAGGAGTTTAGCCTTTAGCAAGTTCCCTCAGAAGACAATGGCCGTACCTTTCCCCCTGCTCTACAGTGAATAGAGGAAGGCATTATTGAAACTTCTTGGTGCATGAACAGTCAAATAGTGTCCCTGTATAATATGCAATTACTGTGAAAAATTGGCGAGAGAATAAAAAGATGTGCCTCATGTTTGAACAGTTGGCAACAAGACCAATTATCAACACTTCTTTATAATGACACTACGTAAGGCATTGTGAACTGGTTTCAAAGAGTTCATTCATTTTGACAATCAAACACTTTAAACAAACATTTGTGTCCAGTGAATATTTAATTTAACGCTCAATTATTGTCAACTACTCAGAGTGATTGGGCTCATATTTGTAGTGCTTTGAGTTGACGAGCAGAACAACACAAGCCTTCAGTGAATAGTCTGTCTCAGACAGTTTACGCATGAAGATGAAGAATGTCTGGAAAATATAAAAAAACACAGGAGAGACTGTCCAGTGAAACCTCACTGGTGCTGTTACCCCTTTCTCACACTAAATTCCTCCCAGTAGCCGATCATTATGCACCAGTTAGGGGGAAGCAATATATTTCATTACTGTGGGAGAGCACATCTCATATTAAGCAACTGTCTACTCACCTCGTGTTTGAGCTGATAAAAAAAGGTTACGGCGAAAGTAAATCAGTGAGGAGGGATTTCAATAGAACACTTTCCGACTTCCATCTCTCCATACATCCAGATGTTATTATGAGACTGACCAAAGAAGGATATGAATTCAGCTAATTCATATTTGAGGAGTAGCATTTAGAGTTTATCTTTGAGGAGCGACTTAAAGACCTGCTGTGAAAAAGCCTTTCACTGTGGAGGAAGTCTCTGAATAAGTGCCAGGGACTCATTATACAGTTTGAACTGGTTCTTAGAGGGGGGAAAGTGCTCTGATGAAGGGACATACATGCTTCAGTGCTTTATTTAAGGAGTTAAAATGCTGTTTACCATCATGTGTAATAATGAATCACACAACCTCATGAATAGCCCTCCTTCTCAGAATCCTCCCCCTGTACTGCAGCGTTTCACTAACGGTCTAAACACAGTCCTTGTCTTTCTGTTTAAAGCTGACGTGAGGAGTTTTCAGCTAGTTATGAAACAGGCTGAAATGTATTAAGATGCCTCTTTATGACAGACTCGAGCAAAAGAGAACATCAGTGAAGCGATTGACTTTTTCTATATAGCTCTTTTAATGCCTGTAAACACTAAACTTGGCCTTCTAATACAGAAGGTTTCTCATACCATTTCTCTTGGCTTTAACTGCATGACAATCAGCCTACTGAAGGACCATTTACTGATTAACATTGAGCATGTGAATGTACTAATTCATTTGCATCCCCCTCTATCCCACTTTCCATCCCCGACACAGTGTCTGCAGAAGGCTGTTCAACACGAGTCTGGTTCTTCTGTCGTTCTTCTTTGCCACTGTAACTTTACTAAATGTTGCTTAGTGCTCATGGTGGATTCAAGTTTGGGTCCTTGTAAATAATATAACAAGGAGTAAGGTCTAGACGTGCTCTTTTTGTAACATAAATAAAGATTTATTGATTGAAGTGTCCTGTTTTCTAAACTGAGAAAAGGCTTTAAAAACCAGAATAAAAAATCTAAACCCTGGTTCCATTGAAGTGCTGCAGCCAGAGATTAATCAGCAGTGGGTAGAAGCTTTAAAAGTAAAACTATGGGTGGGTTGTAATTAGCTCGAGTACGAAAGATTCAAACACACTTTAAGCATGGATTGGGCTGAAACAGTAGACGCGTCGTGAAAAAATAATGGTAAAGTCGTCACTTTCTTCCTCGTACCCCCGACAGAATATTTTTCAGTACGAGATGTAATTATGCTGAAGTTAAGACTCTTAAAGAGAGCATTTGCTGCACAGAATCTCCAAGTAAACACTGCAGATGAATCTGGTCTGTGAACTGAATGCATGATAAAACAGCAATAGAAGAGTGGATACATCTTCCTTTGTGTCTCTCCTCTAAACTCTCTCATAAAGCGCTAATGTTTGAGCTGCAGCGGGGTTCCAGTCTGAAATCTTCCGTCAATGAAAGCTCCTGAAGTTCAAACAGTCTTCTGTCTTCATAATGTCAGAGGAAGTGAATGTGTGCTTGTCTGTCTCCCATTTAAACAACGACAGCAAAGAGTACATCACCGAAATCAAATGTAAAACACGAGTTGGGGAAGTTTGAACATCTCCTGACATGATGATTCTGTAATGCGCTCATATTAGGAGCTCAGATTGTCTGTCTTAGTTAAGAGAAGTTGTGGAGAGCGTGTGAATCATCAGAAAGAAATGTAATATTCTGGAGGATCCTCTTGAGGCGTCGGTTCTTCCTGCACGATTCGATGAAGAGTCACAGAAAACAGACTAGTACTTTCTCATCATTATTGAAACGACTTAAGGCAGGATCAATTCTAGAAAGAGATATGCCCCTGAAAGCTTCCTTTAAAAGTCTGCTTTATCAAAATACTAATAATAATAGTCCTTGTTTGCATATTCATATTTATATGTTAATTTGAGCATTTCAAAAACAGTGCTAAATTTGCTGGCAAGCCTTTAGACATGAAATGTTTGAACATGACAGTAAACGTTTATTTCAGTTGACTGTTCAGACTTTTATTTCACATAAAAAGAGTCAATATGTTGACTTTTTTTATTTTTTCAGAAAACACCCGTAGTGAGGATGCATTCGCTCAAGTTCCGCAACTTTCTCTCTTAAATGCAATTAAAATATTCACAGTGTTTATTTTCTAATGGAAGCCAAACAAGCGTACGTCTCTTCACAATTCAAAGCGTTTGTCGATTTCTTGATTTCGAATAAAGACTTTGAGCAGGTCTCGTATAAAGCACCTGCTCCTCATCTTACGTTGAAACAGGTAAAAAGCTGTCGGCAGAAGAAAATCCTCAAGGAAATTCTTTAATAGAAAGCCCTTAAACGCTGATTACAGGAATTGGATAGTCTTATTTTAGCATTAAGAGAACAACTAAACAGTTGAGGAGGTGGCAGAGAAGTCTCTTGTCCCTTTATACCTCATTGTACTGTCTGAAGCAGTGCAAACAACAGACGGTGTTTTTACCGATTCAAATGCCCTTTTAACATTTCATTGTTTCATTTGAAGACCACCTGGCTGATAGTTTATTCTTCTCCGCTGCAGTCTCTCTGATTTTATGAACAGTGACGGATGAGTGTCTAACACAAACTGTGATATTTCATTGGGCTGTAAACACATTTCTTGAGTCTCTCTGTAGATTGCCTTTTTAAAATGTCTGTGTAGCACTGTCGTTTGAAAGTGCTACAGTATAGAAATACAGTTTAAAAAAGGTATTGTCAGTGACTAAGCAACAGGGGCTGATCTCCAGGCTTGTAGTAACATTGTGTGATTGAAGTGTTTTAATACCTCTGGTTCCTTTCTTTGAATAATGCAGCTCAGCGGACTCTTTCCCTAGAGCAGCGTTTTTCAAACTTGACCAGCAGGAAAGCACATCATTGCTGCGGAGCTTTTAGGGCCACAAAGAGCTGCAAATAGCTCCTACATCCACAGCTTGATACTTACAGATTTCAATTACAATGGAGTAAACTAGTCATGCACTCCTTTTCTTCCACTTAAATGTTACATTATTTATTGCATTGTTAATCGCTTTATGCAGCTGGCAAAGAAATATTTAGATTACTTTCGCTTTACAACTCCCCTTTGTGTTTCTTCCTTATTCAATGTGCGTGCCCTGCTGTCTTCATCAGTAGTATGTTTCATTAAGTTGCCTGTAAACACAACTCCACGTTTAAAGTTTTTTTATTTCACCCATGATCTGCTCTTACGTCCTCCTGAGGAGGAAGCTTGTTAATAATGGGGCGTATCAAAAGGAGCTAAAACACTGATAGTTGGGTAATGTTCCCAAAATTACACAAACAGATGACTTTACATAACAACAACATGAAGTCGATTATTTAGACCATTTATGTCTGCTACATTCCTGCATCCTTACTTGTGCCCTTCCTAACACAGACTTTGTCAAATATAAAGTCCCAAGCCCAAGCACTCACCACAGGCATTGACTCAGGCTTTATCTAGACCTTCCAGAGTAACACAAGACATCAAACAATTGTCTTAAATGGTAAAAAGACTTGAGCTTGTACAGTATAGCTCCTTTCTCGTCTTCTGACTACTCAAAGCGCTTTTTACACCACATGTCACACCTACACATTCACACCTCAGACATTCACACACTGATGGCAGAGGTTGCTATGTAGTGAGACCATCAGAAGTAACTAATCCATTCATACGCATTCAGGATTAAGTGTATTGCCCAAGCACACATTGGACATGTTGCTGCAGGAGCTGGGGATCGAACCCTTGACCTTCCGGTTGAGACGACAACTCTACCAACTGAGCTACAGCCGCCCGTCTTTAGAGGCTTCATACTTCTCCTGATGACTTGACTTCAACTGAAAGTCATTGAAGTGCCTCTTCAATAAGAGATTGTTGTAGCCAATGACAGTGTCTCGTGATGTTGGTTTATAATATTGTTTGTTTCCATCCTTCATTCACTCAGCTTTCAGTAGCCAAAGTTCCCTGATTCACTTCATGCCAGCCATGCTCTCGCTTCATATTGATTCAAGCTGCAAAACACAAATGAGAGAAGCATGCTGCAGTTAAAAGTTCAGCTGTAACAAACACTGTCCCACAGTGACGGCTACTAACTCTGCCTTTAAAGAGTCCCTCATAAATCACTGTATGACCACAGGAGAAATAACTAGCCTGCCTTTTTTTGATAACAGGTCCCTATACAATGCTTTTATTGCAAAGTGATCACAAATCGAGGATTTTACACTCTGCTGGGCTTAAATCACTTACAACCAAATAAATCACTGAAGGGAGATGACCACGTGAGTATTGAACGATGTTTCGCCGACATATAGTCCCTATGCAGGAATCTTTTTTCACACAGGGGGATCTAAGATAGGGAATATTGCTTTCACATGTTTCTGCCGCTTAAAGGCAGAATGAATCATTGAAGAGATTAAGCCCGTGAGAGGCCTTTGAGGATTAAGTCCCTTCCTGATATAGCGTTCCTCCCTACACCATCGGAGATACAGTAATTTGAAATGGGTCACATAAAGTATGTATATGGTTCCCTGTATGTGGTTAACAATGAGCACATTTATCAGATGCTAAAGCAGCAGATTGTTAATTACAGTACATGATCGTTCTGGTGTGAGCAGATTATTCTGCTCTGCTCTAATCAGTGATTCAGAGAACCTTTTGTATGTATGAAGGGATGTGATGTTTTTCTCCAGGAGAGGCAGACACATAAGCACGAAAGTCTCGCCAGTGAATGCAAATCAACCAGTGGAGAGCTATAAAGAGCATCATAGATGACATCAAAATTGATCAGGAAGGATAAACTGTCTGATGCATCGGCGTAATAATTGCACACTTAAGCAAAAAAAAAGGCTGATAACTACTGAAATATGTGTGTTTCTGTAACTCAATGATTCAAATTATAGAAATGAATCACTTTTATTCATCATGGGCTTTCCTTTATTGGCTCAACAGCATGAAATAGAAATGTATTTTAGAGAACTTTATTTCCTCACCAGGGGAAAAGTGGATGGAGTAAAGACTTGGAGTAAACAGTTTTGTTATTGAGTTTTGGATCAAATCTACTTTTACATAACATTCTTCCAGAAGATGTTACAGGCTCATATTTTCCAGCAACACCTATTCTAGGAGACAGTTTTCCCCACAATAACTCTTTTTTTCCCTCCCTCGCTGTCTTTAAGCATTACATGGGGTGTTGAATACAATGTCGGCAATCGTGGGCGTTGCGTAAAAGGGCTTGTTTCCATCTTTCCCTCTGATTTAATTTAGTTCATCTTCATGACAGATTGGAGGCTGCCTTTCTTCCCAAATAGACGCAGTGAATACCGCAGTGTCTAATGTTCTGCAATGTGCGACCAGCTGTCAGTCTTCATTCCTGTTATCAAACTATTAAAGTCAATTCTGCCATCCCGGATGACTTCCTCCCTCAGCATCGTGGTTCTCTATCTCACGTGCCATAAAAAATTCATACTAATTTGTTTAACATCAGATAGGGTTGCTTGAAGTCTTTTCCACTCTCACCAGTAAGAAAAAGCTGACATCGGCTCAAATTGAAATCAGAGGGGATAAAAAATTGATAAAGAGCACAGTTTTTTTTCTGAGGCATTCCTAGCCCTCAAAGAGTGGGGAACAAGCAGCTGTGCTTTGTATTCTCCCCATGTCCAAATGTACGAGTTCTCCCAGAATGAAATTTAATGATGGCACTGTTGGATCAGCAGAAAACCACTGGAGGCTTCAATATTTCTGGCTGATATGATAAACGGGTATGAGATCCGCTAATCTACTCCCCCCAGAAAGGGAAATGAGAGTTTGCTATCTTGTTTTTTTTTTTTTTTTTGCCTTCTCCACTGAAACATTTCTTAGATTGTAAAGTGACTTTAGAATCAAACGATGAAAGTCTTAGAACGAACAATGAATGTGCAAGTATCATGAGATTTTATTTGAGCATCCATTAGTGTGTGTTTCACTGTATGTGTGCCATCTGTGCGGCTTGTGTAATGGGATCAGTTTGAAATATTACTTTCTGTGTCTCATATTGAGATCAAAGTCAGGATGACAGATGAGTCTTGAGATGACAACTGAAATAAACCACCACCCTTCTCCCCGTGTGTGTGTGTGTGTGTGTAGGTGCTACCTTTGATGTGGCCATGCGCTTCCTGTCAGAGTGTCCATGGAAGAGACTCCAGGAGCTCAGAGCTTTGATCCCTAACGTCCCCTTCCAGATGCTGCTGAGAGGGGCCAACGCTGTGGGCTACACAAACTACCCTGATAACGCTGTCTTTAAGTGAGTCACTCATACGCACACAGACACACTTCTACATCTTATACCTACAGCTTCCACTGCAAAGATACATTTTGTCTCAGACTCTACTTGTGTAGAGTTTGTGTTGTGAACATTTCTCCCAACTTGAAAATAGAACATTCTAAATTAGTTTTTTTATTTGCATACAGTGACAAGTGGCTAAGATGACGTATTTGTCAGACCACATGAATGCAATGAAAAGAAGCTCATATTCATTCTGAACAACGGATTACACATTTTTAAACTAAGGACGAGTTAAGCAATCAATTTCACGAGTCATGGCAGCCTCTTCACCACTCCGTCACATTCCTGTTTGGTGACGTTATGCCACTGTCGGGGCGACACGTCAAGCAGCTCTGCTTTGTTGATCACCAAATCATTAAGTAGTAAGAGGTGTCCCTGTGTTGAAATTCAACATGCACTAGAACAGAATGGCTTCCATGTTTGTAGAGATGCTTGAATTTCTTTGAGGTAAAATGATGCAAATCAAAGACCTAAATGAGAAGATTTTATCTTGAATTTTGGAGCTCATTTGAATCCATTCACAAACCTATAAATAGCAGAAGCAGAAATAGAATCATTTTGCGGTGATCTCTTAATTGAATTTTCCAGAGCTGTAGCCCTGATCTTCCTGAAGCCAGCTGCTGCTGCTGTTCCTGCTCCGTCAATCATATAATTATCAAAATGATCCCTGACTGGGTTGTCTCCATAGGAACAACGTTTGTGTCCATCAGTTGAATACAGATTCTTTTTATTGCAGTGGCCTATTCACAGACAGGGCTATAGCATGAGTTGAATTTTAAATGGAAGAGAAAATGATTGCCATCTGTGAGTAACAACATGCAAAACTCTGTGAGACCAGATGAGGGTAATTACTCCAAACAAAAAGGGGCCAAACAGCAGCAAGCTGAAGCCACGGGACATCCCTTTTGGTGGCAGACAAGTGTTGTGTCTTTGCCATACTACTCTATTTCCAAAAGGTTTTTTTGTAATTGTACATTTTATAGTTATCGTTAAAATAGTTGTTAACATGATTAGGGCTCATCTTTTATTTGTTCCTCAGTATAACTGTCTGTAGTTAAATGTCAGATTGGAGTTTGGGCATCAAAACAAACATGGCTGCTCTGATAGAATGTACTATGTGTGTTTCTTATGATCTGTTAACATTTTCTGCAGCTTTTTGTAGCTGTGCAGATCATGATTTGTGAGTGATCACGGAGGCTGATGACGTTGTTGTTCAGTGTGGTGAAAGCCCATATGGGCAGAACAGCATGACAATTAAACAATCCATCTCATCCCTCTGTTAATATAATGCAACGGATTTATCTTAACTTGCACTTTTGTACTTATCTCATTTGCTCTTTCTAATCTGAAACAACTTCTGGATACTTTGAGATCATGAATTGTTGACTTGAAATTAATCTTGATTAGTTTAGTGTTGACAGTATTTGTCATTAAAGATACATTTAGCCTAATTCATCTACAGTACATTATAACACTGCTGTGTTAAATACATGATTCTGATTGGACAATCACCACAGCAGCAGTCTGCAATCCCTCGATGGCACACCGTTGTCAAGGAAGAAAAAAAACATTAAGTATGAAAAGCAGGTGATTGCCAGGGACGCGGCTCTAATCACAGCCTAACTCGGTTATAGTTTGAGTCCACAGGAAGAAGTCTGGGTAGTTTGACGAGTGTTTGCTTACTGTTGGAAAAAAAAAAAGGAGATGAGAAGAGGTTAAGATGCAAAACGGTACGCTGTCACAGAGAAATCTACACAACTAAAACACTATATTTGTGTAAAATTGTTACTTTCTTAAGTAAGTATATCCGTGTAATAAGTGGGATAATGCAGAGTGAACCGGTTGATAAAGCCGAGGAGCTCCTCAGGGTGAGATAAGATCTCTTGCTAAGCCTTTCGGGTTCTATTCCTCTATTACAACCAGCTCACTGCACATTAACGCTTTCATATTGCATCTGTTCTTAAAGTTGGACTCATCATTTTTCACACCTATCAATGACCTATTAGTTATTTGTACCTTTTTTTTCTCCCTACCGTCTCTTTCTTGAACATGGGCCGCCTTTTCAAGCAACTCTGTCTTTTTGTATTTTAAATGTACTGACCATTTCAGTGACTTTTTTCCCCCCTACATATTAATGCAATGACTAATTTGCCTCTGACAATTTCACATGCGTAGTGTAATTTGTTCCATATGTAGAATAAAGTGTTCAGATACGCTGCTTCCTCTCTCTACATACTAAATGATATACTGTACTGAAGCTGCCTACAAACAGGCACGAACATTTAATCAGGTCAATTTGGTTGACGTTTGCATGTTGCTTTCCACCGTGTTCATCGACTTACACACAATTGACACAGCATGGATACAGATTCAACAGTAATGCATTCAAGGCCATAAAGCCCTGTGCCTACACACATGCATATACACGCCTCAAACACTTTTCCAAATGGCTTCACGAGCTACCTCAATGATGTGCATGACTCATGTACTCACAAACACACACCTGCATGCTGATTTACACACAATCACCGACAAGGACACAGACATGCAAAGCGTAATTCCCCTTCACCCTGGATAAATTAGAAGTGGCTTTATGACTAATGCAGCTGTCCCCTCCTCCCTCTAACTCCCAGACCTCCCCTATCCTCCCTGTTTCTTTGCCCCCCCCCCCCCCCTCTACTATCATACAGCCATTATTTATCTCCAACGTTATAACTCCACTTTTCATACCTCCATTCATCTCTCTGCATTACACACTTCTTCTCCCCTCTTTCCGTCCCGTGTGCTCATCATCTCCTTCTCCTCCCTCTCACTCTTAGAGTCCCACAGGGGGAGCGCCATAGTACACAACTGTGATTAATGGCTTTGATCTGTTTTCCAGAGTCTCCCAATCCCTTTCCTCCCAGACTCTCCCACCCACCTTCTGTCACTCTTCAACCCTCTTGAAGCCAAATTGGCCTGAGCGTCTTCATTAACAAATCTGTTTAATTTACCTCATTCAAAGTGCAAGTCACAGGCCCAAAGTACAGTATAATCTGCAGTAATATGGATCTAGAATTGTATATATTTGCAGTATGTGCTTCTCTGTTTACATGTGGATTGTTAGTGGGGTTTTTTTTTTATTGATGCTACCAAAGAGGCAGCTTGAATGTGTGCAGTACTTTACCCAAGACACATTTCCCCAAGGGGACAGTACATGTCCTCGTATCGTATGAATAGAAATCCTTTTAGATTGAAATAGTAAAATAACTACAACACCTTATAAGGGCTGAGCTTTATCTAAAAGGAAAACTATTCTTGTTCCCTCGCGATTGTAGACAACAGCTTTGTTTTTGATTTGGTGCCAAACAACATCTAGTTGTTTGGCCCTTGTAAGCATCGAGGAGCTGAATAAATAGTGGACGCACAGACGTTGGACCAATAATCCTCTCACGGCACAAACATTAAGTGTGTCTGTTTATTTGCCCGAACAAAAGCTCTCAGTGTGTGTAAATATCACATTCACAGCAACACAGCCACTGTAAGCGTTCACCCCAGTTCTGAAAAACCTGATTAAGATACGGAGGCCAAGGCAATAATGGGAGGGATTTACCACTAGCAGCTCGGATAATGAGGCGGGTATACATTTCTCCGCAGTTATTGTGGGCTCCTGCAGGCTGTGTAAGCTCACTTTTCATGGAAAAAGTGAGGATATTGTATTTGCGCAGGTACGATGATATTTATGACGGGAGATAGGGAGATGAATATAAACAGCTTATCCCAACCTGGATGTGCTCTATTATCCAGGATACACTGTGCATGAAGACAAACTCATTATATTTGTCTGAGTGATCATCCTGCAGTGCTCAGTGCTGCAGTGTAAGCCATGACAGTGTCTAACCTATTTCTGTCTCTGATTTGAATGTGGATTTAAAAAATGCATGCAGAGGAGGGTACATGCCGCTGGCTAACAACATCTCCCTCCCCCAGGTTCTGTGAGGTGGCAAAGGAGAATGGCATGGACATTTTCCGTGTGTTCGATTCTCTTAACTACGTGCCAAACATGCTGCTAGGCATGGAGGCTGCTGGGGCTGCAGGTGGTGTGGTGGAGGCAGCCATCTCGTACACAGGCGACGTCTCCGACCCGATGAGGCAGAAGTACTCGCTGGACTACTATCTGAAACTGGCAGATGAGCTCGTCAAAGCCGGGACGCACATTCTTTGTATCAAGGTGATGAAATATAAATAAGATTGAGTGTTTTTAAGTGTTTACTGCTGAGAGTTCCAGAAAAAGCAAACTTTTTCCTTTACCGTGATAATCTGAAAACTCTGGCACGCATTGTTTGCTTCTGTGTGCAAATCCCCGCCCATCTGCCATCAGAAGAACAAAAAGCCAGTTGGAAAGAATCCTTGTGAGAACTTTTTCACCCAGGCTTGTTTACACACTTTATTACACACATATCCACTTGTTTGCATGCATGTCAACATAAGAAGGGCCCGCACTAACTACAAGCTCATCATTATGGCTGTGTTACTTGGCTGGCGACCATTAAGATTTGATTTATCTTGTGTTCATTTGATTTTATCTACCATAAGTACCATTGGCAGGTATGGCCTGGCTCAGACTACAGAAGTTTTGGACCTATCTTTGCCCCTCCCTACAATATGAGAAGATTGTGCTCTATCTGGTAACATGAAGAGGTTTTAACATCCAGTTCTAGACATCATGAAAGTCAAACTCAACAGAGTTATACCCTCAATATCTGTTTGATATTAAGGACTGAATATTTGAACAATAACGTCAGTATTTTTGAACCTATGAGAGAGAAGGAGATAGATCAGCGGACAGTGTTGCTAAGCAACAGGAAACATGCAAAGAGAAAAAGTAAACTAGCATGATACTGTTCTGTTACATGTGAACTTAGTCTCATCTCCAGTTATCTCTGAATTTACCTCGTCTCACCTCAACGTTTTCTCCTCCACACTTGTTGATTCTACTCTGCTAATCATTACTACAGAAGGTTAGAGTCGGTCTCCATTTTTTTTTACTTAGGGTTTGATACAGATACTGACAGATACAATCAACACCGAAACCAAAATGTCCCCACAGCCCTGATTTGAAAGACAGCGGTGCTTCCTCATACTGCAGCCTCTCCTCGTGACTTGCCTTGTAAAAGTAATGTGTAAAATCTGACACCAGTGTTGTCAGCTTCCCCCAACTTTAGCCCATAGTGATTGGATACTTACTCCCAGGGAGGAGTTTCCTTATCTCAGAGTGTAGACTCACAGGTACACAAGCGGAGCACATTCGTAGGGAAATACAATGCATGGAAGCTAACTGTACGCAAAACCGAGAATACTCCAATTCACAAACGCGTATTGAGCCGTGGATGCTGTACTGAACAGTTCAATATTATATTGAGAATTCCCTTATATGTTTAATATAATATATTAGAATCACATGTGATGGTATGTTGCTCCTTCACGCATCTCACTGATGTGTCATTATTTTCACTCTTTGTGATGCAATTTGATTTTTGAACAAGCTTGGTCTTTAAACTCCTGTAGCCCAACCTCAAACCTTGACATTTTAAAAATAGAATTCATGAAGGTGTTGGTATTATTTGAACACATGGGCGAGCTGCAGTGTATAAGTTTGGCTTATTTTACACCGCTTTAAATCAGCATTACTACCCATACTAAAAACGTATTTCTCTTACCATTATCTAATACTAAAATGCCACAGTGTAAACTAACATTCAGAAAAGAATTATAATTTGTTTACACTGAGAACAAACCCGCCTTTTGATGAGCATTTCTATAAATATAAAAAAACTTGACATGTAAACTGTTGAACACTGCAGAAGTTATTTTTTTCTACTTGCTCCCATCAACACAACTTGTATACTTGAGCCGCTTATCTAAATGGAATGGGCTGATAATGCTCACATGAAATTAATTTCTTTATTCAAGCATGACAGAATATTTTTCAAACGTGAAATGATAAACTCCCGCTCCACCCCAGTGCAAATCATCACACACAGCAGTGACTATCTCATGAAGGGCTTGCTCAGCTAATGAGGTTAACTTTAAAAAGAGGAAATGAGCATGCAGTTTAACTTCCTGCCGTGCAATGATCACCAAAGGGAGCTTAACTAAACATCTAAGCTCCATCTGTGAATTCCTGTTAATATCAATTAAGCTTCAGGAACTATATTCCTCCTCAGAAGAGTGTGTCCATTTGACACCTTTTCTAAAAAAAAAAAAAATACATCTTTGTAATCAAGATTCTTGTCGAGCTTTCCTAAATGTGCTGAACATATTAGTCCAAGTTAAGAGGCTTCAATGTAACCTGTACAAAAAAGTATCAGTTATAACTTGAGTTAACTGCTTCAGATTTAGAGACACCTTTAATAATGGAAGAATTTCAGTAGTCAGTCGTTCTATCCAGGCTCTAATTGCTGAAAGACGTTTTGGTGTTGTTTGTGAACGTGTTGTTTTGGCTGTTTTCAACTCATCCGATTCGACCAAATGATCAGCACATAGTGTTCTGCTCAGCTTTCATGAAGAGCCTCGGGCCAGTGCTGCGTTCACAGTCCTACTGATGAGAATTAACACAGGTGGTTCCAATCAATCTTGTTTAACTTGGTCCAGGACTCAATTTCCAAATTCTTATATGTTAGAAAAACCCACTAACACAGGATTAAGGCTTAAAGATACAGGTTTAGTTCTGTGTTAAACAGACTTAGCAAAGACCCTGGGCCAGAGTTTAAATAATTAAAAGAGAAATATAACTTGTTGTGTATATTTCACATTTAGATTTTTAAGCTCAATGAAATCAAATATTCATTCACCCCCTTTACCCCTCTTCCTGAATCCCTTTTTGTTATTAGGATATGGCCGGCCTTCTGAAACCAGAGGCCAGTAAGCTTCTGATCGGCGCTCTGAGAGACCGTTTCCCAGATGTGCCCATCCACGTGCACACACATGACACAGCTGGAGCCGGGGTAGCCGCCATGCTGGCCTGTGCAGAGGCCGGAGCTGACGTAGTGGATGTGGCTGTGAGTATTGATCAATTTCATTCTGAAGATTTCTCCAAATGTCAATGGACCAGTTTGGGTTTCTTTAAGGGTCCCATTACTGCATTAAAACATTAGTTGGAAAGTGGAAATGCTATTTAAATCTTTTTATATTATCAAAGAAGGGTGAAAAATGTTCTTGACATGTTTAATATTTGGATTCCTATGTCATCCCACAAATATTCCTAACACCAAGAGTGTTTCACTTGTTGCTGCAGTATTGTGAAATCTCAGTGAAACATCAGGAATGTTTTCCTGACCGTGTTTACTGATGCATGCTGCCAGCATGGGCCATTTCATTGAAACATTTGGCTGCAAGTTTGCAGTTTGGGCTGGATCCACTAACCAGTTCAGGTCCCCGTAGGGTTTAGGATGGAAACGACAAACTGTCCACCAGAAAATCGCTGCAAAAAAGTGTTTGTATTGCCAAAACACTCACATTTTGAACATATGTGCACACAGATTTGCACACGAGTTAACAGTGCATCCATTCTCCATGTAGATGAAATCTCATCACACGCTCTTAAAATGAGGCTTTAAAAAAGGTTGGGGTTTTTTTCAAACACTATTCATAATTTGTCACGCTCTAGGTTGACTCCATGGCCGGGATGACCTCTCAGCCAAGCATGGGAGCCATGGTCGCCTGCGCCAAAGGGACCAAGCTTGACACCGGTAAGTGACATCAGAGTCAGTCAATGGCACCAGAGAACACACAGGTTTTTTTACAATTTTATGGTTAAAAGGTGCGTTGAAACATACCTAATCATTACTGCATTATTTCTATAAGTGGAAAAGATCAGGAGAACGGGATGGAAAGAGTACAGTAGGTGAACGCAAAATACCTTTTATTGTCCACGTATGGCAGTTAATGAGGCAGAATATCTCTTAGATCAGCAGTCTTGCTCAGAGATTATTACTATGTGTCTTTCTGAGTCTCCTGATTCTCATGAGGGGAAAGAAATCAATTAACAGATCAATAAATGACAGAGCACATCACTAATTACGGCTGTAAGTCAGTAAGGCCGTCACATTCTGCTCAGTGATAACATAGAATGCCAACCATGAGAGGAAGGCCAACCCTCAACCCAGCCCTGGTTGACAAATAAGGACCGGTTTCACTTTTACCCTTTCTGTCAACAATACTTGAGCGTACAGTCTTTCATCAAGTCTCTGAATTACATTCCAAAACCAGTCTGTTCAAACCAAATCAGTCTAAGCGGGCCACTACTGAGACTGCACTACTGTCGGTAACAGAGCTGCTGGTATGTTCTGTTGCTGCTAGACCTGTCAGCTGCCTTTGACAAAAGTTAACCATCAAATCCTCCTATCCACGCTCTCTGAGCTTTGCATCTCAGGATCAGCCCTCTGCTGGTTCATGTCCTACCTCTCAGGGAGATCATTTTGAGTGTCTTGTAAGGGAGAAGTGTCCAAAGCTCACAATTTATCCACAGGGGTACCTCAGGGGTCAGTTCTCACTCTCCTTCTCTTCTAAGGAGTGTATGATGTATATTTGTATTCATCCCTTCCCATGGTTTCTAAAACCCCTGCTATGCTGACGATACCCAGATCTTCTTATCATTCTCGGCAGATGATGTCAGCCTCGGTAAGAATTTCATCATGCCTTGCTGACATCTCTAAACGGATGATAAACCCCCCTTCAACTCAACCTCTCAAAGACACAGCAGCGCGACTGGTCTTCAACCAACCCAAGAGAGCACATGTCACTCCAACGTATACAGTATATCCCACATTTGGTATATGATTTGCAAAGTTGTTAAACTTAACATTTTTAAGGCAGAAAAATGTGAGCATTAATTGGTTTGGCTTTTATCATTTCAATCCATTTACATCTTTCTCTAACAATTTGTTAGAATTAATGTTCTCTTCACATTTTACTAAAAGCTAATGAGAAGACCACATTTTAAAGAAGGACTCCTTAACTTTGACTATCTAATTGAAACGATCCGATGAGCACTCGAATGCAGCATTAAGATGGATGTCAGTCATTACAGAGAGAAAAAAACACATGGGCCCCCTTTTACAACCTGGTGTACTAGATGAGCTAATGACCCTCCCAATACTGGCCAAGTCTTCTTCTTTCTCCCATGAGCATTAGGGGTGTAGATGATTCTTTCAAGACCTCCTTGGCATGCCTGCTTGTTAACTTTTTGCTATCCCAACCCACATTCCTCCAGTTTCAGGCATTTATCTTCTCAGGAGGTGAGCACATAAGTGGAGCGATGAATTTATGATATGTTCCTTCTCTTTGGATTTGCTGTTGTCCTTCAGCTTTTGTTAAATGTAATTTTAACCTGCCATGAAAAATCTGGAGCCCCTTCTCTTTTCCATAACTGACCGGCCCAGTGACCCCTGCCTCCCCCAGTGAAAAATATAATCGTCTGAAAACTGCTGCTTAAAAATTGAAAGTATATGAGACAGGCTAAAGGAATTGAAACTGATGTAACGTTTGCTGCTTAGTTATGTAGAGAAATGCTGCTGGGAAAACCATTTCAGCTCGACTAACTAGATGTGATAGCTCATTTCCATAATTCAGAACCAGCAAACGGCCTGCTAATTTTGTTTACACTACAGTCACAGTACACAGCTAATGTAGCATCTACTGCTTTAGTGCCGGATAACATTAACATTCAAAGCTGCTTGTTGCTGTATGGTGGCTAAATGCTAATGATATTTTTAATGGACAATTTTGTGTACGCTAGTTTTCTGCTTTGATGTAGGTACAAAAAAGTTCTTTATAAGCTCTGTTTTTGATAACCATGTTGTCTCAACATGTAAAAAACACTCATTAATCCCTACCACTGATTGATTGTTTCTCATGAAAAAACATGAGCCTTGATTCTATTGTTGGTAGCACAGAACAAGTAAGAAGTCAGAAGTGTGTCTGAGGTCAGTAGACGGATTTAGGCTGTCATATTTTACAGAAACCAAAAATAATCTGGATGAAAGTACTCAGAAAACATATTATTTATTTAACCAGGTAATTAACCCATTGAGACCAAGATCTCTTCCAGCACACGTCATAATAAATATGACATGATTAAGACGGAGGTTTACGAACAACAGGTTAAGAGAGAACAACATTTACAATGTGTAAATTGGATTGCAGATAAAGTGCAGAGTCGTGATCACAGATTACGATTCAAAAACACAGATACTGTCCAATTGAGTGTAATGTCCCGCTTTGGAGGAGTCAGCAGTAAAATGTCTTTTGGTCGCCGTGGAAACAGAATTAAGGCTGTAATTCTGTACTTCTTTAATGTATCAATAACTATATAGTTTGATTCTTTGTTTATTCAGCTGTACAACCTAAACTGTGAGTTCCTCAGCCTTGTGGTTTGAGAGCACAACAGGCTCTATATCCTACCCTTGTGTTATCCCGTCTGTTAAGTGTTAATCAAGGTTTTGATGCTATCCCAATCAACCCACCTTTCATGCATTGCTGAAATCAATCATGTTATTAACATACCCATTATAGATGACGATATAAACTTGAACAGCTAATTTGAACCTTCTTGTGACTTCGGTCTCCCTCACATCCCCCCACCTCAGAGAAAGACAATGCCTCTTATTTTATCTATTGTTCTTTTGATTAGCCTTTGTCAGTTTGTCCAGAGCTCCCTGTGACCATCGCTCTCCACTGCGAAATATATCAGTATAAAAAAACTCACCTAAACCAGCCTCTCACTCAGACCTGAAATACACGTTTTTCTTCTACAGCACTAATTTAAAAAATCTATCAACTTCAGCATATTTTAAAAATGTCCTTACCTTCGAAGCAGTATGATACATATTCCTTAACATGCAAATAATTATATCATTAAGACTGAAGAAACAAACTCAGAATTTTGACACAATGCATGCTTGAGTTTTTGCATAATCTTTAAACTGAGTGTCCTGATGCCTGTACTAAGAAGTCTGTTCAACATACCAAGGACCCTAAAATATTCTATTACCCTAAGCAAATAACATGACACCGGTTATTACGCGCTAGCTCAAAAGAAGGTTTCCATACACATTAAGCGGCTGGAGTTTGTAGAGTATGACGATAAACATGAAAGAATCTGCCGTCAGCAGATACGCAAATTTGACAAGCTCTAGTTAGGAAAATATGACAATGTTCACACTAAGCCAGGATTAAACCAACTCTGCTGTATTTGTCAAATACAGGAGGAATAACTGACATAAAGTCGCGCTGTGTGAATTCGAAAGTTTAGTCTTATATTATTGAGTTTTTGTTATAGTTTATCATCATTAGTGCACAACACATGTCAAACTAAAACTAGCTGTGTATTCCATTTATTGAATGTGTTGCTCATATCTTAAAGTACATAAGATACAGTTACCTTACCAACCACTAATCCAGCTGTTAGATATTGTCTGGCTAGCTGCTCTCAATATAAACAACACTAAGAAAGTCATTGTCTGAAAATGACATAAAACCATTACTGAACGCTTACTGAAAAACAAAGCAGTAACCAACTTTCAGTAAACACAGTGATGCATTATAAGTGAAGAGATGAAGTGACTCACCAAACAAAAACCCAACTGTTCACCATCTTTCTCTTTCGGCTCATCTCAATCTGTAAAATTCTTCCTCTGATAAATTGATGCTTCGTCATCAGATGATCCTACCATCTCCAAAATGAACTGCACTCGTTTGTTTCTGTTATCGTTGGTTTAGCGTCAGTTTGTTTTTACCACCAAGGACGACCCAAACAGCTGATCTGCTGTGTAATATATACTGCTGTATGCATGGGTTGAAAAAGCTCCCAGCCAAAGAAAAAGGCTAACATAAACTTCATTCAGATTGATTAAATAAATATCCAAAGAGTTGGATTGTGCATCTTTTGTGTTAGTACTCCAGCCAGCTTCTCCAAACAGGTGATTTGCTTTCACCTTCTACTTTGCATCATAAATGATCTATTGATAAATATTGAATACGACCCAACCTCAAAAAAGTGTCTCCTGTTACACTAATAACTCCACCAAACAGTGATGCCCACATGTCCAGGCACACCCTTAGAGGACACGTCTACCTCACCACAGAGAAGCAGAAAAGGGTATGCTCCTTACATTTTTAGGCCAGTTTCATATTCTTTATCATTTATTGGCATCTACGTTCGCTGCATAAGTGGCCAAACAGACGCCATGATGTCCCATTCATATTTGCAGTGCAGATACACGGGTGTTATAAGGCACAGTGTGACAATAAACATGAGCTCTTGCTGCTGTTCGTCCCTCAGGGCACCCTTCAGTCTAAATGGGTTTCTTTTCTAGGCTCGTCTTTGCTGCAGAAACTGTTAATAATCATACAGGGAGGAATGTGTCTTAGAGGAGGGAGCAAATACTTTAATAACCCATAAAACAACACAGCAACAGAGCCATTAAGACATGCTGTGTTTCAAGTATGATGTGTGATTGTGCTTTAGAAGGAAAACATCCTACTTCTCTTCTCTCCACCTAAAAATTGAGCCCACAGCAGCATGCAACAGGTTCACATCCGTTCTCTGGCAGCCGGCAGAAACTGTTCTGAACTGTGCAGAAAACATGACACATCACAGCATCAAAGTGTCACAGGGTGAGAGACTCATTTAGACACAATCAGGTTCAGTGACACAATATCAATAAGTGAGCTAACAGTATCCAGAAGAAAGACAAGGTCGTTACTCAACCATGAGAGCGTCATTTTATACGTGGAATTTAAATGTTCTACACTTGAGACAGTGATTAGGATGCAGGATGTTTCCCCCACCACACACACACACACACACACGCGCGTCCATACTTATAATCTCTCCTGATGTGACCCTGCTGCATGCATTATGCATACACATGTTGACACACCCCTCTCACTTCTGTTATATGTCACCTTGCACTAGTTTCTTCTTTTAATTTCTTGCTTTCTTTAGGTTCCCCCTGCTTCCATCTCCATTCCCTATCTCACTCTTTTGTAATCATTCTCCCATACTTCAATACCTTCCTGACCTCACTTTAGTTACTGCTGCCCCCTCGTCCTCTGTCTCCCCCATCTGAGTTACAGAGCAGTAATCAGTGCTGTGCAGTGTGCTCTGCCTCCGTTATCTTCCTCCCTCTCTCTCTGCTTTCATGCTTCTCCCTTCACCCCCGCTTCTTTTTTACGTTGTCTCTATATCCTCCTCCTCTTCTTCCCTCCCTCTCATAGGGACAAAGCAATTAACAGCACTTTACATGTCGATTTCCCTCCCTCAGAGTCCCGGCTCAGAGTCCTCGCTCTTCTCTTCCACTCCCCCAGCATCTCCCACGTTATCGCTCGAAACTGAGGAAACGGTGAAAGCAGCACTCCTCTGGTTAACTCATTCATCTTCAAGCTGTCAGTTTATTAATTCAGGCAGCCAGTGTGCAAACATATGCATCTTAAAGTCATACATATCACACTTACGCAGTTGAACAATGATAAATATTCAAGTGGCCCTTGTGTTTATTTGACACAGCATTTACTGCCTTTCTCATCCATCATGTATGACTTTGATTCAAGAGGGATTTTCAGGTTTAGCTGTCATCAGACGTACCAGAGATTACACTCACACGACACATAGCATGGATATAACTACAGTATATGCAGGCATTCAACACACAGACACACTCACAGGCGCTCCACCCAGAGAGGGAGGCAGGTGAGCTAACACATTTAGCGTTTGGTTAACCTCCCTCATCTCCTCTTCCTTCATCTGTCTCTGTTCAGTTTTTCTTTTTTTCTCCCTGAATCTTCTCGTGTCTCATCTGTCTCCATCTGTGCGTCTTTGTTCGCTCTCATCGTCTCATCAACCACAAACTGTGTGTGTGGCTGTCTTTCTATAACTGTGTTTATCTCTGTTGCTGCTTAGTACAAGTTTATAAACGCAAATATGTGTGTTTGTCTCCTGCATTACAGAGTTTGTGCTACTAATGAGTTGTATATTGAGGGCACTTTGTCACTGCCAAGAAGCCATCCAAATGACTGATATATGTACGTGCATGCGCTTCTGTGCCTGCAAGTCGGTGATATACACACACATGGAAAAGTGGTGCAGAGATTGATGATACAGGAGTTTAACCAGCCATCCAGAATAAACAATGCCCTATTTTCCTCCTGCGTGTTTACCAAACAGCCGAATCCCAACATGTGGAGCTTTTCTGCACATTTAAAGGCTAGGGGGTTAAATAACCTCTGAATCCCAGAAACTAAGTGATGTCATCACGATAGCAGAGAAATCATGTATAAACAACACAATAATTGTGTGCTCACAACATAACGGTAATTTAGTTTTCTTCAATCATTTCTCATCAAAGCACTTTCTTTAGTGTAATGTTTGGACAATTAGAGTTCTCCTCAGGAAACTGGAGGCCTGTAGAAAAGAAGTATAACTCTGCAACATGTTTGCTTAGCAGTATCCCCACCAAGTCGGTTACAAACTCTTATACAGTATGTGTCGATATGAGAAGGGGGAGAAGACACCTTGAACTCAGTAAAGTAATGACACAGGGATACGATGAGATGTTGTGTCCAAGGTCTTCAGATAAATCTGCGGGGTCAGGAGATGAGAAATGAGAGGAAAGTCGCAAAAACGGTGTGATCTTTTCTAAACTGAACTGATGAGAAACTACACATGTCAGATATACAGTGTGTACTTCAGAAAATACAAGTATTACTAAATGTTACCAAAGTTAAGTATGCATGTGATTAGTTATTCCCCACATAATCAAGGTAGGCATAATACCCCTGCATCTCTGTACTTAGGAACCCCAACATGCTTTTACAAGAAAACCTGTTTGCAGATGCCCTTTCAGTATGAAGTCCACTCAGATAAGAATATACAGAGGATACTACTGTAGGAATACTTCAAATTATATTATGTTTTCTTGTCCACTTTCCTTCAAGAGTTTGGAGCAAAGATTTAAACCGGCCAGTATGTGTTTGTTCAATATGAAGCAGGAGCCAGCACCCAGTTATCTTTTATTTAAAAATGTACCTGAATTAAAGGTCAAACACATCCATAAACACAATGACAACTATTCATCCTCACGCCTTTTTTGTGCCAATTTGATGCATTTTTGTGATTATCATATAAGGCTAAATAAGTTTGATGTTAGATTAAGATATTTCCACCACAGCTGCAGTAAAGTTCAAATGGTTTGGTGTCGGTTTTTTTTACACTCACAGCAGCCTTATAGTATACAAGAGTGCAATGTTTTTACAGATTTATAAAGAGGCAGAGCTCTTTGTTGTGTTAGCATGGAGGACTGAGTCAGGGCAACCTCATTCTGTAGAAACCTGCAACTATCTGTTGTCCACTTCCTGAAATCCTTGTATGTAAAGTGTAGTGCTCAGCTGGTGTTGAATGTCATCAGCAGAGTCTGCTGTGATGTAGAACACCCCGTCATTTATTCCTTTAAGCTAAGGCTGAAATGTCGCAATGGAAACATAAATAAAGGCTACACAAATGATGCTCTCAAACAGACATGGAAATGGACCTAATTACTTGACTGGCTTGGCAGGCAGCTGGATGTGAGGAGCATCCACATGCACATTAATTTCACATTAATTTCACAGTAGCTCACTTCCCCGCCAGGATCACAGTGGTAGCACACAAACACTGTTTAGATTTGCTTCAAGTCTTAAAAGTATACAAGCATGTCACTGAGTTGTTTGTTTTCTGAGCTAAATTAGTCTTCGTAAAATGTTTGTCATCATTAGCCAGAACATCAGAGTAGTGATTTTTCTGTCAAGAATTAAAATACGTTTTTCATTTTGCAGTAATCAGCTTTAAAGCACCTTACCTGGCTGCTGATGAATAGCATTAATATAAGCACAAAAACAATCTGTTTATGTTTGAAGGTTCACAAAATACCACAGATTTAATGAAGACTCATGTGGGCTAAGGCAAAGTGAGTTTCAAGCACACTTACTCTCTGGAAGTAATTGACCTACACTACAGTTTGGGCTTATCCAAACCTTTCTGCTCCTTAACCCATTTCAAGTCTCAAGTTTGAATGACTTAGTATAATTAGTGAGAGTTTTCAGAAGATGAGCTTCTGGCAGTAAATCTATCTGCTGACATTTGGGTTTCTCCTGCTGACTACTTTGAAAACGAGCACCCTGAGATGGGCTTTGAAAGTTTTCTCCCTATATCCCGTGTTAAATATATTCCTAATCTGAAAAACAAAATCCAAAATGGGTTTGTAATTATCACAAACCCCTTGATTCTCTGCCTTAGAAAGACACACTCTGCATGTTGCCAGTTGATTGAATGCTATATTGATCTCTCTTTTGCAGGCATTGCTCTGGAGAAGGTGTTTGACTACAGCGAATACTGGGAAGTAGCCAGAGGCCTGTATGCTCCGTTCGACTGCACGGCCACCATGAAATCTGGCAACGCTGATGTCTATGAGAACGAGATACCCGGAGGACAGTACACCAACCTTCACTTCCAGGTACGCTGAGCTATTCTGGTTTTTGTTTACTGTGTTCTGTGTAACTGATGGAATTCACAGCTGAACAGGTAAAAATGCTTCTGAAAGGATCCATCTCTGGATTACATTAACACTGAATCATATCAGTGTAAGACTGCATTGTAAACGTACTGTAGCCTTAAATCACGTGTTGACACAGAATAAACCAGAATGCCTACACTGTTTTTTCTTGAAAGAAATACTCAAAGATTAACTCGACTCATTCATGCTGTTTCCTGTTGCTCATTGCAGGCTCACAGCATGGGACTGGGAAACAAGTTCAAGGAGGTGAAGAAGGCCTACACTGAGGCCAACAAACTGCTGGGAGACCTCATTAAGGTGAGAATGTGATTTCTCAGGAGTGTGCGTATACTGCTTGCATGAGATAACATTTAGTTAGTTTTACAGATTTACCACAGACTTTATCGGACTGGTTTGGGTATATTCCTCCATTAGCTGTCTGTTTCTGCTGACCTGCCTCTCTCTCTGTGCTTGACTGAGCCAAACGATCCCAGATTACGCTCCGTATATCCACTGTTCTGTGCTGTCTGGATTCACTTCCAGCTTCACAGTCTGGTTGACCTTCCCTGACTTCCCCAGCCTCTGTTGGGAGTTTTTTTGTTTTCTACTCTCCCCACTCTTATATAGACCTGCCCTTTTATTAGCCGGACATCTTTTCTTTAACCAAGGACATTTAACTTTTTTTGCACAAGGATTTCTTTTCCCGTCTGTACTACGTGGTCCAGAAGTTGTTGGTTAGTTTCTATAACTCAGTATATTCTGTTACTTGTTTTACCCCACTCTGTGAATGTGGGTAGAAACTCCACTGAACTAGTTTTAGGTCGATTTCTGGCACATTATTCTGAGGCATAGAAAGGGAGCTCTATTACCAATTCTGCAGTCAACACTTCCATTCTCAAAAATTCACCTCCATCCAGCTTTCTTTTTTTTTTCATTATCTTTCATTAATTCCTTTGTTTTCCCCTTTCATTATTTACCATCACAGCTCGGTAATAGATTCATCCCTCTTTCTCTGTGTTCACGCTCGCCCTGTAATTATTTTCTTCTCTATTTTAAATTCTCTTTCTTTATCAAGCCGCCCTGTTTTTGTTTTGTCTCACCTTTCTCCTTCTCATTCCATTGCTGCTTTCCCCAGCATTTATTCCCCAGACATCTCTCTTATTTTGCTCTCTCTGTCGTAGCAGCCATGCTCCCATGGATTCCCCATTACTTTATCTACTCCTTCTCTTTTTTTGAATTCTCTTTTGCTCTCACTCAATCCTCCTTCTCAGGTCCCCCCCACCCTTTTTTCTTTTTCTTCCCTGTTTTCCTCATCAATTCCACTCCCCCTCTCCTCTCCCCAAACTCTCTATCAATTCAATTAAGACTCGGTGGGCTTCAGTGCACAAGCCAATGTTAGCTTAATGTGCCTGCAGGTCCTGCTATGCCCTCTGTTGTATCCTGTTAGCTTGACAATGGCTGCGTCTCTCACACTGTTGGCTTGTCGATAAGGCAGAGGGAGTGTGCTAGTCAGATATAGATATAAAGTCGACACACCACACACTGTGCTGACAGTTAGCAGAGAAGCCAGGATCTATACAATGAGTGTGTTTCTCCCACACGTGAACTTACACACACACAGCAGTACAAAGGCCATATCTTAGCAGCTCAGAGCGCTGGGTGAAGGATTGTGCTTTTCAGGGTCATTAATTTCCACACCAAATGTACAAAAAAAATTAGGGATATTTACAGGACTGTTTTTTATCGGGGGAAAACAGTTCCTACCAAACCCAAAATAAGACAAACGACCGTAATTATAACTCTTAGGAAGAAAAAAAAGCTTCATTTAATCATCATTGGAGCATAATGTTTAGCATTAAGAAGATTTCTTACTTTTCTTGACTCATTTTTCTCATCACATGAAAGAAGAAATCAAGATATTTGTACAAGACGTCAAAAATTGACAGAACAGTTGATGAGAAATGAAGGAAAAGCTCAGACTTACAGGCTCATTAGCTCCCACTTAATTCCAGCTGACATCAAAGAAACTAAGGAGACAGTGTGGCTTGCTAAATTTATGAAGTAAAATGTTCACAAGCCAAACTGTTTCTTAGTTTAATATTCATCCCTAATGTAAAGCTGAGTCAATCTTTCTTTGTATAGCGCCAACTCGTAACAAATGTTATCACAAGACGAGCAGGTAAAAGACCTTACTCTTTGTTGTACTATTTACAGAAACACAACATGAATCCATCCTGAGCACAGCAATAAGCAACATTTAGCAAAGTTACAGTGGCATGTATAAACTGCTGAAACTGTGCTGGGGTTGTAAAGTGGGATAGAGGGAGACGCAGGAAGAAGGAGAAGGATGGAGACAAACAGAGCAACAACAATGAATAAGACAGATTTATAGCTACTATGTCGGTAATGATACTAAAAGTGTGTGTAGTATAAGCAGTTACAGGTAAGTATGATAATAGACTGATCAGTCTAATGTGAACATTAAAGAGGACATATTATCCCCCTTCTCCACCTTTTCAAACAGTCCCCTGTGGTCTAAATGAAACATCTGTGCTGTGCTGTGGTCAAAATATAACATGAATCAAGCACCAGAGGAGGTTTGTGACCCTGTTAGACCAGCTCTCTCTGAACGCTGTGTCTCTTTAAATGCAATGAGCCCCCCTCGAGTTTTCCAGGTAAACATCCCTCCTCTGTAGCAAGAATAAAATGGCAGACCTGATCAAAAAGTTTTGCTCTAGGCTGGGGGTGGAGTCAATGAGTGAAGAAAACAGGTGAGGGGAGGGTTGTTTTTTTTTTTACCACAATCCAACTTGTGATGTCACAAGTTGAGCAAATTTGACACGGAGCATTTTCTCTGTGTGGTAAGACTTATGCAGACCACAAACAAAGGACTGGATGGATTTATTTCACATTTTGTGGGTCGATAGACACTCAGGTTACCCAAATATATGTTCAAAAACACTGTCAAAGTGGATTTTTCATAATATGCCCCCTTTAACAACTGTTGAATGATGACACATGGAGGACTGATTCTGTTAATTATAGAGGTTGAGTGAAATCACAGCGATGCCTGTTGAGCAACCAGTGCAAATTCATCAAATCTGCCCAAATTCCATGGATTTAATTCACAAATTGAAGGTCATCTTTTCAGAAGAATCAAGGGTTTTACACAGAGACTTAGTTTTCGTCTGCATTAATGCTGATGTAATTAGTCTGCTGATACATTTTGAGGTGAGAAAATGGTCATCTGTGCCTCTCATCCTTCATGCGGATGTGTGTGTAAACAACAGCAGGGAGGAATGAGTGACAGTGAGCGTTTGCTAGAGTGAAGAAGTTGAACTAGACGGGGCTGACGTGAAGCTTTTAGAATGTGGCGTGATAAAGGAAATACTCCTCAGGTCATTTAGTACTCACAGGTTGTGGACTACTATAAGTGTGGTCAAGCCTGTTTAAATGTATGAATACACTGAGGAGGATTGTTTCTGTTGCAGCTTCTTCATTATGTGAGGAGTTTAAAATTGAAATTGAACCTTTTTTTTTAAAAGAGGCTCAAACTCACTTCTGCAAATTAGATTTTCTGTGCTTTTAAAAGTTCAATATTAACCAACTTATCTTAAAGACGTCATTGTTTTATGAAGCTAATGTTGTCTTTCTCCTGTCATAGACGTCTATTTAAAGTCATGGTGGAATGAGGTGCTGCTCGTTCTGTCCCCTCATCATCCCCCTGCTCACATAGTGCTTCTCTTTCACACACCACAGGGTCGGATTATCACCTTAACGGACAACACTTTTAGGTCACTTAACATGTACAGCAGGTCTGGTCTTTACTCTTGATATTATTATTTAAAGAGACCTAATAATTCAACAATCGCACAAAGTCATCTTTGCAGGGAGCTAATAGGAAAAAAAGTAATGTCTTCTGGTTCTGAAGCTATAATCGTTTTAGCTTGAGGGTGTATTTGCTGAAGCAACAGAAAAATCAGACAAAACATATATGTGAGGATGCCTACAGGGCAGGCGCTGAGTTAATGGTGTAATCTCTGAAAATGCTACAGTACAGTCTACAGTCAACCTCTCTGATGCCCCGTAAATGTCTGTATGTAGTCAAGAAATGTCTTGCATTTCAAAGGGAGAGGTTTTACAAATGTGTCAGGTTAGCAGGGAATAAGGGAAATATATATCTGACTTGATCAGGACAGATTATTCTTTTCATGATGGTTAGGTCTATACAATGCAAGAAAGCAGGAAGAAGATGTCAATCACAAGTTCCTGGAGCTGGGGATGATATCTTTTCAGAAACATTTGTATCTTGCTTTTATGCTGGTGAGATGAGAAGAGTGATACCACACTTTGATGTGTCGAAAGCCATGAGGTTTCCAAGCAAGCGGCAGAGACTCCAGACAACCGCAACCAGGAAGTGGGAACACTTTGAATTCGACAAGTATTTTCACACTAGTTTTTAATAGAAGTAAAGAAAATAAGGTGTCGATAAGCAAGCTGTAAAGGTGCTGGTAGGTGGATTATGTTACCTTTGCCAGGCTTGCTTTTTCCCTCTGCTTCCAGTCTTTATGCTAAGCTAAGCTAACCATCAGCAGAGTGGTATATATCTTCTCATTCGACTCTTAGGAAGAAAAAAACTGGCAAAAAAGTCGTATAATTGTTGAAAAATGTGTGATTACTGCCCTAATATAAATCTAAAACAAATAAATTCACCAGATCAAACGATATCCCCTGCCCATCCACTCATAAGTTTCAGCTTGTCTTAAACAGTCTATCTTGATTATGGAAAACTTTAAAACTAGTATTTTTTTTATTGGATGCTTCTGACTTTCCTCTCTTCCTCTGCTTTGAACTTTCCCTCCTTTTTATCCTTTTCTTCTTCCCCTTTTCTTTCATGCAGCTTAATCTGTGTTAACATGAGCTAAGGAGCCGAGTGTGTTTTTGTGTGTGCTCTCTCTTTCTCCTTTAGCCAACTTACAGTCTTACTTTTCTCTTGCAATTACAGGCACGTATTCACTCTCCCACTTACCCACACACACATGTCTCTTACTTTGAGGTGGAGCACCTTCTTGTATTGCCTGTGGGGCTGCAGATGTCTATTGCACTTGTCTGTTTGCCTCTGTCTCTCCTCCCCTCAGTTCATTTGTCCAGCCCATCCTTTCTCACTCCCTTACTCCTCCTGTCATTCTCTTCATCACCCTGGCTGCTGTCTCTACCTCTCCACTTTCGTTTAATCACATCTCCTCCACCATTGCTCCCTCCCACTTTTCCTCATTTCGATTACACTTCCTTCATGTATCCCTAATCTTACTATTGCTTCTCCGCTCCTCCTCTTCCCCCTCTCCGAGTCTCTCGTTATCGCTTCTCTCTCCTGTCTCCTCCTCTGCTGACAGGTACCATTCTTCACTCCGCTCCTGGCTCTGCTGGCTACCATTATAGCGAGTGTGCGTGTTGAGTGTGTGGTTTATACACACACACACACACACACACACACTCACTGAAGCACACAAACTGTTCCTGATGTTATAATCCTTTGCCCATTAGGGGGAGTTCAGGTTTGGATAGAGATGTACAAGTAAACAAATATGGGCAAAATACAAAGGTATGTGAGACATGCAGGCATACAAGCACATGTAAATACCCCCCCCTTCCTTCACATACACACGCACACACGCCACACACGCACACACACACACTCCACTGTACCAGATTGCCGCTGCCTGTAGTGTGGAGTCATCAGGATCACTTTAGTTAGAGGTGTACATTAGTGAACGTGAGAAAGCTGGACAGAAGGCATTAGCAGAGTAGGCTGAGAGAGAAAAGTAGCACCAAGTAGAAGAGTCAGTGAGAATGGAGAGCTGGAGGTGGACCAGGATCTTAGGTCTTATGTGTTAATCTGAGCCTGTAAGAGGGACCACATGAGGTTACAGACAGAGTTAAGTGATGTGGGAGAGACACGCAAAGATCCGAGTGCTGAGTGCTTCTGCATGCTTGCTGAATTTAGAAAGGTATTAATGCTGCTGTCCAGTTATTCATGTGTGAATTCTGTCATATCAAATCAGTAAAGCGGAGCTGGAATGAGAATCTACACAGAGAGCCAAAGTCTGCTCCATGTGTTTTTTCAAAGATGATGTGTACATGTATGATAAAAAATGAATGATGAGAGGGATAGTTCAGGTCTCTGGATAGTTTAATCTCATTAATCAGACATGCTTATAAAAAAAAACCTGCAGTTAGAAAAAAAAGTCTGAGCGTTTATCTCAATTTATATCACCCTTTCCTACAATTCACTTAGCAGACGCTTTTATCCAAAGCCACACAAAAACACACTCGGCTCCTTAGCTCATGTTAACACAGATTAAGCTGCTTTCCTGCTTTTGTCCTTTAAACTGATTCAGTCAGCTCATAGCTTTAACACGGTTGTTTTTAATATTTTCAAATATTTGCTGATTCCAGATTGAATAACAACTTTCCTCCTCGTATAGCCTGTTTTCAGGAGATTACTTACATGAGTCCATTTGATGAACGTGAAGCCAAATACGGTTGTTTTATTTTGCCGCTCCAGAAATTACAAGCATTGCTCTTGTTAATAGAAAAGCATCTCCATGGATGATTTCAAAAACCCTAATGCTTCTTCAAAAAGTAGTTTCATCAGCTTTTTCTGTCCATGGAAGAAAAAGAAAAAAAACGAGGCCCTTAATGACACGATCTTATCAGTGAGACTGAGAGGGATCAGCAGTGAAGAGTGCTGAGCTGCACTTCACAGGAACAGAGGAAATCAGATATTTCCAACTCTGCACAACCAGGATGTGATTTACTTCAGTCCTCGTCTAAAAATATAGAAAAGCTCACACATCATGTGTAGCTCACACACAGTTGGAAATAAGATTTCCTTCTCCTCTCCCTTTGGAAACCCAACAGGGTGATTCATCAGCGTAGATTGATAATGAGAGTAACACTCTTGATGTTACTGTGGATGCAGAAAGGAAGGTGTTGGCTGAAGGATGGAGGAAAAGACGAGCGGATGATGGAGGCAGATGATTCATGAGGACGGAGTAAAGACTTAACATTTGGGCTTTTAGATTGAAGATAGAAGATGGTAGTTAGGAGAGTTGGATGGAGCATGACGGGTGGTTCATGAAGACAAATAATAGAGGAGTTACAATTTTAACTAGCAGTGAAAAAGGAAGAACAATGGACTGTGGAAAGAGAAAGTTTAAACAATGGAGAAAAGACAGGTTGAAGGTATAGTAGACAAGGAATGCCCCATCATGTATTTTCCTTGTGTTGGAGATAGTTTTGGAGTAATTGCATTGAACTTTTGTTCCAGAGCTGTACCAGCTTCATGGTCTCTACAGGGGTTTCAAGAGCCCATTCAAATCCCTTAAGCTTCTCTGCAAACAGTCATTCTGTCAAAGCAATGTATCATTATCACCTCTATTCACAAACATAATCAAACTGAGTTGTAGGTAGTGCAGCAGCAGGGAAGTGCTGAAAGAAAGTGCGCGCTTGTTTCAATCAGCAGGAAGCGTTCCTTTCATGTGTCTTGCTGGGAAAGCGCTGATTTGCATGCAAGGTTCCATTGAAAATGTGCCAAGTGATTGGGGACTTTAACATGTACTCTTTGTAAAAGATGTAGCTCATCACTGGGAAATTAATTGCAGTGACACAGTTTTTAAATAACTGTAGCTGTGATAACCACAATGTAAGGCCCTGACCCATTTCATGATTGTCCAAATAGAGCTGCACAAAGGGAGAAGCAGTTTCAGGCACCTCATGGAGTTTTAAAATATAAGGAGAACTGAAACAAGATATACATCTTAAACCAATGTACATGTAATTGTTTTAGGTGTATACATTGATTTCTCAGTGTGGCTCTGAATCATCCATCTGAGAGCTGCTTCTCCGTAGCAATGAGGAAAAAGGAATTGATGATAACATAAAGAGAATGTGTTGACCAGGGAAGCCATCAGAAACCTTGAAGAAGCAAATGAAAAAGTTAAATGTCATGTTGGAACACGTGAACAATGACCTCTTTACCTTTCAGATCTGTGTAGGGACAATAGCCATGCATCTTGGCTTCAAAGAGGAAAAACCCTCTTCTAGTGGCCTCTTCTATTGTTACTCAAGACGTTGATGTGTGTCTTTAGATCGGACCCTTTCTTCGCCTTCATTCTCAGTTTGCCTCTCTTCATTATTTGTCTCTTAATTCAATTCAAATGCAGAGTAAGAAAACAGGTCTTCCTTGTGTACACTTTCATACACTAAAAGTTGAGTTTGAAATATGTCCTGAATGAGTGTCCGGTCTGAAGATCATATCAAACTGGTTTTCTTAAATCTTCTTAAATTATAAACTGACTTTAGAGTCAACATTGAAACCTAATACATGTACCAATGACTCTCTGGAGATCAATATAGATGTGTTGACAATTACAGATGAAAGAAAATGCTTTATTTCAGCTTTAACTTCAAGTGTTTCATTCTATCCATTAACACTGAGGCCTTAGCTTTGTTAGCATTTCCTGTTTCCAACAGGTTGGAATGCGGTTATCCTGTCATCCCTGGAGACTAAAGACACACACACACACACACACACACACACACACACACACACACACACACACACACACACACACACACACACACACACACACTTACAGTGGTTGGATTGTGCTTGTTCAAAGACTGCAGTGATCTCAGGAGCTCAGCTAGCCTCACTTCCACTAAAGCCCCAGGGGGGTTTGTTGTAATCCCAGAGCAGCATTTGTGCACGAGCACATACAGTTTGTGTCTTTCAAATCAATGTCAAGTTCTTTATTGGGAAATTCTTTCGGGAATGTCAATTTAATCTATAGTTACCCCTTCTTTCTTTTTCCTCTGCCATGTGATATCTGCTAAGCTCGCTAATTGCCACCAAAATAGGCATGTTGTAGAGACGGGACCCACTCTTTTTTTCTCTCTGCTCCTTCAGCTGTCAACGTTTGAGGGTGTTTTCACACCTATGGCTCGTTTGCTTTGTTCCAAATCAGATGAGGAAGTGATACATTTTGTGCATATTTCTTTTGGGTCATTTTGCGTTCACACTGCAATATTGTAACCCGGGCCAGAGCAAATGTCTGTAAGCAACTACGCCACAGCCTCATTTTCCCACTGTGTAGGTAAACAAATGCCACCCGTAGTCAACGCATGAACGAGGGGGGCTTTCAGTGCTCTGCCGGTGTTGCGGTTTAACGTGTTACCCTGATAACTGGTGACTTTGAGCTGAATGCCTCTGAGATTGTTGCTGAAAAATAAAACGTCTCTGTGAACTTATTTTTGTTTAGTTTTCATTAAATAGATATCTGATGATTTCCCAGGGGACTAGCTGAGGGCTTGTTTTTTTTTTCTGTTCCTATTGTCTCACTTTCTCCTTTTTTAAACTGTTTTGTATAGACCACATGTATAGGTCACATCTCCATAGTGGACAAATCCACCCAGGGGGCTGATGCTCTTGTTGGACAGATCGTACTCTGTTGAGGCGATCCCAGCTCGCTTGTTTTGTTACACATCACATTGCGTTTGCTGTCTTTAAATATATCTTAACGATCCGTGCGAAGGAGGAAACGCCCCCTTGTTTCACAATAATTTGTCCAAACGGTCCAGGTGTTACAACACCCTCAAACATCCTCTAACAATGGGCTGGGAAGCACACTAGTTTTAAATCGAAAGTTTATTTACAAAGCACGTTACACAGAAGCTCAATGTGCTTTACACTGAGGATAAAAAAACACAGGAACACAAGAAACAACAGTTATTTGACAAGTACGAGTTTGTGTCTCAAGATGAATCAACATATTTCTGTCTCTTCCCTCTATTGACCCCTGAGACGTTCTCTTTATTATAGAGGGAGTAGAAAGTAACCAGAGGATGGATTTCAGGGTGTTTTTTTAACTTTGTGTGGTTTGACATTAACTGACCCCTGTTTCTCTGTAATGGCCCAGATTCCCTAATGGAAGTTAGAAAGCCTCAACTCGGCTTCTCTTTATTAGAACTGAAGACTAATGTGTGCATTTGATAGTGTCCTGTTCGAAGTCAAAAGAGAGTCCACTTATCACTATTATGCTAATAAGGGGCGGGCTGCTATTAGCATAATAATATCCCATTATAAATAATGAAAGAATGAATACAGGTGAATTTCATAAAAAGTTGTCTTGCTACTTTCTCTTCTCGCTTCATTTTCAGGTTTGCTCTGTTTTCACAGTGAAAACCTTGTGTACATATTTCAGCTCATGGCTGCCAAATCAAATGATTAAAGAGACGATAGAGATGTAAACATCTTTTCATTTTTCATTGGGCTCTCCTGGCCCTCTCTCCTCTCCGGGTCACTCCATACTTAATCTACAGAGACAGCGTCTTCATTAAAACCAACACACTGTCACCACTTCTCTCTTTTGGTGAAAACATTGTGGATGTGTTTCCACTGCACACCGCTGACAGGGAAACACAAACAGTTGAAACAATTGCTGCAACTTCTTGAACTTACTTCAAGATTAGACCTGAATAGATTCAATATACGTTTTCTAAAATTGGTTAGATTAAACAAGGGCAGTGGTAAAACAATAGAGACGTTATACTGTAACAGTACTTTTCATAAGAAAACTGAGACATCATATCTCTCAACTCTTGATCTCTGTCTGTGGTGAAAAAGAAATACCTGAGTGAGAACTAAACTGAGCTAATGTTTACTCTCACTCCACAAGAGAAGATGTAACACGCACAGTAACAATCCTTTCTGTCTGTCACAGGTGACTCCCTCCTCTAAGATCGTGGGTGACTTGGCCCAGTTCATGGTGCAGAACAACCTGACCAGGGCTGAAGTGGAGGAGAGGGCGGATGAGCTGTCCTTCCCCCTGTCTGTTGTCGAGTTCCTGCAGGGATACATCGGGATACCACATGGAGGATTCCCAGAGCCCTTCAGATCAAAGGTATACACACAAACATTTCATTCTGTACTCCACAAATTTGATTTCACACAAGGATTTGTAATTACCTCCATGCCTCCAAGGCCTGTTTAGAATCAACAACAACCTTTTCCTCTTTGTCTTCTTACCTTTAACTACCACAAGCTCACAGAGAAAAGTCTTGTTACGGAAACTTGTGTATGCACAAGTGCTCGCACACGCACACACACAAATTCTGTCACATGCTTGGTTACATCTGACAGCTGTAAAAGGTGAAGAGAAGCGTGATATTGCAGCATCTTCTCATCTCCTCTCTGTTTCTTTACCTCTGTCTACCTCTCTTGTCTCCTCTCCTCACCCCTGCAAACAGAGACTCTCATGCGCATCAGGGGCCAACAGCCTGAAGTCTCCCTGGGAGAGCCGCACGAACACACACGCATGAATAAAGGCACATTTGTCATATTCTCCCAAAGACCTGCTGACACATTGGCATACTTGACATTTCACCAAAAGTCAGACGGTACTTTTTTTGTCTCTAAGGAAGCAAAACTAGTGGATGTTTTATTCCTCAATAACATCTGCAGATGTTGCGCCTTTCATAACGTATTATAGGTGAGCTGGCTGGTTCCCAAATGTGAAATATTCGGGGTGAGACGCTGTCTGGACTTTTCCACAGGATGCTCATTATGCCACCATGTGTGCTGAAAATTCAACAGAGCATTAGTCAACTTTTGCTCTGGCCATGACCAGCTACAAAATGATTAAAAAAAACGTTCCTGCCAATTATGATGAACAGCATTAAATGTAGCTCATGTTTTTATGTGTCCTGCCCTTGTGGAGGTTATCTTTATTTTGAGCTTAGGGCTCACGTCATCACTTGGCTGTAAGTTTATTCATCCATTTATTTTTGTTCATCTGTCTCTACGGTAACTGTTTCCTTCTCTTTGTTTCCTTCTTCTTGAAACGAACACCTGTCCTCCCTTACCTCACCCTTACCATCAAATTGTCCTCATCACTCCTGTTCCCGCACACAGGTTGTACCCTTGGGAGATTGAGTAATCAAATATTTGGCATTTAGCTTCCTGGGCAGTCCCGCCCTCGACAATCACAGGGATTTTTCAGTTTTGACACCCACTTTGCAACCCTTTGTCTGCTACCTCTATTACTGTCTTTCAGTCTGTCTTGTGATTCTCCTAAAAGAAATACAGCACAGGGAGGCAGTGCCATTAGACAACGATGGTGGACAGATTCTCTATTCATTCAGATCTTCAGGTTTTTTTCATTTTGTTTTCAGTCAGCACTGGAATGCTTAATATTGAGAGAGGCTGCCATACTTATTTCTTTCTTCTTCCCTCTGCTACCCTTTGAGTATTGCAGGGAGTGATATTTGCATTCCAATTCTTTGGTGTTGTGCGATGTATTTTCCATGAGGGTCCAGCCAGCTCGACTGTTCATTAAGCATCTAAACAACATGCCAGAGCTGTAGCCCGCCTCACAATCTTCTGAACACACATGTAGAACTGCTGCCAACTTCTCAGCCAGAGAAGTGTAAATCTCCCCTTCAGACACTGACTCTGCATTCAAGAGAGACCCTCGATATTGAATGCACAAACACCAAGAGGCTTTTTCACACACAGCTGACTGAAGAAACCGTTCTCTCCATCCCCCTCGTGTTCAGTTAGATTCAGAGTTCAGCTTTAGTGCAAATCATGTTTGCTTTCCTTTCGCGATGTTTTCATTTATCTGATCATTGTAGCTGCATATGTTTACATCTGATAATACTGCTTCCTCTAAATCTTCAGAATACTTAGAGTCTTAACCTTGGTGTCCAACATATGTATGATGGATAAAGCGCAAGTTTTTTTATTGACCATCAGTAGCTGATACTTCGATGACTCTCGAAGTGTGAATGTGGCTATTAATTCAACATGTGGGGTGATTAGCTTAGCAGTTAGCGAGCATGAATTCAGTTATTTGCCTTTGCATGCAAGCAAAGACATAAACAGTTCATTACAAAGTTGCATGCTAGAGAGGCAGATATCTGCATTCCAGTGTGCTGTAACTGGAGGTTATTTTTGTATGCTGGCAGCATTGAACAAGTGATGTTTCTTTAATGGAGCTTTGGTG
The DNA here is from genome assembly GCA_020745685.1 of Tautogolabrus adspersus. Taxonomy (NCBI): domain Eukaryota; kingdom Metazoa; phylum Chordata; class Actinopteri; order Labriformes; family Labridae; genus Tautogolabrus; species Tautogolabrus adspersus. Next base: position 13,170,853 of record CM036556.1, on the reverse strand, counting down.
GCATTAATTAGTTGGCGAGCAGTCATTCCAGCATTATATCACATTCACACGCATTCATTTCAGTCTCATGGAGAGTCCCTAATGCACACAAGTTGTCTGCATGAGTAGGGAAAACTTTTCACGACACAGAGTAGTAATTGAGGCATTTCCTCATCGTAGTTTAGTCACGCACGGTTCATTTGCAGCGTGGGTAGACAGAGAAAATGGACGAGGGAAAAGCAAGAAAGGCAGCAGGGCAAAGAGAGGGAAGAGGCAGAAAGTGGGAGGATTGATGCAAATATGGGGGGGTAGAGGGAGAGAAAACGGAGGCCATGAGGAAGGAAACGAATTCATGAAAAAAGACAGAAATACATCACATCCCTCAGAGCAGCGCAAGAGAAAAGAAGGAAAGAGAAAAACAATGTCAATAAAATAGAGAGATTTGGAGTGTGTTGAGTGGTTTGAGAGAAATGAGGAGAAGGAGCAAATAACCTTGAAGGAAGAGTTTATCTTTCCTTCCTATTGTTCATGCAGAAACACTCTCTCCCCTCTCACACACTCACTATCTGTCTGTGTCTCTCACTTAAACAATCAAACAGTTTAGGTGTAAGACATCCTCCGAGGACACAATGTTAATGAGCAGGGACTCCAATGAGCATGCCATCTTTTGAAGTTTCTCTCTCACACACACACAAATGAGTCAGCTGTCTTTGAACTGTTAGCTCTGTGACTAATAGCGTCGCACAGGGCCCTTTGTCTGGAGATTTCCGGAAGGAATGCACATGCACTCATAAATGTGCCGATATGTTATGCATGCACAAAGACTCGTGAAGATACGAAAAAACACAATGAGGAAAAGTCAGTATTGCACATTAATGGAAAGTTTCAAAATACAAAAAATCTTGTGCTTGAAGTGTAAATGAGTGAAAAAAACATACATTACTAAACATGAATTAGCATGTTAGCTAGAGCAATATGTTTTAACGACATAGGGGAACACACACACACTCTAGAAGGTACAATAGCTTTTTCACTCTTATTTTGAAAAGCACTTACAGTAGCGCTGAATTAGAAAAAGAGGCTAATTGTCTGAGATTTTTTGCAACTGTCTCTGTCTTCCTCTGCATACGATAAACTATCATCAAGAGCTAGACAAATTAAAAAACAGCTTTTAATACTCGCAGTGCCCGCGTTCAGACATAATCTCTTCACTGGGGGTTATAAGCAGCATCGGATCGATTGTCTCTACAAGTTGTGTCAGATATCAGCAACTGTGTGGGAAGATAACATGTCCAATCATTAGTCTTTGAGCAGCCTCCGCTTCCCCCAATTGTATCCTCTTTTTTTTCTGTCTTTCATCCGTCTGTTTTCCTTTTTTATTATTTCACAGAAGGAACGAGGATGATGTGTCACAAATGCAGCAACAACTGCAGCCGTCTGTGATAGGCTGATGGTACTTGAGTGCAGAGAAAAGGATGAATTGAGAGAGTGGGAGAGATGGAGGCAACTAAAGTGGATACCACATCAGATCTTAATACAACACTGGGTGCCACTTTTATGCAAATAACAAGTTGTATCAAGTGTTATATTTGCTACAATTCAAGTGTTTCAGTCTCTTCCTCCATCCTTCAAAACAGCACCCCCCCCCCCCCCCCCCCCCAACACCGCCTTCCTCCCACTGTCATCCTGAGTGTCTCTGTCACTTCAGTGTTTTGTCAGGGTGCAGCTCTATGGGACGTGTCGTTGTGAAGTCAGGGTGAAGGTTTTATTGGTGCTTTATACATCCCACATGCTTCACAGTCTCATGGGGATATTAAGAGCAGGTAAACACGCAGAAGAGACAACACATGTATGACTTTCTTTTCATTTTCTAACCTCCCATCCCAGGTTCTGAAGTCCCTTCCCCGTATTGAGGGTCGTCCTGGCGCCTCTCTGCCGGCAATGGACTTCAAGGCCCTGGAGGAGGGGCTCCGAGCTGCCCACGGCGATGAAATCACCCCCGAGGATGTGATGTCAGCTGCCATGTACCCCAAGGTGTTCCAGGAGTTCAAGGAATTTACTTGTGAGTCTGCAGTGATAGTTCATCTTTGTAAACAGACAATTATTCAGGATGAGATTAAGAATCAACAAATAGCGTTTTTTTCAATGTTCAATTATTGAAATGTTCTTTTAATCAAATTGGATCTGTTTTATTGAACACGTCTGGGTTCATGAGATTCTGTCTTGTTTTCACACTCTCTCTCTCTCTCACATTCTCATTTGTATTATTACTGGAGCTTGAAATTAGCAGGCAACCTTAAGTCAGCAACACTCATTATTAAGTCGAAACGATTTTTGTGGGAATGTGTTGAATTGTTGTATTTGGCTCTTAAGAAGTCTTAAATATTAGAGAACAATCCCTGGCTCTAGATTCAGCACAGAATCCCCTAGTGTCATTCTGATAGTGAATTTACATAGAGCACAAATAAGAAACCAGAACAGCATGGACTGATGCTGGTGGAAGACATCAGCGTAACCACAACAGCATTGATTTAAGGTTTCCAACTTGAAGTGAGTGCAGTCTGCAGCAGCATGAGGCAGCAGGTAGGAGAAGCTTGGTGTTAGAAATGTAATATGATACCTTCAAGAGGAGTAAAGCAGGAGAAACATAGAGCTAACTGGATTAACACAAGCGTAATGGTTGCTTTAATGAGTACGACAATGTTTGCATCAAACTGGAAGGGCTTTTTTAGATGAGCTTAAAGGAATGTGTCGATGTTTCTTGCCTTGCTTTTCCTTATCTATCCAGAACTTAAGTAGTTCTGTCTACTAGTACTGTATCCCCTACCCAGTGATTGTTTTTGGGGAAACTCATGATTTGGGTTCCTTATCATCACAAAGTGGTAAACTTCTAAATAGGCCACACTATTAGTAACGACCGCGAGGCTCCTGCGAGGGCTGAAGACCAGGCAAGCCTGTTCTTTAAGACGCCTCTACTCTTATGCAGGAGCATGGCAGCAGCAGCAGCAGCAGCTCAGTCTGTAGGGACTGGGGTAGGGGACTGGAGGGTCGCAGGTTCAAGTCCTGTCACGGACCAAGTCAGAAGTTTGGCTGATAGCTGGTGAGGTGCCAGTTAATTTCCTGAGCACTGCCAAGGTTTAACTACTCTGGCAGGCCCCTCACTCTGACACCTCTCCATGAGTTCATGTGTGTCTGTCTGCTTATGTGTGAGTAGCATGTCTCAACAGCAGAGTGAAAAATATTGAATCTCCCCCAGGGGCTAATAAATGATTACAGCACATAATTGTTTTTATCATTTTTGTTGCTGTTGTTGTATTTATTTTTCACCGCACGTCTGTTTCTCTCTTCACAGCTAACTTTGGTCCAGTGGACTGTCTGGGCACCAGGCTGTTCCTGGATGGACCCAAGATCGCAGAGGAGTTTGAGGTACACAACCTAGACCCAGATTTCCAAGAGGAACATACTCTTACATTTTAATAGGAAGATTCTTTTGAAGCAGAAACCCAGTGCTTGATTGAAAGAGGGTGTCAACTAAGCAGAAAGGGTTGAAACATTGTGAAGTTTACCTACTGTGTATCTTGGACTAAATATCCAGATATCTCGGTCATTTCATCACATAATTTGACCTTTTCTTATTTTACATTTAAACAATGTGCCACACTATGGCCTTTCAGAAAAATCAAGTATTAAAAAAGCGTGTAATAAAAGGTGTTTTATCAATCAATTATTCTCACTAATTCTACGATAATACATTTCATATTCATTTAAGTTGTTATCCACGTTGCTACTTCATTAGTTCCAAAGTAATAGCAGTTCCTTAGGGAGCAGACTTCATCAGCGGGAAGTGATTTTTTGTAGACAGCGAGGTGTGATGCAGTGTGCAGGAGTGTCACAGTGAAGTGCTGATAACACAGCAGGGAGGACCGAGATATTAACACTTTATCAGGGAAGCAACAAACAGCATTTGTGATCCCTGCGGCCATCACATTGGCTTTCCAGCACAGAAATAACAGATTAATTTTGTTGTATGATGTTGGGGAGCGGCGCAGTGAGAGATGCTCAGGGCCAATATCTCAGACCAAAATCTATCAGTGAGAGATTTCGTCAGCCCATTATGTCCATTTATTCTCCAACAGGGAGGCAGATGAACATGCAGGAATACGACAAATGAATTGAAATACTTTGCATGCTAACTCATTAGTGAGGAGCAGGAATGTAACAGTCTCATGGATATAATAATTGGTCGTCACTTGTGCCTGCAAAGACACAAATTCTGAAACAGGAATGTTCCTGGGGAATATTCTTCTATGTAACAATTTTCTGTCACATCCAAAATGTCGCAATAGAATGAGCAGGCTGGTTTAAACATGCGTGTGTGTAGAAGCAGTCAGTAGAAATATTTCCAGATGTCTGTCGAGCTGATTGAGAGTTTGTCTCAGAACAGGAGACAGCAGGTTTGAAGACGCTGTTTTTTTTATCGAGAAAGTTTGGCACAAACAGAGAAGATTTCAGGAGAATGACAGCAGTGATCACTTTGATGAGCAAAACGCAAGCCAAAGTGATTGTTCGAGTCCAGATTGAAGAGTGAATTCCAAAGAGAGTGTTGAGACAACCTAAGGTAACCTTGGCGACAGATGTCAGGATCACATGTCAGTTCAAAGACAAAGTTTGCTTTGCTACTCAACAGGCTGTCACTCAATATGTCATCAAGCAAAGAAATGCTTCTTGGTTTTGAGATTCAAAACATGAAACTGTGAAATATCAGCCTTTTCTTCACTTTTACATTAGGTGAGGGAGGATTTTATTTTTACACCCAAACACAGAGCTGGGGAATGATCTGTTTTTTAACATTGATGGTGTAAACAACAATTCAAAAGTGTGACGGATGAAATACTTTAGTTGGAAATGTTTTGTAGGTGCTAATGCTGTAAGGGGAACACCGTATCTATGAGCAGATGGCATCAGTATGAAGCAGGTGACACAGGTCAGAGCTGATGGCTTTGACATGTTTTGACTGCAGCTCTGTTGTGACCTTGTGTGGGATTTGGCGTGTGTGTTTTTGAACGACAGGAGGTCGTGACTTTGGGGAAATGTTGGTCTGAACAGCAGGAAGTGAGGGCGACAGTGATATGAGGAGATGATGCCTGGTTCTGGTTGGCTTGATGAGAAGTGGTGATGACAGTGAGTTGTTTAACATGATGCTGAGATATATTTCTTTATTATTCAGTAACTTAAAACCTGATTTTCTGCTAGCGCCAACAAAACTATTTAGTGAAATGTTGATTTGAAGCATGCGTACAGCCCACTGCTCCGGTGATTTACAAGAATTCAAACATTGCCTTCATTCTCCTGACCATAGGATCAAAATGAAACAGCTTTGCATAATCCTCAAACAGTCGAACTTCATCACTTTTTAAGATTGTTTTTTTAATCCACGTTTCAAAGATAATTACATTTGATGAAATTCTGTATTCAAAAAAACAGTTTGTGCTACATGGACAGGTCCTCTTAAATAAATTCGTTCACAGCTAATTGAGATACCTCTCTTAAAGATTTGTGCATTGAGGAAATAAAAAGGTGCAGGACAACATTAAAGGGGAAACGAACCTGTTTGTATTCACCATTTCCACAAGTAGCTGAACACTCATCATTCATGCTCCTCTTTCTTCTCACATTAATGATCATTCTTCTCTCTGTAAAGCCCAAACACACATTGTTCATGTTACATCACCCTGGTCTTTATCAGCCCTCTCCTTTCAATATTGAGTCTAAATCCTGTCATTATCAGTAACACGCACAGATTTAACTGACGGTGATTCAGAGCGGCCAAAGGCAGCCACGTTTAATTACCCTTTGATTTCACTGCAGCAAAATGCTTCCAGGCTGCTGTTAATTGATTTTCATATTACGAGGGACACAGGGGGGAAACCGGTGCTGTATTATTATTATCAAAAAATCAGGGGCCGCATTGAATTTGCTGATCTAATACTGACCCGAAAGATGTGCGGACCCCTCCCCCGCCTGCATTGTTAATCATCCCGGGCTCTGATGCTTTGATGCAATCATTAGTAATCTGGCAAGAGAGCCACAGTCGGACCAGCCACAGTCGGACCAGCAACCTCTGATGAGAATAAATCCTTACAATATTTTCATTTAGACTCTTGGCAGCGAAGTATCTTCGTTTGAGGGCACAGCTTGCTGTGTGCTGTGCATTTCATTCTACAAATTCATACAAACTACTGAATGGTTGGCTTGAATGAAAAAAGTCCAAACTGTATTTTTCAAGAGGGATGGTTTAATGAGCGTCACAACACTGTGACAGTAACAGTAGTAGAGCAGGATACATGACATGATGGCTTTCCTTGCAGAAACATTTACAAACGGTCCCTTTTTCTTGTGAATGAGACACCTTGTGTTTGTCCTCTCTTACCTGTCAGTTACATGTGATTTTACACTGCAAGTTAAAAAACTCATCATTCCTACATTTCCCAGTTGCCACACTGTTGTTGTTGTTGTTTCTATACCTGCAGAGTTCACCTTCCCCCGCTGCTGTTTCTCTACTCTCCTGTCCATCAAAGCTGTAATCATTTTTAGGACTTCAGACACTTGATGTTGTGCTCAGCGTCATTTATCACCAAAGTAAACAAACTTGTCCCCCTGTTGTCATGACGATGGGTACTCCCACCAGATTAGGTCCGATTAGCAGCGCTGCAGGTAAGAGATGGATTGAAAACATGTCAAAAAAAAGTGACGGGTCACATGCAGTGGGAGGTTTCTGTGTGTTTCCTTTCTTTCTTTGACTTTGCAGAATTCCTCAAGGGAGAGAAAGCTCCGATGATCAGTCTGGTTGTAGTCAGTTCTAGTCACATTCATTCTCACTGGTGATGTTTATGACAATGCTGGAGGTTTATGTGCATTTTTCCCTTTAACTATTTATCTGTTGATGATCTTAGAAGAATGATTTAATGAGCAGGAACAGTGTGCAAAAGTCCTTCTCTGTATTTCCTCCCACAATATGAAAACACCCTGGGATTAATATTGTCTCAGTTATTGAAAGCTGTGCTTATTCACTGAAAATGTTGAAACAAAGACTGACATCACTATAAGGAAAGTTGAGATGCCTCAATTCTTAAGAAGTGGGCTTCTCATTGACATGAAGTTTGTAAACATGAAACACGTCAGTTTGAATATGTTGGAGGCAGGCTGACTCCTGGACATGTAGCATCCACTTCCTGCTTCTTCTTTTTTTTTTTTTTTTGGGGGGGGGGGGGGGGGGGGGCTTTTGTGCCTTTATTGAAGAGATAGGACAGTGGATAGAGATGGAAATCAGGGAGCGAGAGTGAGGATTGACATGCAGGAAAGGAGCCACAGGTTGGATTCGAACCTGGGCCGCCTGCGTTGAGGACTATAGCCTCCATATATGGGACGCGCGCACTAACCACTGTGCCACCATCGCCCCTTCCTGCTTCTTTTTGACATCAAATAAGAAGACAACAACTGTTGTGAGATAAACAGAGACAGGTGGTGTTTGTATTAGATCATTGATTATTAGGTGCTCGAAAGAAGCACATTTATTGAGGCGCTTTTGTGTTAAGACATCTCTGCCCACCTTCAAATCACAGCTCAAAACACCTTTTTAGATGAGCTTATTCTGTCTGACCACGCCCTTCTTACTGTTGCTGTTTTTGTTTTTATGTAGTTGATTGTGTGCTGTGTCTGTAAAGTGACCTTGAGTGACGTGAAAGGCGCCCATAAATAAAATGCATTATTATTGATATAAATGTAGAATAACAGCTGTGACTAAAGAGGCCTTAGTGAACAGCAGGTTGCTAGCAGTCCATCTACTGTCTGCAGCTTTGACATCGTTTTTTATGGAAAGTGAATGTGTATTGTTTGAGCACACTCATGTAGATAACAGATTAATAGAAAATAAATGTACACTCATCATTTAAAATTGTTTTCTAGAACATTAATGCCAGAGATACAAAGGCACAAAAAAGTTATTTAGTGAGCCGAAGAGGTGAATTACTTTTTACTGCTACATCTAAAATGGATTATCTTTAGAAAATTAGGCAGAAGAAAAACCTTTGAGCCTTTGAGCCTTTTGAGCCTGTGAGTGTTTGTCGGGGTTAGGGTTAAATCCACAGTGACAGCAGCAAAGCAGCAACTGTCCATTACTGGTGACCTTTGCAGAAGAAGCACACCATTACCTGTATATATTTATAACAAAAGCTGTTTATTAGCTCAGCGTGTGTGTGAGGCACACAGCGGGGGAATCTTGGTCAAAATACATTCAAGCACCGATTCTTGTGTGAGTGCTGAGCTCGACCTAAAGCCCTGAGTTGTTGCTGCTGTGGGAAGTAGATATAAAGGCTTTCACAGTAATCAGCTGGTATTGTTTAGCACTTCATTTCCAGCCAGTTGGTAATCCAGAGTAAGAGTCTTATCATTCAAAGAGTGAACAGCGAGCCGGGAAGATTTTCCTTTGTGTTGAGAATGTGGTAGGAGGCAACAACAACTTCATTTTTTTCTCTCTGTTGTAATTTTTTTAGATAACAATCTCCAGATTCTGAGTTGTGTATCAACATTGATCTTTTAGGTAAATTTCTGACAAATGAGTCCCCATCCCACTTAGGTGTGTATCTCTGAGGTTGTTTTTGTAAGACCAAAAAAGCCAGTTCGGGAAAAGAGATGAGAAGCCCGTTTAGAGTTCATTAATGTACACAAATATACACCTACACAAGGGTGACAGCTGTGTCCATCGCTGTCATTCAGCCACACAAGCACACAGCAGACCTATCTGGCTGGGGCTGATGACTCAGATTAGTATTAATCATGCTTGATGGAAATATAAAGACAGATTTTCACAAACATGGACCCAGTCATACACACCGTGTCAGTGCTAATGTTCACTGGCACCAACACATGGAGCTCTGTTTACTGCACTGATCTCATTACTCTGTCACGAGCAACACAAGTCATTCATGGAGTTATATCAAAGCCATGAGGTGAGCTATGAATCGAGATGGTTTCACTTAGAGGTTCTAAAGCCAGAAACCGGTCAAAGAGTTCTAGTTTGACAGAAAAAGCTTGAGGGTATTCCCTGAATAAATGCAGGCAGCCTGTGAGGGCTTCATAGAGGAGAACACAGCAGACTCATCACTGAGATCTCAGGTTTGGACAATGCTTCATGCACAAGAGAGGTAACACAAGTCTGGTAACAGAAAACCAAAACAGAGGAGGCTGGGTGGTCAGGTTTTGGTTTGATAGAATTGTACTCACTTTACTTTCAATATTATTTTTTTTAGTTTGTGTGTGAGTGAGTGTGTGGGGACGATTCTGAACTTTTTCTATTGCTTTACTCCGAGATGAACTGGTTGTAATGGAGACGATGCAGAGCTCTCACCCATCATTTTCAAAAATCGTCCTCTACTCTGACTTGATGTGTTCTAGATGAATGTGAATTCAAGCAGCTTGTGGTCCCTAACATGAGTAGCTTTCCACAAACTCTGCAGTCAGTTATGCTGACATGAGGGGAGTATACGCACACTAGGGACCTAGAAAATAATTTCCCTGTGGATTAAACACATTTATATTCAGACTAGTCAACTAGTCTTAATGTAAGATAACAGTATATCTCTTCTTGTGCAGTCATTTCCATAATGAGTTGTTGTCTTTTCAAAACGAGCAGGGTCACAGCGTCTGCGGGTAAACAATGTCAAAGTGGTTAGGCCTAGTGTGGCTAACATCTTGTGAAAAAACTGCCAAACCGCGCTGCTCCTGAGACACCATCAGTCAAATGTGCTGGTACACATCAGGGCGGTAGAGCGGGGAGAGCAGACCCATTCGCTCAAGTGTTGACGTGTTGCTGTGTTTCAGCTTAGACACAACATATAACCTGCATTGTGAGCTTACTCTAATACAAATATGTATGAGCAATGTGTATATCTACATCGCTAGAATATGTCACATGCATGAAAAGAAAAGCCTGCTGACACTTCCAGTGTGACTTTTGAAGTAAAAGTCCAGTCTGGCATTTCTGTGGAGAAACTACCCTCTTTAGTACACAAGGCTTTTATTCTGAAGTTGTTCCAGGACCAGTTGGCTGTCAAATCAATTAAATACTAAAGGCAAGTCATAAACATGTAGGCTATAGTAACACTATGTAGATGATAACATAGCACCAAGTTAAGGGTGATTTTTCCTCCGGTACAACCTCTCTCTCTCTCTCCCTGGCTTCCTCTCTCAGTTTTCCCGGTGCTTGGGGAGTTGTTGCCACTTGATGACAATATTTAACCGTTTAGACGACAAATCACACATCCCTAACCCACACAATAGAATATTTAAACCCTGCAATGTTCAGTCTGCCAGTGTACTACACAACCGCAGCTCTGTCCAGACGCCGCGTCACATACTTATTCCAAGCTGGCATCATGTAAGTCATGAGATCACAGGGCACAAGTGAGCAAATTAAATGAACTCAGAAAGCTTTTGTACATGTGCTGTTGTATGCAATGCTGTTACAGTAATACTGTGCAGGTTTAGAATTATTTTAAATAAGCATTAGTGTTGTTTTAACTAATAATTGAAGGATCTTGTTCAGATTCTGTATAAGTGTGGAACTGGGACAAAGTTTTGGTCTCGGAGTAGGCAAGCATCAGAGGTTATTGCAGAAGCTGTTGTTAAATTAGAAGATGTATTTAATCTTAGCATCCTTATATCCCCATATATATATTTGCTATTTAGTTAAATACTCGATAAAGTGCTTTAAACCTGAAGCTTGACGAGCACTGGTATTTTACAAGGAAGTGGATCAAGAGGAAGCAGCTAATTGGAGGGAACCAAAGAGGAGATGAGAGCTTTGGTATAAGTAGTAACAGCAGGTAGTAGTAAGTGTGGAGTGTGTGTGAACCTGTCAGATTAATTTATACAAGTGGAGGACTTAATGCAGTGTGATGATTTAGATATGGAAACGGTGCACTGAAGTTGCCTTCCTGGCTCTACGTACACATCTCAGAGAAAATCCTCTTCGGAAGATTCATTAATCTTTTGCAACTCTTCAAAGCGACAGTTTATTTTTTTATGGGAACAGTTATGAGGTGATGTAGTGTTGAAGCCACACAGTTGCAAAAGGGATGGCACTTTTGTTTTCATCCAAAGAGCTGCCAGGAGTTGACAAAACAGCACAAGCTGGAGAGAAGTTCAGTGTAACGCAGGGAGGGCGGAGAAAGAACAGCAAGATAAATATTGAGTGCCACAGAGAAAGAAAAGAATGCAAAGAAAGGTTTTGTTGCCAGGAACGGAGTGAGGGAAAAAGACAAAGAGTCAGAGCACCCTGCAAAAGAAGAGAGTGAAATTGAGATCAATACATACTTGCAGCAGCGTGTATTTTCGTCTTTGTACTGAGACTAAGTTTGGAATATCAATGGAGACTCAGCAGCCGATGTGGCAATGTGAGAAACACAAAGAACAGGTGTAAAGGGTCGAGGGAAAGAGCTGGAGAGACTCTGCAGAGGAAAAACAGAGAGCCAAAAAGGCAGATGAGCCAAATTAATAACTGCATGAGAGACAAGAGTGCCTTCAGAAATAGGTGGCAAAATAACAGAAAATGGAAAAGCTGTGACACATGGGAGGACTGACAGGGAGATTGAAAGCCAGACACGTGAAGTTGGACAAATGGAAAGAAGGAAAAAACTAGTTTCCGAGCAGTGAGATGAGAGATTGCAGAGGAGGCGTGATATAAATGAAGAAGTACAGTGGCCTGTGTCAAGAGAGAGAGAGTAGTGAGACAGAGTGCAGAAATGACCAGAATTGATATGAGACAGGAAGCGTCTGTCTGGTGTTGGTACAGAGAGAGAGTAATGTCGCTGTCTCAAAACAACACTTTTACAGGTGTCAGGTGGAGGCGCACAGTTTACAGCTCTACTAAAGGCTGGAAATGTTTTCATATCCTCCAGTCTGCCGTCTTATCACTCTTTTACCCTGTCTGTCTTTAGCACTTCTCTGCACTTGGTGTCAGAGTTGATGTGTCTGGTGAAAAGCCTGTGCAGTCAGTGTTTATCCCAAGTCTTTACAAGGCTTTTTATCTGTTCCCCTTAAATCCTTTTCCAGTCAATAACATGTCAAAATACAGTTCAAACAGCCACTTAGATGAACTTAGCTGAACCCGAGTCATGTCTCAAAAATCTGAAGCTGTTGTGAACTATTAGGGTGCCTTCACCTCGTAACTATTTGTTTCAGTGAGAAAAGCTCAGTTGTGTTTTAAGCTGGGTTTGTTTATGTTGGTGTGACTGATGTCAAGAGAAATTTGGTGCAGACTAAACCTGACTGAGCTCCAAAGAAGGGTCTCAATCCACTTCTAAGCCTGCTCTGGAGTGGACATGGAGCTGCATTAGTGTTCAAACGTACCCTAATACATTTCAAGGAAAGTATTGTAGTAAATGCACAGGTGTGAGCGAAAACAGAAAGTATGGGTTTATTATTTAGAGTGTTTCAGTCTTTGTGTTGCGTCTGCTGGTTCTCGCTGTGTTCATGGTTTAACAGAGTTTTTGTAATTAGAGGGTTCTGATTTTTAAAAGAGTAAATATCAACATCCCAGCAAAATATTTCCCCCCAAAAAAAGTTTGCCAGCTGATCTCTATTGCTTGTTAAATTGTGAAGTGCCTGACACCAAACACACACACACGTCTCAAATCAGCCAGGTACAGTGATTCACTGTAATTCAATCCAAATCTCATGGACATGGTTTCATGTTATCACCACATACTACTTTAATCCTCACACAAACAACGTTGTATGTATTAAACTGGGTTGACATGTGCACTTTAAAACAGAGTCTTCCCTAATGTTATGAACCACCTTCTTTGATATAAAGACTTTCTGCCTTAGCTTAATGAACACTTTCTAATGTTGTGTATAAATGTTTGATCTCACAGGTTGAAATATCTGCTGTTAAAAAGGCCTATTAAGGAGATCTACCTTTTTCCATTTAGAACATTACAGTCCCACAAGATAAACGTGATATACAGACAGTCACTTAATAATGCAGAGCAATAAAAGGACACCAGATACGACATTATTTGATTTAGTTAATAAGAAGCTGAATCGCAGTACGGCTAAATGAGCATGTTTCTCTGCCCTACACCAATTGCATGCAGGAAAACATTCCAGCTGAGCCTGGGGGAAAAAGAAATAAGGACGAGAAGGAAACATTGTGTTTGTCTCACTCCACCAGCTTTACTTTTGTAATGTTGCCCAGCTCTGCAGTCTCTCCTTATTGCTTTAGCTGGACTTGTGAGCTAGGCACACGTGTATTCATTTCAATTTTCAAACTAAATTAAATACCTCTCCCTTCCTCCTTCACACTTCTCTCTCCTGTCCTCCCCACTTGTTCAAACCTCCTCCTCTGATCCATCGCAGGTGGAGCTGGAGAGAGGGAAGACACTGCATATTAAGGCACTGGCCCTGGGTGACCTGAACAAGGCCGGCCAGAGAGAGGTCTTCTTTGAGCTCAACGGACAGCTGAGATCTGTGCTAGTAAAAGACACAGTCGCCATGAAGGTACACACACTTAATATACTGTTTAAATAAAGTGCAATTTATGCAGCAAAAACTGCAAAGCTTAAAATCAGGCAATTAATAAATGTTTAATTAAGCAAGAAAATGAAGTTTAAGTAAAGAGTAGGATAATTCAAAAACTCATCATGATGTCATAAACACTTGAGGAGTAAGCGATGGTTAAAAACATGCTCAGGATTGTATTTCAAATTGTCAGCAGATGAAGATTTACTACAGTACAGACTTCCAAGATTGTTAAATCAAAATAAACAAAGGCTGTTTCTCGTAACGTCTGGAGCTCAACTCAGTCAGAGCTTGACGTTTAAGTCAGATGATTTAAAGAAAGGAAACAAACATGATGAATAGAGGAATAAAGCGAGAAATGACTGATAGTTTCTTGAAACTGATCCTGGGTGTCAGCACACCAAAGATTGCATCTCAGAAATGAGGAATGCTTCAAAGGGGAGTTAAATGACAATATGGTGGGATAGTTGGCGAGGTGAGAGGGTGTATGAAGGCAGCTGTGTGTGTGTGTGGTTCGAAGACTTGAATGGATGAACATCTGGACAGATGAATAGATGCTTGAAATCTGTGTTTGTCCCTCCCTCCAGGAAATGAAATTCCATCCCAAGGCTCAGAAGTCTATCAAGGGTCAGGTGGGAGCACCCATGCCTGGAAAAGTCCTGGAGGTCAAAGTTGAAGTTGGATCCAAGGTGTGTTCATTGTTCGCCTTTTTTTCTTGTCTAAGCAGCAGCGGGCCAGTTCACATTAATACAAGCATATATTCTTACACTATAGCAGTAGTATCAGGCTAGCTTAGGTTTTGTATAATCATGTTTATTCTGTCTCAATCATTATGTTGCCAGTTTTGCCTATTTTGAAGGGGTTTTATTTAGAGGAGTACTGACCTTATCAAATCTGAAGTCATGGTTTGAAACACTTCCCTGCACTGTTCCCTGACGAACTTTCCTCCAAACTCGTGTAATTGAGGTGTGGGGCTCGGTTTTGTTAGTAACACTTCCAATAACAAGGACAGTTTTAAGACTGTGTTTTCATACAGAAACAGGATAAGTGAAACTGTCCCTTTAAATTGAAACGCTCATTCACTGTATATGTTTTTGGCTGTGACCATTTCTCTGATGACATTTAAAGACCTTGCTTACATTGTTGTTTCTAAAGCTAATCCAGAAACACAGTGTTTGTTTGATGCTTTGAGACATTTTTTGTTGTTAACCTTTGACTACAGTGCTTGTGCAGTGATCTGTTCACTTGACTCCTGTTTCAATGCTCCATGCTCTGTATTCATAATCATGACAGGTGGAGAAGGGTCAGCCGCTGTGTGTCCTCTCGGCCATGAAGATGGAGACCGTGGTCAACTCTCCTCTGACGGGAACCGTTAAGGCGATCCATGTGACAACCGATTCCTCCCTGGAGGGAGACGACCTGATCCTGGAAATCGAGGAGTAGATTGAGAGGGCGGAGGAAGGGAAGGAGGGTAATGAGGAGTAGTAGTGACAATCTGATTCTGGACGTGTTGAGGTGGAGGCACAGGGGGATTTAAAACCAGGAATCCTTTTTCTTAAAGGCACATTTCAGCTGTGGCAGTACTGTGGTTAAATGTTGCTCCAATTTGTACTAAAAGTGTGTGATTACACCGGGGACAAAAATGTAGAGGGGGCGGGTGTAAAGAATAGAAGATATAAATCCTTAATAATATATGAATTTGATAGGAAGTCCTTGTTGGATTGTGCTACTAATGAAACTTGAGTTCAATCTTCCATGAACAAATGTATTGTTTAGTTGTGGTGATTAGGTCAAAGAATAATATATATCTGTGTTCCACTTTAAATATCCTGTCAAGCTTGGGAAGAGATTTAGAAAGACGTTAGAGATCGGGATTGTGGTTCATTCCGCTACCAACTAGCTAGTCTTAAATGTGATGTACTAGAAAAAGAGCTAACCATTAATAACACTAACAGGGTTCTAACATTTACTTGCACTTCAATGCCACAATTTCCTTTTTCTATGCTGTTGATGTCGCCTAATATATTCAAGCTTATATTGATGACTACTTAATGTCTTTGTAATCAACGAGGTCAGGCAGAGAAGATTAGATTTGAGAACGTTTTACCAAATGCTTCTTTTTTTTTTCATTTGTAAACATTTTTATTTTGCATTCTCGCCTTAGCAATACATAATCCGTCTCTGACATCAGTCACAGTGCATTCTCACAATGTGGAAGTACTGGTTGCATTGAGACTCAATTTGTTATTGGAGAATAATTTCAAAAATTAAAAAACAGTACAGTAAATTCCCCAGGATTGTAAAAAAGAAATCAATATATTTCCAAACCTGTATTTGTTCTCGATGTCGTAGCACAACAAAGCAAGCAGCACCATTCGGGGTTGATTGGGACTCAAGTTGACCTGCCACTAAAGCCCAGTTTGCACCAAAGTGAGAAATGTTCTGTTACTGTATCAGTAATTGGAGAAGTTGTGTGTGTGAAAGATCTGTTCTGGTGTTTCAATGTTTCCCATTAACACCTGCCTTCAAAATCCAAAAGCTTAAGCACATTGTAGCATCATTGTTGAAATGAAGCTGTCGGCCATGTTGGAAACACCCAAATGGGATTAAAGATGTGATTTTTTTACAAAGTACTTCTCACAGCTGATTTAAACGAGGCTCTCCTAATCCAAAGCTCGCTGTAGGGTCTGCTCTATCTGTTGTATCATTTAACAAGGTGTAAAGCCTTTTTAATGTCACTTTTTAAATTGTGTGAGTAAAGTTGTCGGAGTCGTGGTTCCACTCTGTCTTTCCAGCACCAACCACAGATTAGGGTGAATGGTCTTCTGTCTGCATAGGGATTTTAGTGCTAGGTGTAAATGGGATTACATGGTGGTGTAATGGAAGCATGTGGTGTTATTTTCTGAGGCTGTGCTGATTAATTTATGAATTAATTCTCTGTCAAATGATGTGAAATTAGCCGGACTAATAAGAGACGCTGGAGACTCCCAGTAGCAGCGCTCGGCTTTATATTTCTAATGTGTGTGTGTGTTTCCATTAATGGGCCTAGATGTCTGTAAGTGTGTATGCAAGCACATTTTAAGAGAAAGTTAAACAGCTACCAAAATGTTGCACCACCGGAGCTGAAAACACTTTTTAAAAGAAATTACATATTCATAAACACACTCGCACTGATGCAAAATATTCACGCTAACACTCCCAGCCTTTGAGCGCCGCCCGAGTCAAAGGACAACAAGCACATTGGTGTGGCTACATCTCCACGGTAACTTCTCAAAACATTCAAATGCAATGCTAAATCCAACTTGTCAGAAGGTGTAGTAAATACTGAATGAAACTCTTAAAAACGTTGTTTTAACTCAGTTTAGCACTGCTGTCAGCAGCCAGCCTTTCAATGATCTGTAGAGAATTCGATGTTTGAATGTTAAGCACCCTGACCAGTGAAAGTACACAGCACAAAAAACATCCCATTTCTGTTCCAGTCTGTTTGTACTACAGTGAAGCATGCAGTGGTGGACAGTGAGCCAGAACAGACATTACAACAGCTTACAAAACGTCTGAGCATCCTCAGCACTGCATCCATACAAGCACAAAATTGAGATATCGGTTTGTACTTGACTGGAATTTTTCCTGCATTTTTGCGCCATTACCTTTTAAACTATGCACCGATACTGGGCAGTGATGCCCTAGTTAACTAGACCACTGATTCTTCACCCACTGCCATGCCTCAGTGTACCCCCAGGCTTTATCTTTCTGTGTCTGAAATGTGTTGACGGTGATGGAGGTGAATATTTGACAAGCTGTTGCACAATAATGTAAAGTTCCCTCCTCCTCTTGTGGTGTATCAGCTTTCCCCTGCCTCATCCATCTATCCATCAATCCACCTTTTCATCATGTTTCCATCTCCCTTCTCCTAAAAGTGTCAATTTGCACATGATGGCATCAAATCATGCAATAATGTAAAGTGTGATGCAGTGTTTCTCTTTGTCTGAGCCAGCGGTGATGTACAACTGTTCAGTGTCTTGGGGAAAGATAAATTGGACAAAAGACAAACCCAGCTGAAAAATGTTACTTGTTTCAGAAAGGGGAATATATGACGTTGACCTATTCTGCAGCTCGTGCGATCAAGCGAACTGTCTCACAGAGGATGAAAACAGAGTCTGACATTTTCTTTCTCCTGCATATCATCTTGTGTTTTTTACTAAACAAACCATACTGCTTGATTTCTTTGACCGCCTACAGCTTCTCCATCTGAAATATCCCTTTATCTAATTTAACATTTTCATGTTGATCACTTTGATTTACTGAAATAGTTTACGTTTAACCATGCTTTAGTACGAGAAGAGATTAGAAGCTTCAGCGCACAAAAAAGGGAAACAAATAGTATCTAATAAAGCGATTATTGTTCTTGTTCTGTCTGTGCTTACAAATAAAGTTAACTCTAAGTCAACCTGCAATGTGTCGGTGTGAGTTCATATTCAGCACAAGGAAGAGATGAGGCCATGCATGAGGGACAGAGGCCAGCTTTGTAAAGTGATCTCAAGAACCATCACTGTTCTCGAAAGCTTTCGTGATCCTGTTTGTCAAGGTCTCACTATGAAGACGGATCAGATCAGTGCTGGCCACAGTGAAATATATAGTATGTACTGTGTAACATGCAAAAGCTTTAGTACTGAATTTCTTAGTAGACTATTAAATCACAGCTCCTTGAGAATGGTTTTTCTAACCGGTGTCAACAATAAATGCTGAAATGCAAAGACTGTGCCCCAAGTCAAAACAGAACATAACACATTACCACGATGTGATTGGGATATGCTGGATTGTTGGAGCTACACAGCCGGCATATTTTGTTATCTCAAGTCACCATTTGGACACATCAGAATTCAGTTTCTATCTGGATTTGTGGAAGAACTGTCTTTATTCGGTGCTTTCCCAAACAAGTTAATTCCTGTGTGGCTGGATGTGGATCTATCCTGACACCTCCCTGTCTTCCCACCAGCTCTAAAGATCTGATTAAGTACTGATTAACCAGACTAAATCAATCAAGCCTGACGCTGTACTGGCATTATTGATCAGCCGCCCCTTCCACTGTTAGCTGTTTGATGGGTTGGTGGATTGATTTAGCAGGCAGCGGGCGCGTGCTGACATTCTCAAGCTCATGTATGGATTTAGGGAAGCAGCACTGAACCACGTCTGGTTCGGTTTGTCAACATTTTTTTAACTGGGTTGAATACAAGTGTCCGGGGGAGGCGATGTTGCTATGGTGCTAAGATGAAAGAATAGCTTGATACGTAATTGTCATCAGATGAAATCACAGGGGCAAACGTGTAGCACGGTGGATGTAATGACCTACTTGTTAGGTGACTTGAGTGGCAGCTTAGATTAAGAACAACATCATTTAAATTTGCATACGTGAATAGATAGCAGATAACAGTGTGGCTGCTATGACCTTGATTGGTTTGTCAATATCCCGGTAAAGAAAACTGTCCCAGACAGATGATTCTATTAATGTAACAGTATTGAATGCTGGAGTGAAAACCTGAATTTTACAAAAAGATTACATTCTGGCTGAAGCTATCAAGGGCATTTCCCACCTGACGTTTCTTCAGTGTATGTGCTTTGAATACTGAATGCCAAACTTTCCACAGGAAGACAGCAAATGTCACACTGCTCCCTGTCGTGACATAGATAAAAAAAATTCAAGTGCCCTAACTGAACAAATTCATATAAAGTCTTTGCAGAGTTTTCTTTTTGTATTGCTCATGCATAAGAGCTGTGTTTTTTGCAAATAAAAGTCAAGTGAAGTATTCCCTTGGCGCACGCATCTATAAAAGGCTTCCTGCGGCTCTCGCATGCTGTCACGCTGTGTGCAGGATGCAGACTGTCAGTGATTGGTGTGCATTTAACACACTGTTACAACAACAAAAGAGTCTGAGTTCTGTCTTAATGAGGCCCCTGGTGGTATCATGTGGTCAAGCAATCATTTGTGTCCCAGCTGAAAATGTATGCAGTAATAATGATCGCATTAATGGAAGGTCTGATTGATCTACAAAAAACACCACATTTTTGTTCCCATGTGAAACGGACAAAATGGGACCGTTGTGAACAAGTCGGACAAAAAAAACCATCAAAGTCAGCGACAATAACAAACACCAATTGGAACTGGCTTAATAAAACAAGGCTTGTAGCTGTTCGGTCCACTCTAGGTGTGTCAGTAATCACCTTTTGTTCCACATAATGGGTTGCTCAGCTGCTTCATGACAGCACCTGCTCTTGTTACCCTGTGGAGTTTTAACTGTGAACAAACTGTTCACTTATTCACACATTGTGTCCTGATGGCTTTACAAACAGTGGAATGCCTTTTCAACCTTGAAATCAATGATTATTTCCAAAGGTGCGTCCTGTTTTATTTAAGTACTTATAAAAGCCCTTATTTTGATGAAGGATTTATTTAGATATTTGGAGATTATTCTATCAATCAGATTATAATAACAGTGATCACATTATAATTCACCAAACACCACAGCAGCCTCGATCTACACATCTGTCAGACCAGACCACCGACAAGCTAACATCATTTAACTCCTCCATATAGCTGGAATGGGACTGCGAGACTGGCCGTCAACTGAGGCTCTGACAAACGAATTGTTGAGTATTCTATACGGGGTCACCCCTACTGGCAACATATCAGTTTATCATTTTAACATGAATCACTCCTGTTACATTACAGCTAAAGATACTCTGTGTTGTGTTAACATTAGAGTAAATGACATGCTAGCAGCAAGCACTCGGAGAAAAGCTTCTCTGTGTTGAGTTAACATTTGGCCCCCGCACATATAACCATGACCTCTCTGAAGCGTTTGCTTCTTTCAAATGATGCTGTGCCTCCAAATGTGTCAGGGGCCGCTTTGATGGGGTCCCTGCATCACAGGGAAGCAAACATTTTCATTTCCCTGGGTCTTGAGGTTACAGACTAAATTTCTCATTTGGATCCCAGACTGAAACAGTTTAATAACTCCTTCCTCTAATCTTAAAATAAGAACCAAAGTTCACATCCTCTCTGCGGCTTTTTCGGTCCTTATCCCTTTGTCCTCTTTGCCGCTGTACAAATGAGCAGCAAATACCCATTTTGGGGGGAGTCATGAAGTCTGAGAAACTGCTGTACAGAAGCTGGCCGAGGAGCAAACTCTCTAACCCGAACATGAGTCTCTTACACAGGCCACAGGGGTCCACTGCTCTGTTGAGGTGCAACTTTCCCCTCTAATCCCTTTGCTGCTCTTCGATAATCCCTTCACTGCTTGCTTTGCTGCTTTCTTTGCTGTAATCCTCCTTCCTGAATAAAGAGAGAATAGTGTGGAGGACGGGCTGCACAGTGTCTCAGACAGACGGGACAGACAGATCTGTCAGCCTCTAAGCTTCCTGTCAATCAACCGAACCGGGATCTGATCCATTCAGACACACACGCTGCCCATTTGCTGCCTTTTCTGGGCTCTCCATAAAGAATTCTTCAGATATCAAACTAAAAGATTTTTATCAGTGAAAAGAAGCCAGAGACATGAAGTGAATCCTAAAAAGCACTAATGCTGCAATCAGATGTTTAAATAGCAGAGATAAAACTGATAATCATGGTGGTAAAGCAGGAAAGGAATGTCAAACAGCAGCATCAAACACTTTCATTAAGGGATTTTTTAGCACTCGTCTGGCAGGTGTGGTACACAGCACTCTCCATTCCTTTTCCATTACTTCCTGATCAAAGATTGCTCGTGGGGACAATTTTCCACCTGTCTGAGAACTGGCAGCCAGGGGCTTGCAGAGCAGTGAAACCTCCCACCCTGCATGTCCTCATAGAAACGTCCCTGATGGCATGCTGTGCAACACCTACATTTGACTCTGCTCAATTTCCTGATGTGATGATCTCGTTATTGGTTAGGGCAGGTGGCTCAACATTTTTGGGAAGCAAGAGGGTGTTTCGGAAAGGAATTAAGTTAAATTGCAAGAGCTACAGGAAACAGGAAACTGTCTGACTGATCAACACTACAAGCATCACAGCAGCACATCACAAAGCCACGGGCAACCTTACGAGTGATGACTTAACAATCACACATTAATAAACAGGACAGATCAATGCGGTGTGAGATCAAGCTGACAATTGCATTTCCAATGAATGTATCAAATGATGGCCAGTAGCGATGCAGGACATGGATCATTTCCATCCACCCCTTCAGTGTCAATCTCTGTCAAGACCCCTTTGAAGCTACAGCTACTGACATGTATGTATGAGAAAAGAGTGGGACAGAAGAGAGAAAGTTAAAGATGCATGTACCGTGTTTGTATGTATGTGATGAGAGATGTCATCAAGTATTAACACTGCTCCACAGCACTGGTTTAGCCCCAGGTGTCAGAAAGTGCACAAACACTCACATACATGCCCAGCCGATGCATTGTATTACTTCCTTTAACACACCCCGTTTTGAAAGTGTGTTCTTGTGTGTTTGAGTGTGTGCTTGTATGAAAGCGTGACCTCTCGTTGCCACTGAGAGCTTAAAGCGTTCCGGCTCGAGTCAAAGCACTGCAGCAAATACAGGAGAGGAAGCTGAAGAGCAGAAACAGAGAGACACACACACACACAGAGAGTCAGACAGGGAGGATTCAATGCGACAGAGGCAGAGCGAGCTCGCAGAGAAGAGAGGAAAGCAGCTCAGACTGCGACACACAGCCCAGACAGGAATTAAGGAATTAGAAAGCAAAGAGAGCGAGAGGATCAAAGGAACAGAACGAAAGCGCTCATTTTTTATTCACATGCGTCTCACACACACGGTGCCAATCATCACTGTATTTTTGTTGGCTACATCCTCCACCTTGGTTTCAGAATATTGCTGTGTTACCATGGCAACAAGCGTGTTCAAGGGCTAAAGACTGTGTCGTTCCAAAAGAGCAAACAGTCAAAATGACTCTTTATTACTCTCATCTTGACTAATATGCACAAACACGCCTCTCTGTCTGAGAGGAAAATAGAAGTGTGTGCGTGTGTGTGTGACTGCTGAAGTTGTCAGAGCACATATGCTGTCTTTATATGTGTTGCAGTGATGCTGCTTGGAGTCACACCTGGTTATCAACGCAGAGCATGTGAGAAGTCACATGCTGACAGGCTGAAAACTCCACCTGAGGCAAAGATCGGCTTCTACAATCCCAAGCTCTGCAAGATCACACTGAGGGTGAAGAAGCTGTACTTGAAAACACTGTTCCTCTGTGCTCACTGAGCTGGCTGAATACACACTCTGAGCGGTGTCTCCAAGTTTGTCTGTTGGGCGAAACGTTGGACGTATAAGCCCATTCTGACTCTCTCTCTCACTCACTTCAGTTTTCCCTTTTCTTTATACCTAAACAAGTCATTTTTATAAACATAAATGAAAACCATTCCCTTGCTTAAGATTTTGTATTGTGAGGATTCACTGCTCTTTGTCCTATATAATGATTAAATATGGACTTTGGGATGTTGGTCAGGGATACAAGCAATCTACAATCTCTGCATATTAGTAATATTACCATCAAGACTTTGTAGACAACAAATCTAGACAACAGTACGTCCCTACAGAACATTTCTTATTTACAACATTTGTTCTGATGCACAAATTGTTGTTTGTCTCCAAAAACAATGTTCATAAAGTTACAGTTTTTCATATGAGGAACCTTTGAAAGCAGTGGAGCAGGCCATTTTCAGAATTCATTTACTGTGATTAACTTTCAGCTGTCAGCCTTAACGACCCATTTTGACAAAGCAGAATATATAATGTAGTGTTAAAAGGTATATCGATTTTTTAAATACTATTTTAATAAGAGCCATGTCTCTCCACATGCATCAGTAAGAATGTGTTTGCATGTGTGCATGTGCTGTTCAGTGCTCTGCTTTAACTCCTTGCAGGCGATGGCCACTTGTGTCTGTTCTGAGATCTGCTGTCACTCCCATCAGGCATTGTGGGCTTTCCAGACATTCGCTTGCTTTCATGGTGAGAAGCAGAACGCGAGCCATGGCAGCTAACGTTTCAGATGCTAATTGACGACCTTCCACGGCTTGTTGACAAAGCAGATGCACAGAACGAAATATGGCATTATTTCGCTTATGTCGCACACAGTCAGGGTAACCCCACGGGCACCACAAAGTCCCTGCGTAAAATATATTTTAAACTAAAGAAGATGGAGCAAACACGTCCAATTTGGCAAAGCATCTCGCGGACAGATATGCTGACTTTTTTAGGGAATTCAAAGAGCGACAGGTTAGTTGATAAATAACATAATTACATAGCCCATACATGCAGAGTGGAGCCCTCCGTTAATAAGGAGGTGTATGTTGTCTACTTTAGTGCACCGCTGTGTGCAGGCTAATCCTGGTTTTGAACTTTTATAATCAGTACTGTAAGTGCTAAGACTTAGTTCCTGTCATTTGTGAGTATTTTTTATAGGCTATCAAACTGAATTATTAAACTATTGAAACTAACATTAGCATCATTTATATATCTCTCCCAACCCAAAAGGCACACAAACAGATGTCAGCCAAATCTGCAACCACCCACTTGAGGCAGCCTTCCCTTCCAGCTGTGTTTGAAAACAACAGAAAGTTTGACAAAGACTCGAAAGATGCCAAAAGACTGAACAGAGCAGTAGAAGGTCAAATTAAAAGTGAATTTCTAAAATAATCATTTTAATAAAACAGCTCAAATGTAGTGTAAATACCTATCCTCTGTTGTCCCTTTTAAAACGTCCTTTATGTCCGTCATGTCAGGAAGGTCATCTTAAATATTTTTGTTACTTTTCCTCGTGTTTTAGGTTTTTGCCCGGCTATCATTTCAGTATCTGTATCGATAACTTTGGGCCGGCAGCTTATCAAAGTCATAGTTTTTGTATCATGACAACACATAACCTCTTTGCTGATCTCGTCCTGTACAATCGTAGGTATTGTTTTCTGGCGAAGCATCTCATCCATCACTCATTGGGAATCTTTGCCAATCCAAAATATTAAACGGCAATCTGACACTGCTCCAGTGGTAGCTGACGCAGACATTCAAAATAACCACGTAGAAATAATCAATATTCTTGCTAATGTCTCATTTCCTTTTATGGTCAAGCAGAGATATCGGTTTCCATTTCAGTTATTTTCATAACCAGCTCAAATCTCCTCAATTTGATGATTACCATGTTCAGGTTAGAAACATGGTGCCTGCTGGTCCCTCTCCAAAGTAACACAGAGGGTATGTTGAAGCTGGAGACTGTTTTTACTAATTATTGGGATTAAAAAATAGACAATCTATTGTGTTTATGAGAATCGTTGAAAAATGTCCAAAGGTCTCTTTTAAAAGCATAATGTGGAGGAGAAATCCACCAGACACATTTTGACACCTTTACAATGTGGGTAACACACCTGTGTTTGACCTCGCACTCCCTTTCCAAATTATTTCTACTGGAGACGATGTCTTATTCTTTTGCATGACTCTCCTTCCATTGACAGCACAATATGTCCACTGATTCAGCTCAAATTGTGTTTCTCATGAAATACATCGACAGTAAATGTCAGTGCCTCACAATAACAGCACAATCTGAACTTGAACTACATTCTTAGTATCAGACACTCAACAACCAAAGCCTCAATGTAAAGAAGCCAGAGGACAGGTTGTTATGAGCGCTGTAACTTTTTGACTCTTCAGCTATCACTGTACTATTCATCCACAGCTGGATACAACAAGTTTACAACTGCTGCTCTCCCTCTGAGAGCTGTCAGAAGTCACTCCAGGAAATCAACTGCTTAAGTAGAAGCAGGTGAGGCTGAAGGGGATCCGGAAAAAAGAAATAACTGTAAATTACAACACTTCATCACAAAAACGCTCCAAGGAGGAAGAAGGAAGAACTCTACAAGGAGATATATGTGTAGAAAAAGGGCTGTCGTGGTTTCATAAAGATCATATGTGTTATTTTAATATTGCTATTAAGAACACGATTCTGGCTTAAGGACTAACTCTTCAGTATATGGGCTAGATGGAAACAGTCACTATGAATGGCTGCCAGGCCTATTACTATCTGGTGAGGGAGGTTTTAACTGGTTTATTGGTTTTGTTTAAATGTATTCATAGCAGAAGACTAAACAGTGATCAATATTTGGGGTTTTCATTTTCAGGATTTGGGTGATATGACCTTAAAATCTAACATGATGGATTCCCCCATTCCTCTTTGACAATAAATAAATCCCTAAGTAGATTGTACTGTATATATACTCTCTCATACAGGCTGATTGTTTTAATATTCATCTGGAGCGTTTATGTGAAATATCCTGGATTGGACATTGGGCTGATGATTGGTTTAAAAGTGATTCTACCAACCAGTAAGATGGGTTTCACTGGTAATTGTATTTTCTTTTAAAGAGACATTTAGATGTTTTGTTTGCCACTGTGGTTAAAGTAAATATGGGTCAGAATGGGACTCCTTACATCTTGATAATCATCCAACTCTAACTATTGTATGACAGTCTAGTACAACCAAAGTGTCAGCTTACGAATGTGATGTTGTAATTACATGTATTATTACATCCAGGGATAAAAACTAAACAAAGTACTTTATTGGAACGTACGATCTAAATCAGGGGCGGGCAACTGGCGGCCTGGGGGCCACATGCCGCCCCCATCAACCCTCAACGTGGCCCTCTGATCAATTTTTATGAATTAACTGGACACATGAAGAAAACGTGACAAAATCAGCCATGAAATCATGAAAACCAGAAATATGTCCATAATAATATTTGATCACTGCTATATGTTGAGTTAAACTTGAGACATAATTGAATGTAATCGTTTTTGTATCCTACAATTTGGCTCCCTGGCAGTGAGAATTAAATGAATGTGGCCCTTGCTGTGACCAAAGTTGCCCATCTCTGATCTAAATGTATAAACAGCACATGATGAAACTTGGGTTGTTATAACATTAACCCCTGACAACTACAGTAACATGTTTTTTTTTTTTTTTATAAATAACGGAGGAGGCATTTCTGAGAAATAGTTGCCTAGTTTTCAAGAATGTTCATAACAATATCCGAGTTATTCCCATCCTAAACCAGTCAGAACTACATGGTGCTTAGTTGAACTAATCGGTAATATTGTAGAGGTTATTCTTGCTCATATTTAAATTGGATGTCCTGCTGGTAATTATGGGGGAACTTAAAGAAAGCTCAGGAGAAATCGCTTATTTCAACGGGTTCTTTATAGAGAGAATAGCAGGGGTTCGATGCCTGCAGGGGAGAAGTTACAGCTAAAGTGGAAAAGGAAATACGTTTCTATATTTCACAGGTTCCTACTAACAGCTACAACATGCCAACACCTACAGTACAAAGACAAAGACAAAGATATGTGAGAACACACCAACAAACACACTTCTTCAGTGTGAGTTTTCAGAGTATCACCTCAAGGCCGGCTACCAGAAAGTGACGTTACGAGAAAATACCTGTTAAACCTTAAACCCTTAAACAAATATGTCACACACAAATCAGGCCTACATGTAGCAGAAATATGTGAGCTGGATGCAAACTGAAAGCTTCAAAGTGAGCGTAGTCTGCAGAATAGATAGCTCTTACTCACATTGCCTGGAACTCTTTATGAAGCCTCAATGTCTGGAGAATACAGATTAATCATTTTGGAGCTGATCCTCATCATTTATACTCTAATAACAGGTATTAGAGTTTTGATCATGTGTGTTTCTGACTAAGGTGTGACCTATGAAGAGGAAAGGATACAAGATCTATGGCAGGCACAGGATTAAGAGAGAGCTAGAAAGTCTGGGCTGCTTGTGTATCATATTTCTCTCACAGCACGTTGGCTCAAATGGTCTCGTTCGGTCCTCAGTCCAGACTTGGATCAGACAGAAGTTCTTTGCCCAAAGCTCTCAAGGTGCAGCCAAACTTCAGATAAGTTTGAAAAATGTGTTCTAAAGCTAGCAAACAGTGTGAGGAGACTAAACCAGTCACCAGGCAACCAGTCAATCTGGCTGCAGATTCAATGTCAAAGTATAAACAAAGGCTTTGTGAGTAGTAAACCCCATTTTGTTATTTCTCCTCTTCCATGTAAAGGTAGAATAAATTACATTCAGACCTGGTGGTGGAGAGCACCAGCATCTCAGATCAAAACACGTGCCCATCAGCACACTTCACTAAACCATCAGACTACATGGGAAAAATCACACATTTTACCTTTCTAGTCATTTAAGTTTACAGTTTACGACAACTTACTAAAAAACAACTTCAACTTTTAAAATATACAACCTGAGACCTCATTACACCTCGGAGATTATTGCAGGGCTTTGCAGATTGTTGTGTCGAGAGGACCAGAGAAATCCAGAGAAGGAGGCCAGGGGCAGAGCCGAAGCTTTTGGATGATGTGACACAGGATTTTAGTCTCACCCAGAGCAGTGTTGGCGGAGGGAGAGATCAAAGTTGATATTTTAAACTTTTGAAGTTCCTGCCTTTGCTGCCCAATTCTTTGATCTGCCGAGTGACCTTAACCAATGTAAAAAAATAAATAAAGCTTTCTACATGTCCTGCCTATGCAGGCTACCTAAACATCAACTTTAATTCGCCTTATGTACGGTCATCTCAATCTGAATTGTTTCAATTAAACAATGGCCCTGATCTGATCATTCATACTCCATACTGAATTCTTGTTTTATTTTATTTTGTTAAAAGAAAAAAGTCAGAGATCATTCTAATGGACCTTGACTCTCTTTAGTGCTAGAGGGCAATGACAGCACACACTCTGTTCTCTCCTCAGTTCTCAGGATGCCATTAGTCCAAAAGAAATCAAATAGTTTGCTGCTCTATTAATGTTCAAAACCTCAGATTTTTAGAACATTTCAAAAACATTTTAAAGGCATTTGACATTTTAATAAAGTCAAACAAGTTCAGCAAGTTTCTCTTCCAAAGATTATTTGATGCTTTTATCGTTACCTGCCTGGGATTTTTGTCAACAAAATGCAGAGGATATTTTGTTGTTTAATACCACTTCATCGTTTACCATGAACTGCAAACTATTCCTTCATCCCCTTCTCTCACCATGTTCCTCTACTATCACCCTTTGAACAACACATCATCATCACCTCTCTCTTTATGTTCTCTACTTAGCTTTGATAATGAATCATTCCGCTACATTTTCCCACAGTAAAAAGGTGCACAGTCGGGACATTCTGACCCCCCGTGCTATTAGCTTTTAAAATACTTACAGTATTTAAATGTAAACATGTTTGCTGCTATCACACTTGCTAAATGCCTTCAAATTTTAGATGGTAAAAATATGTGAACATTAGTCAAGTATGAGAGGAGTCTTTTGCCAAAGACCTTGGCATACTGCAGGAACATTAGTCTTTTATAAGCTGGCTGGGGCTCTTGTTTTGTTAAAATGTGGAACGCCGTATTCATTAACCTGCTGCAAGTGAAAAAACAATCTGATCAGGGTCACTGGTAGAAAATCTGATCATAAGTACCTGCTTTCCTTCAAAAGACCCAAGACGAAGCTGAATGCCAATAAATGTCAAGCCTCTCTAGTTGCACTTAACTGCACACAACACATACATAAATAATGACCTACACACACGTGGACTCACATGTTCAATTACTGGATACAGCAAATAGTGCTCATGTATGGCTGTAGGCTCGTATCGATTGGTAAATTAAACAACTCATTAGGATAACATAAGTGTAGGGGGCCGATCATTAGAGCATTTCTGTGTGTGTGGGCCATGTTCTTTTCTGCTGCAGAAAGAGGACCATAGGTGAGTCTTTAGTCTCTTAAATAATGTATTCTTGCTCCTCGATCGAACAGGAAGTAGTTTCAGACCCACCATCTTGTGATTGTTCCAAAGCCTTTAATGCTGCTCAGAGAAGAGAGGACGGAGATCTGAGGATCGATGAGTGAGGATACACCAGAGCAGTCTTCACGGCAAGTCTTTTTACTGGTTAGACACGCCCCCTTATTTACTCATTGATTGGACGCTGCAGCAGATCAGACTTCAATGATACGTCACAACATCACCAGAGTGATAAAGGAGAAAGGTCAAATCTTAAAACTACGGTTGCCCTGAAGGTCAACTGTCTAAATATTTCACTTGCTGCGAGTGTATTTCACCTGCTGCAAATATATTTCACTTGCTGCGAAATATATTTCACAAACCGGAAAGGGTATGCCCATACTACTTGTTTGTGACTGGTCTGAAGTCATGTCAGTACAAACATGTGACTCTCTTCTGCTGTACTGTCTCCGGTGTGTCATCTACGGTGCTAGTTTTTAGACCGGCTTCGGGTGCTGACCGCTGCCAGGAGAGTTTTAGTGTGGGAAGACAGGATGCCTTAAAGTCAATTTTCCAAATAACTGGATACTTTTTGTGCAGCCAGAATTGTTTAGTACCCCAGTCAAGGACTTGGAGCACCTCGAGCATTTAGGACCCTACTGCTTAGTTGTGTGTCTCCACATAAAGGTAGATGCAGTGCTGATGTAGGGAGGGCAGCGCTGTAACTTAATTTACAAGTGAAATCTCCTGAGTGACTGTATACTGACAGGATCAGAATCTAATGTTAAGAAAGGAAATGTGTTTTCTACACATCCCAAACGTACCACACGAGGGTCCATACAGTGAAATATGTATAATCATATTTGCTGCACTATTAGGCTACTGCACACAAACCTTTACAGTTATTGTAAACAGCTTCTCTAATCTTTAAAGTTAAGAAGACCTTCATATAGCGATACACAACAATGAATTAACGAGATGACAAGCTTGCACATCTTTACGTTTAGGTTTATTTATTTAGCACACATTACCAAAAATGGTGCAAAGAGGGAACGAAGCGCGATGGGCTTGTACAAGCCCTTCCACTCATCTTATTATAATAATGTAATGATCATATGGCTCTGGGCTTTAATAATATCACATTAAGACTCAAAGAGTTAAAGACAGCCTAAGCTTGGAGCAATGAATTATTATAAATTAATATAATTTGTGTATATTATATTTCTATATTAGAATAGTTCAGACACTCAGCTTTTAGGGACTCAGATTCTACTTTGATGAGTCGGACTCGAGACTTGAGTTTTCGACAATTTGAGAGGCATGTGTTAATGTTAGCTTAGCATGACTAGCAACGAGTACTTTGTGTGAATAACTTCTGATAAATCTTAAGAATAACTCATTGACAAATGACTTCAAACATTGTATTTTCAACCAAAAGAAAACACACTGACTATTTTTACATTAAAACATTTTATTCATTGTTACAGATCAAATATATCTTGTTAGTCACCTGTTGCTCCACAGCCCTGCCTGCACTCCTCTTTCTCAACCAGGAAGTGTCAACCAGAGCTGAACCCAGCCTTGGGTTTATATGGGGGTGTGTCAAGTGGAAGGTGCCATGTTTGGTAGAAGTGGAGGGTTGTTTAGGTTGTTGAGATTAAAAATGTTATTTAAAAGGCTGTTTAAGTATTTACTTAACTGAAATGTATTTTGATATGCTTTTAGCCTTATTGCAGATAGTATGTGTTGTTTGTAGAACAGGTAATACTCACCTGAGAGTAAATTGATTTCCAACCCCTTTTGGTAGGTGCCAGCTCCTATATAAGAGGAGGCTTGGGGGCCTCTTAGGTAGTTGGAGGTTGGAGTTGGAGTGGCACAGTGCTGGAGAGATTCAACAACTCATCAAAGAGTGTACAGAGCTGCAAGAGCCCAGACTGGCATTGTTTAGAGCTCAGTCTCTTCTTTTGTTTGGCACTTTTTGCATTATGTTGTTTTTTCTTGCAAGTATTTTTTTTCATTTTTACATATTCTCCAGGCCTGCACTGTACATATTGCTGCACTTGATTTATTTCACTGTGAATTAATTCACTGCATTTTTTAATTTTCCCTCATCATTGGGCCTAAGCCACTAGGCCATCCTTACAAAGTTGACCTCTTTTTTTAGGTTTGTAAAATTGGATTTCTATTTTGGGGTAAAATAAAAACTGTCTTGTGCATTACTGCTAACAATTGATGGCAGTGGTGGGATCTTTCAGTGAAAGACACAGGATTTTTTTTTTCTCTTCAACTTTTGGATTTTTTTGGTTTTCTACCCTGTTCCCCCTGAAAAAGAGGTCGAACGCATCGTGGCGGGAAAAGCTGAAGGCAAAAAGGAGGGCCCACCGGCCCAGTGAATACCCAGGAAAGGCAAGCCAGCAGAGGTGTAAGAGTACTAAAATATTCTACTCAAGTAAAAGTACTGTTACTTTAATAACATTTTACTTAAGTAAAAGTACCAGTTTAAAAATGTACTCAAGTCAAAGTAAAAAGTAGCTTGTTGAAAATTTACTTCAAGTAAAAGTTACTAGTTACTTTAAAAAAAAAAAACGCATCTCTCCTGTGCTGCCAAAAGGACGAGAGGATTTAAATCTTAAAAGTTTTTTTAATTAAAGGACAATCTTTACAAAGATTTATCTTTTCAGATAAACATTTTCTTTTCTACCCCATTGGCAAAAACAAAATATAAATATAGACATTAAAAAAGATTTCTCCCCTTTTTTTAACCAGCAGTATGTTTTAATGATGGATAATTTAATAATCAAGGCTTATAATGTTCAAGTAATCGGCTGTTTTATGAAGGGAAATGTTTCAACTATTTAAGAAAATACTGACAGGGTATTTGTCTCACTCAGAAACAGTGTATAGAGTATTTTTGTGTTTTTAGTTTTATTATTCTGAGGCTGCTTAGTCTCAAAGGCTGATTTAGCTGCAACTAAACATTTCAGTTTGTATTAGATGTTTTAAAAAGGAACTGTGTGTTCACCTCTTAGCAGGCTACACTTAAGCTTCCAACTTAATCTGTTTGGGTTGAAGTACATTTTCACACATCTGAGACGTGTTAAGTTGCTGCAGCTTATAACACCCAACTTCCTGATACGTCGGCTTCAAAATAAAAGCATATCAAAGAGATGGCAATAAGGGACTTTTATTGTGATAAACTTTCCGGAATTAAATGTGTTTATTGCTCTGAGCCACCCAACATTGACAGTGAAACCATCCCTATCTGTTGTGTTCATGGAGACAAGAAGCCTTATCCAACAGACATGTACATTAAGGTAGAAGGTCAAACTTTCCTTTTGAACATTGTGGTTGCTGATAATCTGCCTTTTGATGCTGTTCTAGGAAGAGCCTACCAGTCCTTTTTGATTGGAGCCAGAACAAAGCAGAAAGTGTAATGCTGTGGTAACCAGAATGCAGGCCAAGCAATCCAATGAGCCCGCCGCAATTCTCAGTGCACTGCCCTTTTTCAATGAGGAGTTGGAGACCACACCTACACCTGGGAAGTCTCAGAAAACCTGCAGATGGAGAAGGCAGGAAAATTCCAAAAGACAGTGGTGACACCATCAACCAGCACTGAGCCAGAGTTACCACTAGGGTTTCAAGTTCCGGGTAATATGAATGATATGCAGAAAACTGATCCATCTTTAGTCTCTCTTTTCCAGAAAGCAAAGGAGAAGGAGCCGGAAGCTGAGTTGGACATCATAAGTGATGAGTATATCCTGCAGAATGGCATCCTCTATCGTCAACAAGAGTCAGCGTTGCAGCTAGTGGTTGCCCAAGCAGCTGGAAACACCATGCTTGCCTTCAGGCACTCAGTTCCCAGGGCTGGCCACCTGAGCAAACACAAAACCACGGCTCGCATTAAAAACCATTTCCACTGGCCTGCGTAGAGATGTTGCTCAGTTTTGTAAAAGTGAGGAAAGCAGGAAACTGTTATATGCTGGTTATAACAGACTATTCTACCAAGTATCCAGAAGTCTTTCCACTAAAATCCATAAAGGCAAAAGCAGTTGCTTTCTGTTTGGTACAGTTCTTTTCAAGGGTGGGCTTCCCTTGTGAAATATTAACTGATCAGGGAACTAACTTTATGTCTACTCTGCTGAAACAGGTGTACCAGTTACTTGGTATCAGGAGACTCAGGACCACACCATATCATCCTTAAACAGATAGGCTAACCGTGCACTTTAACCAGACCAAGTTTGTAAACAACACTGATATAGACTGGAATCAATGGCTGCCCTACCTCTTTGCATACAGAGAAGTACCACAATCCTCCACTAGTTTCTCTCCTTTTGTATTGACATGAAGTTTGGGGCCCGTTTGCACTGATGAGGGAGATCTGGGAGGGAGGCAAGGGGAGGGTGGGATCTGTTAACGTTGTATCCTATGTCATCCAGATGAGAGAGCGACTGGAGAAAATGGGTGAGCTGGCCTAATCGCACATGGCGGATGCCCAGCAGCAACAGAAGTCCTGTTACGACAAGTCAGCCAGGCAGAGAACCTTCGACCCAGGACAGAAAGTGCTGGTGCTCCAACCTAGTGATAGAAGTGATGCTAATAAGAAGTGTGCTGGATGAAGAAGTGGATGAGCAACACTTACCTCTCTAGTGACCTGCAGACCATGATCTCAGACGGCCAACGGCTTCAGGTGAGATCTATCTGTAATTAAGAAGTTTTCCAGTAGAATCCTGGCAGAACAAATATTGTTAAACATGACATTGTTGTGAGAAGATTAAGTTACAGGATCCCTGAGCGCCTGCTGGCCTCACTGAGGAGGGAGGTTGACCTGATGCTGTCCCTGGGGATTATCGAGGCTTCACAGAGCGAGTGGTGTAACCCAGCGGTGGTCGTACCAAAGAAGGATGGAAGCATAAGGTTCTGCATTGATTTCAGGTACCTCATTTCAAACTTTGCATTTGCAAAGATCGAGACAGGTGTCAAAGAGATTTTTGATTTTTATTGTAGCCTCATTGTTGACCAAATGAAACATTAAATCCTCTTTTTTTCATCACAGCCGTATAAATAATGGATGTGGAGTCTTTGAAAGAGGTGAGTTGAGAACCTCTTTTGTTAGTGCTAATTTGTATTTTAAGGCCAGCAGGCGCTCAGGGATCCTGTAACTTAATCTTCTCACCTTCTCTAACAACAATGTCATGTTCAACAATATTTGTTCTCCCAGGGTTTCTCCTGGAAAACGTCTGATAGATCTCACCTGAAGCCGTTAGCCGTCTGAGATCATGGTCTACCAGGTCACTAGAGAGGTAACTATTGCTCATGCACTTCTTCATCCATCACACTTCTTATTGTTTAATATTTTCTTCTTATATGTTTGCTTTAAAGGAGTGAGGAAGATAGTGGTGGAGGAAAATCTCCTGTATGTTCCTGACAGTGAGGTGAGTTCTGTGCTCTCACTTGAAGCTGTGATACACATCCGGACAAGTATATAAGCCTTTTTTTTTGTCTTTTCTTCTGCTTAAGGATACCCTGAGTCTTTGGGACCTTCACTTCCTTATCATGATCCACTGTTGGCCCGATCTGGTCATTCTGACTTTGAACTCACCACATGAGTGCGACTCTGCCTCCATGGTGGCGTATGTATCAGTGTTTTAAAACATACTACAGCTGTGATTTATACAGAGGAATGGGACTCAAGTAATGATTAAATATCTGTTTCACAGCCAAGACAAAAGCAGCATGAAGATGATTACACTGACCAAACAAGACAGCTGTCAGGTATTTGTACAAATCCTTTTAAAGAACTGTGATATGTGATTTTCACAAGGCTGTTCTGAATTCAACATAAAGCTTTATGGTTTTTTTAGATCAACTCACTGCAAAAATGATTCCTGCTCTCGATGGCCGTACTCTCTGGATGTATCTTCAGTCTCCTGTTTCGTCCAGACAAAAATAAACATGGTAAACAATCATCACTTATTACAGTGCTAAATGGATCTTGCATGCAAAAAAATATGTCTGCACATTTAAGTAACATATTTTACTCTTTCTGATTTCAGGATACCATTTATTTAGTTGACGGCGAGAGAACCCAGAAAGGAAGGATATGTTTTATTTTTGATGTGCTGCTCAATAACGATGAAAACTCAAGAAAGACACACATCCCTCAGTGAAAAAAATAGGTAAGGAAAGCAAATCAAGATCTGCACACCAAGAAGCTCCTGTTTGAAGGATTTATTAAGTTGTGTTTTTTTTGCTTTCCTTACCTGCTCAATAACTACTCAAGAATGTGATAAAAGTTTTAAAATAGTAAGCGGTCTTTGTATTTCTTTTGTTTCTCAACAAATAGTCGAGGAGAGCCGATTTCTTCTGTCGTCATCAGATGCTTCACAGAGGCTTTGCACGAGAACAGGTACTTAACTTTATTTGGATGCATTTCTCTTCCTTCCATTTTTTAAAAATATATTTTTGTTATTTTGACTTGGTTGACTTCTCTTTCTCACAGACTTAGCAGACTTCTTCACAAACACATTTGACCAAGCAAAAGACGGAGAGGATGGACTTTTCTAATAACTGGGGGGTTTGTTGACAGACACGTATTAGAGTAAGAAAATTATGGTAATGTATATTTTACATAATATGTGACCTTTAAGTTATAGACACCTGTCTATATGTGTGTATCCTGTTTTGCGTTCTTTGCCAAAATGCCAAAGCATTGTTCAATTGTTTTTGTTCTATTTAATTGAATACTATATAAAACAGGAGAAAATGATCAAAACAAAGTTTCAATAAATAGAAATCCTAAAATCTCTTTCTTCCCAGAATCACACATCAATACATATTTTATTACAGTATACAATAAGGCTGAGATAGTCAGTCAGTCACTTACCTCTAAATCCAGCTCAAATGTGATGGCAAGACTTTTCAGCCTCTTCAAATGTGTTTGTAAAGAAGTCTGCTTAGTCTGAATGTAAACATGTTGAGTGAGAAAGCGCTGCTTGTCAGTGATAAATTCTGACTATTACAATGTTTGTTGCAAATCCTTTCATCGGGATAACGATGAAACTGCAGTTACTTTGGCATTCTATTACCTACCCTGACCTATGTTTTAATTTTGTTCTTTTTAAGGAGGATACTTATGGTTCTACGGGAGGCGTGAGGTAGATTTCTTCTGTTGTCGTCAGATGCTTCAGAGAGACTTTGCATGAGAACAGGTACTTAACTTTATTTGGATGCATTTCTTTTTTCCATTTTTTTTTTTTTTATATATTTACTTTGCAGGGCTATCATACATGTCACAATAAATGGATTAAATGAAAAATACAAAATGCTTCTATTATTTTCAGTGTTTTGTCAACTGTTACAATTCCACTACCATTCAAGAGGTACTTAAGGACATTTTACTTGTTTCTTTTTAACAGTTTAGATATTGTGCCAATTAGGAAAAGTGTGTGTTCACAAGCAAGAGTGAATACACATTTTTCCAACTGGGCATAATATGTAAACTGTTAAAAAGAAAAAAGTAAAAGGCTTAATATTTACATAAATATTTTAAAAGCAATTTTTTTTCATTTTTCCCTTTAAACCGGGAGTCGGAAAGAGGGAAAGAGGGAAAGAGGGAAAGAGGGAAAGAGGGAAAGAGGGAAAGAGGGAAAGAGGGAAAGAGGGAAAGAGGGAAAGAGGGAAAGAGGGAAAGAGGGAAAGAGGGAAAGAGGGAAAGAGGGAAAGAGGGAAAGAGGGAAAGAGGGAAAGAGGGAAAGAGGGAAAGAGGGAAAGAGGGAAAGAGGGAAAGAGGGAAAGAGGGAAAGAGGGAAAGAGGGAAAGAGGGAAAGAGGGAAAGAGGGAAAGAGGGAAAGAGGGAAAGAGGGAAAGAGGGAAAGAGGGAAAGAGGGAAAGAGGGAAAGAGGGAAAGAGGGAAAGAGGGAAAGAGGGAAAGAGGGAAAGAGGGAAAGAGGGAAAGAGGGAAAGAGGGAAAGAGGGAAAGAGGGAAAGATCCGGATGGAGACTGGGAGTCAGATCGGGTTTCGCGGGAGATCGCGCGACCTCTCGCTCCCCGCCTGCTCTCCTCCGGGTGGAGACTGGGAGTCAGATCGGGTTTCGCGGGAGATCGCGCGACCTCTCGCTCCCCGCCTGCTCTCCTCCGGGTGGAGACTGGGAGTCAGATCGGGTTTCGCGGGAGATCGCGCGACCTCTCGCTCCCCGCCTGCTCTCCTCCGGGTGGAGACTGGGAGTCAGATCGGGTTTCGCGGGAGATCGCGCGACCTCTCGCTCCCCGCCTGCTCTCCTCCGGGTGGAGACTGGGAGTCAGATCGGGTTTCGCGGGAGATCGCGCGACCTCTCGCTCCCCGCCTGCTCTCCTCCGGGTGGAGACTGGGAGTCAGATCGGGTTTCGCGGGAGATCGCGCGACCTCTCGCTCCCCGCCTGCTCTCCTCCGGGTGGAGACTGGGAGTCAGATCGGGTTTCGCGGGAGATCGCGCGACCTCTCGCTCCCCGCCTGCTCTCCTCCGGGTGGAGACTGGGAGTCAGATCGGGTTTCGCGGGAGATCGCGCGACCTCTCGCTCCCCGCCTGCTCTCCTCCGGGTGGAGACTGGGAGTCAGATCGGGTTTCGCGGGAGATCGCGCGACCTCTCGCTCCCCGCCTGCTCTCCTCCGGGTGGAGACTGGGAGTCAGATCGGGTTTCGCGGGAGATCGCGCGACCTCTCGCTCCCCGCCTGCTCTCCTCCGGGTGGAGACTGGGAGTCAGATCGGGTTTCGCGGGAGATCGCGCGACCTCTCGCTCCCCGCCTGCTCTCCTCCGGGTGGAGACTGGGAGTCAGATCGGGTTTCGCGGGAGATCGCGCGACCTCTCGCTCCCCGCCTGCTCTCCTCCGGGTGGAGACTGGGAGTCAGATCGGGTTTCGCGGGAGATCGCGCGACCTCTCGCTCCCCGCCTGCTCTCCTCCGGGTGGAGACTGGGAGTCAGATCGGGTTTCGCGGGAGATCGCGCGACCTCTCGCTCCCCGCCTGCTCTCCTCCGGGTGGAGACTGGGAGTCAGATCGGGTTTCGCGGGAGATCGCGCGACCTCTCGCTCCCCGCCTGCTCTCCTCCGGGTGGAGACTGGGAGTCAGATCGGGTTTCGCGGGAGATCGCGCGACCTCTCGCTCCCCGCCTGCTCTCCTCCGGGTGGAGACTGGGAGTCAGATCGGGTTTCGCGGGAGATCGCGCGACCTCTCGCTCCCCGCCTGCTCTCCTCCGGGTGGAGACTGGGAGTCAGATCGGGTTTCGCGGGAGATCGCGCGACCTCTCGCTCCCCGCCTGCTCTCCTCCGGGTGGAGACTGGGAGTCAGATCGGGTTTCGCGGGAGATCGCGCGACCTCTCGCTCCCCGCCTGCTCTCCTCCGGGTGGAGACTGGGAGTCAGATCGGGTTTCGCGGGAGATCGCGCGACCTCTCGCTCCCCGCCTGCTCTCCTCCGGGTGGAGACTGGGAGTCAGATCGGGTTTCGCGGGAGATCGCGCGACCTCTCGCTCCCCGCCTGCTCTCCTCCGGGTGGAGACTGGGAGTCAGATCGGGTTTCGCGGGAGATCGCGCGACCTCTCGCTCCCCGCCTGCTCTCCTCCGGGTGGAGACTGGGAGTCAGATCGGGTTTCGCGGGAGATCGCGCGACCTCTCGCTCCCCGCCTGCTCTCCTCCGGGTGGAGACTGGGAGTCAGATCGGGTTTCGCGGGAGATCGCGCGACCTCTCGCTCCCCGCCTGCTCTCCTCCGGGTGGAGACTGGGAGTCAGATCGGGTTTCGCGGGAGATCGCGCGACCTCTCGCTCCCCGCCTGCTCTCCTCCGGGTGGAGACTGGGAGTCAGATCGGGTTTCGCGGGAGATCGCGCGACCTCTCGCTCCCCGCCTGCTCTCCTCCGGGTGGAGACTGGGAGTCAGATCGGGTTTCGCGGGAGATCGCGCGACCTCTCGCTCCCCGCCTGCTCTCCTCCGGGTGGAGACTGGGAGTCAGATCGGGTTTCGCGGGAGATCGCGCGACCTCTCGCTCCCCGCCTGCTCTCCTCCGGGTGGAGACTGGGAGTCAGATCGGGTTTCGCGGGAGATCGCGCGACCTCTCGCTCCCCGCCTGCTCTCCTCCGGGTGGAGACTGGGAGTCAGATCGGGTTTCGCGGGAGATCGCGCGACCTCTCGCTCCCCGCCTGCTCTCCTCCGGGTGGAGACTGGGAGTCAGATCGGGTTTCGCGGGAGATCGCGCGACCTCTCGCTCCCCGCCTGCTCTCCTCCGGGTGGAGACTGGGAGTCAGATCGGGTTTCGCGGGAGATCGCGCGACCTCTCGCTCCCCGCCTGCTCTCCTCCGGGTGGAGACTGGGAGTCAGATCGGGTTTCGCGGGAGATCGCGCGACCTCTCGCTCCCCGCCTGCTCTCCTCCGGGTGGAGACTGGGAGTCAGATCGGGTTTCGCGGGAGATCGCGCGACCTCTCGCTCCCCGCCTGCTCTCCTCCGGGTGGAGACTGGGAGTCAGATCGGGTTTCGCGGGAGATCGCGCGACCTCTCGCTCCCCGCCTGCTCTCCTCCGGGTGGAGACTGGGAGTCAGATCGGGTTTCGCGGGAGATCGCGCGACCTCTCGCTCCCCGCCTGCTCTCCTCCGGGTGGAGACTGGGAGTCAGATCGGGTTTCGCGGGAGATCGCGCGACCTCTCGCTCCCCGCCTGCTCTCCTCCGGGTGGAGACTGGGAGTCAGATCGGGTTTCGCGGGAGATCGCGCGACCTCTCGCTCCCCGCCTGCTCTCCTCCGGGTGGAGACTGGGAGTCAGATCGGGTTTCGCGGGAGATCGCGCGACCTCTCGCTCCCCGCCTGCTCTCCTCCGGGTGGAGACTGGGAGTCAGATCGGGTTTCGCGGGAGATCGCGCGACCTCTCGCTCCCCGCCTGCTCTCCTCCGGGTGGAGACTGGGAGTCAGATCGGGTTTCGCGGGAGATCGCGCGACCTCTCGCTCCCCGCCTGCTCTCCTCCGGGTGGAGACTGGGAGTCAGATCGGGTTTCGCGGGAGATCGCCGGCAAGAAATCAGTGTGAAGGAGGAAAAGAAATACAAAAAAAAAAATTAAGAATTAAAAAGATAAAAAGCTTGAAAATGTACTCATAGTTATAGCAATGATACAAATATTCATCCATAATATCATCTTCCTCATCATCATTATTGCCCCCATCATCATCACTATCATGGAAAATTGACTTCCTGTCTTCACCCACTAAAACTCTCCTGTCAACAGTCAACACCCAAAGCCGGTCTAAGAAACTAGCACCAGAGAGTATGGGCATACCCTTCCTGGTTTGTGAAATATATTTTGCAGCAGGTGAAATATATATATATTTTTTAATTTTAATTTTATTTTAATTCAAACAAACAATACAATTAAATACAAACATAAAATCCTGAATGAAAAGGAGCAGAAAGAAGATTAATCTTATATAAACTGTCCCTCTTTCACAAGACATTAATCAACAAAACACTTAATTCAAAAACAATTCAAAATAAAATAAATTAGACTGTTGACTTTCAGGGCCACCGTATAATTCCCATGGATACACTGATTGAGTCAACAGGGATATTTAGTGTTTGATCCAGGGGTGAACAAGACGCCAGTAAAGTTTGTGAAAGATCGAACCACCATAAGGATCCTAGCGGCGCTTGCTTAAGATCCAGATGAGGAGTGTGTTACAGTAGTCAAGCTTGGACGAGACAAGGGCGTGGACGACTTTGAGGCATTTGGAGGAGTGGACCTGTCCTTTATAATAATATTTAACATGCACTCCACCTTATTAGAGGGACGAATACACTGAATGTTTGACTGTGCAGATATTCAGGAGATTAACTGTGATGCCCTGACAGTATTATACAGTTTCCATTGTAGGTGGAAAATGCTGATTTTTGCAACATAAAGAAGGCAGGTTCTGGAGAGATCGCACGAAAAAATCAGATTGGGAAGAAAGAGGAAAAGAAATAAACACAATTTTTTTTTTTAATAAAACAAATAAATAAATGATATTTGGAGAGTAAGGAGAGCTCAAGCCCAATTTTCAATTTAGAAAGCTTTATTGGCATGAATTTTACTTAAATAAAATTGCCAAAGCATCGACACAATACAAAACAATATGAACAGTAATCAACGATGTAGCATGAGTCAAATTAATAATTATATACACAATGTATTACAACAACAAATAAACAGATTCAAATATATACAGTATATATATATATGTATATATATAAAAACATAAATACAGCAGTCTGTGCTGTTAGGTGACCAGGGGCCCGTTTCAGAAAGGCAAGGCAAGTTTATTTATATAGCACCTTTCAACAACAAGGCAAAGTGCTTCACACAAGACATCAAAAAGCATCATGACAGAGGAAAGAAAAGAAAAATTAAAAATAACTGAAATTATTAAATCTGAAAATATGTTCAAGTAAAAATAATTCACATAAAATTAATTGAAGGAAAAATATAAAAAGAATTAAAAGTTACAGTGCAGAGTGAAAGATTAAAATCTTATTAAAATGGTTTAGTTAAAGGCAGGGACAGACAGCAGACCTTTACCAGACGACCTGAGCGGTCTGGATGGTTCGTAGTTAATCTCTCTGTCTAAGCCTGAGCACTGAGTTGATTTATCATTCAGTTTAATTTAAGTTAGATATTTTAATGTTAACATTAGCATGCAATTCTACATACTGTACCTTTAAATTATAAACAATTTCCCGTGTTTTGATAGCCTACATCATAAAAAAAATCAGTGTTCATAAAATCGTTCATTAAAGATTATCAGTGAATTAAAGCGCAAATGATAAATAAATAATTGAATAAAATGAAAAGCATTGTGCCAGTGGAATAGAGTACGTATGGTTCTGCAGGTTGTTCTTCATGTGCAGGTGTTCATCAGGGTACATGCAGAGACAGAACACTGATACTGTGCACAAAGCCAACTGACAGCATCATCACGAATGGAGATCGCTTCACGTGACGCCACAGAGGACGCCATATTTCCTGGTTCCTTCTCTTCGTCGTTTCATTTCCTTGCATCTCTACATGTAACTGTAGTGGGAGGGATGCGTGGATGCATTTTAAGAGACTTCAGACACACCTGCTGTAAAGTGTGGTA
Source organism: Tautogolabrus adspersus (assembly GCA_020745685.1). Taxonomy (NCBI): domain Eukaryota; kingdom Metazoa; phylum Chordata; class Actinopteri; order Labriformes; family Labridae; genus Tautogolabrus; species Tautogolabrus adspersus. Next base: position 13,128,357 of record CM036556.1, on the reverse strand, counting down.
TTATACCTCACTTTGAGAGAACAGGTCTCCTTCTAACGGAAACTCAAATAGAGAGTACAATAGTAGTAAGTTTTCACATACACTTGTACATCATGAATTAGGAGAAACTTCTGACTAAGTAAAAAGTAAAATAGTGAACTCTTTACTCATACAATAAGAAGTTAATTTGCAGACATTGTTCCTTTGAGGTTTGAGTGTTGCCACCCACACGTTCAGAAATGACTTTCTGCAGCTCAAAGCAAATTATTTAGAACTTACTGCGAGTGACAGCCCCTGTTCTGTGTCAAACACTGTTAGCCTTGTTTTTAAAGAAAGCTAAAGGGGACAAAAGTGCTCCATATTCAATGACAAATTAAAGTTATTTCTGATGTATAATGTTTCCTCACCCTTCTTGTCTTTACAAACCTCTAGAAGAGATTTTCGATATGACAAAGAACTGACATTGGCCTCTCTCTTTTCCAGCAAAGTTTAATTTGAAATAAATCACAAGTATAATTGTAGATTGATACACAACCACTACTTTAAATATCTCTCTATTCACTGTTATCACAAAGTCTGACATAAAAGGATACATTTAAAAAAAGTTCAAATCAGGAGCCTTCATTAATATGGTTTGGTTTATAGGCCCATTAAACACAATCTACAATCAATAAAAAACTGAAATATATGACAACCCTGTTACTGAAATCTGGCAGTCAGTGAAATTAAACCAAGTTAATTACTTCTAATTTGTGAAAGAAAATGATCTGTGGGCCAATAATAATAATAATAACGATGGCGATATGGATCGACGGTCACACATTATAACTTTGACGTTGAATCAATATATCGATCAATAACAATGTATGTTTATGATCCTCCCACAGCCTGCCTCAACCAAACACTGTCTGTGACAGTAGCAGCACTGTGTGCATGTTTACAGGCATACGACCCACAGACTCTACATGTGGAGTCCTCAATGTTAAGAGGTGCTAGAGGATTTACTTCTTGTAGTCCTGGAAAATGAAAACCTTTTGATATCAGGCAGCACGAAAAGTAGCAGCATGACGTCCTGCAATCTATCTGAGTACAGCACATTCACACACAAGTGTATGGTTAACCTCAAACCTCTACGTGATAATGGAATAATCCCTGACCAGGTATAGTGTGCAAATGAATGTTGAATACTGTAAATCCTTTGTGTGTGTGTGTGTGTGTGTGTGTGTGTGTGTGTGTGTGCGTGCGTGTGTGTTTTCTAAAATTGCCTTTTCATAGCCAGCTGTTCCTTGGTAGGAAGGCCAATGCTATCACTCTGCACCTAGACACACACATTCACACACCTCCTCTCCTCTCACTGTCCTGAAATGCCTCTTTAAAGCCAGATGTCCATTCAAATATTATACAAATACCAAAGGCCCTGAAAGGCCAGATAATACGAAAACTACAATGAGTATGTGAGCGAGGTGTGCATGTATGTGTTTAAGAGTGAAAGCATCCTGTAAAATAACTTAAAGCAATGGGTTGTTACAAGATAGTAAGTATAATCCATGAATACCATGAAGCTGGAAGCCCTGTGCTTTATGATTCTGCAATGACAATAATTTATTTTCATTTTAATTCATGGCTAACGTGATTTTTTTCACATCCGTCTTCTAGTGTTAACAACAGCAGGCATAAAGCAGCGGTGCTGTAAATGTCAGTAGAAAACTTTGTTTGACTGAAAGTACAAATCAGACTGCACTGTATGGTAGAGTTGAACATTCATAAGATTCTTGGCTGACAGAAGTGATTCTTCAGGCAGTTTAGGTTAATTCCACAAACTGAACTGAAAAACTTGCTGCCTGCCTTGTGTTACATTGCCATGGGAATTCACTCAAACTTTTCTTAATTTCTACTGGATTTATGTTAAGACTGGGACTCATCTTCTCCAAACCACTTCTTTTCTGGTCTGCTCCCAAACTTATGCTTAAGATCAGCCGCAGCCACTGGTGAGGGTTTCCCTGCCAGAAGTGCCACACGAGACGAGTTATCCTGTAGATTTCCCAGTGCCAGGGAAGATCAGCAGAGCACAGATAAGTGCTATCGATGTTGAATTACACCCAGCTGGAAAACAAACACAATTCGAGCCCCTTGTCAACTGCAGAGCGAAGACCAGAATAGCAGAGAGGATGAGAAATAAAGCTCCTCAAATCCAAGCTGGAGCCTTGCAGCAGCCACATTGGATGTATCTCAATGAATGCACTGAATCCACTGATGCAGAATACATCCAGTTAGAATGGAAGCAGGCATGAAACCCCGGTCAGCCACTGGGGTGGAAGTGATACCAAAACTACTATTAAAGCCTCAGTATGGGATTATTCCTTGACATGGGTACTTAAATGTTTTAAACCCATGACCCGGATTCTTAAACCACTGACCTGGAAAGTCTCTCAGTCACTGTTTCATTGAACCATTCCTTTTGCTGTGGGCCAGTTTTCATTTTCAACATTTCTGCTAATTGTTTAAAAGATGGGAATTTGAACAACTTTTCCCTGATGTGCACTGAAAAGAGTTCAAAGAGTTTCATGAAGTGAGGTCAAAGGTGAAACGTGTTTGTTATAGAGATAACTCATTCTGTAATTATATGGATGTGAAAGAGGAGATTTAAGAGATCTTAGACTTTAAGGACTCAATGTTTGTTCTTCAATCAAACTTTCATGAGTGATGGCCGATGAAAACAACATGTAACAGCCCCTTATAACATTAAATCAGTAGCCATATTAGCAATATTGTATTTAATTTGCCTCTTGACTTGAGATTTCAAGCCAAGATATACATAATGTAATGTGAACTAGCAATTTTAAGTAATCATAACGTCATGTTTCACTAGTCAAAACTTTAAATATTGAAACTAACAATTGTTTTATTTCATGTTGAAAAGCTGTGTGTCCATCAGAAGGAGGATCAGGGTGCACTAACTAACTGATGTAAACACATGTGGACAAACTGGAAATTAAATACCACCCTGTTACTGAGAATACTGTTGGCAGTTTAACTGTGAACCAGTGGATGTATACATATTAAAAACATATTAAAAGTCAGTAACTGCTCAGTTGCTAATTGGTGGCCGCTGAGCTTTAAACCTTAAAGACAGTGCCTACATATACAGTGTTTCTGCACAGTCTGGATGAAATATCTTAAACAGCATCCATTTATGAATACCAAAGACAGTTTAAAAGAACTTTGCAGCAGGGTTAGTGGTGATGGTATACATTCCTGTCGCAGAAACCAAAGTGTATTGAAAGGTTATGAATGAAAGATTTGGTTGGAATATTGACTTAACAAAGAGAACAAGCAACAAGTTCTCCTTCTCCTTCCTTCTCTGCTATACATGGGCTTGAATAAATGCTGCTAATAGCTAAACCAGAAATCCTTTATAGAAATGATCAGAATACCACAAAAAGAGTCTTACTAATCTGTGAGACCTGATCAGACACCAAAGCAGAGGTTAAAACTCTTGAAGTCTATTGTTGGAGGAATTAACACAATTCTATCAAAAGATATTTGTTGCCTTGGGGATGAAGAGCCTTGTCTAATTTAACACATACAAATCTGTCCAATCAGTTTGAGATCTGGTGACTGAAGGCCATAGCATCAATTCACTCACCCCTTGTGTATCTGTTATATTTCTTGAATGCTTTGTTTAGGTTTCTGCTTTTACTTTATCATGTGTCTGTTTGCAATATCAGTAAAGCCACCTCTCCGTTTACCCTCCTGCTGGCTATTTCCAGTCTTAGCACTATAAGGCGAATCCCTCCAGGCCCTCATAAATGAGATGCAGTGGGGTGATTTAAGGCAGCCGTAGCTCTCCTGACAGCCTGCTTGTTATAGTTGTCAGCTAGCAGAGGTAGTTTGACACCTGTAATCTTGATTGCAACGGTTTTTCAGCCAATTTCCGTTGGCAGGGCTCATACTGCCTAGCCAAGCAAGAAGGGAAAAAGTGACAACTGACTTGACCACTGAGTTGTGTAAAAGTGGTATCATCAACTTAATACACACCCTGAAGAAGTTTCAACGCATCAAAAACACATCTATCTGTCAGCTGAAGACAACATTATCTGCACCAGTTATTAGTGGCTTCTTGGATGATTTTTTGTTTTGTTTTTCTTGTTTATTCAAGCTAATTCACCTGAATGGACTTGTTAAAAACCTGTCAAATCTACTTTAAGAAATTCATGTGGAAGATTTCACAGAGGCAGTAAGAGAGGACAGCTCAAAATTACAGGAAACTTCAAGTGACATCCTTGGTTGTCACTGAATGACATTGTCACATATTGTTAATGAGTGACGAACGTTATGAATTTCTGTTTTTTTAAAGGGGTTCTTTCAGACAGGAAAAAAAGTCTCAAATGCCCTTGTGTGTGTTTATGTCTGCTGCATTATGGCTGCTTTGGCTGGGTTAGCGGGCAGATTGTGCCTTGAGTTTGTACTCAGCAGCGCGTATCAATTGTTGAGGCCCTTGCCAGGCAGTGTAGTGGACTTAATGCTGTTAAGTTAAAGCCAGTAGTGCGTGTCCTGCATTATGTTAAATGTCAAAAATACTGGAGGAGGAGCTCCATGTTTAATATGGGCAGACAATAATACAGCAAGTTAAAGGGATACTTCACCCGTTAAAACATGAATCTGTAGTGAAATTGGGTCATATATGTAGTAGAAATGTGAAATAAATTTTGAAGTTGGTGCCTTCTTGACCGAGAAAAGGCAGAAAATGTATTTTAAGCTCTTGTGGATGAAATACAACAACTCCCAGAATGCACTGCACCGCAGGGAGCTCCCACTGATCTAGAGAACACCGCCCACCAGAGCAAGCCTCTTCAGGCTACAGAGCTATCACAAGCAAACTAGTTTGCAGACTCATTAAAACTTCTGAAGTACTCTTCATTTCTTTTTCTTTCGAAATGGTGAATTATTGCTTTGTACCGGGATCTTCAATCAGAACAAAGAAAGGACAAGAAGCACGTTTTCACCACTTGTCGATTAGAGATTTGGAGCGATGCAATGTTTACAGTGATAGCCTGCGGGTAAACCCGTTGTTAGCAGAGGACACCGTCATGGAACGACTGAAAACCCTGAGGTAAGAATCTCGCTCGACTATATTTCTGATCACACACAATGACACAGTCGTCTGCAGTAAAGCAGCACATCACATATAAGTTGTATAAGTTAGCTGTATAAGTTAGTTATCCGAAAACTGCCTTTCGTTCACTCCAGAATAATTTCATGTGTTTCTAATGTGTCGGCAAATCTAAAAGTCGACTCTATTTTAGATCACACACAGTGACCGTCCTCATCAGTAAAGCAGCAAAGTTAGCAAAGTAACGTTAGACACTTACGTTCTATATCAGTTAGCTGTTATCAATGTAAATCCTTTTTCGCGTGTGAATAGTCATGTTATTGAAATGTTTTGCTTGGTGTCGTCAGAAGATGAAGAGGAACAATGCCTGCTCCCCTCAACACCGGTGAAAATACCTGCCTCTGTCCAAGCACAGTTTGTAAGTTTGTACAGCATATTCTTTCTAAAGTGATTCAAAAACAACTGTATGACAGTAATTAGTGGAGTTTAAAATTGAAAAGAAACCTGCAAAATACTGCCACTACACCTTTATGTTAGATGACACAAAGGAAATACTTTGCTGAAAAGTTTATATACAGTATTCCTGGGGAGAAAAGTCTAGTACAGTCAAGTCTTTGTTCATATTTTCTGTGTAATCATATTCCCTGTCCTTACAGGAGAAGCACGGTTCAATCAAGTGTACTGCAAGAGGTCCAAGCAGTTGGTCTTGAAGAAAATCTTCACGCCACACACCACCCAGTTCATAGAAACCCTCATCGAGAGGGTCATGGACAGAAGACGCAACCCAAACATCCAGTTCACGATGCCAGCCTCCTCACTTGCCCTGCCACAACCTGCTCTGCCACCCAACATTGCCTTTTCAGAGTCTGCCACCACTGTTTATATTTTATTATTTATTTCTTGCTTGCTCAGTTTCTTTGGTACTTTTGATTTATATTTTAAAAATCTTTTTATACTTAGCTTGCACCGTGTTTCAGAGAGAAACGTATGAATGTCCAGCACATGTGAAAAAAATGACAATAAAGATGACTTTGACTTGACTATATAATGCGTAGCTTTTTTAGATGCATCTCCCTGTTTATTTTAATTTGTCGTCTACCGTTTAGGATGACACAATATTTTCATTTATATAAAAAAAACATTCACCTTACCCTGCACTCCTGTGTACACCAAAATTCAACATTATAGACTTGTGGAAGGAGGCTGAATGCTTACTCATCAAAAAGATGATGCAGGTAGGACCTTTATTCTATCTTTTGTGATCTAAGGCAAGAGTAGCTTAGTAGCTCAAATAACTTTCTCTGTATACTTGGAGCAACACTAAATACCACAATGTAAACAACAACCAACGTGAATTTGACCTTTTAATTAAAAATCAAAATATGAGCAATACAAATAAACATCAATAAAGCAAATTATAGCTCCTCCTGAGCATCCACAGTTTCTTGATACCCGCTGTACTGGCCGTCTGGAGCTGGATATTGTAGTCGAATGGCCTGCACGACGCAGGCAGAACAACACAACGGTTTTTGCTCAGTCTCTCCCCTTGCAGGACCCATATCAGAAAGTGACGGTAGGCTGTTAGGCGATATTGTCTACAAAACATTGAGCACACCGTTAGCGTTACGTACTAACAGGGAAGAGCGTTGTGATGATGCTGGAACAAACTGCTCATGCAACGTTAGTAACAGAAAGAAAATAAAAACACTCACTTTACAGACAGACATCCGTTAGATCCCACAGGCTTTGGCTGACGTTTCCAGTTTACTTTAGGGATTCTAAAGTATGTTTCCAGGACGCCGCTGTCCATGTGTGGTGCGAAGCTAGGGTGCTCTACAACACATACAGCCGTTTCCTCATCTGATTCCGAGATTTCTTCCAGAAGGAATTGGCATCTTGGAAATTCATGGCAGCAAACAGACTCTACTGTATGTGTCCATAGGCAAACAGTGAGAGCACCGACACCACCAGTCTGACCCAACTCGAGCAGGCACCGGCTCCTTGTCCTTACTGTCGCCGACAGGCAGGGTTTGTGCCAAACAGAGCCACGAACATCCGATTCGAACACAACACCTTCAAAATCCCCTTCATCCATATCAGTTTGAAGTTGACTTTCCGCCATCATCGGTTTTACTCAGCTTTCTCCACAGAGCCTGTTAGCACAGCTTCCAACTAAGCAATATGGCGGATGTTAAGTTTCGTTTTTGGGACTGAGGTCCCGCCCACTGATCTTTAATAGGTCTGTAGCTTCAGTGGTTGAAAACATGAGGAACTAGCAATGTAGTTTCACCCCTGCTTACCACAACAGCCGCCGATGACGTAATATGACAATTTTTGCATCATCGGAGGCTGCTTCTCAGAAAAGAAATTACAGATTTTTCTCGTCTCAGGGGGAAATGAGGGCTGGATGCAAGAGCATTCAATAAAAACACAAGTTTACTACTGATACAAAGCTTAATGCAAATGGGTGAAGTATCCCTTTAATATTCAAGCTGGAATCTAAGCATTACTCTTCTGTCTTTGTTTATTTCTGTTTGCGTGTGTTTGCACAACCAATAATCTATTCTCCTCCACTGCACATTACCAAGACATATGCGTTTGTGTGCATGCCTCAACACGCAATCTGTTCCAACCATTTTAGCTCTGAGCGTGTGTGCATGTTCATACGTACATGTGGCATTATTAAGCGCTGTAATGAAAGGATACTGTTCTCTGTTGCTGTGGTAATGAAGCAGTGGAGCGCTGACATGCACGACGACACAGACGGAACATAACTGTATTAGTGCATCGCCGTGGAAACCCAAACAACAGACAGAGACAGATGGACACATAGACAGATTGAAAAAAAGAAGTACATGATGCATAAGACAGATACTAAAGACAAGTGGACAGATGCAGCAAAGAACACCTTTGCATGCCAAAACTGAGGTTTGTGTGGGTGAGAGAGAGAGAAAGAGAGAGAGAGAGAGAGAGAGAGAGAGAGAGAGAGAGAGACTGATAGATGGTTGTGTCGATGCAGCCAGAGGTGTACAAGGAGGACAGGAGAGAGAGAGATCTGTGTGTTGCAAGGGGGGAACATGGACGGGGTGATGTGATCGATTTGACTGCACCCATGTCCCCTGAAGAGAGTGAGATTCAGATGGATGGATAGAAACAGAGATGCAGCAGATGAAGAGTTGATATGACAGACAGATAGATCAACAGAGGGAATGTAGAGAGGAGACAAACGGAGAGAGGGAGGTGCTAAGTGATAGGACAGCAAGATTAATACAGCGGTAGATTGTGAAATAATTTGAGTGAGGAGAGGCCAAGGTGGGTCGATGAGGAACAGTAAACCAGGAGCTCCTTGTTTATGTTTTTGTAGGGAGAAGAAAGAAAGGTACACACATGGTTTTCTTTTGACCTTGAAGCAGTGAGGGTTAAATGTAGTTATAAGAGAGTCTCTTCCAACGGCAAAAACGATTTTGTGAGTCTCTTCTTGACCATGTGATGTTGTTATGAGTTGTCAGTCACTGACAGCAGAAAGGCAGGGTCACTTTTTAGAGTTCAGATGTGCTTGCACTTCAGAGGAGAGATCCTTTGGTGTAAACACACAAAAGGACAAGAACAGGAGAGTAGAGTTACAGCAACATCTTGCCCTCTGAATTCTCCTTCAGAAATAAACGCAGCTCATATTGTTGATTTCTAGTCTTTCCCATTTTTCTCATTTCAAAATTAAATTAAATCAAATTATCATTAGTAACAATTCAAAACGTAGTTGTTTAAAAGACTTTGAACAGTTATTTAATAATGAGTAGTTTACATTTGTTAACATACCGGACAGGAGTTGGAGTTGTTGATATTGGTTCCATGGTAATGTTTATATGTGGCTCAGTAACTATGTCCACACTGGCCCTTAGTCAACAGTGCTTGTTTAGCTTGTAAATTGTTAGACTTAACTTAAAGCTACAGACTACAGGGGAGCTGTGTAATCATGTGACTACGTCGAGCTAAAAGCATGTCAAATAAAGTAGTCTATTCAAAACAGCGCCACTTCATGGGTACATGTACTGAAAACTCAACTTTACTGTTGATTCAAAATAAAGCCTCAAGGGGAATTGTCTAAATGTAATCCAATACGTTCACAATATGTGACCAGTGGGCCAAAGCCCAACACATTAAAACATGGAGTATCAGACCATCAGCTCTCTGGTAGGTTTATAATGTGCAGTGTGCTGAAGGGCATGTATGTCAGTGTGTGTTAGTGAGTGTGCACAATACACTCGCCCTGACCGCCTATGAGTGTATTTGAGTGAGAGATAGATGTGCATGTCAGTGTGTGTACACATCTGTGGATTTCAGTGTAACTGTGCATGTGTGTGCGTGTCATTCTGGTTACAGCATCTATTCATCCTACCATGAAAAGTGTCTTGGTGTATCATGTGTAGTTCTGTTCATGTTTTACTGTTTGCTGCATGGTCCTCTATTAAGTTGTGTTTAGTATGCGTTCATGTTATGTGCATGTGTGCTATCTTGGGGTAAGATTGTGTGTACGGGTGACTGCTGGCTTGACTTTCAACACATCAACACAACACACATAATCCTGCAGTACAAATGAGAAGTTTTTGAGATATGCCCATTTTACAGAGCACAGTGCCAAGGTGTCATACTGAAATAAAGATCTTCAAAAACAAAAAATAGAGTATCTTCACACGCTTCATATCCCTTAAATGTTTCCATAAAGTTTCATGTGTTTTTTTCCAGATCACTTTTAACATCAATCGTACAACTTGATGATACAAAAGAGAAAAGTTTAATCGTTCGAATACCAAATAAATGAAGCTCAAGCTAATATACTTTTTAATTTTGATGGATTTAAAAAGGATCGTGGAAAAAATCTCCTGCAGCTGCCTGCAGGAGGTCCCTTTTCAGAGGGTTTCAGAATATTTAAAATGTATCTGTTTAAAAAATCATAATCTGGCACTCATCCATGTGTCTTCACACAGCCTCCTCTGGCACTTTTAACTGCCTCAAACACACACACAAGGGGGCTTTTTTCCATACACGCTCATTAGGTGCCAGACTTCTCCCACTCTGCCCCTTTTCACTCCTCTCAGCTTTCTCTGCCAGACAAGCCAAAGATAACTTGGATCAGCAGTAACAATCCCTTTCGGTTTATACTTTACTGACATTACTTAGACCGGGCGCCTGACTCAACTCCTCAGCATGCCAGACGGATCATATGACAAAATCTGAGGATTTATTTACTAGAAGAGGACAAATGGACAGTAAAGAGAAGAGAAGAAGAAGTGTTCTGCATCATGTCCTAACTCCACAGGCCTCCTGTCAAATTGTTGTTTGTTTTGGTCTGTTTACGTTCTTCCTGCAGGTCTTTGCTCTCAGCTCAGTCTCTCACACGCTGGTTTAAAATCAGAAAATAACAGAATGCATAAACCCACACATCCACCAACTTGGTCATAGTCACTTTTAAACGGCCTTTCACGCTTTGAACTGTGCCACTGAGCTGTGCCTGCTTCCACTGTGATCACCTGCTAAGAAGGAGGGATTTATACAGCCGGAAAGGTGGCGCTGCCTGAAATGCTCTGCTCATGGGTGCAAAGTCCTAAATCTTTTCATCATGCTGGCTGTGAAATTGACCAGCGTATCTTTAAAGCAGACTATGCTGCATGAAATACTTTGTCACTAAGGTTTGTGTAACATTTGGTCATCATTTTGTCAATATTCTAAAAGTATTTATTACCTTTTTGTAGCACATTACTTTTTCCAGGTCTGACACCCTTTAGTCTGTTGGTCGAATAGTTGGACCTTTGGACCTCTGATTGGTTGGACAATCACACATGTTACATAAGGAAGATGTGCTTGATCCATTAGGCCTGTTTGCAGGGGTGGAAGGGAAACCAGACGTATTTTATTTTTGAGTGATATTTTGTAAGAAAACAACATTGATTATGAATAAAACTATTTAAATATATCTTACTTATATCTCTGTTTTATTAATGATATGGTTTAATAGATGGAGCTCAAAAGCTGTCCTGACTTTGGACCTTCCCATTCTAGAAGAGACCGAAGACCATGAGGCACAAAACTGCATCAAATTGGTACCATTTAAAAAAGTCACTTTCAACTCACTGTGTCTGCAGCTCAAATTCATATAGATAAATATAGCACAATACGCTAAGCAACTGCTCGAACTTGACGATTCAGTGTTTCCCACACAATATACCTGGCATATGGACCACCCAGGTATATTGCACGACCTATTTTATCCATATATTTGAAAGAGAGAATGAATAATGACCCGAAACTAGGGCTGGCCAATTAATCGAAAATTAATCGAAACCGACATTCAGAACCTCTAACCAACGTTATCTTGCACATGTCGATTATTTCAATTATTTTCAGGGTAGAGTCACGTGACGTCCAATCCGCGACATGGAAGCAATGTCCGTCGTTTGGACACCTTTTGTCTTTAGAGAAGACGACACCGAACAAAAAGAAGTCAAATGTAAACACTGCGGAAAATTATTATTATTATTATGTTATTTATTTTCCACTGTTTTAGAGAAGTTAAGTTCTACTTTAAAACTAAAATGTGTAGAGACCATGTCAGTGAACTATGAGGGCAAAAAACAAAAACAAAATAATCGTTTATTAATTGTAATCGAGGTAAAATGTTCAATTAATGGTGATATTGATTTGAGGTCGTATCCCCCAGCCCTACCCGAAACACAGTCAGGTTGTTCCCTCACCAAGCTTAGAAAGGATTAAAGTGTCACTGCACCATAAAAACAATAAGTAATTCATTATTTTTCAGGTATTGTTCAACTAGCTTACAGGATAATAGCAAAATATCAAGTTCATAAACAAATACAGATATCAATGTTTTTAACTTTTCCAAACGTCCTCATTTATCATACAACTTTACAGATATCTATGCTTACAGTAGCTGCCTCCCAGACAGACACATGTGGGAGAGCTGCATATTCTCACAGGAGAGAACAGGTGGTTGTAATTGTCTGAATCATGAACCCATATCCCACACTCTGGCACACATTGTCCCAGCCTGGCACACATTAGATAAGCATTTGCAAACTCTTTCCTTCTCTAGGCACAATAAATGTCTGTAGGAATTTGCTTTCTTGAATTGGTGCATCTCTAGATTAAAGTTTATTTCTTGCCGTTTTAAACATTTAGGAAAACCATTGTGAAAAGTTAGTAATGAAACATGTAGGACAGGGAGTGGGAAAATCATAAACTCATTATTGCTTCTGTGTCTTAAACTTTTACAGAGCATAAAGAGCATCTTTCCTGGATTATGTTGGCATTATTCATGTCTCAATTAATCAGCTCTGCTAGCCCTCACTGCCTTTAAAAGGGTAGTACTCACGGGATTAGGAATAGAAAGAGAGATAATGATGTGTCCCAATGTTCATCTTTAATATAATAAATGTTTGTATGCAAAAATCCCAAATGAGCTCACCGATTCAGTGTTTTCCCCACTGGTTCAATTATATCAGATAAGATATTTAAGTAGATCCCCAGCACAACTTGGAATACATGTTTATGAATCCTCAAAGTGTTACTTTACACACAAGATATTTAGGAAGGAGGATTTGTTTTTAAGTGAACAAGACCGTATCTGAAGAAATCCTGTATACACACAGATGGCATACTGAAGCTGATGTTACCGCTCTGCTACAGTAGCATGCTGCTAACACACCTCCTGTGCAGTTATGGTCTAACAGCAAGGTGAAGTCATCTCCTCCACTGTTACACCATGTTGCACCATCATGATTAAATATTGCTGCAAGGTCAATTATTCATTAAGGGCTTTGTTATTTTTCCTCTAATGCTGCACCGCAAATTCACAAAGCAAGCTAAATCTCTAATGTATCAGCAACAAAGATAAATAGAAGTTAAATGAAAGCTGCAGAAGCTTTAACTTCACCTCGAGAGATTCATGGTGCAAGTAGAAGCAAACAAGCATACAGTCTGTAAGAATGGGCAGTACATGGAGACGTTCACTGGGGCGGCAGTAGCTCAGTATGTAGGGACTTGGGTTGGGAACTGGAGGGTCGCCGGTTCACGTCCTGGTCCGGTCCATGTCTGGAAGTTACCAGTTCACTTCCTGAGCGCTGCCGAGGTGCCCTTGAGCAAGACACAAAACCCACCCCTAACCAGCCTATAGGAGAACTCGCTGTGGGCAGCCCCCTCACTCTGACATCTCTTCATTAGTGCATGTCCATAGGATCCTGTTTGTGCATGTGTGTGTGCCTGTGTGTAGCATGTCTCAATAACAGTGTAAAATTGATTTAATTATTTAGTACTAAGACATTTTTCTGTATGTTTTTCAGTGTTAAAACAAAAACCTTCAAAACTTGAAATAATTATCTGTGTAGGATAAAAAGGGTTTAATCTCAACTGTATCAGCAGCGCAGCTCATCGAAAGAAACGAAAGTGCTGAACTTTCAACACTGGCCTTTGAAGCAGCATGGTGTAACCTGACTGCAGAGGGCTGCCTGTCTGCTGGATTTAGCATGAAAAAGAAACACGTGTGGCACTCCAGTACTGACATCTCCACCTGAATCTATAGACTTCAAGAAAAGTACAAATTACAGCACTGTAAGAGGATTTTTTCATTTGACAAGTGTGTTCTAGGTCACCAAAGGCTGGAATACGTTAAGCTTTTCTATATCACTGAGAACTGCTGTTGAGCTCAGGGCTACTACAGACCTGTCAGACACAGGAGGGTCGACTCCTTCTTGGTAAAGGGGGCCTAAAAGCATCCAACTCCTCACCTGATAGTACAAAGGGACAAGAAGAGTGAAGAACAGGAGGAAAAACTGGGTAGATATTACAGATTCTTCTGTTTCTGCTGTTTTAAATGTTCTTGTCAAAGTTTGATGAAATTGGTTTCCTCCCAACTCCCTCCCTGTCTCATTTTGTCTCTCTCTTCACCTACACCCCTCATAATCTTCCCTGAAAACTGTCCTACTCCAACCACTCTTGTCTTTGCACATCCTTTCACTTCCTTTTCTGCATATGCAGCTTCAAATTGTATCCATCTCTCTCGATTTCTTTCTCCCTCAGGTGCAGATGTAGCTCATTTAGTTAATTACTGTCATTTCCGCTTGGTTAGTGCTCACAGAGCTCATGTAAACATGTCTCACACACACACACACACACACACACACACACACACACACACACACACACACACACACACACTCACATTTATACAAAGAAACACAGTTTTATATTTATGCTCACACAAAAAGCAATGCATTTGAAGCCTAATGGACTACGATGTAAATATAAATGTTGCATGCACACATGCAGTGAAATTCACATATTTTTCATCCAAAGTATCTGTAGGTCACTGTAATATTTAAAATATTGTCTTGATATTCAATTTTTTCGTCTTAAGAAAAGGAGCACTCAGGGTTCAGGAAGATTTACAAGAGAAATTTGTAGCAATGAAAAAAATATTGATTCTCAGAAGAGGGTGAGGTTGGGTGAAGGTTGATTTTTGGGAGCGATGGATGATGAAGTTAAAGTTTGAAAAAAGATCTGCAAACAAAGACGCACAATAGCACACAGAATAAAAAATAGTAGCATAAAAGTTACTATCTGATTTGTTGGCCTATACGGCACAAAAATATCGAAAGGTTCTATTTCCTTCGCACACTGCTTTGACGGGGTAGTTCAGCTTTGTAAAAGGCGAAAAGTTTCAAAAATAGTCCAACAAGTTTCTAGCTGCTAAAATCTTTAGTCACATATTTCTAACATGAGCACTGATGTGGCATAATTTATATAAAACACTCTTTGTGACTTACTTGAGAGAAAATGAAATTAATGGACGATGTTCCACTTTTTCCTGTTAGCTTTTTATTATTTGTATAAAAGGCAAGGAGACACAGCATGTTCATTCTTTCTTCCATAAAGCATGTGAAGATTTCCACGGGGCATAAGCAAGGTATTTCAAATGCAAATACGGGGTGCGTGGAAGGGTCTGTGCTGTTAGGGAATGAAAATGGTGAGAGGAGGAGGTGAAGCTACAGCATAAAATGCAGGGCAGGAAACAAGATAAACAAAGTGGATGAGAAGCAGGACTGAAGGATTATAAGTGCAGGCACGTACAGTTTAAAAACGTACAGATTCAAGGGTTCAAATCCAAACCATTCTTACCCACTTTCCTCTTCAACCATCTCCCTCTTCCTAAAACACAAGTGTAACGTTCCTTTTTTGTCCTCTCTGGCTAATAATCCCGTAGCCAAAGAGACACATGGGCTCTTTTGCTCTCACACACACACTGCTCTCCCCCTCTCTTGCAGTTTGTCTTGCAGGACAAAATACTGTGACAGGAGTTGCTTAAAAAAACTCCACAACGAGCACTTTGAGGTACAAAAAGACTGTCACTTGTCGTTTTGTACAACGCGTGTTCAGTGAGATTTAAATGAATGATCCATCAAGATGCATGCAAACATTATTACACTATTAAGTAACTCATGAATATCTGTTTCTAAGACTACATTTGCTATTTCTCCCTATTTCAGGATCAATTTAAACAACGAAACAATGACATCATTTCAAGAAAAATCCATGTAAATATTCAACAGTATACGTATGTAGGATTTGCCACTTTAGGAAATGTAAATATGATGCATTTGCACACATATTGCACTTGCATCAATGTAAATGCCACTAAGACAGCTCTCCATTACTCTGGCCCCAGACATTGTCAATAATATTTTCTCTTGACATCAGCTCGAGGCATAGATAAGAATGATGCAACTATTCTGAAGACAGAGCGTAGAATGATGAGTCTGCCCTGAAAAGTGTCGTTTTGAAACACAAAGAGGTAGACTACAAGGAAGCATGGATGCTGTTTTGTTCTGCGCTTTGTCACTGTGTTTGTTCTGCTTTTCCTCTGAGGATCAAGCGAGGCAAAGATTGATATTCATCGCCCGCTACAGAGGATTTCTAAATCTTCCAAACGCATCAGAGGATAGAGACAGACTGGATCAAATACTCTCCCCTGCTATGACTTACATTTATTTGCTATCATCACCATCAGCCACCTGAATATATAATCCAATCAGTTAATGCTGAAGCAGCTGTCAGACAGTATGCTCAAAGCAACACCAGGGAGGGAAATAAGACACCCGTGTGCTTTTTGAGACCTTTAGTCATTGCATATATCATCTATTTCTCAAGTAACAGCGTGTTTAAGTATGAGCATCTGCTTTTAACAAATCAAACCGTACCAAAGACTTGTCATTTAATGCCACATTCAAAAGTAGTTCCAATATTGAGCAATTTTAGCTTTGCTGTTTTTTGACAGTTAAACATGTTCAAGACTTGTCCAGGGACTGCAGGTTGAAGCTAGCTCATCATCTAAATCTGGTGCAATGCATCTCCTCTCATTTACTGAGATGAATGTATGTTGTAGCCCGTACATGGTCCCTGACAGCCTTATCAATAAACTCAACTACTACACTTCCTTTAGGTTCCTCTGCTAAGATGTGAGGTGATTTTGTCTTCACATGACCTGTATCATTTTCTAACTGTACGAGCAATCTTGTTATTTTTTTATATATGATTTGAGTTGCATGAATTAATCAGAAGAAGCCATGACCTGTAAATACAACCTGGAGTTTGAAAGATTAAGAAATCAAAATAAGAGCACAAGGGCTCTTAAAAGATCACAACCACTTACCTCGTACTGATTTACAGCTGCAAGTTACTATCCTGCAATCTGTCCTGGTAAAATGTCACCAAGCAGCAGCAGCTGCACATTTCTGACAGATTTGCGTAAGAAACATGGCTGAACAATGGAGAGGTTGTTGTTGTTTTTAAATATAGGTGAATATAACTTCAATCAAGCACCGTCGCTTCGCTTCACTTGAAGAGTCTTTCTTATTTGTTAAGCTTGAACACTGATGTATTCAGTGTGAATCACAAAGTGTCGAACATCAGCAGAAAGACGGCAGTGATCGTTCTAAAAGTTTGTCACCATGGAAGCTGCTACAAGAACCCTCATAATCATAAGGTAGTGAATGATTGCCTGTCTTCATTTCACTCTTACTCAGTTACCCCTAAGGACTAGAAATAGCTATATTGTATTACAGCATGCTGTACTTCATCAAAATATTCATTAACATTAAAAGTAGGTATAGGTTTTCACGTTCAGGCGTAGGTAGAGCATAATAAGACCTGTCCAAATTACTTCTTATATCGGCCTTCCAGCTTAGGCATAAAAGCTAATAAAAGGACAGATGGATGTGTCATTTTTTCTCCATGCTTTCAAACCATATGCCGTCTTTAAGAATAATAAAACACTATCATGTTTCTCCTTCTCACCTTCATAATTAAAGTGTCAACCTGTCTGAGCAAAGTCGAGTAGATAATCAGTAATCCTGCATATAAATGAAAGATCATAACTGTGGCAATTTTCAAAAGAAAAATCTCAATATTTCCTTTGGCTCTGCCTTAACTCCACTCTTCATTTTTCTACTGTTTTATCCCTTAAATGTGTTAACGTCACCTTAATCTTATAATATTCTTCCCCTCCACTGGCACCCTTAGGTGACTTAAACCATGCTGGCCCATTATGCCAGTAGGAGAGCTGCTGAATTCTGACACCTGACTCACAACAATGCTTACACTAAGAGTCGTGTATGGTTCCTTTAGGGGTTGTGTCAGTTACATTCATGCATCTGTAATGAACATACATGCATTATGTTTTTTAATTAACATGACTCGTTGCAAACTGTCATGTCTGATTTTGTCAAATAAAATCTGTGACCTTTCAACAGACAGTTTGCAATGTAAACCATGAGGCTTTGTATCAACAGAAAAGCTTGTCATCACATGCATCATCATCCTGAAATGTTGGGTCAATAACACAGGCATTATCTAGAAAGCACAAAAAGACCCCAGCTAGGCACCGTACGCAATTGAACCTCAGCTCAGCTAAAGAATCCGTTAAGATTTATCTTCTTCTCCGCCCGTTCTGATCTCACAGCTGCCTGATTATAAGGGTGTCTTTTATTTTAGGCCATTACATCATGACATAACTTTAGCATCCCATTCTTCCAGTTATATATAAAGAGTACTCTGGTTGGTTCTATCATTGAGAAAATGACTAGGTCTGTTTGAAAGGTGAAAGGGACTCATCCTCCAACCTCTGGGGGAAACAGTTTCTATGAGAATTATGGCAATTCTAGAGCGCTTTTATGAGCTTATTATTGTCAGCCCTTATAGCTTGAAATTTCTGTAAGAACATGAATAAACCCAACATAATTGGATATAAAACAGCACTGCAAACACTACAAAGACGAATGACTGTTTAATCTGTCTACTTTCCAATTAGGCATTCATTCTGAGTGAAATCAATACTGCAGCGCCTCGTGCTGCCGAGCTTCAAGATGTCTTATTTGTCAGACTGCGAAGGGAGATACGAGCCTTATGCTGGTCTTATTTTAACAAAACAAAAAAACTAAACTAAAAGGTTCTCCGAAGATATAAAGGTCAAGCTTTTTGAAAGACATGTCCAGATTGGAGCACATAATATAAACGTTGGCATTTATATTGACTATTGACCTGATGGACAGTTGGGGGGGTTATGTAAATTCCACATGGGTTGTAATAAAGAAGGAGCAGAGAAGGACCCACATTGTCAATAAAAAAGACAAAAACTAAATACAGGCTCCAAGCAATTTCTGTAAATGCTCAGAGGACTTGACTAAGGGCGCACTGGCACCATTCCCCCGCTGGCCTGCACTCACATTGCTCCAGGCCTGAGCTTGTTACCTCTTGTACATAACATTGTAATACAACAACATGCATGGCTTTAGGTGATTATGAAACATGCTTAGTTTACAAGACAGTCAGACTCCAAAAAAAAAAAAAAAAAAAAAGGTTACGTGCAGTCGAGTCCGCGTCCACAATCTGAGAACATGACTGCAACTTTACTGACTTCATGGCTTATTTTGAGTCATTCAGCAGCTGTCTGCATTCTGTTCATCTGTAAGACCTGTCTGTAATGCTATCGTCACAGCCTCCCCTTTTAAGGAAAGTGGCAGAGTGGGATATATAGTCCGCTAGTTTTTTACAGGAACTGAGTCTCCTGTGGGTGACCTACAGAAAAGTGAAGAGCATAAATGTTTAATGGTCTGCACTTATTATGGACACGACTGCTTTTCTGGTCTTCCACCCACTCAAAGCACTTTACACTAATGCCACATTCACCTATTTATCCACTGATGGCAGGTGCTTTAATGAAAAGTTCAAGATTACTCGTCAGCACTAACCAAATTACATTTACTCATTCATACGCTGATGGCTCTCTATACAAGGACACTTCAACGAGTAGACATAGGAAGCCAGGGATCGAACCACCAAACATCAGATTCAGCGTAATTAATCCCTACCTCTGAACCACAGCTGCTCCTCCAAACACAGCGTGGAGAACTAATAGAGATCATGATATACATCTCTTTCTATATATGTGTTAAAAAAGCGCTTCCTACACACTCTCACTATCCCTTTTGCCGTTAAAATGAAGATATATATATTTAAAGGTCTTTTATTACAGACTTGTATTGCTCAGTGTGTTGCACAGTTGTACTGGTTAATCATGTTTATATTAAACATGTTTCATTTCCATTTGAAATCAGTGCAGTCTTGACGTTCTTTAGAGCAGATGGGATCACCCCTAATGTACGAAATCTTTAGAACCATTAGAATATCGGATTTGTTTAGGATTGGCAGAAAGTGAGAATCCGGCCCAAAATCGGCTCGATCATCTTGAAACCAGCTTAAGTTACCTCCTCCCCTCAGTTACTCTGCCATTTTTATCTCTCACCATGCCTTTATGACCCTGCCTTTTGCATTGTGTCCATTGAACTGACTGCCAGGATCTTGCAAAATAGCACTGCTTAAAAATGACATAAAAGACTGTTGTACTTGTTCCTGCTCTGTCTGCTTCTCAGTCCCGTTGCTGCTTAAGTGCTCAAGTGTTGAACCAAACAAAGTTAAACAGAGTGACCATGCTGATGTATTGCCCCTCAGTATAAGGTTACTGTTACAATAGAATGTACAGTATAATGAATGAATGAATAGAGTGAACATTCACAACACTGTATTGTTAATTAAGATCGTTAAAGACTCACCTGCACACTCAGCAAAATGCAATTACAACTTACTAACTTGAACAAAATCACAGCCGTCATACAGAACAACATGCTAATTAACTGTTTAACAACAACCAATTACCAACTCAATGGTCATGTTGAGCAAGACTGGAGTAAACACTCTGATTATAACTGCTCAGTGGATTGCAAACATTCTACTGATAAACACCTTACATCGTGTTTATTCATGCACAAAGACAGAGAGTTGAAGAGTGACAGAGGACGTGAACACACTGCACAGCAAAGACGCACAATAAAACTCTGCCCTCAGTTAAACTTGCACGTCATCCTGCAGGCAGACGCTCTGAGCCTACAGGTGTGGGGTGAAGTGACATTTCACAAGTCCGAACCAAACGATTTCAATTGAGCAGTGCAGCAGCGAGTCGCAAAAAGAATAACAACATCACTGGAACTTAAATATACTTGCCTTGGGGATATGTTAGTAAACCGCCTGAACTAGGTCAAAGTATGTCATGCAGAAAATGTTCTAATAATTTAGCCACTTGAACACATTTTGAGCTTGTAGCTCCTCTAAGGAAGAAACCAAGTCTACCACAGCAGAGTCTGCAGAGTGACAATATGTCAGATCAAATAGGCTTACATATCGATAGACTTATTCAGAAGCTGAGGGATACATTCCAATCAAACACAAATAACAGATAACATCAATGAATACAATAGGTTGGGCTGAACTCACGACATTAGCATAAAGCATATAAAAGGAACCAAGCGAATGTAATCACAAGTCAAGCAGACACATTCATTTGAACCTAAGTATTTGCTATTATTTAGTTTAATATGTGGATAGAAATGTGAATGTGACTGCCTATAGTGCATGTTACAGAAACCACTGATTTCCCAATCCCTTCAATAAGACAATATTACAGAGAAATGAGCTGTGCTGTCATCCCCAAAGCCAATATTCTGGTACAATATCAAGCCTGAATAAACCATCCAACACAACAGCTACAGGGTATAAGACTGTTTGACTCAACATTTAGCATATTACACAAGGCAACATAACAAACATATTCCAAGACTGCACATCAACAGCATGAGAGCATCATGAAGCCTTTTCTAATCAGGGACCGAAAAAAGTGCTTAGTCGCAGCAAAAATATTTACTAATAGAAATAGGTTATTACACTTATTGTGAAAGAAAATAAAGTAGACATTTTTGAAAAAAATCCAGACAGCAGCACCCTCAAAACTATCCAAAATAAACACTTGTGAAATGCATATTAGCACCAGTTGTTCTTACCGCGTTGAAGTGAAGCAATGGTTCTTCAAAGGTATCTCAATACAGGAACAAAACGCCTTCAAGCCCCCTGTTGGGACGGGAAAACCCCGCCCTATAGTCCATAATTCAGGTCCAAAATAACAAGAGTCAACAGCAACGGGACATAATTTTATGCTTTATATAAGTTGTCCAAGATGATTCAACTTTTTGAAGTTTTGCCAGCTGAAATGCAAGACGCTATAGGCCGTATAATAAGGAAGAAGGTGGCCTATATGCACAGATGGCACGAGCGACCAATTAAGTGTGACGATTAAAATAAACTGCGTCTTTGCAAGGTGTGAGATCGAGAAACCTCACAGGGGAAAGAGTGAGTCACGCTCGTCTGTCTCAACTAGCACCAATAAATTCTATTATATTTGCCGAACATATAAAGGCTAGGCTATATTGTCTGTCTATGCTGTAAAATAGGAGAACATATTAAAACCAAGTAGTCTTGTTTTGTGTGTGTTGAAGATAAACATTGTAAGCATTCTTTTTTAATAATCAGGGATATCCCCATAGATAATGTTCTAAAATTAAAAGGAGTGTTTTTTTGTTTAATAAAAAAGAAAAAACAATTGGAAGGAATATTCTAGTTTGTTAAATCAAGGACAGCTCAACCGTGCTTTTACATATTCTGCATACATTTTTAACACGGGTTGTTGGCAATGTTGGGTTTAATTAAAGATTAATTTGGCAACTCCTCATTCTGCTAGTTTCAGAGGTTATTGTGAGTTCAATTGTGTTTATTTCTAATTTATAAATCAGCTATTTGGTGTTTGACCTGCATGCTATCAAAATACATTTTATTTTGAAATGAACACAAGATACATGTAATCGAATGTAATGTAAGGATAAGCTCTCTGTGAAGAAACCTTTTGTCCCAATTATGCCCCTATGCCTAACCTCATGGCCCTTAGTTGCCACTGGACCAAAAACAGAATTGCCACCTTCAATAGACTCAGGCTCCATATATGCAAGTTAGCCAGATAGTGACAAGGCCAATACCTACCCCAAGTCATGGCTCCCACAAATCAACTGTGTAGTAGACCGATGGGCAGCAAGAGCCAGGACATTACTGGGGTTGTCAAGTGGGAACGTCCCTTCAGCAGGGTTTCATCCAATTAGTCCCATGACAACTCGGGCAGGCTGGACAGTGAGCTCCGGCGTCCCAGATCCACCCCCCTCCATGCTAGCTCTCATCGCCCACCATACCACACGCAGAACATCTTACCGATCCAACCACATGGCCATCACAGCCCAAAGAGCATTGCAACCTTCAACAGACCCAGGCTCCATGCATGCAAGCTCCAGTAAAACACTGGTACTACTCACCCTACAACATGGCCCCTACTGGCCCCCACAACCAAAATGCAGCTATACCTGGTGCCACATTACACATGAAAAAAAAACAAAGAGAACACAAGAGAATGGAGAAACAGAAAAGTCTGCAGAGAGATCAAAGAAAAAGGGGCGAGGGGAAGCAGAGCCAGGGTGAGGCACCGTGATAATGGCTAGCACCCCCACCTGTCTGATCAGGTTGTTGCTCTTGATCCTATGAAGTCAATGCCCCGTTTAGGTCCCCCCGACATAAAAAAGTCTAGACACGCCGCTGTCTGTCTTATGTTATTATGGTTTTGATCTCACTTTCGTCACAGCACAGCTGTGTCTGTGAAGGGCTCATCTGCCTGCTCAGTATTTCTAATTGTGTGAAAAGGACGACATCCAGCCTCTCTGCTCTGTTCTTTCATATTCTACCTGTTTGCAATAATGAGGTTCCCACGGTAACACTGAGAATGTCTCTGCTTTCATCTCTGTGTCTTTCTGAGTCTTTGTGTATGAGTGTGTCGGTCTGTGTGTACAGGAGGCAGTGGTACTTTGGTCACAGGTAAGACACACAGAAAGATATTTTTGCCCGAGGCTCTTATACTTAGTCATACTGACTTGTGCGCACCTATGTGTGTATGTGTGTATATACTGTACATTATCAGTGTTGTGTAACAGAAGCAATGGGTGCAATGTAAAGCTGACGTTTCAGATCAAAATGACCATGATGGGAGTTAACAATGTGAATGCAAACACACACACACACACCCTACCAATAAGGATGCACACATCAGCAGATACATGCATGGACACAAATACAGCTAATACAGAAATATAATGAGACAGGCTTGCGCAGTTTGAGAGGGAGAAAGAGAGACAGCAAGAACAAGGGAGAGAAGAGGGGGAGAAAAAGAAGATAGGCTGCATAGTACACACTCCTGCAGAAAAGCACAAAAGAAAGGGAGGGGGCAGAGATGCACGCAGGGTGGAGGTGTGTGTTTGTGTGAAAGAAACTAAACGACAGGGAGAGAAAAGGGAGGGATAGGAACCGGTAGAGTTGAGGACCACATACTTGCACGCCCACGAGCCAGCCTACACAAACAGGAGAGTAAACTGAGAAGAAAAGGGGTGAAAGAGGGATAAGACGCCAAAGAGTGGGAGGGTTGAAGAAAAGACACACGCTCACACCGAGAAAATTAGGAAGAGTAGGATGGGAAACGAAGGGAAAGAGGGTGAGAAGACAGAGACGCTGAGACAAAGATCATATGGAGATACGAGTGGAAGGGTAGATTTGAGAAGGGGAGGTGAGAGAGACAGCATTGTAACTGCAGAAGTGAAAGGGGAGAGAGGGGATAGGGAGGGGGAGTGCGGAGCTGCTGCGAGCGAGACAGACTGCATACTCATAACACATTATGGCTATTATTAGACAGAGAGGAGAGGTAGACCGGGGGGCCTGCGGGAGACATGGAGGGGGGGGTTAGTACCACAACCAAGATTGAGAATGAGAACAAATCCTGGCATTGACACACACAGGAAAGAAAAGGAAAGAAAGGGAAAGAACGGTAGGGAAGGGAAGAAAGGAAGACTATCAGGAGGTCCAAATAGAAAAAGAATCCTGTTAAGGGGAAAAATACAGCATCGGTCAGATTCGATAAGGAAGAGAAAGATAAGTGTGTTATTTTGGGGTGAGCCAGAGAATGGCCAGTTATGTCGCTTCATATTTGTTTTTGATTCTCACTTTTCACTTGTTCACTCCTATTCCCGTCCTTCCTTCCTTCCTTCAGCCTCATCCTTCGCTCCACTGACTTCAGCCCCACTCAGCAAGAGACTCCACAGCAGGCTGGGGGGGGGGGGCATGTTTGTCTTTGTATGTGTGAGGCTTAAAATACAATTCTCCTTCTACTCTATTGCCCCTCCTCTTTCTCTTTTCCAGAATACACTGCTCTGTTCTTGTACTCCAAACTAATTGAACTGCTACACTGTGAAGTATTTGAATGCTGTTTTTAAAGGAAGAAAGGAAAAGTAAGCAGTAAGATTGCATCCCTTCAACTGACCATTTGAGTCAAATTCTTATTTCACCTAAGTACCCCCCCCCCCCAGAGCTTGAAGATAACCCCCAAACCCTGAAGTGCTCTGCGTATAATCACCACAGAGACATTTTATGCAATTAATTTCTATTTTCATTAAAGCCCTTAACCCTCTCAGACTCTGCTGTATACATTTCCAACATATATTCTGATCACCGCTTCCAAATTCTGTAAATAACTTTATTCACAGAGGAAACAGCAGGTGAGATTAACAGTCACACGCATTCTAACACTTATATTTTTCCCACTAACTAAGTACCGTTATGGATCCAGGCCTGTACAATCAGGCTTAATTTTTACCAATTAGCAGAGAGCTTTTTTTTGTTCAAATAAACTTCTTCAAATGTCTGTTAATCCCTCCTGTCTTTTGGGTTTTTCTGAGAAATTGAGAGCTGCTGCCTTGATGTGGAGCTTTTCTTGTTTTGGCTTTAACTTTGATTTGAGTAAAAGGACTTTAAAAGGTTTAAAGCTGTGAAACTAGTGCACCACCAAGTGGTCACAGGAGAAGGACCCTCATGCAAAAGCCTGCTCAGTCACTTAAAAATATTGGAAATGTATCACTATATCAATATATCAAATGTCCATAGCTCAAATTTTTCATATGGTACGGCAGGATGCTGGAAATAGTAGCAAATTATCTCAAATAAGTATTAAATTAATCTCTGCAAATTCATCTCCTCCCATATTTTCTCCAAAACCAGTTCTTTTATTAGTCTTTACCTCAACCTGCCTCCAACAGTCAACATGTCTCCCCCCCCCCCCCCAACCTTCCCGGTCCAGGAGAAGATTGCTGGGCAAACAGCCGCAGGTGCAGCCAAGAGCTCTGCAATGCACAGACAACAAAGGCCGATCTGTGGAGAAACATCAAGCATCAGGAAGACTGTCAACACGGGGCAGCTGGTGGGAGGGGGAAACAGACGTCTGTAAACAGACACAGATATCAGTGCCAGCACAGCGAGAGGGAGAGTAGAGGCACATGAGGCTGTTTGTGCGTCTGCCATGTTGGATTGCAGGAAGACACTTCTGCTGCTGTTAACCAATCAGGGAGCCTGCTGTGGAGGTAATAAGCACAAATGGATTAATTCATACTTATTAAACAGCTTACTCAAACTTGAATGTCTATTTATGGCATGAAATTACAATACCGTAACGTAACGTAACATAACCTACCATAACATGCGATATGATACGACTCAATATGATATGACACAATACGATATGACATGCTAGTCTACCCTTACTCTTCAATACTATATGATACAATGCAATGAGATGCAATACGATGCAATACGATACAATACAATACAATACAATACGATACGATGCGATGCGATACGATACGATGCGATACAATACAATACGATGCGATACAATACGATACAATACGATACCATACGATGCGATACAATACGATACAATACAATACGATACAATACGATACGATGCGATACAATACAATACGATGCGATACGATACGATGCGATACAATACAAAACGATACGATACGCTGTGAAACAATACGATACGATACAATACGATGCGATGTGATACGATACAATAATGCACTTTGTTGTCCCTTTGGGGAAATTTGTCTTGGTTTCAAGTGCAGAACACATTTAGCTGTCTCAACAGAATCATCAATAAATAAAAACAATAAACAAACAACAATCCACGTGTGAACAGAGAAGCACTTACCATTGAAAACAACAAACAAAACAACTCGATATGATTAAGGGGTCTTGTGTGAAAAGTACTTTAAAGTTCCTCCCCAGACGTTTGAAAAAATAAAATGACTGTGTTTTGAATCCTAACTAGTGTAAAATTAAACATTTATTTGATATTTGACGGAGCCAAAACAAGAAATTCAATAAACTACTTGGAAATTCTTAAATGTGTGTCTTTTCCCCCCATTTTAAAGTGTCCAAGATATATGAACATGTAAATCTAGTAGAAAAAATTCAGACTAACTTGAAATGTCTCTTCTCACAATATGGAAATTCTAACAGTCCACATCAAAATAGTGCATATTTTGGCCGTGATTGCCTTCATTATCTGGCTTTGGGATACTAAAATCCTCCCTGTATATGTCCACTGAATTTGGCTATAGAGAAACTTTGAAAACCCCAGTTTCTGAGTATAAATTACTCAGCATAGCAAAATACGGCAAAGGTCCAAACATTCAATTGAAGTAACAACAATCAATATACAATTTTAAATGGAGGTGGACTTTAAAATTCGACTCATATGCTGAACATCCACATCAGGAAACAAGCAGTACTATAATGCTCTGCTGCCCCCCAGTGTCTTAACTACTAGCCCGCATTAAGATATCAGATACAACATCTAATCTCTAGTTTTCATGCAACAGTTCTGACAGCAGAAACTCGTAGCATCAGTCTACATGAAACAGAGTGTGTCGTTTGAAAAAGTAGATTAAAAGCAGATGTGTGTAGCGTGTAGACAGTCCCATTGGATGAGAAAAATCTACCGTATGACTCCCCACAGAACAGAGTTGACACATGCTTCTGTTGGAACTACTAAAATCGATCCATGCAAAATCAAATCAAATGCATGACAAAAAAGTGCACAATGTACAGAACTGCAGCATACACTTTAAATGCATCAGGATGCTGCTTTGAACTCCTCACCCTCCTGAGCTCCGGATCTCTGTAGTGAGTGTTTCTATGAGGATGATATATAGGGGATAAATAAATACATGGAGCCTGAGTGTGTGAAAACACATTGCACTTCAAACCAGTTTAACATGATGGAAGTGCTCCCAAAACACACATATACAAGACAGAGCTCATCCAGAGAAAATTATACAGACATGCCGCTTCATAAACATGAATAATGTAGGTTATATACCTCATAGCCGGTCATAGTCAGGCTGTGAATAACAGAGAAAATGTAATAACCTTTATGAATATTGGATGTACCGTCACACAATCCTGAGACTGACTGTGAAAAATATGAGACACACGAAGTTAGCCACACAGACACACTGCTCTCGTGCTACATGGACGGGCTCATCAATGGTATTGAAATTACTACACCTCTCATAATGCAAATATTTGTTGTCCCATGCTGTGGCTATGGTGTGACTAATAAACAACAACAAAATAAAGGTTAATGTTGGCTTTGTCACAGTTTTTCAATTCAACAAATAAATTAAAATGATTTGGACTATTTATTTAGGAAGCTCTAGAATATTTTCTCTTTTTATTGAAGTTACTTTAACTATTTAAGTTCACAAAAAGTCACTTAATCTATCAGATAAAACTTGGGTTAGGGGATGGATTTTTTAATTCAATCTCACTTATCTTTAGAAAGTATGCATATATGTCTATTTTAATAACTTACAAATGTGTAGTCTGAAGTCCAAAGTGAGGTGACAACTTTGTTCGTTATCTCAACCTTTGGAGGTTTCCCTCTATTTGCCAAAGAATACATTTTATAACATATTTTACAGGCTGAACAAAAGTTCTTCGAGGTGTAAAATTAGCATGGGAAAAAAGGCACTTTCAGGCAGAACAGAACCTTAAAGGTCACATATTTTGCAAAATGCACTTTACCACGTTTTTCTAACACTAATATGTGTCCCTAGCATGTCTACAAACCCATTTATGAGAAAAGTCCATCCTCTCCGTCTTTTGCCTGCTCCCCTTTTCAGACAATGTGTGCTCAAACAGGCCGTTTTGAGATTTTCCGTTAATGACATCACAAAGGGCAGTAACTCCCCCCCCAGGTGGGTGACACTCCCACAGCTGGGTGTTTGTTCTGCCCTATGAGTCGGCCTTCTCACTGTTAACAATTGGGCATGGAGTGAGAAACCCTGAGCCACCCAAGCCCTTCCAGAGAGGGGCGTGGTCAGACACAGCTCATTTGCATTTAAAGCTACAGACACAGAAACAGCCTGTTCTGAGCAGGGGTTTATAGGTATGATCAAATACAGGATCAGAGTGGATTTATAACAAGAACCTTCCCAGACATGTTTTGGGGAGCTCTGAGACTTATTTAAACTGTTTGAAAATGAGGATTATATGTGACCTTTAAATTGCATTAAAGTCTGCATTATGGTGATTGAGAGAGAATGATTCACAAATTATGTAAACATCTGATTTGATAGCAAATTCCTTCTGTACTCAAGTTGATTACATATCCTGTTTCAAAAACAATGAGCAACCAAAATGTACTGCTTCAGCAAGCAACAAATGTCACAAATGAAATGTTATCTGTAATTAAAAGAGCAAGAGTTCAGATGAACAAAGAAAAAGAAATCTATCTTAAGAATGAACCAAGAATATATCTCTAGAGTCTATACCCTCATTTATCTGTAAAATAGTAAATGTAGAATTGTGTAAAAAGAATCCCAGCAGACCAAACCCTGGTATAACAAGCAGATTGACTTTATTTGTATCTTCCACAATAATTAATTGTCATCATCATCACCAGGATCGCATCAGTTAACAGTGTTATTGCCACAAGCCCCATTACCTTCACTGTCACCCTCCACTCAAATGAAATAATTACATTATCTTAAACAGGCCAGTGACAACAGCTAGAATCTGGTGTGATATTGACAATCTTGTTATCAGTTACATATTAATTAGCTTAAATACTGAGGACATTTTGCTCGACGGTGCTTGAACAGAAAGCCCATTCCCGGCTGTACACATCACTGTGTAAGACAATAATGCATTGTATGTGACATTATTGTTTGAGCGCCATAGAGGCTGCATGTACATAACAACTACATGGCGTTAACAATTCATTGGTTTGACAGTTTACAGGTAATCCAGCAGCATTAAATATTCAGCATGAAATAAAAAAAGGTGTCTTCTGAGGTTTGAAGTGAGAGAGCAAAGGCTCTTTCTGCATTGATACGTTGGAATTGTACATTATTATAGCTTTTACTAGTTCTGCTTTCCAATGGTGATACTCAATTAGCAACCAGGTAACAGTGCTATTTTAGAAGATTTGCCCCTGATCTCTGATTCCTTAGTCATCATTTTTGTACAATTTACTTGTGTTATTTTTGGGTCAAAAGGCGAGGACATGTTGTGGCACCTACAAAATGTGATAAAAACACGGCTGCTGCCTGTTGCAGTGCAAAAACAAAAACGTGTAGTTTCTAGAAAACCTTTGTTCAGTGGTGCTAAAAGTGCTGCAGTCTTTAGTTCACAGGGAGACCATTCCTTAAAGCTTTATTTTGGTCTTTTTATGCCTCTATTAGACAGATAGGACAGTGGACAGAGTCAGAAATCAGAGAGACAGAGAGAGTGGGGAATGACATGCGAAAAAGGAGCCACAGGTCAGATTCTAACCCGGGCCGCCCGCCTGGAGGACTACTGCCTCCGTACATAGGGCACAAGCACTAACCACTACACCTCCTGCACCCCTGAGGGAGACAATTTAAAGCACGCAAATTCACATTGAAGAGTTTGAGGTCAGAAGTCAAGGAATAACCTGAATTTGTCTGTGGAAACTACAATTTGGCTTTACATGACGGTCCAGTGTCTGAAACACTAGCACAAACTTCTATTTGTTACCTGATAGTGTGAAGTATCCGCATTAGAGTAAGTAATAAAGGGTTCATGGGAAATTAAAAATACAAAAATGCAGCTGGAATTCTTGCAATTTCAAGTCAAACCAAATCTAAACATGTTTTTTTTTACAGTGTTGGACAAACTCGTTATGACGACTCGACTCCTCCCATGACCACAAGAGAAACAGCAACAGTATTGACAACAATACATCTGTCATATTTGCTAGAGCATTTATAAGATAGTCAAGTGATGATGTTGATAAAAATGTGGAAACGAGCAAGATTTCTGTGCTCACGCAAAACAGAAAAACTGTATGTTGGCTAACTCTGGGCACAAGAAAAATGTGTGTATTTAAGAGCAGACTTAGATGTTGATCACAAACAGAACCACCCTCCTCTCTGTTGTTTTATTTTTTAGGTTGTGTCATATAAAGCAACATAGCCAGACAAGGACTCACGCAGAGGAAATGAAGGATCAGTGCAGTCGTCTCAATAACTGGAGCTCCAGTTGCTTGTGGTTATAAGTTCAGAAAGCTGCTTAGCAACATATACAAGTCTGGCAACAAAGCAGGAAGATGAGCAATATTGCTTTGCAACACATTCAGTCGCATCAAAAGTAAATAGTAAAAGCAGTGGAGGCTTGGAGGACAAATGCACAATCACTTACTGTAGCACTGCATTTCTCTCTTTAGGTTTAAACTTCTGTTTGTTGCACCTCTGCCACAGTCTCTCACATGACATCACTGATTCAAGTGGGTGCAAATGTGAAACAAGCTTAAGTCTCAGATAGAACAGAGTATCTAAGCAGCTGTTTTCTACCCTGTTTCACTTTTCATTTACCCTCTAAACACAGTAGCTCACACAATTCTGTATTGTCTCGATTTATAAGGCTTTGCTGCCACCCAGTGGACAAAAAACCCAGCTTACCCGTTTAAACCACATACATTTTTTTTAACAGTCAGCGTGGGTTTACACATTAGCTGCACCTCATCCAATGTTTAAATAGCAGAACTTCGTCCTTTGTCAGATCATTTGATGGATCTCTATTAATTTTGCTCCAGAGTAAACCCACCCGTTTGTCACCTGGTGTAAATTTCTGGTGCACCCTCTGTGCTGCCACCTGTACCCGCTGCTAATGTGTATGTGCATGTGTGTTAGCACAGCATTCACTCTGTGATCCTTTTTTTTTTTTTTTTGCTTTGGCATGTAAATGAAATCCTATGTATGTGGATTGTGTTGACAAAGGAATGCAGCATTAACTGAAATCCTGAGCAAAAGAGTTGGCAACATTGGACACAAAGGCAACATAGCAGGACGGCTCCATGCTTTCAGTTTGTGAGTGTGCATGTTTGTGTTACGACTCTGCATTTGTGGCGCTTTTATGGATATTGGATTAATGTACGTATAGTTTAAAATAAGCTGTTATAATGGCTGCTTTACCGCTGTGGCTAAACATGCAAGCGAGCATGAGTGTGTGACATCATGGGCACAGAGTTCTCTTGGCACACCTGAAGTGGCTGAGGACACACTCCGAGATAATAAAACACTGTATAAATATCCAGTCACGAACACATATGAGTGAAATACACTTTGTTAGAAATAAATAAATGATAAGTCAAATAAATAAACTTGCAACCAAATATAATCAAGTCCAGGCACCCTATGTAATTCAGAAGCAGAGGCTCCTAGACCCAAAGCAAAGTTACAAAAATAATTAAATAAAAAACAGCTTAAGCGTAAAAAGGCATTTGGATTTTAGACATTAACCAACCTGAAATCATGTCTACTCAAGTATGCAGATGATATAAAAGTAGCAAAGTACAGACTAAAGTGTGTTTTCTTGTTTTGGTGGCAAAGCATTTAGATAGAAATGTCAGATGTTCAATCGGAGCTCACTCATTGTGATTTCCACTTGGAGTGACTCAGTGGCAATAAGGACGGAAAAAAAACACACTGAACAGAAGCTTTAAAGCCATATTTGTACAGTTGAACAAATCAAAAATTGAGTGATTGTACTTTAGTGAAACCAACATACAACGAATTCAAACAAACATAGAAATGTGGTCAGTGCTATTTAGTGCTTCTTTTGTTAAGGGAAAATTAATGATTACAATATTATCCACAAGTCCACAAGAGACTGAGATAATGATAAATAGCTGTAAAAATAATTGTCTTTTAATCTCACATTTTCACTCTCTTCCTTTCAACCAAGTCCACTTTTTCAAGTCACGCAGAAACACGCGTCCTTGTTGCTGTTTATTTTCAGTTTTTCTTCCGTGAGTTACTTTGTCCATTAGTTTCTGTGTCCCGAGTTCAGCTGGATGTCCCCCAAAGCTACAGAAGATTCTTGAGCCGGAATCAGTGTGTGAATGTGTGTCAATGTGTGTGTGTGTGTGTGTCTCTTACACCAAACCAGGTCAGCACTCGTGCTCTACTTTATCTTCAAGAACGTTTCATTGAGAAAAAAAAGGTTCCCTGCTGTCTCTGCTGAATCCAGGTTCTTGTTTAAGTATCCATATTAATGTGCATATTTCCATTTACCAGTCCATTATCCCTCATCAGTAAGGAAGTGTAACAAGCATGGTTATCTCTCTAAGTAAGAGATTTCTCTTCTTTTCTGTGTGCTTTTCAGTGCCATGTCCGGTGTAAGCAGACAGAAAAGAGACCGAGGGAGACCGTCCACCATCCCAAAGAGGTCGATGTTCCCTTTAAAGGGCGCTATATAGGAAAGGGTTCATCTAAGTGCTCTAACTGTAGCAGGTTTAGTGTGCTTTGTTTTAACATATGCATCAAAGCACTGATGGATGTGTTGACTGTGCCTCTCCTTGGACTCAGAATGTAGGAGAGAGTGAATCCCAAAGGATCCCTGTCCATGCTCGTCTACATGTGTTTATAATATCTAAATATGTTTCAATCATGGATTACTGCTTTTTGGCACTGCATGTTTTGCAATGGCAGACATGTTTGCTACATAACTATTAGTAGCTCCTGCACACTAGCTGTTATTAAGTGACATGCATCTCT
Organism: Tautogolabrus adspersus; assembly: GCA_020745685.1. Taxonomy (NCBI): domain Eukaryota; kingdom Metazoa; phylum Chordata; class Actinopteri; order Labriformes; family Labridae; genus Tautogolabrus; species Tautogolabrus adspersus. The sequence continues at coordinate 13,094,805 of CM036556.1, read as the reverse complement.
ATGCCGGGGACCTTTTTCACACGGTTAGGCAATATTTCAGAGAGCATTGGAACTTATTTTGCAGGTATTTCATTAGAGGAGGAGGTAGCAGCGTATTCAGTCACTAGTCACTGTTAATCATTGTGATCATACTGTTGCTTTTATTTGATTATTGTAAATTGTCCTCAGCAAGTTTCTTGTCTGCCCTGAAAATAAGAAGCAATTTGTTTCTCATGTATATTTTGTTGGCTTAGCATGGCAGATCATGTTTTATTCCCATGCAGTCCAATATTACGGACTTAAAGAGGAGATTTGTCATGCCTAAACACATCCAGGAGTGGGCTATACGGGTAACATATTAACATATTGGTATTGGAGGAAGGCTAACTGGTTATTGTAGTCCTTTTTCATATTTGTTTGCCTGTTTTGTGTACACATTTTTAAAACTAGAGCACAACTACACAGGCATAAGTGGTGGAAATCTATTGTTTAATTTATTTCTGCGAGGGAAAATAGGCAACCTTTTTCAGTCTTTAAAGGCCAACATCGTCTACTTATTTTTCCCTTCAACGCATATGTCTTTATCTCTCCTGTATCTTTGAAAAAACACAAAGATAAAATAGATCCTAGACGAGAAACCTCTGCCCAGAGGAGAGTTGATGTGGGGAGTTAGCCCAGATGAAACCTGATCGAAGCACTTCCAGGAGCAGAGAGAGGTGTATCACACAACCAACTACTTTGAAATGAGAAGAGGGAGGAGCGGAGGAGAGGAGAGGAGAGAGGAGGGAGAGGAGAGAGGAGAGGGAGAAAAGAGGTGGGGAAGTTAATGATGGATGCTGTGAATCTATTTTTGGTACAGCACCCGCTCGCCTCACTTACAACACTGCATGTGCTAATTACATTTAAAAGAGATGTTGCACCTTAAAAGGGAGCACAATGGATGTGTTGTTCAGAATTACACATCTGCACTTCTAACTTAGTCTCAGTGCGAAAAGGGGTGAAGAATGGAGATGAAGAGGTAACAAAATGGTGGGAGGAGATGGGGGCATGAGAAAGAGGAATTGGGTAGAGCTGGGAAGTAGAGGATGTGTGTTTATGGAGTTTTTTTCTATCAGCTCCACACTAGTAATGGATAGAGAGTGGTGGGGAGGCTAATGGGGAGGTGAGGAGTAAGACAGGATGAAGACACAGGGAGGAAATCAATGGCTCTCCTCTTTAATCTACTGTTACATTTCTAGCTAACCCTTTAAAGACCCGAGAAAGATCTTATTAGTGACAGGGACCTGTTTCACAAAAATACTCGGGGGATTACTTGAATGATATTTAGATTTCCTGATTACATTCCACCATCAGGACTGCTGCTTCGATGATGTTTTGTCCGGTATCTTTTTTTCTCCTCCTCTTGAGTTGATCTTTTTTCAAAACAATTCTGTCTTTATGTCAGTGTAAAGTCCATTTGGTGTTCTAACTTTCAGTCGTTTGTTTCTTTGCTTCACTCTTATCCTCCAACACGTTGTACCCTGTCAGTGGCATGTCATTGCTTATCTCTATCTACTTCTCTGCATTGCTTTGTGATGTCGTGTGTTTTCTCCATCATCTGAAATATTTAGGGAGTCTTTCTTTTTTTTTTTATACCATACCGCATCTCCCTCTTTAATTGAGCAATATTTTTAGTTCCCCTCTATGGATCATGATTTCAGCATAACCGGAGCTTCAGGCCTTTTTCAACTCCTCCACTTCAGATTCTTTTTTTTTTTTTTTTTTAAACATACCCGCCACCACTCAACTTGTTTCGGAGTCTCTCCACTCACTCTCCAACCTGCTATTTTTAGACTTGGTACTCCTCCCACTCCAGTTCTTGCATAGATATATCTGGAAATAGACATTCCCAAGTTTTCATCCTTGTGGAGTGTGCAATCTTTCCCCCTCGCTCTGTCTCTGACTGTCAATGTCTGTGCAGCAAAGTCTACCATTGCGTGGATTTTCTTGCCCTCACTTTGACTCCCGACTCCATCCTGTCTTGCATTTTATCTCAGTGTGTTGCCTGCCTTCTCTCCCTTTATCTTTTTCTTCATAACACTTTTTGCCACAAAGCTGGTTTCTACTTCCAATGCTTGTGACTTTTTCATTCTCTGTCATTGTTGTAAGCTCAACATACTCTTTTCTATCAATATCATTCTTCTCTCATATCTTATTTCCTTTGTTTCTTTCATTCAGTGGGTTCTTTCTCTCAGCCCGGACTCCTTTGCTCTTACTGCGTTTTTTTTTTCCTGATCGTCACATGTCGTCTCCGGCGTGGCAGCTCTCCTCTCCGTGTATAATGAGGACAGGGAAGAAGAATGCGTCCTGGTAGGATGGAGGACGTTCCCTCCCTCCACCACCCCCCTCCCTCCCCTCGCTTCCTCCTCCGCTGTCTTGCTCTGTGTCTTCGTCCCTCTCTCTATTCCCATCTTCCCTCATCCTCACCTCCTCCTCCTGCTCCTCGTCATCATCCCCTTCGCCTTCAAGCACTCCTCTTGTCTCCTCATTGTCCTGCCTCGAACCTAACCCGAGGAATCCTCCACCTCCGCCCCCTCCTCCTCCGCTACTTCCCACTCCTCCCCCACTTCCACCTCCATCTTCTCTACTTCCTCCCAAGCCTCCTCCCATGCTTCGTGAGTGCAACAAGCTGTTTTGGCGACCTCCTCCGATTCTCCCTAAAGAGAATCCGCTCCGACTGAGCACCAACCTTCCTCCTATGCCCCCACCTCCATGCCCTGCGTTCCTGATTCCTGCCACTGTAGCGTTCAGGAGGGCAGTTGTTCCCATTGGGGCGCGTAGCCTGGAGGGAAGACTGGAACTCGACGTGGTCCTCCTGCATCTGGGACAGCTCTGGAGGAGGTATGCCGAGTTAAACACCACAGGCAGAGCAAGAGGAGGTGGGTTGTTCCCCTGGTTTGGGGTGGTGCAGGGAGGGCCGGAGATTGGGGTAGAGGCTGTATTATTTGTCCCCCCACTTATGTCCAGGTCCATAAGAAGAGCTTCAGAGTAGCTCGGGACCATCTGTTGGTTACAGCGGATGTGCCACTCCAACTCTGTCATGTCCACTGTGTTGACCCGAGAGATTGCTCTGTAACTCGTCCCGTTTAGACCAATTCCAATCCCTATCCCTCCAGGGTGGATCCCATTCTCAGTCCCTCCTGTAACCCCATCCACCCTGCCACCTCCACCTGGCCCTCCACCTCCTCCTCCGCCACCATCCTCGTCTTCCCCAAATAGCTTCTCCACATGGTAGTGGACATATGCTGTGCGGTATTCTGACACCACTCGCAGTGGCCATGACAGGAGGAAAGCAGAAGCCAGCCAGAAGACCCGGTGCCGAGAAAACCACGGCTGGTTAGTAGGGTCTGGGAAGGCCAGGATGTGCTCTCGGAAATCCACGTTCTTCAGGTGCATTCCCTCCCTGGCCTCCATGTAGTCGTCAAGTCCCTCATTCTCCCCGAAGAAGCGTGCTCGCTTGGAATAACAAAAAGAAAACAAAACCAATCAGCTATGTAAGAATTAGCACAGAAACATTCAACAGATTGATATTTTAAAGACCTGCCATTTCATTTACATTACAGATCTGGCATGTTGACTTTTTTTATATAAAAACAGGTTGGCTAGTAACTTTAAAAACTAACATTTACAATGCTTAAGAGCTAGCCATTGCTCAGTCTGCCAACTAAAAAACCTGTTTTTATACATCTCAGTCTAGTATCAAGGAGTAATTGTTAAAAAAAAATCTAGAGGTGAGTCTGTCTTATCGTCATTTGAAAATAGCATAGTTGCAGTGAATGGAAAGCTTTAAGACCTGTGTCTACTAACAGCGTTGATTTCAGAGCGCTTCTTTAAATTGCTCTGTCTGTTTTACATTTGCTCATTTTCAAGGAAATGTTGAAGAGGAAAGGAGTTGTGTCCTGGCATTAGCAGTAGCTCAAGACCTGGAAACTGTATCCTTGAAAAATCAGTCTGGGTTTGATTGTTGTTGACACATTTGTTATTGGAAGTCCCATCATGATTTTGATTGGTCAGTGAGGGAGAAGTGAAATTCAAAAATGTTTTAATCTTTTCAACTGAGAGTGTGCAGTGACAAGCAACAGCTGACACTGTGGGTGTTGTTGGGCTTAGGACACAGAGTGCTGAAAATGCTGAACTGTACTGGGGTTTTTTTCTGAGTAAAGAATCTACGCTGCTAGCGCAAACACAGTTAGCGGTCACAGGCCCTTACTGTGTGTAGCAGTGGTTAAGAAGGTTGCAGAGTGTCAGTAAACTATTAATTAAAAAGATAACACCTTGTCCTCTAGAACCTTGGGCTTTGCTTTTGTCCTTTTTATATTATAGGTCAAATAATTAACAGATTCCTATAATTAATAGAATAACACTCATTAGTTACCGGCTGCATATTTAACAGAATTACATGATAGTTTTTCTACCATATCTTACCTGGGTGAGGTAGGCAGCTTCAGCACGTGCACTGGAGAAGCTAAAAAGCAGAGAAATAGCTTAACAGCTGGTTTACACTCTGAATGTTGATGAACTTTCAGATTGACCAGTTGTGGTAAATGTTGGGGATCTCACCTGAAACACTTGGTGAAACGGAGTCGGACAGCAGGGTGCAGCTGCAGGTCCAGCAGCTCCTTTGAGACGTCTTTGACTCCATAGCGGGCGTAGTCAAACTCTGAACTGGAGGCATGAGTGTTCACTCGCTCGTGGTAGACCTGAGGGAGGATGGGGAGGAGGGGTGTATGAAAGGGGGAGTTTGAGTTTGATTTTTGGGAAAATGAGAATGACGAGGGAGAACAGAAAGAAACGAAGGATCCTTTTATTGGGAGGATATTTTAAAACCTCCATATATTTTTCAGCTTCAATAAGGCTTGTTTACTTAATAGAATGATTTCTTACTGCACATAGCTGTTTGCACACAGCCCCGCAATATTTCACTATAGGAGACATTAAGATTTGCATGGCAGTTATAAAACGACAACTTACGTTAACATTGTAACTATGAGCAATATCCAAAAACAAAAACAAAGGGGTGAACAGGATAGAAAGCGTTAGTATGTGTTTCAGAAATAGTTCCCCTCACCTGTGTGGTGGTATATGCATCTCCATTGCGGTATCTTGTCACCTGTCTGGTTCTCCTCACATAGTGATAGCTGATGGCCTTCCACCAAATGCAGGGCGTGGCCTGCTGAAGTCTCTGCACACGCTCATACACTTCCTGTTTCAAACAATTAAGAAAAACGTTATCAGTGAATAAATGTCACATTTAAATGTCATTCCCCTCTAAAAAAAACAAGCAGAAACAAACAATTAAGTTCCTTTTGTTTGCATACAGAACAGTTCAGTCTGTTCAATCTGGTGCATGTCAGGCCCTGCCATGGTTTGTTTTTTACTCTCTATGCAGAGCTGTTTTAATCATAGAATATTGCGTCTCCTGAGAGTCCTGACTAACGTAAAACATGTTTTGTTTTTGGCAGTGGCAGATAGTTAAGGTGATCAGTGGGCAATGTGCTCATGGAACTCCTGATAATAGACCGAGCAGACCAGAATAGACAAAAGACAGACTGATGCCCCCAGGTCAGCTCATTTCCATGTGAGAGAGCAAGTATTCATCTCTCCACACTCAAGTAGGAAATTGAGAGTAAAACATTGTTCTCTTCTTGAAAATGTGTGACCAGACTGCATTAAATAATGGACTATTTAGGCTTGTAATTATGCCATAGTTCTCCAGTGCAGCAACTGTGTGTGCATACATTTACTACAGCATTACTTAGACCGCTTCATTTTGCTGACACCCACTGAGTGAAAAGGATTCAGTGAGTAAACAGATTGTGCTGTGCAGCTCAAGGTCATAGACTGATTGCTTGACTCCTATAGCAACTTTGCATTCCTCAGTCGGCCAGGTTTAGGATATTTTTTTGCCTTGGTTGATCATTGCTAAACACAGTGCTAAAACTGTTTTTCACACACACCTGGAATTCAGCATGAGCCAACATTGCCGTCTTAGAAAAGCAGTGCCAACACTCCACCAGGTAAACCACATACAGCATAGCCAGGAAGGCCAGTGGGATGTAGACATAGCCGCTGGAACACGGGCTCTCCAAGTGTGGTATGTCATGATAGTAGGCTGCAGCCGGCGATGTGGCCTTGTCGTCGCCACCGATAGGTATGGAGGAGGAGCCAAGAACAGGTACACGACAGACAGCGCACCAGGCGAGCGTGGCGAAGCAGCCGTACATGAGGAGGGTCAGGAGGAGGCACTTCCAATGGGATTCCCTACACAGGGAGGAGGCCAGAGACGTCTGGACTGGCCGTTGCTGGAAAAATACAGAAAAGTGTAAGCCTAAAGTGTTCTGAAATGAAAATGCAACAAATATACACCCACTTAGAAGGAACAGCAAGGGAGTCATAAAAAGAAACTACTGAGCTGCATTATGGGAAACATTGTATACCCGTACGCCCAAAAGCCATGGAACCATCTCTGAAACACAAATTTCACTATTTTATTCTGTAAGAAGTGGTTTGGCTGTAGGGATAGCAATGTGGGTCAATCCACTTTGGTTACGACTAAAATGTCTCAGCAACCATTAGGTAGATTGGCATTGATTTTTTTTAACCTACATTCATTATCCAAATGATTTTGGTGGGTTCCTAAGGTTTAGGAAAATATCTCATGAATTACCATGAAATATGGCACAGACAATCCCATAACCCGCAGGATGAATCCAATTGATGTTGGTGATAACACAGATCTTTTTTTATTTCCTGCAGCCATTATCACATCCGTTACCTTTTTGATTCCCAGCATCTTCAACTCTTCTATTTATGTAGTGCGAATGTGAATGTGTGCATGCTAACTGGATCAAGATGTACAACTTGTATCCCTACCGTACATCATCATGTACGCATTGTCACTGTAAGTACTCTAGAATGCTGCTCTTAATATTTGCTGAGGGCAGCATTTTTTAAACGTTGGGGGGAAACTTGGTTGGAAGAGAGGATGAAATTGAAAAATGGAAAAATGGACTAATAACATTTGAATATGGCAAACTGTATTAACCAGCATTTGACAAAGCTGTAGTTCGAATAACGCATTAAAATATGTTACAATATCATTTTTTCCTTAACAATACCAACACCTATCAGCCAATTTTCAATGGACTTGAGAATTGTCAGATGCCCCTTTGCTCGACTGCTAGTCTCAGAAGAAAAGCTGACCTTAGCTTCAGCTCAACCTGGGACCCAACTTCTCTCCAACTGCTTTGCTTATTTTTTAATCTAGTTTTATTATTCATACTTTAATTTTTTTTACTTTTAAATAAGAAAAATTAAGAAAAGAACATACAACCTTCAAACGTGTGATGGGATAACATCAACATTTTAGCAGCTTTAGCTAACGTAACACTCTCCGCTGACACTGCACTGTTGTTGCCGTTGTCACGTGATGATTCGCCTGATTTCAAGTCTCGTTTATTGTTGCTGTGAACATCAGGGTTAGGGTTAGAGGTAAGGTTTCAGAGCTTATTGGTGATGCAATGGAATATCAGATACTGGTATCTTATTTTAGAACAAGTCCAGTAAAAGTTTGGTCAGACTGTTGAAAAAAATGGCGGCGATGGTGAAAATGGCAAATGTTTATCTTGAAAGCAACACAAGCTTGTGTTCCTGACGACTTACTGTGTGTATTCAATGATCATTATCTTTGTGTTTTGTAAACAGTGTTGAATTTCAGATCTACTGTGTAAGTTGAGGTCTTGACCAAAGAAGAGCATTACACTAACCTTTAGCCATCATAGGATAAGTGCTGCATATTAGGCACACACATACACATACACACACACACACACACACACACACACACACACAGTCTATGCCTCGCTCTAAGTGCTCACTTTGACACGGCCTTACTTGCACTGTGGAGACATCATGTTACAGTGCACTCAAACACACACATATACATTAGATACGCAGACATAGATGGTCTAATGTGCCCCTCTTCTCTCTCCACATCTCACTCTATCCATGCACGCTGCCACGCACGTTCTCAAATTGTAAATGCAGCCAGAGGAGGGTATGTGAATAATTTAGATTAGAACGATGCTTCTAGACTGTTCTCTAGCTGGCTGACTCCACTCCGACATCAGCGGCAGACCTCTGCTGCTTCAAATTTGTGTACGTGTGAATGAGGGAGGGAGGTTTTTTTTTGTGAGTATGTTGTATGTCAGAGAAAAGCAGTTCACACACATCAGGGCTGTTTCTTGCATGTTTTTTTTTACGCCTACACTTGCATGCCCTCTCCATGCTGGTATCCTCTACCTTGTGCTGCATGCGACAATGCAAAAAAGCAACAAAGCAGATGACGAAAAAAAATGGAATGACACCGATGTCCTCTCCTCCTCTCGGCCAAGTCCCCCTGTCCTGTCAGCACACCCCCCACTTTCTCTTTATCTCTCACTCCTTCAGTGCAGCCATGATTTGCTATCCACTAGCATATTTGGCTTGCTGCAACACACACACACACACACACACACACACTGTCGCTCTCTCTTTTTTTTTTTTTACGACTGTACGTCAAGGGCAAGTAGCGAAAGGCAGAGTAGAGGGCACCTACACTCTACTAATCCATCATCCCTCTGCAGAAGCTCCTGAAAACATCCAACTGCACACTTAGGGATCCAAAAATAGACCGAACTTTAAAAAGACATCAGAATTATCTTTAGTGGTAATTCAATATCATATTGTTTGCTTTCTGTCTGCCTTTTTTACCACATCATCCTTCCTGTTTTTTTTTTTACATTATCTTTTTTCTCCTTTCCAAATCTTCCCTTCCACCTCCTAAAGCGTTTACTCTTTGAATCCCAACCCTATTTCTCTCCTCTTCATCCTCACCCCCCATGTCTCTTCTTTTACATCCTCTTTGAAAGTCTGTCTCTAAGTGCATTGATTGGGCTAAATGTGTAGAGTACTCAAAGAGACTGGGAAGATGAGTGTGAGAGAGACACGGAAGCGGCCATGAACTTTTCATGAATGCAAGTATGAACGAATGCAAAGAAGATACGGAAAGGGGGGGAGGGACTGAAGAGATGGCAACGGTGTTGGTGACAGACTGCACAGCTCTCCAGGGATCTCTGCTGCCAAAATCCATCTTTCTCCTCCTGCCCTCCCTCTCGGTCTACTTCATTTTGTCAATTCTTTCCATGCTGTTCCTCTCACCTTCAGATGAATGTTGCCAAAAAAGAGAAAACTCTTGCAATAAAAAGAGAAAAAAACATGCGTGGGTCTTGACAGTTTCATCAAGTCTCTGCAGCTGGTGTAAGCCCAGTGAGAGGAATTAAGCCCCAAGACGGGAGTCAAATTGTTCCTGTACGCACTTGTGCCAATCACTATTAGTCAGCATGAGCAGGTCTATTTCCTACAGAGCCTGGAGATGCTTTTTTCACATTAACTAGGGATTTAGCGATATTGGGCTTTTGAGACTCATAACAATATCAATTTTTAGAGGAGAAAAATATTCACCAATTAGAGACATGCTAGCCAATATAGAATATTTTTTATCGGGGCTGAAAATTGAGCTATTATTTATGCGCAGATGAGCAATAATGATATGACTATCAGGGGTACTTAGAAGGCCGATTTCTTGAACAAATAACTTAATTTTTAATTAAAGATATTGTACAGTTTACACATGATGATACCAGTTTGAAACAACACTAAATATAGCTTTCTGCATTATTAGAAAAAAGTTTCCAAACTTGGCACATACAGGAAAACTGATATTTGCAGCTATGATATCTGTGATAAGGGCATATCTGTCTGACATTATCACATAGATGGAGGGGGCACAGGTTTGGCTTAGTTTATAGCAGGCTCCCCATGTACAGAGTCTACAGTCCTCTTAGCACTGGTCACAGGTTTGACTCCTAGTCCTGACGCCATTTGGTGCATGTCATTCCCCACTCTCTCATACCTCATTCCTGTCCGTCTTCAGCCCCCAAAATTGATCATTAAATTCCATTTCCACTGACAAAGCACACATACAACTTATGTAAATGAGTATACAGCACTCTGAGCTCTGTTTTGTTAAAGACTGGAGCTTTTTGATTGAGAAGAAGCAGCTTGGAAATACCCCACCCCCTTCTTCCATGTAGTTATTATTTTTAGGGCTTTGCTGTGTCCAGTATTCTGATTTCTCCACTCAGGTGATTCAACTATACCATGTACGGTTCAGGTAATTGTTTTTTTCCCCCACCCAAAAATCTCAAATCAGTGTCTTCATTGTGTAGAATGTAGAACTAAGACTACATTTAATTTGGATTAGGCATATCATGGCCAGTATCTTACCTTCTTTTAAGATCAGTGTTAACTTATAATGACCTCATGTAACTTTCAAGTTCAGCCTCTGGAATAGTGAGTACCAGGTTAGGCTTAAAACGGACTATAATGCATAAAGTGAACACTATATAATATGTTGTAACTTAGCTTGAGAGCAAATGGGATGTACTTTGGGTCCAGTAAGAGACTTCTGGTGAACAGAATGCCTCCTGGTGCAAAAACTCTGCAGTTTTTTTTGGTTATGTCACGATCCTTTTTCTGTTTTAGCTGCCTCCAGTGGGCCTTGGCTCTTATGTCAGCCTGTAACAGATCAAAGCCAAAGCTCACTCTCCGAGAAATCATTATGAAAAGGATATAGCCTGGACTGAAAGAGTGTCAGCTTTCATTTTTTCATACTGAAAGCTTTGACCACCCTCCTTGAAAACTCCTTTGAGAAAGACAGATGCAGGGTGGTTGTAACAGGGCGAACTCCTTATGAAAGTTTCACTGGTGATGTAAATTCACTGCCTTATTTGCATATAAGAAATGTCATGGCCTTGCTGAAGCACAACATGTAAACAAACAGCAGTCACAAACACTCAGCAATGTTCTCCCCTGCTACCTCTTATCCTGCCTCGCCCCTGTAACAACTATGTTTCTACCTTCGAAGGCGACACAGAGGTGGGAATCACTTCACCCCCCATTACACCTCTAATTCTGACATTCATATTAAAGGCGAGCGTCCATAAATATCCCGCCTCAAAATAGGCGTCCGAATATGGCTCCAGATCTAATTTCTTCGATTTTATGCAAGTTATGTATGCTTACTTCCTGTCATGTTTGCTTACTTCCTGTCATGTATGCTTACTTCCTGTCATGTTTGCTTACTTCCTGTCATGTATGCTTACTTCCTGTCATGTATGCTTACTTCCTGTCATGTTACTTACTTCATGTCCCAAAGTTAAAACACTGATATCTGGCAGTCAGGAGTTTAAAAACAACATAAAAATTAACAACCTGCACATTTTTAGATGTTAACTGTTTAAAGTTATTCAACTTGGTATCACAAAACATAATGTTGCAATACCCAAGTGTATTGAATTTCTCTTACTCCCCAAGTGGACAAAGTACAAAGAATCAATCACAAAGCCATGAAAGCTAATTAGGCAAACATTTGATATTAGTTTGGGTTATAAAAAGCTCATAAAAGCTCAGTGACCTTAAACCTTGCACTTTCATACAACGCCACCTTAGCCACTGGTCAGTTCATGAAAATTCTGCCATATTAGATCAGCCTTGGTCAATTGGAAGGATATTATAGTGAAGTTAAAGCTCAAGATAGCAACAACTGCTAAGCAATGAAGTGGCAGACAAGAAATCACCATTATCTTTTGCATTACACCTCCAAACGTCATCATACCAATTGGGAACCGGGCGCTTCATGACATGTACTTCAATGCGTGTTCACCATGTTTTATTTCAAACAACAGGTTAGAGTAGTGAGAAGCATGCTGATATCGGGTTCAGGTGAAGAGGAAACATGTTATTTGGAGAGATGAATCATGGCTGTCGGAGGGGCAAATCCGCGTCTGGAAGGTACCATCTGAATGCCACACACAGGAATTAAATAGATCCTACTGTAATGTTTGGTGGATGATGGACACTGGTCTGAGGCTGTGTAGATCTCCTGGTTTTATGAAGGGCATTTCAATGCAATAGGATTCAAAGAAATGTTAGCTAACGGGTTGCTTCCAACTTAGAGGCAACACATCAAGAAAGGTTCTTCACTGTTCCAGCATGATTTTACTCATAAAACCAGGTCCATAAAATGATGGTTTGCTGAACTATATTAGTCTACACAGAGCACTGACCTCAACCCCGATGAACACCTTTGGGAGGATTTCGAATGCCTATTGGGAGCAAGGCCTTCTCGTCAAACATTAGTGCCTGACCTCACAATGCTCTCTCAGCTGAGTGGGCACAAACTGCCACAGACTCTCTTAAATCTTGAGGAAAGCCTTCCCGGAAGAGTGGCGACAGTGAGAGCATGGTTTTAGAATGGGATGGCCAAGGAGGTGTGATGTATTCTTGGAAAGAGTTTTTCTATATCCTTTAGCATCCACAGTCACCAGAGACAGCTGTCTGAAGAAGAGCCAAGATAGCTGACACGAAACCTGGATCACAAGCTGTTTGTGTTGGGTTTTTTGGACCTGTATCTTACACCTTTGTATTCAAAGAAGAATTCAGAGCAATGCTAGGGTTTTGAAGATCCTGTACATACTGTACCGTGGTTTTATTCTGCCTCTACTCGAACTGCATTTCACAGGGCTTTTTCATTAATACGATTTGCTTCAGCCAGTAAATGACTCTAAATTCAATCGTTCTGTAATCTGGTCTTGTAATATGGTGCAGTAACTGCATTTCTGTCACATATTTAGTTACTGGCTCTTTGTTCTTTGGTGTGCATGGGTCAAACTTGAATATCTTCTCAGTTTCTCTACATCTATGAAGCTCATTTTTGTTTAGAAAGTGTTCCGTTTTACTTTTAGGTCCTTTATTGGTTTACTCTAAAAGTGAATTGCTAAATAATGACATTCAGTTGTTTCTGATTTGTTTTTATTTGCATGGGAGGCATGTGGTATACAGGTCTCTCCAGACAAAAGCATCTACCATCAGCATATCACGGTCATATCTTACCGACATCTAATAACCCAAAAGCATAAATAAACAAAATTCTACATTGGCACATATGGAAGACGATATCAGGCAAACCTGTACTGCTCTCTCCCTCTGTCTCGGTTCAGACTGATTCAGCTGGTTAGGTGTGACTGGAGCAGCTATAATTAGCACTCCTAGCGAGTGGGTGGCAAACGAAGTGAGGAAATGAGGATAAGGAAAAAAGTGCTGTTGATGCCTGCAGTACACAGTAAAAGAACGATCTGTCATTTCAATAACCATTCGATGGCGTCTTAGGATGTCAGGTCGGTGTGCTAGAAAAGAAATGTTTCATCATATGCTTTGCTATAGTGAACACATGATTCCTTTATTGCAAATGCATTGTGTTTTAGAGTGTGTTTAGTGGAGATACATTATCCATAAACAACAACAATGATCTGGAGGTAAAATGTAGGTCACCTATTTATAAATGATATATCACTAAGCAGCTGAAGTCGGCCTACACATCAACTTGAACGTATGCCAGTTACATTTCGGTAGATGCAAAAGGAGAGTTTTTACAGTGGAATAAAGTTAAATAAAAAATGTGAATATTCTACAATCAGTCAGTTTAGGCTTACATCAGGATAAATGCAATTAACGCCTCTATTAGTTAAAAGGAGACATTGAATTGAATGCAATCCAGCATCAATTCAGAGCACATCTTAAGTGGTGTGATATATATTATGAAGTGTTGTTATAGCATATGTCAAACCTTTTGAAATATCTGCTGTTCAATTAAAGCTACGTACTTGAGATAAGGGCGTTAGTTTGCCTTGCGTGTTACGGTGAGCAGAGAATAAGTGAGTGTTAATTTTAGATCAAGTGTTTTAATATTGAATGAATATTATTTTGACATATTCTCCTGTGGTTTAAACATCACATTTTCTTATTTCTTCTCTACTTCTTATAACATTATTGTGTATTCTCATATAACACATACTTTCAAATAGTGAATCTATGGGCTGTTTTCTTTATTTGAGACCAGCTTCATGATGGGTAGCCAGCTTACTTTTATTTACTGTGTATCTTCTATTTAATGCAGCCTGCCTCCGTGATGCATTTGATTGCAATTCGCCATTAACAGCATCTACTGTATGTGTTCTCTTTTGTGTTTGCATGTGTAGCTTCATTTTGGGTGTAACGTTATATCTCACAAAGAATTGGATTTCTGCTTTCCTGACAATGATCCTTATGAAACAGAAATGTAGTCTGGTGTGCCGAGTCAGTAGTCACGTATATCTGCTGAGTGCTGATGGAACGTTTGTGTCGGACAAGCGATCGTAAGTTTTCTGTCAGGAGGGCACATTACTTCCCTCATGTCATTCATAGCCTGCAAACAGTTAACTCTGTCTTTGTTCCTCACTCCTGAGACTTAAAATTGATCAAGTATAAGTGCCTCTTTATTGAAACATGTTGACATCAATGTCATGTGGAAATTAGACTGGAGATTTAAAAAATCCAAATCATAAATGCAATTGTGGTACAAATATTGTGGCTCAACTTGATTTGTGATAATGCTTTTGTGAGAGCACATTCCTGCTGTACGTCAAAGAGAACGACTAGAACTAAGTGAGGTAATGTATGAGGGGATATGATGATGATTGCTGTATACTCCACAACAGTCCAGTCTACAACAGGAAGGAGACAGAGAGGGTAAGAGAGAGAGAGAGAGAGAGAGAGAGAGAGAGAGAGAGAGTAATGGAGGCAGAGAGCAGAAGAAGACTTAAATCATTGCTACACATCTGCACATTCCTGCAGACAAAGACAGAGGACAGAGGTGAAATACAGTATAGGGAATCATTTAACAGGCAGGCTCACTCTTCATGTGGGCTTTAAATTACCAAAAGCAAATTGACTACTTCTGTCATTTTTATTTAAAGTCTTACTTGTCATTTCGTGATTATGTTAGCCTTATATGATTTTAAAAGTTGTTTGACAAACAAGGTATTTATTTACCCACCTGACAGCTTAGAATCCATGTAAGGGGAAAAGTGTGTTTGGTACCTCAAGACCAAAATGACAAGATATTTAAAGTAAGTCAATTAATCAATTAAATGTCTGGTCGTGTCTGTCAGGATGAAACGTTAGATTTGCTGGTTCTGAATTTACAAATGTCTGAATTTCGTTGCTTTTTCCGTTACATTTTGTGACACTTCACAGACAAGAAGTCATCAACTAATAAATAAAGCTGATTAAAATAGTTAGATGCCGCCCTGAAAACGCAAATATACAAAATCTGAAAATGAAACAAAGAGCGAGCCTTGGTATAGAATTAGTCATTTGCTCCTCAGCTGTACAGCCTCGTTCTTATAGTCATTACACAACATGTATACACAGCTTTGCTCTTCCTCTGTAGACATCATCGTGTTAAGTAGTTACTACTGGGAATGGTGGTGAGTATAAAGCCTGCCCCACATCCTTAGTTATCCATAGTTATTTGTTCCTGGAATCTGACTTGCGTAATCTTGTATCATGCATAGCCCTCTCTATTACTCACGCTGAAGATGACGAGTTTGTATATGATGCTGTTAATTGTTTACTAAGTATTTGGGAAGTTGGACGAGTTGGAGAAGGTACATGCAAAAGATGTTTGTGGAAGTGCATATTGTAATGTGCTGTAAATAAGAACCTTAGGACAAGATGCAGTTTCCTTAAGTGAGGACTTTCAGTTCAATGGTTTGAGAAAGATGGATGTCAGAGGAGGTGAAGTAGAAGGGAGGAGGAGGGACAATGCAATCTACTAAGAAGGTTAACAGCATAAACTGTGAAGAAGTTTGCCAGACCTCAAAGAAAACATACTAACCCATTGTTATATCTTACCAGCAGAACACTGTTTGGAGAACATAAATTTGAATGTTTCCATGTGTTATTCTTCATCCTCCTCACTGTGTCTTGTGAGTATTTTGGCAGACAGCTGGGTGTGTGGCTTAGCTGTGATGTCACCCTCTAGTGTATTTTAGAGGTGTCAGCTGCTAGATGGACACTCTCTACTATACTGAAAAAGCCTAATCCATCCCTCCCAAGCGCAACACATCACACAATGCTGTCAGACGTATCGCATCAATAGTGTGGCTTTCTTTCTAGACAGGCATTTAGGGTTCCCTGCCCTCTGTTTACCTAAACCCTCAGCCCAATACTAAAGCCAGGTCCTGTCGTGCCCTTGCTCCTTTACAAGGCATGAAGGACTTTTGAGCGAAACGTGACTTTTTAATCGTTAATGAATGACTAGAAATCGACATAAAATCCAGTTTGGGAAACATGATGGAGAAATGACGGGTTGTATGGGAACGACAGGCAATGACATACAAACACAAGGTGTTGTTTGTGGGGGGTAAATGATGCGCAACTTTACGCTACCTGTACTCTTTCTGTCACCGCATAAACAGCCGCGTGCTCGTCAGAAATATTGGATAATTACAATAGATAATAAATGTCCTTTCTCACCTGCTCTCGTCCTGACCCGTCCTCCAAAATGGGCTCTTCAGCGGTGGCCGTCTCCTCCTCCGTCTGCATTTTCCCTCTTGCCACTCCTTCCTTCCTTAGAACCGGGTACAGGCAGCTCCCACCCCGGTACCGTCCGAAGGAAGGGACCTCCCCGGCGGAGCAGCAAGCTCGGTCACCCCATCTGCCGCAAGTCGGTATCCAATTTCACGATGGAGGGGCCTGCGGCAAACAAGCATCGTCCTCCGGATGTCGGTAACCCCCTGCTTTCCTCCAGTATCTTCTCCCTACGACCCGCTCAGTGTTTCTCTTCTACCTGCTCCATCCTTTGCCCTTCGGTCAAAGCAAATAGTGACTAAGCATCCAAAGTCAAAGCCCGTCGCCCTCCCTGTCAGACCGTTTTCGCTGCCGCTGCTTCCCCCCTCTCTCGTGATGCTACGAGTGTGCGTCTGTGCACGTGTGCGCGCGTGACCGACAGTGCAGGAGAACCAACCGAAGCCAAGGATTTCTCAAGCTGCAGATGCACACAGTCCAAGGAGGTCGGTTGTGTGCGTCAACGCGCGATTGTGATTCGAGCGATAAATGTATTTATACGAGGCCTTGAAGTTGAAAAGTGACAGCATGGATGGCTGACATTATTCAACTTTGTTTAGGCATTGTTGTACCTTGCTTGCATTGGGTCTCCGTTGACGTCATATACCAAAATCCCCACCCCCTATCTTTTCACCTGAGCGTGCAAGTCTCCCCTGTAGAGGCAGACACTTGCACGGTGCACACACTCAGAGGCACGCTACAACTCCTGCCAAATAGGGCGAATAAAAATAGATAAACTTGAAATGTATCAAGATGTAGTGATAAAGCATATGTCTATGAAACGCACACAATACAAATGGATAAACAAAGGATTAGAATTCCTTCACGATAATTATTTCATTGAAGATTTTTATTTGAAACAGAAACAATACAAACATTCAAACAATATGAAAAGCTACATTAACATCTTATTCAAGTTAAATGTTGTATAGGAATGTTGTATGATGGTAATGTAATGACTGAAAATCTGATTGGAGATCATCTGTGTTTCCTCACACTTTAATGGTGCCCTGAAATGAAAAAAGAAAATTGGTTCAAGGATTGTGACTGCTTTCTATCCACATGTTAAATGCCTATTTCTTTATTAGGACAATGTACTCACCTGTGCTTGCTGGAGGTCTGGGCAGGAAAGAACTAGGCTGTTTGGCCCCTCGTCCAGCTGGGAAATTAGAGGACAACTGACGGACCTTGGAGCCTTTCTTGTTGAGGTCCTTCAACGAAATGCTGTATAACCTCTCAGAAAGGATGGGTGAAATTATCTAAGGACCAACTTCACTGTATGCTTCCTCTATTTACACCTGGATAAGTACTCAAACTTGTTGAGTCTGGGGATGTTTAATGACTAACTGCATATTGTGTTCAATTACAAATGAATCAATTAACTGTCTCCTTCCTCTGAGAACATTTCATTATCTCTAATAATGTCACCGGTTGTAAGCCTGTTAATGTTGTTAATCTCTACTAATTTTTCAGTGCTGTGACTAAAGATCTAAAAACAAGGGTCAAATATGAATCAGACTACATGCAAGTATGCTTCAATTTTAAGTCATAAGGTACATGGACTTACCTAAATTTGTAAAATAAATCAGGCTGAAAACTAACTGATTTGACGCTGACCCAGGGAACTGGTGATTAGGAACATAAGGCTCCAAGAACTAAGGATACAAACTATCAGTAAAACATTCCTGAGTCGTTCAAAGGATATTAGCAGTGACAGGCAGGTAGAGGATGTCTGTCTCAGTGTTGATGATAACTTCATAGGAGAACTTCTTCGGCTCTACCTCTCCTGCTTGAAGCGCACACATGGCAAACAGCTGAACCTGCAGCTCAACATGCAAACCGGCAGCCACCTAGAGAGACAGACAGTTCAGTGCACATGTGATTTTTAAATCTTAATTACTTATACATGTAAGGACACAACAAATACAATTGATAGAAATACCTAATCAAAATAGAATATTCACTTTAAAATGTCATAGTAGCAGACAATCTGAAGACTTACAGGTCCAGGATTGTAGAAGACCCGCAGACCTGTAGCAGGAAGAGGTTGTTTCACGTGGAATCTGGTGAAGAAATGGAATGAAACAAACGGCAAACAGCTACAGGTCAAAGTTTTGCCTTGGGACTTGAAGGTGACCCACAAATAGCCTGTTTCTATCCACAGCACCCAGTTCTTTCTTTCACAGTAGAGGACATTTGGAATAAAAAGGCGAGTGTGCAAAAGTAATAATCATTTTCCTTGTTTCCCTGTGTTTGAAGCTCACATTTGCCTTTGGGTCTTTTTATCCATGCTTTCCATTTATCTATAATCTGGCATCTCACCTGCAGGTGTCAACTCCTACATTCTTCATCACCACAGTACTGGTGGCGAAGGTGCCCTCCTGCAGTGTACCAAAGTCAACACTGGAGGGGAGGAGCTGGAATCCCCTCACTATGACATTTGGATCAGCCAGAGAAATAGTTCGACTCTTCCTCCTCACTGGCTCTTCCACTGAGAGGAACTGGAGTAGGAGACAAACTGATACCTGAATACATGTTTGTGGTGGGGGACTGATACATAGAAATTCACATGCACAAAGAATGAAACAGGAACCCATATTTTTCACAAGTATGACAACAAAATGGATCACATTACTGATCAGTCATCAAACAGTCATAGATTTTTTTAAGACACAACTATATGTCACTTTAAGCTCCCTTTTACTATTCATAGGCTGTTTATCCAACAGGAATTATCTTTAGAATACTCTACATTATCATTTATTTAGATAATATTTAATTACTTGGCTGTCCTTATTGTTGAAAAGGGACACTTTTTAGGGAATTAAATGGATTAAAAAATGCTCTTAGAGTGTAAGAATTTTTAGCTGGTTTTAAAAAAAACTTGAAATTAATACTGATGAGTTAAAAATGCAAATGAGACCATCCGCGAGAAGATTGATTATTTTCTATATAGTTCTATAGTTATTCCTTAATGCCTGTCACCCCTGCAGCAGGGTAGGTGTCAGACAAGGAGATTAACAGCACCCTGCTGAAACAGCTCCTTTTTTTTTCTCCCCATACCAAAGATTAATTGTAAATTACACATTTGACATTTAAAGGAAGGAGGATGACATTTTGTGTCAGACAATCCTACTTACACTAGTACAGGACAAAATCAGCAAAGTGATAAATCAACCACCCTGCTTTGCCCACATGGGGCCACGTTGACACACCCCAAAATGTTCCTCACAGGAACTCTAAGGTTTAAACATAACAAAATGTTTAAAAAAGTCAAAATGAAACTAGCGCACTACAGTTACTCAAACACAGGGCATTTGACATGTGTTACATTTTCATATCAGTAGACTTTTTTGTCAGAAGTTTTTACATGCAATGATAATTGGGTAAAATGGGTACCTGTTGATTTGGAACACTGCAGGGTTTCGAGCTGAGGATAGAGGTTGGCAGCCTGACTTTGGTCCTCCTAGGCTTTCCAGTCACATCCACCTGGACTGACTTCTTTTGCACAGATGAAAGCCGAAGAATGCTTTCACCTGCAGTGGACACCCACACAAGACATACAGACAAACAGCCATCAATTCAATCATGGAACTTAAATTCCTCAATCCACTAAACCTGCAGAACATACATTCTGGAAATGATCTGTTCTTCAGAGACTGTTAATCATTTCAACACTTAAAGTAAGCTGTGCTTTGTGTTACCACAAAAATAGAGCAGGTTTAAAGTACTTTCTTGACTGATGACACCTTATTTAGAGTTCACACTATGGCCTACAACTGTCTACTCAAAATCCAGTGTAGTTCCTGAACTACTGTAATGTTCTGCAACCCTGTGCCTCTTGTTTTCTGTCAACATCATTTTTAAGGTCAAACCTGTCTGGCACTGGCTTTTCGCATACTATTTATTAGTGATGCCTTTAATTGGGTAATTTGTTTGAATACAAAACAGCAGAAGAAGATGGGGTACAAACCAGCCGTTTGAGGCTCTGGGTTGGTGGGTCTTTTTTGAAGCATCCTGCCACTTGCTGCTGCATGACTGAGAAAAAAAAAGAACAAGAGAGGTCAAGCTGTGTCACAGCAGCAAACTTAAACATAATACACAATTTATGAAATACAAACACAGTAAAAACAGTTCATAAGATTCATAAGATCCACTTCATTACCCGGCAGACTGAGAGGGTGTTGGGTTTAAGGGTCGTGGGGCTGCAGGTACAAAAACAAAAACAGTTTCTTTAACACTATGTACTGTATGGATAGTCAATTATTTTCTATCACCTTCATTGTCCCTTAAAATAGATTCTCTTTTGATTCAATTACGCCTCAGTGTTTCTGTGCAGATCTCAACAAGACACATTTAAAAAATGTTAATTTAGCATCACCTTGTTAGTACTGACAGTATAATAACATACTTGTTTCTTGTGGGGCATCCTTCAAAATGGCCTCAGCACTGTCTGACCTGAGGATTGGAGGGAGGGCCATGGATAGACTCTTCATGTCTGGTCTTTGGTGCTGTAGCAAAACAAACAATTCTCTACCTCTGGATGTGCATTGTTTGTTATGTTGAGCAAAGAAACTTGAAACGATGTCTTGTCTTTACTTACTGTTGAAGTGGACACATGCAGTTCCTGGTATAACTGATAATTTTCTGGGTGGAAAAAAGGAACAATGTTCTTCTTCCTCAGAGCCTCTCTGTACGCCTGCTCCTCCGACATTTCCTGTCTGACATATATGAGCACACAGAGAAAATGACGGATGAGCTAACAGGTACCAGAATAAACACAATGTACTTGTAGCCATGGACGCACCACTTTTTTCCATGATTATTTATTGTCTATAATGCTATCTTAGCTGTACTTCAGTCGCTGCTGTAGATGTTGTTGTTTTGTGTGGTGTGACTAGTGAATAATTCTTCATGAAGAATCCCAAAAGAGTGTGAAATATAAACAAACATTTACCTGCATTGTGCAAGTCTTCCAGTCCATTTTGACTCCTTTCCACTTGTAAAACTACAAAGAAGAGAGTGTTTAAGAGGACATTTTAAGAATTGATGAAATACACAGATGTGTCACGTAGGATAAGATTGAAGTGTTTGTTCATGCACACAAATTTAATTTCTTCCACCTGTCACTAGATGCTGTGTCCATGTCCTCGGAAACATCCAACTCTGTTGGAGCCTCAACTTCCTGGCTGTACAGATTAGCTATGTCAACTGTGGGAACATACAGAAGGAAAAAGGAGATACATAAAAACTTGATTGTATTGTTTATTGAGTGTGTAATACATCATTTTTTATAATATTTTGACCTTGGGTAAAAACCTTTTAATGCTCCATCATTTCTTGAATTTGCTCATTTGAGCCTATTTAAATTTCAAAATGACTGAAAAATTCACAATAAATAATTAAGAATATATTCTACTATTTCAAAATTATTTCAATTAAGCAAGTATGTTAAGATAATGTGTAAACATGGAACAATTGTTCAAAGACAGCTTACACAACTGTAAACACATAGTCATCTACCTGATGTCCTCTTGAGGAATGTTTGACCAGCGTCCTCTTCTTCTGCAAAAGACTATATAAATATATTTTTAATAATCAACAATAATAATATAACTTTATTATTTGTAGAATTTGGTCGAAGGTATTTATCTCGGTATGCAATGCAGAAATACCCTCAGGAACACCCCAAAACTTTAGACAAGTGGAACTACATTGTTTATGCATTATACAGACATCTGTGTGTGTGTGTGTGTGTGTGTGTGTGTGTGTGTGTGTGTGTGTGTGTGTGTGTGTGTGTGTCTGTGTGTGTGTGTGTGTGTGTGTGTGTGTGTGTGTGTGTGTCTGTGTGTGTGTGGGTGTGTGTGTGTGTTTGTGTGTCTGACCAGGACTAGGTTGAGCAGATCACTGGCATGAACACTCTCCTCCTCAGTGCGAGGGTCTTTAATTTTCATCTCCTCTGATCTCTGCTCCCTCTCCATCAAACTCTGGATGTATACCTGCAGTTGAAGGCAGATTCAAACAGTACACTTTTGACCACTCAAACACAATTGGGCCACTCTTTTCTAAATTCCATATCCATTAAGGCAAATTTTGTCTGTTAACCTAAGACGTATGACTGTTTTTACCTTCAGTCGAGAGTCTATAGTATTTTCGAGAGGAGTGGTGATTGGTTTGTGCTGGTACAGTTCCCTCATCTCCAGGACTTTCGGGCAGCTCCTGACAGGTTCATGCTGTGCTACTGAACCACCAGATCTGTCTCTCAGAGTCAAACCTCGTCCCAGATCGGAACCAAATAGAGGCCCTGGGCTCCTATTCTGGGTTAGAGAGAAGAACAGAGGGAGGAACATGGCTCTGTTTAGCCCTAAGTTGTTAGTCTGTCAGTTTATATATAATATGTGTGAACATGTACCTCTGTTCTAGGGAAGTCATGCCAGGTGCGGTTTCTGAGGTTGGGAGGGGTGATGTCAGGGTTCTGTTTCCCTAGCAACCACTGGGACCACACACTCTGTTGGCTGGGCTTTAGGATGGTAATGGCAAACTCATCTGAAACAGTAACAAACAGAAGCTTCATGTTATTTCCCTGACCTAAGTCTGTTCCTCCACAGATAATGGAGAGACCAAGGAGTCAGTTAATTAAAAACACAATACACTGGAAATATGATATGCCCTTCAAAAAAAGCTGGCTAAATCAAATAATCAAAAGAGTTGTAACTGAATCAGCCTTGCTTAAGTCCTAACTCATCAGTATTGTGTTTCTTGATGTTAAAAATATAACAATGCACCTTGTGTGTCTGGCAGCGGTTCCTTCAGCAGTGCTATGGTAGGGTCAGAGTACGCCTGGTAGAGCAGTTCCTCTACAGTTTGAGAGCTCAGTAATTCAGTACCCGAGCCATCTTCATGCACTACAAACAGCCTAGAACACAAGATATGCTTTAATAGCTCTGTGTCAGCTCTGTGCAGACAACAATGATAACGTGAAAATACTGTCTAATTACTGCTGACTTTTTCCCACACAGAATAAATCACGTTTTATTCTCAGTAATAGATTACTCAGAGCAGATTACAACAACGTGTGGATATCTTTTTCTGCATCAAAAGAAGAGAAAATACTTAAGACTACGTGTCCTCAGTGGTTACTGCTGAATATCTGTAAAGGTTTTATAAAGTGGAAGGGCCTTAATAAAGAATAATATGACACTTCAGTTTAAAACAAAAGTATTTATTCTAACCTGGGACAATGTTCTCCATGTTTTACGTGAACCCTCGCCATTTCTCTGTCCTCCTCCTCCTCCTCTGGCTCCTCCTCATTATGTTTCAGTGTGCTGGGAGCAGGGCTGAAGTTCATCACTGATAACTGCCCATCTTCCATCACCTGCAACACACACTCAGACGCTGATATTTGGTTTCCTTTACGTCTTCCCAAAATGTACATATTAGACTGCCTCAGCATATCCTTGTACTTCTCTATTTCTGTACTTCCTGATTGAGATTACTCTAAATGAGGGGTTGTCTGTAATTTGTCACTGTGTTCTAGTGATAAATTGTATGATTTTGTGTATTGTTAATGTGTGTATATTCTTAATTATTAGTTTTACAAATGTATGTGTCCATATTCTTTTCTGTATGTCAATGATGTGTTTCTTTCACTTTGTGACTTTTTAACATCATAGAAGTGGAGGCTTCAAATAAGCTCTCAGAGTTTTCTGCCTCTTCCTGCACCGTACATTATTTTTGTGTTAAATGAATAAAACTAAAATGACTGTCTATCTTCATGTACTTATGGCTGACCTGGAAGTGGTTCCCGTCAGGGTCTGTAATGTCACAGGCCACTTTGTCCGTGTGGCTCATTGTGTAGCTTCCTGGTTGGTTTGTTGGTGTGCTATCATGAGGACTGGGAGTAACAAGTGGGTCAGAGGAGTACACACACTTCCCATCACTTTGGATCTGCAGGAGCCCCACACTGGAGGGGAACACCTTGGATACAGGGATAGACACAAAAATAAGAGGTTAAGTTATGTGTTTTTTTCTTTTTGAATAAAAACATATGGCAGTGGAATTATTTATTAAAGATGAGATCATCACCTAAATATAGACGAGATATTTGCTGGATATCACAAACCTGATAGGCTGCTTGGTTGTTCCCAGTGATGACTGTTCCATCGGCTAAGAAGACATGAGCTGAGTGTCTTTCTGGGTACATCACCACTGTGGTGCAGCCCTCCTTCTCCACCAACACCACCAGCTCTTTGCTTGACAAACACCCCTTATTGCTCTCGCATGCGCTCATCTTACCGTTTGCCTCTGCACACACACTTGCCTCTTCATTCTTGTGCGTACTATTTTTTATTTCATCACACACATGCTCACACTCAGCATGTCCAGCAGCCGCCTTTTCACTACCCTTGCTTGTTTTTTCCTCATAACCACAAGTGTCCTGGAGGTGCACTTTCTCATTGATGCTGTCCTCAGAGCGTGTGACACACACACACTCAATGCAGCCACATGCACAAACAGATGATGATCTAAGGGTCACGCTCTCAGGCTGCTCCCCTGGAAAGTTAACAGATGCAGGAACACAAGTAAGATAAACACAGTCTACTTAAATTGAAGAATAAGCTCATGTTTGTGAGCATGCTTGGTTTGCGAGCCAAATATTCAGTGTGTATGCCCCTTATGCTGGTCACCTGTGTTTATCAGCAGGTGTTGTGGTGCACTTGATGGTCGGTCTTGGTAGATACTGGTGATCCTGGTTCCATCTGCATGTTCTACACTTCGAGATCCGTCAGGGTTCCTGACAGAAACCACCAGGTCTTCTCGGCTCAGCATCACCTGACACAAAACAAAATATACATTCCAATTAAATCACAAGCGTATAAATGACATGGCCACAATCTTTCCCAAACCAAGATGGCCAGAGAAGCACAAAATATTACATTTGAACTCTCCACAGTCATGACAAACGCTAACCTGTGTACAGTCTAAAGTCATGCAGTACTCTTACTTCATGGGTGATGGGGTCTGTAGCCTTAAAGACAAGAATAGGTGGGGTTGGTATGTGTTTGTGTGTGGTCCCCACAGTGTGGATGCGAGCTCCAGACGGAGTCGTAGTTAACCAGAATCCACTCTGAGAGTCAGTTTCCTTCTCTGTGCACTGTTCTGTAATATTACACACAAAATATACAATGACAGAATGAGAACATGAACGGAGTTCCCATCATTTTTAACATAGGGTGGATGAACAGATTTTGCATTTATTTTTTACATTCTTACCTTTATTTTTGTCCTCAGTTTTCTCAGAGGTGTTTTCCCCCTCAAGATCAGAGTCAGGAACCCACACTGGACCAGAATCTTGGCTGAAACTGACTGAGCCATCTGCAAACAGAACCTGCAATGCACATGTGGTTAGTTTCCTTTTGTGTCAACCCACTTGATGGTTCAGCTTTGCTTGTAAAACTTCCAAAACAAATCAGTGGTGCATCTACTTGTGCCTCGATTTAAGAATGTGTGTGCACAGTTGGATCACCTCAGTTGACCCGTCTCTCATGTATCGTATCACAGCTCCCTGGCTGGTGACAATGCGAGACAGTTCTTTGCAGAGGGAAGGGTCCTGAAGCTGCCCTGCTGGTCCCCTACCATGAAGAGGAAAGCCTTGCTTCACCAAAATACCCTGCTCATCTGAGGACACGCCTGAACACAAAAACACGCCCATATTAAATAAATAAATGATACTGCTAGACTCTTGTGATATTGGCCAAAGAGGTAAATGTGCATTACTGACCTTTTGTTTTCTCTCTCATAAACTGCAGCAGTAGACCATTAGGAAGAGACAAGTTGAGACTGTTGAATGGAGTTGATGTCAATGTTGGCTGGCCTTCACCCTCCTTAGAACGCACAGAATCACACAAAAATGAGTGTGAACAACACTCTCCTATCAGTGATAACAATGGCCTAAGATGGATTTGTTGTTATATGTTGCTTTGAGAGCAATCTAAATGTCTGTGTTATAATTCATATTCACACGTTGCTTTCTTTTATGGATTTGTGTGCATATGTTGGGGCACTAGTGTTGCTTTATCAGTTATGTGTCTTTGTAGAAACTGAAACCAGGACAGTCACCTTTAAGTGTTGGGAGGAGGAGGAGGAGGAGGAGGAGAGAGGAATGGGGAGGAAGGTTGAAGTCTCTGGGGTCCCTCCTGCTTTTTCCAGGGCACTCACTATAACATCACCAAACAAGACGTTGAGTATTCTGCCTGTTCTATGACACATTTTCACCCGGTTTACTGCAAATGGAATGAATAAAATACTTGGAACACTATTACTATGAACTTTAAAACAAAGAGGTATTTTTAGCCCACTCCACAAAGTCTAAAAACTGTATGTGTTGAAGAGTAACACCTTTGTACTCTCCTGTGGGACCATAAAAACTGTATGAGAGGTGAATTCCATTGTCTAATACTGCTGAGAGGGATCCCTGCTTCACTATTTTCTTCTCCACAGGCTCTGACTCTGAAGGACAAAAAAACACACATACACACAGAAACACACAAAGGTCATCTTTGTTTCTTAAAGAATCCACTAAATGCCATTACAATCTTTCAAACATTGATCAAATGAACCATTAAAGTAAATAACTTTTGCTGCTTAATGCCTGTGGTATAATCAGCATTTTTACCTTTAAAATCTTTGACATTGGACTCTTTGTCTAAGACCTGACGGGGAGGTCCTGCGTGATCAACAACAACTTGGTTGATGTGTGTGCAGAAATGATGCCCATCCTTCCTGACGGCCACTTTCATCAGTCTGGAACCTTAAATAAAAACGGTCAAATAAATGGCAGCATGTGAAAAAACATTGATCACCAGCACTGGGTAATCATAAGGAGTAGCTGGTTTGCACTTTGCTTTCACAAAACAACTCCACCTACACCAACAGACACGCCCAAAAAACCGAACAGTACAGAAATGTCCAAAGAAATCCTTTGTACTGTAGTTTTCTGTGGTGATTTCAGAGAACATAGAGAAGCTGTGTGCTGGGGATGTTTGCTGTAATTCAGTGGGTGTGACTTCATCTACACATCCATATTTAAAGCTTTTCCTCAATTCGGTCTCAATACCTTCAACATAGCTGATGTTCTCCACAACGATGTGTCCTCCATCTGAAGGGAGAAGGTACTGAAGACCACCTGACACATGAATCAACTTTCCATCCATGCTGTAACCTGTGAAACGCTGCACATGACAGATAAACAGCCAATCACATTCACATAGTAACCTTTCAGCAGATATAACTTGTCATGTAATTTGAATATTCTGGTGATAAGTAGTGAATGCAAACTGAAACTCAGTTTAACAATAATTTTGCGTATGATCTCACTTTGAACAATTCCTCTGTTGGACGCTGTTCTGTATTTCCCTCAGCAGGGGGCACTTTGGTAGTGATGGACTCTCTTGGAGTCTTGGCAGAGCTGTTTGCCGTCTCTGCTTTGCTTTTCTTGCCGCCATTCGAAGCTTTACTTTTCTTGTTGTCCGAGGACTTAGCCTCCTCTTTCTGCTGCTTGGATTTCGGTACATTGTCCTTTTTGGATTTTTTGGTCGTCTCCTCCTCCTTCAGCCGCTCCTGCTCTAACTTCCAGGCCTGTGACATCATGCACACAGAGAGAACATCTAATTTGACTGACTCACAAGGCAAGACTGTGATTGGACTTTTTATTTAGTTGTGTAAGGAGAAATCATTAAATGGTCCAAAGAGCTATTACAATAATGATGAAATACAAAGAGAGTGAGTGGTCAATGTGTTAGTTTGTACTGACTTTAAGAGAGTCTTTTCTTATAACTGGCTCCTGAGTGTCCTCCGCCTCCTCCTCCTCTGCAGAATCTTTAGCCATTTCCTCTAGACAAAGAAACAAATATATTACACATGTGTATGGCTGCACATATCGTTCCCTTATTAGGGATTTAAGTTGCCAAGCTATACCAAGCAATACCTTTTGGAGACTCGGTTGATGGCCTTTGATTTTGGAGCTGGATTGCTTCTCTCTTCAATTCCTCCTCGTTTGTCCAATCTGAAATCGTTTCTGCAACATACTTCAGGTACTTCCTATCAAAAAAAGAAAGACAAAAGGTTTTAATCTCTTAGTAAAACTACACACACACACGCACACGCACACGCACACGCACACGCACACGCACACACACACACACACACACACACACACACACACACACTTTCACTAATTGGGTAAGCCAGGAGAACTGCAGTTTGCTGCCACTTACAAGGAAGTGTTTTTCTCTCACTTTCACACTCTAACAAAATATTATGTCCCTGGAGAATAACACACCTGAAAATGTCAACCTCTATTCTGACCTGAACTTGACATCGGTGTGAAGGGTTACATCCCAGAACTCCTTGCACTGGCGATAAGGGCTCATTGGATTGTGACAAAAAATGTACAGGATGTTGTTCAGACTTCCTCTGAAGGTGTCCAGGCAGCAGTATTCATCTGAGGCTGACTGGAGAACCTACACATGAGTAAAAAACAGTTTGACAGTCAAATCATGAAAACTGTAAATGTTCAGGCAAAAATTCAAGTTTTTGGTTGACTTTTTTTTAAGCCATGGTGCTAGAGTATTTTATGTTCAATTATTCTTGAGAGAAAAAAACAAAAATTCTACATTTTGACACGTTTTTTTCTATAATTAAGTGCCACACAAAGCTCGACTCCCACTGCTTTCCACATTTACAGGCTTCATGCAAAGAGAGCTAAGCTTTTAATGTGAAGTGGCTGCTGTTAAGTATTATGCCACGGCTTTGGTGGATTACGCTTTAACACAACTTACACACAGCAGGTACAGCTGTTGCCTAATGCTGACACTGAATAGATATCCTGAAAGACCACATAAGACAGGTCACCTGTGGGAAGATGGAGGCATTGTGGTGTTCAGCATAGTGCCAGTCGAAGAGAGATCTCAGCCTGCAGCTTTGGATGTCTGATAGGTGCAGCTGGCAACAAACGCTCCCAGAAATCTGATGGAGAGAAAACAGCATGTGACACTAGAAGGAGGGGAAACAGAAAAATATTCATTTAACTTGTGTTTGTTCTGTAATAATGTAAATATATCACTGAAATAATACCTCTGTATCACCCGGATTTTCTGTTAGGAATGTTGGACCTATAATGAAATTAAAAATGGGTATGATGCAGAAGGTCACATGTAGTCACTTGGTCCTTTTGAAATACTAAGGCAAAGTCAAAACATTGCATTAACTGAATTAAAGAAACAGACCCTCAGTTTTTAGATGATTTAGCTGCTGTTTGGCGTAGGATGGTGGGTTGTCCCAGGGTATTATCACAGGCGTCTGTCGCTGTGCTGGTCCTATTGCTCCCAGTAGTCCAGGAGCTTGTAGTAGTGCACCCTTTTGGTCCAGTTTCGTCAGTGGCATACTTTCAAACACACTCTGATGGAAAAAACGATCTACCTCTGGCCATGACACAACATCTGTTTGACATAAAAACATCAAAATGACTTTTGTGAAGTGAAGAATCAGGAGATTTATTACACGACAACAAGTTGCCAAAAACTCAGAGATAGAGCTACAGGCTAATTAACAGCCGTCATCGTGTGTATACTGAGCAAAGGTTGGTTTATCTGACAGGTAACTGGTGTCTGACCATCTGTGCAGTAATGATGTAGCTGCTGTTTGATTGCCATCCAACAGGAGTTGCTGTTTCTCTGCTGAGCAACAGAACAGATCAGCTTCCACACAGGAGAGAGCTTCATCATGGAGGATTCCACCTCTGTTGGATCAAAACCTTCAACAGCCTGAAAGGGACATGCATACACACACACAAAATTAAAAACAATGGTCTGAAGTTTAAAATAAACTAAGACCAAAAAGAGCAGAGAATACATTAAAACTGTCTTGACCCTTGCTACATTACATGGTTTGAGCAAATTCCATACATACACAGCTGCAAAGATAAACAACATGGACTTGCATTGATATCCCTCAAACGCAGTGCCCTCTCATCGTGGTGCCTGATAACCAGGGGGTGCCCAAACTTGTTCAAAGACTCCTCTGCTCCAAACTTCCCAACTAGCTTCTTAAAAAAGGAAAAAGAGAGAATTAAACAGACAAATTACTGACTTTCTTGAGAGTAGATATTACACTCTAGAGTCACATGAGAATCAATGTTTCCTGTAAGTTGACCAGTATCTTCTCTACTGTTTGAAACGCCTGTTTGTGTGTGATGCTGCTCTCTGCTGTGATTATAGCACCATCTGCTGGACACACGTTGTATGATTTTATGGCTCAGCTATGCTTTTATATTTAGCAGTTTTAAATATATTTTTTTACATTTTTAATCCAGAGGCATGTAAATATAAGTGATACAATGCTGTCAATTTTAACACAAAGATTTTTCAGGATCTAACAAGTTGTTTTTTTCCCTCTCACATGCTGCTTAAGACAACAGAGTAGTTCCCCCTCCCCCCGCTAAAACATGACTAAACCCAGAGTGCTCCGTGCGTGCTGCAGCGACAGCATTCAGAGCATGACAATGTGGCTGGGGATTGACTCTTGACAACCAAGTGTCTGTGAATAGCTTTACCTACGGAAATAATAGCCCCTGAAAATGTTAACAGAACTCCATAGACCGCTCCTGGGGAAAAAAGGTATCCTGCATTGGCCGGGAATCGAACCCGGGCCTCCCGCGTGGCAGGCGAGAATTCTACCACTGAACCACCAATGCTGCAGATATCTCGCTGAGTGCAGCTCGACATTTTGTAATTTCTGTATAGAATATGTGATGGTGTTTCTGAATGCATGTGTGGATTTGTGTATGGCCAATACCTTCCTGTCTTCCTCACTCTGTGCTTTAGTCAACAAGCTGTTTAATAGTTGGCTCTTCTCCTCTTTAGCGTGTAACAGAGGCAGGAAGCTTTTGAGCATGAAGCTCAGCAGCTCGTGGTCTAACCCGGGACCATCGTGAGGTTTGGGCTCCTCAGCCATATGGGAAGGGGTGGACTGCTCTGTTGAAATCACGACCTAAACACACAAATTCACAAGTATAGAAACAACAACTTGAGCTAGGCTAATCTACAAAGGTTTTCCCCCTGTCCTGTTAGCCTTAATGCTAATAAATTAACACATTTCTATTTCTTAACGCTATGCAAAGCTGAAAAATCTGTGTATCCGTCACACAGAATACACACAGACCTGTTCCAGCATACAATGCATGATCAGAGGCACAGAGCAGGCTTCAGGGTTAACCAGGTCAAGTAGGTTGTTATAGTAACGCATGTCCACGTCCGTAGAAAGACAAGGCAGCTTTGTTCCTGTCGTAAAGAAAAGAAGACAGAAAGACTTAGTCTGAGTTTTTCAAATGAAACAAGGATATATGAGATAGAGGACTGCTTCAAAGAAAGCTTTTACCTTTTGAGTTCATCTCCTGTGCTGATTTCTTAAGAAAACACACACACACCGAAGGTATTATTTTTATATCTTTACTATATACTGGACATATATTATATAGCCTACAATTAGGCCCATAATACTGTTTTCAAAGGCAAGTTATTGTCATGTTTTCAGATAGTGTTATTTGCCTTCCTACAATGGTGTCAAGACGCAGCCCTCCTACAAGGTATACAACACGGTTTAAGTCTACAAAGGAATGTGCAGCAGAGTGGCGCAGCGGAAGCGTGCTGGGCCCATAACCCAGAGGTCGATGGATCGAAACCATCCTCTGCTATGTGTTTTCTTTGTTTACAGGGAAGCTGTTTTTTAGACTGCAGCTTTGTTAAAAAAAATATATGTAAAGAAATCCTCCCCCAGACTCTGATGATCATGAAAAAAGAAAAAGCTGATAAACATTTGACAAAATATCTTGCACATTCAATGATAAATAACGTAATGTTAAGTTGCTGCCTGAATGTGTATTTATTTTTCCTGGTTCTCATGTATGTGTATGTGTACCTCTGCAGGCTGTGGATCCAACTGAACAACAGTGGGCACACTGATCAGTTTGATGTTGTCCAGGTAGTGCTGATGTTGCCTACGCCAGTCCAAACAGTCATAGATAAGATTGGCCACACCCTCAAAGATTTGGCTTCCTATTTCTAGCTGGACACACTGATAAAAAATAGGGCGTACTTTAAGTCAAACACAGTGTAACAAATAACAGAGCAAAGACAGTGGTAAAAAATGGAATGTGGTTTCAAAATGATGATAAGTGGAGAGCGAGAGGTGAGAAAAAACAGCAGTGAAAAGAAAATCAACAATGAGAACACATCTTTGGTATATACATCAAGAGGATCAACTCACCTCAGCCTCAGGGTCTTGTTTGTTAAAGGGAGGAAAAATGTCTGGGACAGTGTAGCTGAGCTGAATCAAATCATGGAGCTTGGACTCTGGAGGCCCGCTGTCCAAAACCAGTCCCAAATTTGACCAGAATAGATCCAACTTCCTAGCCTGTGCAGCCAGCTCAACATCATCATAAACCTCTACTTCAGTCACACAGAAAACAAAAAGACGTTATGAAGACAACAACTTACATACAAATATTTGTTCAAAGTTTTGACGTGAAGTTATGTTTACTGTTGATCCAAACCAGGAGATGCTTTCAGACTCGGCAACTTACCATCACATGTTTGTTGTTCCTGCAGCTCCTCTGAAGTTTGTGCGTGCGCAGAACACAATTTGATGACATTGGCTACGTGTACACCTATGGCATCAAGTGCCTTAATCATGTGGGGCTGATAAAAACCCAGAACCAGAATGTAATGCTGAGGACCATCTTCTGGTTCATCATCTATGCCCCAAAACAAATATATTTAAAACATTATTATACAATGTATAATGACACAAAACACAGTTAATCAACTGTCAGTTCTTAATCTCTTGTACAACAAACATATACACACTCACACTCATTACACAAGAGAGCAAAGCAGAAGACATTTCCTGTGTTTGTTTGTTCTTACCTATAAATGAAGGTGGCTCAACATCATCCCTGCATTTAAGCTTGGTCTTCTTCTCCTTAGCAGGTCCCACAGGTGAAGGCGCACTCTTTCCCTTTTTGTCAGGGGCTTTGGCCCCTCCTTTGTCCTTGGCAGAAGGAGGTCCGGCCTTTTCCTGTTCCTCCTCAGCCTTGACAAGATGGACACAAAAATTAAGAAAAAACCCAGAGAGGATTTTTCTCTATTCAAATCTAAATCACAGCAAAGCATGTTTTATATTGATTCAAATGTTTTTGCCACTAATTCCTTCAATCAAAATTGTAAAAGTGAGAATACTGCAGCTGTAACTGGAGTTGATATCCACACCAGTTCTTTCCTTTCTACATTATAGTAATAAACACATAAAGTGGATTATAAAAAAAACTGACATGCTCGGTTTCCCTCCTCTGCAGATCAGTAGCTTTAATCTGTAGCAGCTGGAACTTCAGTATTTTTGCCATCAGGTCACAGGGAATCTCCTCTCCAGCATCCAGCAGCACCTTAGCTGGCTCTGTAACCTGTAACAGACACATTTCATGCATTTACTTTTACATGATTTTAACAAACACAAGGAGTTTCTCCAGACAATCAATTAACATCACAAGCCTACCTCGTAAAACACGGGGATATCATCAGGTTTCTTGGCTTTGGGATTCCCCAGTTCTTGGATCTGTAATAAAGTCAAAAGGTGAAGTCTGTAGTTTTTGGGGGAAAACAGTAACATTTACCTCGAAAATCAATGCAAAAAGTAAGACATTTAGACTGAGTCTGAAGTCTAAGTGACCAAAATCAATGAGCGTATGAACCAGAACCTATGGTTGTAGAATTCATTTCATGTATTTTGTTTACATTTTGCAAGATAAAAGGGGAAAGCTACACACCAGATTTGAGTGATAACAAGTTAATGACAGTGCAAAGTTCCTGTAGTCTTTTATTAGCTTAAGTACTACAGTAATTCAGATGAAAATATCAAAAACAATCAGAGAAGAGTGCAAGAGAAACTATATTAATAGATCATTTGAAACGAACAAGTACCTTTGCAAGGGTGCTGTCCCAGGTCAACAAGCTGAAAAGTTTGCGTAGAGGTTTTTGAGCAGCTAGAGCCAAAGCCTGGATCAGGTCCTCGTCCTCCGGACTTTTCCCAACCACAAAAGACACACAAGTCTGCCATGATTCCTGGAGGACATGAAAAACACTTTCATGCTAATGGATGTCCATCAACAAGGTTAACAACGACAGGTTACAGGCTACTGATTACAAACCCAGTCTATTTTCTCTAAAAAATTAATGCCGACTAAAAAAGATGATGGACTAAAACGGACAAAAAAGCTGATATATACTCGTGAATTTATTACATAGAATATTGAAAGCGTAAAATCAGCTAAAACGCCCAATACAAACTCGAAAGTTTTACAGGAGATGCATGCATCAAGTGGCCGAACGTATATTAAAGCAATCAGGCTACTTCCTTTGAACGCGTCCTTTCAAAATATTTCTTTTTACTTGCATTTTTTCTGGCATTGAAAAATGCCAATGGAAGTGGCCTTTTTCAATGCCAGAAAATTTTAACCAAATGATTCAATTTATACTGTAGAGAAATCAGAAATGTGGAAATGTTCGCCACCGATGGAAAAAAAACAAACGCATTTTATATTTTGTCAACTTCTTAAACTGTTGGCTAAACTGCCACCTGCTAGTGCTTCAATACCGTTCAATACAAACGACCAGGGTGTAGCCAGTTAGCCTGTAACCTCATTTAATTTTGAGCGATAAAATTAAAAATGACCAAACCTCTTCAAACTGTGCTTTGGTGAGACCAGCCTCCCAGTTCTTGTTAGTAACTGCGGCTCCAGCACTGGACTTCTTCGCTGAACCCTTTTTTGACTGCTTCGGTGGCATTATTAGTCATTTATGATTTTCCACGCTACAATAGCCTATCAAATCTTAAATAGCCGAAAAGTTGTCAAAGCAAGACTATAATTTGCCAAAAAGTCCACGTTAATAATGACCATGCCTGCCAGCGTCGGCTGGTGCTTGCGTTGTCCTTGGCAACCGCAACGACACCAGTGTAACATTTAGTAAAGAAATAACTGACGCTTCCTGTACACTTTCAGAATAAAAGCATGAAGGAGGACACTTTTTTGGTTCAAATGTTATTATTACTTTCTCCACTAGATGGCAGCGGATCCTCTGGTCATTGAGACAAAACTCCATGACCAAAAGCATACATTTTCAAACGGTGTTAGGCAAAGCAAACTACTTACTTACACATTATTATACCAGATGGCGTTTAATTACAGACATAAATTACAATTAAGCAGACACCAGACACAGCAGAGCTTAACATTGCTACAATCTAACTTTCAAAAACTAATAAACCTAACATGTGATACAAGACTTTCTCCAACATTTTAAAAACAGCTTTTATAAGCACTATAATGCTTATTGTTTCACTTTTCAAATGAAGCACGTATGCCTGAAAAATGTGATTTACATTGGGAAAGAAAGCAGGCTTTATCACAATGAAAAATAATCTCTAATTCTTTTTTGGTATTGCTAAAAACCTTGAGAGGAATATAAAGTAGTTTTAAACTATAACAATGCAGGTTATATGGTATGGGAAAACTAATCTTAACCAGTTTATAATTTT
This sequence comes from Tautogolabrus adspersus, assembly GCA_020745685.1. Lineage (NCBI taxonomy): Eukaryota > Metazoa > Chordata > Actinopteri > Labriformes > Labridae > Tautogolabrus > Tautogolabrus adspersus. Next base: position 13,058,592 of record CM036556.1, on the reverse strand, counting down.
AACCCGAAGTTGAATAGCGAAGTGGAATAAATGATAGTAGGGTGAAGTAAAAGCAGCAGTGGCATCTTCAACATATATGCACTCTCAGGCAACAATTGTTTATTAAAATTAAAAAAATATTCCTGCTCTATAAAATTTAAAATCTATCAAAACTAAAGGTTTTAAGAGTTAATATTTCCTGTTTTTATTTCCTGTGTTACAATGCAAACCAGCAAGATCAAAACTACAGATGTGATCTGATTCCAAGTGTTAAACTGGCAGCTTATTCTGTTTTTTTAGTGAGATAGGTCTTGGCACATAACTTCCAGTCTACATATTCACTTTTTTTATTGGAAGCATATTTGTAATGTGCAGAGCTACAAAGTTTAAGAAAAGATGCACCTTTCACAAATGAATAACCAGATACAGAGCAAACATTGTGCATCTTTTAATTCAAATTCAAAAACCTTTAAGTGTCCCTGGGGGGGTTTCCAAAGGCACATAGAGCCGTAGCATTAAAGACAACAAGTGAAGCAATGACTTCATTGAATTTGTCTTGTTTTCTATCATCAGTGAACATGTCATGATGTCATTAAGAATGCACGCACTCCATTGCAGCACCAAAGTCATGGTTTGGCTTAGGTTTCCAATCAATTCCATGGAAGCAGTATTATTAATGCAGGCAAGCTGATTTCACCATGTCAACAACTTACTTCCAGCAGCTCCCCCCTTGTCAGATGAGAAATCCATGTTTGAGGCCAAAGCCAGCAGTGCATTCATTAGTTGTCAGCTCCAAACTTACCAGAGGCAGAGTTCTATGATAAGGTCACAAACCAGTCAGATAAACACTGTAGTGACACTCAAATAACCTCCCGTTTATGCCGCTGAGAATAGCATAGCAACGTCTCAAAATATCCAGATTTCATTAGGCAAACGCTGCTGTTGATGTTATTGAAGTTATGGATTTTAGTCATTTAGGGCAGATGAAATGGTCAATTCAATATCGGCCTTCTTGGTTATTAACGTTTTACATTCATATGATATAATCAACACAAGTGGTCCTCTTCAGCATACGTAACAGAAAATCTGGAGTTATAAAACACTTGAGCAACAAATATGGCAAATAAAATTAGACACCAAGTTCTTGGGAGGGAACCGGCTGAACTTCACACTGTGTTACGCTTAGGCACTCGAAGTATCTATGACCCCACACAGCGATTCATTTTAAATCATGTGCTCCCAAATGTTTTAATGCCGTATTTAGATAGTAGATACTAGGCAGGTTGTTTTTTAAATATCCACGTGATGAACAGCTCATAAAGCATCATTTGGAGTGCTGAAATAACAACAGAATGACCACACATGCTTCATCATGAAAATAGTCATACTTTAAAATGAATATGTAAAACCATAGCAACCATACAGAACTGCTGCTGACACCATGCCTCGTCTTATGGAGATAGGTGCTCATTCCTTGTTGTATGTTTCAGAAGTCTTTACTGTATTATACTGAAATGTGTTCATATGTTTGGCCCTACATTTATTTGAATAGCCCTTTTAACAAGCCTCCAAGTAAAGCTTCAGCAATAAAAATAAAATAAATAAGCCTGCAAACAAACTGTACTCATTTTAACTACACTTTAAGTTTTATTGCATAGCTATTTATTTGAGTTGTTTTAAGTCATTCATGTGCTTCTAATAACTGTTAATTATGCTTAACAAATGTATGCTAAGAATGCACGCATAAGCTAGCAGAAGCAACATAACAGGTGGAGGGAGGTTAAAAAGTGAAAAAAGCCTTATATGAGCTGAAAAGAGACACATGTATTGCATTTTGTTTCTACTGAGTAATAAGCACTACATGCAAGTAATCCTGATAAGATACAACCGTGCTTTAAGCTGATGCTAACGCCAGTATGCTAACATTCTGGTGACAATGCTAAAATGCTGATTCATAGCATATTGAGCACATTAGTAGGGTTCACTTTAAATGTTTAGTTTGTTAATATTCTAACATTAAAATAAATATTATATATTTAATATTTAATTATGCTTCAGTTCCTGTGTTGGCTTTGATACAGTCCTTGATACTAATGTTAGAACACTCTCAGTGTGAAGTGGTTTAGGTGCTACTTGGCAATGCAAAGTAGATTTAAAATTCCACTCACCAACTCTGGATGTTGCAGCTCCAAAAGCAGCGCGAGACAAGTGTTTGAAAGATTTGAATTTCAATACCAAGAAAGCATGTGATATAACCTCAGTGCAGCTCATGTTTACCGAACAGACAATTTGGATGAAGACCAGTATCTCTATGGGTTTAAGTGTATTGTGATTGCTAGCTGTCCAAAGTCTCCATACAGGATAGATCATTACAATTGGTCATATTAAGAAAGTATGTGATATTTGAAATAAGCACTTCTGATATAGGTAAGTCTTGAGTATGGCATCATCACAAGGCAGGACATTTTAACCCTCTGAGGTCAACACTGTCATAGCGGGGTTATGTTTACATTATCAGCACTAAAAATTAGAATGCTAAAACTTAGCAATTTACTGTAAAATCCACTTTCCTCGTCACATCGGCAGCTTTCTGAAACACTTTCAGCAAACACTGTGTGTTTATGCGACTTTCTGTCCAACTGAGAAGATCTGTGTATATTCAGTGACTATCCGGATCACATCCTGCCAAAAACGATTGTAATCCGTGATGATTTATGTATATATTTAAGTGAAAAAGTGTAATTTCTGTTAGCTCACTCGGCTAACGCGGTAGTTGCCATCTTGTTTGGAATGTCGACCAATCAGAGCCTGTGTCTGCGATCAGCTGACGTGTAAGGGCCAATGCGAAGCTAGTGCAGCCTGAAACAGACGTCACAGCCTGCTCTCATGGTGCATTCAGGTATTGTTGGACACATCAGAAAAACGAGTTTCGGAGTTGTAAAAAGCACATGAACGCCGCTCAAGTCGCAGCAACAAATTGGAAACTCTGGAAAGAATTAGGTGCCCGTAATCGTCATTACATGCAGGGCGAAATATGTTTTGTTAATGTTAAGATACTTTTTATTAATTCGCGTATTGCACATCAACTTTTTGCTTAAATATAACATGCAACAGTGACTTTCCACAAATCTTCTTTGTAAAATCCACACTGTTTTTGCTGTTGTTGCAACTTTCCAACTATCCAAACTGAAATTACGTGAACAATCTAAAATCTGAAGAACGACCTACCAACTCGGAAACTGGGACCATCCAAGGAGCACATGAATGCATGATCAGCACAGAAATACGAAAGATAGAACTATCTTTTGTATTTATGGTGTTATAACTATTTAGGCCTTCATCTGACATCCTTGGCTGGATAGATATTCTGATCCCCAAGGTTGTCCTGAACAGAAAACATGGCTGTGTATCACTCTGGTGAGATAAAAACATGCCCTTTTACAGAAGGAGACCAAGCGTTAAAAAATGCCTTAGACCTCAGAGGGTTAACATAAAATAACTTTACTTAACATGTGTTGTTTACAGAGATTACATTCAAGCAATCAGGAGACTCATAAACATTTGTTGATCATCACATAACCCCAGTGTGACACGCTTGCACCCCTAATCCATGTTCATCAGGTTTCCATTTTCCCAGAAAGAGGTGGAGCTGTGAATCAGGAGGAAGCATGGATAAAGCCCAGCTGGAAGTCAGTTACAAACAGGATTATGCAGGGAATCTGACACCCCGTTGGGATGGAGATGGGACTCAAGGCTGGTAAACATCTGTAGGCTGTCAATGCTACAGTATGTGTGTAGGTAGTGTGTATGTGCCATCCATTATTGACTCTGCAGCTGTGGCAAGGGGAGTGTGCCTATGTTCCCACAGCCCTATGTTCCCACATTTCTAAGATTTTTTTCCAAAATTAGGCCCTATGTTCCCACATTTACTTTTTCACAAATTTGTATCAGATTTGATCCCCCTTTCTCCCAATTTGGTAGCCAATTATACCCAACCCTAACCCTTACCCTAACCCTATGTAATGATTGTGATTGTGACGATTTCTGCTGCTGCTGATCAAAATAAAATTACTCATTCATTCATTTACTATAAAGTGCTTCCAAAAAATCTTGTGGGAGGATAGGGCTTAAATTGAAGGGAAATGTAGGAACACAAGACCCAATTTTGGATGTCCTAGAAATGTGGGAACATAGGGCTGTGGGACCATTGGGCTGTGGGAACATAGGGCTGACCCCGTGGCAAGTAGTGACCCATTTCACAACATGGCTCTGTCATTGATACCCACACTGTGCGCATTTAGTAAATCATGTCGATGTTGAGTATCTCAAGTACCACCAGTAGACTCATGAGTTTCAGTGAGTGAGCTTCCAAGTCAGTAGAGTGCAGATTGGAGGCCTCCAGTATTTTTCCATGAGCCCAGAGCCAAGGCTCTAGGCCCTTTGAAAGGAGCATTTAATACCTCTGCCTTTCTCTATGAATTCAGTTTAAACCAATGGAGTATGTGCTGTAAATGTTGCATATTAAAAGGTAATAGTAAGTAAAGAGCCTCATTAAGCTATAGAATGATCAAATTCAGCAGCTAACCAGAGGCTTAGTGAAGGTGTCAATGCTTATACCACCATTTTTATCCTCTGGCTTCAGATACCGTATGTCAAAGACTGCCTTCAACACTTTGGTAGCTCAGATTTTTTGCAGGTGTTAGCATAGATTAGAAGATTGCTCTGTCTGTTCAGATATAATCAACAATGGACGCTCCTGTGAGGAACTTTTGGTGTTGAGTTTTGCATGTGTTTACAATGACAGTGTGTGTCTGTGTGTTAAAAATGTTATCTGTGTGTGTGTGTGTGTGTGTGTGTGTGTGTGTGTGTGTGTGTGTGTGTGTGTGTGTGTGTGTGTGTGTGTGTGTGTGTGTGTGTGTGTGTGTGCATGCGTGTGTGCGTGCGTGCGCTTGCATGTGAGTGTGTGTGGTCAGGTTCAACTGGTCCTCAGGTCATCACAGGCTCTGATAAATTTCCAGCTTTAAACTAACAGATGGGAGTCTTTTGTGTGTTGAAATTCAGGGTGTATTTGTCTTATTTGGGGGGAACAGCCCAATATTAAGTGCATGATGTGAGGTAGTGTGGCTCTGTCTAACTTATTGTCACATTGAGAGCTGCAGATTCTATCCTTCTCTGACAGCCAGTTCTTTCTGTAGCGACCTGCCTCTGCAGCCAGTCAGTGTTCGCTAAGCTAACTGTCTACTAGTTCCAGTTTTCTATTTTCAACGGGTAGATAATAGGAGACATTTTACCCAAACCTGACAAGAAAGCAATTTAAGCATTTTTTTGTACAAGTCACTTTATTTAATGATTTTATTTTTGTGTGTGTGGCAAATACATGCTTCAACATTTAAAACACTGTATGAAGTACATTCCTATAGGAAAACATGACCAAAGTTCAAGTCCTATGAAGCGTGAAACGTAAGATAAACAAGACATTAATGGATATAAAATATTTTATAACTAAACTAGATATTGTCTCCCAGCATACATCAACTACAGACAAACAGTAACCGTTTAATATTTGCTCTTGTTATCAGCATAGTCTAGTAGGCTTTATTTACTAGCCAGTCCCCACAGGCACAAGCAGATGTTCATAGAATTACTTTTCTGGATTCAACAATGCAAACTTGTTTGCTAACCCACACAGCACAGAAAGAGAAAGGGTTCAGGCGTGTGACACTGAGTAAATGATCACTGACTCTTTGTCCCCTCTGAGGGACAGTGATACATCTTCCACTAGATCATGTGCTTCTGTCATTAACCTACTGTAACCACGTCCCCCTTTGTTTAGGCATGAATGACGTTACTGTATAATTGGCCAAACTATTATGTAATCTCCATAAACTAGTACACCATGAGGTCAATAACTCACCTAATTTAGCCTCACACCGTGCACTTACTAAGATGAGCGGCTGAACTGGAGAAAAGGGTCAGCAGAACAAATGTTATCGCTACGAATGTCCCACACAAGTGTCACAATCTTAAGTTCATCTACATCCCATTTGTGTAGCTCACAGAGGCACTCTAAATCACTATGGAGACGCCTCCATTAAAGGCAGTGACAGAAATGTCACACAAACTGCAGGTTTCCACAACAAGCAGCTGATGTGCTTATATAAACAACTACAGCAGACAATGTGCAAGCTTGGTCTTGCTGTTCTCAGAGGCTGGTGGAGCAGAAAATTTAAAAGAAAAGAAAAAAAAAGAAGAAAAAAAAGTGTTCTGGGAGAAGTCCATAGGGGGAAAAAAAGACTACAAATGTGATGTTAGGTTTAAACTTTTAATTGTCTGATAGACAAGGTGGAGTTTCCTTCAACAGATAGTTCAAGGCATTAAAAAAAAAAGTAGGGAATTCACACACACAAAAAATCAGTAATTCCTTTGGTTCAAAATAACAAACAACATTTAAAACAAATTAACTTTGATATCTGAGTGAACCATCCTTTTACATTTCAATAAAGGCTCTGAATAGAAAAGGGGTGTCTGGGCAAGTTAGTTTAAGAATTATTATAAATTAAAAACATTCACACAAGACATAAACATATCTGTGATCCAAGTGAAAAAAACGTACAATTCTGTGACATTTAAGGCATCCACATTGTCATAGCATGAGAAGCCAACACCATGACAGCAGCATCATCACAAGACATTCACTCTTAAAAAAAAAAAAAAAAAAACCTACGCAGCTCTGGTCAACAACATTGCACAACTAGCTACATATGGCCCCCAAAGACTAGTTTACAGTCTGCTATTCAAGCCTACGTGTGTTTACTGTTGCTGAACACATTCAATGTATCTGGAAACACGCAGATACGTCAACAAAGTGGCGAGTGTCTTTAACAAAGTGTACCCACAGTATGTCCCTCTCAAACATGGTTTTACATTCATCTACAAATTGTACAATTTAAAATTGTGTTTGAGCTACAAATGCTCCAATCAGAAAAAAAACCCACCTGAAAATTACAATTTTCTTGACAAAAAAAGCACTTTAGAAACACTGAAGGCGAACCTGGAGCTATCAGGCTCATGTATGCAAAAGCTTTTAACCTCTTTTCACCCCAAGTCCCAAACTGAATTGACTGGCTACTAAAAGTTGAACTGACAAACTATTGTACAAAACACTGTAGAAAATATAACACCACTGGAGTGTCATTAACATTTGGGCAGAAGTGCGTATACCCATAAAAAACACGCTATAATCCCTCCCATAGTTCAGCACTCCTCTATAACGGTGCCAGCCGAGGAGGAGTACAGTTTTTTCTTGACGAGCCTGAAACCTGGACTCAGTTTAAGTACCTGCCTGAAAGTTGGGGCAAAGCATGTTCCCATAAAAAGGAAGTCCCGGAGGCTGGGCCAGGCTGTGCCATCCTGCTTGAAGACAAGAGTCAGCTCAAATGTGGGCACCACAGTGGCATCGTACACAATGCACTCCAGCCGCTTGCAGCCCTTTTCCAGCTCGAGGTGGACATAGAGGACACAGCCACGTAGGCCACAGGGCTCGCAGGAAGCCAGCCGCAGGACTTCCCGAGCTATCCTTCGAGTGAGCTTCTCTGGTACCAGAACAGAGGAGCAGTGCAGAGTCGTCTTCTTGGCTCGTGAAAGGCAGTTTTCGAACATTTTGGCTAGCTGTTGACAGGTCCTGTCCTCTGTGACATCTGCATTTCTCTGGGGTTCAGCCAAGCAGTGATCCCAGAAGTCCAGCTCTGGGAAAACAAAACAAATAGAAAATTATGAAACCAATGCCAGATTCTTTTTCTGGAATAAACAAGCTAAATGCAGGACTACAAATAAAGAGTTCAAGATTGCAACATGCACAAATCTCTTTCAGATTTTTCTAGTTTTGATCAGTATTCTGATACAAAAGAATCAGTGACTGAGTGAATAGTATCTGCTTTTGTTTCCATTTTTGATGCATTTTGTATTTAAGGTTAAAATTAAACATACAAAATGGGATTGCATAACACTGCTTAAATGTTCAAGTATTTTAGAAAGGTGTCAGACAAATCAAGATGGGTGAACACAGGGTTTATTATAGAAGCAATTCGCTTTAGGGGAAAACAACTTGCCAATGTTATTATAGTCAGTCTTCTGTTTTGCAGACCAGCTAAAAGGATGACTTCATCCACTGTTGACTTCTCACCCCGCCCCCTTCCCTCCCCTCCACTGCTGCAGCCATGCACCACACCGGGATAAACAAGCACACAATTGGATGAAGCCAGCAACTACCAGGTTATCAATGCAGAGAAAAACACAGAGAAAAAGCAAGTACGGTTACCTTTTTCGATGCAAGCCTGGTCATATCTTCTATCAACCAAGTCTGAGATGCATTCGCTGCTTTTGGTCTTTAAAGTGCTTGTAGCAACCATGGTGGCAGTGTTGATTTCTTTCAGGAGGTGGCTGTTTTTCCTGTGGTTTTAGCAAAGGTGCCTGGGGAAAAAATGACAAAAGCAGCGTTAGAGGAAATGTCGAGGCGGGTGTTTTAGCTAAATAAGAGACAGGTGGCTAATAAAGGAAGCGTTAGCTACGTCCTGGTCACCGTTTTAACCATAAACAACATATCCCGACTCAAAACAATACACAAGTTAAACTGTAGTACTTTAGCTGTTCACTACTAGCTAACAGCCATCTACTCAAATGTGACAAACTTACCTTAAATATTAAAGTGCAAAATAATTTAGTTTAGACGGTTTCTCATAAATAAAGTCACACACTCATGTCGTTATTTTGTCCCACACTGACACACATACACACTGACATACAGACACTGCAGCGACAGGCAAAACTTCTATGGAATATTTATACATTCCTCCTTCTCAGCTGACCTGAATGTTTGGCCAATCAGAGCAGGCCTCGCGACGTAAAACACAGCCCTTACTTGATTGGCTGGGAAATGGGTGTTCAAATTTGACCAATAGTTTTGGAGATAGTTTGGGTTGCTACATGGAGAAAGGCAACATGCTATCTACAGCCTGTGAGGAGAAGTTTGGTATTTTCTTTGGAAAAGGGAAACTTTGGGGATTCATTTTCATCTGCTTTTTATTTGCACACTCAGGGATCTGTCATCTGTCTGTTTGGAGCCTACATTTATTATCTTACTATCTGACATCATTAAGTTCACATCAGGTTTATGAAGCTTTGTTAGTGCATCTGCTTTATTTAATTATAAGTTACTTGTTTAAAAGCAATAAGATTTTCAGCTTTTTTGTGGCTGAAGACAAAAGAAAAGTCTGGTCTTCTGGCTTTTTATCACACGTTTTAAAGTGTATCCATACATTAACAGTACACATGAGATGTATTCTTTGACCACAAAACAAATAGAAAAGTATTTTTAAAGAATTAAAAGAGTGATTTTTTTTCATTCAAAAACTATATCTCCCTCAAGGACTTCAGAGTCTTTAAAGCTGTATTGTTGTTGAATGCTGAGGAAACAAGTATTTACATTTTTATTAAAAACATTTAATACACTGTGGTTAACATCAAGCCTTCTTAGCAAACCACCTGAAGGTTATATTTCATACCTTCACTTCTGATTTGACAACCAACCTCATGCATACAATGTTTTTTGTGCAATTTTAAAAGGGCAAACAGCAAACTACATTTAAAACACAAAGGCTTGGGCAATGTCTGTAGTCAAATAAAAGTTTTAAAGTGAACTGACCTGACCTAGAAACAGAAACATAAATCTAAAGTTTATTGGTGTTGACCTCACGTCTACTGCACTTAAAGAGCATTTAAAGAAGAACTGTATATGTCTGCAGAATATAGAAGCATCTTAGTGGCTGAAATAATAGAAACAATAAGTCAAGATAATTAAAATGAGCCAAAAAATAAAAAATCTTAGTTTGTTTCACCTCAGACTTAAGACCAGAATTATGCAAAATAAACACAACATTTTCTTAGTTTGATGTATAAAACAGAATCAAAGCGGACATCTGTGGCCTGATCCAGGCCAGCTGTCCTTTAAAATTTGGCATATATACTAAGCCAAAGTGTCTCATCTTACTGTATTTGCATGTGCGTTTACTTCTGGCAGGTAAAACACTGAGCACAGCTGCTCAGCAGTTTATCCCTCATCATACTCTGTCTCAACAGGATTTTTCTCCCAGTAACTGGATCTGCCCCCCTTTCACGCCCAGCAGCCCTGCTGGCTAAAGGGTAATGGAATCCAGTGGATGAAAGAGAGAGAGTGAGAGAGAGAGAGAGAACTTTTCTCCAGTCACATGTGAAGAACTAGATATACTTCAAAAGTAAGTCACATGCATTGGCTAGTGTTACTGCCTTTGTGGATGCAGGTAATTACTGTATAAAGTGCTACATAAGCAAGGCTTTTGTTAAAGTTATGTGCAGAAGACTCAAATATTAGCAGGGGACCAAATGTAGTACAACGGTTTGATCTTATTTTAAGTAGGTCAATGTTTGGACACATCCACAATGTTCTGTATTTTTCTTTAGGTTAGTTTTGCTGATGCCAAGAAATCAAGAGTGTAGGCCTCTTACTTGTAGAATCAGCAATGACTTATTTTCTGGTGTTCTATCAGTCGCCACACTTTTATTTAATCAACTCTGAACACACACAGCTAATTAATTAATTCAAGCCCTGCATTATAAATACTTTTGCACCAATCTCAAAATGATTCAGTTTAAAACAATTGAAAATAAGAAATAACAATATTGACTATGTGATCATTAACCAACCATAATGAATGCAAAGATTAAAAAAATAATAAACATTACTAAAGCAAGTTTGGTGACCAATGTCTAACACTATATATTGTCACTGTATGAGTGCACTATGTGTGCACTATCCTGAGCTATGGCTGTTCAAAGTTTTGTTTTTAGAGGTTTAATCCAGATTTTTTTTTTAAACCTAGGATCAGGTAATCCAGTTATTTAAAAAAATCAAAGAAAAACTGGATCGGATCAACCAGATGCAGATACAGACTTTTTAGGATGACCAAATCTGCTTCACCATGTGCTTAAAGTAGATATAATACTGCATACTTTGTCCACAGGGGGCGCCAAAATCCACACCAAATAGAAGATCCTTACAGTAAAATTAAATATTTTAAGGTAAGTAGAAAATATTTGCATATAAAAATGTCTTAAAATATCTGTTGCATTTAAAAAATGATTTTTTGACTGACTGATTTCATGGTTTTCTTCATCAAGCCTGAATCCAGACATCTGCTTGGATCAGGATAATATAGATTGTTTTGGATCAAAGTAAAAACAATCCTACTCAAAGTTTTGAACAAAATTGGACTACTTAATCTTATACACAATCCATCATTCTTTTTTTTTCTCTTTACAAAACCCCAAATTTATGATTTGATCCTATTTGATAGTTTTAGTTCGATACGATTCCTTTTTGAACAACCGGGCCCTGGTTACAATCGAGTCACAAGTGTTGTGAGTGTCATCACATATCCTGGTTTTGGACTGAAAAAGCCCTAATCGTATCTTGAGAAATCATGGATATGCATACTAGAGTAGTCTGACAGCAACTATGTACTGCGGTATATAGGACCTTCTCCACGTGTGTCCTCCTTTTATTGGGACAGAACATGTCAAAGATGGTACTAAATCAAAATACAACTGCACTCAAGATAACCAAGCACCTGGATACTGTCTTGTAACGTACACATGGTTCTCATGTTCTATGATGTCATATCCTGTGTATGATCAAATCAAGTTAATACTCAAAGCCTGGATAAAGAGCATGTAAACTCACTCAGTGATCAAAGCTTTATCCTAAATACTTGATGTTCCTTTAAGATAATTGCATTTGAGAGAGCATCAGATCCAGTAGTCCACATTTCACACTGCATCATAAAAACTTAACAAGCAGGGACCCATATGCAAAGTTTGACCTCTATGCAGGTTGGCCAATAGGTTGAAAATAAAATGAGGTTTTTTAAAGGCTTGGACCTATAAATGCCAGAGCTTCACTGACACATTTATTCATTTTACAGTGAACACTTTTTGTAAAAATCTTTTAATGACCTGCTCTTATCTGCAGATGCCGTCATAACTTAAAACAATGTGGGTGAACTGTGCAGCCTGGGTGAAATATATTCTGCAAGGTCAACACTTCAGTTGCATTTAATCATAAAGCAGTAAAATCGTGGCAGTAAAAGGACCACAATGAGCTGCAAGAGCATATCACTCTGTGCAGTTTTAACACTGAGAGACTCCTGCATACATGCAACTGAAAATCATTCGGAAACCAATCAGCATGCTATCTTGGGACAAAGGCAAGCAAAGAGACTTTTATCTGCACAGTTGTGAAGTCATTCTGGGACGCAATCATCCCAAACCTGAAGTGATAAGTGTGCAGAATGAGAAAGACTGTGTACACAAGATAATGTAGAGATTTGGGAGCTCGTTATAGTTTGAGGTCCAAAATTTCAATTTTCTAACTGCTCTTACAACTCAAATACGTAGGAAGAAGCCAGTTTGATCTCTGAACACATGCATCACATACAGTGTGATACATACATACATACATAGTGTGTACAGCAACTGTTGGATCTCTGCAAAATCAATCCATTCATTGCTGTCTGGGTATAAGTCCCCCTCGTGTTTCTATTAAAATCTGCCTCATTTCAAGCTTTCCTTTTTGATGTTTGTGTGTGGTTTACAGGGCAACCATCCAGGGCATGATACAACCTTAGATTTCACAAGTATATTAAAGTTAAATGAATCTTTCTGTCGCTGAGGCTAGTAAAGCGAACACATCTGCGTTTGACCTTCACGCCCTGCTGGAAAAGCGAGTCAGCCAAAATCTGTTGCTGAAGTTCTTCCATGTGCCAACTAGATAAAAGGTGTTGTGTTTCAGGTCACTAAGTCATCGCATTTCAGATGAACTCTCTGTTAAGGCGCCTGGTATGTCTGATCTGGCACAGCTCTCTGCTCAGTGAAACGTGCCTCTTGTCGCTCCCTCTTTTCTCCCCCACCCTGAAATTTAACAGCAGGAGTCTTTTTGCTGAGTTGCATTTTTGTATCTCAGCCGGAGATAACTGGTTGCATGTGCAGGAGTCTTCCTCGTGCATACCAGAGATTTACTCCTCTTGCACACAGCTGATGTGTGTCAAATAAGGAAGTTAGTCCCCTCAGGTGTAAAGGAAAGGGGATTTCAGATTTGTTTTAATTTTAAGTTTGATAGAGCCTGTAGAAAAAACATTCCCTTTTATTTTCTGTATTCAGATTAAACATGATCATTGTATTAGTTTTCCTCTCTCATACAAACTCCTCTTCAATTTAATATTTCTTTAATCTTTCTTTAAGAGAACGTGTTTGCAGGTTTCTTGTTGAATGGTAGTTTAAATAAATCACTTTTAGTAGATTATTATAGTTAGAATCAGGAATGTTGCTCAACAGGTAAATATCAGAACAGCCCTTGCAGAAATAGCTAAAAAAAAATCATGTAAATTGTGAAATTATGACCATATCCTTTTTTTTTTTACATGAAAGTCCTGACACAAAAGCTGTCTCTTGATGACCCTGATGAAGGCCACAAGCCGAAACGCGTCGGTCTAATTTGTTAATAAAGTTGATGAAGTGTTGCTGGAGCTTGTTGACCTCTGACACAAAAGCTAACATCCTTTTTCTTTTTTTTAAAGGGCTCTATTTAGAGACATTTTCTTTGCATGAATGCACAATCTAGAATTGTATGTCTATTGGTAAACGTATTTGACTTTTATAACGTGAGTTTTCAGTAATAAACAAGAAAAAAAGAGAAAAGAAACTATGCAAGGACAGCAAAAACTGGTTACAATAATGTTGTGAGTGTCATTAATGCATGACGACTATGATTAAATATAGTTTGTGCTGAACTAATCCATTAGAACCCCAACAAGGTCAGGTTGCTCCACTTCAACATAAGCTGCTAACTTAAACGGTCCCATTGTTCATCAGACGTGTCATCCTGGCACTCAAGTTTCCCAAGATTATTTCCACATTCAACTATTGCCATCATTTCTTCTCCCCAAATTTTATTTTGGACATGTTTGTACAGTAGGGGTTTTCTGCTTTTCCAACATCTTACAATAACAGAGCACATTATTAAGCCAGCTGTTGTTACTTCAGACTAACTTATACCTATACTTGTACCCGAGGAGACATAACTCTGACGATCTGGGTGGTTGACATTATAACCGATCAACAATACGTTTAACAACGATGTTCAATGATGAGAAAACCTTTGTGACTTTCCCATAATGCATACGTGCATGTAATGCATTCTAGGTAACACTTCCAACATAAACTATCTTAAATCAACCCCACATTATTCAGTCTCGTATATTTATTGGTCGCAGGCATCCTAAATGTAAAACAATTAAGACAGTGAATGTGTTGTAGCTGTAATATCAACGGTACAGTCTCATTGCTCCCATTATTTGACAGAATTCAAGACCGTTTCAGACTCGAGTAAATTTGTGTAAATTTAAATAAGCCAAAAGAAGTTATTTTTCTCCAGAGAAACACTCACAAGGGAGCTCTGTAGAGCTAAATGTTGCATTTTATTGCTGTGCTGAAAACATTACAGATTCAAAATGTGGAAATGACCTCCATTTGTTCTCTTAAGCATTCAATGAGACTGCTGCATTGCGAAGGCAATATGCAGCACCATGTAATTTTGTACAACACATTAAAATTGAACTCCTGTGGGTAACATTTGCATTGATTTTTACTGTCAAAGACTTCGATTCATATCAAACTTCAGAGTGAAAATGCACAGAGGAACACTAAACACTGTAAGCTGTAGGGTGAGGCTGAAATAAAAGGGCCTTGCATTACACCCTGAATGTGACTCAGTCCATGCCACAGCTGCTGAGGCATTATAATGGTGTGTAATGGGGCCTTCTGCCAATATGCTCACTGTCTCTGAGAGCGAAATGCACCCACAGTCAAAGCTGTTATCCAGCAGTCTCAGCTTTCAAAGACCAGAGATAGCACTAGTCATTATAAACCTGTGTGTGTGAATCCATTCAAAATGGGGGCGATAACAACAAAATAGCTAAGTCATTTGAATTTGTACTACGAATTTCTACGAAATATGTGGTGAAAATGAACACTGTGTTATGTAGATCAAGCAGTGAGCCAGAGAGACTTTTCACATTGGTTGTCTAAATCACAGTCCTCTGACAACAACCTAATGAAACCTCTCTGCAATAAACCCCAGTTTATGAAGGAGGAGCAGAAACATGGCTGCTCTCTCTGTCTTGTGTTGACCATTGGCTCCCTCTAGTGGTGGAGCACTGCAACAATACTGTAAAATATTACCCTTTACATGTCATAGCTGTTTGAAATAACTATACTTAATGCAATTACGTTATATTTAAAGAAATTCTCCACATATCTTCTCAAGAATTTTCCAAAATAATTGTTTTCAATAATTCAACTATTACAAGCAAATGAAAAAATAACGAGAGATTGCTTTAAGATCAAATTTGATTTACTAAGACTACACACACACACACACACACACACACACACACACACAAATATTTTCAAGTGATTTATTGAGAATTCAAGCCTTAAAGTAGTTTCAGTGTCCTTAAATACAAAACCCCTGCCTTACTTTGTTCTTGTGCTTGCTTGCCATGTTTCATTAACTGGAACAAGGAACCTACAACAACATTACAACATTTCTTTTTAATGACTTTTGGTTACCTATACAAATTGGTTGGGAATATGCAGACATGCAAAAGATTGTTGGCTTCAAATTGTTTCTGGAGAAGAAGCCTTGAGGAATATTTAATTTGTCCTTATTGGATATTTTAAATAAAATACAAGAAAAGTTATAATGGAGTACACCTCAAAAAAGCCTGTCATGATAGTATGTTTTGGTGACGTTGAATAAGATGCAAAGAAACAAAAAAACACAACATAATCCATAACACAGTTCAAGACAAATACATGATGTTTTACAACAGAACCTGGAAATAATTATAAAAGCATGAAATGAACAGTATTTAATTACAACAAAAACATGATGGATCTGAGGTCGGTGCACTGTACAGAAGAAACACAGAGAAATGATCCACGCCGCTGCATTTCGGTTTGTGTTTTTCAGCATTACACTAAAGTTAAAGGTACAAGAAAGAGTTCTGATTTACTTTATTCCACTTAGAATCATTTATCATTTTATTTGGACATTTCAAAGAGATGTACAGCATTTAGTCCATAGGAATGTACTACTGCTGCTGCTGGTGAAAAGTTCACTGTCTGAGACTTGTGATCACAGTTACAAACTCTGCTTTATAAAACTGCATGCAGCCTAACAAAAAAAATCATACATCAAAACCACTGTAAAACACCTTTCTTCTTCACAAAAAAGTCAAAACAAAAACATGGAACTGTTTCTCAGTGTGTGGGCGGCTGGTGTGACTCATCCACTGGCTGTTCTTGATGTTGCTGCTCTTCTTTTCTATCTCGCAGCAGCTGGAACACACATAAATAAAGGTTAAACATGACAACAGAGGAAACCACGTTAGGATCAAAACAAAATCTACGTGATTAGAAAATAACAGCTGTGTACAACCCTAAAACACCTCAATATAATACATCAAATGCCCTGACTTGTGTTCAGAGGTGATTTTTGCCTTCTTACGAGGCATAGCTACACAGCAGTACTGCATTGATTTACTAATGTTCGGTACTGATTAGCTTGGTAAGGAAACAGAACCTGTTTCAGACACTGGAAATGTGGCGTAAAAAAGAACATGTTTTTCCCCCAAAGTAAAAAAAGAAGTTGAAGTTTTTGAAAGTTGGACCAAAAGGTTTTATCTGGGAAGAGGGCAACCTGGTTCACAGTCTGATAAGAATGCTGAAATCCAAAGAAATCCAGTAGTCTGTGACAACATAAACACTTTCTTCCTCAGCAGAATTCCTAAAGCATGACTGTATTTCCCTCCAATGTTGCAGTCAGGTCTGATTGTATGAGGGAAGGAAGGTAAGACATTTACTGCCCAGATTAATTTTTTTCATGGGAGGGGTCAAGGGGTACAGTCTGTGTACAAACCATGTATGACACATGCACACCCAGTGGAAGTGCACATACATTAAACCCACCATAAACACGCACACGCCTGAAGCGTCTGGGCCACAGTGACATTTACTGACCGCACAATAGCTCCCGTCCAAAATAATCTGTGTTTATGTTAGGAAGTCCCTATCTTTCAAGCCCGGCTGCTTGTTGGAGGGTGGGGGCGAAAATCGCAGGAAACACCTTCTGTCGGCCAGCTAAGACCCACAAACCCGTGCTGCACAATGAGGTATTAAAAGCCCGTTACTTCCCTGGAATAATTGCAAAACTGCGTCTGAAGAAACAGCCTGACCATGTGATGGAAGAATGCACAAACAGAAGGAACTCTCGCAGGAAATAGACGGAAGGCAGCTCACCGTTCTCTTCTCCGCCTGATGACTTCACTCCGAGGAGCATGACACCGTCTTTGGTGCTCTCAGGTCTGCTCTGGAAAGATGCACTGTGGAGAGAAAGAGAGACAAAATAAGGAGTGCTTTCGATGTTTAAACACCTTTCAAATACAGGAGAAAGATCACTTACTTCTCAGTTCCAGTATCGATGGTTTCTGAGGAGTAGAACACAATGGAAGACATGAGCAACTCCTCCATAAATAAGTATGATCTCATTTAAATGATAAGGGAATCATTACGTCTCAATCTATCCAGTGCAAGCATCCATTTATAAAACCAACATGCAACTTTAGAGTGGATACAATAGAGGTTTACCGAATGACTCATGTTTGTACATTGGCCAACTTATTTGTGTATGTACCTGTGTGATCATGGATCTTCTTGCATTTGAATTTGAGCACAATGGCAGCAGCAGCTCCGGCCAGGAGGACAGGCAACACAATCCACCACAGTCTTTTGTCTAATAAAACAATTGGAGAAAAGAAACAGTTGTTAGCTTTAGCATGGTTTTTGTCTCTGCAGTATTGTATTACCAAATGGCAGGCGAGTAATTTAACTGTTGAAGCAACTCAAAGACAAGCCTTTTTTTAAATCGATTTATTGTTCCTTTGTTGTTTATTTTTATCTCTGCTTTGTAAGGTGACCTTGAGTGTTTTAAAAGGCGCCTATAATTAAAAATGCATTATTATTATTTTTTATTATTAAATTAGAATTATACAATCAAGCCCAATTACTTAAACCTGCAATCTGTAGGCTATGGCTAATTCTGTACATCCCTATAGGACATTACAGTCAGAATATTTGCATCTGTCAATCATATACTTAGCTAGCTAAATCTCCCTTTAACAGATGAAATGTCAAACAAAAGTGCACTTTTAAAGACAGCCCAAGACTATTTCTCGGCCACTTCAACCACTTTGATTCAGTCTAAATAAAACAGAAACAGCACACCATCTGTCTGATTGAAGGCTATCATTTTGCGTTACCTTGGGCAACCTTCAGGAGGCTGCTAACGCTACATAACTTGTTTGATTTGGGTACAGTCAATGATCAGATACTGTTTGTAGCCAGCCCTTAATGGGTTATTAATCTATCTAACGATAAAGCATCTGGGAGCGACTGCCACCTTTTTGGGGCTTCCTGTGTAATCAGTGCTTATCAATACTGCAGATAAGTATTATGGAAAACATCATTATCAGATGATAGCTGACTGGAGCGGGATTACATTACAGCTGATGTGTACAGTCTCTTTTTTCTCCTCCACATGGACTGTTTTCCTGCATACATCCAATACCCGCAGAAACGCTTGTTGATGATAAAAATGTAACCAAAACGCTGATCATATGTCAAAATCATATGTCTGCAGTTTCTGTATTTGCATGCAGAATCTGTTTGCAGAGATGAATGTAATATAACGGTCTATTAGATGAGTTTAGAACATTACCTGATTTTGGGGGATCTTTCTCATCACTGCCAGTTTGAGATCCTTGGAAAATAACACAACGATGAAATTATTATTATTAGTATTATTAAAAATGATTTAAATTAATTTGTCGTTCATAGTTGATTCCGTTCCAACACTGTAATCAAGTACATGCACATTATTACTCACCTGCTCCTCTCTCTTTGGCTTCTCCTTTCTCCGTATGCAGCATCACTGAAGGTGTAACCGTTTGATGCGATACTAGCAGATAATGACAAAAATATCATTAATTAATACCATGAATAACATGACAAGTCTATTTCAATTACAAAGTTCACGATTTGCCTTTCCTCACAGTTGTTAAAGTATTATCGAACAATACGTAAAAACATCAAAACCCTTATAGGGAATGTGATGAAAACAATGGAATTTAATTTAATAAATTTAATTACATTTGTTCTTAACAAAATAAAACATGAACACACATAATGTTTACAAATATATACTTTACCTTGGGCACCATTAGTTGTACCTGCAGATATTACAAAAAAGTAAAATGTAATGTGAATTAAAAGCATCCATACCGATTCTTCTTAAATGAACTTTACAACAAATATTTGATAGGATTTTAAGATAGAAAAACAAGAAGGGGTCTTGGAACATACCTTTTCCTGTTATCTGTTTTTCAGTGGTCTCTTCAACTTCTGAAAAACAGTTCAACTAGTTAAAATACTGGTGCAAAAAAGGGTTGGGTAGTTAAATCCATATATGTTAAGTTTGCTGACTGCAGTCACCCTTCTGAGTCTTAGCTTGAGTGGCATTTATCTCTATTGAGTGGTTTCCTCCTGGAAAGAAGTCAGGGAGTTGAGAAGATCTTGGTTGAAAAGTGCCATTTTTCATAGCTTAAAGAAAAAGAAGACTAAACAAATTAGAAAATGAAACATTTGAAATCAAATCTCTTCTGCTTTATTCTCATGTGGAAAAAATAATGAATTCCAGTTAATACATCATACTAATGAGTAAAGTAAAATAAATACAAAGAAAAATCTTACTGTCATTGTCTGGGGAGGCAACAACAACAACAACAGGTGGTGCAGTTACAGTCTTGTGGTCTGTTGGTACTGTTGTAGGAGGAGCAGTCTTCTCTGTCACTGGGGCTTTTACCTCGGTATTATCTAGAATTAAATACAGTAAATTAAAGAACTTTTCTGGAATTTAGTTGGATTGCAACTTGCAGACAAGCGTCCAGTTAACAAAATGCTTACTCACTGTTCTCAGTAGGTGTGCTGGTTGGAACTTGAGGAAGAGCTGAAGTTATTCGGGCGGTTGTAGGTGCTGCTGATGTGACTGCCTGAGGCAGTAGGCCTACTGATTTTGTGACTGTTGGTGCTGCTGATAAACAAGGGGATATAAAATAACATAAAGTAGATGCTTAGGATCTGTTGATTATTAAACCACAGCTAACTCTTGAACAGTCTTAAAGTCACCCAAAAGTACAAACATATTTTCTTGGGCTCGATAAAGAAATAAAAGATGCAGTTTGGCCGACAAACAGCTCGCCTATTTTTCTACTGTAGCCTATATATAAAAGACGCTTTCTTTACCAATTATTCCTTCATTTAGATGTATTTAAAGTTTAGTTTGGCTCTTTGGGAAATACATAAACTCCTACAGTTACATTAATTGACTCTCATACTTCTACCTGTTAAGTTGAAGGCTTTAGCTAAGGAGGAGAGTAGATCAGCTCAGGTTAGCTCAGTACAAAGACAGGTAGGCCTAGGCCTGAATGTAAGATGTAGAAACAGCTAGCCTAGCTTTGTCAAAATCTATGCTTATCTCTTAAGCTAACTGTCAAACAAGCTATATATGTTGTTATTTCTGTTCAAAACTCAATCCTAAATCATGAAAAAAACGCAATTTTCACTTGGTGTAATGCTACAGCACAGGATTTAGCGAAGCTTAAGCTTAGGTTAGCTTAGCAGAAAGACTTGAAAGAGGTAGAAACAGCTAGCCTAGCTCTATGATAACAAAATCTGCCTTCCCTTTGCTATTAAGCTTACTGGTAAAAACATCATAATATGTTAAAAACTTAAACCTAAATCATGTAACAGCAATTTCCACTCTGTGTAAAAGCACAGGAAGTACGTTTAGAACTAGCTTAGGTTAGCTTAGCGCAAAGACTTGTAGCAGGTTAAAACAGTTTGGCTCTGTAAAAAGATAACAAAATCTGCCTACCCTAATTTCTTAGTTCACTATTTTTGACATTAAGGCTATAGGGGTTTTGTGTCCCTGTAAAATGTGGATGGCAGGTAACATGTTTGAAGAAAACATCTCTGAATTCTACTATCAAACAAGTATTATGTTAATTATGTTTCAAAAACTGAAAACTGAAATCATGAAGCAATTTTAAATATTATGGGGGTTATGTGTCCTTATGTTAGTAGATAATTGTTTTTACAAATCAGAAAACAGACTAAGTACGCAGAAGACAGAAATACAGTTATTAAATTGGGGTAGCTGAATTTCCCAATTGTCAACCAGAGAGAAGATATTTATTTTCTGGGAGCAGTATTTATGCTAGGCTAAGCTTGAGTCTAGCCTTCTACTGTAAAAATAAATACCTTTTTTTATAAACTTCTATCCATTAAACAAATGTGAGAATATCCCAAGATGTAGAACTGTTACCTTAATACTTTACTTACCTGTTGACATTTCTGCTGTTGCCTGTGATTTGGCGTCAACACCTGTGTCATTTGATGAAACTGTAAAGCATAACACAACCGTTAAAACACTGTAAATTTGTACCAGGTGGATCAGCAAACTCTAACAATGACTATGACATTTTCATAAATGTAAATGTATTTCTGAAGAGTAAATTGGTTGCTATAGGCTCATTTTGGTCACAAATCCTTACTGCATATCCTCAGGACCCGAGCATCAGTTTGTCTATGTAAGACATTTCTTCTGACAGCTTCTCTATTCTAGGTTCACAGCTTCATATTTTCACCATTCCTGTTTGGCACAGCTTTAAAGCCCAGAGTCTGAGACAAAGACTTGCCCTTGCCCTAAGTGTCAGACTGGGGATGAGAATGTAAAATAGTTGAGGTGGATTTCCTCTGTTCTAAGTGCTGCAGCAGTGTGAAGCTGCATCCTGTCCCAGACACACTATTGTTGTCCCTTGACCTGAGCACATGAGCTTCCTGTCTTCATTGCTGTCAGTGATGATGATGCTGTTCAACATATTTCACACCAGAGGCGTCACTGAACCGCCCAAACTGCCCGTTTCAGGAAAGACCACATGAGTTAATGAGTCAAAAAGTATCAACTACAAATTAGGACTCAATTATCAATGAGCAATGGTCAAGTCCTTTAAGTAATGAACAACAGGTACGGCCTCAGGTAGTAGTACTACTTTTAAATATACCAGAGTCAAGCCTTGAGTATTTTAAGTAAGTGCAGATTGAGTCTCAGGTCCATAAAGTAATTCCAAACAAGGTCAAGTACGTACCTGTGTTAAATATTTCAAAGAAATCCCCAAGTCTGAAGTTCTTTAATTCCTTCCAAACAATGCTGAGTCACTTTCTAATTATCTTAGATCAAGTCTCAAGTTAGATTTCTTGGGCTTTAATGGATTCAAGAAAAATCCATTTCAAGCCACAGGTATTTTGGATTGTAAGTAAGACAAGTTCAAGTAAGTCTCAAGTATTCAAAAGACATTTTCAAAAGAAGTCTGAAGTATTTCAAAGCAAGTCATAACCTATAATTTATTTGAGAAAAGTCCAAGCAATGATGAGCAAGTCAACTCAAGTCTTTATAAACAGTTGAGGCACGTCAAGTCTTCGATAAGTCAAGTCACAAATCCTATGAATTATTATTCAAGACAAGTCTTGGTCAAAACACAAGTTTGTTAGGTCATATCTGAAGTCAATTGTAAGTTAATTGTAATCATTCAAGAAAAGTGAAAGTCAAGTCTAATTTATTTCAGGGGAAGTCAAAAGTCAAGTGCCAAACCCTTTAATCTATGATACAAGTCAAAGTCAATCTTGTAACAAATTCCAAGGCAGTGTATTTGAGACAATTGAAAGTAAATTCTCAATGATTATTAGGAAGACAAAGAGAAGTTGTGAGTATTCCAGAGCAACAAGCAAGTCAAGTCTTAGTCCTTTAATCATTTAACACAAGTCCAAATCAAGTCTTAAGCCATTTTTTAGACACTAGTCCCAAAAGGTCTTTGAGACAAAAGTCAAGTTTGGTGATCAAGTCTCAGTTTAAAATCTCAACACCTTCAAGTTATTTGAAACATGTCCAACTAGAATCTCATTGAAATATTTTGAATATATCTACATATACATTTTTTGTAGTGTTCAAACTATTATACGTACTTTTAATGTAGCTATATCCAAACATTCCTTATTTGACACTTGTGGTTTATGTAAATATATACTGGTGTAATTCGTCCTCCAGTACTTGATGATGTAAGTGAACCCCACCCTCCACTGCGTGTTGACACTCCCACGCTCTGAAGAAGACCCTGTGCGGTCCAAACAGGTCTGCGTTTTTCATGTATCATGTTTGTATTTTTACATTGATATCTGCCCTGATTGATTGAAGGCATTTTAACGTAATCCCTGTCTCTAAGCGAGTGTCTGATGACAGCTTGTAGGCTTTTCTCCCTTTAGCTAGAAATGTTTTAATCTTCAGGAGCCCCATGACTTTCACCTGGAGTCTACTTCCTTACCACTGTGAGCACCGATACCCTTCTTTTACCTAGAATCTCAAGTATATGATGCAAGTGTCAAATGAACTGTCATGTTTTTAAGTAAAGCCCCAAATCAGGTCCTCTGGGAGAAGTCAGAGTCATGCCAAGTCTTTTAAGTCTATTAATGTGCATTATTAAAATGACTGAAATTTGTTTAAATTGTTGAGGACTATTACAACATTGCAACTTCAGATGTGCTGAATATAATAAAGTGAATGTTAAATTGCCAGGCTTAAGAAATATTTCTAAAATTTCTTATTTTTTCTGCTGTGGAAAAAGAGGATTATACATTTCAGTAAAATATCTGTTGTCGGGCGAGCCGTACTCAGGGCGAGGGTGTTTCCTCCAGATGTTTACTGCTGAATGCTTGAAGCAGATTTTTTTTGCCAGTGGGGACGTTTTGGTCTCAGGACAATGATCTGTGAGAGAGGGGGCAGTTTGGTTCCCACTGGCTATCTGCTGTGAGATCACCTATCTGCCCGACGCAGAACAGTTAACAGTTCTTTTGGCTCTGAGCAAGGAAAACAAACAAATTGAGAGCCAGCCTCTTTTTCCTTTCCTTCAACAAGGAGACACTCCTCTGTCTGCTTATTACATGAAACTAAGGTTGTTATTGTATGTGACGTCTAATATTCGTGATAAAACCTAAATTCTATTTTCGCTTTGTCTTATTATAGTAAAAAAACAAACAATTTGTGATCTTGTCTGCACTCACAGACGCACACTGAGCTTATCTCAGACTCAATGAACGGAAATACACTCATCTAGTGGATGTCTCCAAGGTACCGTTCAAAGTGTCAGTGTCTTTTGACAACACTGTGATTTCTATCTTTGCATATACCAAAGGAAAACTAAACAACATGACAAAAAAACTAAAGTAAAACTTATAATAAAACAGAAATAAAGCTGTATCACGGCACACACGAAATCTTACAACATTAAATCCAATTTTATAATTTTGAACTTTAAAAAAAGTTGTGAAAGTATTTAATTTGTCTCGACAAATCAGTAAAGGATGCCATTTTTGACTCCTCCATGCACTAACTAGGAACAGTACCAAGGTGGATGCAAACATATTTTAGTTAAGGTCTGTTCAGGAATATTTAAGGCCCTTAGCTGTAAGTCCTTGAAAAAACTTCATGTTTTTCAGCAAAAACATCTTAATAGTTCTCCTACCTGGTGTTAGATAGTGGACAGATGCAACCAGAACCAGGACAACAACCCTGACAGTCTTCATGGTGATTCCACGGCCCTGAACTCCTCCGACTTCTTCCTCAGACGGCAGCAGAGTGGTCAGTGGAAAAGGTGTCCAGGCTAGGGCACTAGGCTGCTGATGCTTATTTTGGCACTTCCTTTAGATAAAGAACGGGAGGAAATACACTGGCTTCCCTCCCTGACGTAAAGTGGGTGGCTGCGGGGATCAGCACAAGGCAGTCAGTGGCTGCAAACCTGTGTCCATTTAAAAGGAATCTGGGTTTTACGTGTTTGAATGCATCGCCAACTCCCTGACCAGTTGGGAGGAGAATAGGACTCACCCTCCTACCTATGGCTACTCCACAATTTAATTTGTTGTCACTCAAATAAAGAATGTTAACTTAAGTTCAAATAAACAACATCCAAGAATTGTATGGAAGTGATCACATAAGATACACAAAGACGTTAAGTGCTTTGGAATAAGTAGCTTTGGCACTGATTCTGAAACCCCATCCATGGAAAAACAGGAAACACTTGCATCACAATTCAGACTGATACCAACTTTAACACGGCATACATCAAAACAAACAAACACAAGAAACTGGATTGAATGGAGTTACAAATGTTTTGTTAAATCATGGTTGGAACAAATGAAAAAGAGCCAAGTCTTGATTACTCAGGGGAGCTGCTTAAATTCCAGCCATTACATTTGACTATTCTTCATTGTTTATGTAACCGGGCCTTCACAAAGCATGGACATGACCTTAAACGGGTAACCGTGCAGACTATTGAGGCTACATAAGCCAAAAGCTAAATCTATTCTCAACTCTTCAGGTGAATTGAGAGTTTGACTTCCCGTGATTTCTAGAAAAAACAGATTATATTGGCCTTTCAATTGATCTACTATAAGCGCAACAACGAGACGTGTTTTTTTTTGCTGTTGAACTGCTACTCTTATTGTGGATTTCTTTTTCTATTTCACATCCAACTCACTTGGTCTTCATATTGTCCCTCTGAGGCAACAAAATCAAGCTCCTGTTTTTTGGCCCTCCCGAAAAAACAGGATGTCAAAGTTTACTTCCTTTGGTTTGAGCATTGTGTTTGATTTGGGCTGAAGAGAGCAAAGAAAGACGCTTTAAGAAACCAGTGACGAGAAAATATAAGCCCATAAGTTTAATTTTGATTTAATTTAATTGTACAACTGCTTAAAAAACTAGAGGTTTATCACTGTCGGTGATTCATTTTTGAAAGTAAATCACTTCACTGGCTCTTAAACCGATCAAAACAGAGCTAAAAAAACAACCTTTTTATACACAATCATGTGTATCGCAAGGAAGGAAGCCAGTGTACGCCAAAAATCTTGGCTTCACCTTAGTTCAATCAAACAAGTCACTAAGGTTCGTAAAGAGGAAACACCTTTGCAAAGAAATTGCCAAGGAGTACTTTCCGATCTTCATTCTGATCAGGTGTTGCCAAAATCCTCAGCTGTGGAACCGTACACAGCAAAGAAAAACACTAATTTACTGAGACGTACTAAAAGCAGGCTAAGGAAGATAACTCTGAAACCCTCTTGAACTCTCTAGTGTGACTTGTTCAGGTAAGAAATTCCTACATGTGTGAATTATGGATGATAGTCAGAGTTTCCTGTAACCTTGTTGGAAAACATCACGTAGCTCTATGATACAGCTTTATCACTCTGAATGCAAAAAAGGCCCGAAGGACTATGTGTATTATGTATTAGATTTTATTTTACATGGTTGCATATTCATCGGTGGAGGACTGTGGGACAGCCCGAGTCACACACGCAAACACACATACAGGAGAAGCGGCTTCATTTCAAGTTGAAACTCATGCACATTTTTATTGAACAGTTATATAAAATACTTTTTCATAGTTGCAAGTGCATGCCTCATCTGCCAACAGTTTTGAAGTTAAATTACAAAAGCAAGGCTTCATGTCGTGTAGTGAATTACTTGGGCACTTAAGCAGTTCTTAAAAAAGATCAAAGTATTTTTTTGTTGTTTCATCTTAAAGTATTGAGCAGTATCAAACCTGTAACTGATATACAAAGCAGAGTTCCAAATAATAATAGTAATAAGAATCAAATTACACTTTCTGTGGCACATTTACAAAACAGAACAAAACCGATTTTACCTGTTATATGACACAAACAGCTAATCATGCATTTTTGAGTTACACATGTAACCACACACCTCACAAGAATTGTCAAACATGCTTCATTGGACTGTGTGCACTGACAAGCGCAGGTTAAAAATATGATTTCTCATCCATCGTAGATCATTAAATGCTTCAATTACAAAAGAAGTTGAAGGCATAGAGCATCATGGTTTGAATTGAAACTATGCAGATATATCCAGTATATGTTCACTAAAGCGCAATATATTTCAAAACAGGCCTCCACAGCCAAGGTATTCAGATTTTCCATTTCCTTTGTTTGATTTTTATAAAACATGCATAGGCAGACACTTGAAGTTTATTGTATTCTTTTTTTTACACAATATAGGTTCTCTATTTTTACTTTGTTCGCAATACTTAAAAAGAGAAAAATTAACACTCAATTCCAGCAAGCCACGATAAATCTACCCCCCCTTCCCTTCCAAAAGAGACAAAAAATAAACATATTTGCAAATGATAGATAGGTAAATGTAAATTCCAGTTATGAAACTCAAGAAAATAGGTATTCATTACGGAGTAATTTTAGCCATTATACAGAAAATTCAGGTCAAAGCACACACCAAAAGAACCTGAGGTAAGCATAATATGTACAAAACCATAAAACGTTCCATTATTTGGCATTCGACAACATTGCAACATTCTTTTTAAGACTGCCTAATTAATTTTCAGAGCTATTTTAAAAGAGTAGCAAAAAAAAGTTATCAATAAATAGTCCTTATTTAGTTTGTACACCCTTATATGTTAAAAACATTATCTCATGTTCTGTCCTTTTAGTGCTGTATTTTTGTAAACGTACAATAGTTAGTAAGAAGTTACACGACTTTCCGTTTCGGTGTAAATGAGCAAGGGTCGTTCAAGAAATAAAATTAAAGAAGTCAGCTTTAAGATCCCTCTGTCCCTCTCTCTCTCTCTCTGACATACTGCAGTGTGGTGGACAATCAAGCACAACAAAGGCCTGACCAATCAGAAATGTGAACCGGCAATAACTTAGCAGATTTGACTATGAACTAATATTTTGAAGGCATATCCAAAGACTAGCAAGTGAGATGTCCCCCCCCAGTGTGAGCCGTAGATGCCTCTCTTCCTCCGCTCTCTTAACACTCCTTCACCCTTTGCCTCTTTTCTGTGTTGGCGGGCCGCGATGAGGCTGGGGGCGGGTTGGCCCCATCGGCCAAGCTAGCGCCCATGCTGCTGGCCTTCACTGGATGTTGCTGCCACTGCTGGTGCTTCCCTTGGCGTCCGTGCCGTTGGTCTCCGAGGACAGGGCCTTGTTGAGCGAGTTCAGGCTGGCGTCGGAGGGCAGGGCATCTCGCCGCGGCGGCATCCTCTCGTTGATGCGATCCAGGCCCTTTGCTTCCGCAAAGCTCGTGATCTTGTGCTGGGGCGAGAAGCCTTTGATGGCTGTTGGTGCAAGAAAAAAAAAAGGGGAAAAGGGGAGAGAAATAAGGTTTGATATTACAGGGGCAGGATGGAATGATTCAAAGAATGGGGTCACACTTTCTCACATTCAGCCACACATCACCAGACGTCGTTATCTTTTGTTTGTTTTTCTGAGAAAACAACAATGAAAGACTGCGTCTGAGGTACTTTTAGCTAATTCATTAGAAGGAAATCCATGAAGAAGTATAAGTGCAGAGCGTGCTAACACTACTGATTACTAGGTGATCCCTGAAGACTGCTGTAAAAGAATTGAATACTTTAGAGAATATTCATTTCTCTCAAACATGGAGTTCGATGAGTCAGCTTGCCTGGCCTCAAATAGTGAAAGCATGTTCAAACAGCTAGCTTACATCTCTCGGAGGTAATCAACTGCCTGCTAACATCTCATGAGTTCACGAGTTACAATGAATTATGTTTGTTAAAGCAGTACACTAATGGCATGACTGAAATGAAGATCTGTGATACTGAGTGGAATTCATTCTAAGTCAATAGAATATGCTAGCTTAGCCACGCTAACTAAAACATTCTAACAACGCAGCCTACTTCCCAACATGAACTGAAATCTAAAATGTATAATATTCCCTAACAGTCATTGATATAAGTGTCTGTAATGGACAACAGTGTATGTTTGATAGTGTTTTGACACATGGATCATTTTGAAGTTTAGTCATACAGTAACAGATAAACAATAAAGATAAAAGAATACAACTACTTTCGTGAAATGACGACACATTAACACCATTTGTCAACGTTGTAAAATGATAGAACTGCACAGACAAAGGATGAAATAATCCTTCTAAATCTAAAGTGGGGACGTCTGAACATCAGGGTCAACAGGTTTTCACTGTGCGATCAATCCGTCATTAATCATATCTGCTGACATCCGTCTACAATGCTGGACCATCTCGGTCATTTTTGTACTGCTAATTTTTAGATTTGTACCTTCGTATGCACTCTACAAAAATAAATGTTAATGCACGGTGCATGTTTTTCTATGCAGCCACGTTCATGAACGTCTGAAGACCCCGGAAATCCAGATCGTCCCGTCACGTCACAGATAAGGAAAAGAACATTAAAAAAAAAACGACAAAAGGGGGGAGGAGGAAGAATGATCGAAGAGACCAAAGAAGAACGAGGGGAAAGAAAAAGGAAACACTGGAGAGGAGCCCACTGAGACATTCACTTCCACAGAAGAGGACCACGTTGAGACTGAGCTCACGTACAAAGACACTACAGAGGTACTTGGGGTGCTAACGACTTGTTTAGTCTGCTTGGAGCATGCAGCAATTAAGGGTTCACTGGAGGTTATGAGGGGTGGAGGCCACAATGACATTCTGACTGGAGGAACAGCTGGTTTATTTAAATACCTTGAAATGAATGAAATCAGGCTGATCTGATACAATAGCATCATTTTGATCAACTGAACACTATGTTTTTGATTCAATTGTAGGTCTTGACTTTTTATTTTCAGCTTGATCTGAATTCATTTCAGTCCATTTTGAATTATGCAAAGTTTAAACTTTGTCACCTCCACCTTTCATAAAGGCTGAGGGTCTTAATGGGGATATCAACTATGATTGCAAAGAAGATGACCCTTTACTAAATGAGCGAAGGGGGCATCATTTTTTGAGGACAATTTGGGAAATGTGGAGTGGGGCATGATGGGTAGCGTAGTTGTGTTGCTGCATAGCACAGGTCAGACACAGGTTATTAGCAGCTCACAGGAAAGAACACGACACAGCAGGGCCACAGAGGATCCACATGGAGAGAGAAGCAGAGAAGTGTCTCGACACTACAACGGACTGTCCTCTGTGGGGCTAAAGAGGAAGTACTGCACAATTCCAACGTAAATAGCAGCTACTAGCAGACTACTATTTAGCTCGCAGTTGAGGTTGTTCTTGCGCCAAAGGGAAAAAAAAAGGTTTTAGGGAGACTCCGATTTGGATTTCAAAGCCTCCTGTGGAGCATTTCTCTCTTCTAATTTGGATTCAACTCTAAATAAAGCTGTGTTATTGTTTTATTTACACAACAGCAACAACAATGCACAACTGCTTCAGCCGTTTCAAAGGGGAAATACAATTCTTATCTTTCATAGCAAGATTTCACTGGGTTGTGTGAGGGCAGAGCAGGGGGGGACCCTATCTCATGTGGTATGAGTTACACCTCAGTGACATTTCAATGTTGAGTGGTTTCAATGAAACACTTGTTGTATGTGTAATGTGTAACATACCACAAACTCTGTGACTTTGATCAAACATTGCTGTCTGTCAAGATCTCCCGAGGCCTGTGAGACTCTGGTTACTGTAGCTCGACAGATATCGGATTTCTGAGGCCGATACAGACGTGTACGAGAATATTTACATGCCACTGTTTATAAATGACCTCAATAGAGCTCGATGTATCTACCAGATGACCTGATGATGGCCTTGTATTTACGCCTCCTAATGATTTTTCATGAGAAAGCAGGACTACAGATTGTTCTACATGCGTCTCACAACATTTGTTTTAACTATATGTGAGCGCTGCATGAAGCTCAAATATTCTTTAAAGTGTTTTTTTCTAAGCTTGTAATAAGCTGCAGTCTTCCAGAATGACTTGAAGGATTTGCTTTGCACTCACTCTAAATCACAGTCTGCTCTCTGTGATTTTGAAATCTGTGCTATGAAATCCCTTCCCCTTTAAAACTTGTGTGACCACAGGATTTCCTAATTACTTACTTCTTTTTTTTCTCCGTTAATACTATGCCACAGTTTGTTAGCCCAAACACCCAACACACTCTATTCAAGCACCAGCGAGATGGATGAAAAAAAAAAAAAAAAAACCAGCGGACCCCCCTTGTCTATTGCCATGAAAAGCAACAGAAGAGGGCAGCCAGACCCATTTACCTTCGTCAGCCTCAATAGCTTCAATAGTAGCTGAAGAGAAGAAGAGGGGGGTTGCAAAACGAATGAGAGAAGTGAGCAGAGGAGTTCATTTTGTCCCAGGAACAAAGTCAATGAGCAGCAAAGACAGCCAATGCCGACAACAAAGGTTAACTTCAACTCCACATTTTATGATCAAAGACACATGGATGTTAGCAAAGAAGGGGAGAAGAAGAGGAAGAGGAGAGGGATGAGCCTTAGCTTTTTGATGAGTTCCAGATCTGTAAAGGGAAGGCGACAGCGAGCGACCTCATGGAGAGGATTGCATCTTTGAGGTACTTTGAAAACGTCTGACAAGGAATCAATGTGGTGATAGAAATAATGAACACTGCAGGGACCAACAGTGATAGCAGATAAAGCTGGAAATATATTAGTGCTATCGTTACACAACTACACACATACATGGAGAGAGAGGAGTTGAAAGAATGGGGAACAGGGAAACGTTTAAAGTGCGACTTTGTGACTGCTTTCATTGCTTAGGTGTTAATGTAAAATCGAAGCGCTTTGGACACATGGAGCAGCGTTACAGGTGTGTAGTGTGCAGCATGAAGCAGCATCTGGAACTGCAGAGTGAACACCTTTTGATATGAAATATCAAAAGTGCTGGCTTACGTTTGTGAAGTGTGAGGGGCGGGAGGACACCTTTGGTTTGAACCACTTACCAAGTTTTTTTACAGTCATCCTTGAGTTAAAAAAACAAATCAACATAGAGTACAAGTGTGTAAAATCAGCTCTACACAAAGACAGGGATGAGGCAGAGGGGTGATGGCAGAGTAACAGCTGAACAGTACTACAGACTACGCAGCACACCGTCATGATGATGTGGAAAGGTTCAAATAAAAAGGCACAAAAGTAATCCACTTTAAAACAGAATGGCTTGATGGAGTCGACATTGTAGTAGAAGCACTGTGTCGTCTGCGTAAAGGCGGAGCACAAGCTGATTCTACCAATGTCGCAGCAGGAATCTCTGAACATCCCTCTACTTCCGCTGACGTTCTCTTTAGTATCAGCTGCGCCCAAATGGCTTTATTGTCTCTACTCTTCATTGGATGTGATTCATTCTAGGAATGTGAGGGCTGTCTTTTCTTCTTCACACACTCCTGGATGTTAAAATAATGTACTGTCTGTTACATTTATTTAGGTCCACTTTATTCACTTCTCTTCCAGAAGAAGGTCAAGAAAACAAAGATATGCAGAACCCGACCTAAAGTCTGTTATATATGTGACCGCTCCAGTCAACTGCTATTGTTAATTTCAGTAAAAAACATCATCAAACACTCTTGGTGTGTCTTTGTTGCTACAGCCTTACTTGGTCTGGTATTGGCAGCAGCTGTAGGAGCTCATTTTACTACACTCTAGGTAATTATATCTTTTCTAAAAGACGATATCAAGACAATTTGCTGACTTCATGACTTGTGATGCTTCTGTATTCGGTAAGACACGGTATCATGCTCATAATCTCATTTAAGCTTTTGCCATTAACAAATGATACATGTGCCTGCTTCAGAGTCAAAGAGGTACAATCTGAACGTTTGCTTTTAGCTTCATGCTAGCTGATATAGTGAGAGAACTTGTGAGGGGAGAGGGAAGTTGTCTGGATTTCTGCTTCACTTTGTGAATGAAAGGGCAGACTGCAGCTATACCCCTTTTATTCACAGCTGGTTGTGTCAATTCCAATTCATCCTTTGAATCACAGAGGACCCTGTCTCTATCCTGACAGAGCACTGCTGAGACTAACAGCTGGCGCACGAATGGACGACAAAGCGGCCACTTCTTTCAAAAGTCTGAGTAAATTGAAAATTGTTTGTGAAGGCGTTTCCAGAAAAGTCTTAACATCCTGGTTGCAGCAGCTTGTCAGACTTATTTAGGGAGTGTTTGGAATTCAACAGAGGAGGGTGAACTGAACTCTAAACTTGTCTCACAAAAATGAAAAAGGAAAAAAAAGAAAAGAACACAACAGAATACTTGCACAACCGATTATACCTGCAGTTTCTAGGGAGAAAGGAGAAAGAAAAGATACAGGTAATATTTGAGATAAAACCAGTGGAATACAGGAAGAGACGGGGATGGGGAGACAGGGTATTAATGCGAGACATCAGGAGGGAGACATTCGAGGAGACGAGGGACAAAGAAAATCGGATATTGTCTAGAAAGGGAGTTCTGTGTAGGAAATATAACTAGTCATTTACTCTGTGGAAATTACTACAGTGACACACATTAGAGTTGAAAGAGGCTTCATAGAGCAGCTGTTATGATTTAGGAGAATTTCACCAAAGGGATACTGACTGACTGAAGCTGCCAAAAATATTTAACTACACTCAAGAGTTTGACTCTGAGGCAGCACTTTTAAACTCCGGGATCATCACTGAGGGGAGAGGGGAGGAGTCTATGTATACAGTGTCTTCTTCACACTGAGCTAGCACTTTATGCAGGGTTTCGCTGGGTAAGGGGAATTTATGTGTGTGAGACTCCGTTCTGGGGGGCCATAGCGGGGGGGGGGGGGGGGGGGGGGGGTCTCGGGGTACTCTGTGATAGTCTTACCATTCTGCAGCTTCTCTTTGCCACCGGACAGCACTCCGCTTGGTAACATGCCTGTCGGGGTCAGTCCCTTCAGCGTCAACACGCTCTCGCTCTCCTCTCTGAAATAACAACACGTGATTTCAAACTTAGAAGTTATATGCGTTTCAGACAATCCAATACCTACAGAAAAACACAAGCTTCTTGTTTCGTTTGATTGTCTTTGACCTGTTCTTTCAAACGAAACAAGAAGCTTGTTTCAGCAGGGAGTAGCAGGGTATCGTACAACACGAACACAAGGGAGTTTTTATTCTCCATGTTTGCATACCTCAGCACAGAAAATACTCTGGCCATCTTGCCAATGGCACGGATCTTGTTGCGAATGACTTCCTTACGGGCAGAAGCTGTGGCACCTGGAATGGGTCAGAAGTTGGACACAGTCATACAAATGTACAAACGTAACTCATGCATACTTTACCTTGTCCTGTAGAGGTGTAAACCAGACTGCATTGTCTGTGTTCTGCGTGTGTGTGTGTGTTGTAATCACATGCCTTCTCATTAACTTTCGTGAAAGTGCTGAGACAGGGCCAGTCTTTTGGACTATTAGTTGTATCCAGTAGTGCATCAGACCAACACAATGCAAACACAATGTGGTTACTGAAGCCTGAATTTCAGATCAAACTAAATCATTTCAATCCACCCACAGGTCACGAGAACTCAGTAACTCTTAAGTATTCAGTGCGTTCGTGCTGCCTCTCTGTAGTGAACCAGTAGTAAAGTCCCTTTAACTCCTACATACTTTTTCACATGTACCTTTAAAACCATGTTACATCATCTGTAAGTGGCCTGCTCCTTGTCCAAACGTGTCTTTTCAGCACGTTCTATGATCACACTGTATGTGTTTTCCTCTGCTGTGTTTTGTTGCAGAGGTTTAGCAGGATTTTTCCAGGACTGGAAAACAAAACTGTATGTTTAAAGGAAAACCCTTGTTCGGGATAACGGCTTCAGGGCCCGAGGGAGCCGGCTTGGAAAATGTGTGAGTATGAAGGATGGAAATGAAGCTGATGTGTGGTGAAAGGCTGGGGAGAGGTAGGAGCAGTCTGATGTCAAGTTGAAGACTTCCTATCTTTCTCAGTTGAGTACACCATTAGTACTTTCAAATACATTTGGCAGAGGGTGTGTCTCCTGTCATAGCACTTCTCATTCAATGTGTGCAGGGAATACCTTAAAACAATGAGTATGACAGTCAATAAATAAATCAAACCTTCATGTTTACAGATAAAATGAGTTTCTAAAAGACTCATAAGTATTGTTAGAAAGTATGTTAAACAGTGACGTTAGTGGATAACCCAGAAAGCAAGCAAATCTATCTACCTCTGCACACCCGTGCGGCTATTATGTGTACCTTTTTTGGGGGGATATATTAGCTGTCCTTCTCATGTAACACCCCCAGAAGAGAAGACAAAAGAAACGAAAAAGAGAGATGAGTGGATGGCTGTAGAATGAAACAGGAGGCGGCAGAAAGGAGGCGGACAGTGAAGTAAGAAGCGAGAGAGCACAACAAGTGAAAAGAAAAGCGATGCCCTCAACACAAAACTCTGGAAAACAGAAAAAAAAGAAATTAGATGAGACAAACCAAGGTAGTGACGACAGCACGACACGAGTGAGAGAAAGAAGATAATGCAAACGAAATCTGTGAATTTGAGGTTGGAAATATCAACATCACAGAAATTGGAAACCATGGAAACAACAGCAGATAAAGAGAAAGGCAACCAAAAGGATTATAAATGATGAGACGATGAGTGAGAAAGATGAAGGAAAAAGAAAGAAAAAAAGAAATGAGCTTAGAAGGAAACAGAAATGTTAGAATGAGGCAAAGAATCGTGAACATGATCAGAGTCGGTGCAGAATGAAGAGATGTTAGAGGATGGTAGATTATTTGAGGAAATGAACAGTGAATGATTTCAATATGATCAATATGAATTAAAATCAAGTTTTATTTTTTAAAGAAGAATGAAGGAAAATCAGGGTCTGAAATCAACACCCACCAAGTAAACCTCAGAGGGCTGTCACATGGCAAGTACAAGTTTGTAGTTCAAGTTTAAAGATGTAGTTTTGGTGCTTTTTCTGTCTATATTGTAGAAATAGGACAGTGGATAGAGCCGAAAACAAGGGACAAAGAGAGTGGGGAACATGCAGGGAAAGGTGCCATACGTGGGACCCGAAACCCGGGCTGCTGCTCGCCTCGAGGACTACAGCCCCCCTGCACATGGGGCGCGCCCAGACCACCCAGCCACCAGCAATTTATTTAAATGATTTACCACTCCTTCATATTTAGATTGAATAGTTAGCGTATGTATGGTGAATTTACAATGGTGGGCTTTGGAGTAAAACTACAATTCCTTCTGCACACATAATATGACTCATTCTTTAAAAACTAGTCTAATCAATATGTTAGTTTTACTTTTCTTGTCCTTTTTTTTTTTTTTCTACACCACTTGTGCACATTCCTTGATTTGTTCTGGATTTCAGATGCATTTTATATGTTTAAAAAAAGGTTAGAATCTGGTGATATCCTGACACTCCACCCCCTGGGTGCTGTTTACAGATTAAAAATATGTGCGTCAGTAAACACAAAGAGAGAAGCAGGCGAGGGCGGGGCGGGGGGGTTGTGATGAGATCATTTCCTGTTTGTCAGAAAGGGGTCGGGCAGGCAGAGGGGAAACTGGTCATCTCATCGTAGATACACTGTGACCCGGGATCACACAGACGACTTGAACTTTCTACTGTTATATGATGATAAAAGGCATAAATCCTGTCTGACTAACAGCAGTCTGAGCCCCGGAGGACGTGCCAGAGCCTTCTAGTCATACTAAATATCTCCACCAATGGATTCTATGTCACTCCACACTCCAGGCCTAACGTAGTGATGTCTTTCAATTATTCTGATTTTACAAGGACACCAGGTTTCTAAAAGAAGTATTTTCAAAAACAAGGATGATTTGTTGATTCAGCTTTGTCAAGTGTAAACAACCTCTTGATGTAATGTCGAAGAATGCTTGAAAGTGTTTATTTAAACGGAGTGTTCTCAAAACAGGGCAGAGCAGCCATGGCATTTAAAAAAAACACCCCACACAGAATATACCGTGTGCATCAGATTGAGCATAGAGTGTGTATGTGGTACTCCCATTAGCAGATGTCTCCCTCTAGTGGAGGCACACTGCACTGCAGTGAGGACTGTGTTGAATGGTTTGCTTACCGTCCAGCTCCTCGTCAGTCGTCAGCTCATCGTTGGAGCAGATGCTCAAAACGTTCACGAGCATTTCAGTCACTATATAGAAATAAGAACATATATATTTTCTTTTTTTTTTACATTCAAATATTATAAAGTATAAGTTTTGAACAAGTATTGAATGTGGCAAGCTGTCAGACAGTCATGTTGTGCTAGTTAGACTTGACAAGAATGCACTCGAGTGACCTCCCTGCACCTCCTGTAAACTGTGACCGTCATTAACCTTGCAACATTGTGAGGTATCGCCCCGTGCCGAAGGGTCACACCCAAGAAGGGCTTCCTGGACTGAGTGCGTCAGTCATAGCTATGTGTGATTTAC
Source organism: Tautogolabrus adspersus (assembly GCA_020745685.1). Taxonomy (NCBI): domain Eukaryota; kingdom Metazoa; phylum Chordata; class Actinopteri; order Labriformes; family Labridae; genus Tautogolabrus; species Tautogolabrus adspersus. The sequence goes on along the minus strand of CM036556.1, from coordinate 13,021,071 downwards.
TGACACAGATGTGTCACAGTTATAACAGGAGGGGGGTCACTGAACTTAACAAAACCAAATGCCTGGATAATCTCAAGATAATGCCAACTTCAGAAAATAGAACCCCCCAGCATGTTGAACTTGTGATGTATCCTTGCATGTTTGCAGGTTATTAGCTAATAAATCATGTGTTGTAAGTATTGTATGAACTATAACTGACTACATTTATCTGTGTGTATGACCGGGCTATTTTTATTACTGACTCCGGAAACTCAGTGTTCATTACAACTTATTGGAGCGAACAACTGGTAAAACTGTTTGCACGCAATGCCTGCCCGTTGTTTTAGTTTTCTTACAGAATATGTATGTGTGTATACATGCTCACCCTTCTCTCCGACAAAGGGCAGGGACCAGGTGAAAACGTCCATGAAGTTGGGCAGCCAGTAAGGGTGAGGTGAGCAGTTGAACTGTCGGATGTTCATCACGTTGTTCTCGTACTTCAGCACCGCCGCTGTGGGAGGGAGAGAACAAAGACAGGGAGGCAGGAGGTTGTTAAAATATGTCCAAATGTGTACGGTGTGATAATGTGATTTGCTTTCGCTCTGGTCTCTGGACACACAGGATGAATTATGGTCAAACATCTTGTGAACAACTTTCAGTTTTTGGTCTGTCAACATCCACAATCCCCTTGAAGAAAACTCAAACGATTCTACTTCTTCTGCTTTAACGTGCAAGAAAATCACTTTTTTTATCACAGCTTGAAAACGTCGACCAATGTAATTATAAACTAAAAATGCAGCTATTTGATTGTGTTCAGTCAATCTGCAAATGGCTGCCTGTGTTTAGTATATATAACACAATGAAAGCCGAACATTGTGACATCTCTATTTTCCTCCTTAAAAGTTTCAGATTGCACACAACAATCTAACTATGATCAGACTAGATAAAACATCAGATCCTCATTGAGGTCCAGGTCCATTACAGCCCCCATCCTGTTCCCAACCACCACTCAGGAGTACTATGTGGCTTCAGCATCCGGCACCAGCAGTCCATCAAGCTATCAGCCGATGGAGAGTGACCACAGAGTACTCAGCGTGAAGTGCCAGAAAACAAGGGCTTTAAAAAATACAGTTTTACAGACGGCTTATTGAAGCTTTTAGTCTTAAAGTATGAAATCTAACACTTCTCAATTGATTAACCAAAACGTTTTTTTAATGTGAAGTTTCTGGCTCTTCTTGTTGTTTACCTTCCCTTGTTAATGATTCATTAGCTGCAGGTGCTGTGCAGACGTGTGACTAAACATGTGCTAGTTGTTTCAGATCTCCAATTGGCCGTAAAACACTCGAGAATTTTTTTTTGTCCAAAACACAGCAAAAAGAAACACCTAGACTGAACTGTAGCCTGGATTGAACACAACATTTTGTCAGACACTGTCAGTCAATCTCTGCTTCATGACAGTGAATAGAGAATCTGGCAAAACTACCTGCACAAGATGATGTATTAACATCAGAATCTGTCAATCTCTCCCTCTGACAGGACGGATAATAAATAGGAAGATTTGCAAACTGCTCTACAAACTGCACAAGCATCTAAATGAAGGTAGCTAGGGTTTAGTAGGGGGAGAACAAAATAATCAATGTCCCTTTTCCCCTCTCTGGAACATTTCCTCTGCGTATTGATTACCGCCCCCACAGGGTGAAACATGTCTGTCATCACAGAAACACATGGCTCAGCATTTGGGATCCATGCGGCCGGGCAATTTTCATTAGTTAACAGAAAACCATCAATTTCTGGTGAGGAGGATCGGAGAGAGGAGCCAGAGACAGGAAGCTAGGCTAATGACAGCTATGGACTCTGGATGAGGATCATTTTGTGGTGGTCAGAATTAAACCATGAGAAACAACTGTCACCATCAAAGTGTTCCTTTTGGATGGAATATATCAATATTTATATCGTTCATTGTTTTCATAATTCATAACCAAAAGAAGGCTTTAGGTTATTAGTTAGAAATAGTGAGAAATGGGCTTTTTTTTTCTTTTTCTCACCAACTTAGATGAGATATCATTTTGATGTGTGTGTGCTAAATAAGAAGCCAGTTAGCTTAGCATAAAGACTAGCTAGCTACGGTTGACCTTCTTAAATGTCCCCTGGCTCCTTGTGTTGACAAAACAAGCAAGAATCTATTAAACAGTCTGGTATATGACCTCTTTAACAGAACATATTGTGTATGTGAACTATTACTCACTGCACTCGAGTATACGAATGTGTTACGTTTCTTGAGAAAGGGGATAGCGAGTTAAATGCTTAAAATATCTCAAAATCTAGAGAGGAGATTAGGGCCACTGATTCCCCCCCCCGATCACCAACTTTTTTTCTCAGAATTCTGACAATTCACCAGAATTCTGAATTTACTGTCACTATGACGATTACTGTAATTAACACCATGAATTACTAATATTACACTGAGCGTATTTTCCACAAAACAATTGAATGTAATAAGAAAAAGAAATAAGAACAAACGTATAACTTTTTAGAACGAAGTCAGAATGCTACCTTAAAACTCAAAACTCTTTAATGAAAGAATTCTGAGGAAAAAAGTCAGAATTTTTTTTTAGAGGTCCTAACCCTTCACCCTTAAAAATCTGAATACAAGAATGAGAACACGTTTTTTCTAAAGGAAACAGTTTAACATTGTAAAAGACATTATTTGCCAAGAGTTGTATGAGATGCAAGTCTAATGATTGTACACTAAACATTTAGCCACTTAGCTTAGCTTGGTAGCTTAGCATAAAGACTGCAACAAACAGCTAGCTAGCAGTAATTTCCTTAGTCTCCTCTTATCGTCTTCCCACCCCTCAGGAAGACTACAAAACTACAGAAATCCATGAAATAGTCTGCGATATAACCCTCTTTGTATTATTCAAGCTGTTTTATTAATAACTCAAAGGGGGGGGGGGGGGGTCAGTGGGTCTTATGTCCTTGTGCATATAGGGGAGTAGATGGGGAATAACAAATGTGGCTTGATTGACTCAAACTTATTATTAACCTGACTAAGTAGCAGTACATAGAAACAACATATGTGGAAGCCATGTCCATCCTAAGGAGGCCTTTGGAGTATTTATCTCTGTGCTTAAATAAGTTACCTTTCAAGGAATGACTTATCTTAATCATAATATCTCTGTGACACTGACATAGAAACCACCTCCCAATCACTGACCTCAAAATGCACCATGTGACCTCTCCCATGATTAAGAGACAGTGTGGGTGCTGAAGAAAACATGAGAGCTGCCAAACATAAATATATCCCTGCTGCATATAGACGCCCTCTCTCTTTTATAAGCCGGGCCAGACTGGTGGCCCAGATCTGGGGAAAGCGGACACCTGGGCTGGGTCACCATGGGGAGACTTTCCTGCCTCGGCCTCTCTCGGGGGTCAGGAATAGCAAGTCATCAAACCTGGCATCCCAAGCAGCTGTAACCTCAGTCGCAACACAAATGGGGTCAGACAACATCCTGCTAGGCCGGGGTTTGCCTCAGTGTGTGTACGTGTGTGTGTGTGTGTGTGTGTGTGTGTGTGCAATCAATGAGGCATGTTAATGTATATAGTGCAGTAACTATGCAATCAAAGTGGTCCCTCAAGTATTGCAAAGCATTAAATTATACTGCCATCACTACGGTATCCAAGGCTGCACATATGCTCCCACATATTCTCTGAACTAACAGATGAGAATCTGTACACTTTATAATTACTGTGGCATTATTATCGATATCAGCAAAACACTACAACCCAATCCAATAAGTAAAGCACAGCCTTGCTCTGACACACTCCACTCAGACGGGGCCGGGGGTGTTTATGCGTGTGTGTTGGTGTGTGTGTGAGCATGAAAGCAGTCGCACGCGTGGGCAGCCTTTGCATAAACATCACATACTGCATAAACATGGTCGAGGCACTTGATTGAATGCAGCCATGGAGGCCCGGAGGGAAAAAAGGCAGAGCGGGGGAGAAGGTCAGCTCCCCTGCCGTCACTCCTTCAATTCGGATTCCCTTTAAAGGAACAGACACCCGACAACCTCCCCCGTACAAAACAAAACAAAACAAAACACGATGATCGTGTTCTAGGTACGAGCAGGTCAAGGCCCACTTTCTTTCTTTCTTTTTTTTGGGATGGGGTGGGTGGTGGGATGGATATGGCATTTAACCTGCAGATATGGGGTTACAGGAGCAGCATTTTGCTGCCCTAATGAAAAGAACACGCATTACTACTGTTTGAATGCACAATTATATGCAAAGTTATTCCTCATACAGCAGGAGGGCACAGCTCTAGTGGTGACCAGCTGTGAGATCTGTATTAAAGTCCTCTGTTAAATCTAACGCTGCATGACAGCCACTAGATGTCTCTGCAGCTCTGGTGCTGCCTATCAGGGTAGCTGAGGCCAATCCTGCTGCCACGGTAACACAGATATTGTGAGGCTACGCCCCACTCATTAATTATTCATAAGGGAGTGCCTTGAGCCGGTTTCCCCGGTAACGAGGACTGTTAAATCTGCTCTGAGATCAGGGGGGAGATTCCCACTGTCCTGTCCTGTTGCTTAACGCTGACTGCATATCTGTCTCTAAGGCCTCTCGTATCAAGTTCCAACGGATTAGTATTCCATTTTGAGCGTTTAGACCTCCTCTGTCCATTTCAAGGCCCTCGACTTCCATTAGATGTCAGACTTGTGGTTGGTTGGAACTGAATGTACTTGTACAGTGGAACACTGCATGAACGGTTTCTCATTCATCGTCGCTTAATAAAGTAATGAGTCAGTTTGGAAAAAAGCACCGAACTGTCGTAAATGACTGCCATGATCACTCAAGGACGACGTTAGGACAAAACACCTGTTCATGTGTGACAAATGACTGTTCAGGGCACCCTGTCCTTTTTGATTTCAAATCATTTTGATTTCAATAGAAATCTATGACTCAAAAAGGCCACTTAAAACCACATCCAAGGGTCACGCCGAAGAACAGAAATACTTTCTGCCTTCAAATATTTAAGTAAAGAAAAAAAAACCTTACTAGCTATGCTATTGGTCTAAAATATGTTGAAGGTTGTTTGCTATTTTGTATAAACATGGTTAAAAAAATATCCTAACCCAAAGTGCCATTACTTTATTTTCCTTGAACTTTCAACTGGATTTAATGGTCTAATTCAATTTTTGAAAGAGACTGCTGATAAAAAAAACATTTGAGAATAAAACCATCCTGATGGTTGTTTTCAACTCTAAATTATTATGATCTTAAAAAAAAGTCTTTTCAAAGTTCATTTAGTGATTTCTGGATCTTTTAACCTCAGCTCGTGGTCTGCTTAATTGGATAGTTTGCTCAGTTGTTATGAATACATCTCATTATGAAGTATCTTGAGAAGAGAGAGATTGAATCTGGAGTCTAATCAATGCGTAGAATTGGAATACCATCTGACCAGTATTCTGTTTTTAAGAAGTTAGATCCTTGTTGTTATGGAACAAGAAGGGCTTTCCCAGTACGACATTACACAGTCCATTTATCATGTGTGGTGCAGCCTGAAAAGTTCTGTAACCGAATCTTGTTTACAGGAAAGTGAAGGAAAGCCCAGTAATGACCAGAGTGATAACAGATGGGTGGGCATCTGCAGACGGGGGAACGCTTCTCGCTGGCACTTGTGACAAGAGGTGGGAAAAAATGAAATCCCTGCTGTGCTGTCGTCATCGCTGCCCCAGCTTCCATCCTGCTATTTATTCCAGTGGCAGGGCCAGGAGCCAATCATACCACTGCATTTAACTCCTCTTCAGATCACACATCTCGGCTACTCACCGACCAATCAGCACATGACCCAAGGCAGGACATGATGTAAAAAAGGAAACGCTGTCCAGTTTGACTGGAAAATGAACCAGACGGATTCTTCAGGAAAACATGGTTCACATTATCGTTTAAGTTTCCTCTCAAGAAGTCCATTCCTGTTTCTACATCGTCATCAAACTATAAAACTAGAGAGGAGAACGAGAGGTTATCATGGTTATGTAAGGTTTAACAGGAGTGAGATGGATCTAACCACCATGTCCTTCACTGTCTCGGGGGTGTGATAAAAAAATCAGCGTCAAAAAGGTGGGCAGCTACGTGTCATTTAGCATTTATTCCATCCAAGCACCACAACCATTGGGATTCAGTCGTTGGCTTTCGAGACCAGTCAATAATGACGCAGCAGAAAACATTCCATTAATACGAAACCGCAAGCAATATCCAAAGTGTTCAACTGCCAGCTACACCTCCAACTCCATCTCTCCAAACTGTGAGCACTCAAAAGTGCTAAATCACTGCTGCTGTGTTTTCATTTAACGCAGCTCCACTGTCAGCTCAGGGGTGCAGGGGTCAGAGCGTTGATGGACAGCTGGTCAGCGCCTGACACTTACTGCAAAGCCAACAGTTTGACTTGGAAGGAAAACGAGTGATGGATGGCATCTAAAGGCAGGGTTTTTATCTTTTTAGAATCACATCCTGAGCATCATTCTTGTTGATTATCCTGACTCAGCTACGACTCAAATTTACTTCTGGCGGAGGAGTTTATTCCTCACCCGCCTCCTCCTCTCTGACTGGAAGTGCCCCTCTCTCTACATTTTTCCCCCCATGTGGAGAGGTTTCATTGGTTAATCTGGCCAACTCCCAGCGCTGTATTGATGGGACCTGCAGATGCCTCCTCCCTCCCCCTATTAGATTTATGTGCCCGCTCGATTGGCCATCAATCACAGAACATGCTCAGTGGGCTCTGAGATCCGGCAAGAAAGCAAAGAGCAGACCAATTCATTACAGAGGCTTTTGGTTCTCCCAGTCAACCCCACCCACATGACTGATTAGAAGAGCATCAACAGGACTGATAAGGTGGTATTGGTTAGCTGTGCCTGATTCATGAAATCTTGGCACCGTTTGGGGGAAAAATATATCTGGTAAAGTAAACGATTGATAAAGTGAAGTGGCAACCATGCAATTACATAACCGCAACTTGTGAAGTTTTAAGAGCTCTAACATAAAATCTCTGGCAAGACCTTTAGCTCGAGGGATGTTTATTTGCTTGGGAAGAGCTCTCTCTCTTTCTGCAGTTGTATTTGTATTTTAAGCCAAAAAATCTGACTTCAAACGCATTAAGCTAAAGAGAAAAGTGTGTTTCATTTTCGAGCAGACAGCGAATGACGGGAGAAATAAAGAACCTGCTGTCCCTCGTGGTAAGATACACCTGTGTGCCTAAATGAAGTCGGTTTTTACAAACGGAGTGATATTTTTCTTTCTGATAACCACACTCGCTCGCTCTCAGAGGCATTTTATCAACAACAGGTCAGCCAGTTTCAGCTAGGAGCAGGGTGCGGACGGAATCATTTTAGATACTTCCACTGTTCCTTTTTGAGCTCTAGAGGTGCAAATGATTTGCCAGGCAAATGGTTGCCAAACTCAAAAAAAACAGGCCCTTGACATCACTTTGTTTGCTTGTTTGTTTGTATCGTGTGTTGGGTTGACTGTGAGCCCTGGGAAGATTAGTTGGCATGGAACGAATGGGGTCCTAATAATAAACAACACACCAGGCATGCAAACTGTCAAGCTGCCCCCCCCCCCTAACCCGCCTGCCCGCCCTCAACTATCCTGATTGTGCAGGATGCAAGGCATGGAAGCAGCTCCTGAGGAAAATAGTAAACAAAAGCATCCTAATATCTGAGATCAAGGAAACACAGGTGAATAAAAGACAGCCATTGCTCCCTTGTGTAATACGCTCACACCAGCAGCACTGCAGTACAAAGCTCTGTTATGGCATTTCATCATGAGAGGAATTACAAAACAGCATGCACCAGCACCATCACTCTTTCCTTCCCATTTCCATTTCCTGTGGTTTGCCCATCGCCACCACCCCATCCACAACATGCCCCCACAGCCAAGTCAGATACTGTCTGTTGTCCAGGGGAAAAGTGCTGACTCACAGCACAAAGGCAAGCCTATTTTGCTGCGTGGGCAACGTAGCGCCGCATAGGGCACCACTAGGTGCCAAGTGAACCCGCACCCAGCCATTTCATATCCAGCTACATCCCTGAATTGACCTGACCAAAATCAGTGTCACAGAGTTTTGAAACATGAAAACTGTACTAACATTGGAAATATAGTGTATTGCATCACTTGCTGTTGTTACAGGTTATAATTTTTGTATTTGTTTTAAAACCTTTCTTTTTAATCGAGGAAAAAGCCCGTTGAGATGAATAATTGCTTTTTTAAGAGTGCCCTTGTGAAGACAGGCTGCAGGCACTGTTTTTCATTTTATACATGAAACGAAACGCAAATGTTCCTCTTTAGTCGCTTAGAATGGTGTTAAACCAGCCAAATGTTTTCTGTTCATCCTTTGAATTGTGTGCACCCCTCAAAACAACATTTTAAAGGCGCTTTAAAGCTCCGTTATGAAATATTGTTTAAAACATCGGAGACACAAAAGCAAAGCTCCTCTAAACTGTGTTATTAAAGGTTACACAACCAGTCCCACAAAGAATCACCCCTCCAGTCTGTAGCTCTGTGAAACATTCTGTCACAGCTTATTTTGTGGTTTTCTGCTTGATTTCCATTTCTCTCACAATACCCCCAACACAAACTTTAATATGTGTATTCTTTTTGGCCTCGTGCACAACGGACAAGGAGAAGAAGTCAGCGAATGACAAGTACAGAGAGTTAGAAAGCAGGAAAAAACCCCGGACCCTTTTTAATTGAAATTATGCAACAGCCCCATAATAAAGTCTGGCCTTCATTGCGCTTTTGTACTTACACATTCAATCCTCAACGTGGTTAATATTGGTGTCCCAGTGTGTGAATTCACATTGAGACACGGCGTGAAAAACAAACAGCAAAAGCTCCACATTGTCATGATTTGGTCTGTTTTAGTTTGTAGTTCAGAGTTTAGAGTTCTTTACATGGTTTTAGTTCTCATTCTTCCCTGGTGTTGTTTCCCTTGTGTCTTATCTTGATGTTTCCTAGTTTGGGTTTAAGTGTTGTCTTATTTAGTAATTTCTGATCTTGGTGTTTCCCTTGTGTGTTTTCTAGTTTAATATTTTGTAACTTCGTATCCTAGTGTTTCGTTACGTTCTAGTCATATTCTTGAGTTCTGTGTCTTCAGTGTTTCATGATTTAGTTTGTAGTCTCCTCAGTGTTTCTTGTATGTTACTCCTGCCTGTTTCCCTCTTTGTCTTGATTGCCCTGATTGTCCTCACCTGTGTCTTGTTAGTCTCACCTGTGTTTGATTACCCTTGTCTATTTAATCTCTGTGTTCCTTCCCTCGTGTTGTCAGTTCATTGTTGTATCTCAGTTTTCCTAGTCAATCTTCCTCTGTGTTTTTGTGCCCTCTGTGGTTTTTTCAGTTTGAAGAGTTTTCATAGGAAGTTTGTTTTGCCTTGTGCCTTTTTTTAGTTAAAATAAATCATTTTTTGTTATTCTGCATTTGGGTCCTTCTCATTCCAGTCTTGACAGACTCCTGACACACATAAACACACACACTGAGACATGCACACACACACACACACACACACACTGCTGGTCTGTCTTTTACGATTTCGACATAAGTTTATGACATTAACATATTGGAACATCCTGCTGCTTCCCTTAAATTAAACATGAATTATTCCTTCTCCTTACCTTTGTTGTTGTAGACATCTAGGTAGTTGGGTGCTGAGAAGATGGTGATAAGAGATGGGAAGCCAGTGGTCTGACTCTTTCTGTACATGCGGTATCTGGTAAATATCCAAAAAGAAATGCAAGCATTAGTAAACATTACAACATTACATTCATACATTAATCATTGGTGTTCGGCCCTCGGGATATGATTAGCAGTGACAGTTTTTATGGCCTCTTGTTTTTTCACTATGGCTGTTTGTCTTGTGAGCGGATTCATCAGCAAGGGGAGCAACTGCAGGCAGCCTCAGGAGAGTAAATTCCTGTTACAGGTGAAACATGCCCTCCAGAGTCATCTCACTGATCCACCTCCATATTCAAATTAAACTACTGTGATTTCACTGTGAGCTGCTGTGCTGAGTTTGGTGGTTTGGATGCTTGGAATGAAACAAGAGCTTTCGGTAAAAAGTATTGACTCAGATGATTTATTTGCCACACCACACCTTGCAGCAACTATTTGTGGAAATTCAGAAAAAAAAAGGGAAAAAAAAGGAAAGGAAACACAGACGAAACTCTGTAACATTATTACTTGTGTGGTTCAAGGCGGCTTGGGGCAGCAACCTCATCTGAGACGTGGGGAGGTGTCCCATGTGACCACGCTGTGGGAGTGCAGTGATAAACAACTGTATGCTATGCATCCCACCGCCTCGACCTCCCTTAGAGGGTGATCAGCCTGACAGATCCAGCAACCTGCCCTTAAAATAAAAATATGTTTTCAAAGAAGCTTTGCAACGCCTCTGTTGAAGATCCAGAAATCCCTGTTTGTTCCTGATGAATACAAGATGAGTTAGGTCGTTTTAGAGAACTACATGTGCTTGAATGTGAAGTTAACAATATAAACTAAATATGAACTTTTAAACAATAATTCTGCACAAAAATCAGACTTGTCACATCGCATCTGGCCGACCAACTCCACCACACTGGATTCATTTTCTTTAACCCGCCTTCTCTCAAAGTTCAGCACGCACTGAGCCTGCTCTCCAGACAGGCTCAACACAGCCCAGGGTGCACCGGGCGGGGGGGGAGGGCTCTTTATTTAATACCTGGGTCTGAATCACTGTGCCGTGTGACAATGTGATGGGAGAAGACGAAAGGCCACAACACTCACCCAGCATCCTGCGCTTCATGGGCCCGGATGATAGATAATAAGTTATTGTGTTGTAGAAAGTCACAGACTGCAGGGTAGCTGTCGAATGAACGAGACAAACATTTGGTTTAGTCACACATCAAGAAAAAGTCGCAGTAAAATCAAGAACAATCAATGGAAATAACTAAATAAGTCATGGCTATTATTGATCGTGTTCAGAAAAACATCCGGATCTACAGTACTGAGTTCAAGCTAAATGTCTACATAAGCTGGTTCATACATGGAAGGTGGGGGGGCGGGGGCTGTTCAAAGTAGTGTCTGTAAAAGGAGGCTCTAACATCCTGATGTGAACAACAGATCCTCAAATGTCTAAATAGGCAGCGTTTTTGTCAGCAAAGCTTTAATGACTCATTCTGTAGATAATAACACACAATATGCTAAACTTTGAAACACACTTCCATACCCAAAGAGGAGTAGGTGTGATGCTCCTTAAGTGGTGGACTTTTTTAAAAGAATGAAACTAAAAAAACAAAAAGAGTCAAGTATGACACATGATTCACAGCAGACTGTTTCTTCAAGAAGAAGAGAAAGTGTGTTTTATGCTCACGCTGATCTATTCAGTCTGTGTGCACAGAGACCAGAAAACCTCACAGCCAATTATCAAACGACAGTACTCCAGCTTTCCTGGTGCAACATTTAACTCCTCACACCAGCTTTCACTAGAAATGTTTCTTTGCTCATCACGAGAAAGAGAGAAGAAAAGCCAGGAGGAAAAAACGTATTCTTAAAGAAAATGTTTTTGGAGATTCGAACAGTTGTTAATAAAACAGCAATAATGAATTGCCCCCCCCCCCGGGGACAAGTAAATGAATATTTTTGAGCACCGCCTCGAACAAACTGGATTTAAATGGGTCATTAGAAATGTGTACGTCAAACTTTTGTCATGGTGATTAGTTTAATCAGTGGACATATCATCTGGTATGCTATCAGGTAAACAAAAAAACGGCGCAATCAGAGTCTATAAACAAACACAAATAAAAAAACTAGACAGCCGTTGTGGTTCACTGAAGAAGTACACTGTGCTTGTACAAAATACAGGTAATGGTTTGGTATAAAGTTCTGTAATGAAAGCTAAACACCCCTGCAGAAATCAGTGCATGACAATAAAACAACACCCACATGCAGCAATCACAACCAAACTTGCATTTCGGCTTCTGATAAATAAGAGGAAACTTTTTTTCCTCCTGCAAATGCTGCACGACAAAAAAACAACTTCTTTTTCTTTTTCTCTCCAATAAACACAAAACCCTGTTGAGGTTTGTGGACGACTGGGCCGAGCTGATATGGAGTTTGAGTCAAGATTGATACAGGGAACATTCTTATGGCAGCTTTATTGCTTCTCTTAATGCAAAGTGCTTGGAGCAGGCTTGTAATAAAGTGTTATATAAGCAAATTAACTTGGCTTGTTTTTTTTCTGTATGCAGGCTTATCTGAGAGCATGTTTGCTGCAGAGCTAAATTATCTTCAATTCAAATAGTGTGAAACCCTTCATGGGAGACTGAAATTGAAGAAGCCAGGATTGGTTCATTAACAACTCTAGTTGGTGCAGACATGACACACACATGCAGTCACACGACAAACATCTGGTGGAAGGGGCGTAAAAAAAATAAAAAAGGGGGAGAAGAAATTAAAAATGCAATGAGTTGGGTTTTTTTTTCAGAAGGGGTTTAAAAATGAGGAATAGATGGTTTATTTCTCACTTGATTTCCTGCAGCAGATGCAGACACATGCCATATGGAGCTTGAGATATATTATGGCCTAGTTTGTTTTTTGGGCAATTTTGCATTTGGAGTTGAGAGCATCTCCCATCTGTCCGACCAGAGGGCATGGATGTTAATGAGCTCCTCGGACAACATGAAAAGTGTCGCAAGATATGCCTTCATCATGTGCAATCTAAGCAGCGTTTTGTGCGTGAAAAATTAAGCTTTTAAGGTTCTCATCAATAATTTGGGTTTACACTGATGAAAGAAAGATGTTAAGAAAATCACTCCAGGCTGCTGAGTGGGGGCCAAAAAGAAAGCGACTATACTCAAAACATTTGCAATTTCATGCCTGACTTGTGTTTGTAAAAGTGTTACAAGCGTGCCCACGGCGCTGGGGGAAATTATTGGTTGCTGCAAGACAGCAGCAACAAAGAAGCTGATGTTTTTAAAGGGAGGGGTGTTGAGGAATGGCTCTCTCTCAGTCTGGCTTGAACCGTCTCATAAATCCTGAATGCCAGTGTGATGCCAATTAGCGAGCATCCCCCCCGGGCAGACGAAGTGGAGGACACTGATGAAAACAAGACTCCGGAGGAATTCGGACCAAATGACAGAAGGTTAAGCAGGATGCTGGTGCAGTACAAACATGTGACAGTCAAATACGTCATTTGAGGTCGTAATGTGACCGCATTATGAGCATTTCTGTTTGGTCTCACTTCAGTAAAATGACAACATCAGAAAGATTCTTTTAACCCAGAGCAAATTGTTGATCTGCAGTGTAATGGATCACAAACATTTACAGAATAGTAAAGGCAATCGGGCAGAAGATGCCGTCACAAATCCGCAACGACGGCAGTACAGGGAGTTCATTTCCAAGCACAGCCATTAAAATACTATTAAGTCCGTAGTTATGAAACACCTGTTATTAAAGAAGGAAAATGCACATCAGGAAACTCAGGACGTCTTTGACTATTTCTGCTGGCTCGCCTGAGGCGCGCCGGGGCCAAGCAAGCGTCGCTTAGGCCGTAATGAGCGGAGGGAGCGCCGAGCGCTCTCACAGACAGGACTGTGCCTCGCGGTAATGTGCCACTTCATTACATTCTGTGACAGTGTGAGCTGCCTGCTCCGAGCACTTCCTCCGTTTGTTCAGTTACTCAGCTCAATAGAAGGCAATGAGGGTTACATAAACACTGGTGACAGGCTAAGGAGGAGGACTTTTGGACTACTTTAATGCACGCTATGTTCTTACAACTCTTAATCTCCCACTCACAGACGAGGAATTGCAGTGCTTAAAAACGAAAAGGGATGGAAATTTGGCAGAAGGGTTTCTCAATTTATCAACAATTTGACATGATGATGGTCGTTTTGTACCTTTATTCTTTTACAACATTTGTTTATGATTACTGAAGAACTACCCGCTTCAATGTCTTTGACAGAGAGGACAGCCAAACTAATCAGAGGACGATTTATTTATTCCAAGAGTGGACAAAACACAAAATTAGAGGCACGCTTTCAAATACAGATACTTTCAATTTTCTAGTTCCATACTCCAATATAAAACATATTGAGTTACTATGAGGTCAAACATTGCAGCAGTATTTAATGGGAGACAGAAATAAAAGCTGTCACCTGGAATCCTTAATGCAAGTTTGCTAAAGCAGTAAAACCTCCTGTTGCCCCTTATCATAAGACATCAAAATACTCACCTGTAGAAGTAGGAGCAGCCTCGCACTGTGTTGTGTGTGAAATGCTCTTGGCTCTTCTCGTTCCCAAAGTCCTCCAGGGGGTCGGACCACAGCAGATCGCACATTGGTCCGTATGCTGGAGGCTCTTTGAATCTGTCTAGCTGTGGAAGGAAAAGTAGGACTCTTGTCAGCCTCTTTGAGTGGAAAAAATGCACTTACAGCTGGCATGCTATTGCAGAGAAAATATTTTTTACTTCTTCTTTGAGAGCCACGTCAGAGGCTGCTACTGCCATTATCAATATTACCATTTTGTTACTGTGACTTACATTTATGCTGAAGTAATTTTATATGTAATTAAAGCTGAAAAGGTATACAGTGTGGATGACGTGTCAAAGGAAGGCGCTCATCTTTCCGTGTTTAAAAGGACTCTTTTTGAGACACATAAAAACTCCGGCTGTCATTCTTAAGGAGTGATGAACATAAATAACTCTGCTTTCAGCCAAGTATAGCTCTTTCTCGAACAAAAGCTTGTGGATTACAGGAGGGATAGCATGATGGACACTTCAATGGAGCAAATTCTATTATGCATGCCCTCTGATTGCAGCCACAAAATCCATTTGGAGTTATTGAATTAGTTTGAAAGCAGGATCCAACTCTTCAACGTTTTTTAATCATAGCGAGGACCAGACCCTGTGCTTGCAATCCCTCGTGTCCAAGTCCTGAGCTGTATTTTTGATTTTGAGACAGATTTGGGAGAATCGCTTCATGCATTTGCAACTCAGGTTGTTATTTTTTTACAGCACATCACTCTACAGCGAACACAGTCTTTTCCTCATTAACTTTGAATGAATGCAGAAAATACATGAAGCAGACAGGAAGCTCCAATTTTCAACAAATGCTCTGTGCTTTTATAGCCATCATTGGGCACCTGCTGTTACATAAACACACACATACACACACAGGCTGGAGCTGCATGAAATTATAGAGAAAATGGTCTCGAATCAGACACATACTTTCCTGATGTCGTCAAGATTTGTGATTTCTGGAGACAGTCCTCCGTGTACACACAGGAACTGCTGGTTCATAAGTGCAGCCAGGGGAAGGCAGTCGAAGGCGTCCATACATGCGTCATACACCCTCTCTGAATACTTAATTCTACCTGTCATGGGGGGAAACAGGGCAGGGAAAAGGAGAGCACGCCAAGTCAAACACCACAGCTTTCATACATTGGGGCAGTGTGCTAGACTGGGACGGAAAAGGCTCTAAAAAGGGCCAAAAAACTTCCCAAACACACTTTAAAAGCAGCACAATTTCACAGCGCTTTTGTGTTTTTTTTCCACCACTCTGTCTGAGTCCAACAGAAATAGTTCTGACGTGTGTAAATATCAAGACGGACAAGAAAGAAAATCGGACTAAATCCTTTTTCGAGGCCAGAGGGCACTTTTAAGTGAGCTTTTTGAGGTCGGTGGTAGAATAAACATCTTTTAGAAAGAATAACTGGCTCTGTGCAGAGATTCACAAACCACACTGCTTAGACTCAATGTAGATCAAAGGTAAGAAAATGAAGTGTAAAAGCATTACTTACATTCCTGCTTAAATGTGAAATACTCTGTTAAATGTCTACATTCATGATTCCCACGCAGCAAAAACAGTGTTTTGGGGTAAAGGATCTTTAAGGCCCACAAGTACAGCACACACTGAAACAAAGAAGAACACAAAAAAAGGCATTGGGGAATGGTTAGTGTGTCATCTGGAAATAACACTCAAAAACACAAACCATCAAGGCAGACTTTGTCAATTTCACAGAGTCAAAGAAGACACGCAGTTCTGCTTATAATGAAACATTTATGCACTACATTTTGTGGCACATTTCAGGCTCGCTGGGAGAGATGACAAACCTCCTGAGGAGCCATCAGAAGACAGGCACGGCACACTCCATTAAAATATGTTTTATTAATAAAAGTATAATGTTCCAGACGATGAGGTGGCAGCGAATATATAGAGAAGTAAATTCCAACCAGCGTCCTAGATTAAAACACACATTTTTTTCTTCATATTAAAAATCTGTCTCTACATAACCCTAAGCTACAGCGTGACATTTGCTATCCGGGCTACATTTGAAGTTATTACAAAAGCCTATTACTGCTCCAATATCAGCAGCCTGATTTGATCTACGCTCAAAGAGAGCTATTAATAAACACAGCTTCTGTTTGGCACATGGTGTGTGTCATACTTGATCAGGCCCTCGTGAGGACAACTTAATAAATAAATAAATACACAGACTTACTTCAATACTGAAATACCCTCTGTCAACGTAGTCCCCCAGGAAAAGGTAGCGCGTAGATGCTGGTGATCCTCCTACTTCAAACAGCTTCATCAGGTCAAAGAACTGCCCATGGATGTCTCCGCACACTGCAACCAGGCAGAAAGAGGAAAGAAAAAAACACATCAGAAAAAACGGCTATTTATAGAGCGGAGAAACTTTAGATAAAATCCGTTTTAACACAGTGACAGGATATTTGCTTATTTCCATTTCAGATGTGAAGTGCTCGGAAAAATTTATGTTTAACCAGCAAAGCTTCAATATAGGACCGTACAGAATGTCACACATATATGTAGGATACAATACGACAAAGAACCTGAGCTCTTCCTGACCAACGTTTGCACCAGAACGAGGAGAGAATGGAGAAATAAAATGAACGTCATAATTGAAATCACACGTCAAACTGTGAAGACTTCTTTGCACACTATTTTCTTCCAGAAAGCAGATGTCCAATATGGAGACGGATAACAAGGACTGGCTTGAGTCTGCCTTTTTGTGCCTCGCCTTTCCACCACATCCTCTCTTTCAGCCTCTTTATAACCTTGAGGTGTTTCAACTGGCTAGTAAGACCTCATTTGAACACACCTTTCCCTGCCAAACGCACTAAAAGTTCATTGGCTGAAACCACTAAACAGCTCTCGGTTGTATCCCTTTCTTAACATGCCACGTTAAACGTGATGCAAATCTGGCTTGTCGGAGCAATTACTAACAGATAATTGCTACGAGAATTCGCACATCATCCTGAAAGTACTGACTCTACTTCTCAGCTTGAATTCCCAGGAATCTCAGTAACTGTCAGCGCAGAGGACTCCACTATATATCGCTTGTTTCAATCAAGTGTCTTATCCACTCTGTGCAAATACTAACAACCCAGCAGCCAGCTGTTAAATAGCGTCAAGGGAGAGTTCTGGTATTAAAAACCCCTTCCCATCAGAAATCAGGAACCACAAATCACTCAACATGGATCGCTTTCCCATCTCCCAACGTGACCCTTTACTGTATTACTCTCTAGGGAGACGAGGGGAGCAAAGGCCAAAGGAGATTTGCTGCTTAGCCGCCATTGGCTGACAGGATGCATGTTGTGGGGGGGGGGGGGGTCTGATTTAAAAGCCTTCTGTCACTTTAGTAGATACTTCAAAGGTCGGTTCAATGGGTCAGCTACACCTGAACTTTTCATTTATTATTGATAAACATCCTCATTGGTTTTTTACCCGACTGGTGGATCTATTTTAGGACCACAAAGACGTTCTCTGAGCTTTCATCAAACCTCAAATGGATTTTGTTTTATCAAAAAGTATTTTTGAAAAGCAATACTTTATGACATGGTCGTTGTCATATTTCAAAGTACACTAGGTTTAATGGGAGGACTAATCCAGGTAAAGAGCTCTAGGTTATCAATGAATCTACTGTTAAACTTTGAATCTGTAGAAAAACACTGTTCAGAGAATGATACAGAAAGAAGAAGAACGTTTTATCAACATGATAACAGCTATTGGGAGTTTTTTTATTGGTGGCATGAGGTTTGAAGAAAGTCTGTTTGTCTTTAGTCTTCACAAACACACCAATAAAAACATTCAGACACTTAAATAAAGTCTTTCCAGGAAATGGGAGCAGATTCAGCGTTTAACTGTCGCAGTTTTTCTAGAAGATTAAGCTAACCTACTCGAAAACAAGAGAACACAATTGTTATAATACATTCAATTTGGTAATAATGAACACACACAAAAAAAATGAAAAGATGTTGCGTTTAAGTGGCAGAAACAGCTTTAATCATCTTAAAGGGGACATATTATGAAAATCCACTTGTACAGTGTTTTTGAACATACAGTATATTTGGGTAACCTGAG
Organism: Tautogolabrus adspersus; assembly: GCA_020745685.1. Lineage (NCBI taxonomy): Eukaryota > Metazoa > Chordata > Actinopteri > Labriformes > Labridae > Tautogolabrus > Tautogolabrus adspersus. Next base: position 13,002,685 of record CM036556.1, on the reverse strand, counting down.
TGTCTATCGACCCACAACATTTTAAATAAATCCATCCAGTCCTTTGTTTGTGGTCTGCATAAGTCTTACCACACAGAGAAAAATGCTCCGTTTCAAATTTTCTCAACTTGTGACATCACAAGTTGGATTCTGGTAAAAAAATACCACCTCCTCTCCCCTGGTTTCTCCACCCATGGACTCTACCCCCAGCCTAGAGCAAAACTTTTGCACAGAGGAGTGATGTCTACTGGGAAAACTCAGGGGGGGCTCATTGCATTTAAAGAGACACACACACCAAAACGGAGCGCTCAGAGAGAGCTGCTTTATACAGGGTCACAAACCTCCTCTGGTGCTTGATTCATGTTATATTTTGACCAAAGCACAGCACAGATGTTTCATTAAGACCACAGGGGACTGTTTGAAAAGGTGGAGAAGGGGGGATAATATGGCCTCTTTAATGCATTTGCAGCAGTGAAGCTGTAAAAACTGTTGAAGCAGGGACCAATAAGCATGAATGAGTCGTCACTACTTTTGAAATGCTATGAATGTTTTGTTAACGGATTGTGAGGCTGATGATGCTACTTGGTTTAATTCGAGTTAAGCCCCAGTTTCAGCCTTTTTTGGGCGATGTTGTTTTTCACCTGGGCTTGAATCCACAGACTCAGAATGGATGGGCAGAAAAAAACTCAATGATTGTAAGGTTGGTAGTACCAGTTGGTAACCACTGATATACTTTATATCAAACCAATATAAAGGATCAAACATTAGATTAAAGGTGGATTATTAAACCACATCCTCTTATAAAATCATCTGGAAGCTTTATTAAACCAACAACACAAGTCAACAATCATTTTAGACTATCACAGTGACGACAATGATGAGCAAGGAATGGGTTTCTGATGTCGAGTCAAGCAATCAGCTAATGAAGTGATTAAAAACGGGGTAAATAGATTGAAATCTAATCTTTTCACAAGACTGTTTGTTGATTTATGTACTGTATCTAGCACGGAGAATCACAATAAGAGCCTGTGAAAAAGTCTTTCAGAGAGATACCCAATTAGTGGGAGCTGGAGGACAGCGTTGGAGAGCAATTATCTCAAGTTACGAGCCTCTTTAGACAGCTCGGAGAATCAGCTCTCCTTGACTGTATCGTAAACCTCCGCTTTACCGTTTGTCTTTTATTAAACCCACACTGTGTAAGTGTTTAAACCCACAGTGGGGACTAACTTCAAAAAGAAGCCCTGTTATATGTGTCCAATTTCTAAAGATGTCCTTACTCCCCTGATGCCATCAAGCCAGCACTACAAACACGGTAGTGGTGGCTTATTTTAGGTGGCTTGTGCTGTTCCTAAAAATGGATTACCGGTAATTGGAACAAAATTGGCTGAATCATTTTTTTTTGAATCTAGCTTTTTAAAATAATATTCTCATTTGTTGGCATTTTCATTCACTTTTTCATAATAGAAAATGGACTGCACATTTTGACGTGTTGGATATTTGTCAACATATTTCTGGTATCTATTGCTTTTTTTTTTAACAACACAACTAGTCCAATCCAAGAGCTTCATTTTTGCTTCATGGAGCAGGGTGCATGATGCTAACCCTCGTCATCGCTATGGAAACATTCTTTCAACAAAGGCAGCTTCTATCACTGAGAGAAGAAAAAACAAATCCAAGCTGCTGCTGACCTGATAAAGGACCTTCTGGGAGTATCACCAATGGCAACAATGCGATGTATCTATTGTGTTGAAATAAACAGATGGACGCAACAGGCAGGCATCTCCTCAGTAAAGCAGCTTTTTTTTTTTCCTGCAAACCTTAAAGTTTAACTGTGAAATACAATTCTACAATTCACTTAGCAGACGCTTTTATCCAAAGCGACGTACATCAGAGAAATCAGAGAATCAGAGAAATACAATACTATCTGACAGGATGACCACCAAGAGTGCAATTATTGTGAAAATCTATGCAGCGGCTGTATTGGTACCACCACAGAGAGCTTTTTCATACCACACTTTTTCACAGGGGAATTAACAATACTTTCATTTTTTCAGAGGCCAGCTCTGCAGGAGGGAGTAAGTGGCTGCGATTTCACCTGAAGCGCCTGTCAAACACACTGTGTGTGGGAGGACTGCACCTCCAGCTGACCTTTTGGAAAGCAGTCACTTGCTGGCAGAGAAAACAGCGGGGTGACACGACAACAGTGAGAGTTAAACTCTGGCCGATGTTATGGTCACTGGGAATTGTGGACAACTTTTCTGCATGAGTGTGGACATCGCCCGCCAAAGCATATTTAACGCAACTGCTTTAGAGCAGCCCACTCCACCAGCTCGGGGTTTTGCTTCATCACAGCGGGAGCACAATCCACCCATCGCTCAGCTCCAGCACACCTACAGACATGCTTTGCTTCCCTCCCTCTTGTCACACAACACACAAAAAACGAGGTGAGAAGCAGAGCCCACATAAGAAGAGCAGGTGGGAGTACATTATCTGGAGTGAGAAACAATTCGTTCTGGCCATCTCCTGCCTGTGCGCTAAAGTGATCTCCCTGAGTAGCAGCATATCAACGGGCAGCAGCTATCGAGTGGGTGGTGGGCATTACACAACCTGGCTTCAGAACCTACACAGGCCACTCCAAAGGCCGGGCTCATTGAGCGAGAGAAATGCACGGTGAGGCAGAATGTGCCAGATAATGTTTTGATTGAGACGGGTTGATAACAATCTTCCCCCCAGGTTTTATGATGGCACCGACTCTCGGAAAAGCCTACATCCTGCAGAGTGTGCATTTATGCAAAGGCGGAGGTGGAGCTTGCAATCTGTCATGACCATCAAGCTGTTTGTGACGTTTTAAAAGCTGCAATTGCTGGTGCAGCTGCAGCAATAAATGTCACAGCGTCTGACTTAGATTTAACTTCAAATTACTGCGTTGGTGTAAGCCACAGGTTTGAACTGTGACTCTTTTATAGCAAAGGAAGGGTTATTGATGAATCAAGCACAAGCTTTTAGACTGTCACTCGAGTAGCCCTGTGCAGTTCTGTCGTTGGATAATTTCATTTTTACAGCAAAATGAATTGGCATGGTCTACTCTGCTAAAGAGCTGTGCACTGTCTTTAAACTTGATTGTCACTCTAAAGGGAAAAACTATAAATATGTGGTTTACTGAACAAGAGTTGTTCAAAATACATTTTCTTGTCAGTTTTCATTCTGACATTGCTGTGTCCAATTCATCTGCCTACTCATTTTAAGACTGTTGCATAACAACCTAGTGGAAAGGTTTAATGGCCTTGAATGTTGCACAGAACAAACACACTTCACATCAAACGTATAAAACTAAAGTTCAAATCAAGGTCCCGGTGTGACCAAAGATTTAAACAGGAAATTCCGCATTCTCATTTCCTGACGGAGAAAAAAATCACTATTTATTAACATAATATCAAGTATTTTGAAATGCAACAGCTCAAAAGACGAGGTTGTAAACGTCATTCAGATTCTACCGGTTCCCTGAGCATGCTTCATTGTATTTTGGTATGTGACAGACAGTCCAAGCTCCAATGGGGTCGAGCCCCTGCACTGTTGACAGATGTATGAACAGTGTCAAATCTCGCTGTTGCCTGGTGATGCCGATGTAGGAGCTCTATTGATGGGAGACTTGTGCGAAGGCCATGGGAGCAGCTTGTACTCAGTGGCCTAATCCTGCTCCATTCGTCTCTCACACACACATATGCACACCCCTCCCTCCACGAAAACCCCCACCTGCCATCTGGCCCAACCAGGAAGTGACTGCGTGACTGTGAGAAGAAGAAGGCAAGAGAGAGAGATAGGTGACGCGTCATGGCGCTTTACATCTATGATAAATATTTACTTACTAATCTGCTGACTATAGGTGCCATGTTGGAATGGAGGGTGTGCTAACAGGGGGGAGATTAAGAGAGGAACGACACAGACAGATAGGGGGAAAAAAAAACAAAAAAAAACATGGCAGATAGAAGAGAGAGGAGTGCCGAGAAAAACAAAGAAATGTTTAGAGAGAATGTTGCATGAGTTCGGGGGCATACATGCGAGGCAGACACAGCAGGATCACGAGCACGCGCAACAGAGAAATCCTTGTTGAAAAGGGCCGGTGAGTGGGAGAGGGGTTGAGACAGGGGTGTTGAGTGGGAGGGAAAGATGTGCTTCATTGCCACGAGGACAAACACATACACATATACACACACTATACGCACACAGCTCCTGAGGATCCTGGGGCCTGCACGTAAAACAGGAGCTGTCCACTGTTTTTAAGTACACTTAACAAAGCCAGGATGTAAACTGGCCGGTATCTCAAATAGAGCCATGTTGGCTTGTGACAGTGCTTCTTCAATATAGCAATAAGTCACCGTCAGATATTAGATCCCGCCCTCGTCAACCAGTGCAGGCATATCTGAAGCGCATTTTAAAAAAGCATCTTATAAAATAAGCACCGTCACTTTAAGGGTTAAGCATTAGGACAGCCTCTGAGAAAGATTACAGCTTTTCTTTATTGAGTATTTGTGTGGAAGTTTGACAAACAGCTCATCATCTCTCTGTGGAAATGAACTTATTCCGCCATGTTTGCTTTAACCAGAAAAATCTATACAATTTGGTCTGGGTTGGAGACTGGGCCGGAGATAGAATATCATTTGTTTGGATTGTCTAGTGTAAGGCTACGAGTTCCGATTTCATCCATCTACATTGCATTCACAATGACACTCAGAAGACCTTTCATAGAGCCATGCACGTATGTGTAAACATGGCTAAATAACTCAAATCTACCAAATGTTTAACAGGATTACTCTTAATCTCCTGGTTATGTGCCAGCAAACAAAAAGACAGAGGCAGCGAATAAAGCTCATGATCGTCCAACCTGTTTGCATCTTTTTTCTGTGAAGCTCTGTAACACTCAGAATATCACTAACAAGATGTATTCACTTTTGAATGGCTTTATTAGGCATATTAGAACCCCTGTTTGGTTTCAAAAGGACCACGCATTCATGAATTTAAGTACGGTAACTACAACGCCAGCCGGGCCTCTCCATAATATAAGAACGATCTCATATTGGTAAAAATGATTGGTTGCCATAGATCCTCTGAGTGGGCCTCTGCTTCTGATTACACAAACATCAAAGACGCCTCATCAGAAAGTCTAATGGAGGAACAGGGCACTTGACCAGGAAGAAAGACAACAATGGATGCTCTGGATCTGTGCATATGCATCAGTGAGCCTCCTTCTACAGAGTGTTCCTCCACAGAAGCAGCCGTGAATGAGCCTGAACTTCCTCTCCAGGGCGCATTTCACATAGAATGAGTCCTCCATAGTAAAAATTAGCATCAGGAAACAATAGACAGAAAATGTATCAGCTTTAGTGCTGTCCCCCCCCCAATGGTTAGTAGCTACAATCAAGGGGGAAACTAGTCTTATTAGCTTTACTTCTTACCATCAGCTAAGTTTTAAAACAGCATGAAGCAGACAACAGAGTTTCATTAAGCTTGTTCATATTTTTCAAAAAACATAAACTGCTATGGCTAGCTACATGGCCAAAATGCAGCCTGGGGACACCATGAGTCACTTAATTAAGAAAATGAATTTGTCACATGGCTGAAACATTGCAGCCCTGTATTAAAAGTCGCTTTTCATATCCAACACTAAATCTAACCTTCTTGTTTCTGCAAGTTGTCGATTCCAGCTGCAGTCTTGATAACGACTGACTGCTAACGGAGGGAGTTATTTTTCCGTTTTACCATGTCTGCATACAATCACTGTATTTTTCTCATGGAGTGGATTGTAAGCTTGATTTATTTTAGGTAAAAAACAATCTGCTTTGACTCTGTGCATTGCCTGTCAGCACCTGTGTCCGATCGGACTTAAAGCAGCCTGTTTGCAGTTACTGACATTGTTGCCTCCTCTCTAGATCCTTGCTTGTGTTGTACTAACTCTCTGATGTAAGTCGCTTTGGATAAAAGCGTCTGCTAAATGAATTGTAGAATGTTTCTCTTAACTGTTGATTTGGGAGTTGACATTAGACTAAGTTTATGGACGTGTCATCATAACGTGACAGCTGTCAGTCTGAAGGATGAAAAAGCAAAAACATGGAGAGCATCAAGTGAATTGGCCCTTAAAAACTACAACCTCTGCAATTTGGCAGCAATTTGTGTTTCAACCAAATGACCAGGGACAGCCAGCAACTTTATGAGAACATTGTTAACACGTTGTTGGTCAGTGAATGATTGAGTCAGCATTCTGGTGGATCGATTAAATTGGGCTCGGCGAATAATAAAAGCCCAGATGATTGCGTATATTGAATCTCTGCTCTCCTCTACGTGACTAACTGTTCTGGCTCTACTGACAATGACTTATATCAGACTTCTGACCTGTCACAGGGGCCTCAATGTCCAGCAGGTTCTTCTCTGCGCGCAAGATAGCGCCGCCCTCTGCTATGAGCCTCAGCGCCACTGATTCCTCCACACGACCCTCCTTGGTTAGGTGAGCTTTCAGCACGTCCACCTTTGGCTTCCCCTCACTGTCGAACACCTCTTTAGCCGTCAGCCGGTGACTCGGGGGGAACGGAACAGCTGCAAGGGGTGAAAAAAAAAACATTGTTAGAGCTGTTTATTCTTTCATTATATACTCAATACACCATTCATTGATGAAAAGGCTTATGTGGAGGGATACACAGATAACGCCACATCACTGAGCAATCCACATTTAAGACATGCGAGTAGCAGATATTTTGTTCCAAGGGATCGACTCCCGCAAGAGAGGGAGTACTGTAAGTGTTCACTCCCATTCTCAGAGCCCACCTTCTGAGACAATTTAGCAGATTGCTGCTGTGATCTGTGAGTCATTTAATGTTCAGTATTTATAACAGCCCCTCGCAGTTTCTAGTTTGCTTCGACACACTCTGAAAACTGAAGCACAGAGCTGAGATAAATCTGTTGTTTTTAGCATGAAAGGCCATAACACGAGTGCTAAGTCTAAATAGCGCGAGGTAGTTTGCTATGTTTCACGTGCGATGCAAACATGAGAAGACAGCATTATGTAAACATGTGTCTTACACGTAGAAGAGCAGAGATATTATCTTAAGTCTGACATCTGCTTCCGTGTAAGTCACAGTTATTTCAGAGAATAAAATGATGTGTTTTCGCCTCGAGTCTGGAAGGCATCATGGAAATTAGACTAACCAAATCCACAACAAATCTCTGTTACTATCAATTACCATAATTAGCGGCCTAATAAGGGCTGCCTTTCACAGCATTTCAATGAGTAATTTTGGATACAAGAGATGCATTCAAAAGCCTGAATCCTGTTTGCATGCATTTTCATTTTAAACAGTGACCTTTATAACCTCATCAGTGCATTTAAAGCAGATGGAGCACATTTGCTATGCACAGCCCAATGAGTCTTTGGATAAGACTTTGAATCAAAATCCTGTTCTTGTGACCAAAGAATAGAAACCCCCCACAATGCAACTCTTTAAAATGGACCCTGTGTCGCTGCCGTTTTAGCAGCTGACATCCAACAGGTAGGAGGAAACTTAATGTTTTCAAATGAAACCATCATTATAAGGTACGTTCAGTGGCCTCCGCCTACACAAAGGCCCAGTGTGTTAATATGTCCTTTTTACTGCCCCCTGATGAGCCGTTTATACTGACAGAAAGGTACAAAAAGGACTTAATTAAAGACGACATCCTGTGGACTTTCCAGTTCAGCAGCTCTCCAGTCTTCAGAATATAAAAGCTCTTAATTAACGTCCACTTGCCGACTTTGCACATAGCATACAAGTGTGACTTACGCACTAAGCTGAAAGCAAACACTGATGTGTCGGGAGCTCTATGAGAGTATGTGTGTGTGTTGCATTAACATCCATCCTTCCCAAAGGTGACATCAGTGGTAATCAGACCTGCACTTTATCGGCGTCACGCTGTGCTGTAGGGACAGACGATATTCAGGATGTCAGTATTTAAATCTTTCTAACAGGCGTGCAGTGAAATTTCAGATTTAATGAGCTTGCAGAGTTTCAGCACGAACATCTCCTGCATTTCTCACCGATGAAATCAACAAGACGCAAAGAGCTTATTGAAATACGCTGATTGATCCAATTAGTTAACACTTACACAGCACACCTTTTATTTAATATCTCAAAGCCAACATGTGTGATTCTGGTAAGCTACAGGGAAGATTTGACAATGGTGTCAAACATCTGGAGGACATTGCTCGCAGTTTCTTCGTAGTTACTTGATAACCTTTAGAATCTTTTTTTGACCTCCTTCAAGTCTGCCCACTTAACATCCACCGTCTCGTACCAGAAACCCTGCTAAAACAATCTTTTAGAACAATATAAGCTATAAAATGACCACTAAAGGATCTGGGACATTCAGAAATCCTCATCAGAGATAGTATTACACTGGGGGGGCCCTGGTTGGCCTCTTCAAAGCACCTGCTACGCAACTCTAGCCCGAGGCCAGGGCCTTGGGGCTTTTGACTTGAACGAATACACGACTCAGTGCCCTGTGAGGTAGGAGACGTACAGCGTGAACATTCGTGTGAATACAAACTTGTTTTGGGGGCCTGGTTTACCCGAGCAGACAGTCGGATCTGTGATTTAAACATGACAGCTGGGGCAAGAGTCTGATATGTGGTTGTGTCACAATGGATCATTAAGAGTATGAACTACTTAATATAAAGTGTATCGATTAAAGTGTATCGTCATGAATAACTCCATATCCCATCAGATAAAGGCAGAGGCTATAGTAGGCTGCAGTGATTTCCTTTACCCAAATCGTTAGCCAATTAAGCTCGACTGCTCTGACAGGTCAAATCCCAAGGCAGTCTATACCACAACCGAGATGTTCTTTGATCTGAACTTTAAGAGACTAAAGCAAGTTATTTTCAACTATGTCTGCAAAAACATCTTCTTCTTATAATGAGTAAGGCAGGAGAGCCACCCTAAAGACCTGTGGTTCTCCAACTTTTATTTGACAAAGTCCACCTAGTAAAAAAAAAATCTTTTACTTTGGGGTGACTAGGACTTCTATTTTAGTTGCTGTCATATAAAAACTGGTATGAATATTCTTTGTTTTTTAATAGTATCGTATCAAAATTCAATTCTGGTATCGTCCAACAGGCTTAGTGTATCTGTGACACTTTTTGTTTGTTTGTGCAATTCTTTGCTTTTCATGTCAAATGTTGAATATCTGTCAGGACTCTCTTTGTGTCAGAGTATTATTCATTGTTAAAAGTAACATTCATTCATTCATTTTTGTTCGGCACATGTCAAAACACACAACGCTCACTGAACACGATTCACAATTTGATCCCAATCCATGTTTGGAAAGGAGCAGGGAGAAGAATCAATCTTACTTTGCCTGCCCCTCACTCAAAGAGCAAACAACAGATACCTAGATGGTCTGTCCAGTTACAATCACATGGCAACAACGAATATACAAAAAATCTGAGTCTTTGGTTTCACTTCCACATAAATAAAGAGGAAAAAAACACTAGCTTCCAATTTCAGAAAGTGTACATAAACAATTTGAAAAGAGCGAGGCAAACATGATGTATCTATTTGTTGGATAAAATGTATAATCTGCAATAAGTAAAAACATTTGTGTTAGGATGAAATTGTAGCCGTTATATCACAACTCAACCCTGACTCAACATACCTTTAGTGCTATCAAATATGTAGATAGACACGTTGATAGGTAGCACAAACTAAATTGGCCATTTGAGTTGACTTTAAACTTTCTCACAGACTGACGCTTCCTCAAACACACAGCAGTCGGTGCCTTCAGAGTGAGCTGTGGATGTTGACTGAGCCACATCTGTTCCACTGAAGGGACAAAACGTGACACATCCTGAAGTTTAATCGCTAAAGAATAATGTTGTTCTTTAAAAGTCGGGTTGTAGACCGGTCCTTCTTTTAAAAAAATGGAGCATTATTTTGGCTTTCACAACAGCTGAACGGATCATGCTGAGACGCTGGAGGAGAGAACACCCACCCTCTACAACCGTGGCTCATCAAGCAGCCAATGAGAGAGCCACATTTTCTCTGTTGGACAAGCTTGATCAGTCCATGTTCACGTAGGGTCCTTCTACTGCCTGGCTACCTGTTCTGCAACTTAGAGGCCAATTTAGTGACATGTTATTTGATTTGCTTTTTCTAATTGACAGATGTATTTAACATGGGACAATCAGTGTGTGTGGTTAGTTTGTTCCCCTGACCCCCCTTTCTTTGTAGAGATTGTATTTAATATATGACTTTGGTCATGTGAATTAGTGTGTTTGTTATTCCTTGTTTGAAAAATCCATAAAAATTGTTGAATAAAAAACTACAATCTGTTTTTTGGCAGACTGGCAGCCTTCGAACACATCACCCTTCTATTTCCTACAATCATGACAATGGAAACACAGAGTTTTCCCCTGTTAGACATTCTCACAGCCCTTTTATTAACACGAGTAACACTCACCCCTGCCGTAAATATAACGTGGCACATCGGAATAGTAAGTTCGACAAAACAGTGAAAAGCCTTTAACAAAAAAAAAGATGTGAAACTACGTAAAAGTCCTGTGTAGAGAAAAAAAAAAACGGTGGATAAACACATCAGAAGAAAATCAGTTTTGAACAAGAAAAGAAATGGTGAGGTCAAATATTGCCGTCCTTGCACTAATTAAATATTCACTGCTGACTGTTAAAGCCGAATAAAGAAGAGAGAAAAAAACAGCTAAATCTCCACCCTTTTCCTGCCAAGCAACAGTGTGAGAGCATTCCCACACAGTAATGGCGGATTGTTGCGAATAACCCTGTGCACTCAGCCTTTCATACACAGCTTCATAACTGTGAGAGCACAAACTGACCTGAGGCGATCTGCATGAAACCTAAGTGGGACTCAGAAAATGTTCTCCATTAGCCGCTTGCTTTTGCCTTCATTAGTTTTACCATTTCTCTGTTCCCCTCTGTTATGTAACAGGAAAATTGCACTGCAGCCTCGAATGGAGCATGAGAGAGAAATGATGAGAGAGTGAGAGAGGGTCGGAGAGGATGAAGAAAAGAAAGAGGCTGGAGTCTGATTTAACTTTCCCTGGTCATTTGTCTCAGATTAGCATTGTAATTTCCAACATACAAATTAAAGCCATCCATCAGCCATTAAGTTTAAAGACTAAGAGGTAGCTAATCCACAGGATGTCTGGAGGGCGTGCTAAATAAAGTTTATTTAATACTGTCTCGTGTCGGTCAGCAAGGTTTACAGCCACATTTAACAATGAGCATCTTTTGAACTCACAAAGCTTTAGATGATCAACCCCTGCAGCCACCTTTGTTCATGCAACATTTCTTGTTGGAATAATTATCCCAAAATACCGCAGGCTTTCAGGTGTTCTTCTGGATAAATCTGCACCAGTGGGTGCAGTGCATCTGCAGCCGCTGAGACGGAGTGAGAAAAACAGGCAGCTTGAAATGTTCAGGTTGGTGTAGTTCAGAGCTAATGCGATCCCTCTGAGGAACGAGACAGCGGGAGGTGTGCAGTCATATGGTGCTGGACAGATCAGCTTAATTGGAGAAAGTGAGACAGACTGTTGCAGAGCTCACCGAGCAAACCTCTGGCTTCAGTTAGTGAAGAACAGAAAGAGTGCAAGCATGATTTTTGGCCTGAACTGGCAGCGAAGATGTCTGCAATTGCTGTACATCACCCTCCAGCTTGGCCTTGTCAGCAGTTGAAAAGTTGTGTGAGCTGCACCTTAGACTGTGGACACAAAATAAAACAACGTTTCATTCTCATTAAGTAAAATCCAGAGGATATTTCTGACAGTCAGTGACCTCGAGACCTCTTCAAAAACTAATTCCAACACATGGCTTTACCAGATGCTTATGGGGAGTTAGCTCTCTGCTAATAACTACCCTTCTTTATTATAAGGAATATGGTCTAGACTTGCTCTTTATGAAAAGTGCCCTGAGGTGTCTTTTGTTATGAATTGGCATTCCATAAATGAAATTGATCTGAATTGATTCAGTCGTAAGTCAGCACAGCAGGTTTGGGATGGCGGCCAATGAGTGGGCATTGATGAATCGAATGAATTCCTTGACATACATACAGGTACTGCAGACTGCTTGGCAAGGTAAGCAACAACTTATGATCAATTCTTACAATTCCAGGGCCAGAAACCGAAACGCTTCAGTGCTAAGCATCATTCCATCAGATACCAAACGTATCCAAAAAGAAATCTGCAGCGGTGCATGATGCAAGACTCGGATTGTCACTGCCTACATCCACCAGACCAGCAATTTTCCTACCCTAAGACTCAGCATGACCAGTGGAAATCTCAGCATGACCAACAGGGAGCTGAGGCAGAACAAAGACTTCACAACTATGCAAGGGTGCAACAAAGGCCGGTTCATACAAAGCAAAGAATACCAGAGGTGATTTGACTGCATGTTCAGATGTTTTTATGCAAAGGCAGTGCAAGATACTGATCTGTAACTTTGCTTCCTTACTCCAACAGCAGTCACTACAGCCGATCCATTTTCTTTTTTCGGATGCTGCTGCTGCTGTGCTTCTTATCCTCAGGCAAGGTAAGTGGCAGCAAAAGCAAAATGCTTATGTAATTAATCAGAACGAAAGCTCAATCTGATTACATGGTACATGAGTACTAGAGCCAGGTAAGAACATTACAACAGAACAGGCCCCTTAGCATAGGCATGTGAAAAGCCCTTCTACCCATCCTTCAAAGCTGGGCTGTAGAAAGGCCCTTTTTCTCTTCTACTTTTGCACCTTTTAGTCCAAATTTGGCATCCACATTTCATTGTTTTTTCTCTTTCTGGGAAATGTAGAAAACCTGAAGACCCTGGGCCCAGTACCCATAAACCTGTTATGTCATTAGGAGAACGGCAAAATAAACAAAAGGACTCACGTGCAACAGTATTTCACAAAAAGAGCAAACTGAAATGTGAGAATACTCCTCACAATAACAGCACAATGAAATTGCACTATATGCATGAGATAAATCTGCTATTGACTGTGCAGAAACGGAGAAAAAAATTCAATCACACTCAAGACTTTTTCCCAGTTGGAAGCCTTTTAGTGCTGATGCATCTACTCTGTGTGCATGCCCAGAGGAAGACTGCCAAGTGTTGAATAGTGCACCAAGAGTGTGCAAGTCACTCTCTACTGATAGCCAGGGTCTGTTAATTAAATTACATAACAACATTCAATTAGAAAGGGATATGTTTAGATGTCCAAGATGAACAGAAAGCATGAGCTTCTGTAGGCGGGAGAAAACAAAGGAACACCCCCCCCCCCCCCCCCCCCCCCCCCCCCCCCCAACTTCAAATGTCATCTGGCAGCAGTTCCATCGCTTCTTTATTACACTACCACAAAGTCCATTCGAATCTGATTACCTGACATGCATAATGCAAGAGATGTGGCCATCTTTGCTGACAACAAAGAGCTGCAGCTGAACCATATAATGCATTATATTCACAAGGCGATAATTGCAATATGGTCTACCACACACACACTGGATACATCAGCGAGATGTCTATATGTCAGGGCTGAAATTGGCGTCTCAGTTTTTCCACAACTCCGCCTCCCTCTCTATGCCATCTTGAAAAGCCTATAACGCTGTCAATCAATAATTCATAAGTCTGCACTTCATTGAAATCATGTATTCCTACATACAATTAGCACGATATACATTCCAGCCGCACGGCGACGCCCACAGTCCACACTAGAAATATATAGTATGTCATCAAGAATGTTGAAATGGGAAACAATGGCTGCCAGCTTAGTTTAAAGATAACTAATCAGCACACAAATTCATCACTGTAAACATTTAGTTGGATTTGAAAAAAGCGAAATCGTCTCCATTATTAAAAGGACAGGAAGTAAAGTCATAATGGGTTTTTTTGGTAGCCCTTCTTAAATGGTCCAAACTGAACGAGAGGTGGTTCAACACACACTTTCAGTTGCTTCATAATTCTACGACTTCCACTGTGTGGAAAGAACATGGACAGAACTGAAAACAGAATCTGTAAAACTCATTATATCCTGGATTTGCCAAAGATGTACGCCAAGTTTGAAAAAGCTAACCATCTCATATCAGCTCGCATGGCACGTCAGTAAAAATCTGTTGAAAGAACACAAAAGAACAAAGAAATGAGCCATTTATAGCTACAATCAGAGCACAGCAACTCTCCAACTACCTAAAGTCAGAAGAGCAACAGAATGTAAAGATTTGACCGGAAGACTTTGGTTTAATAATTAATGATGATAGTGGAAGTTTTTTTTCTGATATCAAAATCATCGACATTTTTCAGATATATTGCTTTTGTATTTCTCAATATTTTCCGTCAACCACAAGAATAGACACCACCTCTGATGACCATATGTTCTTAAATTGTAAAAAGAAGTAAAACACTACATTTGGTTTGACAACAAGGAATCTGGAACAAATTCAAACAGATTTCATCTGGCCCTAAGGCTGGATTCTACCTCAGAGCTGGTAAACATGGTACAACATTAAAGAGGGAAACTTCTCCTATTTTCTAATATTACACATGAAAATGTAGTAAAATGGAAATCCACCTATAGAACATATACAGTAAAGCCTGCCATCTGGCCAACGAGCTTGTCCGGAGATTCAAGAAAGCCACAGGCTTTAGGGCTAACGGTGAAAAGGTCACTTAGAAATTGACGTGAACCTCTTCGCCATGCATTAGCAGGGATGGGAGCTGGCCCTGAACGCAAACGCTTAGCAGAGCTTAGCTTTGAAGCTCAGTGCTTTTTGAGTGGGCCCTAACATATCTGTGCGCAGTATGGAAATGGAGTGGTTACCTCTGTGATTGATGCAGGAAGATGAGCGGAGCCAACGACACTCACCTTCCGAAGAGTCAGACACACACACAAGGAGAGGAAATAAAAAATGCACAAAAAAGGAGAGTGAGCAGAAATGTCAACAAAGACTTAGAGGACCTGTATCAAAGATATTCTGCTATGAAGACGAGTAACGCTGCTGGGCCCAGCAGGTAGAAAGGATAACACGTCATTTGTGAACACAATCGCTCCTTATCTTGAATTCATCATCTCTAGTACTGAAATTTTCTCTCTGTAATTAATCATTCACGCCCTAAAATCTTAAAACAGTGCCTTCATATTATTCAACTCATTCCCACAAATTGATAGCAAGCTAGTTCAATTTATTATAGTAGTAGGAATCAAGGTTGTTAACGGTTTCATATGGTCAGGAAAAAAAGACATCCAGACTGTGTTTAAGTACAGACCATTCCCTTTATTACCTTAAATTAATTAACATATTTATTCTATTGTTCTTCTCTCCTGTAGTCGACATCTTAACTTGTTGAGGACCAAAACTTCAATTCAATCAGCGGTAGACTATTCCTGTGCTCTAAAGAGTTGCTGACCATCATCTGCTGCAGTGATGTAAGCTTTAACATCGCATCAACAAACAGGAGAGATATTAGATAAAAGTGAGTAAAAGGCGTTGCCAGGGAAACAGAGCTGTAGAGTCTCAGTCTTAATCTCTCATCCATCAAAATATGGGCTTTAAAAATGAGTCGCCGGCTGCATGTTACATTCTGTGCCGATTTGATCCAAGGCTGGAAAATACGAGCACAAGTCTTATCTTACACATCTCACCGGCACGTGCTTACAAAATAATCTGTACAGGAGGAATGTGATGAACACAAACAAAAGGAGTATGATGGTGCATCCGACAGCTGTTCACTGCAATAACATGCATGGCTGTCTGCGCAGACGTTCCCGTCATTGACAGCTATCTAGGGGTTTTCATTATTAAGATAGACAGATCGTATACTAAACAAGCCAACAATACACCAAAGACCTGCGTTTATGCTGCCATGGCTGTCATGGGTTATCAGAGACCGTCGCGCACTGACAGAAAATAGCCCATAGCTGTGGTTCAGAGGTCCGGCGACAGCAGTGTGATAGTGAGTGACAGGCGAACGTTAATCCTGCTGCTGGCTCAACAGATTCGAGAGGAGAAATGTGGTAAGCGTTAGCGGCAGCAGGTGATCACAATGCACCGCTGCTCAGACAGCACTCTGACTAAGTCTCTGATTAATTAGTGAGGTGAGGGCTGCAGCGTGGGAGGCTGGCGTGGGTGATCAGAGGGACGGATAGATGGATGTAAGGATGGATAGACAGGAGTAGGTGGCTGTTGCTGTGGTTTAAGGGGAATGGATGGGCATTTTCTAAGGGACGTTGTTGCTTTTTTTTGGTTGAGCTTGGAGCGTAAGCCAACTCATCAATGTAGCAACCCAATCAATGACAGAGTGTGAGGTCGACAGGGACCTGGCAAATTGCTAAAGTTGATTTGGAGCTGAATTGGGGGAGGTGCATGAGCCTTGGAGAGTAAAAGATCAGTCAATGACATAAAAAGTCCTCAAAAGCGTTGGGGAAGGAGCATCTGTCAATCTTCATAAAAAAACAATCCACTCCCTGACTCACAGTCCACTGATGGTTTGTCCCTGCAGATCATCATCCTCACACAACTTGTCATCTACCTCATACTGCTACCCGTGACCTGATGCCAGACAGCTAAGCCATTTCTCGAAAGCCATGCTGAATGTTGACACAATAAAATGCTATCATCTCGTCTCGAAGCAAAAAAGACTGTATCAGACTAAATCTGTGAGGTGTTCTTTTATATGTGCACCTTTGTTTATGTATTTAAATAGCATTGAATGTTTTTAAAGGGAATTATTAATGCCCATGACAGGTGTCGGCAAAACTGTGCGTGAGTTGTGAAGGGCCAAAATGGCACAACCAAAAAGCTCAAGCTCAACATAAAACACCTCGCAGACTTCCAGGTTTGCCGAGACGTTAGCACTCTCTGGCATTTCCTCTGAAAGCCACTCTTGACAGGCCCCTGAAGAAGACATTCCCCGCTAGCTTTGCCGTGCTGAGGCCTGCCCCCCCCCTCCTCCTTCTCCACAATGCCGTGACACAGGATTAGCTTTCATTAGAGAAGGCGCTGTAATCAGCTTTGGAGCATAGCGGAGACGGAACAATAGAAGAGGCTGAAAGGATCTGGAAGACGAGGTGCTATGGGTGCACGCTCCGCTGTATGCAAACCCATAAAACAGAACCTGTGGAATAAACCAACTCGACAGTTACAAGGCCACATTTTATGGTATCATCCCCGGTGTTATAAAGTACCCTTCAAAGAATGCGTGACAAACGCAGTTTGAATGCAACTTCCTAATTGCCTCACTTGTCATCTAAGGACCCTGACACATCTTACAAAAGATCCAGACTTTTATCAGGCAGGGTCCTACTAAAAGCTAATGGAGAAAAATGATCACAATTCTACATTATTATTCATAAATGAGATTCAAGTAAATCAGGCAACTTGAAAGTCCTGTGCTATTATGTGTCTAGTCTTTGACACAGTGATTGCATCTTTCTGTAAGACTTCACGGCTACAATTTCAACATTTTCTCACATGGTAAATAAAAAAAGGTCAGGCAACTGAAGTGGGGATTTGGTGAGTGTTTGGACAAAAAAACTGGCCCTGTACGTGCACAGAACCACCTTTGTGTGAGTCCTTCATCGCTCTCCATCATGCTGTCAACTGGCGCTTGTATGAGGAAGGACTGACGACACAGGTCTATCGAGAACATATGTCCCCACTAACCCTGGAGGGCTTCACCAGAACGCAGGCAGCCACTTAACAAAGCGTGCTTGTTGGTGGCTTGTTCTGTGAGTGAGTAGTGACATGTGGACGAGTGGTTGGGAGCGCTGTGTGCAGCTAAGCTTGGGCAGATGTTGTTGCGAAACCAAAACGTTTCACTTCAAAAGCTTTACATCAAACATGTGAAAGTCAATCATAAAATGATGACATAACTATATATTGCAGTATTCTACCACATTGAAGTGGACAGCTGTGGTAGAATCCTGGTTTGTCATAAAACTGTCAAATTATTTGAAGGCAACCGAGTTCTACATTGCACAAGGATTCACTTCATATTCTCCAACAGTTAGTTTCAGACCAAGTACTTTTAATTGGATAAGAGGCATTTATTGAGTGCTGATATACAGAACAACAGCACAACGACTCTTCACTGTATCACTCTGCTTCAGGCAGGATTTAAGTTAGCCGGTTTTACCGCTTTTAGCCGCTATAACATGCTAAAAAGAAATCAACGGCCAAATGTCCGGCTGTAAATAATTAAAAAATGAATAATGTCGAATTACATTTTTTATTTCCCCACACATAAACAATATTTGCTTACTATTTTAGCATTTTGTTTGAATAGATTTGTTTTACCACCTTTATTGGCAAGGCAAAACAAGGAATTACTGAATGAAAGTAATGAGCACCTCTGTTTTTTTGATTTTGTCTTCAACTAAACGCCACAAGCAGAACTGTTGTACGGGAGCATAAGCACGCTCTAGATCTAGCTGTTCTACTAACTACGAGCCAAGCTGATGACTGAATGACAGCCGTGCTCAAACTCAATGCAACAGCACAGCCAACAGTGTGATATTGCTTCAATGTTGCAATTGAATCTATTTCTGTCTTTTTCACAGCTACAGTCAACTGTCAAGAGGCATATAGTAGCTCCGGCTCTTCATCCCCCTTTTAAATATTTTAATCCACACATGTAAACCCTCTAGAGATAACAGGGAAAAGGAATTTCAGCTTTCAGTAAAATGTTTGCTGAGAGTATCAGGGCAAAATGACGTCTTGTTCAGGAAGTATAAAACAGAATGTGGAAAATAATCTGCGATGACGTACACGTGTGTAACCTTGAATAATAGAAATATCATCCTGGCTATTCAGGAGATCTCGATGAAAAAAACTACTGAAGGAGGTCAAGTTCTAAATAAAGCTGTACCTTACATCACATGTTCGACGACTGATGATTTCATGACCCCTCACACAATATTATCCATTTCTTTACTAAATGTAAATGCAAACCAAAAGGAAAATGTCGCGTTTCAGAAGCTCCAGCTGACTTCAGTGTTTTCTGCACTCATTCACAGCTTGCCTGAGATAATATGCCTCAACAGGCGTGATCGCACCTCCCAAGGAGGGCTCGTTGGCAGCTGAGATGTTGGCATTTCTAGAATGCAATAACTGGATGCATACAGAGGGGATGAGACCGGTCTATATTTGCACCCACACTTGGCAAATGGAAGACTTCACAAGACTTGACCCAAATAAAACAAAGACTGAACTGTAGATAAAACTCCACGTCGTTAATTAACACCCCACCCCAACCCGCCACGCCTCTCAACTGTGAAGGTTACCTGTTGGACTTTAAAGGGAATACCGCCCTGTGATGTCGCAATGATCTGTGGACTGTGGCAAACCCTCCCAACCATACAAGAATAGTCCCATCGCATGTGTGATAAGACGTTCCTCCACGCTGTCTCAAAAGGACAAGAGAGGTAAAGAAATGCAATTATTGTGTGTTTCAGGTTAAACATTCACAAATGAATCCAAGAGAGAACGAAAGAATAAGGATTCAAGAGTAGTGACATGCATCGAATATCGCAACAAGCATCTTTTATGGCACCATGACTTTGCGTCCAAGTGATCCATGGTTGATCCATGTTTTTTTCTGGCAGGCCTAGTGTGATTTTTCTGTGGACAGGTGGTAAGGCAATGGGACAGCACAGCCAGCCACGTCCTCCCGCCTCTTGCCAAGACAACAAGGCCCCTAAGAGTCCCCTTCCTTTTGCCTTTGCTTCCCTTTCCCCCTTGCCCACGCCCACCTCTAACACCCATGTCTGTATCTAGGCCATGACTGCGTGGGTGTGGTGGGTTCTCCTGCCAGCAGGGGCACCTGACTGCCAAGAATGAAAAGCAAAAAAAAAACAGCACGGGGCTGTGATATGAGGAAGGGAGTGCAACAAAGGAATTACTTCTCTGAAGACCAAAGGAATTCTGAGTCAGCAAAGGATATAACTCCTCAGCAGCCTCACACACACACTTCTGTCTCGCCATGCCAAGCCCCCTGGAGGAGCTCTATATATCAGGAGAAGCTGTGACGGAACCCCTGAAGTAGCTGCTATTATGCAACACTTCTGGGCTAAAAGTGACTGTAAAGTAAATCATCCTTCTCTGCCGCAAGCCCGACCTCCATACTGCAGAGAAAGCACTTTCAAAAATTCACTAGCGGAGTATTATGCTGAAGGCACCATCTGTGCAGGCTTTACTAGCAGCCACCAGATTAAAAGGCAGTTAAAGCATCACATACAAAAGCCATCTCGGTCAGAAGCGTCCAATCAAAGACAAGGAGTGTTAGTAAGGGCCAAGGCCTTTAGAGAACTCTAGGTGCTGCTTGGTAGTGCGGGTCATGCCCCTGATCTCTGTGGGCCAAGCAGGCCGCCAAAGGTCATACGTCCTTAAGGATTAGGTCAGTGAGTGTTCAGGACTAAGAAAGGGACGCTTGACAGCTTGAAGGGAGCCTTGACTCCCAGATTTTTCTTCTGCTGCGGTCATAGGCCTCCTTCACTGTACATACATATCTTTGTACGTGTACAGACCAGACACTGAGGCTCAGCTTTTCTTCATTCTTCTTTGAACAGTCCATCTTGGTATGTTCCCCTGCAGAGCTAGCCTTCGCCCCCATTTATTACCGTAACATTAGAGTCCCACAGCTAAGCATGCATTTTTCCGGAAGAAAAACAAACCATGATCTGTAGAAAACACAGAAGGTTGTTGAACATGCTTGCCATTCTTCTGGAGCCTCTACTTACCATCTGGTTGGAAAGATATCAATCCAAAGTACAATAGAAAGGGTTTTTAATAAATTTCCCTAATTGTGCCACTAACTCTTAATCCAACAAAGATGGTAGCCATATAGTGAATCTAAGTTAGCTTCTGTTGGTTATTTGTCTATATTGAATATTCAGGATTGAAGATCTTCGTGTTGTACGTTTTTAAGATTGACAAAATTCATACAGATCCAAATGTTAATAGAAAAGGGGAAAACATGTGCTAAGTTAGGCTACACAACAGCTAGAGTAATCGATCAAACTTCATAAAAAGACTCAATATTCAGAATGTTGTTCTGAACAGCGTTATTTTATGCAGAGTCACAAAGTTTTACAACCATTTCCTTCACTAAATGCAAACAGACCCACAAAAACATGCGCTTCAATATATTGCTGCTGAAGTCTGATCCAAATCACACTTTGCTTTCTTCATTAAAAGCTGATTGGTTTTATGAAGACATCACATACACTGCTGCGGTGTAATACTGTGGATGTGAATAGCTCTGTACTGTATACACCATCTGTTAGTCTGAGGAGAAGTCCCTGCCCTCTTAACTGCTGGCTACTAAACAGACTGTGAATGTTTAACGCATCTTACATCTATTGTCTGCCAACTTTACTTTCATGAAGCATCTAAAAGTAAAAATAAATACAAAATATGAATCTGGTTCGGTGAAGGAGGAGTGCTAAATTGATTTCACTCTGACATATGCTGCTGGCTTTAAATCACTTTGAGATACACTATCTGCCTGCAGACCGGCTGATTTGTACCTCGATTTGGCCATCCCCGAGGCCTGCCACATTCCTAAAGGGGGATCAGATTACGTTCTATACAGGGGTACGGGCCTGAAGCATTACGGGGGTTTCGGTCTTACGACATGGGTCTCACACAGTCGAGCAGCAGCGTGATGAAGCAAGTGTGCAAAAATGGAAATGAAAAGTAATGCTGAATGAATGGCAGATGGTGGACTAGAGTACGCATTGTAGTCAGGGATGGTAGAACCACATTTAAAACTAAGTAGAAGAAGAAGACAAGAAATGTGCTGTTAGAGGGTTGCTGGAATACATGACACAGAGACAGAAACAGTCAAGCCAGTGAGAAAGAAAATATTCTGCCTGGTGGGGTATGTCTCACATTTTTACAGGACAGAAAAGAAGGCAGTGCTGACTAAAGTAGCTGTGGAGCCTGGGAAGAAAAGCTGTCAAAGACAGTGTACTCTTTAGTCTTGCTGAGACAGTGTGTCATGGACGGGGACATACCCAAACTTGTGTTCACAGCAGTGAGTGTGTGCCAGTGAACGTCTGTGTCACTCATCAACCTGGCCAGTTTCTGCGGGGGATGGGGCCAATATTAAAGACTTGCTTGATAATGCAAAACAACGCACAGGCTGCCAAAGGGCCTGACAG
This sequence comes from Tautogolabrus adspersus, assembly GCA_020745685.1. Taxonomy (NCBI): domain Eukaryota; kingdom Metazoa; phylum Chordata; class Actinopteri; order Labriformes; family Labridae; genus Tautogolabrus; species Tautogolabrus adspersus. The sequence continues at coordinate 12,980,524 of CM036556.1, read as the reverse complement.
CAAGTGTCTTTGTCGGACTGAGGGTGTGACAACGGATTTAATGACCAACAATGGGCCCACATTTTGGGCTCAAGAGTTCAAACAGACTCAAGATTAGCTTGTTGTAACAACATGTCTCCTACAGTCTCACGATGCAGTTTTCACTCAGTTTAACACAAACAGAAATTAAATCAGCAGAAAGCTCCTTCAAGTCCTTGACATTCTTTAGAGTCAGACAAATATGAACACACACAAGTATGAACATGCACAACAATGACAGCTAGCTTACAAGTGCATTAGCCACAGTCCACTGAAAAACAGGATCTCTCTCCATGCAATCAATAAAGCAAAATGCTGTTAATAAGCAGCAGGCCCGCTTGACAGCAAAAAGATACAGTAGGAGTCCCGGAACCCTCCCTCTACTCCTCCTAATGGTCCGACCGGGAGCAGGGCGGCATTAAAGCTCAAATGATTGGTCATCGTAATGTATGGCTCCCCGTTGGTGTTTGGACAGGCACAAAATCAATCGGAGCCCTGGGACACACTAACCTCTCTGCAATCTGGCTAACAGAGGCACACATCGAGCTCAGACCGATGGGATATCAGTTTGCATGACTGTATGATCGCGCTCGCCTTTGCCGAGCAACTGTGTAGGACAACTCAGAGTACAGGGAGGGCTGTGCTTGTCTGCTCTGCCTCAGGTTGCTGGACAAACACTAGTGTAAATGAAATCTAAATTTAAAAAGATAAATTGACCTTGAAGACTATTCCCAGGGAAAATGCACTGCAAAGGGCCAACAGGCTGTAATGAAATTTCACCTGGTGGTTCTTTTGGAGTTGATTCAACAGCGAGGGCATGGTAACAAATACACCTCTCCAGTTTTTCTACCCCCTACTTCCCTACGCGCACACATGCGGGCGCACACACATACACACACACACACATCTCAGTCACGACTCTGGCTCTGCTTAGCCTCTGCAGAGTGTGTTTGGAGTGAGTGGGCCAGTCAGCGGTCCTCCGCCCTCTTCTCTCCACGTGGGCGGGAGTGACTGAGAGGCCTGCCATCATCAGCTCCGGGGCAAACTTAACCCTAGTTTGCCTGGTTGTCTCAGTCATGACACATTTTTAGAGGTGTGTAAGGAGGTTTAAACCTGGGGGGAAACTCATGCACAATTCACCTTTAAAAAAGGCTAGTCTAGGTATGTGTAGTAGTCTGTATTGATGGTAAATAGTATTATTTTAGATTTTTATTTACAAAAACAGGTTCATCATTTATTTTGGTGTAGAAAAATGACAGAAGCAACATCTTTGTTCCACTTATTAAGACCTTTTTGTTGTTTTTTTTTCTGATAGATTTTTCATCAAAAAAAAAGAAACTAAAGAAGATCAAAATGTAAATGCTGATCCAAGACACACTTTGTTTTTTTTCTGTAAAAATAAATTGGCCTTATGAAGACATCACATGCACTGCTTTAAAGTGGAATCATGAAATACTTGCAAAGAGGATCATTGAATTTACGAGAAGTTCTGACATCTAAATGTCTGAAAAAAAGTCATGATAAACAATACGTTGTTGGAAGGCGAGTCAGGCTGCCAATCTCACATAACACTATCCTGTCAGGTCAATTATAGAACAAGCTGAAATCCAATGAAAGGTTTTTTTTTCCCCCTGGACTAAGATAAGCAGACTCCAATTTTCGCCACGTGGAATAAGAGGGTTCATTTTCAGCCAGGTGGTCTATAATTAACACGTGTAAATAAACCTTGAGGCCTCGACTCACCTCCAGCTGTATTTGTATAGCTGGAGTTTCTCTCTCGTCCACACTCTGGGCGATTTAGCTAGCTGGCTAATAACACCTGAAAGAAAGGGAAAAGTCCCCCCAGGGTTGTCTTTTCATGCAGCAGGGTGAATGAATGGAAGAAAAACAACGAGGCATACAATGCTCTTATTTACCCTTCTGTAATAAGGGCTTTCCTCAATTAAGCTAATTTTTGTTTATTTGCTTAATGGAGCAGACAAATAAAACAGTCTTTACTGTTAAAAGGCTCTACGCACAACCTGAGAACAGCACAGCAGTCGTTCTTTAATTTTCAGACCCTCTGTTATTCATGGCTTTAATACAGTATACTCATAACACTTGATTCAAAGTATTGATCGGTCTGTTAATTAAAAAGAACCGTGAATAGAACGTAATCTCTCATCTTGCGTGATTAAATCTGCCCAGCAGTAGATCCATTTCTCGAGCCGTGGTAAATAAGAAGGTGGGAGAGTGAGGCGAACTCTGCACTGCAATTCTCTCATAGTGCAGCAAATGACGGGCAAAGCTGGGTACACATGACATTCACTGTGACTCCCACACATTCTTCACATCAAAAGGTCTCTTGGTTTATAGTCGAAAGCTACCCGTGTTGAAAGCGCCCTGAAAAATGTCAAACTGCATTTGAAGGCCTGAAGCCCACAACTGGCCAGAAACCGGCAGGCAGCTTGACTGAATGCACAGCACAGATGCCATGTTGGCTGACGCTGCTCTTTGCCTAATGCTTCAGTAGTCAGCCAAACCAAACTCCCGCCAGAATAAACCTGCAGTGGAATGTTGTGCTACAACCTAAAGACAAGTTTGAATTCTGTAAGAAGTCCTGTTCTGCTCCCATTGCACATAGCGGAAAAAAAAAGAGTGACATGGATGTGATGCTAATGTGTCAAAGCGAACATCTCCAGCGTAGAATAATGAAGTCAATGTGGGAGAGCCTTAAAAACTGCAGTTTTGCGATTGTCCACTGGAGGCTAGCGACATGGGCCAAAAAAATCCCCATGTTATTATGTTATTATTTTTACGGCAAATTAACATTTACGTCCTCTTACAAAAAAACGTTGAATCCCTGTGGCTCATTTCTTTATTTGTAAAAAATAGGTATGTGGGTGAATTTTCTTTAAATCATCTCATTTGATTTTATAAAGGCCAAGAGTTATACATAATTAGGCATGATAAGGGGACGTGGCTGACTGGCAGGTGGGCTTGTTGTAGCCGTTTGCCTTGGGTCTATGTTTCACTTCTGCTAAATCCAGTTTCTGACCTTAAACTGATGCTTTCATTTGGTTGTTTTCATCATTTGGCATATGCCAGCTGGAAGACGGGCAAGACGAACTAGATGGGCATGTTTCAGGATATTTATATTCATTCAACTCTTCCTCTTTGCCTGCTTCTAGATTTGCTGGAGGTAGAAGCCAGTTCAAGCGGGAACGTCTGGTGTTGAAAAACGAAGCCAATGTTAAAGTGCAAAATCCTGCAGTTCGCTTGAGGCTGGCTGCAGAGGCACCGGAAGAAAGCGCCGCCTGAACTAAGTGATGGGTGACATCACTCCGGCGTCGTCCAGTAATATTTACAGTCTATATTTCAAATATGGCAGCCGCCATTGATCTTCAGAAACCAGTAGGTGATGTCACTGAGACTACGTCCATGTATCTACACACAATGCTTTTTTACACGATCACGAGTTAAAGGTTACTTTTTCGAGCAAATAAAAAAAGAGTGATCTGATTTGTATTCATGACAATCCCTGTAACATCTTATATCATACAACTACTTTTTATACTGTCTTGGCAAACCCTCAAAAATGTTGACTTGAACATTTTGTTTTTAGGTGTCACCATCCATCCTCTCTAAAGTTAGCTCTAACGGGTACAGTGGTTTACGAGTACATTTGTTTTCTTGATTTATCCTTTAAAACTGCTTCACTATGTCTTTGCTTTGGTTGTGCTGACATATAACAGAACAGCAAGTTCATCATAACAAACTCCCTCTTAGCTAAGGTTTGACATTCTCTCTAATGTTGGATAAAGTGTTCAGGTTGTGTGCTTCTTGCATGTTCCCTGACAAACAAGCTCAAGTACTGGAAATGAAAAAATCTGCATATTCATCAGTTCTTCATAGGAACAGGTCTCATTTGCATCTGCTTCAGTGTGTGTGTGTATGTGTGTGTGGGGGTGTCAACAAGTACCGATGCCTACATGATAGCAGAGAAGAGGCAATCTCGACTAGACTGTTACCATGAGATACTGCGCACCCTGCCCATGTCAACCTCCCCCCTCTATACGCACTGAGGCAATGAGCCAACACAAGAGTTACAACATCCCTCCCCCTGCGGTTACTTTTCCCTGCTTACTAATCTGCCGTTTACAGGCAGCCCGCAGATGGCTTTAGTCATTTTACCCATATTTAAATACAAACGACCGCCTGGCACAACACAGGACAGTGTGTCTGTGTTTGCATCTGTCACACAGCAGCGTGCAGGAGCTTGTCTCAATACACCAAGACAAAGCCTCCCATTTAGCATACAGGTACGCTTTCACCACGAAGATCCTCCCCCTTTTAATAGAGACAAGAACGGCAGGAAAGCTGCAGCCAGAATACTGTGTGTGTGTTCAAACAGAAGAGGTTTGCCCCAGATAAAAACATTTCTGTGGAGAGCTTTTACTCAGAGGCATGAAACGTTATTCAGCGGTGCTAAAACGGTTTCTCATTTAGCATGCGGTTTGAGGTGGCTGTGTGTGCATACCTGTGGGCTGGGGTTAGATAAATATTTAGGCAATTCAAAATATGAACAGGCTGCGATTCTTTGGCTCATGATTAAGCAAAGGGTGCAAGGATTCATGCATTACCTTTCACTAATGCATTGATTTTTAATTATTCAGTTTTCCTGCATTTACCTACAAAGAGAAAACTGTTTTATTGTCCTAGCCTATGAAATGATATTTTTACTTTTGTGTTGGGTCCAAGTCTTTCTTCTCACCTTCAAGTCTCTCCATGGCCTAGCCCCGCTGTACCTCACCGACCTCCTCCATCCCTACACCCCTTCTCGACAGCTTCGCTCCTCTGACACAGGCCTGCTCTCCACTCCTCACACCAGACTCCGTTCCTTCGGCGACAGAGCTTTCAGTACCTCTGCCCCCACTCTCTGGAACTCTCTCCCTGCTGAACTCCGCTCTGCTTCTTCTCTGGACATCTTTAAAAAACTCCTCAAACACCACCTGTTCACCCAAGCATTCCCTCTAGCCATTACCCCTCCCCCTCCCCACTAAGTGTGTCTGTTTTCCTTGTGTGTGTGTGTGTGGGTGTGTGGGCATGTGTCTATGTGTATTCATGTGTCCTTCTTTTATTGTTAAGCGGCCTTGGGTTCCTTGAAAGGCGCTATATAAATCTAAGATATTATTATTATTATTATTATTATTATTATTCGTGTCTCTATGATGCCATAATCCACATGACGGATACTGACACTATATTTCACAAACATAAACTATATTCCTGGCACTGACCAGATAAATGAAGCAACCAAGAGTTCTACACACTTTCCTGTGACTAAAAGACTCCTTCTGTAAACCTTCAACGCAGGGCTTACACCCCTGCTGCAAGACGTGCTCTGATTTATGCACTCACTGCTCAGTGTGCTACAAAATGCTAGATTCAGCACATGCATCTAAAGTTTCATTACTCCTTAACACACTCTCTCCCCTCGCTAACGTTACAACTGGTAAGGTAGCTACCAAAAAAACACGAGGTACAAATGCAGCATAATATTGAGAAAGTGACATGAACAAAGGACAGATTACATTTGAACTCTTTTACAAGTTTCACTTCTTTATTTGCTTGCTTCTAGAGATTTAACAGAAAGAAAAAAAAAAACAGAAATGTTCGGAGGTTCCTCAGCCTGACACATTCGACATGTTTTGTAAACTGTCAAAATAAATGCAAACTTATATTTCCTAACTTTTTTTTCCTTGAATATCTTAATTGTAATTCTCCTGCTTTTGTCTGATTCACATTGCATCCTGTTTGTAATGGATTTTAGCTAACAGTATAAATATCAGACTGTACATGTACTAAATGAATCCTGAATCATTCTCTGTGTGTTGATTGAATTGGGCCTAAGTTCTACACAGCGCATGACAAAGCATTTGCTAACAATATTTGCTAAACAGCATTTGGCAACAATCCTATGACAGATGGTTTTCTATATCTGTATTCAGAGGAGAACAGGCTTTTAATTATATTAATTAACATTGACCCACATTATGCATTATGTGCATGCATCTATATACTGCACACTGCTCCATAAAGATCCCGTTTCAATGCTGTCCACTCTCTGCCCCCTGAGCAAGACCTGAGGTGAATAAGCAGATTCACTACTCTACTGGCCTCTAATGTAACCCAGCAACCCGGTTTCTCCCAGTTCACTGGGTTAGCCTCTCCTCCCCCACACTCACTGTAGCGCCTGCCCAATATGTAGCTACATGTGTTGTAGACACTGTATTGATTGATTTGTGAGTGTGCTGCGACCAGGCTCAGAGAGTGATCTGATGACACACAACTCCTGTCTCTGTTCCAAAATGGCTTTTGGGAGCTGCTGTAGCTGACAAAGGGACCAAGTGTTTGTGTCTGCCAGCCATGAAATGGGAAACGCTGAGGGCGTGTTTATACGCTGGCTGATTTTTTAACAAATACAATAGCCCGATATATTGCTTTTGGGTACGCAGTGTGGATACAGGCAACAAAAAGCAGAATTTTTCTGTGTGGTCTACGCAAAAGGTTCTTTGGAGGTTGAAAAGGGGAGTTTGATGCATGTATGACACCTTTTAAAGAGTCACGATAGCACAAAGCCATAGCTAAACTCAATCCAACTTCACATAAACTACAAACGGATCAAATGTATCAACAGTGTGTTCAAAGGTTCACAAATCCACAATCTGGGATCATAGGCTTTGTAACAACCTAAAATGCGAAGGTAGGTAAACAGTTCTTCTCCCTTATGTATTTATCAAGACCCACCATCCATTTGTTCACATGAATTAGCAAGAGCAGCAGCTAATGCAAGGAGTCAGATTACAACCTCTGAGCAGAGCCGCCTTTATCCAACTATATGGAGCTTAATCTGTCCAAATCCGCCGCTTTGCAGTGCCCTAAATCCACAACAGAGCCTAATTCCTCTCTAATCTAATGAGCAGTAAAGGTGCACTTACTCAGGTTCAGGATACCAGACTGTGTATCTGAGCATCACATCACAACAGAGGTAGCGCAGGTCTTCCCTACTGTGCCATGATGCAATATGTTGTTATCAAAAAGCGGCAAAAGGAATCTGTTAGCTCGCAGCAGACTAGAGGAGATGATACACGACAGGCTTTGATCACGTTTGGTTTTCTTCTCATCACTTACAGTTTCTGCTGAAGGGGACATCTCAGGGGTCCAGCTGTTTCAGTGGACCACTGTCAAAAGAAGCTAAGGACCCCCCCAAACCCACATGACTCTTCTGATGATTTCTTCACATGCAAAGGAGACATGACATGCAAACAGGGACTTGCATCCCTGACAACTGATGAAACTTCAGTAACTGACACAGGGAAGTTTTTTATTCAGAAGTTTGATCATCAGCCTTGCACGTCTCATTTAAACTGTGAAAGTGCATCATGAAAGAGTTAAAACTATTGAGCCATCTGAAAGCTGAAAGCTTGACCACTCAGCAAACTGTATAGAGTGCTTTTGATAATGGCATGAGGCTGCACAATTAATAAAAACTGTCATCATAATTTCCACAAATGATTCAGTTTGATTGGACATTATCTTGACAGTTTTCTCTTGAAGCGCCAACTCTGGTGCAGAAGATCAAGAGCTTCCTGCTTACAGGTCAACTGTCTGACCAATCACAGGCCCCGGTTAACTACTGCTCCTCTGCAACTGCCAACATAACTTTCAAATGAACGTGTAGTGTAAGTGCATGTGCAAGGAGGCTCCTTGGCTCATTAACTATAAGCGTATTAATGTTGATGAAATGCTGTAACTAGTAATTGATTTCTTTATCAAAAATACTGTAGATTGATGGCTTAAAGGTACAGTATGTAGAATTGCATACTAATGTTTACATTAAAATATCTAACTTAAATAAAAAATTGACTAAACCCATGTTATATATATTTTTTAGTTGAGTACTTACATCACCTCAAATATTTCCAAAAGTTATCAAAGCCAGAGAAATCTGTAATTTTATAGTTGTAACGGGACGTGTCTTGTAGGCGGCCGCCATGATGAGCCGCCATGATAGACAGGAAATGTTGATCGTTGTCAAGGAAACACCGGATGTTACGTGAAAGACCGCTGCATAAGCTAGCGCTAGCTGCTACTGAAAGCTGCCGTTCTGTCGCTGTATGTGCTGCTGTGATAAAAACATCATGTAAATTATACTCAGATACATCGTCAGTACACATATTGTGTTTCTCAGGTCGGTTTCACCCGTTCGTATTGATTCAACACAGAGTCCGGTCGTTTTCCAGGGGGGCGGGGGTAGCAGAAAGAATCACTCCCATGATATCCCGCGAGCCTCGACGTCATCTTTTGTTATTGTTTTGATTGAGAGCCACCTAGCGGCGGATTTTTCATACTGTATGTTTAATTGTGAGGGTATTTTGTTTAGTGCGACATCAGACAAAGCAGCATCCTTTAGATGAACTTTTCCCTTAACAGTTTTTATGGTAATTATGGGTCAAAACTGTTGTGGGTAATGTTAATTCATTTCAGCTGTAGTTTGATGTTCACAAAGATGGATTCATAAGAAAGATTTAACTCTGACTAAAATAATTACCATACAAAATAGTTTTTCCACAGTCATACAAAACAAATGAGGCTTTACTCTTTTTTTCCATTCACTCTTTGAAGATGGTAAAGTCAAGTGGTGGAAGCAAGCTAGCTGAGGAAATTCATTCGGCTGCAATGTACAGTATCTTTGTATGTTCATGTTCACAGAAAAAGGTTAGTTACGTTTTTGGGGGGCAACCAGTCATAATCAAACAGTCTGACTCACAGGATGTAGACAATGGCCGCTTATTTCAAACAGAATAGTCCTCTTTCTTCGCTGTATGCACAGTATGTTGCTTTGAAGATCTTTTAATGAATATGTTGAGACAGGTCTAGGTTAACATTTGGAGTATAGAATAAGGAAGAATTTAGCAAAGCCATAGGGACAATTTCAATTGGTTTAAGGGAATACGAAAAAACCCATGGAGTTTTTTCTCTTAGTGAAAAGGTCCGTGTAAAGTCCTACCTCCCTCCATTGCCGACATAGTAGATCCACTAGTATATAAACATGGCTAGAAAAGACTTGTGATTAAAGTCAACCCTTCCTTGAGAATGCCCTAAATATGCCAAAACTTGATAAATAGTTACTAACAATAACATTTGCCAAGAATGAGTAACACCATGGGACTTTAGCCTTCACCAAAATATGGCAGACTACTTCTACTGAAGTTCTTAATTTACAAACGACAGGATTTGAATCACAAACCGCCTCAGCAGTCATTATAAATCACTTAACGTTCCCTTTGTAATTGTATTCCCATGCAAAAAAAGCTAATGGTTATTGCATGCTAATGAGGAAATATTACTGAGAATAACAACACCCTGAGGAAAGCTTTGTATCATTTTTAAAGGTCTGTGTTACGCTGTGTTTGTACTTGATAAAAAAAGAAACACTTCAGTGACACACATGTCAGACTGAACATGAGCCACTTACATATGCAGGTGATCACATGTAAGGCAAGGATCAAGTATGCGGCATTACTTAATGTTCTGTTCTATAAATGACTTGGCTATCCAGCTGGGATCAGTGGCTGGCATTGGGCCGCTGTCACCACCGCCATCTCCAACCTACGCATGTCTGAGCACGGGGGCCTCTCCACAAAAAGTCAAATGTCAGATGTTATCCATCCCCACTCACAGAGAAGGACCCAGGCCACATCGGGGGCTCAGAGGCCCTGCTCCTGAGCTGGTGACGGAAAAACACCATTACTGGGCTTGTTTTGCTTTGGAGCATGGCGGTTGTCATGATTGCACCATGACAACCATATTAACAACTGTTTATTTATTTTATATCTAACTGAGGATAGCTCCAGTACAAGCTGTCATTTAGAGTGCAACTGCAGAGCAAGACTCTGTTTCCACATTGAGACTGTAGAAGTTGTGAATAGTCAGTTTACTTATTTAATATACAAGTACGATGAATGATGCATACCACAGCTTATCTGAGCTGGCAGAAATGCTGATTCATCAATACTTGGTCAAAAAAAGTAAATAGGAAACTATTTTTTGTCCCGATCTTTTATCATTTTTTACTTTAGGAACAACATTTCAGACAAAAGAAGCTTTTTAAATGTGTAAACTTGCACTGCTGAGAAGCTATTTCACATTTTATGCACCGTAGATCATTCGATAGGTTCACATAAATAGTCTTTAGATGCAGCTACATGGCTAATAAAAAATATATAACTAATAAATGCAGCAAAATCTGTCAAAATCAGCGGTACAATAATTCAAATGACAAACTAATCCTCATTCAAATGCTGCTTAACCAGGTAGGCTTTTAAAACTAATGCAAAACAGCTACAACAGTCAATCAACGGGCATGATACAACAACAAAAGGCACATCTGACTAACACACAACTGATGGAGTTCATTAAAGCTAATGGCTGCATACTGGAAATTGCTCATTTATTCCAGTTTCTTTCTGTCAGGGATAAAAACAAGATGAAAATTATGCAACTTCCCTTGCCTCAGCTGATTAAAGTCCTGTGAGTAATTACTATGCGGCAGTACCGTTCAGGAGCATTATGATAATGCATTTTGAAAACAGGTGGATGCAAAGCACTTATGATAAGTTGGACTGACACCTTGTAGCAGGGCAAACTAGGCGGCTGAAAACAAATTACTTCACACCTATAGCCTGCAGTTATTTTGGAGAGGTGCTTTGTACACAGCCAGCATCCATGTTGTCATAATAGTGATGCATTACCAAAACAATGACTTCTTGAAACTTGATGAATGAATAATGGGTTCAATTACTTTGTTGATCTCCACATCAGGTTTAGGAGTGAGCTCTCAGATTCTCTTACACACAGCCTCTCTAATGACTAATCAATACGTTTCAACCTGATTAAGACCACGGCGGACGCAGACGGTCACTTAGGCAGAGGAGGGAAAAGGTAGTGAAAATGCAGAATTGAGACAAGCAATACAACGGCATCTCTAGTTCCAGAACCGTACACGACGACAGTGCGGAGTCTCCTGATGATATTGTAAAATCTCTTTAAAAACACATACTTGTCAAATCTATTTTTCATTACCCTTCAACTTGCTGGAGACTGTGGGGGGATGATCTCTTGAAATATTCATTACAAAAGCACCCATGACATGGTGTAACGCTCTTTGACCATTCAACCACGTTTTGGTGTAGAAAAACACTAACTGGTTATTTATTTGCTGGCTGCAGGGGGAAAAAAAAATATTGCAGTTATTTAATGGTGTAACATTTTTTAAACGCCTCAAGCTTAGCCTAAGAAAGCACTGAAGTAGAACTATGTTTGCGATAGAGCTTAGCGAGCCGGAGCTCAGGCTTGCCTTTAATACAGTAAATGATCCCAGTCATGGTCTTTTCAACCCTGTAGCACTGCCTTTTCCAACTCAATCCGAATGTTTAATGGTCACTGATGATCTAATCATTTCAACCAGTTGAACCCAAGCTACTAAGCCTGAATAAAATTACTCAACAATTCCCTCTTATGTGCTTGTGTGCACACTGGGATCGCTGCACATGCCTGTTGGGATGTACTGGAGCTGGATAGGATAATGGATGCAACTGGTGCTGGAACAAAAACCAGGCAGGACAAAAAAAAACCAAACACATTCTGCAGCTTCTGAGGAAAAGGTTTGGAATTGGTTTTCCAACATGGGGGAAATGTAAGCTAGATTGACGTTAAGGTGCTAATATTCCAAATCAGAAATAGACTTTACTGCTGCAACTTAAATGGAGCAATGCCTTTAAGTCAACATGAAATGTCAAATGACATGCAACCGGGCAGGCTACATTTGCTCCTACTCCTTGTTCTAGGGTTAGGTCGTCTCGATTATGATCTTTATTGCATTCTTATGGTAGACTGCAAAGGTGGAATGTAAGACCTGTAAACACAGAAGGCAGGAAGAGCCAGCCTATATCGCATGAAGCACACGATGAACCAAATGTGAGATTACAAAACATAGGCGACATCAAGTAGTATTATGCAATGGTGGAAAAAAAAGAAAAAAGAAGAAGCCTTGGTTAAAGCATGCTTAGTGATGCATGCAAAATAAGGGGAAAATCGCCCTCGGTTTGCATTGGTTTTGCAATATCTGCATGCATGTTGTAAAGCGTAGTGCACTGTACATATGAATCAAAATGAGCACGCATCAGTCATACTATTCGTTGCCAATGCAAACAGTGCACATACAGACAGCGGCTGTATCACGCCCCACAGGCAGAATGTCACATATTTCTAGAAGACACCACATTTTGCTCGGGTCTACAAAGTGGAGTTACCCTCACTTCCTAGTTTACAGCTGCTGTCATAGCTCGGCTAACACCCTTCTTCCTCCATAGCCAGCAGACAAATTTCGACTACATTTACTCCTCCCGCTGCTGCTGCTGTTGCTGCTGCTGCTGCTACGACTGTGCTCCCTCTGCCTGCTTCTCTTGGTCAGAGGGAGAGCTTGGGGCTGCGTCTCCTTTCAGTGTGGCATTAACAAAAATACACTTACATTTCACCACCCTGTCCGTCGTAGATAACTTCGGTTCATCATTCGGCTTGTTTTCGGACATTTCCAGTGTGATATAATATTGAGATATAGCAGAAATGAGACTGAAAAACGGCCCCTGCGTTGCTCTTGCCGAACAACTCTTGAGTCTATCCGAGAAAAGAGACCGCAGTGATCTCACTCGTTCCTATCAGCGGCCAAAAATACTTGCAACAGGGTTACAATTTCACTGCTGGGGCTGTAGGAGCTGCTCTGTCTGATTTACTGTTACTCTGTATCAAGTTGTTTGAGCGCAGTGCGCAGCCTAACCTGCTAACACACAGGAGCCGCCTCCAGCTCACACCGACTCTTCCTATTGGATCTCGCTGTACATTCATTTTTGTAAAGGCTGCTTCTGTGTCAATCTGACCTGGTATGAATTACTGTTAGGAATCACTTATAATACGTGTATAATACATTTTCTAGGCAGAAAAAAAAAAGAATAAACACAACAAATAAGAAGCTCTTTGTAAAATGCACACATATGATACAGTTTGAGACTGTGAGCATAAAAATGCATCCATAAAATAATTGATGGTAGCACTTTAGTTTATATTAAGGTACGCATATTAAAAAATGAGGAGTTGCTTATAAGCATATAGCAAGTTTGCTTCTTGTAAGTCACTGTTGAGCACTTTTTAATAATATTGTCTGCATGACTATGATCCAGAATTACTAGGCAATCAACTAGAAGTCTTCCCCAATAATGTTTTATTTCTGCATATTTATGGTTAGTACAGAAGTCAGGGAATTTAAATCTTAATATGCTTTGCTCAGAAGGAGATTTATCATGAGGCAGTACTGCCATACTGAGCCAAGCATATTAAATAACAATTCATTGACAAAAACTTTCTTTCTTGTAGCTTGTAAAATAAAGTACACTGAAGATCACATAAGCTAATAAAGAATCAATGTGCTACAAATAGCTTATACATGCTTATAAGCATCAAGTTAATAGTAAGTGTCTGTACTTTAACAGAAAGTGTAATAATCACATTTCTTTATTAATGAAGAAACACACATACCATTTTAGAAATCTTTTATGTTTCAAACCAATGAACTTGAAAGTCTTTACTCACGTAGTCACGCTGATGAGCTGATCAGAAAAATACATGGATTGAATTTTTGAATTTGAATTTTCTAAATTATAAGCATGTAAATCAAAATTATGACACAAAAAAGAAAAAGAAAAAACGATTTCATATTGATGTCATCATTTGAATTGCAATAAGACTTTTTATTGTCATTATGAATAACTTTTTGGGGCGCTGCAGTGTCCCATGTATGGAGGCTGTAGTCCTCAACGCGGGCGGCCCAGGTTCGAATCCGACATGTGGCTCCTTTCCTGCATGTCAATCCCCACTCTCTCGCCTTGATTTCCATCTCTACATCTCTAGTTCTTGTGTTTCAAATACATGGGCCAGGCGTGGCCATCGAACAGGCCGGGGGGGTCTGGCACCGTGTAGTTCCACTGTCCTGTCTCTCCAATAAAGGCCCAAAAAGCCCAAAAATAAATCTTAAGAAAAAAAAGAATAACTTTTGACCTCTTTTAGTGGCCAAAACAAATCATCTCATCTTCATTTTTAAAAATAATTCAGTACTATTCTGTCAACCAATAAATTAGTTGAAAGATTTAAAGCCAGACTTTCATACAAGTGCCCTGAAGATCATATTTACCAAGGATGAATCCTGCTAGTTTAGGGACTGGTCTTTCTACCTTTGAGTATTCCATTTTTTTTCTCTTGTGCCACCCACAGGAGAGTGTTAATAGTGCACACCAGATATCTCAAAGGCTAACCTAATGGAACACATTTCCATACATATTTGAAGAGAATATTACAGTTCCCAGGAAGATAAGCCCTTTTCATTTAGATTACCTATCACCAACCTGAAGTGAAAAAGTTTCAGTTTCGGTCTTGATTATTTACATAGGTGATGACATTATCAATAGCCTAACTCATTGAGGTCATGGTTAGGCTGCAGCTTTGCTTGTCTCCATGTCAAAACTTGTGAAAAAGAAGCTGATTGATATAGAGGACCTGTTTTTTGTTTTTGTTTGATTCCAGTTACTTCAGATCCTGCTGAGATGTTCATATTCTGTCTTTGTTAGATCAGAGTAGTCATACAGAGGAGTGAAAGTTTGGGACTCCACATACATGAGAACAGAATGATCTGCCTCTGGTGAGTCACTGTACACGGCACCCACCATCTGCATGAAGTAGACCTCGGTGTTCACCTGCACATTTTCTCAACAGTTGAGCTTTTCAGTCCCCCTAGTGCTGCACAAAGGGAATAAATGGTGGCAAAGTGCTATTAGCGAGACACTGGTGTGATATGAGTCAGTTGTTTGGCAGGTGGAGGCAGTTAATGAAGCCCTGAGTTTTTTCTGTTTTTTTTCTCTCAGTGAGGGACTGTGCTAGTAGGTCAGATCATCCCAGCCCTTTTTGAATGTCTGCCTGTGGTAGAGACATTCACACCACATCATTAGTCTTAACACACTTCAGGTTCTAGTTCTCATCCCAGCACCCACAGCTCTGCAGGCTTAATTAAACTCTGGTGGAGTCTGTGACTTTCTAATCACCTGTTGTTTGCTTAATAATGACCTTTAGGATTGTTATTTTCTGTTTTTATTGTGTTCACATGAACACCTACTTTTATGATTTTTACCTGTTAAAATAATGTTAAGTTACTTGACTAGAAAAAAGGGAAGCACTCGAGCTAACCCATGTCATAATTAGACATATAGTGACCTTTTCCATTTCACTGACCAAACATTATCCAGACATTGGCCTTTAATAACTTCATATTTTATTACTAGACATTTATATACAAACATTTTGTGGAGCAGGTTTGGTAGTGCAATTATCAGTCTGAGAGCGCAGAAAGACTTAACATGGATGACGTCAAAATCACAAAATCAGTTTTGAGATTTCCAAGCAACATTGCATGAAGTCAAATTAATTCCACTGACCCAGTTGCTAGGAATTGCTGCCATCACAGGTGCTGATTTTTCTATCCCTTTTCTCAAATCTTGATTCTTGTAACCACAGCATGCTTTGAGTTAACAGGAAAAAATGGTATCATTTCTTTTTCTGTTGTAGTGTAGCAGGAAACTCCCTCTTATCTGAACTCCTCCTAACAATAGCAGCCCTGTTTCCCATGCCACTGTGGAGAGAGACATGCGGAGAAACAGTACTGTAGCCATGAGCCAGACAGGTAAGCTGTCCCTTTGCATTATTTGTTATTTAATTAATCGCTACATTCATTCCTACTTGGGTAATGAAAATGATTGATTGTGTTGGTAAATGAGTCTTGCGGATTTGTAAATCTCTTCAATACTTGGAAGAACCTATCGGTCAACGCTGGCAAAATAAAAACACAAAAACAATGTCCATGAAATGTCTTTATGTTTTCTAAATGTCAGTGCATTACAAACAGTACTTCGTATTTGATTACACTGTGATGGACTGCATAAGAATGAAAAAACAGAAAGTTATTGGGAATATTTGCAAAATTTTCCACAAAATATGATGTTTTCTTGTAGCTAAGGAGCTGTTAATCATCTATGAGACAGAGGCAGAGCAATGGGCCACCTACCTGCACTCAGTCTTCACCGGTCCAATCTCAGAGGCCGGGATCTGCTGCTATGACATCGCTACAGCGCCAGCCGGGCGGTGTCCGGACAACTTCTTGAGGCTGGCCGAGTACACCTGCAAGCTCCTGATCCTCTCCAAAGGCATGCTGGAGGGTCTTCGTCAGATGCAACGCTTCTTCCTGGCCCGTGTTTTGAGTCCTGCAGCTCGTGTGGTGGTTCTGCTGTGCGGGGTGGAGAGTCTGACCCCGCTGCTGGAGCTGGTGCCCCTGAACGCAGACGAGTGCCTGCAGATCTCCAGTGAACAAGATGCTCATGAATACCTGTCTGCTGTCACTGATATTGTGAAAAAAGGTATGGCATTAGTTTAAGAAAAGTGTAGATCTTTGCTAGTTTAATATCAGAGACCTCCTGCAGATAAATGTGTTGTCTTGGCCCAAATCGAGAGTTAATTTTGCATTAGCTTTGACTGGCTGCACTGAAGAAATGTAACATAAATGCCTCTACTAACATGTGCAGAACAAATTAATTGTCAATTAAATTATGCTTCACTGGGAACCAGTGAGAAAGGGTGAGGTAAGAAATCCCACCAGAGTTCCCGGTAGGTCTTACATTTGGTATCTTGAGCTAATTCTTTTTTTCCCTGGAACCTTGTGGGGGGGTTTTCCCAGCTAAATATTCAAAATAATTTGAATCTCTGAATGTATTATTAATAATATGCATTAAAGTACTTACCAAAATTCTAATGTTACAATCATTATAGTAAAATCTTTACATGAATACTAAATTGTAATCAAATTACTAGAACCAAAGGCATCATTTTTGTAGTCATGGCACTTATCGATTGATATCGCTTCTCATTAGGGACAAAATATAAAACATTCGGCATGACAGAAAAATAAACCAGAATTTTGTCCTAATTTGCATTCCAGTCTCGCAAAACCAGAAAAGAATCACCCTCTTCAACAAACCCTTCCTTCAGGAAAAATGTCACATGGCCTTGCTGTTTCCTCTGCTAAAAGTGTGAGCAGAAAAGAATGCTCATTATTTGTGAGCATGCCTGAGCAGCAGCTTGGAAACCTGTTTACTGGCTTTTTTTCCCAGGGAAATGTGTGCGCTGAAGATTGACAGCCAATATTTTTTAACAGCAGCTTCAGAGACATCTTTGGGGAAACATATGTCCACATCTAACTATCCTCTGGCTCCTTCCTTGTTTTTCCTAATGGCACTATTTGTATAAGATCATAAAGCGGAGGAAGGGGCTTGTATTTAAACAGGTGTGTGCAGGAACAGCATCTGATGCAAATAGCCCGTCTTTCCTCTTTGGTCACCACTGACTACTCATCATGACATGCAAATTCAAGTGCACTCTGCATCACTTCACTGCACTGATACAGTGAAGAGGTTCAGGCCAGGATCTCATGAACAGTTATATTTTAACCCAGAAGTACCCATCCCTATTCATAAAGGAAGCTGTTTGTTTGTTTGTTAGCTCATACAACAGACATGTGGGCGTACAATGAGTTTTTGTGTTCACTGGGGAAAACAGTGCGCAACCACTAATGTACAAGAAATAAAACACGTTCCATATACGTATTTTATCTTTGAAATAGGCTGCGCGGTGGTGCAGGGGTTAGCGCTGTTAACTTTTCTAGAAAGACCTGAAATCTTCTTTGAATTTTGTTTCACACATGTAGGGGCAGCAGTAACTCAGTCAGTTGGGACTTGGGTTGGGAACCCGAGCTTTTCTGTGAGGTAACTGAGGTACAGCTGGGCGTTAAGCTAAAGGGGTGTTAACATCCTCACAGTATTGCTGCCTTCACATGCTCCTATGAAATATCGTACGTCCCAGTTTTGCATTTGCAATGATGACAGACACGCATTCAAGTGCTCTGGTGGGAAAAAAGTGCTAAAAATAGACACTAGAAGTATTTATCGTGGCAGATATCAGCAACTCTGGTTTCATAGAAATGTCCCAAATTCCCACTCGTAACGTTACGTCTTTGGAAATAACTTTTAAATGCAGTAAATACGATATCTCGAAGGAGCACGTGAAGGCAGCATAATATTGTTATCATGCCAGAAATACAATGTTTTTCTTTGTGCTTGGAAGAAGTATTGTTTACTATTTTCACCTATCTGTTTCAGCATGTTGATCATAAGAACACTGTAGGTGGTATGGTTATGGTATCTGAAACTTCTTTTGCAGGCATAACTGGTACATAATTTAGTTTGATGATTTATGTCTCATCTTTTGTGGGCGTGTCAGCCTCAGCAGCAAATGTCTACCCTTTCACATGTAAACCATCGAGATCAGAGCAAAACATGGCACACAAGCAGTCGACTGAAGCCCACAGTGACACATCAAGCATGGTGGTCGTTCCTTCCAGAGTGCCTTGCGGGGTGAGACACTCATGTAGTCAGTAGTAAGCCATTTCTTTTTTCATAAAGCATCCACAACATTGATTACACTGCAGTTCGCTGTACTGAATTCTTGGCAGAGCTCCATGGAAGTGTTCATTCTTTTGAAAAATGAGGCGGCTGGCAACGACACTGAGGTTGAGTTCACTGGTGAGAAACAGACGGTGAGAGTGAAGCCTCTCCGCTGGAATGAGCAGACCCTGTGCATCAATGCACCAGGTGAATGAAATAATAAGAAATCATGAGTGTGTCTTTAATGAAAACCTTTATAACCTACACCTTAACTATTCAGTTTTAAAGCACTATATATTTTTCCATTGCAGATTTTCCAGGAGGAAATGTTGGAGTTACTGTGTATAGCAACGGAGTGCCACTGAGCAAGGCACAGTTGCAGTACTATACCAACATGGAGGAAATAACCTGCCTTCTGGCCAGGGCTGCAGACCCTGTGGATTTTATGTGTCAGGTAAATCCAATATCTGAGAAAATTACCTTAAATAAGCCAAACGCTTTTGGCCTTGGCCAAAAGGCAGCATATTTAAATATCAAATAGTTGTGTTTATACAGAAATCTGTACAAATTGCACGTTAGTCCCCATTTGCAAACATTAAAACACAAATGGATTTGAGCGACCATACACAGTGCTTACCTGGCCATCAAGGGCATTTATAAATTCAGAAATAAAAATGGAGGCTGTTACCAGACAGATCTAGTAAATGAATGCTATAAAGGAAAAATATAAGGATCTAGTGCTTAGCTTGACCAGTACCAGGGACTAAATGTCAATGTCACATGTAGTCTGTGCTTTTTTGATTTGAACATTTTTTTTTCTTTAAAGGCAGGGTTGGCCATTTTCGAAAACTAGCATGATTATGAAAGTAGCATTCCCTCAGTGCTCCGTCTGCACCCACCCCCTCCCTTCTCTGCTCCCTCAAAAGCCACGCCCCTCACTTACATGCACAAGCACCATTGGTCCAGAAGCGTACCTCAGCTCATGCTTTGAGTGTGGGCTAGTGCATGCAAGGAGTAGAGAACAAGCAGGGAGACATGATTGGTTCATCAGATTGGTACCTCGTGGCAGACATTGGTCAAAGTTTTTACAGGCTTACAACTGCTACAGATGACGGATTTTCTTCGTTCCTTTTTCAGAGCACATGAATATTTAATGTCTGTCAGGACCTAAAGACAATTTCAACCAGAAAATTACCAACCCTGCCTTTAATGTATTTGTAATCTCTGTTGATACTGGACAAATTTTGATAACAGCAGTATTCTGGTTACTGCTTGTGTTCTGAGTAGTATTGTACTAGCACATCAGCAGACTTTGGACACAAATTCCATCTGTGTGGAGAGCAAACGGAGCAGAATGCAATCCACCCTGATGCAATCCCAGAACCCATCAGCAGAATCCCAGAATGTATTTTGTGCAGCAACAATACACTAGGACGTGCAATAATATGTCTGAACTTTTTCTAATATGAGTAAAACCAAAAAACTACTGCTCCAGTACAGTATAGTTTGTGAAGTAAACCTCCGACTTTAAACTTCTATCTTCTGTAAATGTATAGAAATAACATTTTTCACAACTGGTTTAGTGATGTAATAAGCTCATTTGACAGCTGAGCAATGTTCTCTTTTCTCAACACAAGAAAGTCTCCAGAGGTCATTTGAATTATTATGTGACTCATCATTATGTAACTCCGTTATAGAAATTAGTCAATGGCCGCCCAAAAACACTGCCTATATCTGATCCACTTCAAGCCAATTTAAGGAGGTGGGGAAAAAAGAAGATACATTGAGTCAGCATATATCTAATGCTTATGTGAGCTACCGTTTACAGTCTCTTCTCTGGAACTGAAGAGACGGCAGGTTTCAGCTTTCGTTCAGTCGTGAACACTTGATTTGATTAGGTGTCTTCTGCTGAAAAGGCAAACTCGAGCAGAGCCAAAAGTTGATTTTGCCAAGTGAATTTCAAATAAAACTCTAAGTTGGACTTAAGTATGTGTGATTATAGTTAACCTGGCTGCTTAAATTTGCATCTTAGATGTTTTAAGACGCTTCTTTTGTTGATCAAATTCAAAGTTTAGTTTTCACTTGTGTAGATTTGATTTTCTTTGCAGCCTTACCCGCAGAATCTATCTTAACCTCTGGTGTGCTTGCAAGCTGTCTTTTTATCTGTTTCAGGCTTTTCAGGAGTCGTCTGTGGAGAGGCTGGATCAGAAGTTGTCCTCGATGCTGTTGGAGGGAATGCCCACCGGCGGCTTTCAGGGACTGAAGTGTGAAAACACACCTGAAAGAGGTAAAAAAAACAAAAAAAAACACTGCACTATTCGTTACTCGAATCTGTACATGTGTGCTTAGTTATACAGGCTCTAAATGTGTCAAAACGTACTTGTGCTTTAACATCAGATCTAACCACAAGTGCTGGAGCAGGAGAGGAGAAATTGGAAGTACTTTAGTATTTATCAAAAAAAGTAATTATACAAATGCCTACAGCAAAACAGAATGCCCATTTGTTCCCCTCCTTGCGCTCAGAGCATGTGTTCACGCAACAATGTGGTTTGAACAGACTTCTCACAGTTGGAAGGCGTTCTTGTTGCATGATGCACATTATCCACCATGAAAAGGAAAGCCCTCCATTATTGCTGAGCTCATTATGTGGCAGATTGATGGCTTCATCAGCCCCTGAGATTGATCCTTAACTCTGCTAAAAAGGGCACAGGGAAATGTCTCCATGATAAACAAGTCAATAAGAGCCTCTGAGGTGCCTTTCTTCAACTCTCCTGATTGTGTTAGAACGCATCGGGTCAACTTCAAGTTATCACCTGTAGCAGAAGTGTTACAATATTTCAGGCTTAGCTGCTCAGTTGATTTTGAAAGTTATTTCCAGCGGATCTAATCGAAACCGTCAAATCTCCCCTTCAGAGCTCCACCCCGCAGAGGTACCAACACTCCTCCACTTTGCTGCCCAGTATGGACTAAAGAGCGTCTCCAGCCTCCTCCTGCAGTGTCCAGGCGCCGAGCGAGCCCTGCACACAGCCAATTGCCACAGACAGACTCCCGCTGAGATTGCCAAACGTCACGGCCATACAGAGCTGCATGTCTTATTGAAGGAAACACTGGTAACTATTTCCTTTTGGACTATTTGCAACTCACACCCAAGCCACAGAGATTTCATTTTATTACCTTTGGATATCTCACTCCAGTTGGAATTCATCCTAGTTGGAAATTATTCTTTTAGCTTTATTGACCCTCCATGCAATTAAGACATTCCTCCAAATGTCGATATCTGATGACAGCTGCTCATGTTAAGTGATTTGTGAGCTAATTAAAACATCCCTAATGGCATTATTTGTCTGGTTGGACTTAATGTCATCTGAATGGAATTCTATAGTTTTTCAGTTCGCCACTGACAGCTGAGAAAAACAACACAATGCACCTTAAGCTTGTGAGATTTCACAAGCTGAGGTGAAGAAGTGCAGCGCTCAGGAATGCTATAACAAACACCAATACAGCGTGAGGACTCTGAGCGAGTGGTGCTTTATCAATAATGAACAGAATGGAGGATGGAGAGGATAGAAAGATGGAGAGCGGTGAGAGTGACCTGTATGTTAGGGGTGACCTCACTGCCTCCTAACCAGTGTCTTTTTATCCAGCTCATGTCACAGACAGTGAATTGATGATAACACCCCCCCTCCCCTCTTATCCTGAATATGTTTGGCCTGTGAGGTTCCTAATGGAACTCCCCCACAGACATTAGAAAGGCTGTGTTTGTTCATGCATGCACAATGGTTCAAAGCGCAGGGTCGTCTGCATACATTCAGACAATTAAAGCAGCCACTAATGTTGAGATTTTCTTGCCTAATGGCTGCCATTTTCTCCTGTTAATATCCAGAGCCTCCTCACTCTAAAGCCATTTCACATTGTGGATACACAAACACAAGAGCAAATAGCTCCCGTCCATGCATGTTCATACATTCATTTGATAAACATGAAGGACACTCACATCATAATGTTTTTCTTTTCTTTTTTTTTCCAATGAGGACATTGTCATTGACTGGTCTTTCCAGTTCCTAG
Organism: Tautogolabrus adspersus; assembly: GCA_020745685.1. Classification (NCBI taxonomy): domain Eukaryota; kingdom Metazoa; phylum Chordata; class Actinopteri; order Labriformes; family Labridae; genus Tautogolabrus; species Tautogolabrus adspersus. The sequence goes on along the minus strand of CM036556.1, from coordinate 12,957,806 downwards.
AACTATCTTATTTGGTCTATGCACAAAATGTGAAATTGTTAAATAACAAAGTGTTTACAGTGTCTCCAGGGGTGTTTAGTTTAAGGTGGGTGTGACTTGTCTCTGGTGTTTTGTTTTTCTTCTACCTCCATGTAACAGCCAATAACCTGCTTTGCCAAGCCTTAGCTATATTGCTAATGCTACCAGAAGCTTCTTCTACGTATCCCAAGTAAACTGCTGTCGCTGAAACTGTAAAGAGATCACTTTGGTTTGTTGGTTAATGCAAATATAGAAAAAACAGACTTTTTCAGTTGTTGCTGGGCAGTTTTTTTAGCTTTGGACTAAGCCAGGCTAGCTATTTCCAATTTTGTCTGCCAAGTTAAACAGCTAAAAGTGTTAGCTACAATAACAGTACAATCCTAAACGTGGTATCCATCTACTCATCTTACGCCCAGCAAGAGAGGAATTAACTATAGCACTGGTATTATACTGTAACTAAAAGTTCTGGATCAAAAATGTAACAGAAAAAAGAAACAAAGCACTTTTAGCAAAACATGCTACGCTATCTTGTTTCAGGACTGTGGGGACAATAAACTGAGGGATTGATCATTCAAAACCTGGACAAATTACACATTTGTTTTCACTTGGTGGGACTGATCGCTTTAAACTTGTGTCAGCAGTTGAATAACTTGAGTGTGGTATGTTATGTGGTACATCAGTTTGTAACAGATAGTAGCACACGGCTCATTCATTCATGTGGAAATCTCTGCTCTTATCTCCCATCTCCCCTTACGAGACTGACAACTTTTTACTTTCTCTGATGGGCTGGATCAACATATTGAGAATTCCCCCCCCTGGGGAAATTTAGACACTCCAACAGCTGTTGCAAATGTATTAATCCCCCCTAGCAACACTGCTAATTGAGAGTGACTGCAGATGGAGCAAGGTTTGATCAGATCGCTCTAGTGAGTCAAAGTGCTCGCTGTGAGACTCGGAGCCAACAGAGGAGCAGCCGAGTCAAACAGAGGTCTCCCCACAGAGACTTCTACAAGCCTATAGTTGTAAAATAACAGACAGATCCGACGTTGACATTTCTTTGCGGTGTTTCTTGAAGGGTAATTAAAATTCGTCTTGACAGCTCAAACTACAGACATACTGTTCTTGTTTGGTGCTAACACAGAGAGTAAGAGTCAGCATTGTGGGATTTGTTCTAGCTCTTTTTTTTCTGCAAGGCATTTTCATTAACTCATCTGCAATGTTTCCCCCTACCTCCAATTAATCAACCCATGATGCATCAGTGATTTGGGCGTCAGGGTAGCAGCACTATGTCAATAAATCCTAGATGGATCGGTCCCTCGCTTCATACACAGGCTGAATCACTCACAAGGCCTGCGTCAGATCCACTAGTCTGCCTTGGCACCGCACTTCTTTGTTAATTAGCTGTGAACTGCTCCAGAGGGTAAAGACTGAATAATTCAGGGAGAGCAGAACTAGAATACAAATATAGAAAATGCTACGGAGTTATCTACCATGTTTACGTCCTCACACTGCAATATTGTGCCTCCTCAGAGTAATTACCAACACAAACACACATTATTGAATATTTTGTTCTTATACTGAGTCACACATTTGGCTGAGTGTCACTTGGCACTACATGGACTCCTCTGCTATCAAGATCTCACTGTGCACTCTCGGATGTAAATACAAATTATCCTGAAAGTGTTCTGTCCTCCAAAGACTGCAAAGAGCTATGTTCTGCATGCAGCGTTTGTGTACAGTGCTCCTACAAATTAGTGGCATCCCATCCTCTAGTCCTGATTCTACTGTCCTTGTTTTGCATGTAATGTTTGCATGGTCTGGGACTGCGTCACCATTATCAACAAACTCCACTGATTTGATTATCATTTGAATGATACCGTGATGGCCATAAGGACAAAGACACAGTTTTCATCCCTGAGGCTATAAGCTGCATTGAGAAGGTATGCTGTCTTTTAGACCAATCATACACATTTCAGTTTGTTTTAAGCTAAGATACTCTTTCCCCAGAATCCAGACTAACTAATAACTATTGGATTGTAACCAAGATATTTTCTATATTCATGGTCACCAGCATTATGAAGCCCTCTGCCTTGGCAAAGGTTGTTCTTATCTAGTTAAATAAGTTAAAGGGGACATATCATACCCCTTTTTCACCTTTTCAAACAGTCCCCTGTGGTCTTAATGAAACATCTGTGCTGTGCTTTGGTCAAAATATAACATGAATCAAGCACCAGAGGAGGTTTGTGACCCTGTATAAACCAGCTCTCTCAGAACGCTCCGTTTTGGTGTGTGTGTCTCTTTAAATGCAAAGACCCCCCCCCCCCCCACACACACACTCAGGTTACCCAAATATACGTTCACAAACACTGTACAAGTGGATTTTTCATAATATGTCCCCTTTAACATGGCTCCAGGCACTAGGCATTCATGGTTTCTGTTTGATGAGTCCTACCGACTGTGATGACTTTTACTCTTTCACCATCATGGTTTTGTTTTTGGCTCAGTTGTTGAAAGTATGCCAGAACACAAGTTCTACTAGAGTTGATATGGTCTTACAGAAGTGTGAAGTGTTTCTCCGCCTGCTGTGCTGACCACTTCTTCTGTCCCCATGCTAAAGAACAAGTTGAATACGATTTTTTTTCTGCCCGGTCCTTAAGTGATACAGTAGGTTCCTGGCAGATCAAACACTCTCATCCTTTATACCACTATGTCAAAATACAGCCAGCATGCTGCCACTGAGAGCCGAGACTATGCGTCCTCTGGATTGACCATTTCAGCTGCTGAAAACAGACTGATGGCTCCTTATCCTTCACTAGATTTGCTTGAGATTTGTGCGCTCTCTAACACAATCATGCCTGCTGTTTAGTCTGAAGCGCTGCTGCTCGGATTGCAGCAGTGAAACTGAATTTGTCTGGAATGCCCAGGGCTCCTGCAGTTTCAAACATCTGTAAAAATGATTTAGCACTTGCGTTTAGTAAATAAATACCCTTCCCTGTCCAGAAATCACCTCTTAAAATACCACACGGAGCTTAAGCGCAGCATCCAACTATTGTATTTTAATGTTCAAGCTGTGATGGTAATTAACCCGTCCTCTCTACCTGTTGGGCCTGTTAGGAACCTCCACTGTTTCTTATGTATTCATGGCAGCCAATAAGTAATGTGCAGTACCAGGAACAGTGTAATATTGTAATTGAGTCATGAGTGGCTGTGTTGCTTGGAAACTGCCCACAGTGTGGTGGGTTATATGGAGGATAGCCTGATCAAAGGAAGATGTATCACATAGAACCCGCAAGATTCAGATTACTGGTTGGGATTTTTGCAATTGAGTCGAGGCCTTGTCTTTTTAAGCTTATAATGGATTCAAATATAATACTAGAACAAAATCATACAACACATCATAGATCTTTTGATTTCATTATATGTTGAATGCTTCAACTTACAGTCCCAACAGCTGTTTTCATACACAGTAAGAAAGACATTGATATGATTTTAACTTTGGTTAGAGAAAATCGAACCACATATCATTTCGAAATTAATTTAGCAACTCCTTAGTGTTCCACATCCTGATCAGAAGTTCAAATATGGCAGAAACATCAGTGTAGGTCTAATTGAGGATGCAGTCTAGATATCAAGCTGATGGTCTTGAATTGCTCACTAAATGATATGTTTGGACTGAAAGGGGAAGATTGTCTGATTTCATAATTACCCTGATCATACCCGTCTGTTCCTCAGCATGCTATTAGCAAATAGGGCCGATTCTTGCAGCGGCTCTGCTGTCAGGGAAAAACTGCTCTCTGTTAGCCAGCAGGCAGGGTTACAGCACACCTCTCTAATGCCTGTTACGACTCTGAAAATGCTGTTCCTCAAGTAAAGTCCTGGCAGATGCAGTGGGAGAGCTCAATTAACAATGTGGACTTTGTCACACCTGACATGAAAACACAGAATAGGTATCAGCCTGTTGTGAGACGGAGCTTAGAAAGTGCTCGGAGGATAATCAGCCTAGCGTTTATGTGCCATTATTGTGAAGTGGAATGAAGATACAGGTGAGGAAATAGGCTGACAGCGAGGATCTTGTGAGCAATCCAAGAAGGGATTCACATTCTTAAGAAAATAACATCAAGATTTGTCAAAAACGCATGAATGCTGAGATGAAAAATCCACTTTAACATAGCAAACCATGGCCTTTATGTCACATATTAGACATTTCTCCCCTTGCAGTCTGAATTGCTTCTTTAAAGCAGTTTATTTGTGATTTGGACAAGGCATTTAGGCACCTCTTCATGCTCTCTTATTGCAGAATATGTTCAACTCCGGCGAGGACAATGGCGATTCCAGCGTTTACGAAATGATGTGCACCCCAGGTGAGTGAAAGGACTGATGGGAAGTGGAAGTAGGACAACGAGAAGCCGGTAATGAAATTGTTTTTATTTTCCACCGCATCATTATGCTGGGTTGCCGATCATTTCCGACCACTGAATATTTTCCCCTCACTGATGTGAGCACCATGTGGCGCTGCTTCCGATTAGCTGTGAAATGACAGAGGCAAAAAAAAAAAACAGCATGCAGAACTTCATCATGACTTATTCGAAGTGATGCAGTAAACATTATGTGCGTTAGGGACTCCCTCTTTCACAGATGTGCAGAAAGAGCAAAAAGGAGAGAAGGAAGAGGAGGAGGAGGAGGAGGAGGAGGAGGAGGAGGAGGAGATCTACGCACCACTGGAGGTGAATGATGAATATGACAGCATGCTGAACTCAACAAAAGCTGTTGTTATCGCCAATCGCCCACCAGCACCCACTCCTCGGCCTGAGAGCAGCCATGTGAAGGAGGACAGAACCCTGTACATTGCTAAAGGTAACTCATAAACACTTGGTTCTTTTTGTTGCACCCTCCAAACAACAGTAATGATGGAGCTGATTTGGAGTTAAAAGCAACACTAAGTTATGCACAGTATGTGAAGGGGAGTTGGGGAGATCATGTGGGAGGGAGGAAGTGCCTGGAATGTGCATTGCCATTGTGGAGTGGAGTGCTGCTGAATAAAGCAGTAGAGGCTTTTTTTTTTTTTTTTTTTTGCGATGCAGTTTGTTTTGATCCCATAAACCACGAGAACACGGCAGCTCCGTGCTGCAAAACAAACAAAAGCGAGGAGAGAGAGAGAGAAGGAGAAAAGAGCCATTTGCCTGCATCAAGAGCCCACAGCCTCTAACTGTTCAATTTCAGCAGCTTGAATATTTCATGAAGATGAAACATCCAAAAGTGACTGGTATTATTAAGGCTTATAAATCATTTAAAAAAAAGGGCCGCGACTTCTCTTTACCATAGCTAATGCAAAAATGCATCCACTATGTCGTTATTAGCACAGATAATATTACACTTGTGTATTCAAAAACACACATTATGATTAAACCCTGCAACAGGCTGCTACTCCCTTCGTTGCAGTATTTTATTGAGCTTGCTTGCACCCAGTAGGCCAAACTCTCTGTCCAATAGGACTAAAAAAAAAAAAAAAAAAAAAAGAGAAATTGAGTGCACCACTGAACTCTCCTCAGCTCTCCCAACCAGAGAGGGAACTACCAGGCTACCATCTGCAACCAATCTTGGCCAAAACCAAGGCCAAGTCAGCCAGAATAAGTCATTACACATGTTTTCCAACGTCCTTGTCCCCAGAGCGCACAAGAGAAAGAAGCCGAGGGATTTTGAGGTTTCCATCTATTGAGACAGTGCAGCTTCAAACCACACAAGGATCACATTTTTTGCTCCTTACTCCCACCGCTGCAGTGAGAGATGTGAGTGAAGAGATGAGGCTTGCTGGAGGATTAGGAGAGGAGCCAGTTATTGGAGACCAATGCACAAAGTGGAAATAATGAGGAGTTTTCTTTTGTTAGAGGCGACGTCTCGAGCCTGATGAGACTGAAATGTTGCTGAATGAAATCCAATCCAACAGAGTGGAATTACCATGCATGGACCGAGCAATGTACACACTCCAAAGTAATAGCCACAGTCACGTGACACATCTGCAGCTAGTACTCTACTCAATATTTCACTCTGAATCAAGCCTGACTCGTGTTGTGTGCAGCAAACCAGAGAGATTGAACATGGAGTGGAAAAGAGAGATGTTGTCATGGAGGAAGAAGAAGACAGAGGCGGGATTATCTTGCAGGGTGTGGATGTTGAATTCTACTCCAGCGTTGGTCACATAGCCGCAGATCCACCGCCTCCGACAGCCACACAGTGTAGCCTTTCATTCTGACAGCTCACTACCAAACCAAAAGCATCATTCGGAGCGACTAATTCAATCCAGGGACGCCTGTGTGTGTCTCCTCTGAAAAGAAACACAGATTTAACATCCTGATTAACTCCTGGTATTTCACACACATTACCATTCAATTACACGAGTGTTGTTGTTGTTGACATTAATAGGATTACTTTTTATTATGTTTAGATTTGAAGTCAATTTGTTGTTTGTAAGTTAAGGGTGTGGCGCCATCTTGTGGACAATGGTTGAACTACAGCAGCTTGAAACATTTTGTAGCATCTGGCAGGCATGCAACATCTACAATATATCGTATTGACAAAAAACTTTGTATGAAATAGTTTACTGAATTAAAGTTATTTCTTAATACATAAAGTGAATATAAGCTGCACTGTGTTCACAGTGTTCCAGAAGAAGAAGACACCACATGGCAATGCTGATCTGTATTCACTTCCCACCAAACAAGGTGCGTGCAATCTGACTTTTTAGGCATTAATACCTACCTGTCAACATCTGTATATACAATGTGCCTTTATTAGAGTAGAGACAAATATGTAGGAAATATAGCTTGGTATAACATGCAAATAAAAGGTCCACATTAGGTTTAAGATAATGCTGTTGGATAAAGACTGAATGTTGTGTTTTCTGCATGCAAGGGACCCAAGCTTCTATCATCACTTTCTGACTATTCTTCATGCACAAACAGAAAGTTGCAGTCATTAGTTTCGGAGTAAAAATCACTAAATGTGTGGTACAGCAGTAAGATTTCATATATATCTGCCGGCCTCCCCTCCCTGTATTCCCTCCTCTGTACAGAGTAACTATTCTCACTGTGAGATCTGCAGATTGTAACAGCGGGACTTTTACTGTGCCAGTTATTTTTCCTCTGACTTCTCCCTCGTCATTACCTGTTCAAATATCCTACTAGGTTGAGTTAGTTAATGTGATTTTTTTTATAGATATTTTTTATAGACAGTTTCGTTAAATTCATTAAAATTGTAGTGATCACCATGGGAGGTGGGGGGAGGGGGGGCAGTGATTGCAGCAGTTATGAGCCAAAGAACAGTAAAAACAGCAATAAAAAGAGCAGGTGACACATTTGGGTGCCAGAGAGAAGAAGCTAAATGTTCTGCTTTGCTTTATAGAGGACACAAAATTGAGTTCAGTTTATACCCAACCTTGCCTTATTTTACACATTCAAAAAATAAGTTAACTTAAATCTATTTCTTGATAATAAATGCAGCCGTTTGTCTTGTTCTTACATGTGGTCGACGCATGTTTTTACTGTTTTTCCACTGCAGCACGTGAGAGAGAAGGCAGCATCTCCTCCACCTATGACACCTTCTTGCCAGACCAGAGGAACAGGCCTCAGCAGCTCGTTGAGCTCCAGCAGAGGGTGAAGGCAGGCTCACTCATCGTGGACGGGAACCTGGAGCGCTCCAGCGACCTGCAGCGGGGCCAGAAGGGAGTTGATAACATCCGTCAGGTACAGTGATCACAATCACACTGGATTTGACAAAAGGAGGCATGATGCTGGACTTCAGCTGTACTGCACAAGAAGCATAAAACTACATAAGCTATATTAAAATAACATAATAAAAGGTGCAATGGAGGACTGGTATGGTTGTGCAGCAAATAATGTGCAAGATGATGGTGAGTGCAAACATCTTGTAATTAGGTACAGTGTTCAATGTGCAGTATTTGTTCATTTTACACATAAAGCTGAATCAATAAATGAATCATGGTACTGCCAGTTCATCTGTAACTTGACGGACACATTTTGTAGAACCGTGTAGCCGAACACACATGAGACGGGCCAGAACATTTAAAGGCTAAATTTATCAAATCAAATCAAATTGACAGTGGGCCAGCTGAGGACACCTGCTGGTTGGGGAGGGAATTACAGGAGTTTCCAGAGCCGATTTGTAGCAAACAGGACAGAGAGAAGGTGTGTGTGTGGGGGGGGGGGGGGGACTGTGCTGTCGCCATGACAATAGACATATGTGAATATTGATTTACACTAAAGCTCTGAGCTTCCAGATGTCCGGAGGGATTTTTTTTATGCATACAATTTTGAAACTTCACAGTAGGTAAAACACAGGTGTAAGTCATAAAATTGATGATGGCTGAATTCCACGTAGCTGCTTCATTGTTAATGATATTAGTAACACCTGTGCTTTTCAGCTGACTCATCAAAAAGGCAGCTGCGGAAAGAGCATTTCAGAGCATGTTAAACAATGGTATGAATTAATGTCGAAGAAAAAGTGTGTTGGCACGGTTTTAGACCCAATGCACAACTCCAAAATCTTATGGATGTGATGGCCTTACTCAAAAACGGGCCAAGGTTAAAAAACCAGGCAGGCAAACAAAGAAAGGCAGAATTTAACAGGCAGGGGGTAACAAGCAAGGCAATAGTCGAAACTACAGGCAGGCAAAGTAACTAGACCATGAGAAAGTAGAAGATCCAAGAAACAGGGAAGAATATTCCACACCCAAACCAGAAAGACTTTAAACTGGAACATCTGGTCCACAAAAAATAAGGTACCCTCTGTGAAGTTAGATGTTTTCTTACTGCATAGACTGTGACTGATCAACGTCTCCTGTCTTACACAAAATAAATGAAACCATGCCTTATCTGCCGTACTATTTTACTGATGACAACATTTATATCATACCTGTTCATCATCACGACTGAGTCCTAAGTATTTCAGAGAAGGCAGTTGAAACAGGTGAGCAGCTGGTGATGCGTAAGAGGAAAGGGACTTTGAGGCTCATTCCCCGGTAAGCGTGTGAGTGCTCAGTGCTGTCCCACTGTGAAATCGTCAGGTGTGTGTGTGAGGGATCTGATGCAGACTTTTCAATGGCAAATTATGCAAATGACCATGAGTATATTGAAGCAGTAATCAAGGTCTGAAAAAAGAAAAAAGAATAAAACAAATGTAATCTATGCAAGTATGGACGTGGGGGAGGAAATTGTCACGCAGATAAAATGACATGACAATATGAAGCTTAGTTATTTACTGCGCTGGATGTTTGAGAGATGTTTGTCTTTTCCAGTCAAACATTCACAGTTTTTTTTTCTGACTGTTGATAGAACGATCACATATATAAACATTGTAATAAAAGAAATACAACACATACTGGAGGTATAGGCTTTTTTCCTTATAATATAATGGAACATCTTGTTTCCAAGCAAGTGATGTCATGATAGTGTGTGCCATTACCGTACTCATTTTTCAGACCGTCTCAAGCCCTCACACACTCGCACTTATGCACTGCACACCTGACGCCATTAAAGTCGGTGAGTGTTCAATGCTTAGTCTGAAGGATGGAGATTGGGATCAGGCCGGGGAGATGGGAGTGGCATGGTCTAACATGACAGGAGGGAGTAGTCTATGTGTTGTTTAATGTTTAATTCCTAAAATTACATTAAGGCCCTGACACACCAAGGAGATCGTCGGCAGTCGGTCCTAGTTCAACCGTCAGTGAGTGATCCCCCGTAGGCCTTTTTGCGGCCGATTCGACATGTTGAATTGGCGTCGGCCGTCGCAGTTGGTGGGAGGATTCTCTCTGATTGGCTGTTCAGCGAAACAGGAGAGCCAGTGCACAAGAAGAAAAACGGAAGTGTTATGTGCTTGTTACACTAATAAAAGACCAAGGGCCATTTTCAACTTTGAATCAGACATTATTCTCGATTAGAAGAACCTATACTACGAGTGGAGAGCGACAGCGGTGAGAGAATGGTTTTATCGTATCATAACAACGGTTTATTTATCCGCATTCTTCCTTGTCCTCTTCCGCTTTCATCTTTTTGGAATGACGATTACAGACTACCGCCGCCTGCTGGCATGGAGAGTTATTTCTTCTCACGCATGCGCAGAACGTACGTGGTGGTTGGCCGTCGGCTGTAGTCTTTGCGGTGTGTTCTAGTGCAACTTTTTGGCCAAGACGAGATGATACGTGAGGCGACACCACAGACGGCCTTTGTCGCCACTAGTTCTTTGCCGTCTGCTTGGTGTGTCAGGGCCTTTAGAGTCTCAATAACCAAACACCAGCGTGAGTCCAGTGGCGGTGACATCCAATAATACTACTCCGATATAATTTTAACTTTGACATTTACAACCTTCGTAAGTGAAATTTGAAATCTTATGGCTTAAAATGTACACATTACCAGTAATTTAAGGTCCTCGTTACGACTGTGATACTATCATGTTTGATGAAAATGATTACTGATGAATTAGTGTGTTGGTAAGTTGATCTGGGAGAGATTTTAACTTCTTTCTTTATAGTTTGAAAGTGTAATCCAAAGGTCCCCAATGAAGCAAAGTGAGCTCTTCCAAGGAGTAACACGATACATTAGGATGGTTGTGAGATGGTTCAAGAAACAATATAATAAAGATAATCCTTCTACACAAGCATGTAATGTTATTAAGGACCTTTTACTCATCACATCATTTATGTGCACTCTTAATCACTTTATTTCTGTTGATTCGTTTCTCAAATGAAACCAGTCTTACCAGTGTGAATGGAAATGATCTGTGGTTAAAACAGCAGACTAAGAGACCAAACTAGACTCATTTGATCACGAGGTTAAAACTTTTACAAAGGTTACAAACTTCTCACATTTATTTATGTGAGCTCTGAATCAGACAAGATGACTTTCTAACAAAGTTAGGATAAAAGAATAATGTTATTTAATGTTATTGAAGTCGAAGCACAAAGCATGTTCACTTCACTTGTGGTTTAAATTTCCTCCAAACTAAATATTTGTACATAAACATTTGTTTCTGGCATTTTGACCTAACCTTTAAGGTCTGATCTTTGTCCCTGCAGGAGAAGTCGAGTCAGCTGAGAGCCGGTACCATCAACAACAGAGTGGATGATGACAGTGTGTACGGTAAATATTTCTACATCCTCGGTATGCGGGTTAAACTCATCTGTCATCACAGAGACGCTCCACAGAGATCTGCTTTCCTGGAACTTAAGACATATAAATAAACTCCGTTCTGTGCTGGTAAAGTTTTACTGGAGCATGTGGCCACTAATGACTTACATTAAACTGTAAACCGTAAATAGCTGATATCCTCTCTATCCACAGATCAAATCGACCTCGTCCATCAAACTCAGAGTGAGTCTTTCTAAACGTCGCTCAGCATGCGCAGAGGAAACCTGTGTTAGCATGCCTTTGTAGTTCCTCAACTCTCAGTTGCAGTGGTGGGGGATTAATCCTTGGGGAAGTGCTGCTTAATCAAATCCCCACAGCCATGTTTTGATCCACTGAGTTTCCCTTGCGCTAAATGAATGCTTTTATTTCATTACACTGAAGTTCTGATCATTTACCTCCAGGTGTTGAAGTGAACGCGGGTCGAAGAGGAAGCCAGGCGGTGGAGTCTGAATTTTACAGCCAGCCGCTTAAAGGACAGCATGTGAGTTGACTCTTCTGGCTGACCTTTATGGTTATATAAAGATGTAAAAAATAATGATTGTGCGATTTAAATAGGCGTGAATTTGAAGAACACAAACATGAAGGCCTAACAAACCAGTGACAAGTATTCCTCTGAATTGTTTTGCAGTCAAATTTATTTTCCAAAGCCGACAAACAGTGAAGGTAAGACTGAAAACTACTTCAATATATATACAATAAACATGTGAAATATATGAACACTTCAGATTGAGTCCAGCTCATTAATCATGTCTTATTTCTATATTTCCAGGCTCAATTCTTCAATATGGACTCACATCTTCTCTCAATCATTCAATTTAAAAACGTAATAAGTCGTTTGAATTGTCGTACACGGAAATGTTTGTATTTAAAAGCAATATGTGGTCACGTTTTGATTCAGGTCTTCTTGCTTCTTTAACAGATTTTAAAGTTTTTTCTGGTTTGAAGAAAATCCTTTTCACATTCTGTACAACACAGGCACATTTTCATTTTTAATTCAATATTGATTTCATTGAATAAATTGATCTTGTGAATATTTCCCACTTGAACAACCTTGTTGATTTTGAAGATTTAACTGTTGAAGAAAAGACTTATTATTGTGCAATGAGTTCAATATCTACATCTTGATGATAATTCATCTGCTACAAGTGTACTACAACATTTCTGGAATCTTTTTCAGCCAAAAGTTGACATCTAAAAACGATGTATTCATGGATAAACAGGTGTAGTAGGTTGACATGGGGTCGCAAGGAAAAAAAGGAATGTATTTCCCAGCAACTCTTAGCCTGGATAACCTTTCATATCTTCGCCTATAGAGGGCGCTCTATCTCTAAATATGTCCATCACATTTACTGTTTGAAGCAGCCAAAGACATCTGGTGAGCCCAGAAGCACCTGCTGACCTCCTGATGGCTGGGAGGCATGCTATGGGAAAAAAAGAATGTTTCCATACATGTTTATGTATGTAAACGAAGTGTAAAAGATACTTGTGCAGCAGGTGAGAACATCAGTGAAGCGGTTCATGCTGTGGCTGGATGCAAACAGGAAACTGTCGTCTTGGTTTGGACCAGCCGAGACGTGAGAGATCCATTTATTAATGATGCATTCATTCAATGAGTGCTAATTGTAAAACTATCACAACTAAGCTCAATGGAAAGATTAAAAAAATGTAGATTTTCTCTCTGTAAAGCCGCCACAGAACAATTTATTATGAGTATAAATGTTCCAGGCATTTTTAAGTGACAACCTTTGCATCTTGGAATAAAAACATTTCCTTTATTGACTTGTCAAAATTCTGAATTTGCTGTGATGTACCAAACTACTCAGGGATTGTCACCAATACAAACACCCTTTCTCACACACACACAGATAGCAGTTTGTTGGTACAGCCCGGCCTCCGCCTGAATGAATGAATAAGAGCTGCATGGGGAATTCAGTGAATGCACGGCTAAATCCGAGCCCAGTCTTGAAACCCGGGCAGAGACTGAGCCGTGTGCCAACAAAGCAGCTGGGTACACGCCGGGCACATTTTTCTGTTCAATCATGCTCTTTGTGAATAATATGTATTAATGCCGTCCCTACTTAGACCTGCCAGTTAGCCTTTGGAGATGATCCGGCTTCAGGACCCCATGGCATTTGAGGCATATGTTTGCCCGTCACCTGCTGAGTACATTTCAGTCCGTGCGTCAGGCGTGGCCACAGAGATAGGCCTCGATTCATCGTGTATGCAAATACCCGAGCACCGCCACAAGGAATGATTCCCCAGTGCAGTCACAGAGAGACAAGCAGTGAGAGAGCGTCAGTGGCATGCGTCGCACAAACCAAACACAGTTCTGGATTTGGGGACAAGTACAACAAAACTACAACAGACATGCTGTAAATGGACTGTGAAAAAAATAAGGTTATTTAAAGAAAGTAAAAAAGAATTCAAAATATGACACAGTTTGGCTCATTTAGTCGTTATTGCCTATTTAAGTGCATTTATTAAATGTTTATTCAGTGAAAATTGAAAGAGAATCACCTACTTGTGAAACAAAATACTTTAAATAAAGGAATTCCTTTATCTTCCTATTACACAAATAAATGTTGTTACATTTTCAGACTCATATCTTAAGGGGTAATAGTAAAAAGTAACGTCAAAGGTTGAAGTTATACTGGATTATAATTGTTAGCGTGTTATTGCCACTGTATCTTCAGCAGAAGATTGTCATACATCCTGCTGGGTAAGCTTTATAAAGCTGCTTTGGTAACTGACTTTAGTGTTGAATGAAACGACTGATTAGCCGTTGTAGTGGACTTTGCAGACCCTTGCAATGTGCAGGACAAGCAGCTATTGTGTGGTCATTTTTAAATATATGCTAATGAACTCTGACTTGACTTCAGCTACATATTAACATGAAAAAAGTTGTCCAATCCTGTTCGTATCATCCGTGTAATGAATACATTATCTTATCATTTGCGTCTTTCACTGATTTGGTGATCATGTTTATCACACGACTATCAGAGCCTGTACACAAGTGTGTATCCTGAAAGTCTGACAAGTTCTTCTAAAATGCTGCAGCTCGGCTAACTGAGTTCAAAAATGTGATGCTTTTCTTTTTCTTTCTTTCAGTTGGCTACCTGTGTCTGGAATTAGGTTTAAGTTTAAGGCCATGTATTGCTAGAAAGCTATTTACAAAGGGGGTCTAAGGTTGATTTAAGCAGTGGTACTGATTCAAAAACTATAAAATAAAGCTGAAAGATACTTGAATGCATATTTGTTCCTTATGGTAAATGCAGATTTTGGATGATAAATGTCTGTGGGTTTATCCCTGTAAATGATCCCATCCACTGCACACGCAGGCATTTGACCAGTTGTTTCAATAAAAAAAACATTTGTGCAGCTTAAGGTTCCCTCCAGCACTGAACAGATCACAGTTTTATGTGTGAACTGTTTTGCAGATTAACTGAAATTCTGTATAAATCTTGACAAACTTCCCAGTTGGTTCTCCTCTCCCCCGTTATGCTAGCAGCATGCTTGGTCAGATAGTGGAGTAACAGGATTATACAGCCAACGCATCGCTGATATTTTTCTGTTACAGCTCAAAAGTAGTCATCTGCCAAACCCCATCCTGCATCCCCGCCACACCACTGGTTCCACACTGCTGCAAAAACACTCATGAGAGCACAAACAGTGGGATGGACTTATCAGGTATATCTTGTCGGCTGCAGGAGCAGGCTTAAACACAACCATTCAGAACTTTTCCATTATGCACCTTGGTATGCATGCAACAGACACAAGGTGGGAAAAACACACACTCACACACAGCTCCCTTGCTTGTCTGTTTCTCTCCGGCCGCAGGATTAGGGCAGAGGATTGAGCACAGCTGCTCCCCAACATCCCCCGATAAAAATCAGGCAATTTCACAGTCAGTGGCATTCTTTCATCCCCTAATCCACACCCCGCATACAGTATAGATGAACCTGACTGTGATGAGAACACACTGTTCTGAGCCGACCCCCCCCCTAAGGTCGATGTGGACACCTTCGATTGGATATAGAGACATTAAGCGAGTAAACTGTAGGGTGTATAGGAGGAGCAAGAAAGAAGAGTCCAGTTCAATGCAGCATATTGACCCTCACTTCCTTAAAGCAGCTAATTAGCTGATTCTGTTTCCAATAACAGTCATCAGTAATGCAGGCAAGGTTTAAAGATAATACAGAAGTTCCATTGGCATATTAGCGTTTCAGTGAAAAATGGTTTCTTAACAAAGGTGGAAAGCAACTAGTACATATAGTTTGTTACTTAACTTCCTTAGAAACCTTTTTATTTCCTGCTTTAAAGCCCCTGTGAGGAGTTTTGAGCTGGTTACGCAACAGACTGAAATTAATACAGAGGTATCTTTATGACCTCGAAAAGCAAATAAAACCAACAGGAATGGGATTGAATATTTCTATAAAGTTATTTCTAATGTCTGTAACCACTGCCATCGGGTAGGTATCAGATGGGTCAATTAACGGCAGAGACAGTCTTACATTTGAATGGTAAAAAGATGGAAGGGCGAGGTTTTTCATCAGGAGATGCTACGAATGTTCAGGACGAATTAAGTAGAGAGAAGACGCACGACTTTGTCTTCAGGGTGCGCCGAGATCGACAAAATGCAAAGTTTTAAAGGAGCTTTAAAGGTACAGTATGTAAGATTGCATGCTAATGTTTACATTAAAATATCTCACTTAAATTAAAAATGCAGTAAACCCATGTTATATATATTTTTTAGTTGAGTACTTACATCACCTCAAATATTTCCAAAAGTTATCAAAGCCAGAGAAATCCGTAATTTTGTAGTTGAAACTGGACGTGTCTTGTAGGCGGCCGCCATGATGAGCCGCCACGATAGACACGAAATGTTGATCGTTGTCAAGGAAACACTGGATGTTACGTCAAAGACTGCAAAATCTAGCGCTAGCTGCTACTGGAAGCTGCCGTTCTTTTGCTGTATGTGCTGCTGCGATAAAAACATCATGTAAATTATACTTGGATACATCGTCAGTACACATATTGTGTTTCTCAGGTCGGTTTCGCCCGTTGGTATTGATTCGTTCGTTTTTACTCCCATAATACACCGCAAGCCTCGACGTCATCTTTTGTTATTGTTTTGATTGAGAGCCCCCTAGCGGCGGATTTTACATACTGTACGTTTAATCTTTAACACAAATATCTTCACTCGACGGAAT
This sequence comes from Tautogolabrus adspersus, assembly GCA_020745685.1. Taxonomy (NCBI): domain Eukaryota; kingdom Metazoa; phylum Chordata; class Actinopteri; order Labriformes; family Labridae; genus Tautogolabrus; species Tautogolabrus adspersus. Next base: position 12,941,380 of record CM036556.1, on the reverse strand, counting down.
TATTCAAAAAAGCCTTTTTTTCTCCAACTTTAATGAAGTTGAAGGAAGTCATTGATTTGTATATTTCAGTGTTGTGCTCTATCTTCCCAACATCATGACTAATTTCAACCAACAAGGTCGGGACAACAACACAACACATGGCTGACTGAATATGATGAAAATGACTTGATTTGAGTCGAGTAGTCTCCAAAACACGACATGGTGCTTTAAACGACGAAACAGACGAGACAAACTATTATACTGTGTGTATATTTCACCAGCTGTACTTTTTCACCTTGACTTTAGAAGACAAGTGAAGAGCTTGTCTTTTTACACTAGTGTCTGAACCTCTTCAAACATTTGTGATTTACCACCTCTGTTTTTAAAATGCTAAACTTAGAATACTTTGTAGCAGATTTCTATTGTTTTACACAGCGTGAGCCTGAATCTTACATGCCCCAACATAAACAGTCTACTCCTACTCCCAGTCATGACAGGAGAAGCAATCGTTTATGGCGGCTTTATTCAATGCGTTTCCTTGCTCATTGCATGCCATTATTCTTTATGGCTTCCCCCCCAGTTTGAAGTCTTTCACTTCACCCATTTCAGCTGACCCCGGCCTCCATTTGCGGAGCAATTCTTCACCAAAGTTCAATCAGGGGACAAAAAGGTACTCCACAGCAAAAAGGAAGAAAAAAAAAAAGTATGAATCAAAAGGCAAGGAAATGGAATTCACTGTACAAACGTCGGGGGAATTTCAATGTCCGCCGAGGCACAGTGGAGCTCTGTTCGGTCGTCGCAGGCTGTGGGGTGAAAAGAGCAGCAGCCGCAGCAGGGTACATCTATTCTGACAAGTTTCTTACACACAGTGAAAAGCCTGAGCAAGGTCTGTTTGTTTAAGAGGCAATAGAGCCAGCGGAAGGATGCTGAAGCTTTAACGCGATAACAGGATCATTTTATGGTTTCGCTTTTAGACATTAAGGTATTCGAGTAAAACTGAATGTTTCGAGTTAGATGTTTGAGCAGCAACCTGAGTAAAGTTCTGGAGAAAAACAACAACTCTGTCTTGTGTTGTGAAACATATCAAACTTTTTTTTTTTTTTTCTCAATTCTTTGTTTTTTCAGTAGAGATTTATGTGATGGTGGAAAGGAGCAACAGTCTATTAATATTCTTAAAAGATCAAACAACTAGAAAAATACAGTTATCTGTTGATAAATGACGTGAGAACACAGCGTTGCCGTCGTCTCCCTCCTTTTAATTCTGATTTATGCAGAAAGTTCTGGAATTCTTCTCAAAGAGGGCATCACCTTGCCTATATTTCCAACTCCTTTTAACACACATCGCTTTGAAATGCTTAATGGATGTAGAAAATATTAACAAAAGGATCCTGTTTTCATCTCCACGGCAAAATTCTGGTTTCCCTAATCCTCCTACGCAAAGGTCAAAGTTCAGGGTGCGATTTAAAACTGCACCCTCGGGATGTATAGACTTCTCAAACTCAACTCTTGCCAGGAGTCTGAAAATAATCTTACATTACTGTTGTGTTTCTTATGATACCAGAGGTAACTTAAATACACTTTCATGTTGAATGAAACCTTTTAGATCATGCACTTATTAAGAGTAATATTTAAATATAGAAGATAATGAAGCAGAGTTAATAACAACTCATGAGCCTCCAGTGATTCTCAAGTTATTTGCTTTCTGTGTGAATTGTGTCCAGACGTTGCTGTGCTTAATATAAACTTTCCAAACTGACAATCTTTGATTTTTTTAGTGCTGTCACACAAACTCATCATGTCCATGATCATTCTTTCGTTTCATTTCACCACTGTGTCTATTTTAAAAGAGAGATTTTTTTTAATATGTTAGCCCAAGTAATCTTAAGATGGTAGCATACACCTCAAATACCCACAAGGCTTTTCTTTATTTCATGACATTGACTTCTTTTACAAGATTAATTTTGGGGCTTCTATGTCTCCTTAAAAGCTATAGTCCTGTACAGGACATAGGTCTCTGTACATGGGGCACGCCACATGACTGCTAGGCTATCGGGAGCCTTTTGACGATGTTATTTGTATTTGGAAACAGAGAATTGTCTAGAAATAATCATTTATTTTCATTTAGATCCTACACAAGACTGAAAAACCTCCAAACAAGCCTATTGTGCTCCAATATTTACTCAGAACATACACTTACACCCACACGGCGCTGTGTAGAGCCGTCAGGTATTATCGCTGCGTGTATCAAGAGATCATACTGGTGGGGAAAATATGTCTCTACATGATAATTGAACAACAAAGACAACAGCTAACGCAGAAGTGGTGCCACAGGTGTTGCATATTCACTCAAGCTCAGTGAAGAAGGGCCTTGAACACGGGAGAGAAAAGCTTTCAGATTACCTTCTATCCATCTCCTCTTTAATGATGGAGAAACAGCAGCTACATCCTCTTGATTGATGTTTGTGAAGGCCAGCAGCACCAGGATGATCCTCTTCACCTCCTCCCAAGAGCACGCCTCAGCCGGGCATCTGCTAAAGGGCACAGGTACGCCGTCCTGTGCCCTTGTCCCGCCCCTGCCTATTTGATCGGGGGCCAAGAGTGACCCCGCCGAGCCTGCCAAGAACCCCTGTCTGCGGGCACCAGGCAGCGGACTCAGGGGCCCACACTGGCTCTTCTGCTTTTTGAGGCTTTGGGAAGATTAATAGGCCTCCTCCGTAGTGCGCCTTTGTGAGGCTGCGCCCAGGCGTGTTCAAGCTGTTGGGTTTGCAGGAGACGAAAGGAGCAGCGGCTAATTCCTCTGCAGGTCAGTTTGTCTCTTGCTACTCTGCATTTTCAATGACTCTGAAAGGTCACATCCGCAACGGATAAACTTGTGCAAAAGCTTCACAAACAGCCCCAATTCATATAGAGATCATATGACACTTTATACTTTCTCTGACAGACCTTGCATCATCTCTCATTCCTCTTTATCAATGCTGCAATCTCGAACCCAAAGCTCCACTTTGCACAAATTAACCCACAGGATGATCCTGCAACCACAGCTGAACAATCAAAACAGCCACACAATTCTGTTTACGACCAGTTTAATTTGGATTATGGATTAATAGTCAAATGAATGACAACAAATATGCAAATGTACATATCATATTTGCACAGCCGTTTTCAGCAGAGGGTGCTAATCATACACAAATACGTGGGTCATCGCGGCTTTGTCTGTTTCATACAAACTCAAGTCCTGCAGATTTTCAGCGGGGAGATTTTATTTCCTCACAAACCCAAAGCAAATACCAAAACCCAAGCCAAGAATTTCCTTGAGTGTACTTTGAACTTTGAATTTAACACAGGGAGAACATGTTTTTTTGCACTAAAAGTTTCTGGATTTTATGCAAAGGCTTTTGGCCTGAAACCCTTTTAATGATTTTTCTTCTCACTTGGTTGCAGGTGAGGGCCTTTGATTCTCGTTATGTCACGCCTCCAATAGTGCAGCCACCAATAATACTCTCTCTCCCCCGCTCCCTCTCCCTCTCTCTCCCCCACATGCACATTTACACACACACAAACACACACTTCTGGCTGCTCCAGGTGCCAGGGTGTGAAGGGATCAACCAATCCCAGCTCTCGTCGAAGCTGGATGGAGGCCATCGTGTTATTAAAAGCTACGGGTGAGCTTTGCTGCTCGCTTCTCCTCTGCACTCCAAATGCTTTATGAAAAAATAACTTATGAAGAAAAAAACAGCTTGGGTAGTGGGTAAGCTTCCCAGAGGGAAAAAATAAATGTGAGTTTTCTGTGAGTTGTTTAATAAGCCAACGCACTGAACTACTCTCAGCATCCATTTGCACAAGCTGATAAGGAATCAATTTGTGGGTCATCATTGCATGATTGATGTCTCCATCTCGCTGCTCTCTGTGTCCAATGATAATCTTAAGTGATATTATTTCCATAAACATCATTATCAAACAGAGGCGTACTATGTCCTCACTCAGGACTACTGGGAGAGCTGAAGTGCCTTTGATGAGATGAGATCACATTTTAGAGGGAGCTGCCTGCTCTTTGCCTGTAGCCAAAAACAGCCTAATTGTGTTTTGTCCCATATGTGAATTATTATTAACGACGATTCATTTACTACACTTCCTTTGCCAATTTCCTAAATTAAAAAAATACCATGTTGAGATTTACAGCACGCACCCCCATTTTCAGCGCCGGCTTACGGCATCACCATGGCAACTTCCAATCAGCAAGGATGGCGGAGCCTGCCGGCCGTGTGTTTGGCGCGAGGCTCTGAGAGACGCAGGTGGAGCACATATGGAACAATGGCCCAGAGAGAAAAAAAAGAAACACTGCCCGCCTGTATGTGCCAGCAGTGCCCATTTTAATACCACCGTTACCTTCTAGTGCTCTCTGATGGAGACGTTCTGCAGCAATCACAGCCTCAGACTGCTGCTGGGCCCATGCCAGTCTTCACTTGACAGAGCTAGACTCAGTGTGCTTTCGTAAAAAAAAAGAAGAAAAATGTCTCCCAAGAATTTTGGATGCAGCATCTCTTGATCTCAAAGTGTAAGTCTTATTTGCTGTCCTTAACTGGGACATCACTGACCTTGATGCCGAGAGATTTCTCTACCTGAGAGCATTTTCACGAAGCTTGGCATGTTTATGGCTAATATCCACCCTATTAATTGTTTTACTGTATGTTACTGCATTGATGCCCATACATACATTGAGATTGGCTGTTAATGACTTTTGTGCCTCATCTGGCTTGTAATTGGGATAGTAATGTTATGGAAATCACTAGCATGTGCAGTAAATAAATCAATCATTCAAGGGGCCTTATCTATCACTGCACATTTAAGCAGTCAGCTCCTATGTAGGTTAATTAAAGCACAATGGCCGAGGAGAGGACCTGGCACCCGTCCTGCTTCTGTTTAAGCCTTCTCCAGGCCCGCTGGGCTGCAGCTTACTACAGCCAGATGAAATTTGCCCATTTCATCCACCCCCATCCCCAGCTGAATACATAAATCATCTGTAAGGGCCTCTGCTTCGACCCTAAATTCCGTGAACAATGGCGTTTGTCCGCAAACGCCACACATAATTGCTGGATAGTCTTCAAAGCAGAAATCGTGATTCTTTGCTCTTATCTAGGGGCATATAGCGCAGATTTTTTGACTCACTTCATCTGGATTTGGAACAAATCAATTAAGATGTTGTGCCACATCCAGCGTGTATATTGGTAAAGTGTGCCACCACTGATTTGCTTTTATGTTTGGTCTGAGCTTTTAGATAAGAGTGAATGGCATCCGTTTGTATTAGAAGGTTAGTTGGAAACAGCAATGTCAAAGTTCAAACTAAGTAAGTCACCCAAACATTGACGGAATTAAGCAAAATTTGGAGTGAAGGGAGTAAGTAATAACATTACAGTCTCATTTGGAAAGGCAACTTTTACATTTTGTTGTCTCTGCATAAATTCGATAGAGGTCTGATACGGATTCATCACGGTGTGTTCAGAGGAAAGGCTTTTGAAGGATGTGTTAGCTTGCTTCTAAGTGGCAGGACTAGAGGTCTTGGGTACCCATAGAAGGAGAAATAAAAGTGCCCTGGTTGCTGACAAGTAATCTTCTTTACAACACAACTTTTCTAGCTTCTGTAACTGCAGGTGGATCTAATAAAAAATGTGCCAGGTATCTCTTAGGGTAGTCCAATCTAACGTAGCTTTAGGCCACTTGTTGGGCTTATTTGTTGTCTTCCATATTTTTTTATGCAGGATGGAAATGAGTTTCTCATCTGTCTGTTTAGAGGACAGGTTTTAGGACATATTTAAGTTGGGAGGCAGGGGTACAAGGGGTAGGAGTGATAGAAGGAGAAGAAATGCACCTCCTCCAGGAGTCTAATGTAAGGTAATACGAAGTTCTTCTATGTGTGCTCAGAAGACAGGTTTTATTGGGACATGCTAACTTGGAGATAGGACAGTGGATAGAGCCAGAAATCGGGGGGGGGGGGGGGAGAAAAAGTGGGGAACGACAAGTGGAAAAGGAGCCACAGGCTTGGCACACAGGGCGCGCCCAACAACCACCAGGCTACCGGCACCCCCAAAACATATTCAGTTAAGGTAATGTTATGTAATCCACTTTGTAGATGTATTGTTGACCCCTCTAATTTAAAGCCATGTCAAAGTGAGAGTACTGTAACGTTACTCACCAACAAGAGCAAGATAATCATCTTTATTAGACTCGAAAGATAATTATTTAAGACTCATATCCTATCTCCAGCTTTATTTGTAATAATGCTGTAACAAAATGAAGCTATTAGAAAGGCTTCAATCAAGTGTAAGTGTCATCACAATCTTCTCTCTCACCTGGGACGATCGGAATGGAGACACCATGCCGATGCAACTCCTTGCGGCCCTTAGCTGTCACTGATAGCAACTGTATCTCATTATCCTCGTTGTGGGGGTCACAGAGGTAGTGGCGGCCGTAAACACCATCCTCCTATCCTTCCACAATGGGCCTTTCACAAACAAAAGACGCTCACGAAAGCTTGAACCTAAGCCAACAGCTCTATTCATGTTGCCATGTATGGCAGATGTCTCGGTGGGACTATATGGAAGGTTTCATATCTATGTTGCTCATACAGACGACTGCAATGTAAGTAGAGTGTGTGAGGAGTACAGGGTTTTTTTTAAATTAGGTATTATTATTTCATAGATGGGGTAAAACATTTATCTGTCAGAAAAAAAAACATTGGGCCTCTCATTGGGTAATATCTCCGACTTGCATGATGTTTGGCCTTTTTCTTAGCATATCATTAATTTCCTCCCGAGGTCACTCTGTGGTTAAAGATAATGTCGATCAAAGATTACTGATCCAAGCCAAAGCTTGGTAGTGCTGACATGTTAACAATAAACTGTCAAACTGTATAATAGATTGTTTTTGACTCATCTACTATTAAAAAATACACCAAAAACGTACTCGTACTAGGTTCTCAAAAGGGATAACTTGTGATGCTTAAATTGTTCTAAATTGAATTTCTTCTGTTTTTTTAGCTGATTCAGATTTAGATTCTTTATGGTCCCATACGGGGAATTTGTTAGCTGTTGGTCATAGAAAACCAAGAATCTACAGATGGACTACAAAAAATTGTGATTGGTATTTTTCGGGTGTGTGGTAGGTGGATGGAAGAGAGATTGATGTTGTTCGAGATCCTTGTTATTCATGTTTTTAGAATATTAAGTGTCATTTTACTCTTGTTTTTTCTCACCAATCCGTACATTTAAAAAAGGGCCTTCTCAATATGCCCATTCATGTTTTTGGTCAGAGTTTCCTCATCTAAATCAGTCCAGTGTATAATAATTATAGAGGATATAATGGAAACTTATGGTTTACATATTTCAGACATTTTAACGTCTAAAGAGTTATCAATAAACTGTGACATGAATATCTGGAGGAATCTGAATGGTAGCACATTACAAACAGAACAAGCTTTATGATACATACAACACACACACGCTCACACACAATAGTTCTTTTGTATCCACTGAGAAACGAAACACAGAACAAGATTCTCTGCAGGTAAAATCAAAAACTAAACTTTGAGTCACTGTTGATTGAGCGACATGAAGTGTTTTTTTTTATCCTCCCTACAGCGTTCATGACCACAGAAATGACGACAGGGCTACAACACAATTCGACATTCATATTAAAAAGTAGCCTTGTATGACAATTAAAAAACAATGGCTTCCTAATCAGCACACAGTGAAACATCTCCATCAACAACCTGAGCCATTATTGTAAGCAGACAAATCAATCATTACTGAGGGTGGCACTCCTGCTTTCATTAGAAAATCATATAGATTAAATGTTAATCATAGCTAACTCTATACCAGTGGGCTTCTGCCAAGATGACAGATGGGCCATTAATGAGAATAACGAGGGGATCTTGGTCTATACACGGATATGGAGATGCAACAACAAGCATAACACCACACTTGGCTTCCAAAAAAACTGTTATTTAGACAGAAATAGAGGAGGATCATCTGTATGCATGTACATTTGCTTTTTTTTCTGAATTCAAAGACTAGCTTATGTGTTGAAAATGTGTGAAATCACTACAATGTGGCTGCAAGCGTGTTTTAAGATATTTTCATAGCGGGCACTACCACATGAGACTGAGGGAAATTGGTGGTAACACCTGTCACACACATTCAGCATCAGATATTAGAATCCGTCTCTTTTGCTGCTCTGTGAGCGATGAATAATTACTCTTGTTTAAAAAGCTGCCTATTAGCGCTAACCAGGTTATATTGGACATCTGTCTAGGAAAGCTGAATGATATAATTGGCTGCCATCACAGTCATTCACTCTATAGCAAAGCACACTGGCTTGACAGGCTTCGAGATGTGTTGCTGCTGTTCGCTCCAGCTTGGTGACGTAGCTCCCTCATGTTAGTTTCCCAGGCAAGTCAAACCAAATTGTATGAGATGAAAGTTGCCGTGAAAACAGAACACATATGTCCATGCATGGCGCTCAGTGGCATGTTATTGGCACAGTGTTTTCATCAGGTCTGATAACATATGTTTAGAACTCAGGAGGCTTTGGGCAGGAGGGAATAACGCGGCGTTTGAAGTCAACCGCCGCATTAAGCAGAGAAGCGGCACAGTTGTGTGGAGATGCTCTCTTGTTCAAAGGGATGGAAGGAACCGCTCCGGGGAGCGTCCAACATCAAGAGCTGACCCCGGCACTGTTTCCCGCTACCTTCTGCCATGCGTCCCGCCGCCGTATGCTGTGATTCCCAAAGACCGGCAGGCCTGTGCCATCTGGCCTCACTTCGGATTCCCTGGACACATATTGGGAATCCAAACTATGCCACCTCCCCACCTCTCCCTTCCCTCTGCGCTCTCTCCCTCTGGGTCATCACTGCGCCTCCACTTCATCCCTGCTTGAGTGTTGGCTCAAGTGGAAGGGGTCTGCACTCCAAGTGATCGCAGTTGCCCTTTTCCTCTTTAATCCCCTTGTGATGGGATCCAGTAGGAGCCTTTTAAATACAGAGGGAAACGGTCAATAGTTTTTAAGATGAAGGAAAATCCCCCAAGGGTTATCCACAGAGTGTAGTCTGTCTCTGTCGTAGGGTGCTTGGTTCGGTACCTGACCTTCAGATTGCTTTTTTCTGACCTACTGCTCTTTCAGGGAGCCTAAAATGTATGTCCATCTTAGCCAAAAAGTCAGAGCCAACACTTCAAAATATATGATAAAAATGCTACTCATTGGTTTGCTGCTACAAATCTTAACCCACTTCCCAATTTTAGGGTACAACAGAGACACACAAAGACAGGGAGGCCCCAGGAAGCAAGCAGAAGTGGGCAGTACAGTATGTTCAGTAACACTGCCACAGATTTCACACTCTTTTTGTGTGTCTCTTTCCCTTCCTCTCTTCTGGGCATGGCCTCAGTGGGGAATTCGATTCCCTAATAACTGGGGAATCAAAGTTGGACAGCACCACTGCTGAGAATCATAAAGGAGGCAGTGGAGTGGCTGGCCATTCATTCATCCAAGCCCATTACAACGTATACCAGATGGACACTGCACGTCACCGGGTGACATCTCAAGACAGCCGTGGCCGCCTGCCTGCCCAGCTTGGAAAAGATGAAAGTTATGAGGGAGACGGGAGGCAGGTTGCGTCAAACAGAGACAGATCTGATCAACAACTGCACCGAGATGAAATCAAAGTGGTTGAAGCATGTGGCGTGAGGCATCTGGTATTCTAGCAAACAGAAGCTAGCATAGCTGCCAACGCTTACGGGGAGAGTTGCCTCCCCCGCTCTGCGGCCTCAAGCCAGTGGAAATGCTACCGGCTTGTATTTTTAAATCCACAAGAAGGGTATTGTTTTAGGCTTAATTTGTCCAATGATCTTTTTTTTTTTTTGAAAGGGGTGTTTTTTCTTCAGGTACTGGAGAGACAAGACAGACATGAGAAAAGGTCCAAAAACTGGATTCAAACCAAAACATGATGTTTACATTTTACACACTCCTTTTAGACTAGCAAGGTGCCAGGACACAACCTGTGCTACTGGAAGTTCTTAACACAATAAACTATAACAGTAGCTTATTTATGTATGGTAAATAAAAAGCAAAGGTGACATCAGGAATTTGAGCTTGCTGGAAAGATGCCATTGCATCTGCTCATATCCTGCACGTCTTTCCCTATCTGTCGCCATGATCTGATAAAATGCTCTTTGGGTCTGTTTTGCATCAGCAAATATTGCATGTTTATTTGACAAACTGAATTCTTACAAAAAGGCAATAATGCAATCGAATCCAATTAAAATGGAGATGATGTAATGTGTGTTTAAGTGCTGTATAACAAAATTATGTATGGTGTATCTGTGTACATCTGGACGTCAAGTGTAAAAAACTTGTCATGCCCTCCTGGCATTGATTTTACATTTAATACTACTTCCTGCATAGAGCACTGTGAGCATCTGATCCCCTAATCTCAGAATGCCAGCTTTCACTCAATGTCATCTGCCAATGGGCTGCAACCAGGCGCCCATCCTGCCTCTGGCACCAGAACTGCACCCATCTAGCTTGTGTGCGCTAATACCCACTGTTGCTAGGCTACAACGAGAGGAATCAAATTTAGGTGGCTTCCACAGCTGCGCTTTACTGTTGTGCACGGAGGAATATACATGGCAGCGTTCCCAGTATGCACCTGGATGGAATGAAACAGGAAGAAGTGGAAAGGTCTAATCTACTACAGTAGTGGCTTTCTGCCCTGCGTTTGTCCCTAAAGTATGTCCGGAAACAAGAGGAAATCACATTTCACATTATGGATTTCTTTAAGAACCCTTGTCATGTTGACCAGGTCAATGTGTGTAATGTGTTTCATTGACAGCAGAAAGGTCAGCTGGGACTAAAAGTATTGGGTCAGGAAAAAGCCAGCTTTTATCTGGAAACTTGTTAGCTTCTGGTCTTATTGTGAGCACTTTCTAAAATGGTGCGATGAAGTTTCTAAGCAGGCCAAGTTATAAACAGAAACATATGTGATTTGGCAACACAAATTTAAAAAAATTCCCTTCAAAATGCCGCTACCTTTATGGTTTGACTCAGTTTACAAGTGCTGTGTGCTCATTTACTTTAATCTGCTCATTGCATCACTGAACGCTCTTTTCTCAAATGTGTGAAACTACAGTGTTGTGAACAATGGGCTGAAAAAGGTCTCTCCAACATGCCAAAATCCATAAAGGGCTTCTCCACAGCTGACTTCCTGCATCTTAGTTTCAATGGAATCAGTGAGCCACAGTGCTCAGACTCTGTTAATTCACAGGGTTCACGCAACTGTAACAACATCTTAACAATTATGTTAGGAAAGAGTTGTGTGCCAAAGGCTGAATTATCAGATCTTGGAAAACACGCCAGGCTGACAACAATAAGACACTTATGAAACAGTCATTAAGAGATGCTGAAAATCTAATAGAAAACAGCAAGAAATCTCTGATTTCTAGGCTTTTTTTAAGCTACAGTGGGCCCTGGTGAGTATTTAGATTTTAAAAGTATTTTATTCCCTTCGCATCAACTAGGAATTGTTCTCTTGTACTTTGCTGCTGATCATATTTATTGTAACTTTTAAAAGTATTGTTTGACATTTGGGGACATTACAAATGTGCGCTCAGTTGCCAAAAGTGAGAGGATAAAATAAGTGCAACTGTAAAAGGTATCAAATGTGACATTTTTAACATCCACATAGCAGATATAAAATAAGTCATTACTTCATATATTGTCGAGTGATTACTTTCTTAAAAGTGAGTGAAGTCAAACTCCCTCTGGGTTTGTTGTTCTCAGCTCTGTGTTGTCGGAAGAGTTCAGGACAATCAACGGACTTTCCAAACCAAAGAAATGACTTTATTCTAAATGACTTAAAAGAAATAAGAACTGAATCAACTTCAGGCTAAATATCAGAACAGATTCCTACACACAGCTGTAGGTAAACAGTGGAGGCTGTGTGCTAAGGAAGCTCTGCTTTGGTCTGGTGCTTGAATAAATAAATAAATAAATACATACATTGCAATAAATACAAGGCTACAGCTTAACTTGCTCAACAAAAGGGATTATAAAATAGCTAACATAACAATTGTGATTTTATGAGGAGATGAATCTTGAAATATTTCTTGGTCCTGGTAACTTTTTTTCTTCAGAATAATTTATAAAAGATAACAATCATTTGTTGCAGAGGTGCTGGTATGATGTTTTGATATCTTTGGACACCTAATCCAGCTGCTGGTGATAGCTTCAAATGTACTTTATTGACAGCAAAGTAAGCATGCACCAACGATGCATCGGTTTAACAGATCGGTATCTGCCGATATCGGCCCTATTGACAGACATTGGCCCATTTGCAAACACTGAGGCATGAACCAATCTCTGTAGCCGATAGATGTTTTTGCATATCTGTTCAATGCTGGCATCTAGAACAGCTAACATCAGAGAAAATGTAAGCATCGTGGGAGTCTTACACCAAAAGAAGTAATGAAAAAACAGCTGTCTATATACTCATTTTAACTCATCGATATCAGCCCTGATTTTCACTAAGGAGAAGTGGTATCAATCTTCTCAAATTCTGGACAGGAAAGCACATAACTATATTTATCAAAATGTTAAACAATTTAACAACATAACGGCTGTGTATGTGTGTGTGTGTGTGTGTGTGTGTGTGTGTGTGTGTGTGTGTGTGTGTGTGTGTGTGTTAAAAAAAAAATTAAAGCTTCAAGATGCACACCTCCCAATTTAAGGAGTTAAACCTGATTGAATGGAATTTGGATAGATGTACCCCGTGTACATACCTTAAAGTAATTTCTATTGAATTCCTCTTAAAAACCCACACATTATTCAAGTCCCTCATTTGACTCAGAAAGTTTGAAAGTGAATCCAATCAGTGAGAGTGTATTTTTGCTCTTACTCAGACTTTTGCAAACATTGGTAATCCTTTCACGTGAAACTTCAAAGCAGGATTTTACCAGTGGGTGGAGAGCTGTCGTTTTACACAGGCTGTTAATGCACACTAATAAATGCACAAATACACTTTCATTTGAAAAAGGGCCAAGTTTGTGGACTTTGGATCCACCCACTCTTGAGGAGAAATACAGCTCCTCTGCTGTACCCAAACACTTTAAGAAACCAAAGGCTTCAACCTGGATCTGCAGTAAGGCACCAGACAAACATTTATCTTTGCTCTTATATACCACTATAAACCAGGAACCTAAAGGCTGCATTTGAACAATATTTTGTACATTTATCCCAAAAGTGCACATTAAATCCTTTTCCTCCTCTGTCTCCTCGTTGCCAATGTCGGCCAGAGACAGATGCTGGTGCCACCATGTCGCCAGCTCTTCTGATAGCAGAGAAGATGACAAGGGCTGCCAAAAAACTTGGTCTCCATCAGTTGAGCAGACTCAAGTGATGTTCAAGTGCATCCTCTGAAGGAAACTGGGATTGTCTCTTTTGCGTAATAGCAGGTATATTAATGCACTTTTTGGCATCATCATCAAGTGAAGACCTTCATTTAAAAAGGAAGCACATGTATGAGTAATATCCCATCCACTGATTTTTCATTTCTATATCCTATTCTTTACCAAGTAGAGGAGGAGTTGTTTCTGAGGAGACTAAAGTTATTATAAATGAACCTATGTGGCCTTTCTTCACATGTGTACTTGTAAGTAGGAGTGTGTTTGCTTGGAAGTTTGAACTTGATATGTAAAATGGGAAGGTAAGAGAGTGGTGAAAGAGGGAAGTAGTGGGCTGATTTATGTGCTATTGAAGTGATTTTCACTCGGTGTTATGAAATCAGCAGCACACATTGTGTAAAGAAATGTCTAAATAAGTGGTGCTGTGAGACCTCATAGCATCAATTAAACATTAATACTAATTCATCATCACATCTTTACCATAAACACTGAAGAAAACACTATAAAAAAACTCCACATCACATAACATCACCTAAAGACAAAAAAAGGTGTTAATTAATCACTACATTTCAAAGAAAAATAATGTAATTTTACATTATATTTGACTTATTCCTTTTTAATCACACAATCGGACGTTACAGATTTTAAAACTAAGCAAATCAAGGATTGTTAAATTTGTTATTATTACCAGGACTGGTCATATTAAATTGCTGTTAGCATATTGATTAATCATTATAATAAAATATTAAATTAATGCTGTTGAATGATTTTTATTTATTTATTTATGACACTACAACGCGACTTATGCATCTTCGGATCTTTGGGCCAAGCTGTGTCCTGATTCCAAAAAGATGGCAACCAAGACCTTTTTACAATTTCTCTTCTTTTTTTTTTGCATTAGAGATATATGTAAATAATATGCATGATTTCATACTGGTAATAACTTTTGTGTAAATCGTTATAATTTTTCCTCCCCTAAAATAAAAATGTAGAAATGGTATTTATAGTAAGTGGTCGACAAAATAGTTGACAATTTCCCACTGACTGGATTTAAAGCCTTTGAGTATTGAGATGTTCAACTATCTTTATATGTTGAACTATTGGAATATGGGGTAACATTTAATGTTAAATATGAATATATATTGTCTAATGACATGTCTTCTAGGTAGAAATCTAATTGTGTCTTTTGACACCTTTTCAAAGAAATTCTGAAGAAAGTTTTATTTAGATTATCAGTATTAATAATTGAAAAGTTTAAAATGTTATATGATGGAGATTGGGGATGGCCATCGCTGTAAAACATAATAAAATGGGTTTATATTGGTGGAACGATTGTTGGCTATGATGATAAGTGCATCCATTAAAAAAATTCAAAGTAAAGCAAACTGCACGGATAGAGACGTCTTTAGCATTGAGTACTGATGGATTGCTTATGAAATCAAAAAGCTGCATATAGCCTTTGGGAACTGAAATATCTGAGGGCCTACAAGCTTTTTTTTTCTCACACATACACACCCACACACACACGCATACATACTCAGTGTCACACGCCCCATGTGAACACTCGTCTTTAACGAGGGGAGAGCTGAAACCATGTGTGATTGTTTTAGAGAGGCTGCCCTAAAGGCACGTTATCGCTCAATGCGGGACTGCTTCTCCCAGTTTCTACGTCCTCTCTTGATGATTGTGCAGCGTGGATCAGCGGCAACAAAGGCATCATTAGTGGGGCTTTGGTCCCCACCAGGCCCGGGCTAATTATGAATGGGAGGCCCGCTAATAATTCAAGGACCCATCGGTGCAGCTAGAAACTGAAGAGAGAACTTCACTGATTCAGTGGTGGTGTGCTCGGCCCATCTGCCTTCATTTCCCAGCCACCTGCCTGAAGATCTGACCCACGTCAGCCACGAGGATGGAGCACCATTAGACACAAGAGAGAGGCAGAGGAAACATATGGGGTTTTTACATCGCCTTAATGAATGATTTGCAGTGGTTGTAAAAATCTCTGGACAATTACCTGGTTAGAGCAGGATGGCCTGCCTGCTAAATTGTTTAACAATTGTTTATTTTGCATTTATTTAGGCGCCAGAAGAGTGATATACTGCTCATGTCAGTAGCTTCACATGTACAGAAAAAAACGCATTACACATTTTGGGAATCAGACAGAAATGGGTAGAAAAAAACAGTTTCAGGTGAAAATTCTGATGAGAAAGAAACTGAAATAAAGACTTTAAATCTCTTATTTTGTTCTTATATACACACTGCATTGCTCTGATTGCTGTAGCAGAGGTGTAATATTCAGATTCCAGAAAGACATCATTGTTTTCACCAGTAGAGGGCAGTATCCATTTTCTTAATCACATCTCAAGTGATTTCCCCCTTGGCCAAAGCAAGCACAAACATTGCTCCAATTCCAAACCACACAAAAGAGGGAATTTGAAAGTAAACAAATGAGCCCGATGGGATGATCAGCATTCTCAGATGCGCAGCATAAACTCTTTTCCCATGGAGCCGGCTCATTATTTCAACACAGGCCTCGGATTTATCTCTCAGCGCTTGATTCATATGGTGACGAGGCTGTGATTCATAATAGCTCTCAGATTTGACATCTTTTTTTAAAAAACCCAAAGGGGCAACGGGGAGGGATTAAAATGAAATTTAGGGAGCGGCTGCAGGGCTGTAAGGAGCCTCACATCATATTATTTATAGATGCTGAGAGTGTGTATTGTTTTATTACACATTACTGATAATGTTGTTACTTCAACAAATCGGTATTGCTGACAAACTAAAGCGATAAATAGTATTCATGACATCAAGAGGTGTATCAAAAAAGTGGGGCTGCTGGACTCAAATCCAGAGGGTAGTTTTCCTAACAGATACTAATGAACAACATTTTCAAGCAGTAAGTTCATTCAGCAATATGAGAACCAAACAAACTCAAATGTAAATGTTCAAAGTTGGCATTGAAGAAATCTTTTAAAAAAGTACATACATTTTAAGAATAGGATGCAAAGGCGTCCAGCTCAGTTTTGACCAATCAAATATGAATATGCTAACCAGTCAGTCCAGGTCACTCATTAATATGCAAAATCTATTTTGGGCCTCCACATATAGAAGTCCTTTCTGAATGGAGCAGCTAATTTAAAAATAATCCAGAGTGGCAAATGTTGGTGATGACATCATCATGTGGATTATACATGCAGTATGCAGAGAAGGGTTCCCAGCAATAGGTTTACTTCTTGTTATAAGTCCTGCCTTGGGGCAAGGAGTCCTTTCTCTTTTGTTTTCTTCTTCTCTTTTTGCCTTTTTCCCCCCCTGAAGTACTTCCACCAACCCACATGGTCGAACGCAATATTTTACGAGAAGAAGTGACAGAATATCGTAGTAAAAGTTTAAGAGCTGAACGCAGACTGTTAGGATGTCATGTTTTATTCTGCTCTCGGCCGCAAGAGAGCTGGTCATATTTGCGGCTTTTTATGCAGAGCTGCAGCGAGGGTTTGTCTCCCCTCTGAGCTCCAGAAGCAGTAAGAGACTGGTGAAGAAGAAAAAGCGAGCTGAACACTGAGTCACAAAAACACAGGGCTGGTTTTGATCTGGATTCAATGGCCTGGAATAACTGGCCCCTGAAGAGCTCTTGTGTCAAATGGTATCTGTGACAGAGAACAGAGAAGAGGGATAAACATGCTGCATTTAACATGTGGACATAACACCTCCCCCATGCACCATCTGGACGAAAACAACAGAATCTTCCACCATACTGAAAAAGATCACATTTTGGTTGAATATTATAAAGTTTAACTAGTCACAGAATCGGCAACAATTGATTCTGAAGTAGCTCCATTTCTTTAAAAAAGCGTTGCAAACAGCTGAAGCAAAACCTGAGCAGAGTAACGTGAAGGCGCATCGACAAGTTGGCTGACTCCGCTCTCCCTTTGAATCGTCCTCTGCTTTGTAATGTGAAGGTGTTTGGAGGCAGGTCAAAAGGCCCTTTCAACCCAAGTCCTCACCTACTTCCTAATGAATTCCCAGGGTCCATCAACCTGCAGGCGCTCCCATACAAGCTAACCAATGATTACACCTTGAGGGGAAGAGGGGGTGGTGGAGGTGGAAGAAAAGGAGGAGGAGGAGGAGAGGCTGGTGGGATAGAGCATCCTCGGTACGCTCACACACACACAAACACAACCACCACTACCATCACCCCCCAGATTGGAGGCAGGTGCAGCAGCAAATCAAGCCTCATTAGCTGCACCTTCTGCTAGCATATACCGTGGACAGATGGAAGCTCGCCCTCACATGTTACCTCACATCAGATGGCAGTTGGAGGAGGGTGGCTAGGGGGTAACAGGGAGGTACTCTCGCCCCCTTCTGCCAACGCTACTTCCTCCGAGCAACAAGATGCCCCTAAGTGCAGATCCAGCACCAGAATGCTCCTTAACCTCAATTCTGCTGGCAACAACTAGGTTCAAGAGAATATCTGACATCGGATCAGTTGTAACTTATTCCCCGTCAGGCATGGCCTTGGTTAGCGAGGTGCAGTCCTGGCCCAAGGAGGAGTTGCGGACCCACAGAGGCTCCTGTGGCTGTGTTTCTGCTGAATCAATGTAAAAAAAAAAAAGAGCTGGGAGTGTGTATGCGTTAGCGTGTGCAGGCATATGATATGAAAAGGCACACTATGGGGCCACCAGGTAAGCGACAGAGCCTTGACAGCAGGGTATCAAATCGCCCCCTTGTCCTCATGGCTCTGACACAAGATCCTGAGAAGCTAATTGAGGCAACAGTGCTATTCATTGGTGCCAGGCCAGGTGTCAACACCTTCTACAAAGTAACAGTGGATTCATCCCTAAACCACAAGGGATGGGTGCAGGTCATGTGCAAAATGATGCTGTCTTTGTGATAAGAATTCAGAAAGAGAAAATGAGGGGTTTAGAATGCAGAAATGTAATCTTAAGACCCTAATTGTGTCATGATCTACATTACTCAATCATCTGCAATAAAGATTGAAAGCCCCCTGTTTCCCTCAACTATTAATCCTGATTTGAATTTATTTTAGAAATATTGATAACCAAAGAAAAAAATCCTAGTTAAAAGTAGGGTCCGAAATTAACACCCGCCACCACCAAATGAGGGTAGATTTTCATTTTGGCGAATAAATTTCACAGGGCTATCCGCCACATGGCGGGTAAATGTTTTTTGACCCAGTATTAAGTGCGTTTGCTGTAGCTGCAGCTACTTTTCCCTGCTCCTCTGCTTTCTGCATTGCGACATACCAACATGCATTGCTGCACATAGCACAGACACATCGAAATTCCTGCCACCACGTGCACATGTTTACTTGTAGTGCAACAAAACACAGTTGATCTGTGATTCCTTTAGACCAAGTGACGAACGCATACGATCTGGTCAAACTGTCGGTTCGTCTTTTCTCTGTTCTATCTCGCCGTGTCAGCAATCAGACTTTGTTCATTACTCCTCTACACTTAAATCTGTGATTTGATTCAACAGAACTTAACACCTTAATATTAAATTAAATGTACTTTAACAAATGTGTATGTGAAACAAAAACACGTTTTTTATTTTTGCTGTAAAAGAACGCTGGTTTGCGGAATCATTTTTCATCTACCCTCCACCTTGAGTCTAAAAGTTCATTTTGGACCATGGCTTCAAGAAACCCAAGGAGAAAGATGTCACAGTACTGGACACATATATTGGAAAGCTCAGTGCATTAACTCCACAGTTGACCTTTAAGTGCTTCTCCACATAATGATATCAGGAACTATTTTATGACTCAGATAAGTGGTGTTTTGGCAAGTCGTTATGCTTTAGCAATCAAATATATACATCCTTAAATTGAGACGTGCATCTATATTACCAAATGTTGGTTGAGGTAAGCAGAGGTGAGGATAGTGAAATTCTTAAAAGAGTGGTATTGCAGGAAGAATAAGGACAGAGGGATAATGGGCACGACTTAGTGGATGGATGGGTCACTGCAGTGGGAAAGGAGCTGAACTGTTTTCAGAAGCCACAAAATCAATAAAAAAGTTAAGTCAATGTTTCAGAAATCTTGTGGAAAGAACTCAACTCAAAAACATGCTATTGGGTCCTACTCAGGATAATGTGCTAGCATGTTAGCCAAACCAAAAAGGTGACAATACTGAGATAACAGCTTGGAATGCTGCCCCAAAGTGGCAGAGTTAAGAATGCAAAATACAATCTGAAATATGCAGATGTATTCTGTATTTTTATTAAATCCATAAATCTGTCTTCCATAAAACTTCTCGGGGTCATGTCAGGTCAGCGTTTCATGATGTTACCACTTATATGACAGGAAGCCATGTTGTTAAACCTGCAGTCTCAACACCTCTTCTTTATACCTTCATTTATGTAAAGGTGGGGATGAACTTAAACAACATATATTTCTCTTAAACTTAAGTCTTTTAGAGGCAATGTCAAAATCTCAGGAAACATTCCCGTTTGTGATGTCAAGTCTTTGTGTAAAAGAACTGCGTCCGTCTTGACATTTTAAACAACATTAATTTCAATCAAGCTGCTGAGGAGGTACTTCTGTTTGCCTGGGAGCTAATGAAGAGCAACAGACACACATATGGGACTCTTTTTTCTTCTTCTCTTTTTTTTTTTTGTCTCGTGCTTCCATCTACACCCAGATCCATATGCCATATGGGAAAGTGTGGATGAGAAGCTCCGAGAGCTGAGCGCATGTTCAGTCTCTCTCTGAAGGCAGCGGAAAGAATCAAAAAGTCCCCCTCTCTTGTCGCGCTCACTCCCATGGGCACATGAAAGTGAAGGTTACACTGTCAGCCCTTTTAATGACGGTCCTTTTTTGAGGGGTTTTGTTTCATTTAGAGGAAATCTTCATTGTTAGACGTTCGCCTGTTGCCAGGTTTGAACACGCTGTGCCATATGCTGTATTCTGCCGCGCTACCTTACATCTAAACCAAGGATTTTAAATTTATCATATTGATATGCCTCACAACCAAAAAACAGACAGTCTGTTTAAGGTGGGCTGATGAGCTTAATTGATGTTAAGTTGCCAACAGTTTCAGGGCTAATACATTTAAATGAATGTACAGTTTGGCATATACTGCCTTCATCTTAAAGTTAAAAGCCTGAAAAGGGTTTAAACCAAGTTGACTTATATTGCATCAGTCTTACATTTAACATACAAACATTTGTTAGCAGAAGTTGGCCACAGTTTCCAGCTTCAGAGGCAAATTCTCTCTAAATCACATCGATGTGCTTCAGCCAAGATGAAGTCTGGAAGCCATTAACAGAGAGTAGAGCAGGGCTTCAGCAGAATGCACGGTAAATGTTAAGCAGGTGAGGGATTCAAAAGCTATAATGATGTGAATTTTACTCATCAATCATTTGCAGACAAAGCTGGAAAATATATTTTGTGAAGTCTGCAACTTTATTTTCAGGCTTGGCACTATTTTTTTTTTCTATATAACACACTGGAAGAAACATTGTGTCACTCGCAAACTGTGCTGCAGGGCCATTTTCTTTTCAGAATGTATACTGTATAATACATAGTGTACAGAGTACCTCCCCCAAACATAAACAATTATTCCAGCTTGAAGTTTCACAGGTGGGAGTGCAATATTATTGTGCCAGAATCTATACATTGTGCCATTCCTCACATAATTAGATTTTCATGGAGTAGATTGGCTCCTTATTGGCTGTCACTTCAACTTAGGTCCTGCCAATGAGAAAAGCCCCTTTTGTGGTCTATCAGCCAATCTTTACTTTGCTTATCTGCCAACATAGCTATAAAGGAATTACCCAAATCATCACACAATTAGCATCAATAATTATTGATTATGCCACACAATAAAAGAGTGGCGGACAAAAGATTTCTTAGCAGCTAGTTTCCTTGAAAAAGCGTCATTTACGCAAGTGAGTGTGCTGCACAGAGCAAGGTATAGGAGCCAGGTTGATGTCATATACTTGCTAATGTAGAGTGCCAACCGGTAACAGCAGGTGACCACCCCCCCCCACACACACACACACACACGCACGCGCACACACACACACACACACACACACACACACACACACACACACACACACACACACGCACGCACGCACACACACACACACACACACACACACACATACACACACACACACAAACAAATACTCCAGCACTGCCATCCCCCCTGCATCTCCTCTGTGTTTGCCGGGATTGCACCTGCAGCTTATTATCCAAGCCTTTAGCTTTATAATGTAGCGCAGGTGCCAAAGTGCCAAGCGCAATTGTAACACTCACTCACTCACTCACACACACACACACACGCAGACACACGCAGACACACACAGACACACACAGACACACACGTCAACAAACATTACAGGCACCGGAATGGGCATACACACTTACAGATGTGCAATGATTAATTAATACTATGGTGGGTAAATTCTGAACATTGTTCCCTCCTGGTGTTGGGAAACACAGGGAGCACATGTGGGACGAGTCAGATGAAAGGGGAGTACCACTTTGAAAAAAAATACATTGTGATGCCACATTTCAGTTATTTATTTCTAAAACATGAGGTAGTTTTACCATATAAAAGTCAGCTGTTTAGATACATCTGATTGGTTGGATTACTAGGATTGGTGCTTTGTAAGCACAGTCCATAAATCATTTATCATTCCGAGATAAGTTTTCCATTCTGTTTTGTGCATTCATATCACATTTGTCATTTTTAATGATACACAAGGATGTGAGAATATGAAGATATCTAATAATAGCATTGTTTCAAACTGAAAAACTGGTGATTGCAAGAGGTTTCGTGTGATACACTGAATCAATACGGCTTTAAGTG
Organism: Tautogolabrus adspersus; assembly: GCA_020745685.1. Classification (NCBI taxonomy): domain Eukaryota; kingdom Metazoa; phylum Chordata; class Actinopteri; order Labriformes; family Labridae; genus Tautogolabrus; species Tautogolabrus adspersus. Next base: position 12,919,119 of record CM036556.1, on the reverse strand, counting down.
ATGACAATAAGCTAAAGGAAGGATAATATACACTACTGTGATTCAATAAGACATTCATACTGACAAGGACTGTTAAAAACCAAACATGCCAGTCAATTATTAATAATTTACCACACAAAAAAATGTGAAACCCGAAGACAGGAATATATGAAAGTGGACAACATCTTACATTCATTGGGTTCATGTTATAAGTTATTTATGTGCAAATTGATGTGATTAAATGTGGCATTGTATGTAAATCATCATTTCCTAAATCAAGAGGTCAACGATAATACTCATGTCCAAGCTAATAGGCCTAAAACTGGTGGTGGTGGCACTATGATGGTTATTCTACTCCAGCAGGGCAGGGGGCTAGGGAAGTACTATTGAGGGAGCTATAGGTGGTCTGTATGGTTTACAGCAGGGACTAATGGTATTTGAAGCAACATGCAGAGAGAAATAAAATACACCACAGAAAAAACGTACTCAGTTATCCAGAGTAGTAGATAGACCTTAAAAATACACAGTGGTGTAGTGCAGGGTATACGCAGGTATACGGAGTTTACCCACTTATTTTTCAGTTTACATCGAGTATACCCACTTCTAAATCTGAAGTGAACAAACTCTAAAAGAGTACACAAAAAGCTGTGGGCAAAAAACGTTATCATAAAGCATATTCATGCTAGGTGACAATGAAATAACACAACTCTTATTAGCTAGCAGCTAGCTTGCCACTTAATGCTATAATGTTAGCCACTTACGACGCTAAGGCCTACTTACCATTTACAGCTCGGTCTGACCTTCCTCGCCCCCCCCTCGCATTGACGTATTCCCTCGCAGTCCTGTTTGTCCTCCATGTTTAGCATCACAAGATTTTCCTCCACGTTAACAGCTAGCAGCCTCAATGCTAGAGTTAGCTGTCCATGCGCAAAGTTATCCACTTTCTCTCATTTCCTATCAATAACAAAAGTAGCGCGGTCCACTTTCAACTGGGTAGCATGACAAACTTTTTGTGTCATACTGAAACAGATTTACTCTTCTAGTAACATTTAGAGAAAAAAAACATTTACAGTGAATAGAGTGGTACGAGTTCATGTTGTCCCACATATTCAATCAGACATACGGCTCTTAGAACCAATCAACTTGTACTACAAGTAGCCTAGTTAAGTTCAGTCTATGGTTCAAGCCCTATAAAGTCTCTGGTTCAATGTAGCCTAATAGTCATTCACGTCACAGTAACGTCATCACGGAGATTATAAATATGACTATGAACATTTTTTTGTTTTAAGCCTGATAGATGTCTCCATATAAAAACTGTATCACAAAGTTATTGTGCAGTACAGCTCATCTGGCTGTTTGAACAGTGGCCTTTTTAATTGCAAGCAAAATGTAAATTAATGTTGTGTATTAGAAGGGAAAGGGAAAATACAGCCAAACTTTATTGGTTTGTATCTGTACCCACTTTGTTTGGCGATGACTTTGTGCGCTGAATTGATGGGAAACCACAGGGAGCTGCAGGCCGGCTGAGACACTGACCACAGGCACCCAGATCCAGCCTCAGTGACAGACCTTGTGGTGACATCTGCTTTTACTCAGGAAGAGCACTTCGGCACTTAATAAAGCATGTAATCACACTGTTGTAAGTTAGGAGCAGACAAAGCAATGCAGGCACACAGAATGCCTCATACAGTATACTTTTTCCTTCTTCACTAATGTCTGTTTCTACTTATCTGATTCTAGTTTATCAGCGATTTCCCATTAAGACCCAAATGAAGACCAACAGCTACTTAGAGCCTTTATGATTGATTACAGGTCATTACTGCACATGCAAGAAAGTAATTTACAACAAAAAACTACTGTATGGTTGCTTTTTTCTTCCTTACACCTGCATGCAATTTTCTACATGTAAGTGGACAGGAAAAGGCAAGGAGTTAGAGTTAACATTTTTAATCCTGATGTAATTTTGGAGGGTGAAGGCAGAACGTCACAACCAACAAAAGAGGTTTTGTTGGCTTCATGACAGCTGGGTTACAGTTCTTGTTGTTATCGCTCAACAGGACATGCTGACGAGGCAGACAGACTGTGCCACATTGCTGAAATATTTTGCCATCTAAAGATGAAAAAAATCTCCTGAGTTGTCTCTCAGGTTTTTGCACAGACAAAATTGTTCTGCAGCACTAGCTTCGCAGGGCTAATCTGAAACTCACTTTGAGTGTGTTCTCTGCATCTCTTCTCATATTTCAGCTAAACTGCCTCCACGCCAGGGCCAAGGAATGCATCAAGCGCCATAAATCAGGGGCTTGATAGGAACTTGGCGGCCGGACAGCAGTGCAGAGAGCTGTGTTATGTAGCCACAGTACAGTAAAGATGTTTTAAGGTGAACATTACCATCTTGGTGGAAGAGAAAAACGAGGAAGGAGGAGACTATGATTCAGGGGAGTTTTGTCCAAATGACAGAGCTATGAAAGCCCTTCTCACCTCCTTCAGGCCTTTGCTTTCCTGCACTTGTGAATCACTATGATCACCAGCAAGAATACAGGCCTCAAACCCTCAGTCTGGCGCTGCCTTTAATTTTATTTATGGTTTGGACTCAGGAAACAGGTCATTTATGCTGAAAAGAGAGCCCAGGTGGGTTTGCTTCAGCTCTATCTTGTGTGTCTTTCTTGTCATGTCGAGAAAAGAGGGAAAGAGTTCATGTGAAGGAGGCAGCCGGCGTTGTGTGTGCCAGGTTTGTTTGTCACATCTCCGCCTGTCTGCGCCTTATGCAAATGGGCAGGGGGCTGGGAGGGACGGCTCCATGGGAAACTGCTGGTGCTAATCCAGCATGTTGAACAGGGAGGAGAGGAGTACTTTTCAATAAAGCACCCCCACCCCTCTGTCAAGTCATACACACACACACACACACAAACACACACATGTACACACACACACATATGAACAGCGTGTTCTCATACTATGTGCGTGTACGCCTTCGAAACAAACATCACAGGGGGCAGCACAAAGACGCACACATGCTTCCTCGCTCCCTCTCTCACGCACACACACAAACATTGAACACCTGTTTCTTTTTTGCGCATCCAAACAGACATGCTTTAATATGTGAACAAATCCCACGATCTTAAGACCCACTCTCAATCCACTGGGTGTAATACCAGGGTGCTTTCAATGAGATAACAACAAGCCTCAGTGTGATGGGCCTGTACTACCACCTAAAGATAGACTAATAACCCGCTCCAGCCACAGTCTATGACTTAGACTATGAAATTTATGCAAATTTGTGTGGGAATACACAGAGCTGAGAGTACTATTTAGTACTAGTGCATTTTCAGACAGGCCTCTTTTATTCCCCGAGCTCTCTTCAACTGCATTTTTGCAAACTGATGTAGTGCCGTTGTCTGATATTGAGTGTTACTTCGTGAAGGCTAGTTCTAAGAAGAAAGAGATGGGCTTTCTATGAAATTGTATGCCCATGTGACCTCTCTAAATGCTTTTTTGTAAAAGAACAGCTTTCCATCATATTATTAGTGTGACATTTTGTGTTTAAGTTTCAGCAGACCATTAGATGAGAAGACTGATACCGCTACTGTAGGAGATGGCTAGCTTGGTTAGCACAAAAACTGCTCCAAGAGGGAAACAGTGAATTAAACAAACAAGGGATCCTGTAACATGTACAGTAAATTAGGTTGGAGATGGGACCCAGGGAGGGCTAGCCAAACTGAGATTAAAAACTGTATTAAGAGGGAAATATTGTAAATAGAATAAAAAAAAGAGATTAATACCATTTTCATAATTGGCTATTAAATATGATGCTACAGCTAGGAGACGGTTAGCTTACAGTACAAAAGCTGGAACAAGACAGAAACAGTGAATTATGTAAAAGTAGATAGCATACAACATGTAAATAAGTGTGCTTTAGAGGTGGTAGACTGTTATGCTTCCTTTTAATAGAGCCAGGGTAACCGTTTCCCCCCCTTTTTTCAGTTGTATGCTAAGCTAAGCTAATGCTCTACTTTATCTAGCTTCACATTTCTTGTACACACACATGATCTGGTATTGATTTTTCCACATTGGGCAAAATAAAGTGAACAAGTGAATTTCCCAAATTTCTCCTTTAGTGGACTCCTTGTTACTGGAACCTTTCCCTTGTAAATGTACTTTCAAATAGACAGATTTGATCTATTTCAAAGAAGCTAATGTTTTGTTTGTCTTTTGTATGAAATCATAAACTCTGCGTTGCCTATGCTAACAACATAAATCTTTCCCTGTGACATAGACCAATGAAAAATCTGCCTCAATGACTTCCTGGTAGATAAAATGCATTACACTAATACTTTGATGCCAGGACACAAAGGGATTATATTAATTCATTACCTTATCCCAACAGCACACAAGATTAATATTATATTCCTCCAATAAAACTTGGGGATGTGACAGAGTTCTTTGTGCTGGCATTGGCTTGTGTCCAACAGTCCAGCCTCTGCTTTCACAGGTCTGTGTGAGAGTACTCTCTGTGCTCTCCCCTTCTCTCCATATTCTCTGTGGTACACAGTCAGACGCACGTTCAAGAACGGCAAGGCGCCGGTACCTCTCCAGGATCCATAAGAGTAGAGGAAGAAGAAAAAAAAGTGAACTAACACAAAGGCAATCAACAAATCCCCTTTGCTTGAGCCCTGCGAAACATAATAGGGCGAAATCATCATCTATTTAGCTTCGTCAAATCACTGACAGCAGGCCTTGATAAAAGAGAGTGGAAAATATGTAGGGTAAAAGAGCTGCCAAGACCCTCGCTGACTAGAGCCCCCTATTGAAACCAGATGTTGACTCAACTGGCCAATTTTGATAAATGGCATGATGATTACCATTATAGATCGGGTAATTTTATATCAGCCTGCCACATTGTTGGTCCTCTTTAATGATAGCCAAATGAACTCTGCTTTGTGCCCGTGGCCAGGTGGGTTTTTCTGTGATTGCAGTGCCTCAACCAGCCATTGGGAGGGCGCCCCTGCCGCGGTCAGGGTGCAAGGTCTTTTGGGCACACTGGTGCCCGCAGTTGTCATCAAGTGTCCAGCTGAGCCCTGAGCCCATCACAGAGGCCAGTAATGAGACTTAATTGGTGCTTTAGCCTGACTTTTGCTTCCTTCAATGTCCTCAATCCCATTAGAAAGGCTTACTAGATCAGAGCTTCACGTACTTGACACAGTGACCCAGATGGATGTTACCTCAAATGACCCTCCAAGGTCTCAGCAGACTGATTCTGCTGTGGTCCAAACACACCAGTCTCCCATTCCTCAGGGATTGGGGTATTACAGTAGATTAGCTGGAGTAATACCACTGTGGATCACGGTTATATTGGGTCATGGGATCTCTCCAGGACATGAAAACTAATGTTTGCTTTCAGGGGGAAACTGTCACAGACACACTTCTGAGAATCAACGAGATCCAATTAGTTTAAAACTTCCCGTCAAATAGTCGTCTTTGCTCTGACACTGTCCTGATTCCACCCTTGCAGGAGCTAACCTTGTTTGGCGTTCTCAGGCTGCTTATAGAGACTTTCCTGTGTGAGGTGATCCTGAACGCTGCTTAAGTTATTTTGCACTGTACAATAGAAATTCTGTTTCCCTCATCTATTTAAGGCACTGTACAAAAACTTCTAGCTTAAATCCAAAAATAAAAAAGCGATATCCTCCTCTGTAATTTTCCTTAGCCTGCTCTATACAAAGAAAAGTAACACCTAAAGAAATGAAAAAATCTATGGAAAACAGAAGTTGGTAATTATTTAGAACCAAACTCTATTTTGAAATATATAGCAAGGTAAAAATAAGTGTAATGGCTTCTGCTAGACTTTACCCCCCTTTATTTGTCCCAATCAATCAAATCTATTTACTAAATATATAAAACACATTAGATCTCATGGTGACTTTGCCTGAACAGTCAAATCAATCACATGATTAAGTCGCATGGCCATGTAAGTTCAAAATGATTTTCTCAAGACAGCTTCCTGAGAGCAGGGGTAAATATCAAAACCAAAACCACCTTTGTTATGTAATCATTTAATGTATTAATTTCCCTTTGTGTAGTTATTGTAGAATAAACAGAAGAATGAATCTTGGATGATGAAAAGTCGAAAAAAGAAAACCTTCCCCTGCGTCAAAATATTGTAACTCCCTCTTAGATGTAGAAAAAATATACAAGCCTTCACTTTTTCTGACCCTCTCTCTAGGCTCAGAATTTTCATACAGTCCCAAAATTACAAAAACAATTCAGTGCTGTTTGTATTTCTCCACAACTTCCAGCCAACTGGCTTGTGGCAGTTTACTCTTTCTTCAAACAGACTGAACGTGATGTCAAACCTCAAACAGGAACTCTTTAATTTTTGGATCTTGCAATCAACTAAAGTCAAATATGATAAAATAAACACAAGAAAGAGACATAACATTAAAGTCATTTTTGAAGCATAGCTCATTTTATTGTTTAAACAGTTTTGCATAGGAAATATATCCACTTCCAGTAATTGACTGCAGTAAAAACAGCTGCTAGCAGTATAGGCTGGATATAACAGTAACAATCACAAAAAGTTGAGCCTTTATTTACACTGATTTTAATCTTGTGGCAATTTTAGCCCCTGCACCAATGTAACCAGGCATCGCCATATGCTTGGCGTTTCTAAAATCAATAAAAGAAGGGATATCAAGGCCTTTGCTATACAGTTCACAATGGACACCTGTGGCTCCTAAACTGTCAATGAAAAGATAAAAAACAAAAAAAGGTTTTCAAAAAGTCCTCTAAAACGTACATTCAGATACATACATAGACCTTTGCACACACTTGCAGTGTAACTACGATCACTACTAGAGACTGTTTACATATTGTTTTTGTTGGTGTTGTTGTTGTTGTTCATTTTATATAATTCAGCCATAATTCCTGAAGTAAAAATGTGCACGCAGAGGGAAGTAAAAGTGCCACAAGACCCAAAACTAAATCAGCCCTGCAGAGAAACTGGCAACCAATCTCGAGAAAGACAATTTAGTCATCGTTTTACTGCGTTGATGTAGCACTGACGACCCCCCCACTTCACTTCCCCCAAGAAAGAAAGAAAGAAAAAAAGGACTACTTCCTCTCAAATTTTGAATATGTTTGATGTGGGCATTGCTAAAATAATTTGACAACTAATACATTACCACCCAAGAAGCTCTAAAAACATCAAAAAGGTCATAGAGCATATTACAGATGAGTTGACCACATTCTGTTTCTTGTTGCTTCTGAAAGTAAGTCTATCACATTTTACAATTATATACAACAGACACTTGGACAGCTTGAACAGGCACTGCATTGCATCTTTTTGTCTTCCTTAAGTGAATGTTAAATCTTTTAAAAATGCTGGTTTCCATGTTTAACAACCTGATGCCAAGCGACTAGCAGCTAGCCAACGTGTGGAAGGTGTGTATTGCTTATGTAGAATGAAAAAAGAAAGCTTAAGTGTTTCCTCTTACTCTTAGTATATTTGCCCTCTTTTTCCCCCACAGAATGTGTGACATTCAGTTAAAAGGAAAATAACACATATTGCATGAGTGCCACAAGCCCTCCTTGCATAACGTTGTCCTGTTTCTCCATGATTGACATAATACTTTCTAAAACGATGTTGTTGTGAGTGTCAAATCTACCTTGAAGCTGCTTAAGGGTGCAGACCTGATAAAAATGTCAAACATTTTCAAGAACTATTTGATTGGCTACATTTAGTCCTGTTTTGCAACAGAGACTTTTAACCTAGCCCCGAATTTGGAAACTATTATTAGCTGGAAGGTACAGTACCCTAATCTGAAGCATCTGCAATTAATGACATGTTTATTCATAGCAAGAAAGAAGGTAATTCCACATCACATAAGGCATAGACACCATGTGGAATGGCGAAATGAGTGATTCCTAGATGCTTTTCTTTAAAGATATATACAAGAGCATCGTCTGCATATTGGCGAAGTAGGCCGCTAAACATTCGCCGGCTTTATCCAAACTTTATTGAAATGTAGCATCAATTGTTTGCAACATTTCTTCTGAAAAACGAACCAAAAGCACCAGAAACCAAAGAAACTTTAGAATTTTACCCTGCTTCTCGCTTAAGGTCAGGTGCAATCTGGGGCCTTTTTATACTGGTTAAGTGACATCACCGCCCAGCTGCTACAAGGAACACACTCACACCACCGTCTTGTTGGACAAGAATTCCCACCCATTACCAAAAAAAAACAAAAAAAAAACGAGATAAATCACATCACACTCACTATGGCCACACTAATGAAAGAACAATTCAAATATTCATTAAGTGTTTCCTAATTGGAAATAGCTAAGCTCTAACCAAGATCAGAAAAAAATAATATTAAAATTAAAAAAGCCTTCATTGTTGTTGTTTTTATATGTATGGATCACTATAGAATATTTCCCACCCCTTGTTGACTATACATACAACAATACCACTTAAACAAAACACTTTAGATTCTATTGACTGGGAATTCTGGAGAGTTCTAACCCAAATCCAGCCTCCGAATAAACAAACTAATTGAATTTTCCTTAAAATGGAATTGACTTATTTTCCCCCAGAATTGAAGATTAACAAATAAGGGCTTAAGAGAAGAACTCTCAAGAAGGTTTACAGTGTACAAACTCCTGTCCTATGGCAGGTTTTTTACTTAATAGAAAGACCCTCATCTTCTCTAGTTTTTTAGTGTCAGAGGCACTCTATCACGCTTCTAGCTCACGAGTCACATACACACACACACTTGCGTGAATGCACACAAACACCCAAGCTGCCAAAGCAGAGTTCAACCCGACGGACTACTGCTATGGACACAATCAGGATATTTACCTTTATGTACAGTCTCCTATTCAAATAAACACCAACAGCAAAGTGACCCTGACACATTTTTTTTCCGACACATACAGGCAAACGCACATCCACTCACAAACACACTTGGGGACAATGCACTTCAGTGGGGTCTACAATGGCCAAAGGCTGCAAAGCACTTATAGTTTTTTCTTTTAAAGAGAAATAAAGAATAATAAAAAAGACAGAACAGTGCACATAGAACGGGGTGACTTATTCAATTTTTTTTCTGCATAAGAAATCTGGGTGAAGACGGAGAGATTTAGCTTGACTTGAGGATTCTTTCCCAAATTAAAAAAAAATTGCTTCTCAGTCCTCTGCGTGGTAGTACCTCTCTGAGGGGGAACATTTCTTTCACGATTGTTGGGGAAAGAGTGCAAAAGGTATCATAGCAGCGACAGAGCTGCTGCTCTCTCTGTATGAAAAGTATTTTTTATTTTTTTATAATAAAAAGGAAAGAAAACGATTAATATAAATAATGCCCTGTATTACTCCTGAGAGATGTATTTAAGACTGGGTTTCAAACATTGTACGGGGAAGAAGACGATTGCCTATGTGCTATTTAAGTGCTATATTTGTCTTCTAGTGGATTCTATTTAAGCTTCTACTGGGCCACTGGACAGGTTAGACAACGCCACGCTTCTGTGGTCCAATTTTTACTTCAGCAAACTCTACGGGGCTCTGCATGGAAAGTATCTCAGGGATCGACATATGTGCATATCCTATATACATTTATACAAATCTTCTACTTATAAAATACTTTCTAAAGGCTTGCTTGAGCCTGTCTGCAACTGATTTGGACAGGTCTCAGTAGCATTAGTCGGTGTGTGATTGTTGCGCAGGTCACAGGCCACTTCACTGATGTGTTTAAGGCATCTACTTGGGAATTGCATTCTGTTACGTCTACAATAGTACGGCGTAGGATTCAATACAAGCATGCAACAGTATTCCTCCTTCGTTGCAGCTTTCAGGGACCTAAAAGAGAAATGGGAATTTTAGATAATATGATTTCTTAAAATGATTGTCATACTCAAGTCAAGCCGTCTCTCCTGTGAAAATGAGCTCCTTCAAGGTCACATGCTAGCACCCCAGGTGGAAAGTTAAAAGAGTCACAGTAGACCAATTAGTGACTTTGCAGCCGTAGAAAGACCAAGGGTGCATTTTTTTTTATAAGTACTTCTAGAAAAATACCGCCCTCCCCTAAAACTCCCAAATCAAAATACACTGGAACATGTTACACCGTCATTCGGTAGGCCTATTTGCTAAAGAAAGAAAAAAAAAAAAGACCTTGTCATATACTGCATAGAAAGCAGTCCCCACTTTGGTCAATAAAAAAGGAAAACACCCACAACAACAACAACATCATCAACAACAACAACAACGACAAACAACGATATCAACAAAATAAATGCATTACAATATTGTCTATCTCCAAACTAGCCTCTAATAATTGACGCATCTATAAGCACTACCTACATAGGCAAAACTTGGTATTGCATAATTTTCAGAATTCCACCCTCCACAATAGTAACTGGAAGATGAACAAAAAAAATGAGCAATTGAAAAATAAGGAAAACAAAAGATGACAGGTTACTGGAAAAACCACCAAAATACTGAGAAAACAAAATGCTGGTTGGTTACAAACTTTAAAACGGCAACTATACACAGCGTTGATATGCAATGTAATTGTGAGATAGAGTAGTACATGAAGTTAAAAATCAACAATTTCATTCAGAGTACAAAACAATTCTTATCATAAAAATGTTAATTTTTTTCTATAATGATAAATGCAGCAAAAACAAGTGTAGTGATGTCTCTATATTCAAAGGCAAGGCACGTAATGTGGACTATATGTCATCGTGCAAATTAAGAGTACTGGAGAGATTTTCCTCGTATAAATATGTCTGGACTGGAGAGGCATTGGCTGTGAACATGCTGTGCACATTTTTATTTTTCAGGGATTTGCCACCACCTGGATTTATCATTTCAGTTTTCAGCCTCTTGCACTGAAGAGTGAACCTTTCACAAACTGCAGCCTTACACATAAGCCGACTGTACATTAGCATGAATTTTACATTGCCGTTACCGATAATTAATACTTTGCATTCCATATTTTTGTAAACATAAGCTTTAGAAGCTGATGGCCAAATGCTCTTGATCTTATCCTGAACATTTTAAAAAATGAAATGCTTTTTTACACACTATGTGTCCCATTTCTTTGCTTATGTTCAGTTAACACCCCCCCCCCCCCCCCCCCCCCAAAAAAAAAAAAAAAAACCTTCCCGTTCTGAAAGGTAGGGCTCAAAATAGGTCTAAAAAAAGTGCTGGTTTTGCTCAGCGCTGCACAGGTAGCTTAGTGCTTGCCTTAAACTGCCTTTAATGCTTGATGTCTTGAATGCTTGATGTGACTGAAATAATTTTCAAATGTTTTTTTAAACATTTTACCCATAAAACCATTTAATATTTATCCCCCTTCCTTTAGAGTCTTAGGGCTGACAGACTGATAGCTTCCCTTCAAAAATTCAATTGCACTTGCCTCTAGCGAGAATTTCTTATACTCCGTCTTTTAATTCCTTTTGTATAGGAGTTGCAAATTCTTTAATGAGGGGTCCAATCTCAAGCCTTACATTTAGTGTTTTTTGAAAACCGCATCGAGAGTTCTTAACCCTCACAAGTGTTTGCATTCATTTTTTTAAGTAAGTAGCAGTAAAGAATAAGCAAAGTCAACACATTTTCTGAACAAAGAGTCGTGTCACAGTAAACTGAAATCAAATGGAAGAAGAAACACTCTGAATTCACAATTTCGTTTGTTCCTATGGTGCACACAGTGAATCGTTTGACATGGGAAAAGCCTCTTTATAAGAGGTCTGAGTCAGAGAGCTTAGAGTCTCAAAGCCATCCACCAGGCAGAGGTTATCGATGCACAGACCGCAGTGTGTGTGTTTGTGTGTGTGTGTGTGTGTAAAATTGAGATTTTATGTTTTACCCTACCTGGGAAAATAGGAATTGCCGCTAAGAGACTAGAGTGTCATGCAATAAAACATTAAGGCATCTATACATCACAGTAGTTGAATGGATTGAAAAGTTCTGCAAACGAAACAACTGACTGGTGGGTGGTGGATGTGTGGGCGGGGCTTGGGCGATGAGACAGAAGACCTGAAGCATTTTTTCCCTCTGAACTGACTCCCTCGTCTTCACTTCACGGCCAGTGTCCTTCATGGGGAGGGACGGGAGATGGAGAGGGGGTTAGATTGTGGTGGGGAAAGGGTTTGGGGGACGATTGCGCAGCTCGTGCTGCTTTGCTGGTTTCATCCATGGCTGCAGACACCTGTAGTGCGAGCTCTGCACCACCCATCCACCCTATGGGGTCATCCGGCCTCTGTGTTTTCAGTTCCCTGTCTCAGCCGGAACCAGGGGCTCACCAATGATGTTTATGCTGTAGTTCTGGTGGACATTTGTTGGCAGAATCGGAGTCCCGTTCGACACTTGGAATGGAACTAAGCTCGCCCAGGTACCAGGACTGCGGAGAGAAAAAAACAGAGAAAAAGAGAGACGGAGAGATTAGTCACATGCAATTAACTTGTTTGTGCAGCATGCACTCAAAATCAGATTCTTTCTTTCAATTATCCTTTACACTGCTCTCTAATGACCAGCATGACTGCTCTGCTGACAGTCATCAAGGCTAAAAAGGTCTTATTTTTTATTTTCTTCAAACTAAAGGAGGTAAAGAAAAAGAAAAATGGCAGCACTAGCTCGTTAATTTACGCTGAGGTGATTCCACTTGATTCCCAGTGGAGGACATCATGTGACACAAGCCTCCTTCTCTGCATTGATGGCAGTATAGAAAAGCATGAGGGGGGAGATTGTGATTGGTGTAGGGGGAGGGAGAGGGGGGCTGTGGGGTGGAAGTGGAGGGGGTCCCAACACAAAGCTGTCCCATCCCTATTCATCTCACGCTAATGGCAAAACAACACAGTGATTGTTCCTGGGGAGCAACGGTGCTAACTGAAAACGCGAGCTGGAACAAACAGCATGTTGTTCCCGTGGGGTGCTGCGCTACGTAGATGTCAGATAATTAGCCCCCTCCCCTCCGCCCCCTTCTCCCCCACAGGCCCCCAGTGTGCACTCATCTAACTCCCTCCACCTCTCACATCACCCCCACGAAGTCTGAGAGTACCTGTGTTGCACATTTTCCACCCGATGTACCAAACTTTTTACAATGTGCCAAAGTTGATCTAATTTGGACTGATGAGAGTAATGAAGAAGAGCAGGAAAGAGGGACAACTGTCGGACAAAATAAGCGAGGAAAAAAGTTGGAGAAAACTACAGGGGAGAAGATGGATGAAGAGGAGAGTTTTTTCACATCAACAGCTCTTCATTTTATACAAATCATGACTCACTGCTCTTCAAATTCAATTCACCTCCTAGCCTCAAATAGTCAGACTTTTGTTTTTAATAAGAAGTGACAAAAGGTAACTAAAAACAAACATGCCCCATGATTTAGAGACTGAGTGTGCAAAGAGTTAAAAACAACCTCAAGGCTAATCCTCTCAAGCAGTTTTTTCCCTGTCCAACTCGTCCTCATGTTATCCCCTCTCTCCTGCTCTCCTCCCTCCTTCTCTCTTTCCTCCTGCCAAAAATCATCGGACAGGAAAGGGGGGGATTAAGTTTTTCCTACCTTGCTGAACAAAGAGCGCACAGAGTGGCCAAGGACTGCAGCTTTCCATTTTTCTCTCTTTCTTTCTTCCTCCCTCCCTCCTTCCTACTCTGTGTTTTCTCTTCCCTTATGAAACTCCTCTCAGGTAATGGCTTACATTAGGGGGACCACACAGCTACAAGAGAGGACTCACTGGCCTTTGTGTGCTTTAAACAGGCAGATCGGTTTTAATCTTGTTAAAATCGATGGCTGTCAGTCTGTATCTGCATCCCAAAACATAAAGCTGCATTAGATAACATTTTTATGTAAAACCTCATATGCTATCAGGCTAGATTACAAAGTAGAGGGGGCCTGAAGACTCCCATCACTGCTAATCAAGGCTTGACGATTTGCCTTATTGAAATGACTTTACCTGAATATAAACTGTGTCAATAAAAGTTCCATCCAAAGACAACTTTTGCTTCTAGTACCTTTTAAATCATTATGTATTATCTGAACACATACAGGACGTGTTGAAAAAGGCTGTGTTTCTCTTTTTTTACAGGATTTCTTTGTATTGTTCCAATTTGTCAAGCAGTAACCTTTTGCTGCATTCACTTGCATAGATGGCTAAATTTGCTAGCGCAGCTCTCTGTTTCTCTACGTCGTATCTCTGTACAACTTGATGCTTCATGTTTCGGCACTTCAAGCAGCTCTGTTGGACCTCCATTGCTGCATTTCCTCAGATAACCTTCAAGATGGCCTCCCGGTGTCCTGTCCAAGCTCCCAAACCTCGCTAATTCTACTCCTTGCAAGCACAGCCGGGCCATGCAGCGTGCTTCGTTTAAGGATTAGCTCCCTAAATTAGATTATCTAATGGCATCTTAATGGATTGCTGACCCATTTCCTGCACAATGGCAACATGCGAGTTCGGTAGCCTTTTAATTTGGGGGATAGAAGTGAAGAGGCATTGCCGAGCGCTGCTTGTAAAGGGTAAGCATGATAAAGCAGAAATCTGTCTTATTCCATCTATATGCTGAATAGTGAATAATCCACCAAAGAGGGGAAAAATAGCTTAGAATTACCGACCCAGCTTTGTAATGAATTAACTAAATTCAGTTGGGATCTATTTTATCTGAGCTCATTACTGTACGCTCACATGCAGGAAAGAGGAGGAGTCAGCTGGTGTGTGAGTAAAGAGACCTTGAGTTGCTACAGGGGACATTTTTGCTGCTACCTCGACTGGCCTATTAGGAGGCCTACTGAAGGGGGTTCTGTCCTGTGCATGTGTGTTTGTAAAAAAAAAAGTTTGTGTTTGTGACTGCACAGAATGAGCTGTACGCACACAATCACACCCACATACAGTTCCAGAGAAAAGGGGAAAAAGGAGACGCAACAGGAAAAGGCATAGCTCAGCGCGCTCACCCTGCCATGCTGAAACCGTTCAGGTTTAGCCGCCACCCCAACCCAGGAAGGGAGAGGTGTACAGTGTGAAGAAGGGGGAGGTAAAGAGGGGAGATTCTGTAGCTTTAAGTTAAAGATAGTAAGCATGACCTCAGCATTAAGCCCAAGTCCAAAGCTAAGCTTGTTAAAATGTGGAAAGTAAAACATCCTCACGTGGCTGAGAAGCTGACCTGAAATGACTTCTTTTATTCAACGTGGTTAGACTTCATCTTTTATAAATACCTTCATCCAGGTTTGTAATATCTTGTTTTTGTTGAGTGTGTATTCTAGAGGAAAGCTGTGTTTCAAAATATGAATCATTGTAGGATGTTTGTCTTCTTTCAGTGAAATATAACAGGTCAAAGAAATGTGATCATGAAAAACTTAACAGAACAAAGCTGCAGTATTTGTTGCTTTCACTAGATGATTCAAGAAAAAAATATGATGTTACTTTTCAAGGCTAGTCTTCATTTATTTTATGTTGCATTCAAATGAACATAATACAATGATCTGTTCTGGGGGGAAAGCCTGTAACGGGGTAGAGAATAGTCGTTAATTACGGCTTATCCAAAATCAATGCTCTCAAGGTTTAAAAGCAAAAAAACTAAAATCTTACTCAGGACTTCACCTAAAAATATATAAGGAAGGTGAAAACATACATGAGAGTGGAAATAGATGGGGGAATAGAAAGAGGGGGGAAGACAACATGAGAGAGACACAAGGACATTTCTTTCAAGTTCATCAGAGCAAAGCAGGACCTCATGTCAGATGTGAAAAATGTGAATTTCTAAGGAGTAGGACAATATGGAAAATAATTTATGATAAGGTATTATTAATCCTAGTTTGTATGTGTTGGTGTGGTGTGAGAGGGAGGGCATGAAAGAATGAAAAGGTTACCTTTGCCAAGTAATCCCCAAAGTGTCGTCAGTGGCACTGGGGCCATAATGCCTGCCGTTTTGAGTCACGCTCCAGTCACACTTCCTCAGCTGTCAATTGAAACCTAGCAGTCAGTTCACTGGGCCAAGACAACTTCCACTACAACTCAACACTGTATACACATAACGCATGCAGAAGAGAGCAGGAGCAGCTTCAACAAAAGATCAATCAGTCCAAAAGGATTCTTTAATGTTACTGACAATGTAAAAAAAATAGTGAATGGTATCAGTGTATTCAGTCATGGTAGGGTAAAAACAAAGCTATGGATGAAACAGACATGAAGAAAAAACATGCAGTCGCACTTAATGATAACAGCTAACCTGGAATAAAAAAACGAGTTAGTTAGTTACAAATGTGAGTGGCATCATATTGGTAGTTCTTCTGTTGTGGTTACTGCTGTTGAAGCTGGTTAGCCAATGAAGCCATGCAATCCAGTGGATGTATGCACCCTGTCGATAATCACTGCTTCACTGTAAGTGCACTTTAAGATTCAGGAAGGAAAATGCATGCCCTCAAGCATGCAGACTTTTTTTCATTAGCTAACTGTTTTTATTGATTAGGGGGTCAAAATTACAATGAAGTTAAAGAGCATACACACTTGCACACACACTTGCACACACATGCACACTTAAGCTAACCCCCCATTCCCCCCTCTTTAAGACATGCCAACCTTACATACAGATTACAAATTACTGCAACAAAAAAAAACCACACACAAACTGTGTCTCCTTTGCATGCATTATGCGGGCACACGTGTCGGCAATCCAGCTGAGAGCTATCTCTGCCAATACCAACCTAACCTTGCCCTGTGGTCAACACATTCATTTAGTAATGCATCAGGCTAAAACTGCACTGTTAGCACTCTGTGTGCAGCAGCAGACGTTCTGCAGAGGCTCTTAAGAGGGATTTAATCAGATATATACGCATACGCTGAATATTCAAAGCCATTTGTGGCGGTCGAGAAATGTGCTCTTTCTCCTCTAAGCACCTGGGGGAACACATCAGGATACGATGATGGGTTCTTACTCAAGCCGTACTTAAAAACATTCATGTGTTTTTGTGACGCTCCTTGATTTTTTTCTCAAGAACAAATGTAAAGCAGTGGCAAGAGAATGAAAATCTGAGGAGTTAATCTCAAAAGATTTCCAATGATACAATTTAATGTAAAGGTTTCACCTGATCAGAGTCTGTCTAATAAAACTGAATAGAAAATTATACAACTTGTTCCATCCAATGTTTTCCCCCGTGTTTATTGAAGGTTGGGGAGACTAAGCCCCCACGTCGCTCCCGTGCTCTCCAGCCTGACAAAAGCTTGGAGAGAATGTGCGGGTTGGGCCAGACGCTCAGTGCCACCGCTCCTCAAGGGGCTCGCCATCTGTCCGCTGGCACCGGCACATCAGAGTGGCACAGGCAGCAGGGGGAAAAAGGGGGACGGAGCCGGGGAACGTTAACAAACAGATGCAGGCAGATTGTGGATTAGGATCCTTCTTTAGATAATACCAAATGACATCTGATCATGGATCTTTCCCTGCGGAATGCTAGATGGTGGCATTCCCTCGAGGGGTTAACCAAGGCGAGAGATGAATGGAGGGTTTTCACACATTCGCTGCCTGGGAATCGTAGAGCAGGTGTGGGAGCGTGTGGTGGTGTTGTTCTGTTTGGTTTCTTTCATTTCAGAAGCCCACTGCGTGCATGTGTGTGTTTGTATCAGGCCTCTATTTTAGCGATGCCACAATATATAAACAGGCCCTGCTCTTAAAAGAAGGTTTTCTAACAATATCAGTGTATTATCAAGTAATTAGATAATGACCAACATTCTTTTTTATAGTCAGGAAATTATAAAACTGTTGCTTGGAAAAAAAGGAGTAGTCTGCACAAGGATCAATAAATATATGTTCCTGAAATAATGAGTCTAGTGTTCCCAAATTGGCCGCTGTTGTTCAGTTTTCCTGTGTTTAAAATGTAAAAAAAATCAAAGGTAGCTTTGAAAGCAGTAGTGTATGTCATGGCCTCTATCCATCATACAGACAGTCAGACAAAGAACAGTGCACCTCCACGGTCCAGCCCCACGTCCAGCTGACCTTATTTTACAAAAAACTCTTCAAACAAAAATGTATATGAAGTGTTTCCCTTTCCTACCAAGCCTGAAGGCAACTGAACAACTTAAAATATCAGTAAGCCTCACAGATCCTGCACAATAAACATCCCAACGCCAGATGAAGACAATGACAGAGCACTGGGTGAGAATGTTCAGTCCTGAGGGACTTGGCTCGGTGTCGGGCTGCTCCGCTAGGCTAGATCCCAGGCTCTTAAATCATACCACAAAAAAAGAAAAACAACTGTGACATGCAGAAGCTTTGTGAATCAATATGAGGACTGTTTAGAGTTCACTAAGTCGACAAGAAAATGTCTTCATCTGGTTATAAAATGAAATATCCTTTGAGAAGACATCACTGTTGTGTTAACAGATTTCACACATTTCAGCCTCTGTCTTTCTAATTTGACTCTTTACAAACAGAGTCTTTTTTTGTTCTTCTCTGGTTTATATTGTTTGGTTCCGTTAGTGTAAAGGATCCAGAAAATTCAATTACTCAATCACAATTAGGGTAAACAAACTACGCCGTCTCTTTTATTATATTGTCATACTGTATTTGTTAAGAGAATATTTATACATGTGGCTGATTTACACTTCGGAGTCCAAAACAAAAGGGCCTCAACACATCTAGGGGCAGAATTCGGCAGCTCTTGCAGCCAGACTTGCTGCTGTCTTGTGCAGTCATTCTGTTTCCCACTGACTGAAGTAGCAGAGCTACGAGAAAATGTGGGAGACAAACTGCGCGACATCAGCCAAGACAATCCTCCCTCCTGAAAAAAAAAGCCTCCCCCTGACTGCTGACAGACATTTGCAGGGATTTCTTTCTTTGCTTACTCTGATTTTGAGGATAAAATGGGGAAGTGAAAAAAAAAACAGGTTCGAGAAAAAAGAAAGGCTGAAAGAGCAGTGAGGAAACAGAGGCCAGCTTTGTCATTTTTTACTAAACATAAAAAAAAAAGAAGAAAAAAAAAAAATCAAGCTGAGGAGAAACCCAGCAATCATTATGTAGCCGCGTGCAGATGCATTCAATTAGTTGTGGTTGGAAAAGCCTTGGCCTGAGACCAGCACTTTCAATAAGACGGGGTGGGGGAGAGCACTCTCTCCCGTCTGACAACACCGCAACACTCCTTAGACACACAAACACACACACACACAAATACACTGGGTCACCACATCTGTCCTAGGACCACTGCCTGAGCAACCAAGTGACGCCAACACTAAATATTCAGCTTGTGTACTATGAATGAGGGTGTGCACTGATTGCATGTGCTACATGTAATACAGTTTGTGTGTGTGTGTGTGTGTTCCTAAAGATATGTGTGTAGGAAATAGAGCTGAGCACATTATACTCTTAAATACACCCGTATGTCCCATCCATCTTCTGAGTAGTGGCCACACAATGACAGTGCATTTCCTGACACTTTCGTTTTTTTCTTCCTTAATGTGACCATAGGAAAAATACGCTCTGTCTACCCTAGACTCACACACTCACTCACACACCCACACGTACTCTCAAAATGACATATTGTTTATTTGTTGATCTCAATATTCGAGAGACAATGTAGTAGTGTACTATGTTGTTTGTAGCTTGTTCATTTCAGCGTGGATTACATACGACTGGTTTAACTCAAATCTGCAAACAAGATGTATTTCCTAACTTTTGGACATCACGAAAAGGGTTCAGTTTGCTCATTAAGGTTTTAAATTGTGGGTCAATTAGATCTTTACACATGTAGAGAAATTGTGATTGTGTGTTTTTCTTTTTAAATAGTAACAACATAAAACAGTATTGTAGTATCTAAAGTTTTGGATTCTCACTATGATCTAATATCTTAAGCATGATACGCCTCAATCCTTTAAAAGGACTGAAAATGTGTGGTGTTGTTTTGCATACACATAACACCCCATTGCTATGCTTGACCTTCACCTGTAAGTGCTTTGACCTGAGCTAGAAGTGCCCTCATTTAACAAGACACTTCAATGCCCCTTACAAATCCAATTCAGAGTGCAAAGGGCTGATACAGAGGGCAGGGATTTCTCTTCTGATATGCAGGGAGACATGGGGAACAGGTAATGAAAGGATAAAAGGAGCAGGTAAGCTGAGTGTTGGGGTGGTGGGGGCGGGTCTCACCTGTTGCTGGTGAAGGAAGGTGGGATCTCTCGTGCTCAGGCCGACGAAACGATTAGCCGTCGGGGTGCCAGGGGATGAGTAGCCTGGGTAACACGCCATCGCAAAAAACACAAAGACATGCTTGCATTAATTAGCGTTTTCAGAAATCGTACGTGGAACTGTTGCTCTTGAGGGTGAGTCACAGAGGGTACTATGTCAACAAACGACCAATAGCAAAAGGTGACACATGGTTACATTTTGGGCCCAAAAGTAGGGCATCATTTTGTTATTTTTTATGTATATGTTTGACTTTAATATCATAAATGATTTGAAAACAACTTCAGACCATCTGCAAATCTTGCTTACAGTATAGTCATGACCACAAATAACTACATCTAACAGTGATGTAAGCAAAAGCCCAAAAAGGCTTCAAAATTTCCACAAGATGGGGGAGAAAATGTTTTAGTCCAGTTACTTTAGCTCAGAAATAGCTTCATGTACGAGTATGAACAGAACAAGTCAAGTACACACACAAGTGCACAATGACAAAAAACATGAATTTAAAATTCTACATTTGATCTAATGGACCCAATATGTCCATTAGATCTGAAGGATCTGAGTTTGCTGTTTGGTGGATGGTGTGGTTATCAACACTGGACAGTTTGGATGGACTCACCTTCTGTGGATGTGGTGATGGGCTTGGTGTCAGGCATGGAGAGCGTGACGGGTCGCACAGTGCCGTGGTGTGGGGAAGGAGCCAGAACTGGGGTGAAGTGGCCTGGGACCTTTCCTATTACCTGACCACTGCTGTTAGGCTGCAGGCGGGGCACACACAACCACGATGAAGACAAAAGACATAATTCAGCACCATTATTTTAAAGAATGATTTACAAGGGTAAAGTACATCTCAGGTCTCAATAGCAACAATATCCTATCCCAATTTCAGGCAGAGTTAACTTATTTAAACAGCTCTTTTTTCCTCTCATAGACCAATAAAATAAAATAAACAACAAAAGGTGACTGCTCATTCCTACATTTTAATGCCCTGTGTGAAGAAAAGATTTCAGCTCTTTTAGTTGCTGTGTTGTCACAGTTATTACT
The DNA here is from genome assembly GCA_020745685.1 of Tautogolabrus adspersus. Lineage (NCBI taxonomy): Eukaryota > Metazoa > Chordata > Actinopteri > Labriformes > Labridae > Tautogolabrus > Tautogolabrus adspersus. Next base: position 12,897,947 of record CM036556.1, on the reverse strand, counting down.
AAAAACTCTGGGGGGCAGGAGCAACAATAGATCCTCCGTCACTGACGATGGATTTCCTACATGATTTTACACAATGATTTTAATGGCGACCATAAATGGAATTTAGGAGGACGCGGGCGTGAAAAGACTGAGAGAGCTGCGGACTGACCTGTTACAATGGTGTGAAAGCACGAGTATAGAGAGCGAGGCAGAGGGACTATATATATAGAGAAAGAAATAAAGGAAGCTAGTGGGAGCTACTCTTTCAGACTGCTGGAGACTGTCTGGGGCGTTCATTTCAGGGCCGCCCCAAGTTCAAAACTCAAACAGGCCTTTTTGCAAAAGAATTGTGTCCACAGGGTTCCCTCCCATGTGAATAGAATGTTTAATTAGAGTGTAATATAATCTGCGTTAAAGCAAGCATAAAAACATTCTGGCACTCGTCCATGGGATTATAAGCGCTGTGTTATTTGCCGACCCCCCCCCCCCCCCAATCCATCCTCCCTCCTCCTGCAAGTGGTCTAGAGCTCTCACTTCCCTACTGGACCCACCTCACCCCCCCCCCCCCTCCTTCTTTCTCCAGCACCCCAGCAGAGGGCCAGTTAATTCTGCACAAGAGCCGGGCCCCGGCAACGGCAAATATTTACAACCTTTATCATTCCCCGCGGTTTTTCTCTGGAGTAACAGCCAGCCCCCCCCTCCACCCCACCCACCCCCCTGACCCGCTCCCTGCACTGGAGTTGGAGCCGTCTACGAGGCCTTTGTTTACAGTGAGAACAGCGGGGATATAAAACTCACATAAATATCACACTGCTCTCTCATCTATAGAGACGCCTGCTCTTGCTCTCTCCGACACACTGGCCGCAGTGTGTATCCACAAAGTATAAAAGCTCTCAGCTCTTTGATTTACTACAATGTCTTGATACAGTCTTGTATGTCACGTGTGTTACGGAGGCTTTGGGTTGTTTGCTTTTAGAGCTGCTACGAGTAAAAGCCTGGAAATGAACATTGCACCTTTGTGCACCAGTATTATATGAAACCAAAAAGATTTGCTTCTCTGTCATGACGTGGTCTGTAAAGTTCAGTCTGGAGCTGCCCGTATGATAAAAAAGTGGTTTAATTTGACTATGATTTCATTCTCTGTAAATTATTCTTACTAATTAACTCCATAAGATGGCTCGTATAATCGAGACTTTCTATGACCTATTGTATGTCCCCATATACAGTGCAGGCAGCCCAGCTCTAATCTAAACGACATGTGTTCAGTTAAACGTTCCCTGGCCAGAGTTAATCACATTTTGGTCGCTTAAGGGCTTAAAATGTCTAATTTGAGGTTTGTCATATTATCCTTGTTGTTCAGACTTCATAAAACACTTCAATTTCAGATAATAAAAAGTGAAAATGTATTTCCTTTGTGCTTGCATATGCACCCACGAGGCAGTAATGAAATAATAACACATGCATGCTATTTATCTTATCTGTAATCTGGAGGTCAGATGGGATAACATCAGATGGGAATATAACAAACAAAGAACTACTCCAGGCCATGTAAGTCCTGCCAAATCAGCCTCTGACTCTTGGCCGTCAAACTGGCTGCTTCAGAGCTAAAGAGGGAAAAAAAAAGGACTGACCTGGTTGCTCTGTGGGCTGGACGGGTCGTATGACGGCACGTAGCTCTTGAGGGGATCCGCAGGGTTGAGGTGAGGCGGGTAGCGGATGGTGGTGTGCGAGAAGTAAGGTGACGGTGCTGGGGGCAAGATGGCAGAGGCGGAGAACTGCAGGGGCGAGTGTGGAGGGGGGCTCCTCGTCGATATGACTGCAAGAGAGACACGGAGAGAAGAGAATGAGTCTTTTTGAGTTAAGATAAAGTGATCATCATTGATCCGAGAAGGGAAATGAACTATCTGCATAGATTTTTCAACTGTGTTTGTGAGGAAGAAGTCGATGCTGGTTGGATTCATCGCCACTCACCACTGTGTCCTACACCTGTTAGGCCTGGGTGGTGAGGCTGAGAGAAAGTGCTGAGTCGTGGTGAGGAGTCCTGTGGGGAAGTAGGGCTGAATAGCGGCTTCTCTGGCTTCTTCATGGTAGGAGAGGACATGTCTGCTCAGGGGGGAAAAAAGAGTAAAGAAGCACACGCAGAGACATTAATGCAAGCTTAAAGTAAGGGTATTTTCAGATTCCTTAATTACAATTTTTTCTTCTGCAAGTCCAGATTGAAGAAAACAAGAGTACAGAAATGTGTCCCCATTTTTTTTTCTCTTGTGTTAAACATAAATACAATTAAAGGTTGTTTTTAATAGTAGAACTTCAGTCATTTTGCTGACAATCATTCACTAAACTTCCCTTACAGATTGCACTAATGCTTCCATTTCTCATGAATGAAAGGAATTAAGTGCCAAAAATGAAACATGTTTAAAAAATCAAGCAGAATTTGATCTGCCTGGGATTAGTATTACTAAGAGCCTCGTGTCTTTGGCAAAAGCTGAAGTCGAGGGAAAATGCTCTATGTCAAAAACCAGACATTGCAAAAGGGTCAAAATCACTTGTAATCTCTGGGATCATTATAAATCACCGGACATCCCCAAGAAACATGAATCCTGTGAAAAATGTGGCTTTTGTCATGTTTGAGAGATACAATTAAATCCAGTGAAGTGATGCACAGTTGTAAAGCAGCCGGTGGCTAAAATAGGATTAAAGAATTTCAAGACCCTCACGCAATATTAAATAGAACATTACACTGTAACATCTGCTCGCCTGGGCATTACACGGTGTCTGACAAGCTCCTGTAATTCCCCATGAATAATCCAAAAGGCTCGGCAGAAGAACTTGTTTTGTTGAAATATTTGTGTAGTTCCATAAACTGGAAGTATGAGCGCAAACTCTACAAGTCTCCATTATTGCTGCTGTACACTTTCATGAGCAATGTTCTGCTGTCACGGATGTGCGGTTTTCAAGTTTCCATGGTGAGACGCAGTGTCTGAAGGGAACGTGATAAGAACGAGATGCGAGGGGCAATGGCCTATGTCTGCGCGTGCTTCTTCTATGAACATCCATCAAGTGCTTTTCTGGTCCGCCTCAGATTTGTGGGGTGTATAACTTTCAAATCATCCATCTCTTTGACCTAAAATATGTTATATAAACCCTGTTTTTACTGTCCGTCTTTTTCGAGGGAGAGACGCACACGAGTCATAGAATCACTCCGATCTAGAGAGAGGGAGCAAGAAAGGTGGCTGGAATTCAGGGGGATTTCCCACTCTGAGGTTGCAAGAGGATACAAGCTTGAGTGCATTCATTTTCGTCAGAGGGAGAAATACCTTTGAGAGGATTCATATCACTGCTTAATGTTTCCGTGTGAGAACGGGACATTTCTGCAGTGGAGGTACAGTATTCAGCTTTTCCTCCTTTCTGCTAATTAAATCCATCACTGCCTCAGGACATTAAACTGGACAATTGATTACTAGAGAATACAAATAAAAAGTAATTTTGCATTTAGACTCGTTATCCTTTGTTACATAGTTCATTTTGAATGAAATGGGAGAACATGTACGCACCAAAAATCCATAAAAGGAATCATTTTTTCTTCTACCATGTGAGGTTTTGTCAAATGATAACCATATGCAAAAAATGACCACTTGGCACTTGGTAGGCCTCATATGGGTTTAATATCACCCCACTTCTCATGTATTCTCTCCTGACAGAATAATAGCTGTCTTTGGAGAGTTTCCTACCCACTGCTTTCCCTTTCTCCTCGCCCCAAAGTGTCTAAGTTTACGCAGAGCAATACTTTCAAGCCTCGTGCAAAGAGACAGGCCGAAGTTTCATGCAGCCACATTGGGCTGTGGTTGGATCCCACCACTGCTGTGCCTCTTGTGCATCATCTGGTGTTTTTCTCCCTCAGCTTTCCTTCATACTATATCAAAAGAAAAAAAAAAAAGAGGAATGGCTGCAGATCAAGGTGTTTAGAGTTCAAATGTAAGACCACAGTATTTGTCGCTTGTTTTCAATCATCCTGTCTGTCGCAGTCTTCACAAAATGTTTGCTAACATCTTTGTCTGCGGCAGTGCGGGCAGCAGAGTGTGGAAGGAAGTCAGCAGAGAGCGAGAATGATCCGGAAACACGGGACAGTGAGGCCTTAATTAAAAGGTTGACGGGCTCTGCTCTGCACCAGGAGACAAAGTAATGAGACATGCAAGTTGTCCCGTGAGGATCTCGCTTTCTCTTGCGCAGAAGCATGCAATACAGACCTTTTCTTTTTTTTTTCATATCCAATAAGCCATAAACTTGAGCTCATTAGGTGAGCTTTACTACTTAATTCCCTTCTTAAGTAGACATGCACCTTAAAGTTGGCACATGATCATGAAAACTCTGCACATAGGGCATTTCTCTCAAGTCCAGCCAAGGTGTATAGACTGATTTCCTGATGAAGAATCATATGACACGTTAGCCCTGCGGGTCTAATAGCTCTGGATGAGGTTTGTAAACAGGAATTTCACATACCTGTATACGACACACCCATTTCTTTTAAAGCACAAAACTTGCACATATATGAAAGAAGGATAGTGTTTGAGAGTTTATCTGTTTGTAATCTAAGCAGAGGGTCGTTATGTTTTAGAAACTGAGCTGTGAATTACAGCTGGAACATTTTGTTCTTGTAAACGGATGAACTCTGGAATCCGATGTTTCCTTTGTGTAAGCGACAGGTGCGAGAGAATTTACATTCAGTCAGCAGTTCATGGCTTTAAACATTTATATGAGTGGCAATGCCTGGGGCTATCTCTGTCATGGTATGTATTTTAAGAGGGTTGAACAGGTTCATGTGCAGCCAAACCAGATGCAGCTCATCCGCAACGAAACGCACTGATGTACAGTAGCTAATGACAAGGCTGAGAGTTAGACAGAGCTCAGCTGCTGTGAAAAAAAAAAACAATGTGAGGCGCGCACTTGAGAGCAGATCTGTTTGTAAGGGGATGAAATGAGTAATCCTCCATTCCTTCTTTAAAATTTGTCAGCACGCTGTCGGGGCAGCATGGAGCTGTGCGAGACTGCCACTCTGAATGTTTGTTTGACTTCATGAATCGGAGGGAGGGCGTTACTGACAAAGTGCATCCATCCCTGACAAACCTCCAGTGGGTAAATAAAGGTGGTCAAATAAGAACAGGAAAATCACCTCCGTCTCTGTCATGCCAGTTTGCCCTGGTGCTGGCTGGTGAGCTGGGTGACGAGTAGAAGTCAGGTCCTGTTGGGCTGGTGTCCATGTTCTCCTCCATGTTGACAGTTTTGGGCCTTTTACTGTGGGACATTGAGAACAACTCCTTTGAAACTTTAAAATAGTCGCCAATGCAATGGTTCATTTGAGCGCTACAAAACATCAAAAATGTCATGGACAAAGAGGATAAGTGTCTTAAGATAACATTTGTTATGAGTGGATGCTTTGCCAAAAAAAGATTGATTGTTTGATTGTGCACTGCTCTTGACATGATTGTGTTACTAATAATAAAATGAACCGACACAGTGTCAGTGCTATGCTGTTATAAAAAAAAGAATTCATCCTTTTGTTACTGACCTGCCGGGAGGGGAGGACAGGGAGCGATGCAGCCCCACGCTTGAGTTCAGGTCGTGGTAGTAGGGTTGGCTGGGCATGTCTGCCATGGAGAAGTTTACCGCCGCACCATGGGTGATGGGCACTACAGAGGACATGGAGAAATCAGAGAGAGACAGTTAGACGGTAATCACTGCAAAGGAGGACTTCAAAGTCAGTGGTGTTGTCAGGCTGAGTACTTAGTCTATCCCCAGCCTTGCATCTAGAGACGCACAATTAATTGCACGAAAGCTTGACTGACTGTTATTGACGCTTTGTGTTTAGAGGCGCTCTGTATCAAATTAAGCGCTCCCTTTCCACAGGTTAACTGTCTGACCATCACGGGCATTTCTGCTGAGTACTCTGATTAACAAGTTAGTGCTTCTCAAAGTGGCTGCAGGTAGGCACTTTTTGCAGAGGTAGGTTTACTGTAGCTGTATTGAATATATTTGTCTAAATCTCTATATGATTAATAGAACAGTTTTATTAGGTCTATTTAATAAGAAGACATACTTGTTTTACGTATATGTAAACAGACAACAGAATAGTTTATTCTTTGAAAGTGTTATAAAGAAGCAGATGGCCAAGTGTTCCTAACATCTGGATGACTGCTGCATTTTCAGGAACGACACTAAAGTTGAAAGTAAATTCACAATCATCAACATTTTTTTTTTTACTTTTCCACCACCCAGAACAATACTCAACATCTTCTCTCAAACTGATTTACAGTCGAATAGGCGTTGTTTTTCTCACTGCGGTCAAGGTGAGGGATATTGTTTCATGGAGGCCTGGTTGGTTTTTACAGAACAAAAGGATTTCGCCACCCATCATCGCTCTCTCCCCCTCTCCCTCCTCTGTCTCTCTCCCTTCAGTGTGTGGCAGCATGCAGCTCGAGCGGTCGCTCGGTTTGGAGTCGATGAGAGGATGGAGTGTGTGGCGCCGTCTGTTGTGGTCTGAGGTTCACCACTGGCACGATCCCTCCGCCAGCCTCCGCCCTGGCAGCTCACTGTGGCCCTGGCAGCGGCCCCTACCCGCTGCTACCCACACCGAGCTGTCTGTGGAGGAATGCATCCGGCCCAAGGACGCTGAATACAAGACCATTGTTTTGGTTTTTTTCATTCATGGCTGAGGATACCCCCGTCCATGTCTCACTGTGCTGGGTTCTCTCTTTCTCTTTCTTGGCTCGGTGCAATAGTTGTGATGCCGCTTGGCTGCCCAGCCAGTCATCTAATTTAATAATCTGGGCTTTGACTTTTAAGCTTAAAAGCAGCCAACGAGACAATAATGCTGCTAATCATTTGCCACACAGTGCTTCCTCTAGCAGATTACTCCCTCCCTGTACAAGGGGGAAACAGAAATTGCACTGGTAAATCAGCAGTTTCATTTGCCCGTACATTTCTGTTGACAAATATTTTTTCACTTGCAGCCAAGGCTCCTGTTGTATTAATGATTGTGCTCGTCGAAAAGCTGGATTGCAAGTCAGCCTTGAACTCCACAGCTCCCTTTGATGGACTTCAAAGAATGTCTCAACGGCCTGAAGAGTTGGGAGAGAAGCGCGATGATGGACGAGCGGCTGCTTAGATATCTTCCCGGGGAGTGACCGGCTGAGTGAGTGACAATTCCTGTGTGTCCGTCGACCTTTTTAAAATTCCAGCTCGACTTCAGTTGGCTTTAGAGAGACAGGGCTCGGTCACATGAGAGCAAACACGCCGGCGCAGCAGCCATCTGGTCAGGGGGCAAATTAAACACTAAACAAAAACACCGGCTTTCAGAGGAGATTCAGTCTGTGAGCATTGAAGGAAGCAGGAAGCAAGAGTATGGGACTATTAACCATGCTCCGACATCAGAAACACTTCAATACATTAAACACAAAGAAATACAGTTGGCCTTAATTCAATATGGTCCAGAGTTCATTACCATGAGAATGTCTAGAAAAGTTAGGAGCTTCTTTTTGGACAAGTTTGATTTCAAAAGTTTCAATTCTTCTTTTGCTGAATTAAAATTCCTCATCTCAGAAGTTGATGTGTACACACAGTATAAATATAAAACTATACTTGATAAATATCTCTTTCTTAGACGCCTCACAACTACAGGTAATACAAACCAGCCTTTCAAGGTGCATTCGTGTCTTTTTGATTGTGATAAATGAACAATGTCCCTTTTTTTCAAATAAAGAAACTAAACATCTGCCGGTTGTTTTTCTTGACTAGTCGTACGGTGATGTATTAAAAGGCTACGAAATGGGGAAAAAAATCACTTCACAGAACCACAGATGGCAACTTTGAATTTGATGTTTTCTCCAACAAACTTCCCATAACACAAAGACTTTCAGTGAGCTATCACATACGTCAAGAAGAAGTCCTCATATTTGAGATTCGAGAGCAGTTATTCCAGGATTAATACCGGTAATATTTATGGGTCATCATTACAGCATCAAATGAATTTTCTACAGACTTTCCAAAGTTTAAAATACTCACACCTTTGTCTGCAGCTAATGTTGCTGAGCATCTAAGCTGTGTAGACTCTGCTCTAGGATTGGTTGACAATGCATTATAATGTCATATATTCTTTAAAACATTGGTGCTTATTTCATTCAGGAAAGGTTTATTTAATCCAGCTTTAAAAATGTCCTTCATGGCAGCCATATTTTTTCCAATTTGAAAGTATCATCCTGATATATCAAGGGGCAGCAGTAACTCAGTCCGTAGGGACTTGGGTTGGGAACAGGTGGGTTTCCAGTTTAAGTCCTGGTGCGTACCAAAGTAAGGAAATTGGTCTTGTTGCTGGAGACAACACACTGAGTCTAGCCAAAAGGCTGTAGCTGACTAGTGCACACTGAAACACAAAGACAGCACAGCACAGTACAGGTATGTCTCTTTTAAACACAGGTTGCTGAAGGTGACTATAGTCTTTTTTTACCGCAGGCACGTTCCAAAGCTACAGTTCAGAGGCAGTGCAGGTAAACAGCGCCTCGGGGGTGCCTAGCTATCAGAGGCATAAGGACTCCAGAACAACCGTCAACGGCTCTGCGGAGGGCAGACATGTCCGTACAGATGCACACAGGCTCATGCAGACGTCTGCGTAGTCGACTGTTCTCTTTGTTTCGGAGCAAACTGGCCGAACTTGAATTACTACACAATACCTGTGCCGTGGATTTCAGCTCATTAACATTGGCTCAGCACGCTTTCTGCAGTTCAAGGAATAAGTTGCTGTGTTTAAATGTAAATAAATCACTCTACATTTGAGGACAGATTTACAGTCTCTACATACCTGAGACGTTTCAGTTGTGTTACCCGATTACACTGTGTGGGCGCGGATAGACTGTGATTGATTGACATCTCCCTGATTCTCATATTAACTAGGTTGCACCTGTTAGGGCATGGAAACGTAAACCTTCAACATTCATGTACGTACAAGAACTTCGGTGTCCTCATTTGATTCCCAGCTAGGTTGAGAGCAGAGGTCTAATGGTAGTGATAAGTGAAGGAATAACAGAAAAGGCGTGCGTGTGTGTGTGCGTTTGTGTGTTGAGGGTAACAGACACACACAAAAAATAAAATATGACATCTGTGCACTTACTTCTGGAAACTCGCACCAGTTCTGTAACACTGAAGACTCCTGATTTGATGAAGCTGTCTTCCAAGTAGACTGTAGACAAAGAGACATAGAGAAAGTCACCCTTTTATTCTCACTGTAGCTTTGTTTGTAAGAATGAAATCAATTAGGCATTATCTAATGTAGACAAATGGAAACAGAGACAATATCTTCTTTCAGTCTGAATCAATGTTTTCTGTACTAAATAACAATGTATACATGGAAGGGACTACAAGATCCTTAAAAGACATAGGACATGCAATTGCAGATATTCACACACGGAGGTAGGCTTTTTTAACCTCATTAAAAAGAAGCATGTCGTTTTTTGTTTCTTGTTTTATCCAGAATTTTTCACGTTCGCTTTTCTGAATTTAAAGTTATCTTTGATTCATCCCATTTCCATGAGATTTAAGCTGTGAAACATTTAAAAATGAAAGTATCCAACGACAAAAAAATCAGTTGAAATGTTAAGAGCATCAAATGAATCTGTGGAGTACAGCAGAGAGTGACAGGACAGGTGTGTGTGGAGGGGGGAGTGACATTCGGACTCGAGCTCCTGCTGCTGCGAGTACAACCACTGAGCCTGTGCTGAGCCCCAGGCGCTGCCCATTTGTTTAAACACACAAGCAAACCTTAATATCAGTCAATATTGACTCTGACAATACTGCTAAGAAACAGTGTAACAATGGGACAAATCCAGCTTAAAGAGTCATCTACGGTGGTATTTATACTTCAGATTATTTTCTAAATGTGAGATCATTTTAGTGTTTCAAATGTAAATCAACTTTTTTTAAAGCAAATTCTAGATTGTTTCAAGATTCAGATTTTTTCCTGCTGTTTTAAAAAAAATATCCTCAGACTGAAGAAACGACAGTTGTTGTATTTTTTGTGTTTGTTGTGTTCTGTGTGATCTGCATCTCAGCAACAGTAATCAGAGGTTGTCTGTCAAGTAAAACAGCCAGACAAGTTATTGACACCCAAAAGACTTCGGCTTGGCTTTGATGCGATGCCAGTGGCACTCAGTCCGTGCCCGACAGATAGGCGGGCGGCTCGATTGGCACCTACAAAGCCCTAATGCCTCCAGTGAGCCAACGGCTTTTGCGGGGAACTGTGCTGCTGCGGCCTGAGTCATTGGCTCACTAGCATGTTTTCCTTGGCACCTGTATCGGCAGAACCTGCTCTTGAGGTAGAAAACTAATTACACTCCTTCAACTATTTTCATTCCAACATTGTGACGACACAGCACAGGTCAGTCCAGGGGAACAACAGCGCTGTCAGAGAATAGTCTCTCCTTGACACAGCCAAGTGTTTGTGTACTGTGTTTGTGTACCCGCTGGAGTGATGACGATTAAAAACTAATGAGCCAATTAAATTTTATTCCACCTCTGTTCAAAGTTAAAAACTTTGGCTTCAGCCAGTGGGTGTCATACAAAGGTCAGAAAATGACTTCAGTTTTTATTACTAATAGCTAATAATCATTACAGCAAATGTGTTGTTTTTTACTGTGCCAAAAATCCCCCATTTATGTTTTGTCAAATTTAGTTTAGCATAGATTACATGAAGTCTTGAAGGAAAAGGCTTCTCAGTTATGTATGCACCTTTGTTAATTAGTAACGTCCTTCTTTTTTTTGTCTGCAAGTCACTGAGTTCATCACAGATCAGCACTATTTAAACTAAGTAAGCTATGGTGTACACAGGGGGAGCTGCAGAGGAACAATAGAGTGATGACAGGAGGGAGGAGGGAGGATGACTGGTACTGTACATACCTGGAAGAGGGTTCTTGCCTGGCTCATTGTTACTGGGACTTCCTGACTGCTGTGAGTCTGCAAACACACAGAGAGAGGAGGGGGAGGGGGTTACAACATGCCATCTTACTGAAACACGGTGTTCTTGTCAGAGTTGATTATTTTCAGCAAAGATAACAAAGTTGCTGGGTCAAAAGGCTGCATCTTCTAACAAAATGAGGACCTTTAAAATTTGAGGACTTCATCTTTTTTTCAAAACTGATGAAGCATTGTTTGATTAGCACAAACTCACTCAGGTCATTGTTTAACTTGTAATAACTTCTGTAAAGACAGTAAGCTAGACAGGAAGCCTTCCTGGACTTTTTTCCTTATCTGCTAGTCAAGAAGAGCTTACCAACTGAAGATTAAACATGACAGTTCTGTTTGAACAGCATAATCAGTAATGGGAGGGAATATGGAAGAAAAAAAACCTGCTTCTGACACAGGATAGCCTAATAGTTTTGTACCGGTAGACGTCTGGGTAATTTTTCATAGAGGCTAAAGGAGCGTAAGGGGGGGATACAGAATGTGTACGGTCCTGCTGTGCGAGGTACGAGTACAGGACAAAACGCAGAGAAGGCAAGAGGGGCGGGGAAACACAAGGAAACATGTGTGGAATTCTTTCCACTGGATACAGTGCGCAGGGGTTGGTATGAGATGGCCAGGACTGACGTCTTTAAGCTTGATGACGTGATGGGAGGGGAACCAATCAGTCCTCAAGAGTTCCTGCTTCTGATCACTGACAGGTCAAATTGGCTTTTCTTTTCACAGCAAAAGCTATGAAACATCAAAATACCCTGTATAAAGTATTGTCAGATTTTACAGACAGAAAACAATCAAGCAAGGCCTTCTCATCACACATGAAGTATCACTGGACTGCTGCCGTGCTTAACAGTGACCAGCAGCATCTAAGTGGACCCCCGTAATGTTTCAAACTGGCGCAAACCCACACATGCCCCAAGCCAGAGAGGGCCCAATAAGAACCAGAGGGGAGATTAATATCTACGCATTTAACACGAGAAAGCCAAGACAAGAGGAGGCAGACAGTGAACTCAGATACCCTCGCCTTGCAACAACACCCCTTTTCCTGCCGCAGCTCTCATGAGCTGTGTTACAGAGGCAGCGGAGAAAGAAGGAAAGAGAAGGGGGGCTGGACAAGAAGGAAGAAAAAACATTTAAAAGATTTATCACTTTCTTGTTCTCTCTTTCTGCCTCTCTCTCTTGTTCCCCCTTTCCTAAATGTGACTATTAAACGGCACAGCGAAAAACAGAATGTTCTTGGCCGAGGCTCAACAATGACAAAGTAGGGAAGGAACAGGACCATACGTTGAAAGGGAAAAAAATCTTCTCTTTCCAGTCTGCTAAATCCTCCCCCCCCCCCCCCCCCCCCCCAAAAAAAACAAAAAAAACCCACCAAAAATAACACGGGTAACATACAACTCGGGGTCGCAGAATGGAATTCTGCTCTGCTTTGTAAAATATAAAACATAAGCTTGACTTGTATTCCTACAGGTATCTCTGTTAAATCTCTCATGTGCAAATGAAAGAGAAGATGACAGATTTAAAGCAGTAAGGACTGAAAATGATGACTCTATCTGTCCGTAAATAAATAAGCAGAACTGACCGAGATCCAAAGATGACATTTTCAAATGGGTTGTTTTCACTGAACAACAATTTGAACTCTACCCAAAAAGATTGAGCTAACATAAATATAAACAATTTTAGAAAAACAGCAAATCTTCACATTTGAAAAGCTGGGACGACATAAGGATGATCATTTGTCTGTGACATATGACTTTGATAAATTATCAACATTGCTAAATGTTAAGTTTCTGTCAACCAAGTTTAATCTTGTGAACAACGTGTTCAAGCCATCATCTGACATCAGCAAAATGCAAAGTTTCCTCTGCCTTCATCCACTGAGCAATGAGCCCCTTAGGTTGCCCCCTACACACACACACACACACACACACACACACACACACACACACACACACACACACACACACACACACACACACACACACACACACACACACACACAGGCGGTAAAAGCCTTGTGTGTGGGTGGAGTTTGTATGGATTTGGCACAGCACATGTCCATAAAGTGATTGCAGGGAGCTCAGTGGCCTTGTCTCCCTGTCTCCTCCTGCCCCCCCAATGCCACTTTCAGAGTCATCCATCAGTCTAGTTACGACTGCCAACTCCATACTCATGCCCTGAGAACTGCTGAGAGGGAAGAAACAGGCAAGGGGAAAGAGAAAAGAGCACAGGAGGGTAGAGAAGAAGTAAATGCTAAGAAGGTGGTGAGGGGAGAAAAGAAGTGAGGAGGTGGAGGTGGGAGAGGTGTTACGATTCATTTGGATAGGATCACAGTTAAGTGTTTTTGTTCTTCCTTTCTCTTCTTCGAGGCCTGAACAGGCAAACCATGACAAAAAGAGCAGATGGTGGTGGCAATTAGAGATCCCAGGCAGCATCTTCCAGCATGAGGCCCCACTGTAGCACCAGGAGAGACCACCTGGATGACTCAAGGTGGGATGGAAGCATATGGCGCATCTGCTAGGTCTGCACCGGAGCAGGAAACACCTCCCCCTGTTGCATTACATTTTACCTTTGACCCAAGAAAAGTGGCCTCTTTTGCCTTCGTCTTCTTTCAGGCTGATTACATTGTTTGGAGCGGTGCTTGGACATTTGTCAGGCTGTGAATGTGGTGATTATACCTACTTAGCACTTATTATGTGTCTAATCACCTTTATCACTCAACAGGTATTTAAATAAAGCCTCAATTTAAGTCAGACAGGCTGAAAAGGGATATTTCTGGATGCAAATTGGGATAAAAAGGCTGATATTTAAAAAAAGGAGAGGAGATCGTGGCAAAAGTAAAGTTAAGAAGGAAAATATTAGGAGAGCTGAAGTCTGGTATCAATATCTAAAAGGTGTCTTGTGCAGAAGCCTGGCCAATCCGATAGTCTTCAAATAAACAGAAGTGAAACCTGTAAATAAACAGTTGCGGTCGAGGAGGCTGGGCTTTGCCCTGGGAGCTTGGCAGGGCTCGATCACAGGGCCAGACACCACACACACACCCTCGAAGATGCACACACAAACATACAGACATGCACACACACACACACACACACACACACACACACACACACACACACACACACACACACTCATATAAACACTGCTGTACACACACGGCCCTCTTCCAAAAACAACATTTCTTGGCACCCTCCGTCCTGGCCACTTGTTTAAATAAACAAACCGGTTCATGAAGGAAGTGAAAAAAACAGAAAAACGTATGATTCAGATTATCTGCTGTTACTCAGCAAAAAAAGCGAGTGAAAAAAGTAGCCGAAGAAGGGGCTTGTGGGTATTCTGGATGTGTCCACGAGTTCTTACACCTTCTTGTCCGGTGGGATACTTATCATACCGCTGTAACGATTAGGGCAATTAGGGGTAATGGCAACAGAAATCTGGCTCTGCAAGAAAGTTTCTCAGTGCTTGTGAGGTTTCTCCACGCCCAAGTGTGTTACTTGCCTGGATTTTATAATCACTAAAACACTCACACACACACACGCTCCCTAACCCACCCGTTCGTTTTTTTGGCATGGTACCCATTCTGTTCCCACTAAATCGCAGAACACACATGCACATGCACACACTGTGTGGATTAAATTAGCCACATAGTTTGGGAAACTTTCTTTTTTTTTTACACTGGCGGTGCACGTTCCTCGCCCGCAAACACTTACAGACACGTACAGATATCCTCCACAAAATAACAGTGCGCACGCGCGACATGCACACCCAGCAGATGCATACCGCTGTCGACATTTCAGGAGGAGAAGCCTGTCTGGCAGCCATTTTATGCCGAGTGGGGTTCTGTGCACATGTATAGCACTCTGGCTGCCAGAGGCATGGGTCCCGAGCCAAGACGCATTTCAGCAGCCCGGGGAGGCGAGGGGAGGGGAGTGTGGAGGAGCGGTAGAGAGGTGGAGAGGGGTGGACTCCTGTAAAAGTAGGGAAACAGAGAGAGGGAGAGGGGCACAAAATATCGACCTAATTATGGAGCAGCACCGATGTGTAATGTTTCGACAATACAGCTGCTCCTGAGTAAATATTTGATGTGGCCAAGCAGACTTTCTGCTCAGTGTCCTCCTGCTTTTCTTTCCTGTTCCGCTGCACGAGGCTCCAGTTTGTCCTTCCTTGGAAATGCACAACCAAAAATATGTGTGTGTGTATTTGCAGGATTGTGCAAGACTTGACAGTATGCATAAATGACTGTGCATGAGCCGGTATGGAATGCGTGTGTGTATGTGTGTGTACTTTGTCCCGTGTCCTCCTCTGCTCCTGGTTTCTATCATTCACAGCTTTGTCGATGACCTCACACCGCTCAGGCTGGCTTCCAACAGCCGGCAGAACCTGCTCTCTTCTCCAAATCTCTTTCTTTCTTCTCCTCGCTATCTGTCTATCGCTGTCCCTGTGCCTGCAACAGTATCCGTCTTCTATTGTATCTTTTCATACCACAGTCTGTAGATATCTACTATTCAGTGTGTATCCAGGAAGATATCGTCTTATCCACTGATAAGTGCACACTACATCTGTGTTCAAATTTGAAGATTTTGTCTTTTTTACACCTATATGTTTCTTTCTTTGAAAGTCTCTGTCTGTGTTGTTCTCTCCCCTCTTGCCGCTTTTTTAATGCTCTCTCTATCTCTATCTCTCTGTTTCTTTCTCTTTATCTATCTCTCTCTTCTCTCCCTTCCTCACGCTTTGTTGTCTAAACAAAGTGGCCTTTATCAGGATGAGCCGCAACCCAAACAGGCCAAACAAAAGATATGGGCGAGGAAATCTGCCTGTAGAAGAGGGAGGATCTTATCGTGCCAGCCATTGTGTGCCAGCCTGCCAACTGGCGATGCCCCCCACTGACGACCCCTCACCACACATCCACACACACACACACACACACACACACACACATTTTGGTATCTCTGACCCCCCCCCCCCCAAATCAAACTAATGCATAGTGGATTTCAAAGTGCTGGCACCTGAACTTGCAAAAGTAAAGAGTAGTTGATGCTGAGAGAGAAAGGAAGATGAACCCTTGAGTCCAAATGAGACACCATTTTGGAATTGCATTGTCACACGTGGAAATGAGCGTTAACTAAGCAGAACAGCTTCTTGGTTCTAACTCTTTTTGATTTGATAGGGCCTGGTGTCAAACCACAACACTATTTGATTACCCAGTATGAAAAAGCTGCCTCTCTTCTGACCTCTGCCATGCATTAGTGTTGTATTTGTTATCAGTGATACCTTTGCACGAACAGAAATGGACAGTATAGTATTACTTTTTGACAAACTATGACTATGTTCCTCCATTGGGGCCTTTACACTGTGTGACACTGTAATGATTATCTCATAATTGGAACAAGGGGAGTATTTCTTATTGGCTAAGAGGAGCACCTGGTAATCCGGATAGCTACCCTATTAAATTACTCCCACTGACGGGGAATGTAGGTACAGTAGGATGAGTTACACACACACTAGCGCAGACGTACACACAGACTTTGGCAAAAGCGAGACAAGGGCATGGAGAAAGTGAGAGGGGCAAAGTTGAAACGTCTGTGAGAACAATGACATTTTGCCTTCTTTTCTTTGAGCCAGACACCACAGACTTTTTCAATAGAGCAGGAGGGGACACACACACACCCACACACACCCACTCACAAACACGCACACACACAGTAGGACTGTCAGGGGTTTGAGACTTATGGAATCGAGTGGGATCCCAGCCCAGACAAGAACAATAAGATGCTGTACGGTGTGTGTACGTGTGGCCCACTTGTATCTATCTGTGCACATCCCTTTATTTGAGCGTGTATGACTGCTGCCACCTTGGTGTGTTTATGCGTTTGTATCATCTGTATGTTCGTTTCTAATCAGTGCATATTAATGCTGATGAAGAGCGGGTCTTCTGTCCCAGTGCCTTCTCCTAGGTAAACTCTCACGGCAGGGAAAAGAGGAGAGTATTTTAACTGAGCCGGGAGGATTTAGGTCACCAAGCAGTGTGGACAGGGAGGGAGCGCATTCAGTGGCGAGTGGGAATTAAACAAGGAACCGAAAGGCCTGACAGATCATTATCCACACCGGCCCGGGAGAGGAGAAGGAAGAACCGGGAGAGCACAAAGGGATAACAGGCACAAAACCAAGGATGTGGTTGAGGTTTAACCCATGCAAATCCACCTTTTAATTTCTGAAATAAAGTTTACCAACCTTTACACAATGCGTACCTCAAAGGCATATGAAAATCAAAATCACTCAAAGCATACAGCATGCACAAACACACCCTGCTGCGAGCTGAACATGTACAATGAAGTCAGTGGTCGAACTGCAGACTAACTACACAACACAACAACACAGTGGCTCATCTGTCCCATGAAAAATGAGCAGGCTGGCCTCCAGTCAGCACACTGCGTCCCACTTAATGTTTCCACCCACTCGCTCTCTGTTTGTCCATTTCCTCGCAATATGGCCTTTCCTTTCGTTTTTATAGTTGACTGTTTTTTCTTATCCTTTTTCCAAAAATCTTTCTTTCCCATGTATATTCCTGTCACTTCCCTCTCAGCTTGCTGCCCAAACTTTTTCATCTCCTTCACTGCACCTGGCAGCTTCTATGGGCTGAAGATAAATCCACACAGGAATAGCTAAATCGTTTGTGCTAAAACAAGAAGTCAACAGCTAAAGATTAAAACGTTTTTTTCGTTTTTAATTATTGTGAATTACATATTTTCTGGATTTGTGACTTAGTTAAAAAGGCAAACTGGAGGCCCAATTGAGCACAAGGAAAAATGAATATGTGCATTTGACTTTTGGTTTATGTGTGTCTGTTAAAAGACAAAAAAAATAAAACAATAGCTGATTCACTGATAAGGATCAATTATTCCTAGATATAGCACTAAAAATCTTCACACCAAAAAGAGCTGAATGGATAATCCTCTTTTTTTAAATTGTGGTCTCATCATTCACAAGTTTAATCAGCATTAAGTCTAGCCTGTGAGAAAAAAGTACTTTGCATCTGCGTTGAAACAATGGGCCCATCAATGGCCCACCTCGGCATCTTTTTGGTATGCACCAAACAAACAATTAGCTTTGTCGCGGCGTAATTGACTGGCAGGACCGGGTGGCATTTACATTCGCCCGCTGTTGCCACCCTGCCATTCGATGGGCTGGCGTGAAAAAGAATAGGTCCATATGAGGGTGGAAGGTTGGCCACATCTCTTTGGTTTCGAAGACACCGCTTTTTTTTTTCTAAGGTGGCAAACTTCCAAGCAGGAGCATTTTTTTTTTTTTAAATGCATGGCTGCAGAGGAAGGAGGGAAGGGAGGGTGGAGTGAGGACGAGACTATAGATTTAATTATGCATGCGTGTTTTCTCATTCATTGTAGTGGTGGGAAGGGGAGATGGAGAGGGTAAGGGGTGTGCAGTGGTGGGAGGGTTGGGGGGGGCAGACCAATGACATTCCGTCGTTGTAGTCCTCCTCCCACACACACACACACACACACACACACACACACACACACACACACACACACACACACACACAAACACACAGGGAGCAGTCTGGGAGCGAGCCGCTATAGGCTAATGAGGTGACACTCACCGTCTGGAGACTAGCCAAAACAGTCCATTAACTCCTAGCCAGTAGTTAAGAGGAGAAGAAGGAGAAAGGTGGTGGTGGGGAGGGTAGAGAGGAGAAAAGAGGAGGCGGATGGGGGGGTGAGGTAGGCGGCTAGCCGATGGGTTGGTGGGCGGAGTATGTGAGGGGGGGAAGAAAAAAAAAGAAGAGAGTCTGAAGTCTTTCAGGATGTGAGGGTGGGGGGTATTTCTGCAGTTTTGTAGTTGTGAATGAAGCAGCGGGGTGGCTGGTAGAAAAAGGGAGGGAGGGGTGTGCACGAGTGTTCACTGTCGGTGATTATGCTCTATGGAGGCAGCTCTTGAGGAAAAGTAAGTCTATGTGCGTGATGGAGAAGAGGTGGTGGGGCGAGCGAGTGGAGAGAGAGAGTGGAGAGAGAGGGGGGCAAGGGAGATAGATCCAAAACCCCCCCAGTCGGGCAGACAGACCTTTGACAGAGGAGCTCTGTGATTCGCCTCTTTCATCTTCAGAACCCCCCCATCCAGTCTGATAATTATGAGACAAATGCACTGGACCCCTGCTGCTTGAGTGGCAATGGCCATGGAAGGCCAGAAACACAGAGAGAGGGTTCAAACCTGCACGTCTCGACTGGTCTGGTCTGGGGGGGGGGGGGGGGGGTATGAGAGATGGTGGGGGCATTTAGGGCTCTGGGAAATTCCCCACTCTCCCGAGAGACAAGTTGGCCCACAGATCATAGTTCAGGGACAGCCTGGTGGTGATACCAGTGAGGCTTAACTGGTTTTAGCCGACAACTTCCTTTCAACTTCCACACAAACAAACACATCCAGTTAAGATCTAATGTATTGTTTGGTTTTCAAACGTACCTGAACAACATTTGCAACATCTTGCATTCAAACCATTTCTCAACGGGTTGTTTTATTAATGTATTTGATGAAGCCCTGGTCTGCACTGATAAGGGAAAACAGTTAAAACTGCAGTTGAACATGTTTGTTTATCTCACACCAAACATACCCTGAAAGCCTTATAGCCCGAAAAAAAAAAAAGGACCAGCTGCAGTACTGGCAAACACACACTTGTTCCATGATGTCAAATCTTTTCAGCTAAATACTGACTGATGAAGATTACTTTGCTTTCCTTCAGAGGTGACTTCTAGGGGTGTTGAAATCAATCTTTTCTACAAAGCATCGCGATGAAGACGTGGATGAATCTGCATCGTGGAATAACAGTAAAACTGACGTTGCTTGTAGATTTTCCTGGACTTATGCATAATAGATTTATTTTGGTTTACAATTCAAAGACGTTTATGTTGACATTTACTTCTAAAGCACTTTCTAAATATAAAAAAGGGACTTCATATTTATCTGACTGCTTGTCTTCATTAATGAAAAAGTAGCCATGTGCAGTCATAGAAAATTGAGGAGGAAACCCATTGTGATGCATCGTGATATCGAATCGATGACAGGATTATGTTAATCCAATCAAATCGTGAGACTAGTTACGATGTAGAGCCCTAGTAATTTCAGAGGCAGAGTTACTTAATTTTGACGAAAGCCTGTGTAGTGTTGTCTGTAAGGTCTCTGCCAGTGATGTGTCAGTGATTGTCAACACTTAGGACGGTGTCAGGCCTCAGCCAAGAGGAGTTCCCACTGGCGAGAGCAGCAGGCCGAGCCAGGGCGGGCTTGGTGCTCCCTCACAGGGCAAATGGCTCTCCTCCAGCTGGGCAGGAGGCCACCGAGGATCCCTGCCACCCATTGCCACTGTTTGCACTCTCCAAGCTCTGCCAAGCCAGCAGTGTTAAAAAACGCACACAAACACACACGACTGCACACACACCTTAAACTGGGGACGTGGAAGGAATTATCCCATCATAGAATGCCACCACATCTAAGACCAGATCTTGGCCCAAAACAGACATAAAAACAAAGCGTGCACTCATTCAGATGATTTGCTGGCACTACTCTCCTTGAACGGGACATACAATGAGGAAGAGAGGAAGAGGGGGGAGGAATCAACCACAGAAATGAATGTGTCATTACAAGCTTAAAAACAGACTACTGACATTGCCAACAGATGTAGTCCGAGTTTATTTTTGCCATTCAAATTCCAGGAGAATAAAGCGGCAGGTGTTAAAGTATTATCACAGTCTAGCTTCTCTTCTTTAATATCAAGGCTACTGTGCAGCAACATGATGATTTCAAAGATCTGTTATGCCAAAGCATTACAGAGACTGGGCTGGTTATTAATAGAACTATTCATTCATATAAGCAGATAAGCCTCCAATACAGCCTACAACACAATTCCACAGTATCAGCAAGTACACTGATAATGCATCAATCTGATACCATTTTGAGTATATTTAGGCTCAAAGTTTTGCATAATAAGGGGCAGAGTTGACTGACAGGTGGATGTGTTGCAGCTTTTTTTCAGGAAGCTATAAGCCTGCCTCAACTCCAGCTATTTGTCTGTTGTATGGTTTACCAAAAGTTAGTTTGAGCCAAGATTTCCAATATGGAGACAGAGTTCATGTCTTATATCGTCTATCTTTGTAACATTAGTCAAAACTTGCCGTGTTTTTACACCAAAGATACAAAGGTATCAGGCAGGTACTCTAAGTCTAGATATCTGAATCTGTATCAAGAAGGAAAACTGTTTTCAGTAGATCTAGGTGATGTTCCTTGAATTTGTTTCTTTTGTTTAGGTTAACCCAACCCTTCATGAGGATAACATCTAACTTTTCCCCCCCCCACATAGAAATAAGGGTAACGTCTAGCAAGGTGCAGAGTAGACCAATCCTCAAGAGCCTTAGTTCTAATGATGTCCACACCTTTCTCGACTTCCAACTCTAAGTAGTGCAGTAATGATGGAAAGATGTTTTAACTCTTTAGGGTGACTGTTGTTCAGTTGCAGCTTGCCGATAGAAGTGCTTGTTGTTGGTTTAAATGCCGGCTGCCAGCCGCATGGCCAGTAAAACCCCTCCTTGCTCTTAATGAGCCCGGAGTCGGGGATTTCTGAGGCCCCCAGTCAGAGCCGGCCTGAATCAAAGCATCCGTCGGGATCGAGGCTAGGGGGCAAGAGGGTTTGTTGAGGGAGCCGGTTTCTGGTGTCTCCATTGGCAAAAGCCCAGAGAGTGAAGCTTTCAGGGCAAGCAACGAGGGAAATCATGGGAGTAATTTTACAAAAACCACTGCCCTTATAAAGAAAAGTGGTGGTGGTTCACTTGCAATCACAGCACCAGGTAAGTGCTCATTTCGCTAGCCATAGTCAGATGCAGAGCAGTGGTTTAAAAAAAAAAAAAGGCTTCATAAAACAGGTTCTCACATAACTCAAGAGGGAGTGACAGCGTCTGTGCCCGCCACAAGGTCACAGTGTTGGCAGTCATCCAGAGACAGAGGAGCTCCTCTGCTCCTCGTAGACCCTCAAACTGTCTGGAGATCTCCGTCTAAGCAGTTAAGGTACAAACCATCTTTGTGGTTGTAGGTCCCAGATGCACAATTCAAACGCACACATCCAGAGACCCAATACAGTCAACAGCCCGTCACTTACCACAACAAAGCACTGTATAATCAAGACAAAACATCTTGGTCTTACAGGAGATCAAAATGCAAATCTGATCTTGCAGGTTTGACGGAGTATTCCCTTTGCAAAATCACAAGCGTATGATTTATAAATCACACTTAAGTGCATGCTAAGCAAGTATTCACAGCCAGAGAGTGAGAGAGAGAGCTCGATTCCACATTCCTGGCAAAAAAACAGAGAGCAAATCTGTTCTGTGCTACTAAGGCCTGCTGGGGCAGCCCCCTCTGCCACTGCAGCAATAACAACATGTGGTTTGGCTGCACAGCGCCAGTTTACAGAGGGAAGAGAAGAGGCGCTAAATTAATTTCTTATTCTGTTGTTTGGGAGTAATAAACAATGTCACAGCAAAGCATGGCATCAAGTCAGCCAAAGTGTTTAGTCACATGGGTAGAACACATCACGTCAGTAGTTTCTCAGGGTTTTGTAAATATATTGTTATGCACTGTGAGTTTTGAGTTATTTGAAATCAAATTTACATAGCCAACTCTGTTCGTATTGAAGGCATCATATCAAACAAAGGTGTGTAGCAGGCACGCATGCATGCTGTGTCCTCAGGCATGGCAAGCCTAGTCCCACCTCGCTATTTAGGACGAGAATGTAAAGGGCCTTTGTTTCCAAATTATTTCTGGGTTGATGCCAAATGTTAGGATGATACACAGAACAAAGACATGTGTCATCAAGCCTCACCTGACAGGTTTCTGTTTGTTTGCAGGTACCGTGAATATTGTGGTTTTTGTGATGATACTCTTTCTATGATACGTTTAAGAAGTGTAGGCTTTCTCTTAAAACAAGTTTAAGTTGGGCAGTCCTCCTAACGCTGCTTCAGCCTTTCCCACGAGGCTCTCAAACCATAATCTCTTGAAATATTTGCACAGATGACGGCAGAGCTCGGCTGTTTTGACATGGAGCGGCGTGAGCAAGATCTAGCAGTCACTTTTTCCATCACTTTTTCAGGAACAGGAATTCCCCTTTTGCCGCTTTTCCTTGTAACCCGTACACCCCCCCCCCCCCCAAGCACTCCTTCCTCCACTTCCTCAGCCTGTTAGGATTTGTCCACTCAGGGCCACACCACAGGGGCCTTTACACCCGTCTCACAGCCAGCTCTCACAGACCTTGCTTTCCACTCACCCAAGCATGTTGTTTTCACTTTATCTGGGATGCCAAAAGTTCATTCACAGAGATTGTTGGTGGGTTGGAGGGCAAATAGGGTTGCAGTAGGATGATGAGTAGGGATGTAAAGATTAATTGTAAAATCATGATAAAAATCTAATGATGAGAGAGGTAGTTCCTGTTCGTCCAAAGTTAGGTTCGGAAGGCTTAAGTGTAATGTGTCTTTGACTACGAACAACTACCTATAAAAAACAGCACCTGCTTGCTTTTGACAAGACTTGTTCATCCCTTGTTCATCTAAAATGTCCAACTGCCTCCCCCAACACTGGCTTTAGAAGTGAAGAAAAACAAACACTTTATGCAGGCACAAACCCGTGCACTGATTTGTCAATTGAACTCTTTTAATTGAGCCACCCTCCAGTCAAATGTTTACATGAATTTAACGATGTAGACACATGCATTGATTGTTTCCCCTCAGGTGTTTCCCATTGTCTTTACTCCTCTTAAAATCATACTGCGGACTTTTTTTCAATCAAATCCCCTAGATATGTGTCATTAGCTTTCGCATTGGAGTCTGATATTTTAATTAATTCACAAGTCAGCACTTTCCTTTCATATAGATTTTCTTCATGCAAAAAAGAAGAGTGGACATAAATGCTTCACATTATTAAATCAGAAAGGTTTTCAGATGTTTCATTTAAGCGGGGAATCAGTCCAAACGCCATACAGCATAATCTCCTGATGCTACGCAGTGTTGCATTATGGGAACTTGTAGGAAATTCAAAGGGATAATTCTGAAGTCTACTCTATAATCCCCCTTGTGGCAAGATTCTACATATATACATCTCTACATGCCAAAGTATTTTTTCCTGAGGGCCTACTTGAGAGTGTGAGTAGAAAACACTATCACTTTGCTTACACTGACGGCACGACGGGCTTGTTGCAATCACAGCTCTCATAAGGTTGGCAGCCCTGCAGAGACACTTCCCATTTGCGGTGCGGGGCTTGGTCCAAGCCACTTGAACTTGGCAGGGCTTACCTGGAACAGCCTACCAGTAGGACTGCCACAGACTTTACCCCTCAGCCAGGGCGGGAGGCCTTACTGTAAGCTACAACAGCTGATGTCGGCCACACCTCCAGAAACTCCAAAACTGTATACAACCGACTTCCAGGTATTTATCAAGGAAGAAGGAAGTGATGAGTTATTATCAGCTTGTACTTTTGAGTTGGTTGAACTGCTTGTTTTACATTTTTTAATTATTAGTTAAGACATCAATGCCAGACAAACAAGCTAATGTGAAACCATTTTACAGCATATTGTTTTTCAGTACAGTGCAGTGTTATTTAAGAGAAGATGTTTGTATCTGGTTGGAAAAAAAAAGCTGACCATATGTCTCAAAGTAGAACATATAGTACTAAAGATTCATAAAGGACAGAATTGTGCATACAAGGTGACTTTTTTTTTTATCAATTGAGAGAGAATTACACAGATCGTATGACACCATATGGAATTCTTTTTACACATAATGTATTTCCTTTGCAGGCGCTGTAAAAGGCAAGGCCTACAGGGAGTCCTCTTTAGGAGGAGGGGAGGGGAAAAAAAGCTGTATGTATGGTGAGGAGGGGGGGGGGGGGGGTCGAGGGGTTTAGTGGGGCGGTCCAAGCACGCTCAGCGAAAATATGCCTCATGCACTCGTTGAACTTGGGGCCTGCGCGGGCTTCTCTCAAGGTTACAGGAGAGGCCTGTGCGGAGAGGAGCAGGAGAAAGAAAGAAACCATGCAGCAGCAGTCCACACGCAACAAGGTTTCAACTGGACTTGCTTTTTACGCTGCTTTCACATTGGAAATGTTTTATTTTTAGAAGGCAATAAATGTTTTAAACATGTGTAATAATTTAGAAAGCGTGACATAACATTTTGAACATCATGTTAAAAGTATCCCCACACATTAATTCTCTTACTGTCACTTGAGTCGTACTGTGAGATTCTGCTGCTCAGATAACAGAAGCAGCAAGCGATGGCCTCTGACACCACGTTTCCTTCCCTCCTCGGAGCCTGCCGGGACCTGGGCCATGTATCCGCTGCCGCACCCCTGAGCCCTCGACCACACAAAGGTAGGAAGCGGCAGCCAGAGCAGCGCACATTGTAACGAGTTCCCTAGATCACCTCTCGTTTTATCCACCGCTATTTACGCACGTTTTGCCAAAGGAAACCATAAAGACAACAAGGCCCAGTAAATACATCTGAAGAGGTTAGCTTGAAAAAGAGGAGGGCAGGGTTTTATATGGATAGTTAGCTTTGGATATGATACAGCACACAAAGACTTTACTCTACAAGCAACTGAGTCTAGTACAGTAACTACAAATACGTTGATGCTGTCTGTACTGTGTCATCTATAGGCTTAAAATCAAAACCTCTATGACACTTTCTCACAAAAGTTTAATAGTTATCTATGGCTGATTCACAAAAGATTTTTTATGCCTTTTTTTATGTTTCCTCCCTCTTTGCCATGAATCAACTTTACATTGTAATGCACAGTGATTGCATATGTGATGGTATACAGCATTTAGGACTGTCAAACCCACTTGTCAGGGGAATGTCAACATTGCTCTCGGTGCAGGAACAACAACTTGGATTTGACTTGGCCTTGACAGAAAAAGGTCAAAGGCCAATGGGTAGTAAACACTCAGCCGAAGGAATTGGTCACTTCTCCTTTCCCCAAGAATTAGCAGGCCATTAGCACCTCGTAAAAAGGCCACTTCTGTGCTTTACAACAGATTAGTCCGGCTTTCGTACAAACAGCAAAGCAAAGCGCTTCAATGTGATGGAAAAAGAGTTCCAGTGTATGAGGAAGTTAAAAGCTACGGAGGAAATGTGTGAACACAGCCTACTTCAATGCACGGATAAAACTTTGGTATAAGCTCATTAAAGGACAAAAACATTTCTTCAGACTCAATCTCAGCTCATTTTCCAAAAAAAATTAGTATAAGATGAAGTTTGTCATTCTCATGTTTTGATTAAAGTAGGCCTCAATTTTGCCCAAGTTGCCACTTAGCAGACTGCAAGTTCAGCTCCGCGACGCTGAAAGCCTTATCTAGTCTCTTTCGTAAACAAGAGGAGGAAGGGAAAAATAGCCCAGTGGAACATAATAAGGAGAGCATCAAAGCGGCTACAGAAGAGAATCAGTCGGAGTATTAGAAGCCACTCGGGGTTGTAAACGTGATGACTTAGATGTCACTGGAGAACATCTTTGTGGATGTAAAGTGGGCAAACAAATTAAGAGGGATGAAGTCGCACTTGATGGATTAGTTTTAGATTTATGGAGGCAACTTGGAGTCAACGCAGAGCAGAGGGAAAAACAAGTCAGTCAAAGCTGTAAAGACATCTGAATAGTTACAGTAACAGACGCACATTTGCATATTTATTAATAAAGTACTGAAGTTAAAGGGTGTAGTTTCGTGTAAGACTTCCTTTGAAGTTTATGACTCTGAAGTTGATCCAGCCAAGAGGATCTGAGGTAGGTTACAAACTTAACACTGCTCTTCTCATTAATAAAGATTGCAACCTCATATCCCTTAGTTAACCTTGACAACAGTAGTACAGCGTGTTCTGTAAACTCAACTGTAAGAGTATGACAGTGTGTGTGTGTGTGTGTGTGTGTTTGTGTGTATTGTGTGTCCTGATAGCAGGTTATGTATGCTGAGCAGGAGCCCTGCGGCAAGCCCCCGCTCTCATCAGCACTTCATAAAATAAGGGTGTGGTGCAGGTGCTTTGCAAAGAGTGTCGAGGAACCTATAGAGCCGACTCTAACCCTAAAGGCCACGGAGTTCATCTAAGTCGATGAGGGACAAGTTGCAAAACGTTTAAACTGAATGGCGGAAGGTAAAAAGCCATCTTCTCTGAGAGCAGTGCTGACATCATTCCAATGCGAGACGATGAGACATGCAAAGACGAGGTTTTTTTTTTGGGCCAGTGCAATTTCTCTGTGACACATTTACTGCGAAGGACCTCAAGAGTGATAACATGCACAAACCGCAGAAAGCAGGAGGAGAGTGACAGCGAAACTTGCAGCGACAGGAGAGCGGTGAAGCCAATTCGCCTTCCGAGCGCACCCCTCTGTATAATCCCACAACCTACTTTATGGGGAACGTTCCCCCTCTTTTGCTGCTGTGCGTTCATTAATCACATTTCATTTCAAAGGCCTGTCCCTTGCCACAAATATTCACTCCCAACTTTCCACAGTCAATTATCAAGAGCAAGGACTGTAAATGTGTAATACTGAAAAATCATCCAAATCTGACGTCGTTCTTTTTAGCTGTTGTTCCACCCCTCACTGTGCTACCATTTGAAAAAAACTGAACCTGCACTTGCCAGTGTTGTTAAAGTGAAAACGCATGATGGTTTGAACTTCAATTTAACCGATGCTACTTAAAGCCAAGCTCTCAAAAGTCTCGCTCAGCACGCAGAACTGGTACTTGAGACATGAAAGGGCAGCTGCGACGTTTGGTTTACATTATATCTTAGTGGTTTCCACATTGTGGCCAGGGGATAAGCATCAGGAGAGGTTTATCTCTGTCACAGTGCTCTATGGAATATGTAAACACTATGTGTAATCAGTGCTGCAGTGAAATGGAGTGCAGGGGTGTGTGTGGGAAAGTGAAGTGCTTTAGGAATAAGCCGCCATCTTCCTCCCCGCGCTCAGACTCAAGTCTGCAAATCTGAAGAACCTTTAAGCCTATACGCTGTGTTTTTACAGTATACTGGATGATTTTTTTGTTTTTGGAGGAAGAACAGAGATGAATGAATTATTTCACATAGCCTACACTATTGTTACTCAGGTGCTAACTTTCACTCTGCTAAAGAATGCCATTCTCATCCGTCCTCATCTCCTTCATCTTTTGGCTTAACTCTGTCAGCGTTTCTTTGTCTCCATCATCCGCCCTGTGAGGCAGCGGCGCTCCTTTTTGTGGATGACGGGTACTTGTTTCAGACCAAGAGTCTCTCTCCCATCCAGGGCCCAAGTTTTAATATGGTGTCCAATCAAAAGTGATTAAGCATCGCAGAGCACAAACAATGCTGGCCCTTAAATCTCTGTGAACCCTCTTTCACTGGGGCGAATGAAAGAGCACTCTGTCTGCAGCAGCAGATGACAGACGCGAGCTTGAAGATAAGTCTCCAACATGAAGCCCTTATCCTATGAACACCCACCACCCGCCATCGGCCCTAATAGAGAAATAAATAAAGAGATCACAAAAGAAAACAAAATGGGATCCAACTGTACAGGCATCAGTGTGAAAGTGAAGGTTGCATTTTGCCGGCAAGTGGTTTCTTAAAGAGTAAATTAGCTTGAGAAGATAGCCAAAACCAGTGGCACCAAACAGGCCAAGTTTAGTGAGTGAGCCTCCATTTACACCTCAGCCTAAAGGATTTAAGTTGATGATAGAAGACAAACACTGTCAAACATATTTAAGCACAAACAAAAGCCTGTTGATGTAAAGGCATAACTTCTCTAATTCAATAAATCACGTTGAAAAGTGCAGCATCTTTCACATGAGAAAGAATTTTTTCTTACATTTTGCAATACTTCCCGCAAATCATCGTGTCTCGCACATGAATTACCAACAATCACAAAGCATGATGTCTGCTGCATGTAACACAACACCCTGAACTAATGCATTAGATGCATAGTGTCCCTGCAAGACGTACAGCATGAAGGAGAGCTGGATACTGGGGGCACCTAGCTAACACCAAGACGATACTGTTCTTACCGTTCCTTTTTCAAATGCCCAGAGCAAGAGTAGTGCTCCAGTGCACAGTGACATCGTGGTTGGACGAATGTTTCATCATTATTATCATATGAACGTGAGACGGGCCTGCCTAAGTACATGTTTTCAGCACATGTAATCCAATCTTAAGGGTGGTAAGAGAAAATACTGAAAGTGTAGGAACATCTGGGTTTAAAAGGTAATCCTTTAAGGAAGAAAATGCTTTGTATTAAATGTCGGCAAAATATAATGTACAGTTCAATAAATGAGGCTTTTAAATGATCAAAATAGAACTGCAACAAAAAGGCAGAGCTATCAGGCATCTATTGGCAGGATGCAATAATCACATACACATGCAGACACATTTGTAAACTTGAAACAGAAAGAACGTCACTACTGGGAGGTCATGAGAGGGAGGAGCTGGCGCTATGACAACAAGTCATCAGCCGTCTGCAGCCTGCTGCCGTCAACAAGTCAGCATGAGGACTACCATCTGACTGGGCTTTCCCAACTCTGCCCCCAAACACTCAGCCAAAACTAGCTATTGCTGCTGCTGTTACTGGCTCCTGCTTTCAATTTCACTAGAGTGGGCCAAGTAATGGCTTCAGCATTTTGTGGTCTGCCGACACATATGGTCCGTGTAGCGATCTGGTCCTGTCCCCCTGTTTGTTGGTTGTAGGCCGTGTAGGGAAATGTGGGCAGAGGGAGACACACACAGCCTGGGGGCAGGCCACAGTTATTGGGAGGAGAGTATGGGTCTTGTTGTGGCTGCCATGAGAATCCTGCTCTGTCGGGGCTACTGCCACAATCAGTTGTTGCCAAAGAGCGTGGAATAACCCAAATTGTTCTTCTTCTTTCCTATCAGCAAGGTTTGAATCAATAAGAAATACAATTTGAAGGAGGTGGTGTACTAACGCTCCTGTTATCCCCAAAAAGGCCCAATTACCTTATTTCCATCCACTGGTTGTGTTTATGATGAGAAAGCTTTCACAAGGTCACATTGAAACCATATGAAGTCCCTTGACCAAATGACAAAAAAGTCACTTACTCACCATATTCACAGTGCAAGCATTTTTGTTTGTTGTCACGCGTAGGATTGGAAGCTCAAGGGATGTTATCTTGTTGTACTGCTGTTTTAGAGGTTAAAAAAAAATCTTTAAAATTGTACAAGTAAACCACATATTTGATAACTATAGCCACCAAAAGATAAGTCACAAAGCAAACGCAAAAAAACATGCGTATGGGGGAAAGTAGGGCTGGCCTTCACTTTATCCTAACAGCTTCTAAAACAGAGTTTACTGTAAAATTTAAACTTTTTAACTCGTCATAGGAATGACCACATTGACTTTTGTCTTTATTTCACCACTATGCCATTATTGACTTTGTGGCTACTGCTCCTGCTACTGCCCCTATCTGGCTGCATGACATAGATTAAAGGTTATTTGCTCAAGTCACAGAGGCACCTCCTTCGACTCGTCCTTGTTGGATTTCCTTATCTGCATTTGTCTGGACAAATCTTGGACACAAAGCACCCATTTTGTGCTCCTCTCTGTAGATCCTGTTACAGGGTTCCAGACACGACGCGCTCCACCAGCAGTGCCTCTGGGAGCATGGCGTTAGGCGGGGGAAGCACGATTAGGTGCTTCCACAACTACAATCATATGATACATGTGCACTCCTCTTACGTCTCTAAGCACGCTTTTGTGCCGTGATGGTGTAAAATGATCGTCGGGGGGGGGGTCAAATTATGTCATGCTGTGAGAATTCAGATAGAGCAGACCCTACATCTCTGTTACCAACCAAAAGAAAATAAGTAGATCCAACGGTGTTTCAGGAGTCTCCAAAGACAATAATTGTATTGCCATGACAATTGCATTTTTGCACAAGCACCTTCTTCCTGTTACTACTTGAGGTGCACTTTATTTGAATTTCCTTAGCAGTTCAAAATTAGTTTTTAAACATGTTTAAAAATAATCCTCAATAAAAATCATACATGCAATTATTAAAACCCATGGGATACTGAAACATCTATTTGTTGCTTGTACATGGTACTAACTAAGTTAACTAAGCCGAACCACGTAACATAGCGACTGCATGGATACAGTTGGCTTCAGGTTGTTCTGGTGGCCCCAATTCTTCTGTGAGTTCGAAGGACAAAGTACAACTAATGCAGTCAGAGAGCGGCAAAGAGAAGAAGAGAAAAGAGTAGTGTTCGCTGACCTCATTCTGACAACAAGCCCAGGAAGAGTCTTTCCCTGGAACCGTTTCGCAATAGTACTTTTGTTTATACAGGTGGTGGGTGAGTCAAGCAAAATATGCAAGGAGCATGCATTTTGCAACACCTCATTATGAATACTAAACACATGCAGCGTGTCAAATCACACAGACACAAGTGTTACATCCCTGGTTGTGACATTTGTAGGGAATGTGTCACTTTTTATAGGCTGTGTCCAATGTATCCCTCTGTCTAAATTTCAAAGTCAGGTTCCCCTTTATGGTCCAAGTGCTGTCAAACACTACTATCCTCTGGTGTCGTCCAGCAAGTGCTCGCCTCCTGGAACAGAGGCCTCTGGTTGGCTCGTGTGTTTGGCTGCGGGGCCGTCTCATGCAACAACATCCACTTGGCCAGAGTTCAACCCACGTGGAAGGCTACAATAGCCCAAAGGTGGCTGCCCAGACCATTGTTTATGCAACAGCACACTACTGCCAGGTTAAAGGGAATAGAGCAAGACGGTGGATAAATAATCTCAGCTCCTGTGTACAGGATTTGAGCTGTCTGTAAATCTTCCCTACAAACACAGTTTAGTGACACATTATTATTACTCATATGTGGGAGATTTTTTGTTTTGACTGTTGTTACCATTGCAAAAACATTTACATGAAATGTTTAATTCAGAATGCATTTTTTGCCCTTTGGAAAACGTGATGTCCTTTAGCAGAAAGCTCATGGTTACACTTTCATTAAACATTTTTTGGGAAGAATACTGCAATTAAAATATTCTTTTGAAGGTAATGACCTACGTATGTTTTTAGATTATTTTCTAACAGAAGCAGCACAATGTTCAATAGTACTACAAAATGGAAATCTGATACCCCAAACCAAAGCCATTAAACTTTAATAAAACTGTACCCAAACTAAATAGATTTTGACGCTTTAACAGCCGAAGCCTGAATACAAACCCATGCATAAGTTAATGTAGCGCCTATCTTCTTTTCACACTAACCAGCAAGGTGAGCCAAATCCATTACATCCTAAAAAAAAATCCACACAACAGCTGTTTGGTAAACATACCAAAGTAATTGTTCCAAATGCCTTACTTTAACACAGATTAAATGCAATTAGAGTCTGTTTATCTAACCACAACATGTCTCTCTGCCAAAAGAAAAACCTCTGTCATTGTTTCCTCGCAGTTCTGCTCGGAGGGATTACAACTGGGACTAGAAGAACTTTTTTTTTTTCAAAAGTAGCTTCCTTATGTACAGGAAGGGACTTTTATAAACAAACAAAGTGAATGCTCAGTGTATAGGAACACTATAGGGATGGGAAAAAAATTAGTTGGATAAGGCAAGGGTCTTCTGAGGTGAATATGAAGAATTTAGGTCAGTGCAGCCGAGACATTTAACCAGCTCAAGCCGCTGCAGCCTGGTGGAAATAGCACGGGAGGCCAGGGAGAGGGAAACCAGTGCGTCACAGCTCCCGGCCCGATTCCAGGCTCCCCCACAACGCAAACAAGAGCCATAACTTCCCTAATGATCCGAAATCATGTACGCCTCGGACATGCTCCACCAATAGGGAATGCTTCCTCTACACCTTTGACCTCAAAGTGGGTGTGTCTACCTTTGACTCTGCATGACGCTCAGAACATGTAAGCACGGAACAAGTGTGGTCGGACGAAGAGAAAGACGAATTTTCCCACTGTGAAAACTCTCTAATCCATGTGTTTACAAAATCTTACTGCAACACTCCCAATCCCAATTTAAGACTTAACAAATCTCTTAATATCTTCAATATTTGCCAAATCTTGATGATTTCATTCTCATTCAATCTCCCTATTACACACAAATGCGCCATGAATCAGAAGTCCAAATCCACACACACACTCACACACGCACACACACATTGTAAACAGTCTTTATTGAGACGTGAGTGCTTGTATAAACATAGCCAAGCCCCATTGAGGGTCCGGGGTTGGGTCGAACAATAAGAGGGGGAAAGTTGCTGGACGTTCCTCACAGACGGTGTGTACAAAATCCAATTATCAGAGCCACGGCATTAACATTCCAGCAGTCTGGCAGGTGACGGCTCCGTCTTTTCAGCCCCTCCTCACCCCCCACCCCACCAGCATGGGATGGAGTCGCCCGGCAGCACCTCAACAATACACACTCACAGACAGAGCCTTCTTCAGCCCCCCCCCCCCCCCCCCCCCCCCCCCCTTCTAGGATCCCCAAAGTATTGAGACATATAGAGAGGGAAGAAGGCAAAGAGTGGGGAGGCAGGTTGGGGGGAGTCTGGGTTCCACCAGCGACACTGGTCTTTTCTTCAGGAGATCAGCGCAACCAGCCTCGCAGGCAGTATCAGTCAATGGGGCATTCTTCTCCTCTCTGTATCTGGGTGAGAATATGTTGATCGTTGATAACATTGCTTTGATTGCCATAATGGGGAAACTACTTTTTGTTTCAGGCGTTTGCCTCTAAACAGAGCATGCTTTGTCAGCCCGGGATGACGTTCGTGGCATACAAGATGCCGATTAAAAAAAGGTCTAACGGTAAAACAAAAACAATGTTGTTCTCGGGTACAGGGGCAAATTGATAATGGATTAAAATACAGTCTGTAACCAAAGGCCCCTAAGTGACAAGGAACACTGCAAGGAGGATTCACTTACAAACGTACAATACTGAAAACAAATCTTAAAAAATCATACCTTCTTACTTTTTGTAATCAGCCTCTGCAGCTCCTTTCTGCATTAAACCCTTTACTATACTGAAGCGAGCCAACATGCATCATGGACAGTTGTTCTTTTCTTTGCTTTACATACAGTACATTTAGTCCTTATCACTACGGGATGTGGTGTACGTGATAGGGTGCATGTGATATGCAACGCCTCTGCCTGGCGTCCTGCCTTGTACCCTTGTCAGGTCCTATATATGAACATACATCTGGCCCCCATTCTGCTCTTTCCATCTTGTCATCTAATGGAGAAGAACTCTACAGTTCGCTATGGCTTAAAAAAAACCGATTTCTTTATCAATGTTTCATATGTCTATCTCATTTAAAGCCTAAAGGCAAATATATTTTATTTATAAAGTTGTGAACATTTGACAAGCTGCAAGCTGAAACAAATATTTCTTTATTGTTAAATGACAACTGATAATCAAAAGTGAACAAAAATAACTTGTTGTTGATTGAATAATTGATTAATCAGCTAAACACGTAAGCACTAGAGTACAGCACAGTACATGATCCCCGCAGATTCCTTAAGCCCTGTCACCAAACACCCGGCGTGGGGATTAAGTTAAGAGTTGAAAGTGTGTTCATGCCTAAATACAATGTGAGTGAGTGTGTGTGATAGTTTTCAGGGAATTATACAAGCACTTATATAGATTTCAATTGTTTTGAATCCTATAGAAATGCACTAAAGCTTTAGAGAAACATCTCTTCATATTATTTACTCTATGTTACTTTTCGGTTTGAGCTGACCTTTATTCATAGCTTTCAGTAACAAAGAATTCTCCTTTTTCTCCTCAAAAAGCCTTTTTTTGGTTTCAATTATTTCCCCCTCTGTATGTTTCACTGTCCACGTTTGCTGTGTAATGTTGGTCAAGTGTCTTGTGGTTTTCTCCACACCCACCAGAAGGCTTGCGCGCGGTTAATTATTCTTGGAAGTAGGATGAAAAAACAGAAATCTTTCTCTTTTTTTTTTTTCAATAGCTCAGCAGCGGTTTCCCATTCATAACAGTTGGCAAAGGTTTTGCGCTGCCTGCCAGAGATCACACCCCAACCATTTTCATTTTCCTTCATCCATTTGTTTCATTCATGTCATAGATTTGGCAGGGGCCGCCATCGTTTTTCCTGATGGCCATCGACCCTTCAGCACTCTTCTTTTGAGTCTCAAGCTCCTGTTTGTGGCTTTATTGCATCAGAGGGAAGAGAGTTTTTGGTGATTATTAAACTGAACCAAAGAAACTTAAGCAAGATCATGTCAAACTCTGCTGATGTTCTCTTGGATAGAGAAAGACTCCATGTACTGAAACTTTTCCTGGCAAAAGGGATGAATATTATTGGATTTGTGTATGTGAGTAGCAGTGTTGGAATAAATCCAAAATGAAAAAAAAAAAGTGTGTGGGTTTACATCCCCTGAGTTTTTACTATACTATCCTTTAAGATTGCAGAGGTAGTGAATGCACGCTGTAAAGCACTCTCCCGCCACACTTTAAGTGCATTACACAGTGCATTCAGCTATCTGAGGCCCGGAGAAACAGCAGTTTATCATCATACAACTACTGGAACTATGCCCACTGACAGGAGAGCTATATCACACATATGCACACACATCCAAACACAGCTCCCACCCACAAGATCAGCAAACACTCCGCTAAATCTATCAACTGCAGCTGCTTGCATGTGTTTTAATGAATGCATATAAGCTAAATACACTTGAGTTCATGTGTATGTGCGAGCATCTGTGTTCAAACAGGCTAATATACCATACGTATAGCCAGCAGCAACTCAATCCCGATAACTCTAAAGTGTCTAATAAAACCAAGGCTCTTTAGCATCAGCAACCAGGTTGGAAACAAACAAGATGGCTACCGTGTCTCGGTCCAAGCAGGCCTTACAGTGTCCACCACCTACTATCTGAATGAAGTTGCAGGCTGGCTCACAGGAGTGCAGAGGAGAAGAGTCTCCTGGGGCGGTTGGCTCAGCGAGCAGGACCAGAGGATGGCTGCACCGTGGATTAGGGCCCCACAGTGGTCCATTGTTAATTGGGCGCCATGTGTGAAAGCTACAGAGAGATTAGTTTGTACAGCTGCTGCCATTTGTCATAACTGCCCTTAACAAGACACACATGGCAACGCACGTTACAGCCAGAGGTTTTACAGAAAAAGGGGAGAAAAAAAAGTCTGGTGGGCGACTAAAAAGTTTGTGAACCAAAAATGCATGAGCAGATAAAAGATGTTCTTGGAAAAACCTAACAGACTCAGCTGGGGTCCCATATGAGACAATGTGTTTGAGTGTTACTCATTTAGCCATCTGTAGCCAGGGCAGCTAGGGTCATTGTTTTAACTGCCCTAAAACCTATGTAGAAATCCCAGACCACAGGTTAGGAAAAATCTGTCTTAACATTGAAAGAACATCAGCCATTACATCATAAATCTCTAATTAGAAGGTCTGTGTTTTATTATACAGGCAACAGGGGGACTCAACAGAGAATAAACATTAGGGACCGTTACAGCCTCATGCTCTCTTGTAAGCAAAATTGCCTCGGTAAAGTAGGCTACAACATGAGGTTTAAAAGAGGGATGTTAAAGTAGAGTTATTTTTTGGTAAGATTCCGCAGTGTAATTGTGGGTTGTCGGTCGGAGCACATGTTGGAGGCCTAATTACAATCTTGACTTGGTAAGTCCGGAACAAGCCTTTAAAGAGCTCTCACTTTCATTTTTTGCCCGACAGATGCTAGGGCACTGTTGTTATTGAGAAGTTGCGGCTCATTGAATCTAAATGTAGTCTTTTGAGATGAGGTGCAGGTGAGCAATAATCTGATTTGTGCAGTAAATGGGTTCATGGTGTTCTGCATGCACATGTTTAAGGATGTCTGAGTTTAAACATGTGTCCTCATGAGTGCATTTTTGTGTTTGCATATAACTTTTTGGAAGGCTTTTCTTAGCCTTTTGCAAGTTAGGACAGCAGAATGTATTTGGAGCCAGAACAATTCAAATATATAGACCAGTACTTTACTCTAAAAAAGAACAGGCCATATTAACCAATTACTGTAAGTACAGTATGCTCCATACAGTATTGGGCGAGTTTATGTTCAACACAAATACATGCACAGTGCCCCAAATAACCTCATCTAATAAAGTGACTTAATTTCTGTGCTTTTTATTAGACTAAAATTCACATATTGCTAGCTACTGATGTGAGCTTTTTGAGAAGTCAACCTGACATATGTGAAGGAGGAGTTGAAGCTCTTTGGCGAGCCTTGACAACTCAATGGGGCGCTGATGAATCCGTCCCAAGCAGACCATTCCCAAGCCCCAGACACCATATCCCCTCTTTGACCCGCTGCACTGACATTAGAAAGAAATCCTCTGGGGATTCTCTCCCCACCCCAAACAGCAACCTGCCCACCCAAAAGAACATTTTGCACAGCGCTGTGATGGCGGGGTCTTTTTTTTCCGTCCTGCTCAGGTCTTGTCGAGCCGTCACAGTGATGGGATGTACTGTACTGCCAGACAAAGGAAGAGACAACCATCACTCTGGGCCACTGATCGGCCCTGTCTGGACTGAAAAGACTTTGATGGGGTGAGGCTGGGAGGGGGGTGCTGCACAGAGAAGTTAGTGTCTCCTGGGCAACCACTCTGATTGTCTGTCCCTGCCTGAAGTTCCCCATCGCACCCCACCTACTTCCCTTCCAGTTTTTTCTTCTCTTCATTGGCTGTTCAAAAGACTCCTTCCTGAGCAAAGGGGACTGGCTTTTGCATAAAAGTCTGGAACTTAAGGGGTCTTTTCTCCTAGTTGACTGGAAAAATGCGAGCTAGAGCAAATTGTCACCTGAATTCCCTATTTGAGGCTTTGGTTTATCCTATTCCAATGTTCTTATTCTTCTGATTACTAACATGACCAGGCAGATGGGACAAAAAGTTCTGTAGCAGTTGCGCTAGTAGGATGATAAGGAAGAGATGGGCAGCAATTGGATGGTGAAACTCATGGCACAGGGAGGGTTTGTTTTGTAAGGCAGGACAGTGAGGTGCAGTGTAGTGCCTGGGACAGGGGTGAATGTACCCATTTGTCTTCATTTGGGAGGACCGGCAGACAGGGTATGGGGGGGATCTATCCGGGAGAAGTGGGAGGTGCCGGTCCTCCAGTCAAGTGGCCTCGGGGGGATTTGAAATGCATTTGGGGTCCTCCCTGAAAGCCTGGGAAAGTGTGGGGAAGCTGAGATCTTAACCATCGACTAATGACACAAACTGCGGTCCTTAACCAAGTTAAGCCACGAATGCAAAACTGAGCTGAAACACACAAAAATAGACTTTAAATTGCCTCAAAATGCCAATGAAACGCCTTGTCCAAGTTTTTTTTGAAGGATGCAACAGCAATAACTGTGACTCAAGCACATTAAACACACTGTTAAGAGGAAAAGAGGGAGTTGTAAATTTTTTGGAGAAAGAAGGCGTCCACATTTCTCAGTGGCTTCTGCTCCGAGTTGCCTTGTTTCCATGGAGATTTATGTACACATGGCTCACAAAAGAGGGCTAAGGAGGTAACATGGCCTGTTTAAGCCTTGAGGTATTTGCTCGAGCAAAACCCTGCTGCTAATAACACAAGCTTCATACTGAGCCAGGCAACCTGGCTGCACTGCACACTGGTTTGTGTTTGAGAAAGACCAGGATGAGAACGAAGGCAGACGAAAGTCAGATGGAGATCACAAACAAGCAAAGCTCCTGGATAGAGAGTGAAGACATTTAGGAAGAAAGAAAGTAAGAAAGTAAGAAAGAAAGATGGGATAAAAAAAAAGGAAAGCAAGTCTCATGCAAGAAAGAAAGAACACTGCAAAACATAAATAGCTCCGGGGTTAAAAGAAAAAGGATCGGGAAGACATTTAGTGGGAAGCGGAAATCAATAAGGCAAGCGGTGAAGCTGGGAGGGAGTTCTAAGTGGATTAGATTGAGCGAATGTGTTCGATAGGTTATGGCTCTGAGAGAGAGGTAGCCAGACACCGCAGGCTCTATTGCATACTAATAAGGAAGCCAGAATGGAAGCTAAGCACAGGGTTGTGCGGTTCAATCTGAAGAGATTTTCTATATGGCTCTGGAGTCAACGGTTAGGGTTTTTCCCAGGATTTGTATTTTACGATCTTACTGATTTTGTTCCCTGTTAAAATTCATGCCCAAAAATAAAACCCAGCTCTACTTACAAAACAACCATTCCTGAGTCTTTTTCCAAAATAATTTCTGCAGGAAAAGGAGCTGAATAACTTGAACGTCTGAATGTGCATCTGATTAAACCAAAAAAAGAACACAAGCAGTAGTGTCCCTAACGCTGTCTGCTTGCAACAACTTTTGTTTCGCACTTCTGGCATGAACCCAGCCACCCCTTCTCTGGCCAAGTGCCTGGGCCTGGGACAGCTGTCATGGTTGGAGTCCCGGTCTTGAGGCAAAGCCAGGGCCGAGAAAAAGGCAAGAGACTGGGAGAGAGAAGGAGTGAGCGAGTCATTTGGCTGGGCAGTGTGCCACAGGGGTGATTCCTGATGGTAGAGGAGGATAAGGGGATGAAGAGGAGGGAGGGATGGATGTTGTGCTTAGTCACAGACCTCGACTGTGACCCAGAAGGTCAGGCCTCCGCACTGGCCGCCTGACCAAAGCCTTGAAGGCAGCCAGGCGTAAAACAAGATGCAAACAGCTACCAAACGCAGCATGGCGAGCAGGCAGTGGCCGGTCTTGAGACAGGGATGGAGGGATTTGAAAGGGGGAGTCAGTGGTACCTACTCCCCATCACTTAGACCAGTGAAGCAAGGGACCACCAGCAAGACCAGAAGCAGTGGAGGGGGAGTAGAGACAAACAGTTGCCAAAAGACCACCAGTGATCCTTAGACTGCCGCAGTTTGACCCTGATTGAAGAGGTCAACAAGGGGGGCTTATGATCAGCGCTCCCGCCTCCCCTTCTGACCACAACCCCCCAGGCAAAAAGTCTTCCTCCTCCACGTGCCCCAGGCCCTGCAAACGACGCATTTTCACTGATCTGTTTTGCTCAATTAAACTTCAGAGGACACCCTGCCACATCCCTTAGCAAGGGTCACGACCCCGGGGCAGAGGTTAAGTCAGGCGCTCGTAAAACAAGGTCTCCATTAACACGGCAGCATGTATTCAGAGGTAATCCGTGCATTTGAACAGGCTATCATGACTGTGAAAAAAAATGTTGCGTTACTGAGGGGGGGTTGAGTCAAGGTAATGATGTTTTATGGCTGTGTTAACTTCCAGCAGCAGAATAATGGGAAAGCTGCTTAACCTTGACTTCACTAGTCTTGCTCTGGACTACCCTAAGAAATTATTTTCTGTCATTGGTTATAAGCAACTTGACTGACAATTTTCAAAATGCTGAAAACTTTTTGTAGTAATTTCTCATTTTGATGAACACAAATCATTAAAGGAGAGAAAGGTGAGAGATTTAAAACAATCTCAGATCATTTCCATACAGGATTTCTCAGAATTTGACACTTTGATTGTTGTGTAGAATAATCAAATATCATTTTAAAATATTTATTTTAAACTTTCCATTAACTGCAGAATTTGTATGTATATGAATAGACCTACATGCATAAGCAGAGATGAGAACTTTCACTGAATACAATAGTAATGAGCAGCTTAACAAAACCAAATACAAACGAGGCCTCGAGTACTCTAACATGTCCTAACATGACTATTCTCTGCATGCCTTGTTACAACTATTCCATCAAGCTGTCAACCTGGATATGCAAAATATGGATTGAGAAGGGGAGAAGCAATGATTTAAAGAAAAAAAGATAGAGATGCACTCCTTGTTTAATCAGATAACGATAGATAAAACAGCACATTGGAGTAAAACAACAGCGGGAGAGAGAGAGAGAGAGAGAGAAGCTGGGGCCTGTATAGAACACGGCTTGCCAGTTGGCACAATGGATGCCACAACCCCCACTCCCAGCACCCCCCCCTCCCAGCCTATTTCCCAGCGGGCATTCATCTGGGCATGCACATGGGTGCTACAGCCCTGCCTGGCTAAACGCGTCTGTGCCCCAGAACAAGGGGGCTGAGTGCCCTCTCTAAATTCACCCTGCACACTCGCTGCCAACCCGCCGACCTTTCTCAGGCAGCAACACACCACAGTAGAAAACAAATACACTCTGAATTTATGGATTTTTGCCATAGAAAATATTTTTTTCCAATTACTCTTCAGGAAAAAAATGGCAACAACATATTTCATGTCATCTGACTTCACACTGCCAGGTAACAGGACACAGAGAACACAATTAAAAAAACAGTCTGAACCCATTTTTTCCAGCAGTTTGCACACAAAAAAAAAACAGATTTTGTGTAAAAGGGAACCGTTCGCTAGTTTCTTTGCGTTTGATTGTATGTTTGTTTGTTTCGTGCAGTTGCAGCAGAACAAAGGCAGCGGCTTCCATTCTGCCACTGTCAAAAAACTTTCCAACGTGCCCACTGCATTGCGGATGCCAACCAACGAATCAAAGGCATGCTGCAAGCAGACAAAGAGGGTTTGATGCCAACCTCCAAACCTCTAACAACCATTACTGGTGATTTGCCTGCCTCCCTGGCACCGAGCGAAACAAAATGGCGGTGCACCACACGCTACCACAATATGGCTGCATTGTCTGCAAGCGGGCACTGCTTGGTTACTTGAAGAAAAGAAGAAGATGCTTAAGCTTGCAAAAACAGTAGTGGGGGAAAAAGCATGGCAGTCTCTGTGATCCCGGTAAAAGAATGCCATTTTGTTTTTGCCAAAGTTTCATCTCACTGAAACTTGAGGACAACGGTTAATAATCGCTCTGATCCGCATTGCAAATTGAATTCAACTTTCATAAGAAAGAGAACATTATGTTCAAATGTATTTCAAACACTACATTAACCTTCTTGCCAAATATTTTCTCATTCACTACAACAAACACATTTTTTCTTTTAAAGAAGCGGGTTAAATAACATCCATTATGTACGATTCAAAGTCTAACTTATCATATAAATGGCGAATATCACGGGGGAAAAAAGCACTAAAGAGCCATTCTCAACTTGGTGCTGAACAGTTAAAATGCAGCAGATGCAAACTAGAGAAGCGGTGGCATCCTACAAAAGACACAAAAGGGGGTCTGATGCCAACCCCGATGCCAGTGGCAACCATTATTGTCTGTGTGCTGTGCCTTCTGCTGTCCCTGGCACTTATCAAACACAAAATGGCGCTCAGGGTTTGATGATAATGAGCTAGCTTTAGCACCGTTTCTCCCTCAGTAGCAAAGTATTGATGGGTATTTGGTGCTGCAGCAGTAGATTTAATACAGGGGAATTTCAAGAGGGAATACTATAGGGGGGATTCCTATGGTTTCAACGGATAAAGGGAGGAGGATCAAAGCTGAGGCATGAATGACTGAATTACAAATATATCATTTCACAACTCTATTTCACTAATGACACGAAAAACATGACTTACAGTTTTTACAGATGTGAGCCTAAAATTCTGCACAAACAATAAGAAATGTGTGTCTAAATAAGAAAATTAAAAAGCACTGATTAGTCATTTTTTTTATCAATTTGAACATTTAACCGTCTGTTCTTTGTTACTGTTTCCTTCTCCTCGACCTAAGCATCAAATATCAGATTTAAAAGTGACGATTCCGTCTTCAGAAAGGAGGGAGAAATGTCTTAATGTGTTTCAGCCATTTTACAGGAAAGAGAACGGGACAGAAACGGCAGAACGGCGTTGTGAAAACAAACTTCCAGTGATACGTTCTGGCTTCATTTGTTGGTCTGGGACACGATCCTAAATCCCAGTGCTCATCAGTTTGTCTCAGCCTTTTGGTTTTATCTTAACAGAAAAAAAATACATAATAATGGATAATTCCAGGAATAAAATGTGCTACAAATTCAATTAAAAAAGGTGTGTCCAAACAGGCCCTAAAACATTTTGATGTGTTCACACAGAGTTGAAATGAAGAAACCAGCTTTTCAGGACCAAAAAAAGAAAAGACGAGGTTTTCTATTTCAGCACAGAAACCATCAAACATCACGCAGGATTTAAAACAGAAACCTGATCTCATATTTACTGATAAAAATATATTAAATGTAGTGCGTATAAGATTTAAAATGCCTTCTAATCAAAGCAGTAATGTTACCCTTTTTTTAATAGAGAGGACATTTATTTACAAAATAGAACTGTCAGTCAAATTAGATTATTTTAAATCAAAAATGTACACAACGCTACATTATTACTGGAGAGGATAAAAAGGCATGATGTATTCTCACTAAAGTAAGGACAAGAGTTCAAAGATAAGATGTGTATTTACACAATAACTGTAATAAAAATGGATT
The DNA here is from genome assembly GCA_020745685.1 of Tautogolabrus adspersus. NCBI lineage: Eukaryota > Metazoa > Chordata > Actinopteri > Labriformes > Labridae > Tautogolabrus > Tautogolabrus adspersus. The sequence goes on along the minus strand of CM036556.1, from coordinate 12,854,613 downwards.
CTTGTTACTGACACTTGGTAAAAGTGACTACTGATAGAATCTGTATATTTTTAATGTAATCAGTCGGTAACTTTCCACAAATTTCACGACTAAACATCCAGAGGAATAGAGAGTTGCACAGTGTGTGTTGTTGTACGAGCCTGTGTGGTTGAGTCTGTATGAGAAAAAAAAAAAAATCCCTGTCCAAATAACAGTAAGTGAATAATGAGTGAACATGATTAAAAGCTGCTGCTGGATTGAAGCAGAGCAGAAGGAACTTATCAGACATGTCCTATGCTTCATTTTGTGTTTGTCTTTTTGTTTAGTTATGAGCCATATAAAAGTGTGTGCTGCTTATATACTGAATCGATGATTGCATTTCTTTTGTTTATTTATCTGGCGAATGTAGTGGTGATTTCAGCCAGTCTCACTAAAGACTGCCAAAAATGTTACATATGACCCTTGACCTCTCCAAGCCATCATTCACACACGTGGGTTATCTCAAACACAGAGTAACAAAACACACAAAGTAAGAGCTTAACCTACCTTGGTCCTGGACATAGTATGCTAGAAACAAGTCCAGCTCCTTGACCGATACTGTAATATGGTGAGGCTGGACACAAAGTGCTGGGTTGGCGCAAAGTGGAGACTTGACGAGGCGTTCGCCGTCTGTACTTTCCAGAGGGATGCCTTTGAAGAGGATGACCATCACCAGGTCCAGACGCCAGACTTTGTCGGCCTGCCGCAAACAGTCGATCCGGCGGATCTTGCCCTTCTGGTCCGGGTTGGAGAGCACGCAGCACGGGTGCTTCTTCCCCGTCACGCTGAGGACAAAGTCCTCCCGGTACTCCTGCCGAATGTCCTTACGCAGCTTGGCCAGCAGCCTGGATGCCCATTTCTGCTTCACCTCGGGCTTCTCACCCAAAAGCTCATCCTTCACCGCGCGCTCCTCGTCCTTGGACATCCGCTTCTCGTGCTTCTTGAAGTACTTGCGTTTTCTGGCCTGGAGGTTGAACCATGTGTAGGCGATGGCACGGACGTGTGGAAGAAGCGCCTCTATGAAGGGATGAAATTCATCCTGGAGCGTCCAGAGACACAGAGAAAAGGAAAGAGAGAGAAAAAGAGAGGATTGTAAGCAGAAGCTCTTGTCATCAAGCATGGAGAAGAAATATGAGTTTAGTCAGCTACTAATCTGAGGCAGAAGGGAAGTCAGACCACAAATAAACAATTCCACATAATCAGACACACAACATCTTGTTGGAAGTTTCAACAGCTTAAATTCAAGAATTTTCTCTTCACATTGCAACACTGGATTTACCATCCTAGATGCATCTGGGCGTACTGCAGGTATGAAAAGGATACTCCACTGTTTATAACAACTACCAGCACTAAAATAACACCGAGTCTGGAGACTGAAAGGACTCGCGTCTCTGCTCTCTTTTCCCGAGCATGCTCTGAGCGGGACTCCTGTGCTGCTGCTACAGGGGGCTCTTATCAAACTGCCCACATTCCAGTTTAAACTTATCCCATGTTCACAAAAGAGAGAGGATAAACATAAACTTCACGGCCAGGTCAGGTCAGAAAAAAAGGATGTTGAGATTGTTGTTTTACGAGCATGTAAAAAAAAAAAAGAAGCCTGTCATACAGGCCTTAATGTTCGAAATGCATAAAAAAGGTTGAGTGAGGACTCGATTCAAAGTTCATGCCAAACCACTGTCAACCGTCGAAGTTAACTTGTCCAGCTTCATTCCAAAAACCTGACGATGTTTGTGATGAGAAAATCCTGAGCCACTTTTCAAAATGTCCATATCTTTGTAATGAGAAAAAAATGTATGTTGAAGCCTTTTTTTCTGATAAATGATCAGAAACTCTGAATAATATTAGCTGGAATATTTTCAACACTAGTTTCATGTTTCATTGGGTTTATCTGTTGTTTTCATGATTATGTTGTTGCATCCTTCGTCAATAGTCTTTGAAAAAAACCCTCAAAAATTCACTGAAAATAAGTCAAAAATGAAAACTTTTTAATTAAGAATTTAAAGGAATTTCTGAAGCCTTATTTAAAATTCTTAATACTAAAATGTGTTCAGCAACTTGGTAGTTAACAGGCCTAAAGAAAATAGAATAAATCTTTTTTACGCTTATTCTCTGTAGGGGAATGAATGTACAGGACGGGGAGAGATTTAGGACTCATCAGGAATTTCAGCAGTAGCGAGTGGATGGAAACATTAACTAATCTTTTGTTTAAACTCTTAAAAATGTCAAATTGAATAAGTATAAGCAGCCCCCTTTTAGAGCGGGCTTCTGAAGAGTTAAACCACATATTGTGCTTTTTGTAAGCAGCGGGGCAGGCGGGCTGTAGGAAACCACAGAAATCCACTCCCTATCTGTGCCTGACGCTGAGAAGCCACATTTCTGGTCGGCACTTTGGGCCAATAAAACTCTGCTCCAGAGAAGTGATGTCAAAATACAATCATTTATTATAGAGTAGGAATTCACTTTTTTGTCCTCTACTCAGGTGAATTATTTTTTATGAATACTAAACCTATCCGTATTCTTTTTAAGAGGTAAAAAATAATCATTTAGAGCTCATTTAAATGTCACCTCCTCGCTTAGTGAAGCTAATTAAACTGACAAAAGTAAGCAATAAATGCTAGTACATTTACATGGCAGCAACTGTTTCTAAAAATCCTTTCACTTCAGGTTTTCAAAAACACTTTAAATGTTCCGTTAATTTTTTGCAAGCAGGCTAAAGCCAAATGCTGTAAAGATAAATGACTTGGCCGAGGCCTATGCTGTGCACTTCAGCTGGGGCCATAAAAGCACAATCCTCTTAAGTACAAACTAAACCACATCTCAGTCAATCACTTACTTATGCCAAGTAAAATATAAACAGTAAAACTGAGTCAGCCAAAACAGTCAGCTACTCTGTCCAACCACTGAATCAACCTTATCATGCGTTTGATCTTCTTAGAGTGAAAGTGGCTTTATCTTGTTCCAACTTTGAAACCACCAAGAATAGGGGTTTTACTTTAAATACAAAATAAACACGTGGGAAAAAATACAAACACAACTCAAGCAAGGCTGGAAAGTGTGTTTGAGGTTATTGGAGGACGCAAATCACTGAATTAAAACTAAGAGAAAATGCACATAGGTGCACCGGCACAGTACGTTGACAGTCTTGGTGCTATCTTAAAAATAATCTTTACGCATAACTTTACGCACAAAGAATGCGTAAAGATTGGCACTTGTGAGTTTTTTTGAGTTACTGCAGACAATTAAAAGAAGTTTTTTTATACGAGTTTTGTTCAAATATAAGATTTCGGTGTAATAATCACACAAAAACTGAGACACAAGCCCATGCGTTTTGGAAATACAACAAAAATTCTGAATAGCTCCAGGGTTATATCAACTCTTACAAAGCAATACATTCTCGTTGTTATGAATAATGAAAGAATTTTAAAGTGGATCCGAAACGGCAGTTCAGACGCACGAAGAGAACTTCAAACCCCCTAACCATGCACTAATGTAACAACGTCATGCTAAATATTCTAATCACAGCGATCAAATGAATAAAAAAAGACCCAAATACCTGAGTAAGACAAATCGGAGAATACATGACGAGACGGCTACAAAGACAGTGAATGTACTTGGACTGATTCCTCTGTTCACTTTATCGCGCCATTCCTGGACCGATGAGCACCATGCAATACCGTGGAGCAGCTTTCCGCGTAAAACAACAGGAGATTATCCAAGAACATCCATGAATTTTTTTTGCGATCCAAAGATTGTCGTCTCCGCAGAGAAAAGGGAAAATAAGCGGATTTTTTTTCTAAGTTGACATGCCGATTGGCATTTGCAGATTGTCTACTCGTAGAACCGGTGCGAACGGGGCTGCTGCTGCTGCTGCTGCTGCTGCGTACTCCTCTGCAACATGGGCTCTTTGCGCGTCTCGGTGCTGTGATATCTTGTTCATAAAAGCATTGTGGGAAGCTTCAGAGGGCGCTGAGTGTGTGATGTTCACCCCTGCTTTCACCAAAGTTGATAAGAAATCGACCGGCGCACCTTCGTCCCTGCGCGATTCCAGCAAATCAGACCCAACTTTTTTCTTTTTTTCACCCACGTAATTACACAGTCACACTCCTCCTCCTCCTCCTCGACTCACACACACACACACACACACACACACACACACACACACACACACACACACACACACACACACACACACACACACACACACACACACACTGCCCCTATCAACAATCCAACACCTTCTTCTCCTCCCCGGCTATATCTGAAAACACAGCATACAAGTCATTTCCCCCTCAATCCAGCTGATTTTGTATTAACTTCAGGGGACTTTGAACCAAAGCCTCGAGTATACTCCAACACGGAGAAGGAGAATTTCCCTCCGCAGATCTGGCACCCTTTTTACCCCCGCGAGCTCCGTGTCAACTGCACGCGCTTTTACAGCTCTACATATTTTCACACACGTTAGACCCATACTTTCGAGCTTTGTAGTTTTACAGTCACATTGAAGCCAAGATACGAACAAGAATTCAAATGACGATAAAATAGATAGAATAACGATAAAATAGTGTGAAAGATAAAGCACTTTTTTAATTAAGGGTTTGTGGAAGTCCCCCAGCTGATTTTTAATTAATGACATTGATAAACTGCACATTTGGCCAAGTGGGTTACATGAAAAACTAGCTTAAAACTTAATAAGTTTGTGTTGGGGATTTCATTTTAATAAATGTAATAAAGGGGCTGGAAAACTCTCCTCTACCTTAACACATGAACTAGCTTTATGTTTACAGCATTATAAACACTCATTACTACGCTAGTGTATACATTAGCTTAGTTACATGCTGAAAGTGCTGGAAGTTAAACGTTGTTTCTGTATGCTGCGGTGTGTGTGTGTTTGTGTGTCCCGCAGAGCTGTCGTCCACATAGAGTTCATTTGCCAAATTTAGGGGAATGGGAAGTTAACATAGGCTGCCGGAGAACCTGTGCCAAGTTTAGTACAATTTTGGCCCGACCGTGCCAGTGTTGTGGTCCGTGATAAGTTAACCTACTTCTCCACATTTCTCAATCGACACGAGAACAGGACAGAAATACAAAATAGATATATATCAGAAATGGTACTATCATAACATTTGAAATGAATAATAATCCACGTTCACGTACCATTGCACTGTACTGCATGGATTAACACAGAGTCCTGGAGCCTGGTTGAAACACACAAGCCGGTAGCTTCACATTTCTCACGTTCAACTTTGTGCTTTGCAGGGCTTTCTCTTGCAGTGCTCGCAAAAAAAAGTCAACACCGGAAGACAATTCTTTGAGATAGCGGTGAACAGAAGTTTGGAGCACCTCGCGTTTTTTCTCTTTTTTTTTCTTGTCTTCCTTCCTCTTCAAGTCTTACTTTTTTTGGATCGGTTTTTTGGGGTTGTTCAGTGAAGTTGAACGTGATCCAGAAGAGGCTGAGTTTTCGGCACTGGGTTGGTCTCCGCCTTCACTTTCACTGTCTGACTGACTGCCGCCCTCCGGCTCACAGCAGTAACCATCAAGTCTGATACACTTTGAGCACGACAACTTCCGGTTCAAAGTTTCCAAATAAAACACTACTTTACAGTGAGCAGCTGTTTTTCTTCAGTTTATAGGCCTAATAACGTAACTTTGATGCAAAACCAATTAACGTATAAAATATGTATTAGTGATAGAGGATGGTAACAAGGTCATTTCTTATGTTTTGCAAGGTTCAGTTTAAAAGAAAGCCCATCCAAATGCAAAGCATTGTTTAGAAAAATGGCTTTATAAGCCTATGAAATAATATAAACAGCTTATTTTTAAGCCTTATGAAAGGAAATGTTAGTGAACCAATTCCTCCCCATTAACATTATGAACCTGCAAAAGCAAAGCCATTCAGTTCAAAAGCTAAAAGGAAAGAAAAAAGTGGCTATGCAGAGGTTTCTATTCGATAGTGAAGCTAGCTTTTGTTTTGTAATGTAAAGTTAAAGGTTTTTTTTGTTTGTTTTTTGTCAAAAATGCCAATTTTTCTCTCAATGTCAGCAGAATACTTTTTCTTGTCAAACTGGATAACTTTTCAAATTGGACTTCTTATTTTGAAAGCCAAACCTCAGATTTACTGATGATAATCCCGCTGCTTTCTGTAGCTTTACAGAGCTCAGTTTTGTAATAGTGTGTGCATTCTTGACTCTCATTGGCCAGAAACAGTGGCCCCGGGACTCTCGACCCTGGGCCCCTCACTTCCGCTCCTCTGACGTGCTGTTTGGGGCTTGACAGAGCCGCTGGTGGGCAGCCGGCCTGAAAACGATGCGGTCAATGACTGATGGTGGAAATCTCTACACTGCTGTAATAACTGCCTTACAACTGCAAATAGTGGAAATAATACCATAATAATAATAATAATAATAATAATAATAATAATAACAATAATAATAATAATAATAATAATAATAATAGTAATAATATTTTGTACACACACCTAGCAGTGACACATGTATTTACGAAGTTATGGAACTACAAAACATGATAAGATTTATCATAAACCTATAATAAAGGTATAAGAAAATATGGCATTTTTTGATAATTATCGTGATTTTTAAATACCATGGACACTTAACTATTTCAGTGTTTTATTTTAATCTTACACTTAAATTCTAAGAATATTATAGACAAGTTCCTTAAATCGATCAAATTTGAGCAACCAAAGTAGCATTGAAAGCACTGATACATGTACTATTGTACAGTAATTGAATTATAACTGTAAACTAGAAAGAATAGCAATAGTGTATTTAAAGGCTGAGTGTTAGTACTGTAGTAGTGATGGTAGTTATCTAATAAGCTGTTTGATAAAAAAAAAAAGGTATCCGTGTACTGATGAATCATTCAATGGACTGTATGCCAGCATAATCACAGTGTTACTCTGTGGCAGTCTGACTGAATGATCTGAATGTGTGCCAAAAGGCTTTATTGCACTCTCAACACAGTTATTATGGCATTAACACAGTATTCAGTGTTGTCTTAAGGGCCTAGTTTGTACATCACATACACAGTGATTCACATTTGTGATTCACTTCTGAAAAGTAATTGATCTTAGAGTATTCAGTTCTTGCAGGATTTGTTACAAACCGCTGATCACTGACTGTCCAGATTCTGTCAGATACAATTTCAGACTCCTGAATTAAAATTCAAACACACTCAAACCTCTTGGAAGTATTTTCTATAAAATCACATTGTTAAGTGTTTTTTTAGAACATTTACTGGAAATGAATTCTTGCTAGTGAAATTCAAAAACGACATTCTTTCTTCCTCAGTTTGTCCAGCTTTATATCATGTGTTCCTGCGGGTGCGCATGGCATCAGCCATTAACAGACTCACCCCTCTGAACGTGGACCTACCGCCCTCTTGTGGCCAAAATCACAACTTGTAGCTGCGTGCTTGGGACCCACTGGAAAATTAATGATGAATTCTTGAGTAATGTGAGGCTCTGTTTTTTATAGAAAGGGATGTTTTTTTGTGGAATTTAAGGAAATTATTATAAGTGATTTACAAGTCTAACAACAAAGAGTCCAAATGTATGAACTTCTTTATTAATGGAACCTTCCCCCAATAGATAAAACAGAAACAAACAACAAACAAATTCTTGAGAAAATAACTATATATAGGCATTACATGCAGGTATTACTGCGGCAGAATATTGGAAAATACTCCTTGATAGTTTTAAAAATATCAACAAAAACAGATTGGATAAAAAAATCTGAAAGCCAGTAGCCACTGGTTTTGTGTAAACCAGCATGCACAATCCCAGTGCCTTTTTCACACCAGTAGGTGGCAATATACCGGTGCTGTTAGTGTCCACTTGATATCTGCTAATAATCCAGTGCTTATTATAATACCGTGAATATATGACGTCCAAATAATTGATCGAAGTGATTGATTGAAGTACAAACTCGCACTCTACACTTTAACATAAACTTTTAACTTTATGCTTTTTCTGATATCATGTTCTGTCCCGCTTTGCTGAAGTTTCTCTTCACATACCTGCATTCTTTGAGGTATTATAGTCTCTTTCTTTATGAACTTTTAAATTGAAGAGTTGGAACTGAAGTCTTCCTTTAATACAGCGTTGTTGTAATAAATGCAATGTATCTGCCGTGGTTATAACAATTCATTATCGTACTAAATGGAACATTTACAACATCTTTTTAAACAATAATTTCTGCTGAACTTGTGAATGTGTCCTTCCTAAACTCAGCATTGTGTGTCGGATTTAAAGGTAATGATTCTCTCATTGAAGCAGGAGAACTTTCTGCATTTCTTGCTTGCAATTTAGATTTCTTGAAGACAGATTTTGCACAGCAACAAATCAGCCAGACATAAGGCAAGTGCAAAAAAAAAAGTAATCTCAAGAGAGATCACTTTTATTGTTGTTTTTTATTATTTAATTCAGACATTGTTAGATTATTATCAAAACGTTAAATAAGGAGACACAAGCAGCATGGCCTAAGTAGAGAAGGTCAGTCCTCTCAGTTGATCTGCATTGACACAGACAAACAAACCTCAGCTTAAACCCTGGTGACGGCTCACAATAAACGTTCGCCTGTAGTCAGAGGAGTATATAAATATTCAGAGAGAAATGTCAGCCTGCATTGCCTCTTCTGCATGGGAAAGGCGCGGGCTGGACAAGGGCTCTTTGTCTGACAATATCAAATTAACACTGCAGAGGGTGCACACGGGGAGGTGCATTTGAGAAACACTCTTACTAGAGTGTAAGGCTAGAGTTATACAACACTACAAAAAACATTATCTTTCAAAAGCCCATTTTGATTTCTTTACCATTCAGACTTCATACTTAGCTGTCATATTGGGTTTAGAGCAGGACAATGATCAGAGTTAGAACTTTTAGCCTTGAGGAAAACAATAATTCAGAAATGAGTGCCAAAGATACTCTTAAAAAAACTTCTTGAGTAAAAGATAAAAACTTTTTTTTTAAAGGCACTTGGCAGATAAGAAGCTACCAGAATATGTGACAAAGCCAGTTAAGTGCTGGAGTCAAAAGCCTTTTCCTTAATTAACAGAATCATAAAGAAAGCACATCAAAAGCAACACAACATGATGGGTTCATATAAACAAAAGCAGAATATGAATTTAAGAGGGTCAGACAGTGCTGCAGTGGAAGGCTACACTTGGATTTTTTAGCGAAATACTTTCCTAAACAATGCAAAAAAGTTTGCAGAAGTGGCTTCATACAATTCAAGACACATAAGAAGAGGACCTGTTTGTCTTTTTGAAGTTGAGTTTGCTTGATATTGATGTTCTTAAATAAGTTTTTTTTTCAGTGGAAGAAGTCAAAAAAAAGAGCTCCACTTACCATCCACCACGTCCTCGCCGACACATCATAACAAAGCTGCCATTTAATGGACCTCTCGGTGAGTTTCCCGGCCATCTCTGTGCTCCCGGAGGAAGACAGGACACCTAATCACAACAGGGGCATCAGAGGGGGCATGCTGTGCCACATGTAGGCCAATGTTGCATTATGGGAAAGAAGAAAAAAAAAATCAGCAACATCTTGACCAGTGACTTGAACCTGACTGCTGTAATTACAAGAGGCATGACCCTGAACCCCCCCCCACCAACACACACAAACCTCCACCCACTTCCCCCCCTCCGCCCCTCTGTTACAATGGCTCCACAAGTGCTAAAGAATCATAAAAACAGGGGGTAAAGGTTTAAAAACAATGCAACAATTCAGATTATTTAATTGAATTTGATAACCTTAATTTAAAAAATGTAATCCAACTAATACAGGAAGGACTTTGGGTTTATTATCCATCGCTTTTCTGCCTAATATTCTTCATTTATTGTTCCATATACAATGTGTATATATTTATAATTGTTTTTATGTATGACAATACAGGCTTTCCATTTTACAAGGTATTTTATTTCTTTGATAACCTGCAGAAATATATTTTCCAACACAGAGAGCAATTTAATTCAGATTTCAAGCAAGAGCTTCATTCTTGAGTCCATAGCATGCTTATGTGAGTGAGCTGTGACTTTTGGCCTGAAGTTGTCTCCCAGGTTCCACCTGATCAACCCTGTTTCTGTACAAGAAAAACCTGCCAGGTAAGAGATAACTCACTGTTAAGCCAGGCAGCTATGCCATTACCATCTTCTACTGGGCCTGAGGTCATTTCAAATAATGAGAGGTGTCAGACAATGAGGTTTGAACCAAAGAAAAACAGCGAATATTTTGTTAGAGTAATGTCTGATGTCGATAAAAATGATTTTTCCTGTTCAAAGATGGTCCCATAACACGATCATAGCGATCATCAAAAAGGACCTGCTGCGTTCAATTTCCCCCTCAGTGTCAAGGCTTAACTGGAACTGACTGTGTTCACGTCCATGAATTAAGACGTTTGGCGTGTCCATGTAAATGTTATCCGAATGCCTACAGAAAGGACCTTTTCTCTCCTGCCACATTCCAATCCTCCTCACTGAGGCCGCTCGGTGGCAGCTGGATTTCCCAACAGGGATGGTGGGTGGACTTAGCAACGGTTACTTAGCATTAGTTACAACAAATAGTGGGAAAAGTGGAGTAAAAATCAGGGCTTGTTCTCTGACAGGAGTGTTTCTGGCACATACACTCTGACTCTACAATCAGAGGTTAGCTTAAACTTAAAAAGCTCTCTAATGAGCCTCTAACAGTGTACCGACATGCTGTTTGTTTGTCATACAGCTGCTTTAATAAGTACCTGCTCACTGGTGACCTTTTCAGCACACCTGACTCTAATAAAGCACTAATTAGGAGCTTAATTAGGAGCTGGCCTGTTTAATTAGTGCTCATACACAAAGAACAATAAGACACTCAGCTGTCATCATGCAGGCAAATGAATATAACAGTGAGGGATGAAAGCAGACAAATGAAAGGTCTCAAAGAGTACTTTGGCTGTCATCATCAAAAGAAAACTTGGAGGAAACATGATTCTCAAAGGCAGATGGTTTAATTATTGTTCCTTTTGAGGCCACTGAACAGCTGGTTTTATATTTTATCCGTACATTGCTTTACAAGGAGGTTCATTTCTAATAGTTGTCATGATGGTTTAGTAAACTGTGTGTCTTAAACACACCCAAAAAAACATGTTTAAAATATATCTTTTCTACCTGATACAACCAAATTCTCATTTTGACCATTGGCAGGTTCAATGTAGGCCTACTACATTACAGAAACCCTAAGCAGACATGCATCCATACTTTTTATATACTCTGTAATACAAGTGAAATGTCTGGTTGCATGTGCACTTGGTATTTGTACATTTTTGCAATACCCCTCCCAATTCATTCACAAGTAAGACCATCTTAATGAGGTCGTTTACTACATAACGGAGTTGTGTTTACATTATCAGCACTAAAAATAGAAATGAGCAACTTACCATGAAATCCACTCTTTCCATCAGCTCGGTGGCTTCCCGGTGATAAACTCCCTGTGTGTGTCTGCGACATCCAGAGGCTTTTCTATCCCACTGAGAAGATCAGTGTTTATTCAGTGACTATCCGAATCCAATCCAACCAAACATGTATGAATCTGTGATGACTGATGTATACATTCATTTTTGGTTAAATTGTTTACTTTTTGTTAGCTCACTCGGCTAAAGTGGACGCTGCCATCTTGGTTTGGTCTGCTACCTGTCGTATCTTTGATCAGCTGACCTGTAAAGGCCAATGAGAAGCCAGTGCAGCCTGAAACAGATCTCACACCTGCTGTCAGCACAGAAATACGAAAGATCAAACTGTTTTGAATGGATTCTTTATATTCAGCTTATTCTAGTATCTGTAGATCTGTGCTCTAAAGAATGTGTAGATTGTCATTTGAATTGAATAAATACTTTTTACGCTCTGACCTCCCAGGGGGACATATCACAAGGTCAAGGAGTGTGTTACAGCTGTCTGGGTCACTACAGAAACTCATGTCTTAAAGTAATGGCAAAACTAACATTGTAGACAAAATTCATCTGGGGATTTTCTCAAATACATGGCTAGGGTTTTTTGATCTGTGATATCTACAGTGTTCATTTCACTTCCCCCTGATCACCAGAGAACCCACTTAGGAGGCCAAACGTCATAGTCCTTGTTGTTTTACTTTTTATTTCAACATATATTTCTGAAATGTCACTTCACTTTTATTTTCATTTCGTATTTATGGTATGATAATTAATAACGTATTGGGACTTAGTATGACATCCTTGGGGGGTGAATATTCTGATTCCCCAGGTTGTCCTGAAAAAAAAAAAGTACATTTAACTGTTACTCTGGCAAGATTAAACACGCCTTTTACAGGAGTAGACCAGGTGTTAAAAACATGGTTAAAAAAATGCCTTAGAGCTCAGGGGATAAATGACGTTTTTCTGTATTTGATTTTAAGATATCTAAATGTGAGTTCTGATTGATATATTATACAATAACCTACCATACATTTCTGCTATGATAAGGTCAGAATAAATAACAACATACATTTCAATATATATTGGACTTTGCAGTATTAGCATTATCTTCATCCTACAGTATAGAGCAGTGGAGTCTGTGAGGGCCTTAAAGAGAAAGGAAAACGTTGAGGGCCGAGCTCACGCTTGTGCCGCATGCACCTTATTGATTTTGAGGGTAAAATCGATACATTTCATCGTCTTGATTGGATTAACTGTTTCAGTTTCAAGTTCAACTTTTAATTGGATTTCTACTTTCTACAATGAGAGCGTATTTAGGAAAATCAATAGGCCAATCAATACCTCCGTGTTCAGGAAGTTCAGCTGTGGAGCTGAAAATGGAGGAACGTGGCAGACACCTGCTACTGGATACCCACTCAGATGACTCGCTGAGGTCTAAAAAAATCTAATTATATCTTTATTACCAGTGAAAAAAGGCTACAATACTTGCTATGTTAAAGTGGAATCAGAGAGTCTAAGGGAAATACAGGGTGTATCGTTTTATACATATATTTAAGATTTTTTGAATAATAAGAAACATAAATCACAATGACAACAGAACATTTTATTTAAAATGTGTAGGATCTTTACTTAAGCACTACATTAACAAACACAGCATGGCAAAGCAGAACTGGTGTTTGGAATGGCGTACGTCCCATATGGATAGAAATAAAAAAAAAAGATCATTCTACTCATAATTAATAATCGGATAATAATTTCTATCTTCCATCTTGGAGACTTAATCCTTGTCTCGGCTTGGCAAAAAGGCCGCAGAACACGCCAAGCCACTAACTCCAATCCTAGACAGGTAAACAGCCTTGTATCTGAGAGATAACTGTTTCAAGCATAGTTTATGTTTATCAAGCATGTGGCTAATTATTTCTTTTGTTCAGCCAGATGTCATAGACTGTAAAAGTAGCAGGTGGCCACTTATTTAATTAGTGCAGTTGACCAACCATTACCAGAGATTAAGAGCACACTTAACCCGGGCTGCTGCAGGCTGCTATTATCTACGCTGGACTCCTTTAATTTGACTCTGACAAAGTCCAAACTACTTAAATTTAACACAGGGTCATGTTCTTTGTTTTATTGAACACATTACCAAAAATGCTTTATGTTCTCAGAACAACAACAGCAGTACAATTTATTCTAAGACCATAATGTTGCATGGTTTTAAATGTATCTTTCAGTAGACAATTTCAGGGAACTGAGAGGCACTTATTTTATGATTGTAAATTGACCTTAAAAGTAAAAGAGTTCTCTTTTGTTGATAGTGTATTTAAGGAATTATTTGTGGTTTAAGGGCCAAAATGTGTCAGAGAATTGGTGGGGTCCATGAAAAAAGGAGGTATATCTCACTGAACGTGTTATTTATTTAAAGAATGGTTGAATTCATGTTTTCCTTTTTGTCTTAATTGTTCAGATGACAAAAGACACAATGTATGGATTCACATATGACTATTTAACACTATTGGTTAACTACTATGCCTCAGTTTACAAATATTCAGTTTCTGGAAATACATTCTCAGTCAGTAGTTATTTAGCTAACAAAATAATGAAATAATTCTTGCCCTCATCTCTCTGTTTACTGTCGGACCCTGTAGGACATGAACAAATCAAAGATGATTTCATTGGTAAAGTACCAAGTAGATTGGTGTTGCTCAGGGCAATACCATGTATGAGTATGCGTTGGTGTGGGTGGTGGCTTTGTGTTAGGTGTTGGTTTTAAACATGTTACCATTTTCAGACAACACACACGGCTCATTTTCACGGATCATGCACACATTACACACGCCTCACTGAAACTTAACAACTATTCAGGACAATGACCAGAACTGCTGCTTGGGATCTTTTGTGAAACATATACTCAGAGAAACAACCAGCAGATAAACCATGCAGGCAGAGTTTGATGCTGCAAAGAGGGGATTTACTCCAAAATTGAGTGAAAATTACAACAAAAACAGTGAATTGATTAAAGTAAATGTCATGCTGTCCAGAGCAGAAAACAACTCTTAGGTGTTGGTACACTGGCAGTGAGTCTATCTACATACTAGTTTACATTTATCAGCCAATACTATTTTCTTAATTTAAGATTTTTTAAGTGTGCTAAAAAGGACACAGGAATCACTCTTGTCGGGGCACAGATGGTCTAGCGGTTAGGTTGTGACCCAGACTATAGTCTTTCAAGCGAGCAGCCCAGGTTCAAGTCTGACCTGCAGCTCCTTTCCTGCATGTCCTTCCCCACTCTCTCTCCAAGATTTCCTACTGTATCCACTGTCCTATCCAAATAGGCATAAAAGCCCAAAAAATCATCTTAAAAAAAGAAAGAGGCATCACTGTTGTCAAGTTTGACGTTACATACTTAAAATGTGCCTTGACCCTGTAATTTACAAGGGGAAGCAATATACCTAATCTATTTCTGTTTTTGCATTGCTCTTCCAAAAAATGTCCTCATACTTACCATTGTCCATCACACCATAACAACCCAGAGCTGACAACATGCAAAGATCAGGTCACAAGACTGTATTTCCTTGATAGAGTTTAAAAGTCGTGTTTCCTTTCTTTCTGCATCTCTCTATCCCACTTTAAAACCCCACCAATAGTTGCGACAGATGGCTGTTCAACATGAGTCTGGTTCTGCTCAAAGTTTCTGCCTGTTAAAGGGCAGTCTTTTCTTGCCACTGTTACTTTGCTGAAGTGCTTTGCTCATGGTGGATTATTGTTGGGTCTTTGTAAATAATATATGGTCTCAACCTGTTCTTTTTTGTAAAGTGTCTTAACATTTATATACATAACAGATAACATTTGTTATGAATTGGCGCTACATGATTAAAGATTTATTGATTGACTTAAAGACGGAGAAAGATAAAATCGCTTTTAGCTTTTCTACTGAACTTAAGTTATTGTCAAAAGAACTAACAAGGAATTGCTTTAGTAGTATAAAGTATAGTTCTGTATATGGATGATGAAAATTAGCTACACATAATTGTATGTGCTAAGATTATGCTAATTTTAACAAGCTATGATTGCTAGCTAGTCCTATAGGCCTCTAAATTACTCACATAAAGTAAAGCATTGATTCACATTACTTTTGCACATGATTAGCTATTTTATTGTTCGTCCAGGATATGTAGGTATGGTCAACAAGGGAAAAGGCTTGGTCTACTGCTGCTCTCAGGCTTGTCACAAAGACAGGGTCTCGTATTGAAAAATACTATTTATGAAAACACAGACATAATGTGCTGAACTAATTCCCTTCAGCTTCAGCCAGATACGGTTGCTGGAAGAAAGTTAAAAAGGGATAAAAGAATCAGCTCAAAAAGTATACAGAATCTAATTTATTGAGAGTATGAATACCAATATGATATATATTCTTTTCATGACCACCATTTATAGTACTCCAAACAAATCAATTGACTATTTTTCATAGGTTTTCTAGAAATAGAGAAATGAATAAGATGTATATGGTATACTGTATTTATATTTTATTCACAAAACTTGACTATGCCATTGTTTGAGGTCTGAATTAAACAAAATAAAGCTTGAGAACTTATTCTGAAATTCGCAGATGAACAATGTAAACAAAATTGCAGAAGCCCAAACTGAGAGCCCTGAGGGACACCATGAAATACTTCCAGGGAAAGTAAATGAGCACCCATCTCTGTAAAACACTTGCATCTTCAGTCTCCTGCAGCTGTTGATTCAAATCAAACAAACTTTTGCGTTATTCTGTTTCTCGTTGAAGTGTTAAGGCTGAATCTAACATTGTAAAACCATTCACAGCAGCTGTAGAAGTGTTAACTTAAACGTACAATATGTATTGGAACTACTGTTGTAATAATAAGAATGGCTTTACTGACACAAAATGTTTATTGCTTTCAAAAACATAAATAAAAAAAAGTTGAATGTAATCTATCAGTACCACTGTCTTTAACACCAATCATACAAATTTGCCCACCACAATTTCACAATGATTCAAACAAACAATCCAAGACCCTGAATCTGAGTTATAAAAACCACTGAGCAAAAAAACACGAACATCCTCATGCAACTACAAACAATCTGATAAAGATATGGTAGGAATAAAGGATTCACATAAAATAAACAAGAGTTCAAAAGTTTTCACAAGAGTATATCGATCTAGTGAAACAGATTATGTGAAAATCAGTGCATAATATTGAACCGCTACCTTTAAAATCTGGTGAAACATGCATTTACTGAATGCTTGCAGACTATTGCAACATTTTCCCAGGTCTTTGGCTTCATGGAGACCAACATAATGATAGCGTAACTGTGAGAGTATAAAGAAGACCTAGAAAGGCACTTAAAACTACTTGGATATTGTGACATCTCCACACATGGTAAGCCTTGTTTACATACAAGTGTAGCCATGGTATTGCCAGGTTTTATAGACAATAACCACCATGCTATGCTAATATTATTATGCACTGAATTATCTTCTAAAGTTTCCTGTTAAAGAATCCTGTAAAATATCAATTATACCACAGGGTCATAGCCAAAACCACCATAAATAAATAAGCAGTGTTGTGACAGTGTTAAATACCTGTGTCACCTCCCATAGATTAATGTTAATTAGCTTTTGGGTAAAGATGAGCATTTATAAAGCCACTTGGTCAGACACATTTAATACCAACTATAACCGTTGCAGCACTAAAAGAATAAAATCTAAAATGATTTTTTTCAGAAACTTTAAAATTAAAGACCATTTTCAAAACCATTTGTGCCCAGGCACTACTGCTACGGCTGACGAAGCAAACCTAAGCTAAATTGGCTCATTTAAAAGAACAGTTTAACATTTAGTGAAATACACCCAAACTTATTACCTGTCTTGGTCAGAATAGGAAAATAAATAACACTTTCAGATCCGTATGGTTAAGAGCTACACATCCATAGCAGGCAGTTAGCATAGCTTAGCATTAAAAAAGCACCTGTACAATGTTTGTCCAAGGATAAAGAATTACATCTACAAACAGCGAAAACAATTTCAAGTGGAACAAGCTGTGTTTTGTCAGGGTTTGTATACCTGATATGCTAAGCTAAGCTACCTATATTTTGGCTAGCTAGGTGTATATTTGGCATAAGTGCTGAAAATTTTCATTAGTATGAGCTTCTCTGTTTACATGTGAATTGTCGTATGCTCTTATTGTTGTTGTTTTTTCAATTTAGTTATTAATTCTACTGTGGAGGCAGCTAAATATATGGAGCACTTGGAGTCCAAGATAAGTCTCCCCAAGGTGGACGATAAATTGTGTTGTATGGTATCATACTGTATAAATCTAAAGTGTATTTTCCTAAATGTCAAACTTTTCTTTTTAAAGTAAACTACCCTGTTCTATCCTTTGAGGATAGTATGTGACACTCGAACCCTTTTCATTAGGATTCCACAAACAGAAAACGTGATTATACAGCTAGCTTGACTCTTGATATATATATACGAAACGTTAGCGTAACAGTATAAACTTGTTTCTAATGTTTGATTGCGAGTTTTAGACTTTCTGCTTGCTATCATACATCTTCATACCCAGCATAAAATGATCCCTCTTTCAGTTAAATTCAAGTTATAAACTTTGCTCTGTGGCCATGCTTCATAAAACATCAATTCACTGATAAATTGTTCTTAGATCAATGCAAGAAAACATTCACAAATCATCAATGGATCACCGATTAAAGGAATGCAGTTGACAGCGGATCCCCTCAGGATTCACATGAAGTTTTCAAACTGGAAAACACCGAGCACAAACAATACTGTTGTGCATGACAAATAAAAAAAGACATACTTAAAAGAAACAAGGCACAAACTTTATACAAATAAAATTGCCTCTCTGAAAGACACACCGGAGTTACGGTAGTTGATTAAATGTCAGTAGTAAAGGCTCTTTATTTAAGTAACCTGAGAGGGGATTCCTTTAGTCAGCTTCTTTTAGATGACGACGTCCATCCTTCTGAGGCAATAAGCCATTAAAAGCGGTTTCCAGAACGCTGAAAGTGGCAGTCACAGTGAGTATAAAATAATCTTCCAATCACATCCGTAGGTGTTTCTCTACCTTGTTTACTGCCAGTCTTGCTCTTGTAGAGAAAAGGCAAAAAACAAAGGCAAAAAAACAAACAAAAAAAGCTTACAGTATCCACTGACAAACCAAAACTGTTGCCAAGTTCCAAGAGCAAAAACAAAGCGGACGGTGAAGGCGAGCAGATGGATTCATACGTGTGTATACAGTGTTTCATCATGGCGTCTCCTACCATCTCTGCAGGTAGGAGGTGCTATAGTGGTACAGACCTACACGTGGGTGCGAAAGTGGTGGCTTGCTTGGAGTGGCTGCCTGCTACGAATCGGTATGAGCCACAGGACTTTCCAGCGAGTCCCGCAAACTTCAGCTAGTGCCCACTGCCAGGACCTTTTTGAGCCAAATCTGTAATCATAAAACAGGCAATCATTTTAAAACTTGTAGCCATTTTCAGAATAGTCCACTTGTTTACTGAACTGCAAAAGACTGATGCCACTTTCATATTTCTGAGCGATAGGAACATGATGCAGATCCAGCTGCCAGTTGCGCTTTTCAAGTACTCAAAGACACTGGACACAAGTTCAAAAATTGAAAGATCGGGGTGCCGGTAGCCCAGCGAATCCGACCTGTGGCTACTGTCCCGCAAGTCGTTCCCCACTCTCTCTCTCTGGTTTCTGACTCTATCCACTGTCCTATCTCTAAAATAAAAGCATAACTATGCTAAGAACGAACTAATCAACATAGCAACACAATAGAGGTCATACACAACAACATGAAAAACACAGCACATTTACACATTTAAAGCATAAGTACAGACAGAGTGAAGCAGACTCACATTTCACTTGAGAAGTTAGCCATTTTCTCAATAGTGGTTGTATCCTGTGAGAGGAAAAAGAAAACAATGCAAAATGAGTGAACTATTTTACAAAATGTTGCTCCGTCATGTTGGTTCTGGGCCGTGGCTTCAACGTACAATATGTAGCAGAGAGAACTCCCGCGGTTCCCCGTCAGCCTCGACATCATCATTTGTTATTGTATTGATTGAGAGCCCCCTGGTGGCGGAATCTACATACTGTGCCTTTAAGGGTCATAAGATTTCCTTGCTGCTCTGTTTTCCTGTATCATTCTGTATCACAATATGTTGCTCCTATAGATAGCTCTATCTTGACTCATTCTCATTTAAAAATCAAAGCTTCCTGTTTCTCCACCTCATCGTGGAGGCTAAATATAGACTTTTCAAACATTTGTGCTTCAGTAAACTCTTGATGAATGCTTGCAAAATATCTCCGGCTGGCTTACAGACATTGGCACACACACAATCATACACAGCCTGACCCAAGGCTTTCTCTCGGCTTTCTTTTCTATCGATCACTGCATAACTGGCATTGATTGTTTTATTTTTGTGTGTGTGTTTTTCTATCTGAAGCTTTGTGTGCTGCTGCTAGATTTGTTCTTGAAAATACTAACGCTGCTTTCAATAGGACAGAAAAGGAAGATGATGCTGTCAATAAGTAGCATCATGTTGATTTTCCAGATCCTACCAAGTCCCAATTAACATTAAGAGCTTTTAAATTTGTACAGCAATTACAGCAGGATATGTCATTTGAAACAGGATAAATGATCATTAGTTATTATTCAGTACTCACAGAGAGGATTCCTGTCATCTGAGTGTAAAACAAGCTGGTCATGCCACCAAACATGACCAGACCCATGAGCGCTGAGACACGCAGCAGAGCCAGTTCATGGCGTGTGGTAAATTTCTCCTGGCAGAGGGAAAAAGAATTTAAACACTTCAAATGTTACCTTAAAGCCCTACGTTATGACCTCTTCTTTTTTTTTGTATTCATTTCTTTATTAATGAGTGCAATTTTTACAAACGTATTCACTGTCTGTTTACATTTTCCTGTGTTTGCCACTTTGATACACAAAGTAGGTTCAAGATAATACAGGGAGAATAACGTTTTTTATGTTCTGACTTTTTCACTTCGACTTTGTGGTGTATATTTAATTTTATTATCATTCATTATATTACACTTTTAACACTGTAAATGAATCTGTTAAGTACTGGGAATATTTGGAGTCAAACACCTGCACATCTGTAATGTAGTCTGTAAGCTTTAAGACCTTTTTTTTTTTTCTTCTTCCAGCTGAGGATATTATTTATTGATATTCCTGTAAAATGTACCTGATCTAGTCCTGTCAGCGGCTGGAAGTAATAGTACTGGCAGAAGTCCAGCACCAGGGTGAACAAACTGAGGACCTGAGCATAGAAACAGAGCTGCAGGAAGAGCCAGTGGTTGTCTTCTCCCACACAGTTATTGATCCTGGAAGGGAGTAAACAGGTATCTCATAACATTTTTATATCAGTTTTACACTTCTCTGACCTTAAGTACAGTTGTGTAGAGTTGTTATAAAAAAGCAATAAACAACAAGAACTATATCTGCAGCCACAATCCCATTGTATGTATAAAATATATGTAAACAATATTCGGAAGTTATTAAGAGAAAAATGTTGACCTGCATCCTATTGATTTGTTTGACATACTGGCATACCTATGAGGCCCAATCGATCACCACTCCAGCTGTTAAAACTCAGATGTTGGGGGTGTTTGTGTGAATTTTATGTATAATCATTTTCCTATATTTTTCAGTTTTAATCCCTGTTTTCGGTACGTTAATTTCATGTGCCTGATTTGTAAGGTAAAACCTGCATGAGTATGTGTGTGTGTATCGTTACCATGGACAGTGATGGTCCATCCTGCGCACACAATGGCCACAGCGACTGCAGTGGTGGGACCTTTTAGGTCTCATTAAGTTGCATTTATTGCACAACTCCCAGTGCTCTCGCTCTGTAAAAAACACCACAAAGTTGATTAATGGTTATAACATAGTTAACAGCTAAACATGCACAATCTGACTGGAGCAATAGTAGATGATTATGTGGCTATAGAAATGGTGAAGAATTGAAAGTAGTGAGATGTGCTTTTCTCTATCCATACCGGAGTGAGGTATTTTGGGGTCCACAGGAAGACGGCCCGGATCTGCTGTGGAAGCTCTGAATAGGGCTGCTATGCAGAGTGCTGATGCTATGTAATAACCTGAAGGAATACACAATCTTTATGAAGGTGTGAGATACCTAGTGAGATATGTCAGTACCTGCCCCATAACAACAATTAAGAATCTTAACTGTATAATTAGTATAAGTTGAAACAAGTATACTCACAAACAACTATAGCCCAAGGGATGTGTCCCTCATTGTAGTGTGGAAGTAGAACCAGTTTAGGAATGAAGAAGGTGTTGTAAAGCCAGATCCCAAACACCATGCTTATGCACAGCCAGCCCATGGGGTCAACCACAAAGTGCAGTCGGAGCTTCATGGCTGCTGGGACTACAGGGAGGAAACCTAGAGTTGAACAGATGCAGATCTCCATTTGAAATGTGGATATCTTTCCAGATGAAAGACAGCAACAGGGTGACTACATTTAGCATGTGCTCAATCCTCTTCTCTCTCACAATGCTTCATGCACTTTACATACATGTTATCCTGTGGTTGTTATATAATTCCTTTGCATGCCACCATGAAAGCAGCATTAGCGTTATTGAGATAGCATTATCTTACATGACAAGGAGGGCATATTCGTACTTTTTTGCGAAAATGTACCTGAGATGAAACCTCAGCACAGGCCTATTACAATGATATAAAGCAGGTGTCTGTAAACAAGCCCAACCTTGACAACCTTATACCGAAGTTTCAACATTAACAGCTAATCTAACAAAGCCTCAATCACCTTAAGGAACAAATGTAACCCTGCTACTCTGCACTTATAACCTTGTTGTTGCTGAACCTCGCCTGCTCCATCATTCATACCACAGATAACACTGACAGCCGCGATGGGCTTGGCTCCACAGCCTCACTGTTAGCTAACATCACCGGGCTAACACTACTTCATTCACTCACTTTCGTACAAAATGTACACAACTCTATGTTTAGCGTCGGTCACGATGTCATATGTTACAATGAAAATATACATACTGTTTAATAGCTTACCCTTTCAGCGAACGTAGCAGTGTTGTTACTTCCTCATCCAAGCCTCCGTGGGCTGGACAGGAGCAGTGCTTTACTACCTGATAACAAAAACACGTTTCCGTTTTATTATTTAAAAAAATAAAAGTCTTCTCGGATTGACTATTTTCAGCTGAACAAAAAAGTTCATTAAAACAATATAGATCCATGACATGGCGGCCTTGGCATAGGCTACTTGAAATTTATTTGACTATTAAAGATATTTGATTTTTAGTTTCATACATAGGCCTAATATTTATAGGACAATCCCTTTCAAGCAATCAGTTTATATGATTATATGTTTCAATACCTTCTTTCTTGTCTTTTTTTTTAAGAGGAACTAATTAACTATTATTTAGGCTATAGAAAGGGTATTGACAGACACAGACAGACAGACAGACAGACAGACAGACAGACAGACAGACAGACAGACAGACAGACAGACAGACAGACAGACAGACAGACAGACAGACAGACAGACAGACAGACAGACAGCAGATATAGATAGATGGATAGATCCTGAGGGATATTCATCCAGTAGCAGTTTACAAGACACATGACATGAAAAACCTGTCAAATCCAACGACACCCCCACCTGAAGATATGTTAAAATTTCAATTCACCCCTACAAAGATTGAATTTAACTCATACAAAGTTAAAATTGGACCTTCACAAAAATGTTGATTAAAACCCCCGCAAAAATCGATCTATATTTTTTTTTCTTTTCATCAGATTTCTTAATGAAAATATTATGTAAAACAATAGTACAATTGAAGGCTGATGTGACAGCCATAGACTGTAGTGACAACATCCTTTTTACAGGGAAACTTCGAGCTTTTATTTTTCAAAGTTCCCGATCATTTCCTGATCGTTTACGGAAACTTTATTCAGCTGTTGCGGACAGGTGGGTCAGGGATAGTCTGCCACCTGCTGGTGATCTACGATGAATTGACTACATTTGTTTCATACAAGGCATACAAATATTTACTATTTATTTGGGGATAAACATCTCAACGATAATGTTTTGATTCAACATGACTTACTTTTTTCTTTAATCAAATTAAACAATATTAATTTTAATGACGATCAGTGACGTCATTCCACTTCCGCTAGCATTAGCGGCCGGTGTTTGTTGACTGCAACGCCGCTTAGCATAACACTACAGGGGTTGTTACACTGTGTTCTACGGGAAATATGGCATCATCTAACTCATACAAACTCAGGTGCTCCATCCCGGGTCATGAAATGGACGTTAGGGGACTCGCAGCAGCTGTTTTTCCGGAGGGAGCTTTCGTGTCAGTGTCCAGAGACCGAACCGGAAGAGTCTGGGTACCAAACTCAAGGTAGCTAGCATTAGCCTTCTACAGACTTTGTAATGGTGGTGGTTTGCCTCGATTTATTTAGTTTTTAAGTAACTGTGTTGTAATGACATTTGTTTTGACATAAAGTTGTAGGCCAGTAAGCCAACAGCTCCCTTTAAAGTTAACAACAAGTTGTATTTTCGTGCTTACTTTAGCAGCTAAGTTAGCTAGCATGCGCATTGCTAACGTGTACTCAAATCAGCTTTGTCATTTATTCAACTGCAGCTCTCGTTAACAGCGCTGATGTTCTAGTGGTTGTTAAAGTTCACCACCTTTATGGTTCTATTTTTGTATTAGTTAAATTTACCGATCCTTCTTACAAGATTCCCTAACAACACCCACTTGTTCCCGCACAAGTGACTCTGTTTATTAAGTGTTTTTGCTTTCTCTTCTTTCCTCTTGACAGCCCTGACAGAGGCTACACAGAGATGCATTGTATGTCTGGCCACTCCAATTTTGTATCCTGTGTATGCATGATTGCACCAAGTGAGACATATCCTCGAGGACTTATCGCCACAGGTGGAAATGATAATAATATTTGTGTTTTCACACTGGACCAGCCTCAGCCCCTTTTCGTGCTCAAGGGTCACAAAAATACAGGTGAATTGTGCTCTAATATACACAGGATAAATCAATTTTATTACACATCTTATTTGATCTGCTGTATGCCGTTATGTCATGCATCTCTTAAATCTTTCCTGTCCCAACTTATACATGCATGTAACATTTATTCTCCTCAGTTTGCACCCTTTCTTCTGGGAAGTTTGGGACACTTTTGAGTGGCTCCTGGGACACTACAGCCAAAGTCTGGCTCAATGAGAAGTGCATGATGACCTTAGAGGTAGGCTTAATGCTCTTTTCTGTTACAGGTTACTGTAATGTTTCTTAGGATCATTTTTCTTCAGATGTCAAAATTGCGATCCCAGACACTGAATGTGCAAGAAATTTGAATTTTACTGTATGCCTTGGTATTGATTCCATCTATGTTTCAGTTTCAACGTTCAAGATATAATTCTGTAGGGTGATGCAGGAAAATCTGTGCTTATTTCTATGCTCAAGGGCCACTCTGCAGCAGTGTGGGCAGTGGTCATCTTACCTGAACAAGGTCTTATGCTGTCTGGATCAGCAGACAAGACCATCAAACTTTGGAAAGCTGGACGATGTGAGAAGACTTATACAGGTGAGAGTTTGAAGGTGATGCACATCTGGTGATTGTTAGAAGTTAATATGCTTTCTTGGTTATGAGACAATTAAAAAATAGATGATGTAGTAGGAGGGAAATCAGCAGTTATGGTAGTTAAAAAAAATTCAACAGCAGATTACATGATTTATTTTGTGAAAACTGAGTATTATGTCAGCTAATAATATTAATTGATTAAACTCATTATCATTCAAACACTTGTCTATTTGTCCTGGATCTTTAGTTTAAAACTCATGATTACAACACTTTTTGTCCTTTAATTTTAGGTCATGAAGACTGTGTAAGAGGACTAGCAGTGATCAGCAACGCTGAGTTCTTCTCTTGTAGCAACGACGCGAGTATCAGAAGGTGGCTGGTGACGGGTGAATGTGTACAGGTCTACTACAGCCACACCAACTACATCTACAGCCTGGCTGTCTTCCCAAATGGCCAAGGTGTGTCCATTTATATTAATATTTAAAGTGAACAAGAGCTTTGCAATGTCTATGTAACAGACAGCTGCCGCTTGATTTATTTATTGAATCGGCATCCACTTATTTTCATGTAAGATGGTAACTGGCTCACTCTGACTTCAGACTGATGCTTTTCCCTTAAGATTTTGTAAGCACAGGAGAGGACAGGAGTTTGAGGATATGGAAGGAGGGAGAGTGCACTCAGACTATCCGCCTGCCTGCCCAGTCTGTCTGGTGCTGCTGCATTCTACCTAATGGTGATATAGCCATTGGAGCCAGGTAAAAAACTGCAATCGGCATGCTAAATTGTGGTCAATCTATAATCGTATAATGAATATATTCCTTTTTAATATATCAATAAGTGAAACGACATAGCGTGTTTATCTCCTCGCAGCTTTGATTACGATATCATTCTTTTATTCACAAATGGAGATAATCCGATAAGCTGAAATCAGGAGTAGCTTTTATGCTTACCCAGATGCTTCTCCTCTGCCCACAGTGATGGTATTATTCGCGTGTTTACTGAAGCTGAGGAGCGCATGGCCAGCATAGAAGACCTGCAGGCCTTTGAGGATGAACTCTCCAAAACCACTATTGACCCAAAGACTGGCGATCTAGGAGACATCAAAGTGGAGGACCTCCCTGGAAGAGAACACCTTGATGAGCCTGGTTAGAAAATAGGCGGCCATTAATTTAATCTAGATGTTTCGCAGCACATACAAGATGTCATCAGTATGTTTTTATTTTTTAAACATTTCCTCCAGGGAATCGTGACGGACAGACACGGCTGATTAAAGAGGACGACAAAGTGGAGGCATACCAGTGGAGTGTCAGTGATGGCCGCTGGATGAAAATTGGCGATGTCGTCGGAGGCTCCAACCAACAAACCTCCAAGAGTGTGATGTATGAAGGAAAGGTACGACCAGAAGCATACTAACAAGGCAAATGATGCACACACACACATTAAAACGTTTTCTTTAAGACTCCTCATCTCCCCACAGGAATACGACTACGTCTTCACCATCGATGTGAATGAGGGAGGGCCATCCATGAAGCTGCCTTACAACGTGGCAGAGGACCCCTGGCTTACAGCCCACAACTTTCTGCAGAAGAATGATCTCAGCCCCATGTTCCTCGACCAAGTTGCCAATTTTATCATCCAAAACACCAAAGGTCACGTGGTGGGTCCAGCGCAGCCGGCTGGTGGCGACCCCTTCACTGGTGAGGCCTAAAAATGGATACTACATTTTTCCAAAAAAATAACAATATTTAAGCGTTATGAGGCTTAATATACATTTTTTCTCAATGTTTTTGTCTCTTTATTGTCAGGAGGGGCGAGGTATATCCCTGGGGCTTCCGATGAAAGGTCGGCCTTTGGAGCAGATCCCTTCACAGGTACAGTATGTTCATTTAAAGACTTGTCATGATCTTACAACCACAAGAGACGCTTTTTCTCACAGCTAAGTTCCCACCAACAGGCTCTGGTCGCTACATCCCAGGGTCTGGTCCCAACCCAAGTGCTCCTGTTGGTGTAGCAGATCCCTTCACAGGTGAGTTAATACTAAAGGAATGTCTTAATTTTGCACATTGAAGTGATAAACTAAACCAGCTGCTAAGTAGTAGACCTATGGACACATTCCTCCTAAATAAAAAATGGTAGAAGACAGCTGTGTTTTCAATTTTAAGCTCATTGGATCATGCTACTATCTATTCTGCAGGAGGAGGTGCCTACTCTTCAGCGGCTCTCAGACAGAAGGCAACCAACATCTACTTCCCCAAGACTGATGGTGTGACCTTTGAGCAAGCCAATACACCACAGATCATTGGTGAGCATTATTTTAGTGAAGTGGCTAGGACATAGTAAAAGGGATGTCCATAAACCATTTAGGAGTCAATATTAGACTCAAAATTCAATGGTAGTTGTTGGGAAGCTTTGGGCACTGGCAGTAAAATAAAATCAAACCACGCAACCAAAGCCTTGATGAATCAGAGTACCTTTTTGTGAGTAAGTGTTTTGCTGAGCTGTAAAGTTAAAGTTGTATTCAGATAATGTGTTGTCTATTGTACCAAAATGCTTTTTCCTCAGTTCATTTACATTTACTTGCCACATCATTTGAACAATTTCTTCTTCCCTATGACAGCCAAGCTGAAGGAGCTGAATGGAGGTGCCCCTCAGGAGCACCAGCTTTCTGAAGAAATCCTGGAAAGTGTTGAGAGGCTGCTGATGTCTGTGTGTGAGCCCAGCTCCTCCAAGTCTCCCCTAACCATCCAACAGATCAACCTGCTCTGGAAGGCCTCGCACTGGCCAGAAGGTACAACAGAACCCTTTTTTTTAGGGCCTTATTCCTTTCTGTTTTAATGTATTTGGCATTTTTTTGCAATCACGTTTTTTATTTTCAAGCACAGAGGTTAAATTGAATACCACAGTTAATCTTTAGCCAATACAGGCGTATCTTCTTTGTCCCTCCCTTCTTAAGCCCCTCCCACTCCTAACTGTAAGAAACATTGGTAGAAATGTAAGAATCTTAAAGACTTGTATTTAAATGTTTTATTACAAGCTAAAAAAATAGTTTGATTTAAGGTTCTTGAGTTCCAAACTGTTTACTTACCAATCTCCCCTTTCTTTTCCCCTGGACTCTAGACATTGTGTTTCCTGTCTTGGACATTATGAGGCTTGCTGTGAGACACCCACAGGTTAATGAGAGCCTCTGTGGCGAGGCAGAGGGAGTCCAGTTGTGCAACCACCTGCTGAGCCTGATGAGGCCTGAGGGGCGTCCTGCCAACCAGATGCTAGCCCTGCGGACTCTGTGTAACTGCTTTAGTGGCCGGAACGGTCGAGCTCTCCTCCTGGCTCAGCGTGAAACGGTGCTATCACGCGCTGCTGACTTGGCCTCTGTCTGCAATAAGAACATCCACATTGCCCTGGCCACTTTGGTGCTTAACTACGCTAGCTGCCTGCACATCCAACCAGATCTGGAGGCAAAGGCCCAGTGCCTGTCAGTGGCCAGCCGAGCTTTGGAGACCGTTCAAGACAAGGAGGCTGTTTTTAGGTTGCTGGTGGCCTTGGGAACAACTGTGGCCTCAGACCAGACAGCCAAGGACCTGGCTCGCTCCCTGGGGGTCAACTCTCAGATATCCAAGTACTTGTCAGTGTCTGATCCGTCTAAGGTGGCTGAGTGCTGCCAGCTAGTTTTAAAAGAACTACAATGATGTAAATGATTAGAAAAAAAAGAGCACTTGTTTCTTACTATTACTCTGATCTGCTTTATCAGTTATGGTGGAGACTTAAATAATTGGATGTTCTGCAATAAAAAAGGAGAAATGAAAAATCTGCATGAGCAAAGCCTTTGTTATTACTGCGTCATATGTAGAAAAGATGAATAGATAAATAAATCTTGGGACCTACGGGTACATCATGATAACAGCCTGTTGTGGCAGTCCAGATGGCTAGAAGAGTATGCCCATAGGGAGGAGCGGCCTCCCTATACGAGGAACAAGCGCTTGCGTAGGGCCTCAAAATTGGTGAGGGGCCTCATGTTTGCACTTTTTTTAAATTATTATCATTATGCGCGCAGACAGCGCAGCAGCGCATGTCCGTAATGTATCAGCTGGAGGAGAGAGAGGAGACCTTTGCTGTGTGTCCTGTCATTTTACACTGCAAGCACGCATCACTGACATGATCAATAAACTTCTGACCAATCAGAAAGGCCGCCCGGCAAGTGCTGCAGAGTGAGAAGTGAAGAGATAAAACGCATTTTGAGTCGGGAGCCAGTAAGAGGAAAAAAACACGAAGAAACTCGTGCTTTATTTTAAGGTGGGTATGTTGAATACATTTGCTAAGCTTTGTCAGCATAAAAACCTCTCCTGCACACGAGGAAAAATGCTGTCTGTCTAGTCTTTGTGCTGACAAAAGTGTTAAAGCCTATATTGATTTAAGTTTGTTGCTATTTTTGGGAGCTATATTTTCGCCATCTACTTGGTTGTTTAGTAGGCCGTCACAGCTCATGAGGTTATTTTGCAGATAAGTGTAGATAAAAACACGAATTAGCATGTTTTCTATGGTTTTCAACACGTTTTTTTGATGAAAATTTTCAACAGGTCCGTGGTCATCGTGTCTTCATGAACATGTTCAACAGGTCCGCTATCATCGTGTTTTCATGAAAATTTACAACACATTTTTTTCATGGAAATTTTCAACAGGTCCGCAGTCATCGTGTTTTCATGAAAGTTTTCAACACAGTTTTTCATGAAAATTTTCAACAGGTCCACAGTCATCGTTTTATGAACATGTTCAACAGGTCCGCGGTCATCGTATTTTCATGAAAGTTTTCAACACATTTTTTCATGAAAATTTCCGACAGGTCCGCGGTCATAGTTTTTTATGAACATTTTCAACACATTTTTTTAATGAAAATTTACAACACGTTTTTTTTTATGAAAATTTTCAACAAGTCCGCGGTCATCGTGTTTTCATGAAAGTTTTCAACAGATTTTTTTATGAACATGTTCAACAGGTCCGCGGTCATCATGTTTTTTTATGAACAAGTTCAACAGATCCGCGGTCATCGTGTTTTTATAAACATGTTCAAGAGGTCCGCGGTCATCGTGTTTTCATGAACATTTTCAACACATTTTTTTAATGAAAATTTTCAACAGGTCCGCGGTCATCGTGTTTTCATGAAAATTTTAAACCCTTTTTTTCATGAAAATTTTCGACAAGTCCGCGGTCATCGTGTTTTCATGAATGTTTTCAATAAATTTTTTCATGAAAATTTTTAACAGGTCCGCGGTCATCGTGTTAACATGAAAGTTTTCAATACATTTTTTCATGAAAATTTTCGACAGGTCCGCCGTCATCGTGTTTTTATAAACATGTTCAAGAGGTCCGCGGTCATCGTAATTTCTTGAAAATTTTCAACACTTTTTTTATGAAAATTTTCAACAGGTCCGCGGCCATTGTATTTTATGAACATGTTCAACAGGTCCGCGGTCATCGTATTTTCATGAAAATTTTCAACAGATTTTTTTCATAGAAATTTTCAACACGTCCGTGGTCATTGTTTTTTCAACGGGTCCGCGGTCATCGTGTTAACATGACGCGGTCATTGTTTTTTCATGAAAATGTCAGACTTTTTTTTCATGACATTTTTGACAGGTCTGCGGTTATCGTTTTAATATTATATTCCAGACAGGTCCGCGGTCATCGTTTTTTCATTAAAATTTCAGACTTTTTTTTCAAGACATTTTCGACAGGACCGCGGTCATCGTTTTAATATTATATTCCAGACAGGTCCGCGGTCATCGTTTTTTCATTAAAATTTCAGACTTTTTTTTCAAGACATTTTCGACAGGACCGCGGTCATCGTTTTAATATTATATTCCAGACAGGTCCGCGGTCATCGTTTTTTCATGATTTTCCAGACAGGTCCGCGGTCATTGTTTTTTCATGAAAATGTCAGACTTTTTTTTCAAGACATTTTCGACAGGACCGCGGTCATCGTTTTAATATTATATTCCAGACAGGTCCGCGGTCATCGTTTTTTCATGATTTTCCAGACAGGTCCGCGGTCATTGTTTTTTCATGAAAATGTCAGACTTTTTTTTCAAGACATTTTCGACAGGACCGCGGTCATCGTTTTAATATTATATTCCAGACAGGTCTGCGGTCATCGTTTTTTCATGAAAATTTCAGACTTTTTTTTCATGACATTTTCGACAGGTCCGTGGTCATCGTTTTAATATTATATTCCCGACAGGTCTGCGGTCATCGTTTTTTCATTAAAAT
This sequence comes from Tautogolabrus adspersus, assembly GCA_020745685.1. NCBI lineage: Eukaryota > Metazoa > Chordata > Actinopteri > Labriformes > Labridae > Tautogolabrus > Tautogolabrus adspersus. Next base: position 12,823,234 of record CM036556.1, on the reverse strand, counting down.
TTCAGACTTTTTTTTCATGACATTTTCGACAGGTCCGCAGTCATCGTTTTTTCATGATTTTCCCGACAGGTCCGCGGTCATTGTTTTTTCATGAAAATGTCAGACTTTTTTTTCATGACATTTTCGACAGGTCCATGGTTATCGTTTTAATATTATATTCCAGACAGGTCCGCGGTCATCGTATTTTCATGAAAATGTCACACTTTTTTTTCAAGACATTTTCGACAGGACCGCGGTCATCGTTTTTTCATGATTTTCCCGACAGGTCCGCGGTCATTGTTTTTTCATGAAAATGTCAGACTTTTTTTTCATGACATTTTCGACAGGTCCGTGGTTATCGTTTTAATATTATATTCCAGACAGGTCCGCGGTCATCGTTTTTTCATTAAAATTTCAGACTTTTTTTTCAAGACATTTTCGACAGGACCGCGGTCATCGTTTTTTCATGAAAATTTCACACTTTTTTTCAAGACATTTTCGACAGGTCCGCGGTCATCGTTTTAATATTATATTCCAGACAGGTCCGCGGTCATCGTTTTTTCATTAAAATTTCAGACTTTTTTTTCAAGACATTTTCGACAGGACCGCGGTCATCGTTTTTTCATGATTTTCCCGACAGGTCCGCGGTCATTGTTTTTTCATGAAAATGTCGGACTAACACATTGTGTTTCGGCGTTGTGGAAGCACTGCACAGTGGGAGCTCCACAAACACACACATTCAGACACGCACACACACACAGAGCACTGCCCTGCCCCTCTTTGAGTGTGGCCTAGAGCACGCAAGAGGCAGAGGAGGAGCAGGAAGACAGGGAGGCGTGTGATTGGTTCATCAGATTGGTACCTCGTGGCAGACATTGGTTGAAGTTTATACAGGCTGACAACTGCTACAGATGACGCATTTTCTTTGTTCCTTCTTCAGAGCACATGAGTTATTAATTTCTGTCAGGACCTAAAGACAATTTCAACCAAATTCTTAAAAAGTGGATCAGGAGTGCATTACCAACCCTGCCTTTAAACATCAAACATGGACTTTTATTGCTGAAAGCATTCATGTGTTTTTCTTTAAAACACAGTGACTATCTGTTTCCTGATAAAGTAAACAACCATTTTGGAAATGAACAGTCATTCCTTCATTTACTGTTTCTTATCAGAATTATTTCTCAGTAACTCAAAAACACTTACAGTATCATGAGGAGTAAAGCTTTAAAACCTTTTTGACTTTCTTAGTAAAATGAAGATTTGGATCTCAAGATACTTGAAATATGTTCACCTTTATGAATTACATCATCACAAAAATCACATTAAGCAGCAACTTTCCTGCTAACACGCAGCAAAGCTAACTGAACTGAACAGCTAGCTTACCGAGTCAGTCAGCAGCTTTTCAAGATGACGCATGCGCACTTCACGCAGTTTCACCATGGCTTCTGCAGGAACTCTGATCACTCCTGACTGATGAATGATCGACTTTTAATCTTCACAGTTTAGTTTTTCTGTTTATCAACTTATCAAACTTCACGTGCTGACGATCTCATGCTCACATTGGCTTCAGAAAAACGTTCTCTTCCCTGCACATTAATCTGAACTGAGAAACTACCGCTGATTTTAATCATACCAAACTGCCAAAATAAAATAATCCACTTAATAATCACAGCTAGAGGGTATTACATTAAAGAAGATAAACATTAACTGATGAACTAAGCTAATATTAATGTTGTTTATGACTCTTTAATAACTATTTGTAACACCTTTTTCCCAGCAGGGTCACACTCAGTTAGGGGGGAATTTAACCCTTTGTGTGTTTTATGGAGTTAACTGTCTGTTTTTCCTTATTTGCAGATTTCATAGATGCTAAAGCAGCACAGTCCTTGTCTGAATCAGGCCCTCATTTCAAATAGTTTCTAACTAAAGCCCATCCTTATCTCCTCCCTCCTCTGACACAGAAAACAAACGCACCCCGCTGTGATGGTACATTTATTTATTAAAATCTCAAAACTTTATTCGCTCAGTCATTAACAAATAATTTAATGCATTTTGTACAAAGCCAGAGATAGTCGACAGCTCGTATCGACAGGCACGCATGGAGAGAGAACTACAGGCAGCGTCAGGTGGAAACCTCGTATCGTCACATCTTTTCTTTTTTTCAAATAAGGAGATAAAAACTGAGAGAGGAGACGACCTACATGATTAAACACACACACAAGAAGAAATGAACTTAATGAATTTCAAACACTCGTCAATAAAGAATAAAACATGAACAATATAAAAAAGGCCTTTAGTGTTTCCCCAGTAACAGTTTAAAAATATGTCAAAAACTCCATTTACATACTTTAATACACAAAACTTCTCAGCACAGGGAAACGATATTCTTAACTTTGTCTTCTTTCTTATTCAAACATATTTCTGGACTTTCTGTCGTTTCTCCTTCTCACGGAGTTTTCTGCCGATTCAACATTCACTGATCCAAAATATCAAACTCAAAGCTACCTGTGACGTCCTCCGAGTGATCTGATTGGTCTAAAACAGCGTAAGATTCCCATCATGCTCAGCTGCATGTAGTACTTACACACCGCACGTGCGTGTGTATGTATGACACTTTAAAAAAATCACATGCATGTGCATGCGTCTGTAAGTCAGAGGTGCTGCGTTCCAGTTACCTCGGAACTGGGAAGTCGGAACTGGGAATGACGTCACACCCGAGTTGAGCGTGTTCCAGTTGTAATATGTACAGTCTATTGTTGTAAGTCGGAAAAGCAACATGGACACCTCCAGGAGTACCTTTGTTTTGTTAGCTAATACCAGACGATAACAACACACTGCGTGATAATTTGTGCACAAAAATAACATGACAACTGTCCACAGATAGAACTTACAGGATACTATCAGTGTGATTGATTTAATCACACAAAAAGAGGAACAAGCGGCTAATAAACACTATAGTTACAGCTTTAACGTACGGTTGATGCACGTAGCAGCCATGTTGGATTTTAACTCGGGCTCCTCCGACTTCTCCGAGTTTCCGACTAGTAATTACGACTTCAGGGGGCGTTCCAGTTGACACTTCCGACTGGGAACTCGGAATTTCCCACTTCCCAGTTCAACTGGAACGCAGCATATTTTCCGGGGGGGGCATGCTCCCGAACCCCACTAGGGGTTTGGATCCATGTCCCCTTTTTCATCCCTTATTAGTTTGCACCCCTGCACTTGGTTTATTAACTATTTCAATTAGCCTGAAGCGTGTATTATTTTCTACATCTTTGTGGGATGCTGTAGAACTATTATGACAAAAGATCACCACCGTATCTTCACAAGTTTGAATGATGTGGTCTTCTCATTAATAATTATATGATTTTCCTAGATATTTTTAGCACGACTAAGACCATGCATTCATTGAGAAAATGAAGTCTGAGAGCTAAAAGATGAGCCGCTGCTTTACTTTAACTGTCTCTTTCTGCATCCCCGTCTGTAACACTTGCAACAATATTCAAAAGTGAAATATCACATAAAAGTGTTTCATACACTGCCACAAGGTGGGGCTATAGGCGCCATGCTTAAATTGGTCATACACATGTACTACCGTAAATGGAACTTATTTATTTCAGAAAATGAACGACTTTTGTATATATATATTTGTATCACTATTGTTCTCTAATAATTTAAATAGTCTGTGATCATTTTATATTTCCTGAATGAAGACTCAAAATTAAACTGCATCATTATCATTTGTTCTTATAACTTGACATGTAACAAAGACCCTGACTGACGAGCGGAAAGTCCAGACAGGTTTTTCATTCACAAACTTGGTGGCTTGAAGAAAGATAGGCAGTCGAGAGTTTGCAAACAGGAAGTACTTGTTAACAACATCCGGGTGCTCATTGGAAAAATTGGCGGTTGGCGTTGTTGCTTGTAATCCTAATGCTCCTGACTAGATGAACTTACGTTTAACAAATGTGAACTCATACGAAATGTAACGAAACCGATAGTTAAAACAAATATTACTCTGCTTTGTTGGTTCGCGTTTGTTTGAAAAATAGCTTGTTAAATGTATGTGGACAAACTCAAAACAAGTTCTGAAGCTAAGTTGGCTAGCTAACAGTAAACTTTGTAGCTAGCACTTTAAGCTAGCTGGCTATCTGCTTTACGTTAAAGATAGCAAGGGGGCTTTTGATCAGTCGCTGCCGGACACTTCGCCGGATTTACCTCCGAATAACAATGGCGAACCCAATATTATTGCAGAAAAAGAATGGCAAGTATTTGTGGTTTGCTCTTCTCGGGCTCGGATTTCAACCGGACACTGAGATGTCGTCAATCGCCGGCAAAACCAACATTAACGTCAAACACATCAACCTGGGACCGTGAGTGTGCTTTACTGATGATAACATTTGAATGCAATGTAATATACCATAACTAAATGAGCCTCATATACATGTAAGCATTAACGACCCTTTGATGGTACTAGGCTATATTTCATTTGAAGTTACATTGACGCTGTTACTCCTCGCTCTTGATTTTTAGCTTTAGTCTAACTTGGTTCAATGTTATTTTATGGCAAACAGGAATATGTTCGACAAACCAAACAAGGACGCCTTCTACATAGTAACACATTTCCTGTTGTTAAGACTCAACCCATCACGATTCAATGAGGCATTCAGGTAAGGAAAAAAGGGAATGATCAACTATTGACATTCATTGGCAACCGTTCAAATGACAGTCCCTAGCGGCCATTGTGAATATAATGAAGTTTTTGTTTTGGGTTAGGCACTGCTGGCCGGTTTTGAATCACAAAGCAGATGCTGAATTCCGCAAAGTTACTTGTGCCTGGCTACGAGAAATAATGGTAAGAAACCACCAGCTATGAACTCACCATGTGGGTGTTTTTCCATCTATTCTTTCTTCGTGGCTTTATTTCTTGTGGCTTTCCTTTCACTCATGTTTTTCCCCTTAGATGCTTTCCTGAAAGATTTTTGTGCACAGCTTTTGTACACCATAAAAGTGATATAAATCCACATGTAAAGACGGTAACATTGTATTATGATAGACATACTTCTTATCTAGAACAACCATCGGCAATGAACAAATCAGTATTGCAATTTGCTCATGTCCTGTAGAAAATAATTTGGGTAACTATAAATCATTCAGCCTTCGTGTGATTGTTACTGTGAGATGCATACATTGTTAGCAATCTCTCTAGCTTGAGGCTAATGCTGTCTCTCTTTGTTGCATATAATCACACTCTCCCCAAATTTCCTTCCTAAAATATTTGTAATCCTCAAATGCTGCTTCTGCCGTCAAGTATACCACTGAATTTAGTGGTAAGTTTGACCCCTTTTTTTAAAAACTGTGCAGGATGAAACTGCAAATGCAGGATCCAAAGTGGTAGCATCCTTGTTCCTGTCACCTGGAGGCCCCAAGTTTGTCAGCTTGATGCTTCATCTGGCCAATCATGTCATGCTGCAGGAAATGAAGACATTCACCACAGGTCTGTTCACTTAGGAAATCTTTTTTTGATACCATTAGCTTGTGTGAACAATTTGTAGATCAGCATAGCAACATTACATCGTATTTAATTAATTTGCCCCTAAGTAAGCATCACTTCATCTTGAATGTTGTCACCACCAGACGGCAGCTGGGTTCCAGAGGGTGCAGCTATGCCGGCTTCTTCCTTTGACATGGCAGTGAAGCGACTCAATCCGATCCATTCCAGGTTTTTAAAAGCTGCAGTGGACCAGGATCGTTTTCTCCATGAGTACCAGAAACGAGCCCAGTAAGTCCTTCAAGAGCCACCATGGCACCTCTACAGTCCTAGATGATATTTTATATGTACAGATGTAGAAACAGGTTGTTGCAAGCAGCTTTCTCTCACTACAGAACACCTTGGTTTTATACCTGTCGTTGCTATGGCAATGAAATCCAAGTTTTCTGTCTTAAAGTTGGGCATTTCATACAAACATATCAGCTGTTATAAAACATGAAATTTGGATAGATTGCAGATTGCAACCTATAGACAACCACTCCCCGTCACCTTTTTCATTTCAAACATGCAAGAGAACCTACTGTGGTTGCTAATACTAATTTAATTTAGTATTTCCCATAAACTGATGTCAACTACATAATTCCCAGTACCAGGATTTCCTTCTATTTATAGTTTATTTTTGCAGTTTGTAAGACTCGTGCATCTTTGGGCTTCTGTGCTCCACAATCCTCTTCCCAGCAAAGATAGGTCACATCAACAGAGTTACCATGTGACTCTTTGGAAAGCTCAACATATTGCATTTTGTCTATCCAAGGTAACCGTGTTGTCAACAATATTGTGTTTGCTGTGGTCTGCAGCAGATAAAAGAGCAAACATGTCAAAGGTCAAGGGCCAACATGCGTACTGCACTCACTCTAAGTTAAAAGTAACAATATGAGTTCTTGAATGGAATGATTTTCTTATTTATACAGATCATGTAGCTTCTTCTTTTCTGTTCTGGGGTTTCTTTTTGTATGTATTTACTTGGAATATTATCACATATACAAATAATGACCTTTTCATTAGACACATTCATGTTTTAACTGTTTATCAGTGCTCTTGGTGTTGTGTTTCATTGGCTGATTGTTTGAGGCCTTGTCTGTGTGAACTGATTGTATTCATGCCATTGTTAATTTGGGTTCGTTGGTTGCAGCTGGAGTAGTTCACAATCTGAAGCAAACACAGCACAGCTGAAACACATTTCATTAACGATGGCTCAGCTCCATGAAGTGTACCAAGACGCAAGAAGCCAGTGCTGCTATTATCAGCCATTGTTTTTTTGCAAGTGGGTAATTTGATTCTACTACTTTTTTGGTCAATTTGAAAGCTTCGTCGTTTGTTTCCCCCTCTTTTTAAAGGATCCTTGTGAAATCAAAGAAGGAAGCCAGAGAAGAGGGTGCCAAATACGATGAGCTACTCAAGTATGTATGACTTTTATCTTATTGAGTCTTTTGACTTTTGTGTTTTTCGATTCTTAACAAACTTTTTTATTTTCAGGCGTTTCAGCAGTGATTCTACAGAGGAGGAAACATCTACAGCTGAGAAGACACAAAAGGTAAGTCATGTTTCATTTTTAAAACTTAATTCAATTCCAAGACCTGGTTTGGACTCCCCTTGGACTAATAAGACAATGCAGACCTGATAACCGATTTAATACCTGTTTAAATAAGATTTTCAAGAAGTGTGTGTGAACCAAAACGTGTTTTGGAAAGAAGTAGATGTGTTTAATGTTCAAAGAGCTCACCTTCAATATTTGGTTATCTCAAGGTACGCTCCCTGTGGTCCACCGTTGTTGAAATGCTGGCAACCACTAAAGAGGAGCAGCAGGCAGTGGAAAGTGTTTTGAAGGGGGACGTAGACCGACACATACTGGATGGAACGAATAGAGTCCTCAAAATTCCTAGGACGCTGCTGGAGAGAGTTGAACAGCTCCCACACCAGGTGAGGGAAATAAGTTGACTGGTATGGTCACTAGCCATGTAAAGTTTGATACAGACACATGAAGTTCTGGTTCATTTAACTATTGTGTCTGTACTTTCAGTTTTCTTGACATTTCAGTGTTACTTCAGGCTTATTGGGCGTCATTGGTTGAACAACACTTTCAATGCTAATGAAAACTGTGGTCATAGCTGAGCCACGTTGTGATGACAAACCCCTTTTCAATCTAAGCTTTTACTGATTGCGATGGTTCCTGTTTCCCAGTTGAGTTCAGGGAATGTGTACGAGGCCGGCCAGCTGAACCTCCTGTGTGTGTTTGAGCTGACGAACCACGCGCTGCAGCTCTTAAGAGAGGAGCAATCTCGGGTCTCTAACGCCCCAAAGCCCCAGCTCAGTGCAGAGTATCTGCAGGAGAAGTGTCAGCAGATGGCCCGGGTGCTGCAGGAGCTCCACCTCATCAGGTATACACAGACCCACACTCTATTTACAGGAGGCTGCACTCCAACCTTTTCTATCGTGCTGCAACATTACTTGATGTATTGGTAGGAACTAAAATAACCCTAAAATATTTGTGGTTTTGAGACTCTGATAATAACTTATTTTTCTTACAGGCAGAGCATTTCCAAGGAAGGAATTCCTGAGGTTAGGAGTAATATCAAGGAGTTGGAGGCTGCGTGGGACAGGAAGTGGATGGAAACCCTGAAAGACACACCCCTTGTATCTTTTCTGAATGAAGATCCTGTGAGTCGTCCTTTTGATTTTTGATCTGATTCAACCCCAAATCTTCCACATTAATAGTAAAGTCATATATGAACCCAGTCTCAGTAAATCAGTGTTTCTGCAAATCAAAAGGCTTTCCACTGTCGATGCATTGCTAACTTTACGATCCTACTGTTTTTAGGCTCTGGGCTTCCTCTCACCAATGGCTCCACTGTCTTTTGAACCAGCTGCTGATGCCACTTACACAAGTGGCGTCTTCTCCCAGTTCCCTGCGTCACTTCTTGGTGGGCAAAATGATATGTATATGATAACACGCATGATGTGTTTTTAAATAGGATCTATGGCATCAGATTTTTGTCTTATAATGCTGCTTTTGTTTTTCAGAGGAGAAGCCTGCAGAGAGTAAATCACATGAAGGATTACATGTTAGTTCTTCTAACCAGAGCAGGTAATGTTACCCGTCTTTAACAAGCCATTAAGAGAACTGTTTCCTTTCTGTTTAAAGTCTTCTTGTTTGTTATTCTTGTCTTTGAATGGGAGGCAGATACATTGGCAGTGCTAAGCCATGCTCTGTCCGTCGCTAGTCCTCCCTACAGCATAAGAGCTCTCTGATGACCGTGGCGAATTGAGAGAAATCGCCACGGACAGATACGGAGCGGACACCCTCCATGAGTTTTATACACGACAAAGTTACAAATATGTCTTGCCATGTAGGCTTGATTGAATACCTGGAGCATGTCAAACAGATTTCTTACCATTCTAGGAGTCTGACTTTAACGTTACTCTGCACTCATCTGTGAAAACATTGAATGGCGTGAAGGTGTAGGGCAGTGTGCCAACTGGATGCAGGTTTTATCACTGAGTCAGGGCCACATAGCTCGAAGTTATCAGCTACTTTTAGAAGCTCTATGATGCTTTCACTGTCCCTGAGCTGTACTACACTGTGAGGAAAATTTGATATAGGGCAAAACACTTAAATGTTATAAAGAGTGTAAAATGTGTGTGTTTAACACAACTTACTTATTTTCTGGAATCAGCTCTTACCCTACGGCAGCTGAAAGGATGGAAAGTCCTGTTGTCACCCCTGTAGCATCATCTCAAGCGAACACCTCTCTTGACTGGCTGTTTGACACACCTCCAGCTCCTCCTGTCGTAGCTCCATCAGTACCACCGCCTCAGGTTAGTATTGAACTTCAGAATTGTGTTTAAAATCAACTGCTGTCACGTGCATTTGCCCCAACCTTTTGAGTGTTTGTGCGTAAATTCCTACAAAGCCATATTAACAAAGGTGTTCTTGGTTTAGGCCAGTGTGAGGAAAACGGCCCATGTTCAACTGAAGACTCCTTCCACAAGACACAAGGCTCAAATACTCAATATGGAGTGTGATAACCTTGCTGACCAGGTAAAGCACTGACTATTATGAACGCTAACCTTTCATAGCCGCTCAAAGATTGCCAGTTAAGGGCAGGATATTTTAACCCTTGTTACGCTGCATCTGCATTGTGTAACGCACCGACCGCATGGTGGGGCGAAATTGATCCACCATGAGAGATAAAAACAGATATAACAGGGGTGAGACGGTGGCAATGTGTAATGTCAGAGCCAGCAGGACGGATTAGTGTTCTGTTTATGTGGAGCTCGCCCTGTGTGATCACGAGCTGCGCTACTCAAGCTTTCCAAGTGCTGTAAGGCAATTGGAAATCACACACCAGGACATCAATATTACACTGTTTTGGATGCTATGTATAGCGCAGAGCTTCATTCGGGCCCTGTTGTGGAAAAGCAATCTATTTTTAACTTTATAAAAAATAGTAAAGACAACTAGCTAATGCTACAATTCTATATTTTCTTTTTAAATTGATAACACTGTGTGTGTCAGTTTGCAGATGCTGTGACTACAACCAGTCCCATAGACGGCAGGGTCAAAGGGCTGGACTTGGAGAGCCTTCTGAGCACTCTTCATAGAGATCCCTTTTCCACGAAAAAGCAGCTGCACCGAACACCCGAGAGCCTAAGTAAGTTATGTTCTGTTGCACCAGCTCTCAGCCTTAATCTTAGGTGAGTTCTATTCACGTGTAAGAAGGGGTAAGATTACGTTGAGCAGCATCAGGGTTAGATTAAGTGTTGAATCTTGGCTCAGGAAATCCATTCTGATTTCTATCATTGTTAGAAATCTGAATTCCCGTTGTCTCTCTCAGCTTCTAAAGTCATTTTATTTTTCTTTAGTTATGGACGTGAAGAACTCCTGGCGTAAGGCACTTCAGGAAGACAAAGCTGAGAAAATGGGACATTCAGCAACATTTGAAGACAGTGTGATTGGGCGACTCACCCCGCTTGATGAGCCTCGCAATGTGTTGCTGAGCCCAGATTGTTCCTCCAGGAGTTTCACTTGCAATATCAAACCGATATCAACAAGCCACAGCAGCCCCCCTGTCAGCCAGCAGGAGGTGAAAACCACTCTGCTGTGGGACACCTTCAACACAGAGGCCCTCGACAGCCCGAGCGGCACAGGCAGCAGTGCGGTCCAGTTCAGCCTCGAGCACGAAACTCTCCCCGAAATGCCGAGCTGTGACAGTCTGCTGAGCCTCGACGATGAAGCATTAGACATGAAGAGTGAGGATGAAGATGATTTCCTAATCCCTTCCCTTAAGAGTCGGGAGAAGCGGTCGCCACTTGCCACACTCCACCTGAGTCAGCAGGCGTGTGCCGATGGTTCCTTAATGGAAAGCAGGAAGAGAACTCCTGAGTGTCTTCTAACGGGTCAAATGGTCCCAAGTTTGGACAAAGACTGGCTTATGGAGCCCGCTAAGTCAAATGAAGCCACAGACAAGGTTTTCTCACTGGACCTAGACACACTGGAGACACCGTCGCCACCCAAAAAGCCGGAGTACGGTCTCCCAAAACTCATCACATTCTCCCCAATATGAAGTGTTAAATACATTCCAGATAGAACCCCCTTTTCCAGCCTTGAATGTCTTAAACTGATATCTGATTTTTCTTTTTTACAACTTTGCACATCGAAGTGAAATAACCTGCTTCTGTCACAAGTAAATATGTTTAATTTTAAAAAGTAGACATGGACTGATGAATAAAATTGTAAAAAGGGTCATTTTATTTTTTACTTTTGTACATATTTTCAATTTCTAGCTTCATAATGTTTCCTGTGTAAAAGTGCATAAAAGGATCTCTAGCATCAAGTCTTCCATTTAACATGCTGGTCCACTTCATCAAAGCCTGTCTGCATCTTCCCCCTCCCATTTACATTGCACTTTTATCGTGGTTGAACCTGTGTGAGGAAAAAAAACAGGTCAGTTGTGTTGAGTAGAATTTGTAATACTTTGGAATAAACATTTTAAAATAAAAATGTAATGCAAACATTCAGGGTTCCTTGATAGATTTTTGTTTTCTTGGAATTTAGTTTCTACACAAACCCTCAGTATTGCAGTGTTCATAAATCAATATTGAAAATAGGTTAAAAAATGTTCCTTATATTGGCGTTTTAATCACAAGCAAACGTCCAACTTAACTTGTTGCATCATCACTGAAGAATTAGGTAAATATACAAATCAAAAGGTTTTCTCACGCACCTGTTGCTTTTCCGATGTAATTCCTCTCCGCTGTAGATAGGGGGTGTCAGACATTGTGCAAAACAGCGAAACAAGTGTGTCAAGGTGGAATAAAAAATTGTGGAGAACCTAAGGCCAATCCCTTTCACAATAAAATGCGAAAACCGCAATTGGGCCTCTGAAAAAAGAAGGTATAAAATGTTTTACCATCCAAAATAGATGCATGAAACCTTTCCATTCATTTCAGCACTGTCTTGTATTTGCATAAGCCATAACCAACGAGCTTAAACTTGGAAAAAAGCACGTGAATTTAAAACAACTTTATTATTATGCATAAAAAATACATAGCACACTGACAGTCCGTTGTCAGTACGGTGGTTGTTAGGAGCCATACAAAGCTCCTTGTGAGCAAAAAAATAATGTAAAAGTTATTTGGATATAATAATTGCTTTATTCTTGGAAAAATAGGCGTGTTATTTAAAATGAACATGCAATAAATTATGCCATACCTGATACTGTACACTGTTTGTAAATGTGAAATATTACATAGGCCTACACTAAACACTCATTTTCATCATTTCTGCGTTTTAAGGTATGGCATTTCTGATAATACTACCTTTAATTATTACAACGTTTTTAAAGTTACTTGTCGGCACACTAACCATTTGATAAGCTGGTCTTTTATAAAGAAAAAGTGATTGATCTTTTCTGAATACTGCGACTCTAGTCATTAATTTAACATTAAGATTAAATGAGAGTCTCTGGATGAAAGGAGGACATGCCCAGAAGCAAGTCAGGTAAACAGTTCCTTATCTTGGGGATAGTTAAGAGTGTGCAAAATAACACAATAACGTGTTTTATTTATGAATGGCCAAACTCTTTTCATATGTTAAAAAAGTTAGAGTTAATAGACTATTTTAAAACGGCGCCTACAGTTTTACTTTGAAAAGGCCATCCGGAAGTTGCTAGTTTTTTTTGCTAGTGCGCTTGACAGCGCGCCCCGAGGCCAGCCTTTGTCAGATACAGCAGGGGACGTAGCCTCTCCTCTTCTCTGGGCGGTTCCAGTCTGAAAGAGACGTTTACGGAGAAAGCTCACCAACAAAACTATCAGCGCAGACACAAACATGGCGCCTGCCTCCGCCAACAACTTCAGATGAAAGTGTGGCGAAGAAGTGGAGCAAAAGTTTCAAAGGAGTATTACGAAGTGCCTTTTTCTCGCGTGTCTTCCGGGTCTAACCTGTCTCGGTTATCACAAATAGAAATACGGATCACATCAAGCGGGTAAAAACAGCAAGTTGCCTTCATGTCAACATTGTCTCGGGCTGCAGTGTAAACAGCTGGTAAGTGGAGCATATGTTTTTTTGAATATAAAGATATCTGAGACTAAGCAGAGTTACTTGCTTGAACTAGAAACAGTATTGTAACTATTTAAGATGTCTTTATCTGTGCTCAAGTAAGCTCCTCCGCTGAAAATGCATTTTCCTGGTGTTAAGCTGCTGCGCTGTGTTTCCACACTTTTCACCGTGTGTGTTATTCAACCGCGCAAAGAGAGACAGGCAGCCACGTATCACTGCACTGGCTGATCACTGGAGGACATTTCTTTTGTTTTTATCCGCGGTGATGTGTATTTCCTGCACGAAAGCTGACCTAGTTATGAGTCGGATGCAACAGTTGGGAATACAACACCTCCTCCCTTTCCTCCTCCTCTGCTTGTGAGCTCCTGGCCCTCCTTGACGCCAGATAATCAGACTCTGCTCTCCTGGAGCCTGCCTAACCTTGCAGGTGTCTGCTCCAGCACACACACACACACACACACACACACACACACACACACACACACACACACACACACACACACACACACACACACACACACACACACACACAGTTTCCTGCATAAAATCAAACAGATATTTAAAATTCAAGACTTCAGCAAGGGAATTTTGCACACTCGAAACTATCCCCAAGATAAGGAACTGTTAACCTGACTTGCTTCTGGGCATGTGGCCTCCTTTCACCCAGAGGCTCTCTCTCTCTCTCTCTCTCTCTCTCTCTGAATATGCCATCTCTGCATTTGTATGACCCTAACCCTTAGGACAAAGAGTTGTGTAACATACCTCTGCTGTTTTGTTTTATGGCCCTGTGTTGAGGGAGCACCAATGCCTTTTAAATTAGATGCCAAGGTGCTCCCATATCTACACCTCAGCACTTGACTGTTTGCCAGCCAGCAGCAAGTATACCCCTCCAGGGCAGCAGAGTACTCTGCTTCCCATCAGCGTTTTGGTGAATCATGGCATGCATGTGATGTTCCTGTTATGGCAGCTGTGGCACAAGTCCCAGCAGATCCAAGGATGGCACTTCCTCTTCTACTGTACTCATTACAGTTTCATTGAGGCGTTATACCCACTGAGACCAGAGAAAGAATGTCAGGCTATAACAGAACAATCACGACTTGTAGAGGGAGTAAATGGTTGGAATAACTTTTGCAGAGTTGCAGGAATGAACCACTGACATGTGGAAACAGAGAAGAAAAATCTCTTTCTTGACCTTGGCTTGGCCTGACAGCGGCTGGAAAAGGGGAGTGGAGCGAATGTTGCCTCTTGCTAACTGCTTCTGGCGGGCAGGTATAAAGTAGGTCATTGCTGCACTGTGGCTTGGTTACATTGAACTTGCACTTTGTCACTAGGGCTGGTCATCCAAAGGCTCTGTCAGGTGACTAAGGAAAGGAAAAAGTTTGCAGGGACGGGCTGTGGAAGGACTCAGTTGTTGCCTCGGCAAAGTCAAATTCAACTCTGATGGGTGTGAGGTCTAACTTAGTAATATGTGTGTGTGTGTGTTTTCTTACCTTTACACTAGTCGGTTAGTCTGAATTTGAATTTCTGTTTAACCGACTTGGAAATTAGTCATCTAGGAACATCCCTCCTCCATCCTGATAAAATGGAATTGCAATGAATTGGGCAGCTCTTATTCAACTCCTCCTTTCAGAAGTTAAAGTTCACTGCACACATGTAACCTTTCTTCAGAAAATGGAGTCTATTTTACTGAGTAATATTCATGAACTGTTTATTTAAGTGACTTAGGTGAAAATGTCTTCCTCCATAGAGAGGTCAGGATTCATTGTCATGAACATACAGCATCCCTTTGGCAGGGTAGGGAGTTATTGTCTAGCTCAAGGCAATTTTTCTTTGCGCCATTGTTACGATTATTATTATTGTTGAGGCCAAACTTACCTGAAACAATTTGCATTGTTAATCTCCTGTTTGCATGACTGAGAACATATTAACTTAAGGACGTCAATTTCAGCCAAAAAGTTACGAAGAATCTTGTAAACCAGCCAGAAACCCTCTCAGATAACCTATTTCCTCTCTCTGACCTTTGTACTTTGGTTCATTTTAGATGTCTTTTTTTTTCCCAGTAGGCCTAAGTCCACGCTGGTTTAGTCCCAGCTGGGCAGTAAGGGCAATGAGTTTGCCCTCGCTCCCTTCTCCTTGGAGTGGAAAGAATGCTCTCTGTCTGCGGGGCTGTCACGCTCCAGGAGGGAGGCAGTCTTGTGACGTTTCTGCTGAGCCTAGCCTCGCTGCCCTGAGCTGCCTCTCATCGTCAAACCAACCCAGGGTGGTTTAAGTCGCAGGAGGTCACATTTTGTGGGAAACCTTTAACTGTCTTTGCCCTACTTTCTTGTCAGATTGTGGGAAGCATGACCTACCTGTTGCTGCGGGCTGTGCAGGAAACGGTTGTTTTTGACACAGTTCAGCAAACACTCAAAGTGTGTCACTCTCTCTTGTGAGCACACCTGCCTCTTAAATCACATGCTCAGGTCTTTGTAAAGTGTAACTATGGACCCACAGAGAGCCAGGAAGGAAAAGCGGAAATTTTTCGCTTCAATCATTAGGACCTGTGCCACCTCTCCATGTATCCATGTATTGGATAACTGCTTCCTGATTGATCAACAATTGAAAACACAACACAAAGATAAAATCCCTGGGGATCATTCTGGACCCTATTTAAACTTAAAACAACGTATTGATAACCAATGAGCTACCCTCACATTGAACCACTTTGTAGCTAACATTACCTTCTACTGTAGAAGATAATAATAACAATACAAACTTTATTTGTATCAGCACTTTTATAAACAAGGTTTTACAGAGAGACTAAAAGTACGAGAGCGCAAATAACAAACAAAAAAACACAACAACGCAACCTACGGAAGAGACAGCCAACCAAGAACAACAAAACCCCAACAGTAAAAGAACCATAACAAAAACCCGACCAACATCAACTTAATAACTCATAGCAGATACCTAAATGAATTCTTTAATATCACCAGAATGTGTTTTAGCCTTGAAGCGCTGGAAAATGGTTGTATGCTAACGTTAGCTGTTGTTAATCGGTAGCTACAGGGTTGTCAAAAATCTTGTGTGATCTTGAAACATGACATACTGTTCTTCTCTTCAGTTGTTCATAAAGTTGGTACGTAGTGAAATGATTACTATTTGTCAGATTCCCAATGTTTGCATCTTTAAAACCATGATTACGACATCCGTTTGATGCCAGCTTTAAGCCTCCCAACCTGTGTGATTGACTGGTTTGGCATTAGGTCTGGCATTCAGTGATAGTGAAGTATTTTCACTGAAAACACAAGTGTTCATTGAATACGCTTCATTTGTTTCAGCTGTAGTTTGACACATTCATGGCTGTTTAGTTAAGCAGAACAGCAACAACAAGTCTGATGTAGCTCCTCCACCAAGTTTAGCTGTTGGTTTCCTCACAACACATTGTGAAGATTAATTAGCACGGGGAGGTATTTACAGACCACATTTAACAGCCAACTAGTTTGCAGCATATGAATTCAATCAAACGGCAACAGAGCTGACTTTAATGGGAGCTCATCTCCACCTCAATCCCGCGCTCCAACCAAGAGTCTAAGAGTAAGCACACTTTTCTAGGTGCCTTGTAAAACAGGGGTTTCGTCACCTCATTGGCACCTTCCACTCAGTCTGGCCTTCCCCGCCGACAGCAAGCTGTGATGACAGGTGGCAGGGACGGCCACTTTGCTCTTCAGATCCTCCAAAGCCCACAGTTACAGAGTGGCACTTGAGGTAGACACACTGGGGCTGCAGAAACTAACCCAAACACTGTCACAGTTTAAATAAAACAACTTTTCCTTGATGGTTTTGTTGTGCAAGTTTACCTGACTGATTTAAAATGCACTTTAGAAGCCCTGCTGCATGAAAAAGAGTTATTAGTATTTGCACAGTAAGTCACATATATCTGAAAAAGAGAGGTTTGTGTGTAGGATTAGCCTGTTCTATTTATAACCATGGGTCAGCTGGCTTTCTAGTAGTATTCCTGCATCTGTACACACTCGCGTCATTGCTTTTTATTCTCATCTGTAGTGACCAAGTTACTATACTTGACGTTTGTGTGTGTCACTCTCAGCTGCTGTTTCACACAAGCTGTGAGTGGACGTGCATGGCAGAGCTCCTGCTGAAATAATATAGCACTGTCTGTTGTCACACAAACAGCTACACTTGTGCATGCGCGCACACGCAGGCAGGCTCTTTCACCCCTGGGGAACGAGCCTCCAGGCTCTTTTGTGTGAACGGGATGAGATCATTGTGGGGCAGAACGTGGGGGGATGGAGGAAGGGGTTTCACTCGGTGTGCTTTAATAGTAAAAATCTCTTCCTTGTCTCTTTCTCTTTCGGTCTCTATTACTTTTTGAATGTGGAACAAAATCAAACAAACATCATTTGGTATTAAGGCATGCAAGACGTAGGACCTCCTTTAACCCTTCATTTATTAATGACAGCTGGATTTCACCTCCTCCCTTAGGGGTTGTTGGGCTGCAACCTTTTGGCACATTTGCAAGCAAGTTCAGACCAATGCCCCCATCAAGGAAGAAGATTTTCCAGTCCACTGAATTTAGGGGCCTCGAGGAATGACCCACCCAGGATTTTGGAACAAAAAGTGACTACAAATTGAATTTAGATCTCCAGTTAAGTCCTGTTCTCTGAAAAAGTAACATGTTTATAGCTTAAATCCAACTATCTTCTATTTGCACATTTTCCTGAGGTAATAAGCGGGACTTTCGTAGATTTCTCAGTTGATCCGCCTACAAGGAAATGTTAATAAAACCCTCAGAAAGAATAGGCTCTACTGGATGTAATAATTGATTACTTATTGCTGTTTTTTAGTACAAATTCAAAAGATTTGTTCTCTGAAAAATCCACATCAGTGTCCCTCGCTGCCTCAGCTTTAAAGATCGCAAAAAGCTATTGTTGTCACTTCTAATCCACTTGTTAAGACAGACATCTGAAAAGTAAATGTCTGCTTGACTGGATCCAAAGTCCTGCTGCTTTCAGCTTCTTAAACTTGAGTCTAATCAGGATGCAGGACTCGAGATCACTTCACATGCCTGTGTGTTACACCTCAGACAGCAGCCATGGACTATTAGGAAGTGGGATTATGCTTTTAACCACCTGAAGTCATTTGTGAAGAGCATTAGCAAGTTGGAGTGTCTGGATGGAAAAACCTGCTTTGAATCGTGGCCTCAACTTTAGTTGCATTTACTGATGAACAGTTGTCTGTTTTTGTTTTACTTTCGCTCCCTTTATTGACAGGCGTATGGCGTTGTCACCTTGTCATAACATATGCTGTTATTTTCAGATAGTGCTTTCACACTTGCAGAAAACTCCTGAAAAGCTCCTGATGTTCGCCGGAGGGAAATATGAGAGGGAGGAATTTTCTAGATATTTTCAAGAGTGCATATGTGAAAACAGCTCTAGTCATATATGCTGTTATTTTCAGAGTGAGTTGGACATGCTGTCCGTGCTGGTCACCAACATGGTCCGCAATAGTGAAAGGAGCTCTTCAAAACTTCCAACGAAAAATGCTGATTTATAATACCAGGAAGAGGATTCAGAATGATTACAATGTCCTTTTTGTTTTCTGTTTGAGTGATTTACAGTTTTAAGAAGCATCATTTGGGTTCAGAAGATTCAGTTTGAGTCAGAAATGGGTAATGTGAGGAAACATCACTCAATGACAGAGTCTGGATTTGTTTGGACAGCAAATTCAATCCAGCATAAATTAAGTTATGTTACATTTGTGTAAGAATAATAATTAAAAATAACAGTATCCCCATTTAAAAACCTTGCTCATTATTTGCAAAAAGAAGTCCAATTGCCTACATAGTAAGGGCTGCTACTTTAAAAGTTATTAACAGTCATACATGCAGTGTGACCTCTTTATTTTTTTTTGTTCAACATCTCAAAACCTCAAAATATTCCATCACCTACAATTTATGACCAATAAAAGCATTCAAATGTATTTGACCTGCTTACTTTTCGTACTAATCAGTTACCAACATAGCTCAAGCATACCATAATATAATCATCAAGTCTCTAAAAGCTCAGAAAAGAAAAGTCTGATCTTATTTATCATCAAGCTGGCCAATAAATAGTTACGTGAATAACCAATCTACTGTTTGTAAGCTACATTAAGACTGAAAGTGTCGAATAGACAGTGTCCACATCAAGGCCAAAGCTGTAAGCGTTCATAGCTACGAGGAAGTCAAGAGCTAGTTTCAGGGTAACCGGTCAGTTTACGTGTCCTCTGCAGCCACCGAGTATTTTGGTCATGACTCGTAGTGACCCTAGTCCCCGAGTGCAGCCCAGACAAAGAGCACGACACTCGATCACCGGGGCTCCGGAGTAACAGAGGAACAGGTTTTTTTTACATGGGGAGGGAGGTGCAGAGCACAACCTTCAGAGACCGGAGCTCAGGTTTCAACACTCGACTTTAATACAGTTGAAATTCAATGGACCGGTTTTGCCTGCCAGTTTGACTCAGTCATTTTTTTGAGCCTAGAAGCTGCACTATTTTTGCCCTGAGGTTTTAAAAGTCCCTACATATTTCTTTCCTACTTTGCATGCTGTCACAAGTGCAGAACAAGAAAGACAGAAAATCCTAAATGGACTCTTTCCGCCTGTTTACAAAAGCTAAAGCTTTTAGCCTAATCAACTGTCGACACCAGCGCCGTTTATGGCCGCGTTCATGTTTTATTTGCTCTCCAGACATGAAACTAGACAATAAAAAGCTGTTTCTTCCATTTCACTTCTAACACTCAGACAGTGGATTTTATTTGGACGAGGCTGACGGCAGACTAAAGCGAGCGGGTCAGCTACACTTAATGTACCCTTGAAAGACTCGGAGATCAATTTCCTTTAGCGAGGGTAACACTAGTCGCAGCTCAGGGTCGCCCTGCTTGGCATTGTGTGGGCGGGGTTGCCATGGCAGCAGCGATGTTTGTCTATCATAGGGTGTCACAAAGAGATATGTGTATGGTTGTGTTGGGGAACTGATACAAACGGCGTCCACACTTCAAATATCTGTGTATTCAGCCTTGCAGGGAAATATCATGACTCAATACAGTAGTATCAGTGTTTGGTGTTGGTTTGCTTCCTGAATATTGCAGCCAGGTATCAGAATTAACAGAAGCCTAAAGTATATGTTTTTAGTGCAAGCAGGTGGTTTTAAGTGACAGTTCTCTTATTATTGTACAAAAGCCAGAAAGCATATCTAATCAAGGTGAGATATAAAACCTTTACTGTCACATATCCAAAGCAAGCTTTGCATTATTATTGCCATACGTCTCATATTTTGATTAGAACAGGAAATCATATGACCTCACTGACGTACGGCGTCTTTAAAGTGTTGATCCCTAAAGTATCATTACTCTCCCTTCTGAGGCAAACTATCCTGCAAAGCTGTTTTCACATGTAACCAAACCCTTCATGTGAAGAAGGCTTCTGCACAATCAGACCATATGTGTTAAGCTTTTTTTTTTAAGCATGATCATTTGCATCATGAAAAAGTGTATTCCGTAAAGGGAAGTCGCCATCATATTTTGATGAGTAGATGTTGTGTTTGATGTCCCCTGTGATGTCTGATTGATTTACTGACATAGTGAACATTCAGATTGCATTCAAAGCCAAATCAGGACTCATCAGGTTGCCTGGGTAGTGTTTGTTTTTCTTCTTTTATGGCACTTTTTGTGCTGATCTGTGCCCATGCTGTCAGGAAACTGTGACTCACAGCCTTCACGTTTTAGCACCACAGTAACTATTTCAGAGCAGGTTTTTTAAAGTTTAATATACACATTTTATTCAGTAAATGTTTTATTTTCTGTATGTTATAGCTGTACATTAAGCACTTGGAGTTACTCCACTTTAGATGTACGCTTTAAAAAGAAATATAAATTAAAAAAATCCATAAATTCATCTGTTTGCCCATATTTCCTGTCTGTGAAATGTCACTTCCTTTCCCTCAGGCAGTCTCTGACTCTATAACTTGTGTGAACTTGGCTAATTCCTCCTAGTCTTTTAAAGCAGCTATAATTAATATTTTGATATTAACAATGGATGAAATAACTGTGTGTAATGTGAAAGGGATTATACCGAGTATTATCAGATGACTTAGCTTTCCCCCTTAGCTACACAAAGCTTCATAGCCTTTTTTTTCAGTTCATTGTTTTGTTATTCTCTATCAGTTCAGTCTGAGAGTGTTTCCCCCCCCCCCCCCCCCCGCTGTTAGCAGGTAGATTTTTTTCTATAACTATTCTGTATGTCCAGTAACAAATAGATGATAATTAGCATGTGAAGTCAGATGCTTTTTCCTCTGGAGTTGAAAGAGACCGAAGACTGAGACTGAGAGATAGAGGAGTAAAAATATTGTTACTATGTCTGTCAAGAGGGAAGAAAAATGTCTCCAAATGGATGCTAATGTCCTAACATGTCTGCTAAATGTGTAAACAAGCGGCTGTTTGCTCAATTAATCCAGTTCAGTTAGCTTTACTTGTTAGCTTTTATGCCACTGGTTACGCATGTTTAAGGGCCATAGCCATGTCATGTGTGTGAGGTCGTTTCAGGTCATCATTTTGAGGTAAAGGAGAAATGCTGAACACACGTCTGGAGACTATCCCTGTCAGGCGGGAGAGGGGGTGGGGGGTGTCCTGAGGTAAGACGTGACGTCTAAAAAACAACGTGGATGTAGCGGACGAAGCAAGTCAGCTACACAACACTATAATGAGAATATTTGACTTCATATAAATGCTACGTGTAGTCCAACGGAATCACACTATCAACAAATGAGCGGAGAACATACTGGAGAATAAAAACATTATGCAGCCGTTTAATTACGTGCACGGATATCGTAGTGGTCGCATGCATACACTCTATGAACCGTGCAGCAGTAACAGTATAGAAGCGTAACTCCCCCTCCTATTAGCTCGAGGTGAATTCTCTGGATAAAATCCTGCAGCGTTCTCACATCAGCCCACTCGGACTTGCTGGGGAAAAAATACTAGGGGTCTGGCAGGAGAAACTCCGGGTGAAGTCCGAGCGAAAAATTCGGCTGTTTGCGTTCAGAGTTTTTCAGGAGATTTCTGCAAATGTGAAAGCACTTATAGTGTCAGTTGCCTCTTCTGCCAGTGTCACGTCCGGCATCCTGAGTACTGCCTCTCTTTTGTCCGACTGATGGCCTTCTGTTGTGAAGCTAAAGTTTCTAGAAATTGTCAGGAGTGCATATGTGAAAACGGCTTTACTTAAACACAGATTTGAGCTCTGGTTGTGAATTTTTGGCTTGTCTATTTGGGCTAATGTGGAGTTGGACATAACCCCTGCATGGATGTCTGTTTTTAACTACTGATTTAAATTCTATTCCGATTTTGCTATGCTTTTTCAATGAAATTGATATTTGGCAAAAAACTAAATACAGATGTTAACTCTTACTCTTCACAGAGAGATGATCCAGTCACTGGTTCAACCATCAGACTACATCACTGATCAGCCATTGGCGAGAACACTTTTAATAATGTGGTTTGTTTTGCAAATATAGTCTTAAACTTTATTTTGCTCTTGAAAAGGGGTTTCACCACTGACATGTTACCATGGATACAGACAGAGCAATATGTCCTCACGGTGCTTTATGACTCTTTATTGCTGTTGTACATGCTCATAAAGAAAGAGCTCATTTCTAAAGGACTGGGACAGAGATTAGTCATTGTGTTGTGAAAAGCCACATCTGGTATAATTTGGGCTTTTAAGGAAGGACATAAGTTACAGTGACATTCATAAAGAAAGAATTCATGTCCTACTTTGGAAGGAACATTAAGCAGAGGAGATTCATAACGCTGGTGTCCTTTAAAGAAGTAAAGTATATTCACACAAAACAAATAGAGATGTGAGAGATCAAGTGCAAACCTATCCTATCTCTTTCATCCTGTGTTACTGGAACAGCTGACCCTCTTAAGAGAAGTAGGAAGGACCTGCTAATCCCTCCTTTTTCCATTGATGCACCCTTTATTGCCTTGTTTTGTTTGTGGAAACTCAAAGACATTTTAGTCTGTGCTTGGATAATATGACATATAGCTGTATTGTTTTCACTGCCAGAGGCTTGTTTTGATTAAGTGATGATCTCTACCTCTTGGTTTGAGTGCTTTCCCGACATTGTTTTAAAGAGGAATGAAAAAATGGGGCCATATTCTGGGCAGAAGTCCAGCTACGTACTTCAAAGGCACCTGTGAAGAGTATAGGGCTGGCAGTATGCTTGAAATGAATCCATTTTGGCTTGTTCACATGGGCAAAATACTAATTTTATTCCTAAAAGCAGGGCTAGGTTTCTAGTCGAACGGGTTATGGGTGACTATGCCAGTGTTGTCCGAGATTGGGTCATATTCAGATCTATTAATAAAGGTTATATCTGCCTTGTCTTGCATCATGGCATCATCTTTCCTACCTTTGGTTGCCAACTTGATTGGTAAGTAATGTATTGAAGTCCAGAGCTGAAATGAAAAACTACAATGCACAGTATGTATCTGCGTCATGAAGTCCAGAGCTGTCTGTAGCCTTACAAAGAGGCTTTTTTTCCCATCCTGCGACAGCTGACTCACCACTGGAAAAATTGAACTTCCTGTGTTAGTCGGAACAGCTCTTTGAACGACAATGTGGATATGTGCTTGAAGGTTCTCTTTCTTCTTAGACGACCAAATGACTCTGTTGTTTTTAGCAAGGCTTATAAATTCCTTTCTTCGGTACAGTAACAATATTTTTGAACAGTGATGTATAGAATGATAAGAAACAGTTTTCATATAAACTATATTGTCTTTATTACATTCATAAAAAGTACCCTTAAAGGTCACATATTATCCTAATTTTCAACCAGTTTAAATTAGTCTCAGAGCGCCCCAAAACATGTCTGTGAAGTTGCTTGTTATAAATCCACTGTGATCCTGTATTTGATCATACCTATAAATGCCTCTATTTCAGCCCTGCTCAGAACAGGCTGTTTCTGTGTCTGTAGCTTTAAATGCAAATGAGCTGTGTCTGACCACTGCCCTCTCTGAAAGGTCTTGGGTGGCTTTCTCCATGCCCAATTGTTTATGGTGAGAAGGCAGACTTAGAGGGCAGAACAGGCACCTAGCTGTGGTAGTGTCACCCACCTGGGTGAGGGGTTACTGCCCTTTGTGATGTCACAAAGGGAAAATCTCCAAACCGCCTGTTTGAGCACACATTTTCTGAAAAGTGGAGCAGGTGAAAGACAGCAAAGATGTATTTCTGGGTTTTTTTTAAAGAACAAGCTAGAGACACATATTAGTGTTAGAAAACCATGTTAAAGTGCATTTTTCATAGTATGTGACCTTTAATTTGTTACTATCTGATAAAAGCTGGGCTCTTCCTGATAATGGATAAGAGCTCAATATCAAAATCCCAGAGCATTTTCAAACAGTAAACTTTGAAAATACAAACTTGTATAAATGCACATGTGCTGTCCTTTGCCAAGTGGTATTAGCTATACTGTTGTTACATAATGTGCAAGTTATCAGAGTGTCTTTGCTGTATTAAAACATCCCCAAGTTGTATTATGTTAATGACTACTAAGTTTAAAAAAACAGAACCTCAACTTTTTTTTATAACTTCCTTCATATTTTTTGCTTCTCAGGTCCAGTTTTTTATGATCATATATCAAGTTTTTAAAAGACTTTGGTGACTGTTTGATTTACGCTCTCAGTGGCATTTCTTAACATTCCTCCAGGCCCTTGCTGCTCTCCCATGGCTCTCTGTAGCTGCCTGTGCCTTAACTCTCTTCACATAGTCGGAGTAGTGCGGTGATATACAATGACAAGAGTGTTTGTGCATGTCAACAAATTTAGGCCCTTACGTTTCCCCAGTCTGTGGTGTTCCTCTCTTAAAGGATCCTTTTACTGCCTCGGCCACAGTATTACTTAGCATTCTGTTACACGCTTGCATGTGTAATGCATCTCACTGTCCTGAGGTAATATGTAAGAGCTTTCACTAATACACAGTGTTCTTCCTGGCTAACGCCTGAAGACTGTGTTGAAAGCGTTTAGAATAGACTGTTCTTTAAACCATGTTGGTCTTCTACAAATGTGGTAGGCCAGTACAAGAGTGTGTCGTCAGCGAAACATGAAATCCTCTCCAATCTACAGTATAAAACGCATTTATCTTCTTTCTCCCAGGTTCGCCCAGCCATGATTGAGGACAAGGGTCACCGAGTGACCGACTACTTTGTGGTAGCTGGGTTGACGGACAAGTCCAAGCCCCTGGAGCAGGACCTGTCAGAGACCAAGTCTGGTGGGCCCAAAGCACCCATCACCGACCTGGCTGTCATTAACAGGTCGGCAGGAGAAACGGTGCCAGAGGGTTTTACATGCATCGACAGCACCTACAGCGGCCAGCCTGCAAACCTTAATCATGGCAGTCTTAAGAGCCCCGAGCTGTTTCTGTGCTACAAGAGGAGTCGGGGGAAGTCTCCTCTCATTGATATCGGGTGAGTCAGCAGTTTGTAATCTGAAATGTTTGTAGGCCTGCAGCATCAAGGGACTCATTGCTGTTTGAATTACATGAAAACCAAATTCCTTACAATGGGGATTACACAAACTTAACATTGGAGACAGCTTGATCTTAATCTTTAGTTTATACATTGAGAATGTTATAGCCGGTCACTTAACTAAAACTGTGTCGTGCTTTAATTCAGTCAATGAACCCCTAAATATTGTTTCTGCTGTTCTCTTCATCATGCTGTAGATTCAGAAGCTCAGTTTGTTTTTCTGATAGAAGAAACTTTGAGTGCAAAAAAAAAAAGGTTAACCACAACCACAGCATTCAAAGAAACAACAAAAGATCCCCAAACTGTACCGCAGCAGGGTTAACTGCTAGCTAGCACGTCAACAGAATTTCACATGCAATCATTTTCAATTGTTTAATATGAAATGACGAAATTTGAACTTAGAGGTGAAAGGAAGTAGGTATGTTCCTGCTTCATTCACTCACATCTGTTGCGTCACGGAGTTCCTCCCTCGGCCGCACCTCTTGGCTTCTCTCCACGGATCCAATTTCCCCGCTTCCTTCTATTATCGTACAAGAGCTGATTCATTTAATGATGTCCTGTTAGCCTTAAGCTGCCGCTGCTTCTGAAGCCATGAGCCAAAATGTTATCTATGTTATATGGAGTTAACTCCCTGATAAATAATACAGATGCATGGAAGCACTATTGCTTTACGAAGGACAATGACGCAACTGCCCGAGGCATTTCCATCCTCCACACCTGAGTCTTTTTCTCAAACCTCATTGTGTCCCCCTCTAACAAACTGGAGTTTCCAGTTACAAAAGACAACAATCTGCTCACCCTTAGTCCAGTCTTTGTAAGATCTAATTAAAACTTGTGTGCTGTAAAAACATCGCAACGCATTGGCCGCATTCCACTTGTTTAGTGATGAATTTGGCTCATTTCATGTGTTATTAATGTGATTTCCTTCTGCTAAATGTAGCTCTAAGCTGCAGAAGCTTGCGTGTTCAAACCCCTCATGAAAACCTGCAGACGTCAGGGCACTAAGCATAAACAGAAGATCATATGTCAAGTCATGTTTCCTGTAAGAGATTGAGCAATCCTGCTTAGCATGTTAGCAGACATGTGGGTAGGAGGAGAGCACTAAGCTTGCATCCAAGGATTCACGGTCTTTGTTATACTGCTTTATAATCTGCATTTTTTTTATTGGATAAAGCACAGAATAATTAATGCAATCGATAAGACTGATTCCACAAGCTTTTTTCTTTGTTGCTGCAAAAGGAGATAATATTCCTTCCTGATGATTCTTTTTCGTTTTAGCTACGGCAAACAATGTCAGAAGTTATTTTTGGCCATGTTGCAACCCCAGTGTCTCTCCTTCCCAATCTGTTCCACTTGCTGGTCTTCATTCATTGTGAGATGAAATAAAAAACTACCACCTCTGCTGCCAGTGAAGGCAGCATTCCCAGCCCGGGGCTCCACAGCGTCACAACTCACTGTGCCCATTAGGCACTCTGTGTTTTTTTGTTGCCTAAATGAGAATTTGCTGGCAACTGTCCTCCTGGCCTCTTTAGGTGTGTCCTACGCTCTTTTCAAAATAAATGGAGTGTTTCAGGACCTTTGTGTCTGCCATGGCTGCCCTGTAGCTTCACAAGATTAAAAAATGTGTTTCTTGGTTTAAAGAGGGATGCAATCACATCTTTGGCCCCACACACGGCATTGTTCAGGCGGAAAGGGCCGTCTCGGAGCATGCTGCCATAGAAGTCCTGCAGTCATGCAAAAAAAAAAACAGAGAGAAACTGATAGCTTTCCTCATGGCTACTTTTGGCTTGTGTTGGATATGTGCAAGTTTCCTTAACTGTCTGGGATTTGAATGAGTCAGCTGGTAATTATGTCTGAATCACATCTCCCATTGAGGACAGGCTTCTCATAGAGGCTTCAAAGGCAAGCTAGAGCTTAAAGAAGAAAGTCAGTGTTGTTGACCACACACTGATCATCCCTGTAAAACAGAGATTATACTCCCCATAGAGCCACAGCTCAGCTACTCCCGCTTATTGTCTTTCAAAAAAGCACTTCTCGAAAATGGTTTATTCACAGTATGAGTACGTGGCGCAGCATTTCTCTGCTCTTTTTTTTTGCTAGAATGGTACACATGATAACATTAAAACATCTTTTAAAGGAGCAGCAAAAACTTATTCTGTGAAATTCTGACAAACTTAAAGCTCTATTAGTCAAAATCACAACTTTTATTTAAAAGAATTCACTTGACCTGGATCTTTTCTCCTCAGCTTCATGGGGCATCTTAAGTATCCTTACACTGTTTTGGTTTCACAGCTTACAACTTCACTTTCTTTATTGGTTCCCACTGTCCTCATCAGCTGTGTTTTCAGGCACCATGTACAGGTGTTTTCAGCAGAAACTCTATTAAAAAAAAAAAGATGTCGAGTGCACAACAAATTCAACTATTTATCATAGTGGAGCATTTAGTAGCTAAAGATCCAGCTTTTTTATTTATTTTATGTTCTAGTTAAGAACTTCCATATGAAAGACATGAACGACGTCATCATGAGAAAAATGTGCTGTAAACAAAGTCTCTGTTCCGTTTG
The DNA here is from genome assembly GCA_020745685.1 of Tautogolabrus adspersus. Lineage (NCBI taxonomy): Eukaryota > Metazoa > Chordata > Actinopteri > Labriformes > Labridae > Tautogolabrus > Tautogolabrus adspersus. Next base: position 12,795,024 of record CM036556.1, on the reverse strand, counting down.
TGTCCCGCTGTCTGCATATTTGGATAAAGACTGTCTCGGGAAATATCTAAGGGCAATTTCACATTAGGCACGATTGTTTCGTAAGGTGCCAGACCACCTCCCCTCTCCCCCGCTGGTCTGCGTTCGCATTAGTAACATCGTTCCATGCCCGAGTGCATTTGGGTTTGTACACTGTCTGATACAGCAGGTGGCAGTATGCACATAGTTGTTTTACAGATCGGCCAAAAAGCAGAAAGAAGAAAAAGCAACCATGGCAACCACTCGCAAAGTGGTCCATCCTGCAAACTGTGTGGATGGATACGATGATTTTTTAAGCAACAGGAGCCGTTTAGAATAGCGTCATAAAGCAGTCCACTTCCTCGTTTGAGCACGGTTGCGTCACATTTCCCGAGGACCTTACTCGAGTACACAAAGGGATCATGCCAGAGACCACCTCCTCAAGCACGGTACCCAAGTACAGTACGAGTACGGTACAATTGTGTTCATACTGATCAAATGAGCCAGACTTTGGAGTCAAGTGTAGTCGGATCTGAGCCCAGGGTCCCTAATATGAAACCACCGTAACAGAGAGTAAAAAACTAGATATAGACATTGTTAGGAAAGAACATGTTCCTTTAACTACTGTTGTGTTTAATCTAAATTTGCTTCAGACTGTTAAGCTCATTACTCCAGCGGGTTGAACATCCATCACAATTTGGGAAAGTCAACCAGCAGCAAACATTCACTACTAGTTCTGTTGTTTTTGTTTTTTCTTGTGCACCACATAGAAACTCTGTTTTTCTATCCTTTTCTTTTGTCTTCTTATTCTCAAACTCCTCATGTGTTGTTGGTATTTGAACATGAATGCCTTGTCTTGTTTTTACAGTGTTCTGTTGCATCATCAGAATGTGTTATTTGACTTTTGGCAGCCAAGAATGTTTAAAATATGAAAGACATGTCTGAGTGCAAAACTGATTCTAGGATGGCATTCTCTGACACACTTAAACATCTATGTAAGCTTTCAATATGAATTTTCACGAGTCATCGCACTGCACTACCTGCTTTGTTAATGTCCAAACTATTTAATGACACTCGGCTACAGACAGCTGGACAGTCTCAGGTTCTTTCTGCCTTTTCTTCTGAACATAATACCATCTTTGTTCTTGATGGAGAACAAAACGTCTCGTGGTGTCATGCACAAATGCTAAGCTAACACCTCTACGCTCCATCTGTTGTTTGTCAGGGTGCTGTATGAGGGGAAGGAGCGTCTCATCCAGGGCTGCGAGATAATCCAAGCCACGCCGTACGGCCGCTGCGCCAATGTCAATAACAGCTCTGCCACCTCGCAGCGCATCTTCATCACGTTCCGCAGAGCGCCGCCTGTCCAGCCTCAGAACTCGCTGGCAGTGACCGACATCTGTGTCATTGTTACCAGCAAAGGAGAGATACCTCCACACACCTTTTGTAAAGTGGACAAGAACCTCAACTGCGGCATGGTGAGTGAGATTTGTATTCCTTAGCTAACACATTGTCGTCATCAGTCTGTGCAGAACATGTTTTAATATCTTTTTCTTTTTCACCTTTAGTGGGGCTCCAGTGTGTTCCTGTGTTACAAGAAATCTGTGTCTGCGTCCAATTCTATCAGTTACAAAGCAGGTAAGTGACAGTCTCATAGTTTTCTGCAGTTTTCTTGATATGAACTTTGAAGACCCCATTATTCAATGCATTTTTTTACATTTGTGAAAAAGTAAAAAGGCAACAGAAAAACCAAGATTTCCTTCAGGCCATTTTTCGTGTGAAGTGATGGAATGTATTTTGGTTAATGCGCTTAAAAAAAACATGTTTAAGACATGGACCAAAGTAGAGAGTAGAAAAAAGGGAAAACAAGTTAGAAATGGTTAAAAAAAACCTCTCATGCTAAATCAAACTATGAAACGTCAAGTAGTTATTAAAGTAGGGATGCAATATGATTTGTGCCTTTTATTAGATAGGACAGCAGAAGAGAGACAGGACTGTTGGGGGGAGAGAGAGTGCAGCAATGGGCCGAGGTCAGATACGAACCCACAGCGGCTGTGATGAGGACTATTGCCTCTGTACATGGGGCGCGTGACACGACCGCTAGGCTGTATGTTGCCCCAATTAATGACATTTTTGTCATCATCTTGATATGAGTGTGACAATTAACACACTGCAAAACACACTTCAATCAATCCAGAGTAATATTGTAAAAAAGCAATGCTTTCTCGCTCAGCATGAGTACATTTTTCTTAACGGATGAACTGGCCATGTTTCACACCGTTCTGATGCAGTCACATGAGGCTCAAGCTAGCTAGCTACCTGCTACCCTCAGATTAACTGGTGCTGATATAGTGTGAAAAGAATCACACACCCTAGATGTTTTTTAACACCCTGCAGGCTTATTCTACAGTGGCTTCAACTCTGTCTATAAGACAGCAAAGCACATTTCATTCCAAATGTTTACTTACTTATAATTTTGACTTCAGGGCTCGGCTCCTTCTTGCTAACAATTTAAAAAAATATGTTTTTATTTACTTACAGGCTTCTATACATGAAAACATTTGCTGTTCAAAAAGCTTGTCAATAACAAGTCCTCTACATGTTATGTAACCTTTAAGAATGTTGTGATGTATTGATATCACACATGCTGTGTAGTTAGAAAGGCTGCTTGCACAATCAGCCTCCCTGAACGTGTTTTATCTGAATGCTCAGGCGAGCGGCACCCTCAGTGTTTATCTGTGATCCTTTAGTAGTCCTTTCTTATTGCAGCTGGCAGCATTTCTGAACCTGTGTGTGACATTTTAACTCACTGACTGCTTCCTTTAAAGCCTGGCCTATGGACCTATTCATTGTGCAACATGAATAGCTCTAACATTATTCATGTTCATATAAAATGGTATACACACACACACACACACACACACAAACACACACACACACCCTTTCAGGCACGAGTGCTAGCTTTATCTTTTTGTTCAGCCGTTTTCCTGAGAGGCTGCTGCTCATTCATCTCAGACAGCTGCACTTCCTGCCACGCCCATTTCTTGTGTCTGCAATCTTGTGGATGTGTATTAGTATGTGTGTATCTTGTGTGAAAGGCATCTGCCAAACAACAGGTTACAGTGAAGGACAAAACAGTTATTTCCTGAGAATAATACTGTCTGAATACTACTTCTGATCAAAACTGAAAACCTTCACCTCCCTTTTCTAAAGCCTCTTTTATCATTGCAGAGATATAAAGTCGGAATTGCAAATACTTGCATGTCAAATGTGTATATATTTAGTTGGATATTGCTACACTACCATATTGTAACATCACTTTTGTATGCTTAATTTATGCTTTTTCCTTTGTTCTCCAGGTCTCATTTTTCGTTACCCAGAAGAGGACTATGAGTCCTTTCCTCTTTCAGAATCTGTGCCTCTGTTCTGTTTGCCCATGGGCGCCAAGATCGAGTGTTGGGCACCAAACACACGAGATCCTCTACCTGTCTTCTCCACGTTTGTCTTAACCATATCTTCTGGGGAAAAGGTGAGATGAAGCAACCAATGGCACGCTTATATTTATATCAAAAGACAAAAGAGCCTTTAAAGAAATGTAATCAAATCTGTCCATCTCTTGTCGCAGGTATACGGATCAGCCATTCAGTTCTACGAGCCGTATCCAGTGGATCTGTTGAGCGAGAAGCAGAAGATCCAGCTGGGCCTGCTCACCACGGTAGAGAAGAAGATGATCCCCAACCGGCCCGTGAACACCAACAAATGCATCTGCCTGCTCTCCCGCTGGCCCTTCTTTGAGTCCTTCCGCAAGTTCCTCATGTTCCTGTACAAGCTCTCCGTCTCAGGCCCGCACCCGCTGCCCATTGAAAAGTAAGAATTAAGTTATTTGACATTTAACAATAATCACGATTTGATGGGTTAAATAAAGCTGCTGACACATTTTGTGTATTTCTCTCTACAGACACATCTCACACTTCATGCACAATGTATCTTTTCCTTCCCCTCAGAGGCCAAGAATATTAGTCCAGGTGACAAGTTTAATATCTCTTAGGTCACACTCGCCAATCCAAAATACACAGATTTGATTTATTATGCAATTGTGTTTATTCAATTCCTTATACGGATGTTACAACATTTTTTTTCCCTTCCAGCTCTCGGCACATGACACGCTGATCCTCTCCCAGCCTGTGTGTACACCCTTACCTCTGAGGTAAGAAAAAACGTTCAATGCGTAACGTAAAAGTGTTGCACCATATATCAACATATCAGATTCAACAGGAAACAATCCTTACAGAGTGAAGAAAATGAAGCAATCCTTTAGTTTATATTCTGTGCTTTGTCTTCTTAGTCTTAATAATACTCACACTAAAACAGCTCTGACTATCTTTATTTTTGAGCCTTTTCCCGCTGCTTCTTTGCAAAATTCTGACGTGTTTGCAATTCATAGGAGAAATTCTAGCAGGGACTTTCTCCCCCTCTTTGTTCCTGCTGAAAAACATAGCTGCGTGTTCCCTTTATTACTCACAAAAATTGTGACGTCGGGCCATCGTTAAAGCTGAAACCGAATTGCTGGTTGGTTATTCAACTCGCTCTGATTTACTTTGTGCTTTACAAAGCTTGGGGCCAAAATCTGAAAAACCCCAAGTTATGAAAAGGTGGATTTATTTTGACTCACAATAACAAGGTCCTCTAAATCTTCATTCAAGGCTCTGGGGAAGTCTCGAACAAAATGACAGCATATTTAAACGAAGGAAACATGTATAAGTAAGAAGAGGGGATCAAAGAGACTTTTGGCAACAACAACTTTATGGAATTGTCTGGATGACGTACAAAACTTTAACGCACGTCTTTGAAGAATTCAGATTCAATCAGTGCCATGAGAGGTTTTTATTATTAGCCCAAAGTGGATGTGAGTGTTTGGATTGTAAAATCTCATACATCTTGTAAGGTGATAGTGTTATTTTGTCATTTCAAGAGATCTCTGAGGTTTTATTAAAAAGAATTACTGAATAACTTTTTTTCCTTTGGGCTCCTAAATACCTCTCATTGTGAAGGAAAGTTTGAATCACCCTGTTTCTCTGTTACATAACACTCTCTTTCTCATTAGTATTGTTTTTTTTCCACCCTCATGCCTAATGTCTCCTCTCCTTTCCCTCTGTTCTCTGCCCAACGTCATCATCATCTCGCTCTGTGCTCTCTCTCTCTTCCTCTCTCTCTCTCTCTCTCTCCCTGTCAGCGGGGCGGACTACGGCACGCTGCTGATGAATCTGGGCGCTGAGAACTGTGCCACACTGCTGCACTTTGTCCTGCTGGAGAGCAAGATCCTGATGCACTCGCTCCGGCCCGCTGTGCTCACCGGAGTGGCCGAGGCCGTGGTGGCTGTGAGTATGCTCTGCACTGCACGCCACAGTCGAACATGTGAAGTAAAATCACAATGTGGTCCTTATTATCAATATGAGCTGTCATGCTACGTCATTTCTAAGAAGTACACAGATGCATATACCCTACAACCACAGCTGCACTTTATTGACCTCATTGGAAATGAATGTAGAGATGTGATGCCCTAAAAACAAAATGAATACCATTGTTCAAATACAGAGTGTCTGTAATGTGTATAAGGTGATGTAAACAATAGACATGAAAATCAACCTGTTGATTAAAGCTCAGAAATCAGAAATCCCTTCCATGACTCTTCAGTGAACTCCTCTATTGTAAAGCCTGGTTGCATCAGTCGTTCTGTCTCCTGTCTCCATTAGATGATCTTCCCCTTCCAGTGGCAGTGTCCCTACATCCCCCTGTGCCCGCTGTCTTTAGCACAAGTCCTCAACGCTCCTTGTCCATTCATAGTGGGTGTGGACTCCCGCTACTTCGACCTTTACGACCCGCCGCCAGATGTTGTCTGTGTGGATCTGGACACCAACACCATCTACCTGTATGCTATATGCATCTTCAATTTACAGTTCCCATGATATTCTAACAACTGTCTCAGATTCCTGCAGCAATATACTTCTTTAACCAAGAGCAGTTAGCTGATTATTTTTCTGCAGCGCTCCTGTTGACTTCCAGCTAACGGCCCTTGTGGTATTGCGGGTTACAGGTCCGATGAAAAGAGACACAGCAACTGGAAGAATCTCCCAAAGAAGCCCTGCAAGAGTCTCGTTAACTCCCTGAGCAACTTGCACCGCCAGCTGGCCACAGGTACAAACAGAACCTAAATACTGTGTGTGTGTGTGTGGGGGGGGGGGGGGGAGGAAATGAATTTAAAGGGAATGGAAGAAAAAAAAAACTGGTCTAGTTAAATGTGACTGCAACACAAACTATGATGCTGAATCTATTCCCTGAATTAAATCTTTTGACCCCGCCAAATTGTGATTAAATTGTGTGCCCTTGTTATTTCATGTATCCCCCTGTAGGTATATACAGTATAATGTAGAGCACGCTGAAACTGACAAAGGGTACTTAAAGATGATCGTTCAGGTTGAAAATATAACTGATGAAACTGAATCAATAATACTCATTGTCAAAAATCAAATCTAATGAAGCACTAATGGAAATTATTCAAAGTTAGCTTTTGTTTAAAAAAAACATAGAATGTGCTTCACAGGTAAAGTTGCTAACTTCATTGTAATGCAAAAAAATACCACAAATACTTCAACATCAGCACGCTAGTGTATATGACGCTAGCTTTGAGATAATAGTACTTGTGTTATTTTGTTATATCAAAAAGGTTCAACTTGAAGGCCTTCGCATTTTATCAAACCTTCTCTTAGTTGCAGTACGCCAAACATCACAAGAAGGCTCCGCAGTGGACATGACCCCCATCGAGGCTGACTTCACCTGGCACAAGAAGAAGACGGCCCTGGAGATGGAAATCCAAGAGACCTTCCTTCGCTTCATGGCCTCCATCCTGAAGGGCTACCGCTCCTATCTCAAACCCATCACCCAGGCGCCCTCCGAGAAGGCCACAGCGGCAGACTCCCTCTACGATCTGCAAGGTAAAGAAGTGATTGACAGCTCCCTTTCCTAATGTGCCCAAAGCAAACTGATGGTATTGGTTTTGTTTAAATGTTTCCTATTTATATGGACGCTGTTATTGTGATTAGCCTTCAGGCTTCTTTTTAGCCTATGCATAATTTACAGTAACCTAATGATTAGTTTAATCGACATTCATATTTTAAGGCACGTCACAGCAATCACTCAACATAAATGCTTTTAGATCTCAGTCTTCTTTCTCCTCAGCTCAAATAAGACTTGACTAATGCCTGTTGCTGGGAAACTGGTTTTCACTTCTCTTTCACGTCATTGTTACAGATTGATTTTAGACACTTATAGAGTGAAGGAAAAGGTTTCTTTCACATCATCAAATGTTTCCATCCAAACACTTTGTCTGCATAAAAAAAGAAAAAAGGCTTTTTTTAAGTAAACACATGAATCACTTCATCTGTACATTTTTCTCTCCTTTCTTCCTCGCAGGTTTTCTCAAAAGCAGAGACCGTGCGCATCAGAAGTTCTACTCTCAGCTCACCAAGACCCAGATCTTCATCCGCTTCATCGAGGAGTGCACCTTCGTCAGCGACAAGGACACCGGCCTGGCCTTTTTCGACGACTGCGTGGAGAAGGTGATTACATAGTCGGCGTCAGGCTGGTGTCAGATGTGAACAGAACAGCACACTGGTGTTATGTTCTTCCACTTCCACCTGGGGATTCCTTCCATGAACAAGCCTTTGTTTTATGTTGTTTAATTGGTAAAATAACACTCGCCTGCTGGGGAAGCAAGGAAGCTAAAATTTCCTCTGATTCATGCTGTTCCCTTTGCTCTATTTCCTCCTCTTGCAGCTTTTTCCCTCTGATAAAATCACGGACAAGGGCACCAAGGTAATCACTTACACTGAAATAAGATTTTCCTGCACCTTGTTCTCTAATGCTTGTCACTAACATTAAACAGAAATGTAACCTTTTCTCCTTTTTGAAAAATGTTTCCATTAAGGGCCATGGACATTTCCTGCTTCTCTTCTATCCTAACCACAATCAAATGAGCATGTTTAACTGCATTATTGGAAAGACGTGACAGACTGTAGCATGTGTGCAGTTGTTTAGAGCTTCCATCAGACAGCCTGCAGAGTGTGCTTTTATTAAAACTCATAGTTATTTGTATGACTGAGTCCAGGCTGTATGTAATCCTCACTACAGGTTGAAGGGGAGTCATCTGAGGACACGAGGCTGTTAGAACTGGACGAGTCCCAGAAGAGCGAGCACACTGTCTTTGTTATGCCCCCTGAACCCACAGCTGACGACGGACCTGAACCTGCCCCCAGATACACGTAAGTCTTATGAACTTTACTTTATTAAAACGCAATAGATTTGGCATTAAACAAGAGTCTAAAAGAAATCTTTTTCTCTTGCTCCAGTTATCAAAGTTTCCCAAGGCTGCACATGGGGCTATTTGACTGTCCTAAAGAGTTACGGCCAGCGATCAGCAGCAGAACAGAAGGCGCCAGTGTGTCCAGCAGCCCTGCACTGCTGGCTAAGAGGACCAAGCAGGTGTGGACTCACTCGCATAATCACGGAAAAGCAGCAGCAAAGCCCTGTTGGTTGAAAATATATTTCCCTCCATTACCTCATCAAACCTGTTTTAAAAAGATCTGCATGTTTTTGCCCTGATCCAACAGGAGATCAAGCTAGCATACAAGATGGCAAAGCGCTACTACTCCAACCCTCCGCTGTGGGCCCGCTGTCTGTTCAGTCACTGCTACAGCCTGTGGTTCATCTGCCTGCCAGCAGCCGTGGGACTCGCAAAGTCGAAAAGTCGCGCCATGCAGCAGGCGTACAACATCCTCCTGAAGATGAGGACCACTGAGGTGGAGGTGCTGGATGAGGTACATGCACATTTTTCTGACTTCTTCCTCTACATCCTAATTGTATATATTGATGTTTCATATGTTAATCTTTTGGGGCTTTCAGGTGTCCTACAGAGTGATGATGCAGCTCTGTGGTGTGTATGGTCTTCCTGTCCTGGCTGTGAGAGTTCTGGTTGAGATGAAGAAATCTGGAGTGCAACCTAACGCCATCACATATGGATACTACAATAAGGTCAGAAACAGCCTTTAACATTGCTCAGACATATCTATACTGTGGTTATAAAGACTGAAAACACTGCACCTCCTTGTCATATCCTCATTCTTTATTGTGTTTCCTCTGCAGGCCGTCTTAGAGGGCCCATGGCCGAGCAGAAACCGGAGCGGCCTCTTCATGTGGACTAAGCTTCGTAACGTACTTCGTGGAGTGGCCCAGTTCAAGCAAGCACCCCCGAGCACGTCTTCCAAGAAGGGAGCCACACTTAGTACCACAGGTTGGTATGGAATATGCAGTATGGTATATATTTACTCCCTTTCTGTTTCCCCTGTTTTTTCACTTGCTTGAAACTATGTCTCCTGACTCCAGCTGCATCAAAAGAAGAGTCTGCAGCCACTGAAGTTGACCGCTTGAGTCATGGAAGTGCCGACAGCTCAAGTGAGGTCAACGGTGAGGAACACAACCTGTTTGTCCACAGCCACAGCCTGGAAGACACAACAGACAACCACTGCAGCACAGGTACTGATATCCTGTTTGCTGTAAGAAAGCTATCAGAGGGATTGTATGAGATAAGGAAATGCTGCGACACCAAATCAGCAAAAGTTTTGTCTGTCTGGCATCTGCATGTTTGAGCAATAGCATAGGTGAGTGTTATGTAACTTTAACTTAAAGAGTGAAGATAATAAAAAGAGGACCTAGGTGGTGAAAAGAAAACAATATGAAGCAGATTTAATTAAACTCTCTGAGAAAGATTCTAAAGCATGGTTTGTGGGTCTTCTGTGCCCCACAGGACGGCAGTCTGATCAAGGCTACGGCTCCAAGGACGAGTTACACCAGGAGCTAACAGAACCTTCACATTCAGCTCTTCTTTCTGCTGTGGAGAGGAACAGTTCCCAAAATCAGCATAATGGTAAGAAGAGCATACCATATTTTAGTTTCTTGTTGTTTTACTGGTCTAATTATCCACAGCCTGATAAGCATGGTACTAATCTTTGTATTGAACCTGTTGAGGTCTAAAGAAGGAAAAATGCATCCGTCCGTATAGGATTTGTTGATGCCTCTAAGGCCTTTATTCGTGTCACCCAACAAAAGTTGTTTATGACACTGAGTAAAAAGGGTGTCCCTTATTATAGTGTAAGAATTTTGGCTTGCTGGTATTCATATCAGAGTATGCAAATGTGGAGATACAGATACAGTTTCTTCCTCCTTTGGATGGTGGACAGGAGGGGTTGCTGTATGCTGATGATTTGGCCATGTTGGCTCCTAGCAGCACTGGCTTTCAGCAGAGTATTTGCTCTGAATATGGGGTAACGTGACGTGCAATACAATGCTGAAAAGAATGCTGTGTTGATATGCAGAAGAAAAGGGGACAAGGATCTCAACCTTTTTTTTTTTTTTACCTGTCAGGGCAGGTGCTAAGTGTCGGTTGCAAAGTAAAACATTCAGAGCACTTCATTACAGATCAAATGTCTGATGGGTGATGACATGTACAGACAGTGCTGAATATAATGACAATTCTCTCTGTGTTCAGACCACATCAAGATGCATTTCTTTAGAGCATATTGCACTCATCTGTGTATACTGCCCCCTTGTGGGCCAAGTATAAAGAGGCAAGCTGAGAAAATCATGAAGCCACGTACAGTGATTCTATGAGGATACTTTTTAAAAGAACCTTGATGAGCTCGAGCAGGTGAACTGTTTTGTAAGAAGCAGGAGTTTAACACTTTCCAGGCTCTTATTAGAAACTTTAATGTACAAATTAATTCACTGATTGATAGATTCTCAGAACTCCAGTATAATGCTGCTGACAAATCCCAGTCAAAGTTCTGTGTGATACCAGTAACCATGTGGTTACACTGGTATAGCTGACATTCATAATATTGGTGCTGTTTTGTTTGTTTCATTTTTTAATGGACAAAACAAATAAGGACAGTGTTTGGTGTCAAGAGAGTTGTCCCTTTAAATTCATCCATTTTACAAGAATATAAATCATGTGAACAAGTTGCAACCAGACACAACAGAAACCTCTCTTCAGGGACGTTCAAGTACGCAATAGCTGTGATTTACTGCCTGAGAACGAAACATAGGAAATGTGACAAATACGGTTAAAGCAGGTGTATATAGGCAGTCCATGTGGGAAATATTGGTTGGTTAAAATAGTTTATTTCAAAGCTTTATTTAATCTGCTGTGAAGAAAAAATCAAGAATTGTAAAAGTAGAGAAGTCCGTCATTTGGATCCTCTGTAGGTCAAACTAAACAGAGTTTGAGAAGTCTTGGAATAAGGAGACAAGAGTCACTTGTGGAGTAGTGATGGAATTATAGTGTTGTTATTAAGAAACTATGTAGATGCTTATCTGTTGACTATGTTCTTCTATAACCAGGTGGGGATATTGCCGGCTCGGTGGACAGTGCTGTAGCAGTGGCAGAGCCCCCCAGTCCTGTTGAGGTGCCCTCGTCTGTCCCCAGCATTGTGAAGCTGTCCACAGGGAGCTTTGACGCTGGCAGGGAAACAGGTGAGAAGACTGACATTACAGAAATCCAAACATTTGATCGTTAGAAAGCCAAACTGAAGGTACAACTCTAATTATATCTCTGCACATTCTGCAGGTACCGGGAAGCTGTTTAGGAGACATAGCAAGACTGATAACGTGTCTCTCCCTGGTGACGATGCCACGCTGGTATCAGGGGACGTAGCTAATCAGCCTCAGCAGCAGCGACAGAAGTCCTTTGCAGAGCGCAGCTGTAGCTTCAGCGCTGAAAGCCGCGCTGGGATGCTCCTAGAGAAAGGAGTAGACCACATGGCGAGTCAGATGGGTGCAGATGCCCGTATCCTTGCTGCAGCTCTCTGCGCCGGTCAGAGTCCACCGCCTAATAGTGTGTCTAAAGCACTTTTTAAAGACCTGGAAGAAGAGCCTGAAGAGGACCAGGATCTGATAATGGGAAAGCGACATGACGAAGAGGGGACTGAAGCAGCAGGAGAATGGAAAGGAGATGATACAGAGGTAGAGCGGACTGAGGATAAAATGGAAAAACGAGAGAGGAAACACACTGAGACACAGGACGATGATTTAGCCCTTCGTGGAGCGGCACTGGAGAGGGCAGATGTGGAGGCAGGTGCTGACCCACTTTCCCTCCTGGTGTCCGAGAGCGAAGACTCTGCCTCAGTCAACAGCCAGGAGCCACTTCGCTCCATGCCTGCTGTGGTGTCCCGCAACCTGGCGGAGGAAATCGAAATGTACATGAGCCTGAAGAGTCCCTTGGGTGCAAAGTCCTCCAGCATGGAGCTCCAGCAGGCTCAGGGGGACTCCACTGACGCACCACAGCCCAAACCGACTCTGGAGCGCAGATCCAGCCTCCCCGTACCGCCTGTTAAAACTCCAACCGGATCCCCTGGTGATACACCCAAACGCAGTCCTAACACTGTCACACGCTCCAAGACTTTTGCAGTAAAGACAAGAACCCCCTCCAGCACTACAGGAAGCCCCGGACCGAGATCTGCCTCACTGACTGCGCTGGTAAAGTCCTCCCAAGGGGGGTCGTTGGGATCTGTCATCAACTCTATTTCAGGCATGAAGATGGACACCCTTTTGTCAGGACCTAAGATTGATGTACTCAAGTCCAGCATGAAACAGGCGGCAAATGTGGCCAGCAAAGTGTGGGGGGCAGTCGCTTCAGCTTACTCCTACTCTGATGACGAGGTTAGTTTTATTAAAGGATGATTGCTGACCTCTTAAACATTCGTGTCCCCTTTGTTTTATCCATACTATCACTCATGATCTCTTTAGCAGAAGGAGCTTTACATTTTTTATATGTTCCGTACTTTGTAGGATGAACATGCTCAGGGAGGAGGTGGCTTCCCGGCACACCTCGATGAAAACATGCTAGCCGAACATGAATTTGATGACAGTCCCGAGAGAGGACCCATCCCAGGGTTGGTGGCAAACGGCCTGAACCAGAGCTGCACCAGCCTGGGCAGCAGCAGTGGCAGCAGCGACACAGGCAGAGGGACCCACCAGACACGTAAGCACTCAATCTGACGTGGAAACATGCAAAGGGTCCAATGGGAGCTAGCTTTAAACTGTGTCTTGTGACCTGCAGATCCAACTCCAGGACGAGCAGGCAGGTGTCCAGACTCTGAGCAGGGCTCGTCACATCACGCCTCCTCCTCTAGTATTTACCAGAACTGTGCTCTGGAGGTGAGAAATAGTGTCACAAACACTCACAGACTTTACTGCCAACATGCTACAGTGGATTAACTACTAACTGGTTGGGTGTATTTTTCCTGCTGTTAGGTGCTGATGTCCAGTTGCTCCCAGTGCCGCTCTTGTGAAGCTCTGGTGTACGATGAGGAGATAATGGCCGGCTGGACGGCTGATGACTCCAACCTGAATACCAACTGTCCTTTCTGCCTCACAGCCTTTCTGCCCTTACTGCATGTGGAGTTTCATGACTTGCGCACAATGACCGGGTATGGATCTGTTTGCATGAACATATTCTTATATGAAATTAACTGTTATTATATGAAACCAAAAATTGACAATTCAAATCATAAGTCAAGAAGATGCCAAGTTGATTCTTTCTTTGTCATTCAAATATCTGCTCAGATTATTACCAAAGCAGCAGCATAACAATCTGGAAACTTTTTTAAAAGCTCCAAAAAGTTGTTTGTTGTTTTTGACAGGAGTAGAGTTACCCAAAGAGATCTCCTCAATTAAATCAGCGTAAAAAACTACCTCTTATTTTAGCTCGCAATCTCACTGCAATTTAACTTAACTAAATTGGTTTTCCCTCTCAGCTTCTACATGAATCCCAGTGCCTCAGGAGACAGCATCCACAGCACCAGTGCCCAGCCCACAGCCAGTAGCTCAGCTGATATAAAGTCACCAGACCTCATCAGTTTCCCTGAAGAGGAATCCAAGGAGTCTCCAGATAACCAGACTGGAACACATAAGAGGTACCAATGACCACATGAACCACCCACAGCACCTTAAGCAGAGAGTTTCCTTTTTCCTGAACTCGGTTTCCCTTTTTGTGTTTTAGTCTGAATCCAGAGCCGGTGCAGTCCGACCCCCTGGGTCTCCTGGAGCACCAGGCTGCTGGGAAGCAGCAGAAATGCAGTGGGACGTCACTGACACGCAGCAACAGTGTTGGGGGCCCACTGCAGAGCTTGGATTACTCCCAGAGACCTGGGCATGGTGTGTCCACCACCAGTCTGCCCTGTAGCCTGCAAGAAGTGTCGGTCAGTGCTAGGGTCGCATCACTTAAATCACTTGTTACGTTGTCCTCATTACTAGTTGGCCAGTTAGCTTAACTTTTGCTTGCAAAAAGATTAATTGAGTTGTAGTTAGCTTTACTTCCATTTACAGCTACGTAAGCATCCTTAAACACAGACACAGTGAAAACAGTAACAAAGCGACACAACTATACCTACAGTGTGGGGAAAATGACAGGTTTGTGTGTTTGATATTCAGGATGGCATGGGGACTAAACGGCCAAATCCCAAGCCTGTGTCTGTACCGTACCTCAGCCCCTTGGTGTTGCGCAAGGAGCTGGAAACCCTGTTGGAGAACGAGGGAGACCAGGTAAAGTACTCGCATGCACGCAAAATGTCTCTCACACAGCTCGTACAAATGCATTTGCTCCAACTTCCCTTTCAATTCCTACCAGGTGATCTACACCCACAAGTTCCTCAGCCAGCACCCCATCATCTTCTGGAACCTGGTTTGGTATTTCCGTCGCCTGGACCTGCCCAGTCTCCTGCCAGGTCTCATCCTTACCTCTGAACACTGCAACAAGGGAGTACAGGTTTGACACTTGAAATGTCATCTTTGATTACTGTGTCTCTTTTTGTTCTGGCTATCCTTCATGTTTCCCTGTTTGTCTTCGCAGCTGCCCCTGACCTCACTCTCCCAGGACAGCAAGCAGGTGTACATCCAGCTCCTGTGGGACAACATCAACCTGCACCAGGAGAATGGAGATCCTCTTTACCTGCTCTGGAGGACCTTTAGTGAGTGAACAATAATAATACACAGTCATGATTAGGAGTTGTAAAATAAAATAAAATATGCAATACTGAAATCATGTGTTTTATGTGAGAACAAAATCAACCATTAGAGGGAGACAAAGTCAAAAACAAACATGTAAATCCTACACCAAGTTGCTGTAGTTTATATTATTCAAGACTAAACAGCTTTTAACGTTTTAGCATTGTTTGGTGAATCAGTGTCAACATTACATAACGTAGTTATTTGTAGCATTTTGCATCCAGCATCACGTTTGGAATAATCTAATGGTACATGTCTTGTTTTCTAGTGGAGAAGAAGGGGACATTGGCTCCAACAGACCACCAGGAGATCCGTACTCTCCTCAACACAATAGTTCGCAACATCCAGACCAATGATATCTACGGGCCAATCAACCTGTTGATCCGAGAGATCAAACGACGCCCAGAGGGTGTCAAACGGCAGAGGTCAGCCTTTACCTTGTGTCTAATTCATCTCCTGGAAACTCCATTTGTAAAAGTTTAGCTGTAAAGCATTCAAACTTTCATATTTTGATTGCTAATTTAAACATCTCTTATGTGTCTTTTCTATTTTCATGTTTTTCTTTCAGGAGTATCTATAGAGACATTTTGTTCCTCTCACTGGTGGCCTTGGGAAGGGAGAACATCGACGTAGGTGAGTGATTGTTTCGAATGGAAAGCTTCCTGTTACATCACGGAAGTAGGTAACATTTTAGAGTCTGAATGTTGTGAACATTTTTTAATTTGCATCATGTGAATTTGATGATCCTGCAGAGGCCTTCGACAGGGAGTACCGCCTGGCTTACGACGAACTGAGCACCGAGCAGCTCAAGTCTTTGCACCGCATCGATCAACCGCCCAGCCCTAGCGTCCAGTGGTGTCTTAAATGCTTTGGTGCCCCCTTCATCTGATCGCTAATAACTGCAGGAAAGATGGGAACCATGGCCCACGTGCTACAGCAAGAGGATTGGTGGCGGGGGGAAATGATTTTGAATTGAAATGCGTCCAATTGCCCAATCATGGTACTACTTCTCCCCCTTGACCTAGAAGATGATCCTTTTCTGCTTTTTGACATCCTCATGTTGCCTTATATAGGCTTACCAAGCCGCTACTTTAATGGGACTCTTTGTGTAAATAGGTTGGAAAGCTGCAGTGAATCTTTTGGGACTAGTTAAGGTATACTTATTCAAAGATGGTGTATAGGTGTATTAATCACTGTACAGAATGTATTGACTGCCCCTATGGTGTAGTGTAAGTGTGTGTGTTTAATAATACAGTCAGTCAGTTTTCTGTCTTTACCCTTTTGCCCATTCACTCTAATCGTTGCTAATTGTCCCAAAACAGACCAGGACTGTTCCATTGTGCACTTTCTAAAAAAAAAAAAAAACAGTAAGTCAAGTTCATGTGTCTTTTTGTACATATTGTTAACTAGGGAGGGAGGGGGTTTCAACAAGTCCTGAGGCCTTGACTGTTTTGTGTGCTCCAAGTCTTAATGAATTTCTTACTTTGCTGAACCTTAAATGTGCAGGTTCAGTATGAGGCTTTTTGTCTATGTAAATATGAATTGACGGCACACATGTAGATGTAAAAGGACAGAGTACAATCACTAATTATCAGTCACAACAATGATTCTGCAACATTCCAGTTGACCCTCATGAAATAAGGTCTGAAACGTATTATAAATCCCTTCAACAACACTGAACTGATTAAAACCAGGCAATTAGAGGGAGAGTTTATGGGGGGGGAAAAATCATCAATGATCCTAGACACATGTTTTCTTGCAGGGAAAGCCAGCCTTAGTGATGGAGCAGTCAGTCCAACTTGTGTTTTTAATATCTGCATTTTTTAAACAGTCACAACGTGTACTTAATCAGCTAATAGGCCGTATTGTTATATTAAATTAGAACTGTCACTTGAATATATTGGGGCTTCTTCTTACTCTAGCGTAGCCTGAACCATTAAAGGTTTTTTTTTATTGGGTGTATTTTTTGAAAGGATTGCTTTTATGGTTTACACTCGGTAGCTTTGGATGATTATAGTAGCAGTTAGAGCTTTATACCGCGAAGGGCTTCTTCATGACTGCTGACACTGTTCATTATACAAGATGACATTCCACTTAAAGACAGAAAAGAAGCAGCTGTGATCAACTGTCGGGGAAATGGGTGTAGATAGATAGATGGATAGATGATCCTATTGTAGAGTTAGGAAAGTGCCTTGTACAGAAACAACAATATTGTGAAATAATGAATTTGCACTGCATAGATTAAAAGCTGACCTGAACCCAGGATGAGAATGAATTGAGACCTTTACGAGATATTAAAACGCAGTTGTTTTTTTTGCAAAACAAATAGAAATGCTCAATTATTTATTTTTGTATTATTGACATTCTGATTGCAGACAGTGTAGAGCCTTAGTATTGTTATCACTAACAATCTCCCTTTGCCCTTTAATCTTTCCCACCCTGTACTGACTTTGTAAATGTTGCCTCTTTATGACAGAGGTTGTACAGAAGAGATTGTTCTTTAACGATAGATTAAGTGATCTCTTACCGTCCTGTGGAAAGGAACTGAATGTCTACACTTAAGTGCGCTGCAATAAATGAGTTTGTGTATTGATTGAAAACAAAATGTGTCTTTTTTTGTCTCCATTAATGAGAACTTGAGTCATACCTGCTCTTCACCAAAGATCTCACTGCAGGTCTGAGGGTCATCATCTTGAACTTAAAGCTCCTGTGATTAGTTTCTAACTAGTCATGAAACACACTGACATTATTACTGATGCCTATTATTATCAACAGGGATAAAAATAGTAGAATTATCTCATTACCTCTTAGTATGTTGAAAATAAAAAAAAGCAAATTAGGGTTATGTGATACAAATTGGCATGTCAAGGGTTACTTTTTAGATTTCATAATGACCACAATTAAAACATTTAATAAAAACAAAAATGAAAAAAAAAAAACTAGAGGAATTGATTAAAAATTAAAAATGATGTCCTTCGATTATTTAAGAAGTATTTAGGGCACATGATTAAAATGAATTGTCTCTTTCTGGCTCTTGCTGTTGTTCGCACCAGCTCATGCACGCGCGTCCATGAGGAGGAAGCCATCTGGGTCTTGGATGACGATGAGGAAGAGGACGACCAGGTAGAGGTAGGTATCACAGAGGACATTTGTTCAGTGTCCTCTGAGGATTAGGAGGAAGTAATCTGGATTTCGGATGACAAGGAAGAAGCGGAAGAGGTAGGTAGACCAGGGGACATTCCACCAGTGTCCTCTGAGGATGAAGATGAGGATGAGGTGAGCGGAGAGGAGAACGGAGAGGAGCGGGAAGAGAAGTGCGAAGAGGAGATGGAAGAGGAGTAGGAAGAGGACAGTGAAGAGGAGTACGCTCCATCCATCTCAGGCTCCTACAGAAGAAGAGGATTCTGGGAGTATCCCCCTGTGGTCGATGACAGCGACTCTGATTTGAATGACAGCCCTGATTCCTCCAGGAAGTGAAAAGTAGAATCTTTGTGTCTGGCAGGACTTTTCTAAGCCCCAGAAACCTTCTCTCATGTCTGGCAGGACTTTTCAAAGCCCCAGAAACCTTCTCTCACATGTCTGGCAGGACTTTTCAAAGCCCCAGAAACCTTCTCTCTCATATCTGGCAGGACTTTTCAAAGCCCCAGAAACCTTCTTTCACATGTCTAGCAGGACTTTCTGAAACCCCTGAAACCTTTCCACTTGTTTGGCAGACAATGCTGTTAGGCAGCCTTAACAGCTGGAAGTATTGTACAAGCATTAAGACAAGTTTTTGATAGTTTAAATTAACTTTTGTAATAGTTCAGAGATAGATACTCTTTCTTACTATGTTATGTTATGTATATGTCTATATACGGTCACTTAACCATGTTTTATAAATTAGGTGTAGATGACTAACAGACAGAGGTAAGTTTATAGTGTCTAACATTAGAAATCTAATGTTCATATCCACTTTCTTGTAATTAAAAGCAAATTGTGTCTTTTGCCACTTACTTAAACTGTTGTTTGTTTGCTTCTCAGATGTACCAACCCCCCCCACAAGAAGAGACGATGGCGAAAGCCAAGACCCCACATCCAAGATTCCCATGGCGACAGAAGATGTGTTTACTCCAGAGCAGATGTGAAGGATGGATGACTACAGGACCAGCTGGAGAGCGGTGGACACCTTGCTGTCACACAGCAAAGTAAGTAGTCAAACCCACTCAGTCTGTAAACGTTATAGTAGAAACGTAAAGTGGTGATAAACTTAAGATGACTTTACATATGTGGATTATTTTTATCATGGGTAAAGATATCATGAGAAGTTTGTAATGCTATGTCCACACTAACACATGACTTATTATTCATTTTCACAGGGCAGGACTCCTCTGTGTTTTCAGTGTTCCTAGGCCATCTATGAACGGACAACCAATCATTCTTCCAGAAGCCTCACAGACTAACAACCCCCTCCTGCGTCTGACCCACCAACCCGAACCCCTCAACACCACCCTCTTCACCCCAAAAAACCAAGGCACTGAACCAAATCTTCAATAAAACACATTTTTATGCCATAAATGATCCTGTTTGTTTGAAGTTCATAGGTGAACGTGTAATTATAAACTCAGTGATTAATTTGATGAATGTACAGTAAATATTATATGTATAACTTACTTATCTTATCCGGGTGTGGCTCAGTTGGAAGAGTCGGCCGACTCTCAACCAGAAGGTCGGGGGTTCGATCCCCAGCTTCTGCAGCAACATGTCCGATGTGGCAAGACACTTAACCCCGAATTGCTCCCGCGGCTCCGTCAGTGGCGTATGAATGCGTATGAATGGGACTTCTGATGGACACTTTACATAGCAACCTCTGCCATCTACTAGTTATTCTGTAAAAAGCTGCAAAAGGGGATCTCTCTTGAAGTTATCTTTTATTATTCTATCAAAATAAAGTTGAAAAAATGGCATGCCCATGAAAACCCTGGTCACAGAAAAAATGGAATATTCTGACATTTATTCTAACTTTTCCAGTTAATTTCATGAGTTTGGAACAAGAGTTTCATGAGGAAGAAAGTGTCAAGCTGCATGCACTAATAAAACAAAACACTGGCAAATGCACAGAAAAAAACAGCATAGTAAATGAGCCCCTACCCTCTTTTCAGTATAGCTTGTACCAGGCTATTTCTTTTTCAATATTCGAATTAAGTTATCATCAAAAAATAGATGCATTTGCAACAGGAAAGATTGTTTACCATTTGTTTGATTTTTACATGCACAGGTGTTTCATCTGAATTAGGGCTTTTTTTTAAAACTGAACTTGTCAGCATGTGGCCGGTTTAAATCAGTTTGGCGTGGTTTTTATGCATGTCAATAATAGCTCTTGGCAATCTGGTGTCATATGCCACTTTATATTGGTGCACATAGAGACTGTTTCCTAGGAATGTGGAAATGACAAAAATATCGATCTGAAAATATTGAAAAACTATTTGTGCATAATGAAATCTGTTTGGATGCCATACGTATAATTTGAATGTTGAAATCCTTTTTCATTGAAGTTATTATCTGCATGATGTGAAGGAGTTTATTAAAACAGCTGTTCACTGAATATATCCAATACATGGAATACATGTGTATGGATCTTCAATGAAAAAAACAATTTTAACATGGTACATTTTGAATGATTTCAATTTACAGTTTGTGGTTACTTGGCATGCCCCCAGCATCTTTTGTTAATTTGGTAAATGTGTTTTCTTTTTGTAAAACACCTAACCCCTTAAACATGCCTTTGTCTCCTCGGGCACTCCTTTATGTAGGCCTACTTATCTATAAATGAAATTGTTTGAGAAAACTACCTTTTCTTAGTAGGCTAATGATCAGTCCACCTGTATGAAGCATAGGCCTTCCTAATAAATACTTTAACAGAGGGTTTTGTGATGGCACGGCATTTGTAGAGATGGCACTAAGGCCACAATTAAATATACAGCCTTCTCCAGTCGTGCACATCTGTTGGGTTGGCATGTATTTAGCACTTTGAGATGTTTTTGCAAAAATGTAAAGTGCATTATAAATAAAATAACAAAGAGGATGAAGCTCTGACAGGAAGTGGATCCTCTGCTGTGATGTTCTGATGGAAACTCCTTTCGATCTGTAAGAGTATAGAAATGGATGGGGGAGCTGGTGCCCTGGGGTGTGTGTGTGTGTGTGTGTGTGTGTGTGTGTGTGTGTGTGTGTGTGTGTGTGTGTGTGTGTGTGTGTGTGTGTGTGTGTGTGTGTGTGTGTGTGTGTGTGTGTGTGTGTGTGTATGATGCATGTGTGTGTATAATGCATGTGTGTGTGTGTGTGTGTGTGTGTGTGTGTGTGTATGATGCATTTGTGTGTATAATGCATGTGTGTGTATGATGCATGTGTGTGTGTGTGTGTGTGTGTGTGTGTGTGTGTGTGTGTGTGTGTGTGTATGATGCATGTGTGTGTATAATGCATGTGTGTGTGTGTGTGTGTGCGTGTGTGTATGATGCATTTGTGTGTATAATGCATGTGTGTGTATGATGCATGTGTGTGTGTGTGTGTGTGTATGTATGATGCATGTGTGTGTGTGTGTGTGTGTGTTTGTATAATGCATGAGTGTGTGTATGATGCATGTGCGTGTGTGTGTGTGTGTGTGTGTGTGTGTGTGTGTGTGTGTGTGTGTGTGTGTGTGTGTGTGTATGTATGATGCATGTGTGTGTGTGTGTGTGTGTGTTTGTATAATGCATGAGTGTGTGTATGATGCATGTGCGTGTGTGTGTGTGTGTGTGTGTGTGTGTGTGTGTGTGTGTGTGTGTGTGTGTGTGTGTGTATGTATGATGCATGTGTGTATGATGCATGTGTGTATGATGCGTGTGTGTGTGTGTGTGTTCTGACTACGTCATATATGGTGTGCTACTTACTAGAAGGTCAATTTCTGATGTGTAATAGACCCTGTTAAAATGTATATAAGTTGTTTATTGAAATCCTTTGTTCCAGAAAACAAATCTGGATTTCCTGTGATAATGAGTCAAAAACAACTGAAATGAAGAATCGTTGTTATCAGGGAAAACAAAGTAAAAGATAAAGTAAGGATATGTCCACTTCGGGCTTCTATATTGATGGAAGAGCAAAATTGATTTGGTTTTTGTAGGCCATAAAATACCTAAATCGTTTAAAATCCATTTCACATTGTCACAGCAGCGACCCATCACTTTCAAATGTTGCTATGACAGTAGGAAACCTCCCTAAGAGGGCCCTTCTTACAGCATTCACTGTCATTGTCCTGCTGAAAGCTGGTTGGAGGGCCCCCCCGACTGATTTTTTCCTTTGGCCCCAACGGACTCTAGAATCACCACTGCTAACGTGGATAAAACATGAAAGCTGTAAGCAGGTGTAACTCCTCCAGCAGGTGGCAGCATCGTGTTACGGTTTCATGTAGTAGAAGTTAAACAGAAAGTGTTTGTTTTCCACAGAACCCATCACTTTATGAAGTAAATGTAAGGGTTGTATTCACTGAAAATACAGTTTACAGTCAGTGTGATAAAATGCATGTTGCCCTGACACCCTCTCATACCTCAAAACCAATAGTAATTGTGAGAAAGCCTGCCCAGAGTTAACAAGCTCGAACTTTATAAAGCTCAAGGACTCCATGCAGCAGAGCAGAGCAGCAACAGGAGCAACCTGGACATTCCAGTTTGTGCTTGCATTGTGCTTGCATGAAGAGAATAAACACACAAAGATACTTAGATAGATACTCTTTTACCAAACCATGAATGCCCACATGAAAAAAGTCACGGATAAGCCAAGCTCCCTTGTTCGAAGTGGCCCTATGTATATCTGACTGTCTTTCATGAAATAAAACCCTCTCTCCTGTCCTGATTATCTGATCAGAATCATTTTCAACCCAAACTAAAAGAACTTTTTAAAAGTTCAACCTTTTTTTCAGTAATAAAGGAAATATTGAATTAGCGGCAGCACAAGAATACAAATACATCATTCTAAAATAAGCAGAGACATACAGACACTTAGTGCTGCTGTTCAGCAGTCTGGTCACCAGGGGATGAAAGACCTCGAGGCGGTTGGTTCAGTGTCAGACGCTTTTTAAACATTTACCTGAAGGAAGGTTAAGAACACCAGACTGTTGAGTCCTGTATTTTAATTTCTCCACATTGGTGCAGTAAAAATGCTTGATATCAAGTATACTTTTAGTCTTATATGTGTAGAAGTCAAATATACCACCAGTAGCCAGGAAATATTGAGCAAAGTGTTTTTACAGTGGCTCAAATATATGAAAATATGCCACTTGGAGGTACAAATATGGAACTTTTATTGTTGAATTTCTCCACATTGGTGCAGTAAAAATGCTTGATATTAAGTATACTTGTAGTCTTAGATGTGTAGAAGTCAAATATACCATGCAGCCATAGCCAGGAATTATTCAGCAATGTGTTTTTACAGCACATGAAATATAAGAAAACATGCAATCTGCAGGTAAAAATATGGGACTTTTATTTTGGCATTAAAACATACTGCTGGTTAAAAAAGGGAGGGCATCTTTTTTTAATGTCTAGATTCATTTTCAATGAGCTACTTTTTAATTTTACTTGAGTACATTTTAAAACTGGTACTTTTACTTAAGTAAAATGTTATTAAAGTAGCAGTACTTTTACTTGAGTAGAATATTTTAGTACTCTTACACCTCTGCTGGCTTGCCTTTCCTGGGTATTCACTCCTTTGTTCCTTCAACTTTTCCCGCCACGATGCATTCGACTTCCTTTCAGGAGGAACAGGGTAGAAAACCAAAAAAATCCAAAAGTTGAAGAGAAAAAAAAAATCCTGTCTCTTTTACAGAATGATCCCACCACTGCCATCAATTGTTAGCAGTAATGCACGAGACAGTATTTATTTTACCCAAAAATAGAAATCCAAGTTTACAAACCAAATTATAAGAAATGGGACTAAAAAAAGAGGTCAACTTTGTAAGGATGGCCTAGTGGCTTAGGCCCAACGATGAGGGGAAATTAAAAAAACGCAGTGAATTAATTTAGTATACAGTGCAGGCCTGGAGAAAACAAAAAATGAAAAAATAATACTTGCAAGAAAAACAACATAATGCAAAAAGTGCCAAACAAAAGAAGAGACTGAGCTCTAAACAATGCCAGTCTGCGTCCATGCAGCTCTGTACACTCTTTGATAAGTTGCTGAAACTCTCCAGCACTGTGCCACTCCAACTCCAACCTCCAACTACCTAAGAGGCCCCCAAGCCTCCTCTTATATAGGAGCTGGCACCTACCAAAAGGGGTTGGAAATCAATTTACTCTCAGGTGAGTATTACCTGTTCTACAAACAACACATACTATCTGCAATAAGGCTAAAAGCATATCAAAATACATTTCAGTTAAGTAAATACTTAAACAGCCTTTTAAATAACTTTTTTAATCTCAACAACCTAAACACCCCTCCACTTCTACCAAACATGGCACCTTCCACTTGACACACCCCCATATAAACCCAAGGCTGGGTTCAGCTCTGGTTGACACTTCCTGGTTGAGAAAGAGGAGTGCAGGCAAGGCTGTGGAGCAACAGGTGACTAACAAGATATATTTGATCTGTAACAATGAATAAAATGTTTTAATGTAAAAATAGTCAGTGTGTTTTCTTTTGTTTGAAAATACAATGTTTGAAGTCATTTGTCAATGAGTTATTCTTAAGATTTATCAGAAGTTATTCACACAAAGTACTCGTTGCTAGTCATGCTAAGCTAACATTAACACATGCCTCTCAAATTGTCAAAAACTCAAGTCTGGAGTCCGACTCATCA
Organism: Tautogolabrus adspersus; assembly: GCA_020745685.1. Lineage (NCBI taxonomy): Eukaryota > Metazoa > Chordata > Actinopteri > Labriformes > Labridae > Tautogolabrus > Tautogolabrus adspersus. The sequence goes on along the minus strand of CM036556.1, from coordinate 12,770,111 downwards.
AAGTAGAATCTGAGTCCCTAAAAGCTGAGTGTCTGAACTATTCTAGCTTCACTTCTCCACTTAAGCACATCAATTATATTAATTTATAATAATTCATTGCTCCAAGCTTAGGCTGTCTTTAACTCTTTGAGTCTTAATGTTTATACTGTACCTATTTAAGGATGTGATATAAATCCCAGAGCCATATGATCATTACATTATTATAACAAGATGTGCAAGCTTGTCATCTCATTAATTCATTGTTGTGTATCGCTGTTCTTAACTTTAAAGATTAGAGAAGCTGTTTACACAAACTGTAAAGGTTTGTGAGCAGTAATAGTGCAGCAAATATGATTATACATATTTCACTGAGGTACGTTGGAAAATGTACTTTAGGCTAAAACTCTCCTGTCAACAGTCAACACCCGAAGCCGGTCTAAAATATATGAAATATATTTCGCAGCAGGTGTATATATATAAATTGATCGTGTGTTTAACAACAATAGCTAGCTATCCAGCCATCCCCAAATCAAAATCAAGATTTTCACGAACATGTGTAGGTTTTCAGCCACAGCCAGGGCATTAATTCCTGAGAGAGTTCAGCAAGTTGGTGGGTAGGGGAAGAAACTTTTAGACTGCAGTTTGAGAGCAGAGATGACCAGGAGTGAAAATGTAGCTTACATTTCGACTTAATTTATGCATAACGGCAAAAAATGACACAAAATGATTGTTAGGTAGCCTACACATGTTTGTTAAAATCTTGATTTGGATTTGGGCATGGCTGGGTAGATATTATCTATTAGAAGAGCCAAGTCGCTTGTTTTGGGCTTATTTCCATACACCTGGTTGCTTGTTTCTCGCACGAGATCTGGCAACACTGGCTGTTAAGTATGTAGAAGTGCATCATGTAGAAGCTGATGTACATGTCAAAGTGGATGGTTTCGTACATTGGTCAATGAATGTGCATTGCTTTCAGATAACGGCCTACATTTACACATAAGCATTCACTTATCCGTGCACAGAACGGGCAAACACAACGACATACACATATTCTACAAAGATTAAGAGCCTATCCGCCCGCCATATTAAGCGATTGGCCGCGATTTAAACCGGCGAATATGACGGACGCGGACATAGCGGCACAGTGAGCCGAAACGCCAAGCAAGCTGATATTGTTTGTTCCAACACGAGGGTTAACTTTGGGTTGGCTTTCACCCAAAGACGCGGAGCTGGTCTGCTTTCTGTTGGACAGGCAGGTGCCAAACACGAAGGTCAGCCTCCAGGTGCTAGCGTGCAGTAGTTTGCATTGTAGGTACAAGCAGTGAACGAACACACGTCCTGGAGTGTGTGTGTGCGCCCCTGCTCCCAAGCTGCAACGAACATTTCTACTGACTGTACCTTTAATTAATGTTTTGCGGTCACAGGTGCGTGAAGCGGAGCTGTTACTCACACTGACTGAACATCGAGAGGACACAGGACAACAAGATGCCGCTGAAGCGGACGAGAAACGCAGGGAATGCCCAAATTAAAGAACAGCTTAGCCGGGAGTTGCGACAGAGCAGACTGGCTCTTTTTATTCAACAGTTTGAGAAAGAAGGTTTGGTAGTGACTCCATGTCATCTGTCAGGTTTATCATCCTCTAACACGTGTGAAGCTCTGCCCTGAAACTGCCAAACATTTACCTTCACAGCACAAGAGCGCATGAACGAGTTGGAGGCCAAACTGGAGAACATGATGTCAACAGTGGACAAAGTCTTCAAAGTGGAACTGATGAAGACGCCGCCTGCTCTTCGAAACACACTCATAGGGGATTTAATAAGCGGTGAGACGTACATCATCCATACATTAAACAGGCGATAATTCACTCTGTCAAGGATGCATCAAATTATTTGTCCTTTCTTTTTTCCCCCCTCTGTGATAGATGAGGAAATATCAGCTAGCGATGTGTCTATTGCAATGAAGGTGAGTTAAATCTATTGTTTAGGTTGCACTTTCTGCACTTTGGAGCTGTTTTAGGTTGTAAAAAGTACAATATAATCCTTTGTTTTTTTTAGAATGAGTCCCTTGAGATGAACCAACCCCTCAAGAGGGTGCCCAGCAAAAGAGGTAAAGCTGCTTCCTAAACCAAAATGGAAACAACACAGCTTCAAACCTTGAATAAAATACAGTCATCCTATGTGCTTATATTTTCAAGCAAAATCAACTGACTCTCCACCGGTTCAGTCCACCCCAGCCCAGAGGTCCTCATCCAAAACCTCAAAGGTAATTAAACAAAAATCAATCGCTTATATCAAACTTTAAAACCTTACAATTTCAGTAAATGTTTTTTTTTCTATTTCTTTCAGGGTGGAAAGGGGACAAAAAGGACAAGAACATTAGTTGGGAGCAACAGCACTGGAAATCTCAGGTAAGATTGTCCACACTGGAGTCAAACTATGTGGTGAATCAGTATGGACACCTTTACATGATTTTCTACAGGGGCTCCTCAGTCACTGCGAAAAGAACTCAAAGCCGCTTGACCAAGACCAACGACCAGACCATTCCAACCAAACATAAACTCAGGTCTGTTATTAGGAGACATGTTGTATTTAGCAATTTCATTTATGTGACAATGTTGTTCTGGCCTAAAGAATGAAAACTTGCTGTCCCCAGGTCTGTCGTCTCCACTGGTGATCTGCACTGTTCAATGGCAGGCTCTGCTGCACACATCACTGTAACAACAGCACAGGGACAGGTACTTATGTTTTGTTTATTTCGTAGGCCTCTATCTGTTAGGGGCGAAGCAATGCTGCATGATTCTTTAATGATCATAAAAATAAAGATTCCTTCTATGATCCAAAAAAACTGAATCCCTACTGCCATGATTGAAGTTTGTATTGGATTATTTTCAGTGTGTTCCACATATTTTTCTTCTCATTCCTAGACTGTCAGTTTCTCTGAAGAGACCAAGGATGAGATCAACCTGGACTTACTGGATGATGAGGCATGGTGCCAGATTCAGAAGCTCACCGTAAGACAAAGTTCATCTTTAAATGCGCCTCATCATGAGTGTTTGTGCCATTTCAGAGCAAAACTCTTGACTAAAGCCTTAAAAAAAAGAACATCTTAATATTCAAAACATACACTTGTTCCAACTTGTAATCCCTCTGTGCAAATTTGATTTTCAGAGTCTGATGGCATATCTGTCAAGGCGAAGCCGATGTCAGCAATGAGTAAAGATCCATTGAGACCCCAATTTTTCAATGTTTACAGCATTTGACAACCATTGTTCTTCAATGTTCTTATGAAATCAGTGTATATAAGTTTGTTTTAATACTTTTCAGATGTTCTAAGAGTAACGGTTGTTATTTGGTTGTCTGAAAAAGTTTTAAATATAATAAAGTTTTAGTATAATAAAGCTTATTTGTGTTTTCCTACATGATTATAATTTTCTTCAAGAGGAAAAACTCAATTTGTTGTTACTCTGTCTGGAATTTGGGACATGATAAATCAGCTTATCATCGGGAGGGGTGAGAGTTGAATCCTTTAAGACATGAGTATATGATTTTATTGTAGTTAATGATGCGTTGAAAAAACGGACCCAGTAAATAGAAATGTCTGATTCCAGTCAAGTTTATATCGAAGAAGTAGCAAAAATAAGCTTTAACAGTCATGTCTCAGTTTGAAAGCTGCACACAGGTGACAATTCTCACATTTTATGAGGTGAGATGACGTCAAGAATTACAGTTTTTTTTAAGTGCAAAAAAATGTTTGCGATAGAAAAATTAAGCTTTTCATCCCTAATACATTCCACTTTATTTAAAGTGTCCTACAAAGAAGAAAGTTACACAATGTTAGACCATAACGCTGTGAAGAACTACTGCTGCTCTGAGTGAAGTGACTGCATCTCAACTTCCATGGGCTCCTCTCTGTGTGTCTGGGCAGAGGGAGAGCCGGAGCACGGAGCTTGTGTGCAGCTGCTGGAATGCGACTCTGGATCCATGCGGGGATAAAACGGACCGACCAGCCAGTTGAGTGGGGTGTTATTGACCAGATAATTCATGACGTTGTCTAGGGAATTTTTCATCTCACTCAGATGCACTTTGCTGCTGGTAAGCACACTATCTGGCAGGTCTCTCAGCAATTTGGCTTTGCTGAAGCTGTTGTAGACGTGTGTAGCAGAGCGGCTAAGGGAGAGCGCCTCATGCTGGATGTGGCTGGGAAGGCCCTGGAGACTGGAGACGAGGCCCAGACAGGTGGTTTGGAGCTGGGTGGTGAGGGAACGAGCCAGGGCCAGGGTGCGAGACTCAATTACCTGAGTGGAGGGAATGAAAAAATAAAGACAATCAAAATCTGATCTGTGGTGAGCTCAACATACCTCAAATTCAAAAAAGCGTGATTTTTAACGCCAGCTATTCACATAAACACAATAAAAATGTATTTTCCACCCATACACTGATATCTCTTTGAGTTTGTGTCTTCCTCCTCCTTACCTCTGCCTCGTGATCATGCTCTTGGTTTGGACAACTGGACTTCCACCCAACCAGGGCGCTCAGCTTGTCATTGACCCTCTGGTTAGCCCCATTTCTGTCATGTTGAATCTAGAAGAAAGACACTTAAAATGTTTTTTTTGTCTTTTTTACGTCTGCATGCTGTCATAAAATAAGCCTTTTACAATCCATTTTTAATGAATATGGAGGTAATTTTGGTAATGGGAAGCAGTGAATGCTTTTAATATGTTTAATGACCTACCAGGTCAACAGTATAGTTGAGCTCAGAAATGAATTTCCTGCTTGTCATCTTGCCATCTTGGATCTTGGCCAGGGCTCGGCTGTATGCTCGCTTTCTGAGCTTGGTGGAGAGGGAACCAAGCCGGACATAGTAGCTCGTCTTCTTGTTGCTAAAGCCCCTCACATTTCTTGCCTCCATCTCTGTTATGTGGGAGAGAAAAAGAGGACAAACAACCTATGATGACCTTTTCAGGGTTTGTGTTCAGGGCATGTTTAAGTAGCAGGAGGCTTTAAGGCCATGAAAAATGTTACTAGGCAGTGGTCAGTCTTTGAAAACAGATCCATTCAGATTAACAGGCTTGTTTGTTACCACAGTTCATTCTTAACAAAGACCCCTTTTATGATGCAAGCAAACATACTAACATCATTATCTGGTTAGTCCGATTTTCCTGGAAACTCGACAGAATACATCATAAACACATAATTCAGCAGCTTAGTAATAGCTGACCTTCAATACATTTTCTAAAAGAAAAACAAGCTCAACCTCACTTCCCTGTCATTAATATACTTTCTTTGTACATTACTAGGAAAACCTATGAAGTCTTACATTTTTTTTATCTAGCAGCCAAACAGAGAAACCTAGTCACTGGAATTAGATGGTTTCACTCACCCAGCTCATCCTCTGTCAGAGGCAGATACTGCTCCACCAGACTCTCAGAGGTACTGAGGGCCGTGTCCACCCCGCTGCTGACCAGCTGAGCCACTCGGCTTTCCAGCACCGTCGTCACACTCCCACTGACAACAGCCCTGGTCCTCTCCATCCCATCATGCACCGCACCCCTCGTCATTTTCACAGCACTGGTCAGAGTGTCTGAAACTGTGTCCTTGGCACCGGACACTTTGCCAGTCACAACTTCTTTGGCATTGGTTACCACACCCTTAGCATTAGAAACAATCTGGGTAGAAAACAAAAATATTTGTAATTATTAGGAGAAAGTTAGTTTTTTATTTTTATTTTTGGACTTTAATGCCTTTATTTGTTAGGACAGGGGATAGAGTAGGAATTCGAGGATAGAGAGTGGTGAACGACATGCAGGAAAGGAGCCACAGGTAGGACCCGAAAACGGGCTGCCCGCCCAGCGGACCACAGCCTTTGCACATGTGGCGTGGTTAGGGGAAAGTTTAAAGTTCAATTAAGTGAAAAAATAGATTTTACAGGAGGCTAAACCCTCAGGATTGACCAACAATAACTGTCAGCCAACACTTGTGCAATCTGATCACTCATTCACTACAAACCTGCTCAGATGGCTGCTGAAGTATTGGCAAGGTTTTCTCAATCTTGTCCAAACCCTTACAGGCCAGGTCATTGGCAATGGCAACTATGAACATACAAGGAAGAAAAGTGAACAAACAGTAGGGCTATGTCACATGTCTGGAGCAAATCAGAGTGATTCAAAGTAAACAGAAAAACTGGGTGAAACATCAAGCTGACTAAGAGTCAACCATCTGACCTGAAGTTCCTGTTTCATGCTCTTTTCAGTGACTCAGCTGGACAGCACATAACTATTCCCACTTTTTCAGTTTGTTGGATTTTTTATGACATCCTCTGAACGTCAAAGCCACATCTATAGATTGATTTTATTTTTTATTAATAGAGTGAAAGTAATAAGATTCGTACTCTGAGGTTCCAGCTTGAAAATGATGGGTGAAGCTGTGGTGACGACCACGGAAGTGATGTTGCGGACGCCTTGTTCAGCAGCCTCACACACCGTTTTGAAGTAAGGGTGGGTGTCCTTGGTGTTGCAGTACACGCTGGATACCAGGCCATAGGTGGAGCTCACCAGGGGGAGGCTGCTCACCCTGTCAACCACATTCTGTGAGGAAAACCACAGAGAAGGCTTACTGTAGGCTCATAATACAATACAACAATAGTTTAACCTCCTATTTTTTGTTGTTCAAACTGTTTCTGAGTCCATGCTAAGACAAAACACAACTTAAATACTTTCTATGTTAATTCAAAGAAGTCTTTAAGCTGCAGTGCAGTAATAACAAACAAAACGAGACTACTTTCAACACTTTTCCATTTATTTCTGTATGTAGTGTACTTTAACTTAAAATATAAAGGGTTAACATGTTCTTTTCTTAATGTGTAAAGGCCTGCTTACTCTCTAGTGTCCATTCTTGGTATTAAAACATGTTTTCTACAACAAGCCTTATTCCAACTCTACCCAGGAAACTCACCTGATTGGAGATAACTGCTGCTGCCATGTCTGCTGAATCAAAACCTACAAAGATAAAACAAAACATGTAGCGTCTCTATTTAAAGGAATTTGACAGAAACTAGAGGTCTATTACTTTTATCTATAGCAGTGTGTCTGTAATAATAGTTAATAATAAAAGCTCAAAATAGAAAGAGACTCACCAAGTTTCAGAAGTCTGCCCGAACTGTCAATGAGCTGACTGATGCTCTGTGGAGAGGCGCAGCAGCTGTATTTATATTCTGTTGTTATCGCGAGATGTCGACGCTAACCCATGACGTCAGTGACAGTACTGTTTCTGGGGCAAAGGTGAAAGGGGTAAAAGTTTATTCGGGGGAATTCCTATCAAAGCAGCCACCACGTGGACAAGGTATTACACACAACAGCAGTCTGATTTCTTAAGCTTTCGTAACCCGCTGAGACTTTCGGTGGAAAGAGGAACATTCATATAGCCTAGCCCCTGTAAACACAGTCCGTAGTGAACTACAACCAAACATTCATATAGCCTAGCCCCTGTAAACACAGTCCGTAGTGAACTACAACCAAACATTCATATAGCCTAGCCCCTGTAAACACAGTCCGTAGTGAACTACAACCAAACAGACAAAAGCTAATCACGACACCGCGCCTGTTATCCGAGAGCCCCACTTCACCTGCTTTCTTCTCTTTATTTACGTCTTAAAGTAGTCTGAAGTCGTTACTTAAGTGCACATGACCTAGCTAAGATGCGCTATATGAACTTCCCCGTGTTGTTGTTCGTTACTGTTTCTGTGCTAAAGTGATGAATCATGTTAGTAATGGTGCCTGAAGAAGTGGGTATACTCTTTATTAACCCCCTTATGTGTTGGGACTGGGAGTGACAGAGGATACGCGTCCTCTGTTATAAACAGTGACATGTAAGACTACTCATGCACATTCAGTTAGTACACTAGTCAATTAGTAGGTAGGTCATCCCTTCACCATCCTAGTAAAAAATTGCAGCTAACTACTGCAAATTGTCAATCAATCAATGGTGTGAATCAGAAGAGATTTAGCAGTGGGTATACTCTATGGAGACTGAAAAACAAGTGGGTATACTCCTTATACCTGCCACTACACCACTGCCTGTTACTGATTGGCATTATTTCTCAGGCCCCTTATTTGGGATCCTTTTTCAGGAACTCCCCCCCCCCCCCCCCATCCCAAACTCAACTCAAATATCCAAAGAAAAAGGAGTGCAACATTTAAACACAAATAACTGAGATTATTCATGCATTAAAACGACTTTTAATACAACTTTATTGAGGCCACTCTTGAAAAAAATGTGGTCCCCTTTAGATACACCGACATGGCCATGAAGAATACATGCAACCAAGTCACAGGAAGAAAAGTGTAGCTACACTTGGTCTTGTTTTATTTTTATAAACACAGAAAAGATTATGAGAAACTGATCATCTTAAATGTACCACTAAGTTTTTTGTTGTACGCTTTAAGAGCAAAATACAATCTTTTAGTTGTAAATCTATGGAGGGTTAACTGGTGAAAGTAAGATAATTAAAGTAGTCTGTAGTCAAATACTCACCATCAAAATATTTACTAAGAATGAGGTCAGCTGAGCTATACTTTCTCATGCTATTTTTCAGAAACATGTCTTTTTTTTTTCTCCCTAGAATGCAAGAAATTCGACCTAACACTTGCTTAATACATTTCTGATTACTTTTTTAATGGCCTGAAGAGTACCATATGCCAGAGGTTTACCCACACATCAACATGTCTGTGTTTGCCAGTAGCTCATCACAGCCACATGTGTGACTCTGTTTCTCATTTGAGAGCAGCTCAATATTTTTTCTACGTGTCAGAGCTTATTTCTGTCAGGAATTTTTTTTGTGGGTGTTATTAAAAATGTAAATTAAGTGCTAATGCGGTTTCCTAGATACAACACATTTGGAAGCCAGATGAGGAAACATGGGCTTAGTTCAGATACTCCAGTTGGCGCACACATTTGTGGTCCTGGATTCTGTGGATGTGTCCCTTGAGGCCCATTTATCAGCTCTTGTATAACTAATAAATAGACCCCATATGAAAATGTTGGCTGAAGTAAACCACAGACTCTAATTTTTAATAAGGTTCTGACTGGAGGAAGTCCACAAAATAAGATTTTAGCATGGTCTGATTAATTCAAGTGCTTTAACACTAACAATCCAATGTCATATACAGGTTGCAGTCCTTCCTCTACTCTCACACAGTGACCACGTTGCACTGGAGTCTGGACATTGATCTGCTTTTATTTTATTGTCCATGTCATATCCTTTTAATTGATTCATCAGCTTTTATATGATACAATAGCAAGCAAAGTCAAAGCTGATAAAGCCTTATGACTCACCAGCATTATATGATGACATTACTGGTTGTTAAAGGGTGCAATATTTGGCTTACAGTTTATCTGTTATATTAAACCTTTAAAATCCATTTTGGGTTTAGAGGATTACAGCTGGGTCAGCATCTTTTAAATGTGGGAATAGGAACATCGAGTTTCAAACTCTAGAGCGTAAACACAATGTTGTCTATGTGATCCTAAGTGTCAATGACCTATTTCATTCACTCAGTTCTTTATACCTTCTAATTTGAGGTTACACAATTTATTTCAATGTTCATTTACAGTTAATGAAAAGATTGTGCCAATAGATTTTACCATCATAAGCCCATCAATAACTCTACTAATGAAACACCCACTAAAGTTGGGTTAAATAGTGCAGAATGTCTGAGCATACTGCTAAAGTACTCTGATTAAGCACATCTGAAAATGGAAATCAAAAGTTACACACTTCCATGGTTGTTTTGGTTCAGTGTCCTTACTTGACTTGTTTTTCATCTTTTTCATCAAGAAAAAAAGTTGCCGTCTTCCAGTCAAGCTGAAAGTTCAAACCGCCCGACGTTATTCTGCAATCTGTGTCTGACAATGCCGCCTATCTCAGAAAAGGTCATCTAAGAGAAAGGCTAAACACTGGAAGTCATTTTTTACAGTTTTTCAAAAGCAAAACTGTTACATGATGGCAGTACCAGAAATGTTTTATTAGGGCCTCATATGCCGCGGCAAATGAGTGGACCAGACTGGCATATGCCACTGATGTGCCACTCATATGCGGCATATGCCGCGGCAAATGAGTGGACCAGCGCGGCATATGCCACTCGTGCCGCGGCATGTGCCGGCCTGAAACAGCACATGTGACTGAAACGGTGCTGGTTCTGGACCAGAACGGCATATGCCACTCAAATAACACTCATGCGCAGCACATGCCGCGGCACAGGAGTGGGACCAGCCATCAGTGTGTCATATGCCACTCATATGCCACACGTGCTGCTCATCACCACTTGCGGTTTTAATGTATTTATTCTTTTTGCACAGATATAAGATGACATAAAATCAGATTACAAAAATATAAAAGGTAATTCAGGAAAGGTCAAGAAGCCAACATGTTTATACACAGGACCACACCTCTTAAGAGACAAATACAAAAACAGAGCAATAAGAGAAATTACACATTTTCAAAACTAAATTATATATTTTTTATACATACATGTACATACACATACAGATAAACACATACATGCAATAACAACAAAAGGATTGACAATAAACCCACAAATGTCAAAGTTAATCAATTAAATAGACCATCATCTTTTGAAAACATAAAAAATCTGTTCTGATTTCTCATGCTGATTTCACATGAGCATGTATTTGTTTGTATTTCTGGATTAAGGCCACTAGATGACACCAAAGTCGACCTTACCCATCATGAACACTCAGCATCCCAACCTGTGTCTTCCTTTTGTTCCCTCTTTTTCTAATTGATATCAAGAAATGTGTCCAACCTTTTAATATGTTATTTCAAATTTCTTTTTATTTTATTTTGCAAGAACGTGTGTTCAACAAAGAGTGTGATAGGATAAGTGAAGGGATAAAAGTGATATGCTTCCAAGGTGCATCCATACAGGGTACAAAGTTAGGTTTTGAGAGAGAGGAAAAATAATTAGAACAGAGTTTGATAATAGATAACGATTCATTGGGTTCTCTAATTTACCACAATTTCGACATTATCGCAATGAAATATTGTAAGCTTTGACAATAAACAGATCGCAGTACTCTATGTAAACAAGTAATGCTTTGGTTCCCAGTATATGTATATTTTACCTGTTGAATGGAGACCTGTGTACAATGACCATGCATTCACACCACTGTGAAGCTGAGCTGTACGGATGAAAGTCAAGCTAGCTATGAAGTACCCTCAGATTAACCGGTGTCCTCTGAGTGGTGAAAAAACAAATAAACACATCCATGACTTTTGTTTGGGATTCAGGAGAGACATGTTGTAAACACTGGTATTGTGTTAAACATAAAGAACAGCAGATAAACTGGGAGCTCATATGCATTCTTTGATTTATGCATAATTATTACACTTTGTATCACAATATTGAAAAATCGTATTTGCTAGCTCTCATATCTTGTAGGCCTACTCTTTATTAGACCTGTGTACAGTAACAGACAGAGTTGGTAATGATCTGAGCTAATTGTTGACTCCTCTTCTCATTCTACAGAAAGTTAAGATGAAAAGAAAGATTGGCGATAAACGCACTGCCCCTTTCTCTCCCGGGGGCGCTCCTGTTGTGCAGATGGCATCAGGGGCTTACAAAGTCTGGCAGGACCCGAGAGCTGATCCTTACAGGACATCCCTCCATTGTGCCCTCTGGGAAAGGTAGGTTTGTGGGCAGTGTGCCAAGGCTACTGGCTGGGTAACGGATACCTGTTGGCTACTGGGAAAGTGTCACACCTCCAGGTCACACACAGTCAGAGGCGCTGTGTGAAGAAAGAGCGCAGGCAGAAAGAGAAAGACAGTCGGAGAGTGGCTATCGTTTGATTCTCTTTGGATCATTTGGATCAGTCAGAGATGTGGCTTTAGAGCAGAGGAGAAAAGAAAGTGACATGTCTTTGGTGCCGAGGTATGCTTTGGTTAACTCAAGCCTCAAACAATGCTGCTGCTGTCAGACAGTGCAGACTGAGAGACAACTCTGTCCATCAAACCTGTGTCAGGGTACTCCCAAACTAAATGTTTAATTCATGAAATAGTAGATGATAGAATCAACATTTTCATATGTTTTAGGATTTTAGGATTCGGAAACTTTTGGAATCAGCCTCAAGTGGCCACTGGAGGAACTGCAGCTTTTGGTCACATGCATGGCTTAATATGTCATTTCAGAGGTTTTTTCTTGGTCAGAAAACTTAAACAGTGCACTCAAAGACGCCCTTTTTATGTGTAAAGTTGAGTCTAGTCTATCACTGCTATTGGTCAATTTCTGTACGAGTAGAAGTGTTCATATAAGACCCTTTTTTATTCTATACGCAGCTCTCAGATAAGCCAAGATGTTCAAAATGTTCAGTTTTTACATGTGTACGCTGGTAGGCAAATTGTTTTATACCTTAGTTAAAACCATGCTATGTTTTGCAAAAAATTGAATTCTATATTCAAAAACAATATTGCAGCTGTTTACTGGAAGGTACCCCTTCAGTTCCCCCCCCCCCCCTGTATGTATGAGTCTGCTTAAAGAGTGTCTTATTGGCTCTGTTTGGAAATCAACCGCATTATGTCACCTGCCTAAAAGCAAACAATGCACTTGGAAACACGATACACTGTAGTGCAGTGACAGTAGATATTGTTGGACCAACATGAAAAAAGAAAATGAAGCGAGTAGTTCTGCCACCTGAAAGAAATGTCTGGCTGTCATTTTGATCAAGTCGGGGGTGGACTGAATATTGGCTGTGTTCATGTTGTCACACTGAATTTACACCAGAGTTTCAACATCTGGGACCAAAATAGCTCCAGAAAGTTTTGTTGCCCTGTTGCTAAATTTGGCTCTGTTATTCTTCCCAGCTTCAACTCCAAAGCTGGAGAAGTCGTGCATGCCGAAATGAGTTACATTTTAACAAGATTGCCGTCCCTCTAGAAATAACCATTACTTCAGCCTTTAATAAACAGCAGATCTACACAGACAATGTGTGTTTAACGGGGCTGTGACTGCAGATTTATAGCTGCAATTTAGACAAAGAGACAAGACCATGGCTTGTTAAGCAGGGCTCTGTGCACCTGTCCGATGTAATCCTCGAATAATAACTGCGTCTCATTAGCTAAGACATCCGAATGATCCGCCTACGTTTCCTACTGAGAGGATCAAAACGGAAAATGAGTCAACAACTGATCAAGGTGAAAAGTGTGAGAAAAGGTCAGTTGTTGATCAGTCTCGCTTTGAAAATGAGCTCACCTGAGCTCACTTCCACCATGATGATTTTCAGTAATGATTTTCTCATGAAAGGCTCAAAAAGTCTTATATTGAGTGGTTGCTGACCTGTATAGCACAGTTATAATTGCTTAGCCAGGAAAATACTTTGAAAGGGTCAGATGGGAGGTGAGAAAATGACCACAGAAGGCTGTCCCCGGCGTGGGTCTGACACCGTCCCACATGACCCCGCCATGTTTCCTTTTCACAGAGCCGTGCTGGGATTAGCAGGCCGGCTGTTTGTGCTGGCAAAGAGGCAGCAATTCACAGCTTTATTTTCTGGGTGCTGTTGCTGACAACCAGACAGAGTCCGAGTAATTATGATATAATTGAGAATGATCTAAAACCAAAATGTCCAGGCTCTGCTGTCCGAAGCAGTGTTTACAGAAAACAGCTGCTTAAATAGGCACTTAGAAGGAATTAGAATAACATTTTTTATGTCCCAGCGTGAGTGTGTCTCTGTCTGTGTGCAAGTGTGCGTGGGTTGGCTATTTGGGCACCTACACAGACAAACTCTTTGTTTTGGAAGTGTTCGCTTAAGTCTTCGGGGGCAGACAGGAGCCAAGAACAACGTGGGAAATGGACTCTTGCTTCATTTCTGCTCTCTCTCCGGGCTTTTCCTTTGCAGTCTCTGTGTCAGACGGGTATTCAGCTGGACTCCAGAACAGTACCTGAGGCGTGCAGAAGCTTGGACAAACCAAGAGAACCAAGCATGGAGAAGAGAGAAGTCGTAATGGGTACTGAGTGGCTCTGACAGCCGGGCCAAGCTGTCTGTCATCTCTCTCCTTCTCTGTCTCGTCTTTTAACACATACACATGTTGTCAACAGGAGCCCTGTACACAACTAGACCTCTGCCCAGGTGGTCTCTATGGCTAGCAAGTGGCCTGCAGCACCACACTGGCAGAAGCAGAATTCACTTTGAGGCCCGGGCTTGAATTTTTGAAGTCCTACATGACTATCAATGCTTGCCTTCTCCACTCAGCAATTATAATTTTTTTTCATATTCCAGGAAATAAAGGAGATGAGTCATATGAATTGTGATCTACTGAGACAATATTGAGCACACATGTTTATCGGCGTGCCCCTAAAGCCTCCAAAAGCCTCACGGAACACCTGACTAATTACAGTGTGAGTATTACCTAACCGACGAGCTTCATACAAAAGAGGGAAAAATTAAAGATTATCATATGTGGGAACAGTGCTGCACTATACAAAATGCAGTTACAAGTTTTCTTTTTCAAAATTAAGTTAGGACTTAACGTGTTTACTTTTTTAAGATATTATTATGCCATAGAAAAAAAAGTATAGGCCTATCCTTCTAGGATAAACATTGAATAGATAACAAATAAAACGTTTGTAAGTGTGAAATTTGCCGGCCAGGCTGAAACCTTATTTTAACTTTTTTACTTTTCCAGTACTGCTCTGCTTTGACAGGGAAAAATACACCCATCCATCCATCCATTTTCTTCCGCTTATCCGACTTCGGGTCGCGGTGGTAGAAAGCGCAATAAGTCAACCCAGACTTCCCTCTCCCCAGCTACGTGAAAAAAACACACTTTAAATTTGAATGAAATAGAAAGAAGAAGACAGTGAGACTGAAGGTGAAAAACGTGCATGGGTGCTTAGTTGTCCAATTCTTGCACATGAAACTCACGCCAAAGGATGTGTAGCCATCAATAACTGCACTTTTCAGCACCTCGGGAAGTTACTTGCCTGCAGCAGATTTTCTGAAACAATAGACTCCCACCTCCCAAACATTACTGTGTTTGAAACTTGGACTGTCTCATTCTTGCCAGCTGCTTGATTATTTTCTTCTGATTTTGGCTGAGCTGTTATATCCATGAAAAATCGGAGAAGGATACATCACATTTCTCAGGTTAACGTTGTCATTAGATGACAGGAAATCCAGGATTAGTGTAGTATGGCACTTTAATCGTCTTATGTGGATACTTCATGCCATTTATTTCATTGATAGATTATTTGGACATTTTTAGGAAAATTCACCCCATAGCATATTTGATTTTTAGATGTCAGCTAGAGTTTGTATGTAATTAGATATTTCCCCAAAGAAAGAAAGAACTAAATATACCCTTGGGTTTCCCAGACAAGCTGACTGATCTCTGGCAACAGTGTGAAGAGTGCATTGCCCACTGTCTACATTTGTGACTGGTGGTTTGTGGCATGATGCCCTCAGACAGTACACAGTGGACACAACATGCCTGAAGGAAAAGCGATGCCTGGAGCTGAAACAGATCTGCGCTGACAGATATACAGGTTCCTGTACACTTAGCAAGCCTGGCATTCCCCGGAACTCTGTGGCCCAGCAATGGCAAGAGCTTTCATTTCCTCCTGGGTTTCAAGCATGAGCAGACGCACGTACAAACACACAGACACAAACACATTCAGATAGTGTGCCAAATTCCACAGAGCCTTAAAGGCAATCAGGGAAGGATGAGAAATGCAATCAAGTGGCGTAAACCAAATGCCAGGGGACAGGAACCAATAACAAAGGCGCCACAACAACACTCAAAAGAGTTTGTTTGCTTAATGTTGTATATTATGGAAGAAAGCTAATTTCTTGCCAAAGGTTAGATGTGATACAACTCTTGTGTGTACCCTTAAAAAGCAATAGTAAACAGCTGTTTCCTTAGTTTGGTTTTAGACTATTATGTTATATACTTATTGCCTTTTTTCTTTTCTAAAGTGTAAAAATGACGTGTTCTTTTTCTTTGTGTGGGATATGCATTTACTTTATTAGACTATTAATTAATAGGCGCAGGGTCTTCCTGGAGTTGAGATTTCCTGTGAGGTTTCAAGGAAGCCAGAGGAGTTGTTGGTTTCTTGGCTTAAGCATTAATTAGTGCACTCTAGTCATGCGGTTAAATGGGTTTATTAATCTGTTACCTCTGGAAAGAACCAGGCTTATCCTTTTTCCAACCTTTTTGGCAAGTTAAGCTTACCATCACCTGGCTGTAGATTCATATTCTACTGACAGACATGAGGGTGGTATTTGTGGCTTGTGAGAAAAAAACTGCCTTTTTCAAATGTGTTAGCTGTCTGTTTAATGCAAAAACAAGCTAGCTGGTGTCCCCCTGAAGGGCAAGTTCTTTAGCTGGTATCTGGCAAATTCCTGCCCTCTCTTTGAACACATGTGACAAGCAGTGCTTTGACTTTCAGGCCAAATATCACTGATCAAACAGCTATGTTTGGTGTCAGCCAAAGGGAGACAACTAGGTTACTCATGCGGGGGGCACTGACCTGCTCCAAGTATGTTTAGCTAGGAAACCAGCTCATGTACTGTACATACTGTGGCCCTATTTTGCTCTTGTAAAGCCATACCTTTATGCCTGTAAGTTCATGCAAAGAAACTAGAAGGTATAATGATGGTAGCAACCTCCTAAAATGTCTGAAAATAGTGTTATTGAGCACCAGGCATCCCTCCCATCATTGCATTCAAACAAAGGATCTCTACTAAAAGACTGTCATTAGCTTCTGCCTCAACCCCTTATTTGTCTCCCCACACAGAAAATTCCCTGTAAGATCTGACGAGCAAACAACTGACAGATGCTATTTAAGCTCGTAGAGCCCCTAAAAATACATTTGCGCTTCAGGCAGTGATTCTGCCTCAGTCCACTGATCGGAGCTTGGAGCGACGGATCCCGCTGAACATGTCCATCAATAAGAGCAACAGCATTTGTAATTTGAGGACGTGGCTTAGCTATGCATGGCCACGCACTGTGAATGTTAACTATTCATGTCTTCAAGCATTATCTACTGCTAATTTCAGCTTTGTGGGGTGTCTGTGGTGATCTTTAAGGGCTGGGGTTGGTTAAAGTTCAACAAGGGGCTTGGAGTTTTCGCTATTTTGAAGACACTTGGCTTTTCATGATGAGTGGCACAAGCTGGTAGTCTGTGGATTTCAAGGAGCTACAAAGGATGATCAGTTAACCCCGAAAGGAAATTATTCCAGCCCCCACCTTGGTCTCCAGGTAAAGATTTTTTTTTCCCTCTCCTGGGGAAATAAACATTTACATTCCTGTGCTCAGTGTGTTAATAGAGATTAAGCCAAATTCAAGCCTGCGTGTCAGGCAGCAATTCAGGTGGCTCATACCATACATACCTGTACTATTGTGTAGCTCTTGAGGGGTATCTCCCTCAGTCCTTTGAGCTTGGCTGAGGACAGTAGATGTTTTCTCGGAACATTGTTATTATGGTGGCCTTGGAAAGCTTCAAAAGCGACAAGCAAGTCATAATGCCTTACCACTGTTGGCCACACTTCAAAGAACTACATGTTTCTTTCTTCAATAAAGATATGGGATTAAAGGAAGAGGAGTTGCTGACCACAAACGTTAATCATAAGCTAACAAAACCTCCTTTTTTTTTAATGAAGTGGGACATATTGTGGTCCTTATTGAACTGAATTTTATAGAATCAACTCAGATTGGTTTTGTGTTACAGTTTGTTTATACAGTTCATTTACTGTGCTCACAAAAGTTAAACACATCAGGTCAGGCCAGGATTTGACCTTGTTAAAGACACACATCAAGGAGGTTCGGGAGGCAATCATCTCCAAAGATACAAAGCAGAGCTCCATGAATTTGAATGAAAAGTACGATTCTTACAAAAACAGGGCAAACTGCAGTTTATATTGGAGCCCAAAAGGAATGACATGGGTCTCATCAAGGTAAATCAGAAACAACAGCAGATTTCAATCATATGGCAGCAAAAGGCCAAGAACTTTTCATTCCTTCAAGTTGATCTGAGTTCATGAGCAGTCAGAGCTCTATTCCGATAAAACTCTTCTTGACCTTAAATGGCCCATGGTTGGCAAAACTGGGCGCTTTACTTGAAAGCCTAATGCATTTCATACTTGTGAGTAAAAAGCTAAGGCTGTGAAGAAGGCGGCGAAATCCACAAGTGGTTCTTCTGAGGGGCCACCTCGGCTACCTCATGGGACAGGGGGATATTTAAGCGGGGCATACACTGTACGATTTCGCCCCTGACCGGTTAGATGAATTTCGGGCATTTTTGAAATTTTGGTTTACATCTGCATACCCTCAGTGAGGGCAGAGCAATGAACCGATTCTTCAGGGCTTTTTCCCCTTATTGCGCTAGTGAAAACTGGCTGACATCTAAAAGCACCATGGCAAGTGCAGGCATACCTATTTGATGCGTGTTTCCACTCCTATCACGACGGGCATGAACAAGAGACGTTAGCAGGAAAATAGCTGCAGACCTCCAGCTGCAAGGGAATGTTATATGATTTAGCTTACTAGTTCGCTTGTGTTTGATACGGAGTATGTGTGAGAGCAAAAGCGTATGAGAGCCAAGTTAGACCTACCTTTGGAAAGGCTGGTAGTTTTGCTTTTGATCCTAGTGGTTGTGCTACGCTAAGCTTAGAAATGAAAGTGAGACACAGGTTGGGTAGCTGAGCATAAAACAGTAAGTGGACAGCAAGGACATGTCTGAGGGGAACAAAAGTTACACTGTACTGCAGGGTGCATTTTGTTTCCTTTAGACAAATAAAAGGCCATCTTTTTCCCCAGTTTTGTATTAAGCTAATCTACAAAAGTGAGATGTATACATAACAGGCTTTCTTTTCCATCAGGAATCCTATTTTACAGTTTAAAAATTATTCAATCATCTTCTTTTTTTTAGCTTCTGACTTATCCCTTTCCTTAAAACCTGTCTTATGAAATAAATGTGCAGAGTAGTTATTTACAACTCTAAGTACAAAAAAAGGAAATATCCTACACTCACATGTAAAGAAAACTACCTGCAGCCTGTTGTAACACAGGCCTGATCGTTGATTTTAATTGAAGGCCCACCTCTGATTGGGCAAATAGCCAATCATGGTTTTATATATTGGGGTGGCCGATTATATTTCAAGGGGGGCCCATGCAACCCCTTCTGGACACGCCCCTGTTTATTTGACGATCTAGGACAGTTTTTAATTAATTAGATTTTCAGAAAACATTTGCCTTGGCTTCCTGAGAAATTTGTGTAGAACTTGTGGAAATTGTTCCAAATGCTTGTATGATGTTCTTGTGGAGCAAGGAGTTGTTTAATGTGTTCATAGGACTTTATGGGTTAAAAAAGTTATCTCCAACGTTTTCTTGAGGTTGGACATACAGGTGTGCATAAATGCGTTAAAAACCACCAAGCATCACTTAAACTCAGCATGTCCGTTCACTAAAGCAGGCTGTCAGCGCGTAACGGCCCGGGAGTGTGTTTCTTTAAGAATGTAAGGTGGGTGAGCCCCTTTTTCCTGACGCACGCCTGGTATGCAAACATAAATTTAGCAGCAACGTGTTCGCTGGGGGAACAAAATATCTGGAAGCGACGTTGAAGTGTCATGTCGTGTCCGGCCGTGCTGGGCTGACTTTTACCTTCTTGTCTGTCTGTGTAGACCGGAGCCGGGGCTGGAGCGCAGAGGAGAGCAGACCTCAGTAGTGACTGGATAGACCGGGACAGACGAGCAGAGAGCGGGCAAATACAAGTGTCGCTGTACAATTTGAAACTGCATTGACTTATCCAGCGTCAGAGATGACAGGGAGCTGCTTTTGGACGTCTGGGCTGCTTTTTCTTGCTGTTTTTGTGAAGGTAAGCTGCAGCATAAATACACTTTATGATCCACTCAATGAACACACGAGAAGAAGGCGCGTCATTTAGCTTGAGAAAGGTGCGTTTGAGGAACTGACGCACTGTTAAGCCGCTGTTATTTTACGTAAATACTTATAACTTAATAGGCTACTTATACTGAACTTATTGAAATAGCCACCCATTGCTCTTTATTTACCCTTTCTCTGTTATTGAATGGAAAAAGCACACCATTATAAAACAATGAGTTTATTCTGGTCGTAGGGTATAATTTATGATTTATCAAAACCTACAGATTTGTAAAGGACACTATATTAGATTTTCTCATGACATATCAGGAAACTCACTAACATTAATAGAGAAGAGGATTTTGTTAGATCCATGTGTGTAAATAAAGTTGGGAACTGTTCAATTTCTGCCTCTTCAAACCGTTATGATGAAGCAGGACCAAGGATGAAGAACAGTAACTCTGATTACAGTACTTGTAATGAAATACAACAACAACACAGTAATAAACAAGACATATGACGAATCACAGACAGTTTAATACTCTGTAAGTATGTGATAAATTAGATTTAGAATATGTGAAGAGTAATTTGATGTGTAGGCTTAATGTTACATAACTTCCCTCTACCTTGAAATTTCAAACCTGGAATTTAAAAGAGGACAGGTCATCCCCTGAGAGGTCAAAGCTTATCAGTCCTGCATTGAACGAACCTCTAAAATCAGTTCACTCAGCTTACTGGAATACTTTTACATGTTATCTCCTTAAAGGTCTGTCATGCATCATTCATGCAGGCCCGAGTTGTGTAAAAAGCTGACACATGCTTCAATAGTGGTACAAGAAGAGCTGAGCATGAGTTTTAAAGTGGAACACAAAGCAGTTGTTTGGCCTGCAGACGGATTCCAGGTCTCACACAGAGGGGCGGGATGCCACTGTCAGCGTGTGTAAATGACCACGACAGGTGCTAATAGCAGTTCAAGGTGATTTGGGCTTTAAAACATCCCGGCCCCCAAGTAGCTCAGCTGAAAATGTCCACGCTGTAATCATGGGATGTGTGTGTGTGTCAGGGAAGCGCTGAAGGCTTTGCAACTCTTTCCAGGCCACTATCCAAATGCTGGACTGAACATTGTACTGTTAAAATATTAGGAAGAAAATCATGAAACATCACATTTATGGGCTAACTATGCATATGAGCATCAGTGGGAAAACTGGATAGGTAAACTCACTGATTTTGTTTTCATGATTTTCTGAAGACAAATCCTTGAATTTTGGATAAATCTGTAATTTTAAGATGTTTGTAACATGATCTTGGTACTCTGGAAGTTTATTTTAATGTGACTGCTTGACTAAAGTGCATCATAAATGACCACAATGTGCCCCAACATTGACTTCTGTGTGACAAATAGTGTTGGTATTTTGATTGTTCAGTGTGTCTGTCAAATAGTGAGACTTAACAATGACTCAGTAGGTTTATTTTTGCAGTTGGCACATGACAAGCTTACCCATCTGTGCAAGCGTGAGTCAGCACTGGACATTTAACTGTTCACACACACCAAGAATGACCCAACGCTTTGCTTCAGAGACCAGGGATCAACAAGTGGTCCTTTCCGGTGGTCTCTGCTATGCAGTGGCCTTTTCTTTTCATCGCCGCTCTTAGGGTCAAAGTCTCTGCATTTCTCTTCATCTAAAGAATGGGACTCTATATTTGTGAATATGGCTTTTGAAAGTTGTGTGATTTGCTTGTGTGGGCCAAATGGCCTGTGGCTCCTAACCTAAACGGAATAGACCTTCCTTTGTGGGTGACATAAAGACATACCTCAAGTGATTCTTGGAGAGTCTTGTTGCTCTCACTCTATTCCCTAGATTTGTGGAACAAAGTGGAACCTTCCAGAAACAGTTTTTTTTTTGTGTGCTTTTGGTTTGCTAAGGGATTTGAAGGTAGTTGTAAGCACAGGAGGATGTGCCCTTAAAAGACATTGAAGCAGCTCCTGGAGCACCAAGGCTAGTGCCCGTAAATAATGATTTGGCACCTGCTAGAGCGACAGTGCAAAGCAAATCCTTTTTGAATGCTTTTGGCTCTATTTGCCTAACATTGCATTTGCTTTATGTGCCTTTTTTAAGCTCCTTTGAGAAAATCTTTGCTTGTAAGCAGACAGTTTTTTATTGTTGCATTTTTGAAGGCAAAGAGACACAGAAAGTGAAACATTTAATTGTTAATAAGAGAGCAGGAACTTTTATTTTATTTACTTTTTTATTATAGAATAGTACTTATGCATACAGGACAGGCCCTTTAACTGTTCTGGGCTGTTCTTGCTGTTGCACAGAATTATCTCTTTACAGAAAGGGCAGAAAATGTCTACATTCACACATTTTTTAACTGCTTTCTGGTTTATGTTCGCTAACAAAGATACAAGGATCATTTTATGTGAGCTGATGTAAAGATACAGGGCTAGTTTAGGTTAGCTCATCTAAAAACACAATGCTATTTGAAGTTAGCATTCGTAAATATTTACGAATTTACCATGAAGGCTGACTACAATGTCACATAAAATGCATTTGGACAAGTGGGAAGAAGAGACACACAAGTGTTAGCTTTATGCACAAAAGTTAACTTGATGAAAAGGTCACTAAATTTAATTTTGGATAGTGATGTGTGGCTGACTAGGAACAAACTTTGCTTGTGTTGTCTTTATGTTCAGATTAATGTACGTAATGTAAGATAAAACCTTCATATATCATTCCTGCAAGCTAAACGAAGTAAACTGTACTTAGGATATGTGTCTCTTTATGGCTTTAATTACTCTAATTTTGGCAATAACTGGTAAACAACTTGGACCACAGTTTCTGACATAAGATGGCTTTACGTAAGCAGCTCGACGCTGACAGTGTATGGCTGCCACATTCACATTACCACATGCCTTCCCTCTAATTCCTCAGATGGAATTCAAAAGGAAATTAGCCTGAAAAGCAACAGATTTTGGTGTTTATTCAAGGAAATGGTCCTTCTCAGAGTCTTACCGAGCTGAGTGCATTGAAGTCCTCAGGATGGGGAAGCTTTGGGGTCTAATGGCAGGATTAAGTGGGGTCACGGCGTGCAAATGGTCCCAAGTGACCGCCCCGTCAACAACAACATCTCTTGTTCTAGAAGCACACTGCTGGACCTGATTGCTCCGTTAAAAAGACCAGAAACTATTCAATTGGCTTTCATGTGATGTATGCCTTTGTTGTGGCACAAGTGGAATGGGAAGTGAATTAATTTTGAGAGGGATTGGTCCCACTTGAGGAGTAAAGGAAAGGGCTTCAGAGAACATCTGGCCAGTGATGGATGGATTGAGCTAGTTTTTGGAGTGCATTAACATAGGCGGGTGTTTTCAGTTATGCTGCAAAAGCCTTCATAGTCATCATATTGTTCCCATCTGGGCTTAATCTTTGAGTGAGACTCTGGGTTGCGAAGTGTGAAAGTGCTAAAGTGTATATGCTCTATGCAACTCTAAAACTAAGGCCAGAATCCACTGGTACTCATCTTTGTAAAGTTTGCCAACATACCCACAAAGTCTTTCACTTTCATCCAGTATTCATTGTGTTCCTGGCGCGGTAGCACTGTTTCCGATGGGTCCTACTCAGGTGTTTGGGGATGCTGCTCGTCCAGTCCTGCAATTCAAAACCTTAGGCATCCATCCCAACTGAGTGGCGCCAAAGGAAGCAGCTTCACTACATTCTTAGTGTGCCACCAAAGGAAAAGTCCTGCAGACCTGAACATGAAGTGGCAGCCTCTGTTTGATGTTGAGTCCCAAAGAAACTTCAGTTTCAATCGTATTTTTAGTAGCTAGGTATAGATGTAGTGCTCATCTCCAATTAGTATTTTTCTTTTCCAATCCAGCACAAAGAAGCTTATGTGGAAATAGGACAAAACGCACTATCGGAGGTTTGATAAAACTTGCCTGACCTAAGAAGACATTTTAAGTAGACCGAGCTATTAGTTCTGGATGATGAGCTTGATTGTGGTTTGTGTTTTTGTCAAACATTTCTTTAGCCTATGTCAACAATCCTTGAAATGACAGACCCATTTCTCCCAGTGAAGTGCATCTTTCTTAAAGACTGAAACCTAATTTTGACTTGAATAAATCAGTTTCTGATTCGCGAAATGTTCATATTTACCTCTGCATGCTAAATATTAAGATGGGTGCTTAGCTTAGTGCAAAGACTGGAAACATCGGGGAAAACACTTGCCTGGCTCTTTCCAGTTTTTTCC
Source organism: Tautogolabrus adspersus (assembly GCA_020745685.1). Classification (NCBI taxonomy): domain Eukaryota; kingdom Metazoa; phylum Chordata; class Actinopteri; order Labriformes; family Labridae; genus Tautogolabrus; species Tautogolabrus adspersus. The sequence continues at coordinate 12,746,000 of CM036556.1, read as the reverse complement.
GACTTAAGTTTCTTGTTTGTATGAAACAAACCAGACACACTGTGTTGAAAAGGGAGATTTAGAGGGCTTAAGTCAGTAGCTATTTGGTGGTTTCGTCCTTGAACAGAGCCAAGCTAGCTGTTTCACTCTACTTCTACTCTGCTTGCTAAGCTAAGCTAACACCCCCTGGACATAGCTTTAAAATCTATAGCATACAGAGATGAGCGTGCTGTCAAGTTAGATTAGGTTATCTTTCAAATTGACCCTTAACCACCAGGATTTGATTAACAAACCAAGCTGTGTGAAAATGTGTAAAAGATGTGGAACAGAGGATTTAGCTTTTACCATTTCCCGTTCAAAATCTTGGAACTTAAAAGTGTTGTTTGCCTTTTGATCAGTCGATGCCAGGTTTTTATAACATGCAGTGACTAACTGCTCAAAGCAGTCGCTGGAGTCATGTTGCAGTATCATGCGAAAATGTATTAAAAGGGAATGTTGTTCAGACCTCTATATCAAAAAGCTTAATGAGTTTTTGTGGTTTTAATTGAGACTTCAGGGAATGGGACATATTTAATTTGACACACACACTCTGCAAAAGTTTGATTTTCTGTCAAGCTGCTGTCTAGCATTGATACAGAGCTTCCAGCAGATGGCAACATTATAGCAGAGGGACTTTTTGTGTCCAGTTAAGCCGAGTTGTTGGCCTCTGAAGCTCCCACGCCCATTACAGATAGTCAGCTCTATTGTGATTTTGCAGGTGGCTGCCCTCCGTCCCCTCTCTGCTTCCTCTGGAGCCCCTCGTGAATCTATTTCTTCCTTTTTCACAAGGTTTATTTGTCATAGCCTTAGAGCTTGAAAGGCGAGCCTCTGGCATCCTGTTCCTCTGATGAAACATGTTGGGCTCTATACGCAGCGAGCCTACGTCCCCTCCATCAGCGTGATTGAGCGTTGTTGTTTTATCCTGTTGTGTGTTCCTGGATGCCGGCTTCAAACTTCATTTGCAGCAGCTGGGGCCCTCCGTGCATCATCTGGCTTGCACATTTTTTTTTTTTTACACACAGCCAATCACAGATGCAACAGATCCTTGCAGTCGAGCAGCTCTGCTTCAGCTTGAGCACATTTGCTAGATCTGTCTGGTTTGTTCCGTTCTGCCCCGGCCTTGACCTCAGATCTGTCCCAGGGTGGGATTGCAGCGGGAGTGTCAGGGAGTGGTGCTAACGAGAGGGGAGAAGAAGCATCGGGCCCCTCTTGTGACGCCTAATTAGAGGGGAGGGCAGGTAGTTGGTGTGTGTAATGTAACAGTGCTGGGGAGGATTGTCAGGAGAGAGGAAGAAGCCAGGTCAGGCACTACAGAGAGAAGGAAAGAAAGACGGAGGAGGAAAGGATAATAGAAGCAAAAAGGTCAAGAATGCTGCAGAGAGAGGAACAGGATTGGCGACATATGCAGAAAAACGATAGCAGAAAAGTTTCATGACAATTTTCAAGGTATTGATGTGTGGATATGAAAAAATTGACATACAGATGAAAGATTTTTTCCAGATGTAGCCGGAGAAAAACGATCAAACTGAATAAGATTAGTCATAGACAGGTGTATTAAAAAAAAAAAGGAAGAGTAAGATATTGATGGAGTGTTCTTGATGTGAGCACAAAGACTCAAATATTTATGTATAAATGGGAAAAGAGAGCAATATTGACTGAGTGGAAGTGAAAGCATGCACAGGGAGCAAATTTCCAAGCAGGAGTAACGTAGAAAGAAGCCACCGCAATAACTGAAACATAAATATTCAACTGTAGCTTCTTGGAGAAAAAGGAGATGCAGTAATGCCAAATCGGATGACTGCTTGACAGGCATGAAAAACAAATACAAGTCCAGTTATCGCTCGCTCGTTTGGAAAAGGGAAAAAAAAAGGAGGTAGCACACGAGTGTGAGAAAGGTCACATGTGAGGGGAACATAAGGACGGACAGCTAAATCCAGTGGAAACATGATTGACTGAGGGTCTGCGGGGCTGGCGTGTGACAGGGTCTCCATGGCTGGCTGCAGCAAATGTTTGCAAGGCTAATGATGCTTTCTCACATCTGCTTCCCTCAGCCATGGCCACATGTGCTTTGAGTAAACGCCGAGGCCTCCATGACTTAACATCGGAGGCCCCGTTACAAATGATGTGCTATTAGGATTACTTCACGTACGCCCACAGAAGCAGAATGATGAGCATGTAATCATGCATGCATGGAAAAAAAAAGGATGTGTGGATCTTCGTCCACGTCTGCATTTCCAGAAATGCATAGAAAAGAGCAGTTGTGGACGGAACATCAAATCTTTTACCTGATTGAATAAACTATATCCACATTGATAAAAGTCTGTTGAAAGTTTGCATTTGTCATGCTTTTTATGGCTGATACGTAACGAGCAAAGGCCATGTATGCACAAGTGATTCTTAGAAGCAATGAAGGCACATACTCTCTGTGCATGCAGAAAACAATAGCCAGTGCATGCATGCATGTTGTGTAAGCATTTGATCATTAGCTCAGTTGGGTGAGTCCAAAATTGTACCTGAGTTCAGTGTGTGAGTTTGTGTCTGTAGTCTTGTGACTACTGTGTGTGTGGTGCAACCATGGGACCATTCCAAGGCTTCTAACTGGGATTACCCAGGCCACTGTACCCTCTGTGGAACACACACACGCGCACACACACACACACACACAAACAAACACACGCCCACACACAGGGGGTGAGCTATGACAGAGCACAGATGTAGTAGCAGCAGCAGCAGCAGCAGCAGCACAGACTTGTTGGCCCCTGTGAAGAGGCTTTGGTCTCCCCTGCATGGGAGATTTGTGTGGTCCTGAAGTGTGTGTGTGTGTGTGTGTAAAGTTTAAAGTGAATCTTAAGTGTGTTTATATGTTATTTGTATTAGTGTGAAGGGTTGAGGTGGTGGGATGGAGGTCATGGGAAATAAAGGCAGCTTAATAGTGCTTGAGAACACACGGTGATCTCAGGAGATCTCGTAACAGTACAAGCAAAAAATGTCAAGAATCTGTTATAAAGACACAATGTTTGCTCAAAGTTGTACATGTATTATTTTGTGCTATTTTTAAATTCTTTTGACTTTTTTTGTTTGATGACCTGGTATCACCACTCTGGAGCAGATTGAAACCAAGAGTGAACTTTGAAGAACCTTTATTTGAATATTTATGCTCACAAAAGGAGGCATGCTCCGGCTTGTTACTTGCAGTGATTGAAGGTTGACCTCCTAAAATAATTACTCCTGTAAGACAAACGCCTCCACAGGTCACTGTTGTTTTGGCTGACATGCTTTGTCTCACTGTAGTGTTGCATTTTAAGTGCCACTGTGGAATTCCGTCCCAGCATACCTCTGTGCGATGACATCATCCACCCTGTTGTCTTGCTCTGATCTCACATAGGGAGGGGGACATGCACCGTGGGCAAAAATGCAGCCTTGTATGAAAGCAGCTTGTAAGAATCTGTGTAGTCCGAATCCTCTCAGCACCCCCCCCCTCCTCCTCAACACCCCCCCCATCTCCCTGATGACAGGTATGCAGCTTGAAAAGTATTTGGCATCCATGACCTGGAAAAGTGCACATTTGACATTGAGCATGTCACTCATTCTTCATTACTCCACCCTCACATCAGCACGACCTAATGCTTTTTTTTAAAATAAGGCTGTTTTTTGTGTGTTATCAGTACAGTTTCTTCTCTCATCTCGGTGTGATTTGCTTCATAGCTGGAATAGTTTGGATTGTGGTGACCAGGTGGCCTGTGAAGCCACCTAGTTGGTATGAAAGATACTGGGGACTCGGCTCGGCATGAGAGATCCTTACATATGAGTGTTCAGATCATTTAAGCTCAATGCTGAGAGACGGATGTACTGACAGACAGACACACAGGCAGACAGACTGTGGACAAGCTGAGAGCAGGGTGCAGGGAAGGTGAGAGCAACTAGTGCTTGCCTTTCACCATGTTAGCCGTTCTTGTTACAGTTATGGACTTATTCTCTCAACACTCAACATGTACATCAGAGTGTCGTCTGTCAATATAAGATGCACAAAAAGGGCTTGCTGAAATGAGCTGGCCATAGCTAAAGAAAAAGAATGGAAGTACAAGGCACCTTTACCTTACTGGACTGTTACAGTTTACTTTAGAGATTAAGGTTACATAAGACAAGTTTATACAATATGATATGATGATGAAAAAACAATGGTTAAAGTAGTTTAAATTAGCCCTGCATTCATCTCTCATGACAGGCATGAAATATATCCAGTACTTTAAAGGAAAAAAATAGAGAACTGTCAGAAATAAAGACTTAAAGTATGAGTATTAAAGCATCATTTTCCTCCTAACTTAATGTGATACCATAGATGTATGTTATTATCACGTCAAGTCCCCAGTCTGTGAACTGTTGAAATGATGAATTGATGTCATGTAAGTACTAGGCATGTAAAGATTAATCGTGAGGCAGTTAAAAATCGATTCAAAGGTGTCAAGGTTCACATCGATACTCTGAAAAATGAATTGCAGTATTAATATCGTGAGCGTCAGCAGCTGTAGAGCAGAGGCGGTTGGTTGTAACAAGCAGGCGTTATCATGGCAGCTGCGGAGGCCAAACCACACTAACAAGCAGGTTTGTAGCCCCGCTCGCCCAAACGAGTGTAAGAGCCAAAGAGATTACGAGGTGCATTGGTGTTTTCATGAAAAAATTAAAGGAATCTTTTTTTAATCATAATTTGTCTTCAGTCCCATTTTGTAAAATAAATCGTGAGAGAATCGTATCGTGAACCCAGTATCGTGAATCGTATCGGGAGTTGAGTGAATCGTTACATCCCTACATGTAAGTATATGGCTAGGGGGGGCTCGTATGCCTTAATTCAGATAGGACAGTGGATACTGGATAGTGCCAGAAACCAGGGAAAGAGAGAATGGGGAATGATATGGAAGGAGCCGCAGGTCTGAGTTGAACTGGGCTGCCTGTTTCAAGGATAACATTCTCTGAACATGGAGTAACTAAAGTAACCACTAAGCCAACCGGTGTCCCAGGGAGAAACTTTCTGAATTTGTTAGGATGTTTTAACAAACAATGGCAAACTGTATAATTACAATGACTGGTCAAGAGCCATGTGTGTGTGTTTTTTTCTTAGTGCATCAGTTGAGACAAAGGTAAGATGATGAAAGATATTAGTGTGTGTCAGTGCGAGTCAATTGCAAAGCTGATGTTGATTGACAACAGGGCGCAGCAGGAATGAACCTGGTTACATTACTGTTGCAGGATAGGTATAATAAACCGCTCCATTATCGCATGAGAGAGTAATCATTACGGGCAAATCATTACATGATCAGAGGAAACCTCCGTCTGTGCCAAATATGTGCAACCTTAAAAAAATATTTTTTAGGGGGAGGATGAGGACAGAAAAAAAGGGAAGACAGAGAGCAAGATCATAATAAAAAGAGAAAGAATGTATGAAACTTACAGGATGACGACTAGATGAATTTGTCAGGTGATGGGAGGGTGTCTTTGGGTTTTAATGGGGGTTCCTTGTCTGTGTCATAAACAAGGTAGCTCTCTGCATGCTAGCTGGTGATAACAGGACGGCGTAATTATTTTGCCTTTGGGATCCAGCTTCGCACAGAGAGAGGGGGAGAGACGGGAGCTCACTGGCCAGGTCCCCCGGCAGTCTAAGCCTATAGCAGCATAAGTAAGAGCTCCTCCATACCTGAGCCAGCCCTTACTATAAGCTTCATTGAAAAAGAAGCATTTAAACTTACTTTTAAGAGTACAGAGTTAATGACCTAATGACATGCTTCTAGTTTATATAACTAATCAGTGTCATCTGGCTTTATTGATATGTATAGTTAATTATCATCTGCATAACAATGAACATTTATGAAGTGTTTCCTCATAATATTAGCTAGAGGAAACATGTTTAAGATGAAGAGTATAAGTCCAAGCACTGAACCTTGTGGAGCTCCATGGCTTACTTTGGTCATCAACATGTACAAACTGAGATCGATCTGATAAATAGGATTGAAACCAACTTACACCAACAATGGTTAATGCCAAGTAGTTGTTCTATTCTGTGTAATATGATGTGATGCTCCATTGTGTCAAATTCAGCACTGAGCTCTAACAGGACAAGCAGAGTGAGAAGTCCTCTGTCTGAAGCTAGCAGCAGTTAATTTGTAACTTTAACCAGTGCAGTCTCAGTGCTATGGTGGACTCTAAATCCTGACTGAAACTCCTCAAATAAGCTGTTGTCATGGAGAAAGAGGAGTGTCAGATCTTATCTGATCTTTACAATTAAACATAGATCCCGCTGATGTATGACTTCTAAGTCTGCACAGTCTAATTCATGTGTGGAGTAGTCGTTAAGAAATAATCCTGGCTGTGTTCTCCCTATTCAGTTGACATACCCGTTCATTGAATCTGGGCAACTTTTGAGTCCCTTTTCTTTGAACTGCCACGAAGACTCGTGAGACTGCAGAGAGATGTCAAATATTCAGACAAATACCCAGCTCATGTATCCAGTAAAGGTGGCATAAAACCTTCTTTAAACAGAATTGGTATTTCAACTGGAATAAATCTGTCAAAACTAGCAAGTTAATTTTTCCACAGAGCACAATATATCTATCAGAAGCCAAAGTCTCGACAGTTGGTCGATCAATCAGCGCAGCATTTTGTCTGAGCACATTTTACTTCCACCTTAATGTAACTGGCAACAAGCCTTTTCGAATAACAGCTGTGGAATTTATTGCGTTTGCCCAAAGCTAACAAAATGCCAGTCCCTCACCTCATGCGAGATGATGCTCACTCGCTCCCGTGTTAATATTACATTAAGTGGCTGTAATTGTCGTGGCTTAATCTATGCTGACAACAAATATTTTTGCAGGGGGAATATTTTCCTTAAAACCAGACTGAGCTTGTAGACCACTAAATTATACAACAGATGGAGAATTGGGCAACGCTAAGAAAACATTTAGGTTTACAGACCACTGTAATATTGGGACACAGCTACCCAAGTGTTGCAATATAATAGGGTGGAGCTGTTCTTTTAAGTAGTTAAGCAGCTTAAAAGGTGAAGGAATAAAATTATGTATTGCAGAGGTATAAAGTTAATGTTTGTATGCAGTGCCAGCTGTTCAGTAACTGGATATGCTGCGGCGTGCAGGTGTGTCAGGCATATACAGAGGATGTAGGTTCATTTTCAACAATGTGTGCCAAAACTGTCTCACTTGTCTGCTTTAAAATCTGTGCATCCATGTGTGTCTGTAATGCAACCGTAGGTGATTCTTGCTCCAACTTGCCACTATCTTTCAAGCCATTCTTAGAGAAAGTATGAGAGTGTGAACTTACATGGCTATCTTTTCATCATCTTGTCTTCTTCTTTCTATCTTCTGGACATGTTTGATTAATGCCTGCCTTTGTTTGTGCTAATTAAGAAAGCCCAAAAAGCAGCATGAAGATTTGGTTGCATCATAAATCCCTTTTTCATTTCCTCGAGTTAGTCTTTGTGCACTCCTAGCAGTTTAATCATAGCTTCACACTTTGGCCTTTGCATGCCCACTGGCTGACTCAATTGGCTCCTGCTGAGCCCAGCTCCTGGGCTTGGGGGTTCATCCACAGCCTCTCCCTTTTCCTGGCTCTAACCTACTTCAGCTTCCAGGTTTCCTGCTTCTCACAGGTTACATTTTATAAGGAACAGAGAGGGAGAGTAATGACTGATGCATGCACGTGCATAGGCCATGGTGTGCGTGCACACCCTGCAGGGACCCCACCCTTTAGGCCAGCTCTTCCTCTGCAGCGCGGTGCAGAGTGAAACTGTCAATTAGAGCTACAGAGTGCAAGAGGATTTCCACCAACACAGCACATGGAAAATACAGAGAAATAGAAATATGGTCTTAGTTTGCCCAGCAGTAAGCACATTTACATATTGAGAGAGAGTGGGAAGCATTTATGATTTTTGTTTTACACTAGGCCTTCATGTTTGTGCAATCATTTATGCACTATAACTAACCTAACAATCACATTTTAGGGTGGGAGCCATCCGTCTACATGCATTAAGTTAGTCATAGACAAAGTTTCCAACTGCTGTGTTAAATTTAGAAGTACATTTCCCTGTGTCTGTGTGATGATCCAGAGCGATGGATGGATTGCTTTTCTTTCCGCTGTACTAATCCAGTTTGTTGTAGAGCCTAGGCCACTAAGTTTCTGGATTTAACTGTGCAAATGAACCCACTAATCACATACACAAATGCAAAGGGCAGCAGAACTCCCATGAAGGTTGGATCTTGTGACTGCCAATCTGAGTCTGACATGGCAAAGGTTACAGTGGTCAAACTATTGAATCATGCTGTGCAAGTCAAGGATTTTTACTTAACATATGAGGCCAGCTCGGGTCCTGGACCTTCAACTAACATGCATGCCCCAGTTATCTATGATGACGCAAGTGAATCAGGGCAGATCCACCACTTGTGTCTCATTAATATCAGGCACACCCAGCTGTTGTCATAATGTTGCTGTGAGCTGTTGGCCTTTTCTGCTTCCATCCTCTCTTACTTCATCAGTACTATGTCAGCTGTGTTGGTAGTTTATTTTTCCATGAGTAAATCACAAGTAAAAACTGAAAGACAATGTAAAAAAACAGTGTCTATGAAGTCAGTAAAGTGTCTTTGAATAATATGAGTGAGAGCAGTTCTGAGGACTGCTTAATTGTAGTTTATAAAATGTAAATAATAGAGCAATAGAATACCACAGCATTAAGTGCCAGTCTCTCCACAGTTTATTTATCTTTAGATAGAAAGCATTCATTAGTATTACAAATATTAAGCTCTTGATCCAAGAGAATGTGACCAGAATGAGTTTTAACTGAGGCCTCAAGCTGTAAATGGCTTTTTAAGATGACAGTTGTTGAAAGAAAAGAACAGAGTAGAAGCAGAATATGCTGCAAAAGCCATCCAGTAAAATGTAGGAAAAGCTAACGCTTTGGAAAAATTGACGTTTCTGCGGACCCAAAGATGAGCCTATTCAAAACAAAGCACGGATGCTAAGATGTTTTTTGTGTTGTACTATCTTTGTTGTAAAGCAAAACATATGTTTTAGACTACTAGTTAATTTACCTGCTTTAGAAAAAGTTTGGCTATAATATTGTTGTCCATCCAACACCTTCAGCTGGTTCAAACAATGGCTGCTTGCCACCTCAAAGGCAAAAAAAGAGGGACCACATTACCCCTGTGCTGCTTTTCCTTCCTTAAGACTGTTGCACATCCCAACAGTCTTAAAACTACAATGAACAGAAAAGTCCTATAAAGCAGTGCAACACATTTGCCCCCTCCATCACCAATAAACTGTAGGTGGTATGACTGCTGTCACTCACAACACTCTCCACCGGTCCAGCACATGTCTTCACTTTGCTGTCCTTCCCGTGACCCATAATTCCCTTCTTCCTGCCCACCTAACTCTTAAAGATTAACAGGGTGCTCACTACCTGTCCACCTGCTAGAGGCATCATGTTTACAGACACCAGGGTAATCTCTGGGGTCCAGTTGGTTTTGTAATCCTTGGAAACAAAAAAAAAAGAGCCAGGCCAAGGGCAGGCTGTTGAGTTTCCAAGGGGATCAGTAATTGAAACTGCCATTGTTCAGCTTGGGAGGCCACCAGTATCAGTATCAGAATTAACTGTGCCAAATGCAACTAATTTGGATATTGTCAATTCTCAGCTTTACTGAGATGCTACATTGTCTACTTGGATAAAGCCGGAGATAAATGGCAGTAAAGTCAAGAAGAACAAACAAAAATAAGACTGGCTTGCATACTGATCAGTGGCAATCAAGTTTGTCTGGAGGTCGTGCCCTTGTTGCAATGCAGTCAGGGGTGTTTGGTAGCAGCAACAGATTGCTATAATGCATTTTTAAGCTTTCATTGGTTTCACCTGACATTGAGAAATACACTCAGGATCTCTCAATGTCACCTGTATATCTTTGAAACCCGCAGAAAGTGAAGCCATCTCTGTTACACACGTCGACAACAATGGAAGGGCTGCTTGGGCCACATCTTGAAGGTTTTGGTTTCAGAAGCAATTTTCGGAGCTATCAGATTGAAACTCAAGACGCATGAACAAGTCAATACTGTCAGGAGTTACTAAGAGGGGTGTGCGCCTTTTTAAAAGCCACTTTCTTATAATGTAGAAAAAGTAGTTACCCTTTCATGGGTAGAAAATCTCAATCACAATGGGTTTGAGGATGCCACTATTGGGTTTTAGCATCTCAAATGTCTCTTGCGCTTCAAGAACTGTCTTCAACTCTTAGGTAGTCTGTACCAAAGCTATTCAGGTGGCCTGAGTGTCTTTGATAAGCAGTGTGGTATTATATTTCCATAAGTAGATGAGTGTTCATGCTGCTGTGTAATACTATTCCATTCAATAAGAAGCTCTGCTATCTTTTCAGTCATTGTGTATTGGCTTAGACCTAATGGACCCTCTGATTTTTCGTTTTGAGGGTCTGGTAGCTACATCTCCTGAATGGACATTCATAATGTACTGTATGAACTTGAGATTGTTCTACTTCTGACTGTGCTTAAGAGACAGGGATAAACCAAATGATTTATGAGATATCCCCCCTGTCTTTGTGTGTGTTAGCACTGTAAGTCGAGCATGATAGAGAGAGTGCGGAGTGTGCAGATGCACCGCACATTCATGTCATACCTGTTCCTCCTGACAATAAACCTCAGTTCAGGGCCTCAGCTTTGGCAGATTTTAGTGCCGCTGAGAGACAGCGTCCAACTACTTGGATTGTCTAAGGTTTCATACCACCAGGGGTTTGTGCTTCACTTTGAAAGAAATACATATCTTGCAAAGACTGAAGCCACAGCTGGCAAATTTTTTTAAAGCTGTTCGCTCATCTGAAAGGGTGAAACTTACCTGCCTGAGCCAGCTAGCCTGTCAAGTTTGGCCCATTAATGAGGAACTGCTGTCATTCTGTGGGAAGGCATCAATGCTGTCATATGATCAGCAAAGTTCTTTCTCCTCCAAAGGTGTTTTTGGTGAAAAAGATAAGATAAGAAAAAGTCAAGTTGCAGACTTGACGGATGTTACTTCAACAGTCACACTGCCATCAACCAAAGCTAGATTCAAAGTTATTATGCAGCGGAAAAAACAAGATCTGTGGTTTGTTTCCATCTGAGAAACCAAGCCAAGTCAACCTGACTTAGCTAATAGGACATCAAGTTTTTCACTGGCCAGCCTCTAGGAGCTGGAAGTGGTAGTGAAGTTCATTCAGATGCTGTTTGTGAAGAAGGTGCAGAAAAACTGTGTAAACCTCAAGGTGTTGTAATGAAAAGAAAAGTTGGTTTACCAACATCTCTGAATAGGTGAATATTCTGAAGTCCTATTTAAAGGACCAATATGTAAGATATCTACTGAATTAAATCATAAAATGACCTTACTATATCATCAGATATTAAGGAAACGTGCCTTGTTGAAGTGCTGGCTTCTCTGACAGCAATGCAGCAGCCAGTATGTCCTCCTAAGTTTCAGTTACAGTCAGGAATTATCTGTATAGGTGGTTTTAATGCACCCCCAAACAGCCGTTTTGGACGCCCCTCTGTTTGCAACAGGTGTTGTGGCGATGGAAGCAGGCAGCGAACTGGTTCAGATATAATCGATTCTGCACAACCTAAAAAGCCTAGGCATTTTTCTGTTAAGCTCCACGACCAGAAACGTGTTAAAATTAGGATATATATTGGAGGTGCTTTTGAAGAATGGAGAGAGGTTAGAATGCAGAAAGGTTTCATGATCGAGGCAGAGTTGGTTAAACACTGAAGCTTCCATGTCCGTGACGTGGCAACCTGCATGGACACCGACTCTGGGGGGAGGTTTCGGGGGAGACGGCTCTCTCCAATGTTTAGAATTTGGACTGCAGTACCAATTCTCAACGCTTCGTGTCAGTTACATGTTGCTCCTCTAACCTGCATGAATCTCAGAACCCGTTGGATATTTTCTGAGACAATTCATGCCTCCATGGAAAATGACGGCCATCTTTTCTGTGCTTCCAGTGTAGCGAGTGGTAAGCGATGAAGGACTTCTGGCCAAGACTACCTTTTCTGTGCATTGCCTTAGTTGACACAGACTGTTTAGCAACTTGAGAGGTGAGACTGGAGTTTGAGAGATAACATTTAAGAGCTGATTGTTAGCTGCACTTGCATACAGATATCTGTTGTAAGAAATGAATGAAAGCCAAATATTTGTGATGGGTTCCCCAGATTGCATTACAATGGAATACGTTCTGCCCCTTTGCTCAAAACAAAAGAACAACACAACACTGTTACCAAAAGCTGGCCCTGCAACTACAGATTCTAAATTTGTATACAAACTGTAGAGATTAAACCAGCCTGAAGAAGTACAAATATTTTGCTTTGCTTTCTGAATACACCTTCATATTCTAAAAGAAAGGTATTCGTAAGGTATTGCGTGTGTGGTACATGGACAGAAAGAGTAAATTATATCTAGTCTTCTTTTCAGTTAATGAGTGCCTAATGGATGATACGGTATAATGTGACTGAAACCAAGGATTGTCTTATTCATATCATTACAGTGCCAGGACATCACAAGTCAATCTGCCCCAGAGTTTGGATAAGACAAAAAAAGAAATGTATTTACTCCCCTTAGCTGAATTTGTGTTTTGTCAGTAGATGCTTCTGTGAGTGTTCTCTGTATTTGGCTAGCTTGTTTCTGGAAGGGCAGTGGGAGGAGTCCAGTGATTCTTACATTTTGGTTGTGCCCTGCAGTGCCAAACCCTGCTCCCTACTGAGATGACCCTGGGCACATGCTCCAGCTGTGCAAACATAGCCCCATAGCTGAGCACACATTGAAGTTCTGGCTGAGCCAAATCCAATTATTAACCTTTCCTTGATTTTTTTGTGTGTGTTTCATTTCAGTAGCGCATATTCAGCTACCTTAGTACATATGATCTGCGCTGCCAGGCTGAACAAGGCTGACAAACGCACCACTGTATCTCCTCTGTCTTCTATATTTCCCTCATGTGAACATTCACCTGCTTGTCAGCGTAATTTTCCAGCCCTTTGCTCATTTTTCCTCACAAAATTCTGGCTTGTCAGCAGGTATCCATTTGGTTTGAAAGGGAACCACCAATGTCAACACAGAGGGGATGCGAGCCACTCAATCGTTGGCTTGTCGACATAAACAGCAGGCAAAATCGGGGTCAGGAGGTAACCGCCCATAAGCAACCAGCAAGCAATGTCATGTCCAGTGACCTGTGCTAACCTTATATTAGAAAGGAGGACAGTGAATAGAACCGGAAACTGGGATGAGAGAGTGGTGATGGACATGCAGCAAAGTGCTGAGATGAAACCAGGCTGCCTGCTTCAAGGAATATAGCCTCTGTACATGAGGTGGGCGATATAACTGCCAGGCTATCTGCTACTCACATTTAAATGGCTGCAAGCTTGAGTCTTAGTCAAACTATTTCTGTCTTAAAAAGAGAATGTCACTGCAAGTATCTAATGCTAGGTACAAATAAACACACATACTATGAATAATCATTGTTCAAGGTGTACACATTGTGCATGTTTAATTCCCTTTTCAGTTACTACATTTAAGACCAAACACTTAAAACAAGTCAAACATTCAGGCTAAGCTGAGTACACAGACGAACAGCATTTAATTCGAGAATATATTTGGAATGGAAACTGTCACTCTGACTGAACCACTGTTTCAACAAGTTAAGAGGTATCTCAACTTGTTTGGGGGAGAATTGCTTCGATGTTTTGGTTGAGATCAGCGCAGTTACACCCTGAGTACCACATCTTTCTAGGTCCGGTGAACCGCTTTGCCTCAGTATATTTGAACTGACCGTGTCAGAAAGAAGGAGAAGTTACTTTTGGCTCTGCTGCTGCTTTGGAGCTTAATGATTTTCCTAAGATAACAGAGGGGTTGTCAGCTGGGCCCACAGGGAGCCCTAATGCAAAAACAAACATTATAGGCAGTCTCGCACGTTCGCTCTGGGTTTATATAGGAATGACCTGCTATGCTTGGAAAATTCTAAACAAACAGAAGTTTCTGGTATGCACACACACATGTGCATGCAAGCAAAAAAACAGTGAACAACACAAAATGAAAAGAACGCAACACAAAAACATCACTGCAAACCTATAGGTGTAGAACTACAATGAAAGTAAACACTACATGATTAACATGGACAGACTTATAAACACACAGGACGTAAAGTTAGAGAAACATGGACCCCTGTTGTGGACTCACACATGGTGTCAGATAAATCTTCCATGGCGTGTTAAAGAGTTCAAATGGCGCCTCCAATCTGTCTCTTTAATACAAAGGGAATGTGGAGGACGAAGTGTGCCAACTCGCACCCGCTCACCCACCCGGTCTCCGCCCCCCCCTTCAAATGCCACTTTGGCTGTCTCCCAGATGTCAAGGACGTCATTCGTCAAACCTCTCCCTCTCGCCGGCAATTACACAAGTATGACAGGGATGTTTGAATCATTTCCCCAACGTGCTAACGTTGTTGCAAGTTGGAGGAGTCTCTCTATTTTTGGCATCAACTTCAATGGACATAAAACACTTGTTTTTTGCATTCCTATTATGCTGAGATGCTTTCTTCGGAGTAACGTAGCTTGAAATAGGAATCTAAATTGTACATCAACCTTTGCTGGTAGATGTTTTGTAAAGCATCTTTAAGGGTTGTTGTCTGTCAATCTTCAGGGATAATTGCACCCACTGGAATCTCCTCTTATTGACAAGACAATGGATAGATGAAATTAAGCCGTCAAATGATGTGTCATGGTAGACCAGTTGAGACTATATTGTTGCCTTTGGTCTTTTGTGTGCATCCCAGCTTTAGCTCCCAGGGGTGATTTTCACATTTAGAGGACCCTAGACAAATCACCGGGTTTCCCCAGCTCGTCTGTCAGAGCCACGCTAATGATGTGGTTTGTTTGGCTGTAGGAAAATGTTTAGTTAAGTGGGGATGTCTGGGAGCGTCTGCCAGACAGAGACTCGGGCCTTTTAAGAATTGAATCATGTGATTGTCAGCCTTTTTCAGTTTACCTGGAAAGACGCCTATAAGTAAGAATGTTGCTTAAATGCCTCTGTATACATAGATTGATACCGACTAAATGCCCATGTTGGTGAAATTTGTCAGTGATGAATATAGATTACAATAGACGGATCTTTCACAAATGGAGAACAAAATTACCATGTGAAAGTTCTGTTTTTAAAATGGTTTATTGAGAAAAAAGATGATTTTTAATTGTGCTACCCTCCAGCGAACCGTTCCACTGGTTAAAGTCCCAGTACAGGCCAAAGTATGGACGTTGGTCTGGTAGCTGGAGAGGTGCCAAATTACTTCCCGAGTACTGCTGAGGTGCACTTGAGCGAGTCACCGACACCAAACACCCAACAGCTCAGGCGCTTTCCCTGTGTAGCAGCCCCACTGTGACATCACTTCATTAATGCAGAGCTTCAGAGGCCTCAGAGCTACATGTAAAGCATTTGTTTTAATCAGTTAAAGGACATACCCATGGCTGGAGTCCCTGAGTGATAATGGATGCTGCCACTATCAGGCACACACTGTTAAGAAAAAGCAATTAAAAGTAGCTCTGAGATACTGCCAGAAAACTCAGCTTACTGGTAACATTCAAAAATGTTTGCAATATGTGCCCAGTGTGCAGCTGGCTTCTAGTAATGCAAAGCACGATTGATGAATGGAGTATGGGTTATGGAAGCGGAGGCCTGAGTGGTTTGAGATGCCATGCTACAAGCAGGGCAGCATTTTATTATTTCCCTTGCTGCCAGCCAGATGAGATCAGGGCTTGAGAATGCCACAGAATATGGAAATTAAGATTGCTTGATGGTCAGGCAACTCCACAAATGAGGGGCTTAATTTGGGAGCAGGAATGCAGCAACGATTTGGCCGTAACCGCAGACTGTGCTCTGGAGAGGACCGGGGCTTTCATGGCGCATGTTGATGTCGACAAAAACAGTTTAGGGAACTCGACGGAACAAATTTGTTGGCCATCCCTGTGGTATGAGAATGGGATCTTCGCATATTCCAGTTTTTCTCTGGATCTCTCATTGTAGTAATAGATTCCTTTGGAAAACCTCACTTAACACCACTGTTGTTGTATCTGTTTGGCACCTCAGTGATGTGTGGTTAAAATCAGGCCAACAGCCTTCTTGGTTTGCTTTTTGTCTATTCAAAAAATACATGGATTACTGGATTGGTCTTCTGGGAGGTCTGGCATCGACAGCTTTGCAGGCATTTCATGGAGGGATCCATGTTTGGGACATTGCCACTGTCAATTCTGCAGAGGTTTACAATGGCATGTTTTATTGAATAAATGGATACAACTGGAGAAATTGCCAGATTTGAGAGTGCTACTTGATTTTTTTGTGTGTGCCAGAAACAGCCAGACTCACCAAAACATGAAATCTGTTAGCCCACAGAAAAGAATATTTTTGAACAGAAACTTATTTCTAACACGTTAGCAGTTTAATAAAATGATCAAAGACTGTTTGAGATATTTTAGACTCTGTACAAATAAAAAATGTGGACTTTTCCATGTGTATTACTGCAGCGTCCCAATAAATGAAGCAACATTTCCATTAAAGATAACACTTTTGTTTACTTTTGAAGACTAATACAGTCAAATGGAAGCACAAGCTCCCAGGTCAGTATGAACTTCCAAATCATCAAAGGAGCCGGTCGCGTAATCTCTTAACTTGTACTCCTACTTAATCTTGACGAGACATTTGTTTTGGACTGAAAATTGCAGTTTGATTTAAACTAGATTATGACACCTATTGTCAAATTACAATACAAAAAGACTGAAGTTAAAACAAGTTGCAGAATTTACTGGAAATTAGCCAACAATGTTGAACTCCACTGCTGTAATAAATAAAATGAGTAAAAGGTTGAATGGAAAGTAAAAAGAGCGGTTTTGGGCCTCCTCTTAAGATCCTCATATAAACTTGTTCTCATCAATCATCCATTGACAGTCACCTTTAAGTGTGAAATCCCCCCCGATGTTTTGAATCATCCGTGCAGCAGCACACATGTACTGAACAGTGAACTCGTTGGCCCGCTACTTGTGGAACATTGTGTTGTAATTGTGCCACCCAGCTGTCAATTTTAATCCTTCTGTGAATGGATGTGATGTAGAAGGACAGATGTTTGTATATGTGTGGTGTGTGTGTGTGTGTGTGTGTGAAGGACATGGTCATGACTGGTACTCTGAAAATTGAAATCCGCTGCTTAGTCATGGCTCTCTTGAACACACCACAACATCATCCGTCTTTGTAGCTTTGTGTCTGTCAGAGCGAGCGGTCTTGTGTTCACACACTCCCCGTCGCACACAGCTTCATTACTGATAGAAGTCAGCGGTCACAGTTAGCTTAGCACCGCTTAAGAGAGCCTACAGATGGGCCAATCAATCGATCCCTGTAATGAAAAACTGTGAAGGGAGAGCTGTCACACAGCTGCTGCAGACTCCAGTCTGATGGTTGGACTGCTGCCACTGTTGTGGTAATGCTATAGAATGCAGCATTTACTTTCACTATGCAGTTGGATACAGTGTGTTTTGGGTTAGATATTGACATCGTTGTCCCTTTTAATTCTCACACAGCACTGTCAATAACCACATAAAGAGCACCTGCAGTAGACCTCCCTGTCCAGTTGCTGGCGAGTGTGCATAATTAATCTGATCTCAAGTACATGACATCGTTGTCTAGTTGGCTTTGTTTTCATAGCATTGGCAAGCAAGCTATATACTGTAGCTACATGGCTATGGAACGCCTCTCTCACTATCCAGGTGCCGACAGCGCATCAAAGAGTTACGGACTGGAGGCGTTTTAGCGCATCTGTGACCACTACAGGTCACAGGGTGCTTAAGCTGCCCTTCACGTGCAGTAGGACTGTATGCTGCAGAATATCCTCCCAGGGAAGCGGGTCCTTGCAGGAAATCCCACATTCAGAGAGTCTTGCCGACCTCTCATCACTTCACTTAGATAAATGTTTCCTGATTATAAAACTCTCCCAGTCTCCAATCTCCAGTGTGGCCACGTGAAGTCAGAGGCAAAGATGCAAAACCTAATGTCCCTCTCCTCTGCCACACTCTCACTTGATGAGTTTGATTACGCTCAAACCTTTAGCTTGTGCTACTGGTGGTAGCTTGCAGTATAGGTGCAAGCAGTAAACATATACACTACGTCCTGCAGTGGGCGAGCGCTTCTTGGGGCGATGAGCCCAGGAGGAGGGACCCAGTTTGAATGTTGTGTTTACAAGCTGCAACGTCCATTTCTACTGACTGTACCTTTAAAAATCCTTGTATCGTGATTCAGTCATGATTGTCCACCCTTGCTTGGTAGAGTTTTACACTCTTACATAACTCTCCTGCCTGCGTTGCACGCTGGAATCGGCTGTAAAAAAAGGAGCCAAGGCCATCAATCATGTGCAGGGGCCTTGGTGAGAGAAACAAGTGGCTTTTATGTCTTTTAGTGGGTGTGATGGAAGATGCAAACTGGGTGGATGTGTTAAAGCAGAGCCGGTATGTCAGTGCTGACTCCAGCCGAGCTCTCTCAGCTGCTTCTTTTCCTTCACTTGTTGGACAGAGGTCTTGGCCCAATGATGCTGGACCACAAGGGAATCATAAAAGGAATTTGATGACTCAGTCCCAAAATTTTTTCGGTAATCTGCTACTGCATGTTCTCCATCGACAGTAATGTGTATACTTTGAAAGGTTTTTAGCTTTCCACTCTGATGCTATGACCATTAAAAGCACACATCTTCAAGCTTTCAGTTCTTGCAGTGTCACTATGCTACACAGGAGCTAGCATGCTTCAGCAAACGACATCTACAGTGTCCGGATGTGTCGTTCCCTCCCTGACTACATCATGCTGCCCTTACTAGAATCAACGAGGGATTCTAATGTGTGACTGTCAGTGTCTTCGTGCTACTACAACTGAATATACTGTGAGCCTAGTGTCAGAAGTGTCAGTCACTTGTTATGCTGTTTGTGCTTTGCTGTTTTTTAGACGCATTTTTTAAACCTTATATTACTTCAAATGAACATATTCAATAGAGATTTCTTACCCCACCTGCTGCCAGTCATTCATAGTCTTATTTTAAAGATGCATGGATCTGTTACTGTCGACCTAGTAAAGCTCAGAACAGTTGCACACTACTTTTGGCTCTGTTTTGGCCTCAACCCACTCCTGAGTAAATAATGTGATCCTCAAGCAGTTACATGTTTTACTATGTTTGAAGGCTAGTGACCATTTAGCATTGTTTGGCTCTGGTTAGCCAGGAAACGGTATCCCTTTCCAAGCGCAATTTTTAGTCCCTTTGATGTTTTGCCTTCAATCTGAATGTCACAGAGGCATAATGGGGGACGAAGTGATCCTCCTCTTCAGAGGTAGTAACAGAGGTGTTACAGGGGTGAGACGGGATGGGCGTAGCTAGCGGGGAGTGTAGCGCTGTTTGTGTGTGCATGTCTGACTGTGTGTGCGATAAGATGATCTTAGCTCCTGAAACATTAGAATGAATGTGTTGATGATCTGCCAAAGTAGAGAGGTCGTAGTATCGGGCTACTAGTGTACATTCTATCTGAGGCAGTTATGTCCTCCTACACTAACTCAAAGGCTCAAACATGTTTCATTAACATGAACCCCCTGCCTGTCCAAATGTAAGCCCTGCCACCATGTGTGGGAAGAGAGACAGCCACACCCACTCAGAGGGACAACTTTGTTTTGGTTTGAGAGCCTGGTGCCAAAGTGCTTCATCTACAGGACACCTACTCTGAAAGTCACATATCATTTAACACTGTGGAGCGAAGTCAATGAGCTAAAGAGGTTTTTCTGTTTTGATGTCTTTTATTGTGTATTCTTAATGGAATTGATTGAATTCAAAAATATTGTTAAAATGCAGCTTTAAAAACGTTCAGATCAAAATAGCAATAGGAATTCAAACAATGAATGGAAATACTTCCTAAATTTGACTTCTCGTTCATAAGTACCTACAACTTTAAAATGGAGAGAAATTCTGCTGTGCTGCTTTCTGTGAGGGCCTCAAACCATCCAATCATCATGAACATTTCCTGCAGGGGTTTACTTGAATGTAAACCACCAGGTAAAAGATTCAAAGCAGATCTTTGTGTGACATTTTTACTCGTATCTTCACTGTAGTGCTCCTATTTACAGCATTTCAACGGGAGTTTGAGGAGACTCATGCATAATCACCAACACAGTGGCTGTGGTATACAGTAGGTATCGTATTAATAAGAAAAACACTTTTGATTTTGCGGTTTCATAGAATGTTCCGGTGCTGGCGTTGTCGCACTGCTCCCTGCTGCTCTTCGAGCTGTCAAAAGTCTTTTGAAGACCTCATTAAAAACCTCCACATTAAATATAATAGCTGTCGTTACCTGAGCAGGGAAACCGCGCCACGTCTGGTGCAGCCATTAATGTTGGCAGTGAAGCTATTTTTGCATTGAGATGTCTTCCTGCTGGCTAATGGGATACAAAAGGCTTCAGCACTCGATTTCATAGCTCCATGTGTTTGTATTGTAAGCCAGGATAGGTCAGCATCAGGGTGTCCCACCACATAATTAGCTTCTCACTGAAGCAGAAACTCGGTTTTTGAGCCCTTGTGGCCCCACACATGGTCAGCAGGTGGACTTACCAGTCTGCTTAGCAGGAAATATGCTACTTTCTAATGTTGCACCCTTTGACCGGTCAAGCGCTCAAGTTACAGTCAGCTTGTGGTCAGCTCAGGAGTGTGGAATGGTGATTTATTGTAAGGGCACAGACGGTGTGAGCATTACAGTATTTGGTCTCTGTTTGTATTGCAGACTGATATTCTGTGGCAAGAAAGGGATTCTCTCCAAAACCAGGGGATAGTTAAAAAAATTACAGGTGACAGCTTTGGTTTAAGATGATCGATGATGAACTCTTTAAATGAGTTATCCTGTTGCTGGACAGACTACAGAAAGAACCATGAGACACAGTAAGCAGATTCAAAATCTGAGAATAACTAACTTTTTCTGTTTTGTTCTTTCTTTTGAACTGAGAGACATTACGCTGCAAATCTGAGCTGCTCTGTGAAATAAAGACTTTAGAAAAGGATGAGCAGTCTTTCAGTCTACCTTCCCAAATCTCTGAATATTCTTTTTTGTTAACCCATTTAGACCTAAGGACGCCTAAAAAAACGCTCTCTAAAACCTAAGTAACGTTTGAAATCAACCTCCCAGAACCTGAGGGTTTTCAGAAAAACTGCACAGAATTTCAAAGTTTACTAAAATCTTTGTCTCTGTATCAGATAGAGACCTTAAAAATAAAACATTTGTAAGCTTAAACCTATTGGCTTTAACTGTAAATTAAAATTTCTTTGCACTCATGTCTATGGCCTTATGCGACGTAGACGTCTCATCAGGTCTTAAAGGTAGAAGCACGTCTGCGTCTCATCAGGTCTGAATGGGTTAAGAACTCAAAATGAAATCGCTGGTAAGCTCTCATGCTTTTTGAGCCATTTTGACTCATCTCACTGAAAAATATGTTATTAATAATGACACCCTTCATGCTAAAATAAGTCATATTTATTATATAGGAAGTAAAAAACAACTCGAATAGTTCAATTCATGTTGTGTATGTAAGGCTTTATGTATGACATGAATATTTCTGTTAATGTGGGTTGAAGAAGATCACCAGTCAGTCCTGATAATGACAGACGGACATAAACAGCTGAGTTTGGGTGATAGTAATGTCCTGCTGACTGCCTGCTGTCATATGATGAACGGAGCACCTGGAAGAAGACAAAAGAGAAAACCAGGTAGAATGAATACATCCTGTGTTTTACGTGATTCTGCCAGTGTTGTTTGGTGTTACATTACACAATCTGAAGTTGTCTTACTGCCGTACACTTCACAAGACGCATCATTTAGACTCGCGGGGAAAAGAAAATCCACCTTGGTACGGAGGACATTTTTTCCCTTGCATTAAGGAGTGGAGGGAAAAACTGCAAGCCAAGTGTGCAGTGGTCAAAGTCTTGTGTTTATTGAGGATATTGACACCTTCGCCGCTCTTATCCTCTCTGTGTCAACTTTATTATACGTCTCAAACAGCTCACCCCCAATAGAATTGTTCTTTCTCTCGTAATCTGTCTGACGTCTGTGTGATGCTCTTCTTTACTCGCTGATGAACTTTTATGCACCTCATGCACAAAACACATCCACTTGCAGAAATCCTTCCTGCATATTATCCCTTATGCTCTTTGTGAGTGACCTTTTTCTGGTCGTATGTCATATTCAGAATGCATAGCAGCAGCTTGTTTAAAGGAGCAGACTGCACAATAGATGTTGTAATTTTAAAAGACAAATGATTCTAGCCAGAGTAAATATATTGGATTTTGACTTCTTGGCCTTCTTGTTAGGCCTGTGTTGAAATAAGGGAATAAAGCTGATCGACTTTAAAACAATGACATGTGGTGTTTGGGTTATATAATCCTCTAGACCAGTGGTGGCGCAATGACAGGGGGGGCGCGAAAAGTTTTGAGGGAAAAGACGAAGAAGAAGAAAAATTCCAAACAATGCACTACGGTTGTATGTTGTATACTTATGTGAAGCCCCGTGTCCACCTAGTGTTTATTCTGGGCAGAAAAGCGCTGGCTGTGCGCTTGGGAGTGTGTGCATGAAGCGTTTGTTCTCTGAGAAGAAAAGTGCTGCATGTCCGTCCTGTTTCTATGACAACAGTGTGTTGACAATGGCCGCTGTATGGCCGACACTGCTCCGTTACTTTTTACTGCATGTTTTATATTTGAGATCGTTTTTTACCCCAGCAGACACGGAGCAAAGAGGATGCGGGTACAAGACACGATCCGTAGGAGGCTAAAATACGGGGAATATCATACATTTGGAAAAGAGCGCCGGTGACATAAACAGCCCCTTTCTGAAAAGTTGAAAGATTTTCATCCTCAACTCTCGGAGCGGCTAATTATTTCACTCTATAAATGTTGGGTTCTTCTCCAAATCCGTCAGTTTTTTATGGTTAATCTCTCAGTAGAGGCTAAATGCTTCACTCTGTTCACTAACTCTTTGCTCACTTTGTCTCTAAATGTTTGGTGCTAGGCTGGCAGTAGGTTTATTATGGGGTTAAATTTAATTGAGATAGGCCTACACTGACTAAATCTTAATATGTGACACTGTTGTTCCTTTCAGTCAGTTTTGCTCCATCTCTTGCTCTCTCATTAGCACGTTTGAGCATGCTAAACTTAAAAGCAGAACATGGAAAAAACATATCTGCTAAGCATCATTGTATTCGTGTAAGCAAGCTAGCATCCTTAGCAATCCACTCAAAACACTGCTAATTACAGCCTGTGAGTTACACTTGTTAGTAGTGTGAGCATGTTAGCAAACTGACAGCACATTAGGATACCGACTGCAGGTTAGCGTACTGTTTGCATTTGGCTAAAGGCTGTGCAAAGTTCAACCTTTCAAAGCTGTTAGCTTGGCTTTGAACCTTCAGGATCGTTTTAAGGGATTTGGGGAAACATTTGGAAAAAAGGTAAGCTGTTTATTTGAGCGAGTGCCATTTTATGATTGCTGTCCTGCGGTATATAACTATCTTTTTCCTCTTCCAAAGATTTGTACCTGCTTCCTGTTGCCTTCTGTTTAGCCTTTAGACTTAAACGTATATATACCTGCATCATATTCTGCACCAGTATCCTGTTTTGACAGAAAATACATTTAACGAACAAATAGCGTGCTGACTTTGAAAGGCTTCGTCTAAGGTGTGCTCATGCATCATTAGAACGGTGCCATGCATCGTTATGAGACATTAAAACATGGGAGTGACGGAGCGTGAACTCAAAGGGATGTGATGACAGTGCAAGGAAAAAATGTTCCTCCGTCCAAGGTAGATTTTCTTTTCCCCCCTAGGCTTCATTCCTTGTGCTGGCGAGTTGAAAAGAGCTGCAACGGAGACAAGTTGAGCTCCTTGCCACTCTTCTCCTCATTTTCCTCATACAGATTGCACTTGGGGGACAGATATGATTACATGTAAATCCAGGAATCTGGCAGAGAAATTGGAGAGAAGGTACATCTTCAAAGGCAGCGTGAGGAAAAAACATTAAGATAAGAAAACGATCCATCAGGAATCAGAGAATACGATAAAAGTGGAGTTTTTTTTAACTTTCCCAGAAAGCTTAGTCATGGGTTGTTGCATTGCAGGTATCCTGTGTGAAAAATTATCAGTGTTTTCTTCCTCTTTTGCTCCGAAGGATGTTTTGTTGGCTGAGGCGTGCCAAGATTCTATCATGAGCTTTATGAATATTACCTTTATCATTCCAAAAATGCCGACTTATCTTTGGTCTGTGGTCTAATTATATAACATTAAGCTAAGTGCTTTGTACTCCCATGAATCCTTCTTGGTGCGTGGAACACTCCCCCAATAGATCTCTGTGTGGGGGCCGGGAGCAGATATGGAGAAAGTTTTGTGGATGAGAGAAAGGGCAAATCTTTTTCCTACATAATGAAAGCGAGGGAGAGGAAGCGAAGGCCACAATGTTTCCTCCGCCGAAATGTGTTAAGTGAAAGCTCACATAAATCCCCTTGAAAGTGGATTAGCAAAAATATCTTTTCCTCTTAGGTTTCATTCAGACAGGAGTCGGTGTTGAAAAAGGGGTGTCCTTATCTAAACATTGGAAGGAATCTAATTAATCAAAGGCAGCAGTGCGCGAAACACAAGCCTTGCTTTTGCCTAGTTTAGCATGCTGAAAGTCGCTCGCTTTTCACAGTTTCCACCCAAACAGTGGAAGCTGGCACCACGTTATAGGAAAGCTCAATTATAATATCAGGTTGGTGTTATTACTGTTGATTATGTGCTTTTGAAGACCAGAGCTGCCCCAGAGTTCACTTCCTCTCCCCTTCCCTGGTCGAGTTGTGCTCTTTGAAATCCGACTCGCCTCGGAGGTTAATGAATCACCGGCCTGGTTCCCTGTTTTACTTTCACCCTTGGCCTTTGTCACATTGAGACACACGTACACACCCACACACACACTGGTTTTGAGCCTCGCATGTTTAGCTTTGGAGATTGGGATGCCCGTTGGAGTTGTTTCTTTCAATCATGAGCTTCCCTGCACTTCAGGAGTGTGTGTTTTTTTAACCTCTGTCACTTTCATTTCAAATAAACTCTAACATAGCCTGAGTTAGTGCATGCTTGTAGGGAATGTAACACACTCATTAGGTCCCTTTTTAGGAAAACAAAACCTTCATGTAAAAGTGACAAAGTTGGCTTACACCACAGACTCAACTTCACAGAACTTTAAATAACGTCTCCTAAAAAGAGTTTAATTTTGGGTTACTTAGTCTCTGTAAGAAACAAAAGGAACACGACCTTTCATACAGATGTTTTCCTACAATATTTGTTCTCTGCGACTAAAAAGTGATTAAAAAAGTGCCGTATTAAGCTCAGCTGTCTACAAGTCTTTGTACATTCATATTGATTCCGCGACGGTGTAATATTGTTGTCCCAGTCTGTCATTTCACATTGCGTTTCTGCGTTGTGGAAGCACGGCACAGCAGGAGCTTCACATAGACACACAGTCAGAGATGCACACACACACACAGCACTGTTGTCCCCCGCTGGCTCTGCTGATACGGTCTCGCCTCTGTTACTACTTCTGAAGACGGTACAGAGGAGGGATCACCTCACCTCTGCAACATTCAGATTGGAGGCAGTCGTCACAGGGCCGTAAATATTACGCCTGGAAACGGCAGTCTGAAAAGGGCTAGTGATACATTTCTTGTTGGCCACTTGGGGGCAGCGCACCTAGCAGTGACCAACGATTCACAAACTTTAATTTTATAAAGTTGTTCTGGCTAGAATGCTAACAGACAGTAGTTTATCAATAACACCTCTGACTTGTACAAAAAAAAATCTGCTTGCTGCACCGACACTCGGTTTTTAAGAGTGGTAAAAGCAACCTGAAACATTAAAGATGCAGACCATAAAACGGAAGCAATGAGCTTTAAATGAAAAAAAGATATATATCGGCATGCATTGCTGATAATGCTGGCATCATAATGTAAGCTACTGTGAGGAACTTTGATTTTGTGTCCATCTTGGTGGACGAAGAGGTACTGCCTTTCCCTTCTTTCCTTATTACTCACTGTGAATCTTTCCTTAAATATGTAAACAAGGGTTGTTTCAGCAGTGCTGTTAATCCCCTTGTTTGAGACCAACCCAGCAGCAGTGGTTTATGGGATTTAAAATGACCTTCTCTACAGAATAAATCAGCGTTGACACTGATGATCTCCTTCTCTTCTATTAGAAATATAGAGGCATCAGTATTCTTTCAAGTCTATTTCATAACCCCTCAAAAATGTCTCCCTGAACTCACATTCTTTGTAAGGACAAATGGAGGGCTCGATGGCTTCCTCCACATACTCCTGCCCCTGTGGTGCTAAAACAAGAGAAAAGCAATGATCACCTTTGTTTCTCCAACTCCATCGCAAGTTTAAATGTTACAGGTTGCAGTTTGGCTAGCTAGCTATGCCTTCATTCCTCAACTGCACTTTGTCTGTATGCAGAATTTTAAAGGATTTAAATGTCATTTTTTTTGCAGTGAAGAGAGGCGTGTCTTTCCTGTTAAAAGGCGTGGTTTCGGTGCATTCAACGGGCACGCCCACAGCATCCCAATTTTAAAGATGTCTGTACACAATTCCATCAATGAAGTTGACTTAGTAGAGCTATGCTGCTAGCACAATAGTTACTATTGTGATGAAAGTTTCTGTATTGGCCACAACCCATTTCTTATCTTCCTTTGTATAATGTTGTCACTTTTCGCTTTTGAGGAATGGAAAAATCCCCTGTATAGGAAAAATGTTGCTAGCCAATGAAATCCAGGCAGCAAAAAGTAACAAAAAACATGTTTGGCAAAGTAAATCAGTGTTTCCTTATAGAAACTGTTTGCTAATTCTGAATGTTGTTAGTGTCATCACCCTCACTCCTTTCTGACTCTCATCCTCCCTCAATGTATTGGACCCTCTTGGAAATGTTCAGTCCTCTGCCAGATCTGTATGGTTTTGTCCAGTGGGGGTGTTCAGGATGCTTGACATTGGCACTGGACAGCCAGAATGTTTGCTGAAGGAAACAGATTTTTATAGATCCCCCTTTAAGACCCTGGCGGTGTTTAGCTGTCATGCTGCATTAGGCTGGAGCTCATTCTGGGTCCAGCATATCACAAGTCTTTTTCGGGGTATGTATGCAAACTTCAATGACAAGGAAATGGATGTCAGATTTGTCAGGTGTTAAGACACACTTAAAAAAAGTGTGAGAAAATAATATCTGTGGAGGGAGGGAGGGGGTAAAAAATTGCCTGCTAACGACACAATCAGCATGTTCATCTTAAAGCTGGGCCTCCATTTCGCCTTGAGCAAGGACATCTGGTCACTTAAGTGGTTTTCAGCACATCTCAGCTGACACACACACCAGTGAAGTTTCTCTCCAAATTCATATGCTTGACTTATGTTTGCTTTACCCCTGGCTCATAACTTCGCTGCTTTTAGATTTTCAGCATCACTGGCAGTAACTTGGCCATAGTAGAAGATATCTCAAGTAATAATCAGGCATCTGATTTTCAGAACACTTATTTGGTTTCCCTGGATGAATGCATTAACCTCCTTTAGGTGTAACCTTTAGAAATATTTAAACTGCTGAGTCAATCAGAGAAACATTTGCTGTATTCCTTTTGGGGTTTTTTCTGGTCATTTTCCCACAATATAAGATTCGTTTACACGTTCATTCAGTTCATTCCTGATTTTCAGACCCCTCATTCCAAGAAGTCCAACACAAAATGTAATCTTTATTCACCTTTAAAGAACTCGCATAAATCAAAGTGTTGATGTGGCCCAACAGCTGCCACATGGGCTGAATCGTAACCCACAAAAATGCTCTTACATTTCATGATCTTTGCCATCCACGCAGGCTTTTGCCCACTTTTTACTGTTGTGAGTTATGCGTTGTTACAGATGCCTCCATGGTGTAAGTGACTGCAGTGCTGAGTGTTTGGATTTAGACCAGATTTGATTTGTCTCTTTAAGAGCCCATTCTGTGACTCTTTCCCACATAATATTCTTGTCAGTTTTGCAGTCGCATAGCATTACTTTTTTTTTTTTTTTAACCACACAACTGAATATCTTCAACCCCCCACAATGTAAGGAACATCCAGTACCACAAAACACACTTCCCTTCCTCTGTTCGTCTCTGCCTTGGCATTAACCCGGGAGGCAGGCAGTTGACCGGGGTCATAACAGGGTGTTTTTGACCCACGGAGAGCAGCTGAGGGCCCCCTGCTTTGCAAATTTGTGCATCCTGGAGAATGCAGGCCCCGCTGTGCAGCTAATGGGCCCTATCCAAAATGCCCCTTAACCCCCCCTACTGTCTCCCTGAAGAGGTGGGTTAATGTGTCTTCTGATATCAGATCTCCTCCGCTGTGAATTCCTCCAGAGATTCCTCTCATCACGAGGGATGTGCGGTTGAGCACAAAACCCACAAGAAAAAGCACTCAGTAAACGATCGCAAACAGAAACAGGCGCTTTTTTTTACAAGTTGCTCGCTTTTCCCACCATCAAGATTTCTCCAGAGTACAGTGTTTGAAGTGACATGGTCTGGTGGAAACACATTTGTATGAATAACAAAGAGCTTGTTGCATCACAGGGCTCAGGTTTAAAAAAGATTTCTTTACATTTTAACCTCATACTGAAGTATCCATTTTTCAATAATATGCATAAAGATAGCTTTATCTGTAATCTCTATTGACAGATTCAGCATTAAAATGGAGAATCTGTGGTGGGCACAAGACCTGACCTTTGTACTTGAAGTGTTCAGGTTTTCGTTTTTAGTTCATCTAGAGGCTGAGTAGTATTGACCAATCACGCATAAGCCGTCTTTGGCTGCTTGCAGAAAAACAGCCTGAATGAATATTCGGGTCTGCCCAAATTTCGAATAAAACACTCCACGTCTTCATCGGACCAACGTGAACTGATGTCACTATTGTTTAAAATGATTGATCGAGAGGAACGGTCGCATCGATTAGGCAATACATCCAGTCCACGTTGCGTACCCGTGCTTGTGCTCGTGCATGAGTAATTGTACCGTGCCGAAGCACACCTCTTCCAACCATACCAGGGTCAAGGAAGTGCACACTACAGAGCACTCACACTGGTAATACTAACTGGACTTTTGGGGTCAGACTTGGCAGTTATACTGAAGCAGGTGCTGCTAGATTGTTGTTCAAATGTAGTCAGGACACCTCTCATAGGATCTTTGTTTTTTTAAGGTTGCCGTATTGACCAACGATGGAGATGCTGTCTTCATCAGGGAATTCACTCTGATCCGACGAGACCACCTTCCAGAAGAGCCTCTTCATGATGGCAGCCAGAAACCAGAAGACCCTGTAAGTGCAAGACCAGAAAACAATTAGTGCTTACTGAAAATCACATGCTTTTCTTTTCTTGGACAGAAACTAAAGGTCAGGTAATACTAAAAAAGCCAATAAATCTTTGGCAGTATTTTTAGGTAACACATACACACACGAGACGGGTAACAAATCTGTCATATCTGTAATCAATACAAATGAATTATGATCGTGGGACATTGGGAGTTGAGGGCGGGCTGACCTAGCTTGATATAAAACAGGGTAGCACAAACGCACACAGAACCTTAACACAACTTGAATGTGTGAGGGTGTTTTTTTGTTTTGTTTTGCATCCCATTACTCCAATTCTAGTTACGAGTTTGCGTAAGCCGGCCTGTTACCCAGATCTTTTATCCAATTGGATTGCTGGGGGGATGGGGAGTGGGGGTGGAGGGCTGCACAACTGCTTTGCCACTGATATCAACAACCAGTTTGCATGTGTCATCATTCCTATGTGATGGGAGTGATCTGGGAGCAATTTTTAGGGGAATCTGTGAAAACTGTTTTAGACCAGTACTCTGTTATCTCTAAAAGGAATTCTATTTTGAGGTGAAATTGGATCAATCAAAATGGACATTACTGTTCATACTCTTGTTTATCTTCCATCCAGGGAGTTGCAATGTAGCAATTCAGCAAATTCACACCAATTCAACAAGTCCCCATGCCTTTTTGCAGCCTCGCAATTTTTGCAAGGCACACAACTTTTCTGAATACCACCACATTGACCCGTTTAATGATAATCCAACCACTGATCTACAGTCAGTTCTGTTGTAACCATACCCACCAGAGGTTATGGTTACCGACTTATCTTTCTGGAATGCTGCATGCTAGAGCCTTATTTGTTTCTTCCCAGAAGTAGAGGCTGTGTCATTCTAATGAGGCCCTGTGTGATTGTTTCTCTTGCATGATCTTCCTAATCCAACCTAATACTAAAGAGTCTTTTTGGACTCTATACAGTGAATCCATAATGATAAATCAAATACTCCACTTATTATCATTTATCCCTGTTGAAATCGGTCCGCTGTCCATTGAGCCACTTCCTGATGCCTTGTATTGAGTCTAATGACCAATCACAGGCTGTGGTCCTAACTCTCCACCAACTCTCCACCGACTCTGTAGCAAATGTGAGTCAGTTTTTATATAGCGATAGTAGTCCCCCCGTCTCTTAAATATGCTTTTATAATGGTGCAATATCCACAATAACAAGGAGCGGTGTAAATCTAAAAATAACATGTGACATATTCTTTGCACATATGGATAGCCTTAAAATGCTCATGTGCAGTGCAAAATTAACATTTCACATTATTTTAATTTAGTTTCATTCAGTCTGTATTTTCCGACATATTATCAATTTTATTTACACAATTATTTACCAGCAATTATGTCAGAATATAACCAGCTAGCTCAGCTGATAGATGGCACCTTGCATTGCAACAATTTTTTCAAAGCTGCTGAGCCACACCAATCACAGTTAAAAGCCAGCAAAATCCTGGAGGCACTAACATGAACCTGCTAATGCAAACGATCCCCTTAAAGGTGAAAAGTCCTACACGCAACTTTCACAAGCGTCCACGCTTTACTGAATGACCCCTTGACCTATACACATACAGAATATTCAGCATCAATACCCTTTGAACACTCAACGAATGTAATGACTTTTCCTTTTGAAGCAGAGTATCTTCTTGAACTTGCGCACACACATTTTAAAGTAGGATCATGACACCTTATTTTAACACTGACGTGAAGGTTAACCTTACAGAGGTCAATTTGAGTTTTAAGACGGGATCAGAGATCTTTATGGACATGATTTCTTTCACAGAATTCTTCTTGTTTTATAGATCTTAATTCCCATGTTAATTTTTCCATACCTGCTATTATAAAGTGATTTTCAACAGTATTTTAATCCTTCTTTGACTTTTACAAGCTCTTTTATATCCCAAAGGCCGGACTAATGGAAAAACCATTTCAAACCTCTGTTAGAAGTCAGGAATGTAAATGCAGTGGTACATGCATTTAGTACTTCAGTATGAAACCACAAACAGCTATCTTTGCATCATTGGGATTTTATATTGTAACCAAGAAGCAGTGTGATTTATGATGTGCTGACCTCAAGCCAATTTTTGAATTTGCATCAGCCAGTGATCAAAGAAAACATCACACATACTTTATATCCACCCCTGCACTGTATTCATGCCATCCAAGCCTCAGTGGCTCTTTAAGGGTTTCATCAGTTTCATCAAGGATTTGATTGGAGTAATGTTTTCCACAAATATATCCCCTTTTAATATACATTTTTATTTATTAAAATGATAACATTTACTCCCCACCACCCTTTCCCACGAGAGTTACTGCCTTTAAGTCTCTGTTCTGACTATGACGCTAGAGCCAGAAACAAGTTAGCTTAGCTTAAATTAGCATCAAGACTGAAACCAGGCTGAAAAAAATCTACATTTGTCGAACATTAAATAGTCCATCTAAATCGGTATGAATTTCATAAAGTTCTTTAGCTTTTTGATAGTTGGACTTGTAAAAATGACAATTTTATAACCTCTTATAAAGCCAATAATACACACATGTCTGTAAATGTGTGTTATACTAACAAGATATAACTAGTGAGCTTTTCAGGGATTGGTAGACGGATTTGGTCACCTTTTTGAAAAAGCCATGTTAGCTTTCCCCCCGGTTATTTTTAATCCTTTTGCGAAATCAGTAAGCTAGCTAGATGACTAAGCTATCTGGCTGCTGGCTGTAGCCCAGTGAGCGTTGTATAACTCCTCTTACGCTACTTTCTAGCAAAAGTAAATTATCATATAAAAATGAAAAAGGAACTCCTTGCTTGAGTAGTGAGCTTTAGTGGTGAACTTTTGAGGCCAGGCTGACTATTTTCCGCCACTTCTAGTTTTTACACCAAGCTAAGCTAAGCTAATAGCCTCCTAGCTTTGGCTCCATGCTTAAATCAAAGAGGTGTATGCGATATGAATCCTGAATGTAGAATTTTTTACTCAAATCACTCTTAATTGGCTTAAATACATAGTTTTGATGAAGATGAAGAATGTTGAAAACACATTTTGCTAGGTCAGTATTCTTTGTAATATTTGCTTTTCTCTGTGTTGGACAGCAATATGTCAGAAAGCACTCAAAGCACCACTTTAACCTGTAATTCTGATGCCATGATAAAACTCATCGTATCTGGCATGACTTTTGAAGAGGTTCACATTAATCAGAATGGTAGGCTTTTGCTAAATGTTTGATGCTAACACGTCTTCAGATGGGAAGCCTGCAGACTCCCAGGAGCCACACTTGTGATTCTTTTCATAACTGTGTCATTCTGGGTCTCTCAACGCCTGTAGCCCTGTTCCATGTTGGATCTTGGTTCAATATAAAGCTTGAGTCCAAGCCAAGACAAATGCAGCTAAATTAGCAAGCAACCCAGGAGGCCAATTTAAGACTCCAAGGTGTATTCGCATTCCTTTTTCTTTTACTTTCATGTGTAGGGTCAGCTGGTGGGCAATAAGATTGACCTTCCCAGCACCCTGAACACAATTCCCCAAGAGGACTATAGATGAATTGTTCCTTCTGGGGGAAGGTTTTTCCTGGCAACTGGCAAGCATAAGTGGCTTGGATGGAATAAAACTGTCTTAAACAGCTACGGCCTTACATACCTTTGTAAATTAATCTATATTTATTAAGTGATAGGAATCAAGTACTGTAGAGCATCAACATTATCAGCACTCATAAAACATTAAGTATGTTTATTGGGTTGAGAAGTTCCTGAAGTGTGTGGGGGGTCTGGTGGCTGAAATGTTGGCGACAGGGTCTGAGAAAGTCTTTTATTCTGTGTAACATGTCTGAATGAGTAAGTCAGTGAAGATAAACAGAAAAGCTGTTCATAAATCTCACTACAACTATTCCCACTCATTCTTTGGCCATGAATGAACTTTTCCAGGCTGTTAGTTTGACCCACTGCAGTTTCAAGAGTAGCAACTACCTCAAAACCTGTAGAGTTCATTTTTTAAATGAGAGAAACTCTTATATTTTCAGATGAATTTACTGTAATTACTTCTCTCTTTAAAGTCAAGTATAAAACCCAATCGCTTGAGAAGTTTCTCTTCCAAAGGTGTTGCACAGGTTCTGCTCAACCTGGAGATCAAAGATAAAGACAAAAAACAAAGGTCAGAACTGGATGTTGTTAACTTTCAACTCTGACAGAAAATGACATCTAAACAGCGTATAGAGTGAGAAACAGCTTTTAGAAAAATAACAGGAGATAGAGAGACGCTGCACACGGATTTCTCCCCATCTGGCTGCAGTCTAGACAGCAAATATGATCATCTTGTCAACAGATAACTTTAAAGTGGGTTACTGAAAGGTGATCCTTCATGCACTGGGCAAGTGTGTGTATGTGTGTGCACGACTTCTCTGTATCCAGTTGTTTATCTGACATAGAGGATAGTTTAGCCTTTAGACTATTAAAAACATGGACGTAGTTTCAGGGACGTCATCCAATGGTTTCTGACGAGGTGTTATGAAGCCCAACAACAGCGGTTATAGTAATGGAAATGGAAAATGGTTTTAAAATGAAAATGAAATGTATGCATACATCTGAGCTTCAATATAACCACAACGGATTCAACAAAATTTAATATCAGCCTCCATTCAATTTTAATCAACAAATCAATTTGGACCAGACTGTTAACATTTTAATACAGCACCAAATGGGGTTTCTAAATGGGGTACAGGTATATGACTCCTCAAGTGGACTCTCAAGGAACTGCAGGTTTTTTGCACTTCTGTATTGGCTTCATTTTTAATGACTGGAGGTTGCTGCTTGCTTGCTGCCTAGTGTTGGACTTTGTTATTCAGCTAATTGCTTGCTTTGTCTTTTTGTTGGCAGGATTGAGTTGTTTGTGAGTTCTTTTTTGCTAGGACTTGGCCTTATGAAAGAGGATTTTGTAGGCTGGGAATGCAAAATGTAAGCCAAAAATGTGAAGAAAAATACCAGGCGAGGTGCAACGCCGCGCATTATCAGTTGTTTGTATAAAAATAATGATTTGTGCTACTTTAATGTTAACTGCAGATAGTTTTTTATTGCCACCTACAGCCACTCTGAGGGACAGGAAGTACTGATTGCTTCTCTTAGTCACATTTTGTGTTGTCCCCACCAATAATGGCCAGGATATTATGGGTTGTGACAGTTAAGTGTTTGGTAATGACAGTCATTAGTGCCCCACTTTGCAGTAGGGGGGCAGTAGGGGGGCACTAATAACTTCAGGTCGGCTGGGAGTACACTTCCACTTTACCTGTGGTCACATGTTTGATGGAATGGCAGTTATGTCCTTTTTTGGAACTGTTTTATTTTCTCTTCTTTTCTCACTCTTATCCCACCTGATAGCTGTGAGATGTTTTCCAAGAAGCTTCTTGCTCTGCCTCCTCTGCGCTCTGACTTCATCACATGCAGAGTAATTCAGGTCTTAATGTTTTTACATGCTCAATTGCACCTCAGGCAGAAACAGTCAGGGGCATTTTTCTCTTTTTTTTTTCAAATCTTCAGGGGGAACAATTGCAGAGACGGTTCTGCCTTTTGGCAGGGTGTCAGGGTTCGAAGTAATTGAGGTTGGGCGAGTGAGGCCAAGGGCCAGTCTGGGTGGCAAATGGGGTGGGGGGCGGGGGCGGCACTCAGTGGCCGAGGCAGCAGCTTAGGGAAAGAGGCCCACTGCTCAGCTGCACGCCGTCTTGGCAGCTGTGTTTTTCATGCAGCGCCAGGTGGAAAGGGCAACCGTCTTGCACAATTAAACACTTCATTTGTCTTCATTTAAAGGATGGGCATGTTAGTTTTGGCAGGCAAAGAGGATGTTTAGGCTCTAGTTTTTTTTCACACTGCATGCTTTCCCCCCACGGTGTTAACGCCACTTCAGGTTTAAGCTTTAGGTTTTTTTGTATGCTTTTGATGCTGTGAAATTGGCTTACTTTTAGCCAGTGTATTTAACCTTTGGAGCAGTGAAGATAGTCTGTGGGGTTTTTTTGACCAAAAGTTAGCAAGCAGAGTTTTCTTGAATTCTGTAAGTGTCACCCACAAGTTTGAAAAAACATACATGCACACATAAAATCATGCATGTGGTCTTTCAGTATTTTATTTAGCAAGCAAACATGTATGCAACAAGGATATCCTGCAGGGGTTACATCCCAATCTTGGTAAAGCTTAGACATAACATGATATGTGACTCCCTGCTTTTCCCATTCCTGAGAAAGACCAGGCGTGCAGCTTAATGCAGATAGCTGTTTTATTAGTCTCAGGTTTGAGCAGTTCCCAAAAGTCAAAATGTGTCATTATGCCACTTTTTATTTTGGATACACGGGTCAACTTAAAAAAAATGCAGAAATAAGGTAAAGGGGATTCTTTTTAACAACTCTTACATCATCCATATGTTCTTTGCAGGAACCAAAAAAAACAGTGTTGCAGATGTCTTCATTTGTATGCTGTGTGCATGTTTGTGTTTTCATACAGTTCCCTCGTTTCTTTGCACAGAAAATGACAAGATAGATAATGAAAGCATAACGTGTCCCATCAACTTCCTGTGAAATCAACTCATATTTATTCATTGTCAGAGTTGTTTTCATTAGAGAATTCCACTTTTCTGGTTCTGTCCAGTTTGCTTGGATGTGATTGTTTATTAGAAACGTTGCCTGTAAGTGGAGATGGATTAGAAAACCTCGGGTCCAAACAGGGAAATAGTGACTAGTTTTGTTAAGGCAGGAGTGTGTTATATGATTTTGCATAGCCAGGGAACTGCTTAAATGAATTTAGAAAACATACCTGAATAACACTTTGTTAGCACTAGAAATGATCTTTGTTGTGCGTTTAAAACAAGAAAAAGAATGAAGGGAAGAGGCAAAGTGAATGAAGAGACATTCGCCTTCTGACTTGTGCGCCTTGGCTGCCTGACTGGTGTTTGGCTTGTGCGAGCGCTGTTTGGAGGCTCGCTCCCAGCAATCTTGGAGAAAGTGCTGAGTGCTGGTGAATGTGGTGTAAAAGCCACGTGGCTTTGGACTGCAGATCTTTCTCTCACCCCTGTGTTTGTTCCATCAACATATGTGTTCAGTAAAGCCTTGGCCCTCACGCTGCCACATCGAATATCTCCCCTCAGCTTGATGTGGTCCCACATCAGTGCACTTTGGGTACTGGAGTGGTGTTTCTGAGGTAATACCACCAGGGACAAAACCTCACCACAATACAACACCCACATAACAAATGTGGGTGTGTGGATGCAATGCAGCCAGCGGTGTGTCTGCAGCCGCCTTATGTTGCATGCACACTCCCATCTGCAGAACTCTCTAGCACGGCGTACCCTCATGCAATCCCGGAGTTGATTGTATTTGCGTTCTGACGTGCTATGAAATATGGAAATCATTTTTTACGCCTTCAGCATTCTACACTATCACATGTCAGACATGCACAGCATCAGAACTGTCTTTGATTATTGGCTAAAACCCCCCCCTTCATTCCTTTTCCCTCCCCCTCTATCACCATCACACTCCTCTCTCCTCACCTTCTGCAGAATCAGCTCCTCCTCAGCGTGTGAAGGCACGCACACATTTTTTGGGCAAAGTGATTGATTTCTAATTGTTTACATATAAGGCAGATGTTTGTATTTCGCTCCAAATTGGGCATGCATTTACGCAGGCATGCACAGACGCAAACAGAGACACACTTGTACAATGAAGACATGTTGATGCCAACGAGTTTCATCCAGGAATTTTTGGATGTATTAGCACTTGGTTTTGGCACTACCTGCACTAATTGGCTCCAAGTGCAGGCAGTTGTTGCCATCAGGCCTCTTTATTTCTTGTGGTTGTGCGTGTGTGTTTGGGCACGTTTGCCATGAAAGTGGTTTCATTCTGTTTGGGAAGAAAATGATAACATAAATTACATTTTGCTGGAGAGTGCAGCCAAACAATAACATCTCAATCAAACTCAAGAGCTAGACTCAATATGTTTATTTGATTAACTTCAGCAGATATAATGTGTTTTTCACCTCGTGCTTCTTGATTTTAAATAAACAATCTAACTTTAAAGTGGGTCTCCAATGTAAGCTTGTGTATGAAACGCTTGTATGCAGCCAATATCCAGTGTAAGCAGCAGTGTAATCCTGAGTAACAGCAGTAATTATTTGGTGCTGAAGGATCCCTGCCTCCAATGCACAGCAGAGTTAAGGTGAAGCGCTTTTTTGAAGTTGTAACCCAAAGCGTATCCCATTCTTTAATGTGGGCTGTAACGGCTCGGCGTGATAGTTGCTGGGCATGTACAGTGCGATAGCTGAACAAACCTTACACAACTCCCATACTTCTGCTTTTTGTTGCATTGGCTTGTAGATGAGAACAGCTGGACTTTCATTTAAAGATCACAGGTTTGATCCCTAATGCAGATAACACTCAAAGCTGTGATTCAGGATTCCTTGTTGTATTGTCAAATAAAGAGAGAGAATTGAAAACGACTTAGAAAAAGGAGCAAAACTATGAAATCAATTATGACACTGGTTTATTTAGGAACTCATTTTGTGGTTTGAGCCCTTTATAACGAATGTCAAGCGATGATGGAGCACGTACATGCGTAGTTACTTTCCAGTTGGGTGACCATCTTGTCTTCATTATATATCCTTTCCACAAGTGTTTGATAACTGCATTTGAGGGCTCAACGCAATAAATGTGTACATTTATACAGATTTCATAGATCTAAAAAAGATATCGGCCGATATCGGAATCTAATTTTTTCTCTCCCATATCGATATCGGCCCCAAAAATGCCATATTGGTCGGGCCCTGGTATGTTTTTAATCTGTTAACATCATGTCTAACCTCAGTTTGAACCATTTTGGATAACAGCAAAAGCTTTGTTTCGGAAATGCTATGTAAATAAGGTTTTTCTTCGGGGAATGAAATATTGGAGCTAGTCTGCATGAAAGCTGTGTATTCTAAAATACATTTGAGGTCTATAGGCCAGTGCTTCTTTCATCAACCCTGGCTACACAGTGAGAACTTGGTGGTCTCCCTCTGGTGCTTCAGAACAAACTGCTGTAAGTACTCTCACCATAAACATAAAAAAAAAAAAAATCAGGAACATAGAGTGTTCTTTTACAGCTGATCCAAATGCAGGCTCACACCCTCCTGCACAGACACTTTTTCGCTCTCCAGGAGCCCTGGGAGAGAAAGTAATCTGTTCACAAACCACAAAATTGAATAATGAGCCTGACACCGTTCCAAGCTGAAGAGTGAACAGAGCTTGCAACACAAGAAGGCACACTTACACCCAATCTTTGCACAACACAGAGGTACACCTTTGACTTCAAATTAGCATCATTTAAGGATCTCTTCAGGTTGTGGGCAAACTTTAATTTGAGTTTCTTCTATGCTGCCTTGAACACACAACAAAACACACAGACACACTCACTCTCACACTCTGATCTTCTGCAGGGCATTAAGGAAGGGAGCTCGCCAGCCTGTTAATTGTATTCCTGGAGAATTTCATGGTCTTTACCTGGTATTTAACTCTTCATCTCTGGTAGCTTATTGCAAGGACACATATATAAGTACACACCTTTTTTTTCTTCCTTGGCTTGAAGGACACAACAGGAGATGGGGGAAAAAAAAACTTGTCTGGTTGACGAGAGGTTTATTAACAATGTTCACTAAATGCTTAGCAGGAAGAGCAAAAGCTACATAACTACTTCTAATCAGTGTTTGGCACGTTACTCAAAATGCGAAACTAGTCACAGTTACTAGTTACTGCTATTAAAAGTCATTTTTATAAAAGTAACTTGAGTGTTACTTATTTGATTTCAATATGGAGTTATTTTACTAATTCGATCTCTGAAGGCAACAGATCATCAGTCTACTAGTCCAGATCATGGAGCTGGCGGTGTTTTAAATCAAACCTCGTCTGTTTTCTATGGAGTGTCTCCTCTTTGGTCTGCACCTGGGTCTACAGTGTCTGCAGCACGGTGCTCTCTAGAAGTGTGATGTTGTTTCGCTCAGTGCTTCGTTCTTGGTAGAGAAACTTTTCTTTCTACACATAGACTACAACTCACCGCTATATTCTTGTCCTTTAACTCGAGTAGGGGAAGATAATGATCACCTGTGAGCACAGACGGTTCTCTGACTTTGAGCATGAGTGTAGAAACCACCAGGCCTTCAAGAACCCCGGTCCTTTTTTTGTTCAAATAGCAGCATGATTTTAATTCGGATGATGCTATCCAGATGCATCGGACGTCTAATTCGGAGAAGCTGATGTTAAGCAAAGAAGCAGTGAAAGCCCATGTGTGGTGCCAAACAATTTTAAAGGATCAAGATTTGAGTGTGTGATTTATTTTTCTCCACCAGCTCTAAAGAAGGAGTTCATGGAGATCTATATTCAGGAGTCAGAAGTAGAAAAAAAAGGTTAGGACAGAAGGAAAACACTGAAGTATGAGTGCTTTTTCGTGCAGCATCTTGTGCTTCTGGGATGAGCATTCTCTCCCAACAAGCCGGAAAACTTCCTGAATTCCTTTCCCCCAGCTTCTTCTCAAAAACCCGACCCAAATCGTAATGAAAGGTAACCCAGCAGAGCATTGAAGCTCCCAGATTTATGAGCCCGCAGTGCAAGATGAAGATCCTGTGATGAAAACATTGTCTGGATGCTTCAGGCCGGGAGCCAGGGTGTTAGTTGACTAAAGACAAATATTCCGGGTTTCATCGTCCCCTCGATGAAATGTCTGCGATGTGTTGTTCCACGGTGTGTCAACGAAGACAGTCAGTCTGTGATTCATGGTATTAATCTTTGCATCGATGCACAGCCAAATATGAATATTTGTGGTCACAATAAAACCCATCAATCATTTAATCCCTGAAGAAATCATTCATTTTGTGCAGAAGCAACAAGAGCTCATCTCTGCTCAGTTAGAAGTATATAAAAAAAAAAGAAGCATCTTTTTTAGCTTGTTTCCACTGACCCCTGCATCTTTCATAGTCCTCAAAGTTAAAAAAAAAATGCACTGCATGCTCTTTGGGCATGATTTGTGGCGCCGTGGTTTTACAGGTTGCACCACAAGCAAAATGAGCATGCGATCACTTTTTCTCAGTGATCTCACTGCAATAATGATAGGTGGGATGACGGCTTCTTTTCTGCTCCATCTTTCCCCGTGTTGACATGTACTGTTTGATGGAGTGATGGGTGGAAGATGGAGGTTGAGAAGAGGGGTTTTTTTTGAAGGCTTGGCGCTGTTTTAGCCCTCAATTGCATGGCAGCACTTGGCAATAGACACCAATTAGAGGGCGTCGAGTGAAGCCCTTCTAGATGAGCTTAGCCCGCGGCTCCTGTCTGGCAAAAACACACACTCACACACTTGAAAACACACAAACGCTTCAACTTTTTTTTTTTCAATTAGTCAATTTTTTGAACATGTTGAAATAATACAAACACAAAATAAGAAGTAGCTCAAACAGGGGCCCCACTAACTGCGTCTCTTCACAGAACCAGTTTGTGTGCGTCCTCACATTTCTGTCAATAATTTGATGACAAAACAGAAGAGGAGCGTTTGACTTCAAAATATCTGCTAATGATTCAAAACATACGCATATACAGTGTGTGCGTTGTATGACTTTTTCTGCTCGGCGAGAGGGAGCATTGATTTGAACACCCTCTTATTTTGCGTCTGATGCCAGAAGCCAGGGCATTATGTCAACTTTTGCCTCACTGGAGAGGGCTTAGACCAACCCTAACACTCCAGATGAGTCTCCTCAGTGTTGAAGATCTTCATCTTTGTAATATAACTGTGGTTAACATGCTCTCCAAAACCTTGTATTTAAGATTATTACTTGCGTATAAAGCAACACCCCCCCCTGTTTATTTTTCCTGTTTATGTATTTGATTTCATATCCATTCAACTCCGAATCTGCTCCCTTCCCAGAGTCAGTCTGCTATGAAAGTGAATAATCGGCATACTACCCTCTGACTTAACATTGCTGTTCATGAGTGTATCAACAAAGTGATATATAGATTCTCAAAGAAGTGATTGTCAGGCTCAATATCTTGTTCTAGTACATGCATTTTATTTCTAGCGACTGTTCGATGATTGTTGTTAAATTGCACAATAGCCCATTATCCACATTCAGTTAGTTGTGATTACCTTGGAGTCTTGTGCTGGTGTCACTGGTATCTTTCCAGTTCCGTAATGTCTCTGTTGACCATCACTTTGGCCTCCTCTGGTTACCCATTCAGTTTGATGAACACCTTACAGTTTGCGGTCCACGTTGATTGAATTTTCTTCTGCTTCCTTGGGGAGTTTTGCCTGTCTGGCAATGTCTGCATTTTTTCCTTGTGAGGTACGATGAGGTTCATATAGACGTCCGATCCTTTCAGCTACTTTTCCTTGTCTGAGAAGCTGTTTTTCTCTGTTGGTAAACCGGATTATAATTGTTGTCACTGCTTTTTCTCCGAGGGAGAGGATAGCATGCCTCCATGTCTGTGCTCTAAATGGAGATGCCTTTGTTGAAGAAGGCTGTCACCTGTTGCTTGAGGAACTCCAGGTCGACTTGATGGGTTCCCCGACGGTGTCACCGACCGGGCGTAGGACCAGGGCCTTGTCTCCAACCTGCTCATGATCACGTCTTATATGCCAGAGTACTGCTCCGGATCCGCCACACGACAATCTAAGACGGCCATCCTCTTGTCTTTCTCGGTGTGTGGTCTTTTGAGTTCCTTTGATTTCCCCCATTAGCTCCATTATCAGCTTCTGCTGTTTGGAGACAGTTGCGATCTCCCCACACAGAAATTCCAGTGATTTCTTCATCTGCTCAACCTCCTCATCAGAGATTCCACAACCTTGCTTGCTATGCATCTGTGGCAATTCGCTTGTTTGTGTATAGATTTGGCAAAATACCAATCGCGATATACAGTCAACACAATAATGGTGGCCACGGAAGATGTAAACAGCCCAGCTAGGCTAACTAGCTGTGCTAGCAGCCAGCTTACCTATGTCAGTATTTCAAGTCAGTTTTCTGGCTCTATGTTGCTGTCCAAGCTGTGGTTAATGCCAGATGTCTCGATATATGTTGTCCAATGTCGGAAATCCATAAACAGTTTTCTTACTCCAAAATATAGTCAAATAGCCGAGGACAGAAGACAAGAAATCAAAACACAGCCCTACAGGCATCACAGTTTGTCCAAATGTGGTCAGCCTTTTGTAGCTGCTAAATTGAACAATGCAGAATATTTAGCTCAGTAAACAAGATTATTAGACAGAATGAATGCCTGTAGTAGGCCTGTTGAATGAAGACAATTTAAGAGTAATTGTAGTTTTATCTTTTAGACACAAGATGCTGCTCTCGAGCTGTAAAGTCTTAATCAGAAAAGAAATCTAGAGTTGAGTGTGCTTACTTTCTCTTTTTGATGACATAATACCTGATTAATATCTCTTAAGGGAAATGAACCCTCAAGAATTGCAGCATATGTCTTCTCTGGGCCTTTTCTTCCTTGGGACTGTGTTTTTTTTTTTTTAGCAACTTTTCTTGCATGCATACTGTAGTTCTTTATCTCTAATGTGAATGTGTGTCCTCCACATAGAAGGACGAGGTGTAAGAAATAAATTCCAGCCCCTGGAAAATAGTTTCCAATAAGGGACAAAGATAGAAAGAAGTTATTCTGAGCGTTATTATGGCCGGCATTACTCATGGATTCTCCCTTCCTCCTCTCCCGCTGCTCAGTTTGACTGTGTGAACAGCCGCTGCCTGTATAACGCTGCAAACACCTCGTTGGTAGAGAGTTCACTACAGTAGCATATTTAGACAGCTGTAAGCCCAAAAAGCTCCTGAGAAAACAGGGCAGAGGTTTTTTTTTTATATGTGGGATCGGGATGAGATGGGGTTGCGTTGATCCATTGCAGCTCTCTTCCTGTGCGGTTTCTCCTCGGCCATGCATCCAAATATTTCCTCTCCCCCTCAATCACCTGGGCAGGCTCTGACTCCACGCTAACCTTAAGCGAGGACACATGAGGTTTCTTTCCATGAGCGTGCACTCAATGATTCTGTTTTGTAAACTGTGAAAGAGAAACTTGATGTGATTTCCATATTTCAACAGTGCTATAAAGGAACATAGCCCACGGTGTCAGCTTTGCAATATAAACTGACTTATTTTATTTAAGGGGGATGATGTATTACTTGGCAATGCTAGCACACACAGTCTAGAATATAACACAGGGTTTCTCATCTCTTTCTTTGCCTCTCTAACTCGCTCTTACACACACAAACACAGCTAACCCACATTACCCTCAAATGCTCAGATATACAGGCTTATATGGCCAACAGCAACCTATCATCATTGCTCAAATCCTGTAATTCCATATTACAGATAATTTGACATTTCCCCTTGCAATCATTATCCACAAACCCCACAACCTCGAAAAAGATTGTTGTCATGCCCTTAACATAACCTATGTGAACACATCCTCTGACAGTAAATAAAAACGTGCGTGCTTGACATGCTTTCATGTTAAGACTATGGTAAACTTTTGTTTTTGCTTTGTCGTAGTTTTTTTATAGACCAACATCATCATTCATTAGGAGTGTTGTTTCCAGCCATCTTTTTAGCTCTGTTGTTGGCCTCCATGAACTCCAGAAACATGCGATCAATGCTCCAATGTATTCACTAGCTAGTCGATAACTTTGTTATGAAG
The DNA here is from genome assembly GCA_020745685.1 of Tautogolabrus adspersus. Taxonomy (NCBI): domain Eukaryota; kingdom Metazoa; phylum Chordata; class Actinopteri; order Labriformes; family Labridae; genus Tautogolabrus; species Tautogolabrus adspersus. Next base: position 12,701,810 of record CM036556.1, on the reverse strand, counting down.
GATGTATAAAGTGTGTGTGTTAGAGCTGATGTTGGAAACTGATGCCTTTTTACAGAGTGAAACTGATGAGATCAGATAGAACAAAAACAGTAGAGTTGAGGGCTGGAAAACCAAAACAGATAGCTAAAAGTCTCTAAAACTTGTACTGCGGTGGGCTAGATGATCAGTTAAAGGGCCACCTTTAACACGTACAAGTGTTGTTAATATAACAAGACAGACAGTCTCTGAATTAAGCATAAAATGAAGATAGCATGCTAACATGCTAATAAGGATTTTAACAACCGGGCTATAATGTTCACAACCTTAGTTTGGCCTGTTAGCATGCTGATAGCTAATCTAAACAGAAAGCTTTGTGTGAATAACCAAATACAAATTTTAGTGCTACTAGATCGCAAATCAGGAGAACACCTGGAAAAAAATGCTCAGGAGGACATGCAGGACTTATGCAACAATTACCATTACAGCAATATCAACACAATTTAAATTTAAAATCACAAATGTAACTTGGCTAATCTGGTGAAAAAGTGAAGAGGGAACAAATACATAGGATATGGTTCATCCCCTGGCGTTCATGAATGTTCAAAGATCAAATTTGTCCTATAGATGTCGATTATTGATTATAGTCACTGTAGAAATGATATAACACCATGGAATCAAATGGAATGATTATTGAAATGAAAATATTTCAAAGCATCTAAAAATGTCACCACTCAGCTACTAAGCAAAGAAAGAAGGAGAGCTCATGCCTCTAAACAAGATGAAGGATTCTTCTCAGCACATCCTTCATCGTTCATTGGTCTTCTTTGTAAGTTAGTGAGGATGCCTCTCTTGTTTCGCCTCGGCTTACAGAGCAGTGATGCCAGATATTTTTACCAGCAATTTTCTTGTGGTTCTATGGTTCTTGAAACCTTACATTGCATTGCCGCTGCAAAGAGTACCCTTAAAGTTAAACTTCCCTGTCATAAGGCAACATTTAGAGGGAAAGGTTGGTATTTCTTGAGTCATGTTTATCTTGAGGCTTTGGTCAAAAAACTATTATATGTGTCCTGTGGGATATATTTCCTTGTTGACCTACGAGTGAGTGTTGTGTATTTGATATGCAAGTGGTTTTGGAAAAGAAGTGCAGGACGGCAGGGTGTGTGAGTGCTCTTTTCCACATTCATCTGTGCTCTGCTCAATGGTTTTAGACGAGCCGAGTGGAAACGCTGTTCAGTAACTTTTTCTAAGAGAGGCATGAAAAGGGAATGGAAGACTTGATGTAGTGACAGTCTGAAAACAAAACAAGGCTTTACTGGATGCATTGATGAAATAGAAGAGCGCATGAGTCACGATGCTTTCACTGCCTTTGCCACTCATGTTCAGGACGTCCGTCTGTACCTGTTAGCGTCACTGTCTTGTCCATCCCGTTCAGTCTGTGTTAACAAAGAGCGCTAAAGTCAGAAGACTGAATCGAAGATATTAATCTAACTTAACACATCCTAATGGATACCTGTCATATTTTTCCTGTCCTTTTTTCCCCGTCGTGTCTCTCAGCTGATTACAGAAGCATATGTGTGAGGAATGCTTGATTGCAGAGTTGCACTGTGGCAGGCCGATGGATCATTTCCTCTCTCGAACTGTGGGTGCTGCAGGACAAAGACCAGTCGATGTGTTGAAGTGTGGCTGCTTGAAAGAGCTGTCAACACCTCCAGCACCATGGTAACTTATGGACTGAGAGGTGAATTGCATAAGAAGTTATGTCATGTGTCTTACTTGGAATCAAATAAGGGGCAGGAATAATTTGCGCCTGTGAAACAATGTGGTTGTATTACAGTATTTGGAAACTTTTTTTTTACATGTGAAGAGTCTTTTACTTATTAATGTGGGCATATCATAATTAAATGTGTTCATTGTCACTTCTATGTGTTTTTTCCCGCCTTCACAGCCAAAATCAAGGCAATATTTTTACTTGAAATAAAATTGTTTGTACAATAACTGAATATCTTCAAAGTCACACATTGATCAACTTTGATAGTTGAATTTAAGTTGCAGGTTTCTGCTTTGAATCTGTACTTAGACATTCACAAACATTCTTCTCAGTTACGTTGCGTGTATTTGTTCTTATTGTGCACTGATACGATACGATTCAATACACTTAATTGTCCCCTTAAGGTAATTTGCCTTGGTCTTAGATGCTGATCACATGTAGCTGCCTCCACAGCAGTAACAATCAAATACAAACCACAAACAATAAACATTGCACATTACAAGTATTGCACATGATCCACAGAAAACACACAACTTAAAAAAGTGAAAAAGATAAGAACACCATGACGCTACATTCTTACAGCCATTGGTTAGCCTCGGATAGTAATTTCCAAATTAGTTTACGATCTCAATCGCTACACTCAGGTCTGCTTCAATACAGCATTAGGTTTTAATGAGATATTATGGTTCCATTTCCAGTATCATTTTAGCAGTAAAGCATTGTGGGCTTTAGGATGTGGCTACAATGGCAACCTTGAAGGGCCGTAGCAATTCCTTCCAACCCCATCATCCAAATATGCTCACTTGGGAATCTGAAAAAACAAGCTCACAATAACGGCTGAACTCGAGGTACCAACCAACCATTCAGTTACGTCATGGTGGCTCCAACCCCTCCAGTTTTTAGTTAAAACCTTTTACAATGCAAGCAAGGTCCAGGCCAGTTTTTCTCAGAATGTAAAGAATTTAAACAGAAATAATAAAAGTTTCACCCTGAGACGAGCCTTCACCAGGAAATGAAGACTTGCTCTGAGGAGGGTTTTGCTGAAAACTCGTGGCACGCGAATGAAAGAATCAGTGAGTTTCTGTGTTCCTCAAAGGGAATAGGAACAATGTGCCGGAGGTGTCATCCATTTTTTCTTTAATCACTTCCATATTTGTGGGTCACGCACAGGTCATAACAAGGAAGCCCCCATGCTCCTTTGCTCTGCGTGTTATTGCATCATTATTTAACCAAGTGAGGGATGTCAGATTTCAGAGGACGCTCCAAGGGTTAAAGCCTCCTTTGACCACCTTTATCATATTACGATCACTTTCTGCCATCATCTCTGAGCCAAAGACAACACACAATACATTTTCCACAATGAAAAACACATGTTACTGATGTGACTCATTTTGTGGGTTAAAAACTGAAACCTAAGCTGTGTGTAGCATATACAGGAGATCAGACACGTCTCTTTGCGGCAAGTAAGGCTTCAACTCGCTTCAAGTGTAAATACTCAACACTCGCACATCGTGAGTTCGAAAGCAGCTGAGACAAACCAGGTGCCTTTTTTTATCTGGAGGCGCTGCTTGGTGTCTCCGGTTGACAAATTGCTCTTGAACTGTTGTGTCTCGTTTTGCAATTATGAACGAGGTTAACAAGAGAGCCTGTTTCATGTCTTCGGTTCAGAAACCTGTTCCACAGCTTTGAACTTCTTTTCACTTAGCTCTTATGTCATGAATGCAGTAATTAGTCAGGATGTTGGCTCTGTATCTCTTGGCATTGTGATATAAACTCAAATGAGCTCTTTGCTTCAAGTAGTAATTACAACATTCTCCATGTTTTTATGTATTTATCTACGTTTTTCCATTTGATCCAAAGTACTGCACTTCCCTTTTTTCGCCTGGATACCAGAATGACTGTGGATGTCATATTTACAGTTCTGCAATCCTAATGGAGACTTTCGCAGCCAAACAATCTTTGGTTTCACAGTGTAGATTAACCTAAGTACCTTCTCCCAGAGAGCCTCTTGAACATACTGTTCAGGGTTTGTTCTCATTTAGAGGTACAAAAACGTGTTACTTCTTCCTTCTACTTGATTCCATTAAGCTATGAAACCACAATATATACATAAGGTAATGATCGGACTTGCAGGAGAGCTGATTTAACTTGTTTAAGAGGATTGATTTAGACACAATTCAAACTTTGATTGTTGTCACAGAGTAAACACTGCAATCATTACCCCAACAACCCTTACCCCCCATTTCCATACAGTCTGCGTGCACCACGTCCTGTCAGTGCCACAGTTTTTCTCCGTCCTAGCGCTCGCACTCTACCCCACTGGGTCCGTTTCTGTAGAGTGCGCTCAGCCTTGAGCAGCTGTACCCAAAAATAAACCTTAAAAAAATAGAAGTTCTGCTTAATCTTCAACTTAAGGCTGTGTTAATCCTGTTTAAAAATCAACAGAGTCACTGGTCCGGAAATCTATTGCACTTGTATACTGGAAAAGTCTAAAAAAAAAAGAAAAGACAAGAATATAGGCTTCTTTTTATTAACAGGAAAAATAACCTCTCTTCTATCAAAAACAGATCAACAGTACACATGTGACGTTACGGTAATGTGTTTTGAAATGCATCAGGAAACCAAAGCAAATTAGTAACTCAGACAGGAAGCAGTTTATGGGGGGAAAGTGATGACATGGCCAGGATGCATTTCAAAGTGAACAGCCCCAGATGGAACAGTGACGCCCTCTGTTCAGCCTCACAGGTCGAGGAGTAAGAGGATGTTCAGACGTGTTGTCATACAGCAGTGATGCAAAAAATGTACAATGTCTTCATATGATGGACAAAGTACTGAATAATGATAAGTTCATACGGGAAAATATCACCACGTTAAGAAGGACTGTGTTAAGCAGGGCTGTGTATTGGAAAGAATCTGGAAAATAACATGTTACAATACATGTGTAATGAATCAATGGATTGTGGTATTTTGCTATATTTTGCAATTGTAAGAAAGGGAATACAATATTTGAAGAATTTACAAAATGCTCAAAGTCTGAGTAAGAACATCTCTTCCTTCTCAGAACACTGAGATCTGTATTTGTGTTTATTTCAGTCCAACATCAAAGAACCACTTCTTGTAAATTCTGTGATTACGATTGAAAAAAACAACAATAATATAATACTCAATACACTGATACTCATCTTTATGACTCTCAAAGTCATTCTGATTCTGAAATGCTTCAACCTTTTCTTTCACCTCCTTGTAAAGCAAATGTAAAGTATATTTCCAGGCCCCTGAGTAATTTATTATATTGTCTTTTTAAATGCTGACAGTATTATTGTGATATTATTTTCCATTCTTATACATAGCACCACTCTGTGACACGCTCGGACTTTGTATTTATTTAAGCTTGCATGTTAGCATTTAGTTGCTGTTTTACATTCACACCAGTCTAAACCTTCACTTTTTTTTTTGAGTTTTCTTTGAAAGCTCTCAAGTCTAAGCATTTTTCTTACACCTGCTCTGGAATAAACCAGGGAAATGTTTGGTTCTTTAGCCACTAATCCTCTACTTGAAGTAGTTTCCATCTACCAGACAGGAAGTGTAAAGGGGGTTTTAGAGCTGTTTTAACAGACCAGTCTCCCTCTGATGCAGATTGACATGACTTAGAAAAGTGGTAGTGTAACTAAACAAATTAAATTGGGGGGTAAAATGACAAGACAACACAATAAGCAAAGATAGTTTAAAAATGTTTTTTGAGGAGGAAAAAACTGATTTTTGTGATCTATACCTGTCGATTGGCCCGTGTATTCATCCCTATGACCCACAAGTGAATGTGCCCAACTGATGATATAAACTATTGATAATAGCAGATATAAAGTCAGCAGGTTTTATTGATTTGTGTTTGACCTTGTAAAAAATAAAGTACCATACCAGAAGATGTGTATAAACTGGTCTAGAGGGCTATAATTTCCAGATGATATGGCAATACGGTCTCTATTTTGAAGCACAGGGGATCAGTTAAGCTTGATGCTGGCTTAGAGTCCATAAATAAGCCTTGGTGCTTACTGTCTGCCCAGATCTTGATGCGGGTCCCATGCTCCCTTGTTTCCTCCAAGTCCACCTTGGCGGGCCAGTTTTGCCGACTCTAGCAGCTTTACGCTGCTAATTTATGCCCATCCCCTCCTGTCATACCCTCTTTAAAATGTGGCAGTGGTTGGGTCAAGCAGGGAGTCATTTTGGGGTGTATAGAGGGACCCTGATAGAGTAAGCAATGTGCGATCTCCAGAAAGCTCCAGAAACATATGAGCTCTTCAGAATGTGCAAATGGGAAAGGCACAGTGCACAGAACAGCCTCAGGAAACAGTAAATGTCAATGCTGATTCTTAATTATGCCCAAATCCCCCCTCTCTGCTGTGGGCTACATGTGGAGTTTAAGAGGCTTGCTCAGGTGGGATCAGATTGTGGTTACCCACTTATTCAAAATGTCACTTTAAAGAGTACACTACATTCTTATAAAATATTTTAGCGTGGGTAAATGTTGGTTGGCTTGTAGAATAGGCAGATTACAAAGCAGGCCTATGGATGGCAATGTTTTGTATTTTATCTAATGGTCCCCAAATTGGTACAGACTAATAAATCCACTGATATTGGGTTGGATTGGCATTTGATTGACTGCAGTGACCTTTTGTAAATGACATTCAACATCCCCAGAGGACGAGTCTTTTGAATCCATCCCCCTTACTTTTCTATAGCGCAATAATGAGTTTGGCTTTCTGATCTATCTCAACGATTAATTAAAGAAATTGCCAAGAAATGATAATGACCCTCTCAGGTTGAATTGTAAAAGCTGTGATGGTCCACTAACTTTTCATGAAGCAATGTCAATATGTCAAAATTGGATTCCCATCAGCCTTTACTGTATTTTACTGTACAGTATATATTGTGCAAATTTGCAAATGTTGCGTGCTAACAATCTAATCTATGATGATGAACGTGGGAAAACATACTGGGGGGGGGGGGGGGGCTTTGTGGCATTCTCACTGTGATCATGTTAGCATTCTGGCGTTAGCATTTTGTAAATGCTGAAATACAGCCAGTATACAGGCTGGATATTCAGAAACTTAAAGTAAGCAGATACAAACACAACCACCTAATCAAAAAATATGTTTACACATTAATTGAATTGATTTACAATAGGACTGTTGCCATAGATAGCAATGCTGTTGTGTCCATAATATGAAACAATTTACAAAACAGATGTAATTATTCATCATTATAAATGTTGAAACCACCTCTGAAAAGCCGTCCAAGACAATCTTACATGATGTTTCAGGCCAATGCAAGCCTACAGGACCTTAAGGTGCAGCTGCTCTTTTGAGAAACAAATCATTTTGTTTTCTTTTCTGCTGTAAAAGTTCAGGAACCAAAATCCATGCAGAACAAATGTATTCCTCTGCAGAGCTGTAGGGAGTTGCAGTCAGAAAGTCTGCTGGACTTTATGCCAGCAGCCATGGTTATGTTAAACGCCAAGTTGGCGTTGGTCTTTTAACTTGTGCACATTATTTTTCCTGAAAATGGCCTTACATGCAAGACTGTACTTCCTCCAGCCTCAACCATATACAATATCACCAGAAGTGTATCCTCTGTGTCTTTATGGCTCTGTAAATCTGTCATTTTCAGATTACTAGCAAATACTGAAACTAAATATTGCCTGTATCACTTGTAAAACCAACCAAATCACCCTCCCCTAGTATTAAGCATTTGAGGTTTTTTCAGCTGGCTATAAAACGGACTTCATTTGTTCTGATGCCCCTATGTTACCTACAAAAAATAATGAAACTATCAGCAGCCCGATTCAGACTGCCCGTTCAAGATGCAGTGTACAATGTTCGCTATGTCTGTACAAATACGTTATGACGGGGAGCTTTGTTCACTAGTGATTGATTATATGGTTGTTTTTAATGTCTGAAAGTGCTGCAACAGGATAGATGTCAGACAAAGTGAGTTACAGCATGCAGCAGAAACAGCTTCTTTTTTTTTTTTTTTACATTTCCCACAGCAAAGATTCTCAATGGACGATACGTTTGACTGATAAAAGAATGCAGGATTTTTTAGTCAAGAATTGCTTGCACATGTCTAGATCAGCAAGACCTTCTTGTCGACAGAGGGTGCGAAAATTGACACAAAACAAAAGTTCCACACAGCAGCTTTAAATAATAGTGAATCATGGATGTTACAAAAGAAAGAGGTAGAAAAATATTACACTGATCTTAATAAACAAAGACGAATAGGTAGTATTTAAATGTTTTTTTTATCTGTAATACTTTTTATTTTTGAGATATCTGTTTTCTCTTCACCTTCCATCTGGCTTGAATTGAATTTAGCTGATTGTCAAGGAATTACATCTTCATTTTAATCCTCTGGCTTTTGTGGGACAAGGAAGTGTGGTTGTGTGGTTGACTTTCAGCTGCAGGTCATAAAAATCCCTGCCCTGGTAAAACATTTTATACTGAGGCCCAGAAAGCTTTTTAAAACAATGGCTTTGGTGTAAATCATGCCTGGGTCTCATGCATCGTTTGCGAGGAAGGTTGGAGGCTACCATTTATCCCGCCTGAACCATTTGAGTCGCCTCATGGGAACCAAGGGTCTGGGCTTATGGTGTAACATAAAGTCATTCCCTGGTAATTTCAGTTTCATTTGTCTCTCTTTCTGCGGGCTCTGGGCCTGTTAACTCAGGTCATCACCCCGTAATATGAAAATCGTTTTAATTTGACCATTTATTAATCTACAGAGGAGTAGAAAGGATCAGTTTAAGTTCTGCTGCTTGGAAAGTGTACTTGGGAACCTCTTTATAAGACCTGAAAGACATTTCTGGTTGACATTTGTATGTTATTTTGCATGAAAGAGCTTTTCGAGTGTAACTTTACACCCAAATGAGTCATGATGGACCCATTGTGGATATGTTTAGCTTCAATTTCCAATATTTATTATATGGTTTTCCGTCATTACGTCAGTGTAAAGGCATCATGCAAACTTTCCAAACATGGATCAACAACTTGGTTTATTGACTTGTTCTTAAATATAGAGAGGACCACTGGATACAGAGACATACCACAGATATTTGGACAATTTTCCATGGGAATATAGTATTTGGAAAAATTGGAAAGGTTGGAAAAAACAGCCGATGTTAGACCAATAATTAAATGCTATGGTACAACTTTACATGAAGGATAAAATCAGGTATTATTTTCCTTTTCGACCCAAGATATCTTCCATGAAAATGTTCAATGCATTGTTCTTTACATTTTTGACAGCAACTTCTCCTCCTGTATACAGTAAACCCAGGGAAAGTTTAAAAAAAAGTATATGCGTTTTGGTTGGTAAAAGCATATAATGTGGTCCTTTCTCCCTTCTAAGTAAGAACATTAGAAAGTATAGAGTAAGTTGGCGATAACCTACTTAATGCTTCCTTGTTACAGGTTGACCTGCTGTTCTTGTGAGACTTGTAGCACTTTTGGAACCTGTGAGACACTGCTACCCTTTGAAGTCTTGCTAGCTTGCGTACTCATTTAAAAGGGAATAAAGATGAAGTTGACACTGAATTGTATCCATTGTTACTTTTTAATTATAAAACGCTTTTGATCAACATTATCAAGCAGTGAAAATGTTGCTAACAGTTAATAAACAAGCTAGCAGACTAGCTTGCTAGCATTAGCACTACATCAGCTACCTTTTTCTTGCAGGTTGGAGCCCCCTTTCTTCAAAGTGTTATTTGCAGTATACAATTTAAATGGCAGCTATTTTACTCTTTACATCATTTGACGGGTTGAAAGCTCAAATGCTGTTAAAATGTCATTTTGCTGTTGAAGTTTGCAAGTTGTATAAATGTAGAGTACCTGTATTGTTATCAAATTTAATGCTTCTAGATTAAGCAGTACCTGAAAAATCAATGTTTTTTGGAAAATCCTAACCGATATTTCAAGGTAAAAGAACTTATGTCATCACTCACTGAGTAATGTTTAGCTACAGCTATTGCTAGCAAGTAACCATGTTGTTGCTAATATCACTGTTTGATAGGAAAGTTGCTGAATGATAACAGTACCATTTGATAGTGTTAGCATGCTAGCTGCGATACTCATGGTGTTTTGTTATTTTTGATTTTTGTATCTTTAATGGCTAAGGGTTATAAAATATGTTCTTTCTTGAAATATAGCTAAATGAAGCTCAACAACTTTCAAATAAAGTGGTTAAGTTAAACAGTTGCCTAGTTTAAAAAACAGTTGCATCATCTTTGTGCTCCTTTTTTTCACTTACACCTTTTTTAACTGACTTCTCCAATTTATGCGATATTGGTAATGACTAAAGGGAGTACTACGGTTTTATCATAACCAAATGAAATGATGGTCAAATCTATAAAATATGATAGCTGTGTCTGAATGTGGACAATCAGATACCCTAATCTTGCGTGCTTTCCTCATGCAACCTGATACCCCAGCCTGCCCCTGAGTGAAACAACAATGCGCTGTATACTTTTTTTCTGACTTCAATTTATTCATGGATTATTGTTCAAACTTTCAGGAGACACCTCCAGCAATGTTGTGGTTTAGAGCTGGCTCCAAGTGAGTGTCAGTCAAACACATTAATTTCCTCCTCGGGTGTTTGGTTTTCGACTCTGGGCACATCATCGATGCCACAGTTTATTTTCTGTAGTCATACATTTGAAAATATGAGAAGGATTTTGTCTGAAAGCAAATATCAGAAGGTTATGGATTAAGGGTGCAAGGGGGTATCATTTCTGTGTGTACATGAAAATGTGCACGTCTGAATCCTTCCCTGTTGGCACCACAAAATACACTGGTTATAAGTGGATAGTTAAGTGTTCGTGCATGTGGATGTGTGTTTCAGATAATTTTCCAATATGACGAATGTACAGACACCCCTCTACCAGGGCAAACATGCCAGGTCCCATACTCAGCTAGTTTAGACTTTTAGACAGGTTTGCTGTGTATACTTAAAGTATTGAAAGTGTGTGTGTGTGTGTGTGTGTGCTGGTTAAGTGTGGAGACATCCGTTGCGATGTTGTGATTAGGGTTGCTGGCTATTTGCTCTGGAGTGCAGCACATTCCTCGCAGCCTTAATTGATAGCAATTATGTGGTTTTTGATTTGGTGTTTGATTGGGAGACGGATTCGAAGTCTTGATTTGAAGGGCACAGACTTTTTATTGTCTTTGGAACGTCAGGGTTTGAAATGCCTGAATGATAGCCTGCTACCCTGTAAGTCACATCAAGGGGGGAACCAGCGGGTTGGCACCAACTCTATCTGCTCTCTTTCCTTTTTTTTTAACTTCTTCTCCCAGCTTTTGTTTTTGTGTCTTGAAATTGCAAAAAGCTAAAACTGGAAAGTTACTCAGTCTACAGTATATTCCCTCTGTGCCAAGAGCTGTCCATCTTGCTGCTTGTTTTTCTTCAGAACCAGAGGAATTGTCCCTCCAGGGGACACCTGGCATGTTCCCCAGCCTCCACACTGCAAATGTTCACCGGCTTAAGCTGCCAGATGTTATGAAAGGCTCTGTTGAAGTCAACCTTTAGCTCATAAATGAACAGAGTAAAGTCCCCATGGCTGAGAAGTCCATCCTGATACCTTTACTGACCAGACTGTGTCATCTAATTTACATGGAGCTCTCGAATGTAACCCTTTGTAAAGCAAAACACAACCTGAGCTGGAAATTAGATCTTTTAAAGCACAAATATTCAATATGCGGCCTGTGAGCCAAATCTCTTCTTTTAAGGATCTCAATCAGGCCCTTTTTAACAGTTAGGATTGAACTGTACAAGCTTTAAAAGGGAATTTAGGAGATTTAAACTGAATATAATGAGATTTATTTGATGGGTTTTATGGGTTATTTTGTCGATACATTCGTCTGTTTTTAAAAGAAAGGCATTTTAGTATAACAATAATGCAGCATTGTGTTTATTTAAATGACCATCTTCCCTGTTAAGATAGAAAAGACACATTGGTACCACATTTGATTTCAAGGCTTTTCCAGTGTAACAAAGAAGTTGTAACTGTTCGGCTCCCTGGCACTTTGCTTTTTCGTATTCCCTTCAAAAAGCTCATGTGATGTTTTTATGTTTCTCAATCTTGTTAAGCTGTATATTTGTCTCTCTGTGTATGCATGGACATTTCAAAGTTTTTCCTAAAGATCCTCATAAAACAACATTGTCAAAACCCACATCAGAGAGTGGTTACGATGCAGTAAACAAGCTTGCAGATTAGATTTCTCTGTTTGACTGAGATTTTTTGACATTTCCACAAACAGAGCGCTGGCAGGACATGGAGCAGAGCTGTGCAAGGCTGAAAAAGAATTGAGAAAGAGAAGGAATGAGGAAAATGAAACGAGAGAAAGACGAGCTGGGAGGAAAAAAAAGAGACTGAAATTTGAGAAATAAGGCGAAGAAATGGAAAGAATCAAAAGGGAGAGAAAATTGGTTAACAATTGTTGTCAGTCTGCCATTATTCTAAATCTTTGACTGTCTCTTTCTCTTACAGACACACACACACACACATACACACAAAAGTGTGAAGCTGTGAAGCTGCAGCTGGCCCAGCTCCTTGTTTGAACTAGCACGCTTGACTGAGGCCCATTTATTGATTGGCTAGTGCGCCAGACCTGAAGACTCATGGGGCTCGGATCCCCCCCCCGAATTACTCCCCCACACACAAAAACACACATACACACATACACACTCTTCTGGTCCTCCTCCTCTACCTCCCTCCCTTTCCCCTTCCCCAAGTTACTCCTGAGGAAGAACAGGAGCGAGTCATAGAGGAGACGGCAGCCAGACAGGACACATAGAGTGACCCAGAGAGACGGGCATCGCACATCAGGCTCACACACGTACACACACACATACAGTCAGAACTGGAAAAGGAATGGAGCAAGATTTTCTGTCATGCAGGCTACTGGTGACAGCTCTTCTCATCCTGGTACTGTAATTTTTACTTATTTCTTTAGTTTCCATGCTGTACAACACGGTTCATTTGGTGATAATTTTGTCTTCCATGCTTAATTTAATCATGAATTGTCATGACATATATAGGGTATGTGTTTATTTCTCACACCAACAAATGTGATCAGAAGTTGCTTAACTTTTTTGAGGTGTGTATGCATGAACAGGTTGCATTCGACGATGCTGTGACCTTTGCAGAAGAAATCTTCAGATCTGTCAAAACCAGCTTTAACAAGCCTCGTTTTATTTACTCTGGCCTCCTCTGTGTTTTTGATCAGAGTCTTCAAAGTAGACTTTGTAAACCTCATGTGCAGGTGAAAGGTTAGGACCCCTTCTTGCATTACTGTGGCTGCTTCGCTTGCAGATTGACGGCGACTACAATCCCATGCAACGTTGAGTGCACGAAAAGGGATTCAGCAGATGTCTTGCCGCCTGAAAAGGCCATCGTGTGTGTATTGACACAGGCAGTGAAAAAAAAAAAAGCCACCAGAGTCGGGTTTCTTTCCTATTTCAAGGAGTTTTCCATCTTTAAGGAAAATGTCTTTAGTCTCAGCTGCTGACAGGTGACTCAAATAGAATCTGTCTTTCAGGATAACGTATAAGCTAGAGATCTCTGCTCTTTTATCATGTGCTCATTTCCTCTTTTGCACTTGATGTGAAAACATTGGATTTTGGGCCTATTTTTGGCACATTAGCTCTTTCTCTCATCGTTCAAGAATAGCAAGAGAAGAATTATGTAGAATGTACATCCTGTAAATGTTGTCTCTTTAGGTGCAGATAAAACCCTTGAGTGGAATCAGAGGTGTTGTGATGGAGTATTAGGATGCTCCAAAGTGAAATCCAAGCCTTGTGTTTATTGGATTCAAATCCCAGCAGGACAGGCGTCTGACTAGCTGAGCTTTGTGTCCCTCTGCCTTCATTGAGAACAATAGCAGCACAATCAGCCAAACATCCTCCTCATCTTCATCCCTCATCCATCCCCCCTCCTTTTTCCTCACCATCCTTGTTACGCCTCTGGTTCTTTTGGCTTTGCAACACACAGCTCCCAGCCGTAATTGAGTGAAAAATTCACTGATTGCTTTTCAAAGGAAGAAATAAGGTGGTGCCCCGAAGCACAGCCTGTGTTTATTTATCATGGATCCAAACATTTGAATAGTTGGCGCGTGCAGAAAGTAGCGCTGTTGCCGATATGTTTGGCTGTATGCTCTGTTGGCTGCATGTTTAGGTCTTGCTGTTCCTCAGGCGTCATCAGCGCTGACAGCCATTTATTTAAGTCCCCATGCACTTTTAATAATGTGCTACAAAGTGTACAGCATGGGTGTTTTTGCCTCCATGGCCCAAAGAAAATAATCAAGGCTGTATTATTACCATCTATCTAAAAGATCCATTCATCTTTGTAGATGAAGCACAATGCTGTGCTGTTAGGAAAAGGGCAATATGGGTCAAAAAAACTTGGCATGTCCTGAGTTTTTTTTTTTTTGGTGTGTTTGAAATTCAAGACTGGACATTCACTGTAAGCTGTTTGTCCGCTCAGCAGGGGTAAATCTTTTTATGAGCAGGTGTTACACATAAAGTTCTCTCCCGTATTCAGGGTGTTCAGGGTGAGTAGGCTTGTTGTGCCTCACATTTCATTCCTAATCTGCAGGATTTTGCATTTTTAAGTCCTGGTCAAAAACTCTGCAGGATGTGCCGGCGCAAAAACAGCCAGCCGTGGTGGAAAGCTCTCGTGGTGGGAGGCTGTCTGAAGGGCACAAAAGCTGCAGTTCTGCAATGTTGAAGTATTCTTTTATGGATTAAAACTAAAGGAAGCCTAAGGTTATTGTGGAAAAGGATACTTTTTTATAGCAATCTATTCAATGTCATGGCCTTTATATCTGGTGAATGGCGGGCTATTTTAATGAATGTTTTTGCACCTCCAAATTCTTGCACCATAGGAGGCAGATGATTTATCCGTGTGTTTGCTCCAAGTTCAAAGTCTTTTCATTATCAAGGTCTTCTTCCATTCAGCATGTATAGAACCCATTTTTTCTTCAGACTCCTAGTCCTAAGCAGCCTTGGAGCGGAATACCTCCACCAAGCTCTGCAACCACTCTGTCCTTGTTCTAGATAATAAAAGTCATTTATTTTCCTTCTTCATCTGAGCCTGGTATTCAGAAAACACAGCTCACTTACTTCATTCAGTCCATTCTAAATTAAAAGCCAAGATAAAGAAACATAACTGAAATGGAGCTGTAGATGAAATAAACACCTTCTTTACAACAAGGTGAGTCAATCCAGTCAATTCTAATCAGAGCACATATAAGACCTTGAAAGGCAGAGAGAGAGGTTTAAAGATAGACGGTTGGAGAACATATCAATTCTTTGGCTGTCAATCTACTTTTGAGATACACGTCCTTGCAGAAAAAAACAATTGATCTTCTCTTAATATTTGTTTTGGATCCTGCTGCTATGTCCCTGCCTCTTCTGCCAAATACAGAATGATGCAATTAACAGAAAGAGGAATACAGAGGGAGGATCAAAGTTTAAAACGGGACTAATATTTCAAGATCTTCGGGATGATTCAGACATTTGCAATATCCAAAAGGTCAAGGTCAATAGGTTTTGATTAATTCCTCTTCTAGTCCCTCTCATCCTGTCACATGCATTTATGTTTGCTTTTCTGCAGCTCCTGGAATTTAGTTTTATGGTGCAGTTTTGTCATCCCCTCTTCTTAACGAGAATCTGCCTCAAATGGAGAGAAAGCAAAAGTTTCTTTACCTGCAAAAAGGAGACTACAACAATGACATACCAAATAAAAAAAGGCAACATAGCTTTGGTTTGTATTGATGAGGGGATTAAAGTGAAACAAAGACAGTATAACACATGGACATACTGTTACGAGAATGAATGGCGTCTAGGGGATGCTCATTCTCTAACACACAGATACATAGACTACGCAAACAAAGGCTGGCTGGCGGTGTAGAGTGTGGGCTTACCTCCGGTCAGCAGTAAGCGGCGAGCTCCGACCGTCAGGCTTCTCACAAGCGGCCAGCACAAGCATACAGTCTCTTTCTCAAATTTTGTTGTTTGTTTATTAGTTGGTCAATCGAAAAGGAACCACAAAAACGGGAGGTAGTGGATGTCCGTCTGTTGGATGCTTGGATGTCGGGCGAACACTGGCTTCACTCCAACTCTTATGTCATCTCTCACACCTGTGCCACTGTTAATTAATAAGCCCCACCCACTACCAGCCAGCCAATGGATGTGTTATAAAACAAAATCACTCCCCATGCAGTTTTTTCAAATAAAGAAATGAACTATACTGACCAGAAACGTTTTTGGCCAGGCTGTAAACATGTTTATTCAGCTGTAAAAATGGGTATTTGAATATGGAACCTGATTGTAATTCCTTGGCTTTTGCTGTCTGCCTCAAGTGGACACTTAGGTTACTGCAGTTTTTTTTGTACTTCTGCATTGTTTCAGGATTTCCATGTTAAGTAACTCTTCACTTCTTTTGTCTTGGTGTGCAGAGCTCTCGGACGGCTCGATCGGAGGAGGACAGAGACACCCTGTGGGACGCCTGGGGCTCATGGAGTGAATGCTCCCGTACCTGCGGAGGAGGCGCCTCATATTCCCTCAGAAGATGCCTCAGTTCCAAGTAAGGCCACACATCAGTATGACAAAAACTGAAAAGAACATGTGCAACAGTTAAGAGACCAACACTCACAACATCATATGTATGAGATAACCAATCTGAATGGAAAATACTACATTTAGAGAAGCAAATGGGCTGATGCTTTCTTTTGCAATATACTTATTGAAATGATGAATGTAACTCACAACGAATCACTATTGGTCAAGAATATAATTGAATGACGTCTGTACTGTAAATCCAATTTACCAAAATCTTTTAGTCCTCTTGACCCTTATGACACACAGTTAATAAGAGCATACCTTTATTACACCTTCAATCATCTCAGGGATTATCCATCGGTAAAACTTAAAAGTGGCTCCCTTAAGTTTAAAGAAAGCATAGACACAATGTTGTATTAGGAGAACTAGAAACATATGCAAGCACAGAGCTCACAAATTGATTCTATGCAGTATGTCTGTCTTAAGAGATGCTTACTACAGGAGTGGAGGACAGAGGGTACTTTGAATATGTACAATTTCAAGTTGGAGAACCCCATTGACCTCCAGCTAAATGGAACCATCCCATGGACAATCTGTAACTGTGTGTTCGAACACAATCCGAGGTAATCTCCTCTTTTAAAGAGCAACGTCTTGACCGGGGTTGGACTGGTTTCCATTAAAGTGCCATATCATTTCTTTAAGATTCATGGGGGGATGGGTGGTTGCTCTCGGCTGTTCTGCCAAATAAATCCAGACAGCGTCCCGGAGTAGTGTGAGTAAATCTCACCGAACGCTTCGTTCCCATGGGCAGCAATGGGCTTGTTCCAAATACGTATAACTGTTATGAGCCCCTGAAGGGTCCACTGAGATCAGTTGCCCATCTACCTACTAAACTCTCTAGACAGACAAAAAATGAGGCTAAATCTTGAAATCATCAGCATCAATAAGGATCTGACTTTCAGACATTTTCTGCTCAAATAAAAGCATAACAATCAATATCCCTTGTCAAAGTACATGCCACTTTCAATAACTTTTTTGATAAAGCATGGGTCTTTAAGAAGCCCAACTGATCATCATCTTTCTTTAAATCCTGGGACAAAGGGGAACTTTCACTTTGGGTTCCCTGGCTCTTTCATCTTCTAGACAAAGACGCCTGGTTATTTAGGCTCCAAGTTGACCCAGTGGGCTTCAAAATACAACTATGAGGCCAAGTCTACAGGACAAAGTGGTCAATTACCGATGGATTTAAAGGGACGGATGGAGTGAGAGGGTATGTTTTCCAGGAAAGGTTGTCACATTTATAGCCTGGGAAATAGCTGAAGGGTGACTTCACTGCATTCCTTTTCTTTACAGTTCCACAAATATATTTCTGACTCGCTGAAGGTGGCCAAAGTAGCCTGTGTTTCACTGTCGGGGGGCTTCGATGGGAGCTGCAGTAGTGACAACAGCAGACAACGAACTCGTAAAACATAGACAAACTGACAAAACGGGGCCAATAGCACCTTAGGTAACAACTGAAATGTACTATAATACGATTTGAATGTCCAAAAAACATCAGTCTGGTATTGGCTTAACGCTATAAGGCTGTCAAAACCTCAAACTCCAAGTGCCAGACCCCCATGTGCTGCACTGTAAACATTGAGGTCAATGGCTTTTTGAGGAGTTCTTTTCATGATATCAGCAGCAGTCATTTCTCTCCGCTTGCCCAGAATTTTTTGGTCAGGCAAACCTCAGAATGCTACTGGCTGTAAAAGCAATTGGAGTGTTAAGAGGTGTTTGGGGTTTGAGCTCCGTGTGGGACGTTGAAAGTGGGTGTATGTGTAGACGTTAATGTTCATATAAGTCCAGACAGATACGTTCTACAAGCTTGTGTGTTCTTTGGCCGCAGCAGTAATGTGTGTGCCAATCATTGGACTCTCCGTCCCATCTTATCCCACCTTACCTTGCTGTTGCGTGGGAATGAGGGAGCAGAAGCCTGGAAGCTGGTGGCAGATCAAACAGGGCCATTAAAAAAGCCCAGCACAAGGCCCCTTATGTATGTGTGTGTGTGTGTGTGTGTGACTTTGGAAAGAGAGGCTGGAAATGGGCCTGCAACACCCTCCAAACCAATACCACTCCAACTCTCTGACCTTTAAACACATAAACACACACACATACATACACACACACATACGTCGGTCCCACAGCTAAAGCAGAAAGTCAACCTCCCAAAATGACACATGCAAAGTACAGACTAAACACAGATCGACTGGCCCTCATTAGTCCAACCCCCACAACACACTTCACTTGATCACAATCTCCATTATTAACAACGGCATAGCTGGTTTGAAGCAAGTGTGGACATATGGATTGGGTGTCATGGCAAGAGAAAGCTCTGCTTCATTATTTATGAGGCTTATGGTTGGCAACCACTTCAAATATCTGTCTTTTTTTGCTATTTCTTTTCATAAAAAAACAAGCCAATCTCAATGGCATTTGTCTTAGTTTAAATAATTTAAAGAGTCATGTACCCCGTTGTCAACCTTCCACCGTCAAGAAAATTATGATGAGCAAGGGTAGAGAACAAGTTAGGTTTCCAAGTGTTGAAAAAAACTGCTCATTGCCAGTAATGAGGATGTTTTCACTGCATCACTGAATTGCAGAAATTACGGGTCGTGCCTTTAATGACTGTGGCGTTTTGGAATTCCTGTGTTTATGTGTATCTTTAAATGGTGTGGTAGTTAAAAGTGAATTTTCTCAAAGGCAATGACTTATTAAGTTGGTCTAATTAAGTCAGACTGGGCAACTTGATTATGTGTTTAACTTGACAGTATAGAGACCACCCTCTGCGTGCTCAAAACAACTCCCTTCTCTTCATTGCCACTGAGTCCATATCGCGCCAGGATCAACAACAATAATCCGAACAGATTAGATCAAAACAAACTCATTTCATGTAGAGATTTTAGAAGGTAATTAAACTCTTAAAGGGGGAAGTTTCTCTCTCTTTGTTTCTCTAAGGATTGGGAGCAAATATTTCCCGGAGGAAGCAATATACCAAAATAAGTATGAAAGTAAAATATGAAGCTCTAAGAAGGAACAAACTTCGTGATTCTAATTTTAAAGCTCCAAGGATGTCTTTTTTCTATAGATATTGTTACCTTTATCGGATAGGACAGCTGATGTTCGACTGGGAGGAGAGAGTGGGGGACCACATGCAGCAAAGGGCCAAGGTCGAAACCACGCCCACTTCATCGAGGACTGTAGCCTCTGTACATGGGGAACGTGACATAACCACTAGGCTATCCAGTTCCCCCGCTCAGAGTTTCTTAAATGTAACAAGACTAAGAGTCTTCAGCCAACCAGATGAAGCTGACAGATACGTCTTTAGTCTTGCGGGCACTTGGGATCTTTTCACACCTGGATCGTTGGGAGAAGTTGTTCTGAAGCAAGAGGCGTTTCCCCCCTTGGCCAGTTTCCTTTGGATACATGTGAACACAGCTATCGCACTCTGATGCCGAACAAAACAAGCGAGCCGAGGGTGCCTCGAAGAGTTAGCCTATTATTGAGGTGTAAACACTGAACAATCTCAGGTGTGCAGTAAACTTATCATTTTATCATCTGAATATGAACAAAGCAAACAAGCTATAGGTGTGAAAACACCCTTAGTCATGAACTGAAGTGCTTAACACAATCAAATCTACACCTGTTTGCGAGGATTGACAAATGTTTTTTGAAGGGTAAAACATCATGATATTGTCATGAGATGATCATGAGTTTTGTTTATGGGTAGTGCTAAAGGAGTCGTCATTAAGGGTCCAAACTTCAAAAAATCATGATTTATGCTTGACTATAGAAGTCAAGTTTACAGTTATCTTTGCATTTGTTTTATAGTTATTGTGATAGTTGGCTTACAGAGAAGGTAAGGGGGTCAAAAATAGACAATATTTCATCCTTATAGAAGCTTTGATATTAAACTGTAATCCAGCTAATACAAGGTCTAGGTAAAATTCAAGTTTCAATTCACCAAGATAGAATTGTAAGTGATGAACCAATAAGATGAACCACGAGTACTTCTAAAATATTTCATAGCAATCTAGACAAGTCGTTGCAGACATGCCCCTGGGGACCAATGTTAGATTTTCAAACTAAAAGAAATGGTTCCTGTTTGTGCTTAAGCCTTTTAACGTCCAAGTACTCGTCTTCGATTGCATGACTGCTCTCAATTTTCCTGAACTGAACAATAGCCTGAGCTCACAGCTTGAGCACATTTTAGGCATAACAAAATGAGCCACATTTGAACATGCCCACTGGCCTCAACAGTACCAAGATTATGATAGAAGTTATAGACCCTGGATGCAATTACTTTCAATCCAGTGAGAAAAGATGATGACATATACTGTATGTGGACGTTATGAGCAAGTTATTACTGTGACATGTTTTTATTGTAACAATAGATTTGAGTTAGAAGGATGGCGTTATTGGCATGCCAGACTGAAGTTTGACTCTTTATGCAGCCGTTTGTGTAGTTGATGGATGAGGAAACCCTGTAGTCGTGTCTTATGTGCATATTTTGTAGAAAATGGTCGTAGTCTTTGAGTTATTGGTTTATTAGCTAAAGGAATTTTGGTATTACAACCACTTCCCTTTTCCTTAATCTAAAAAGACGCCATGATGAATCTCTAGTCAAGCTCCACTTCTGCTTAGCTTCCAGTTTGTAGCTTTTCTAAGTCAAGAGGAAATGAAAAGGAAAATTCATTATATTCCCTTTGCCTCTTTTTTCCACATTTTCTTAATAGATGGCTTGTCCTTCTGATTCCAATCTATGCTACCTGTCTCTCAACTCTTGGTTTTTGAAAGTATCTTGTTTGGGTTTAAGCCCCATGACCTGCTGTGTAGCTTGGCAAAGGCGACTGTCTGGATTCGTCACAGTGTCTAATGTTCTTGCCATGCCACACACTCCACATCCACTCCCTTCGCTCTCTGGAATAATATTGTAAAAAAAAATTCTCAAGCCTGAGTTTATATGCGAGTCCAAATTCTGCAATGTTGCCTCCAATCATGATTCCAGATTAGCAAAGGACTGATGACACTGGAATTCCTCTTAAGTTCCTAAACCCCAGAAAACTGTCCTTTGATTAGTTTCCACAGAGGTCTTGGATAATTGGCCTATCATAGCCACCATCACTGGTTTATCATCACGCAGCTTCAAAGAAGTCAGGAATCCGAATTTTCAATAAGTGGTTAGCTCCATAATTCAGGCAAAGACACTGTGGATTGTCATGCAAAGAGTCGAGATCCAAACTGTTCCAATCTGTTCAGCAGACACAGCTGGGACTGCAATTGTGTGCTGCTGCACTATTGTATGACCAGAGCTATAGTTTTATACAGCAAAGATATTTAAAGATACTGATCTCTGAGACTGCAGAGAATTTCTAAGAGGAAAAATAATACATTTTCCCTTAGCTCCCCAACCCCAGATCTTGAATTTGTGAGCGTTTGAATGTTCCTGTTTAAAAATGATAAGTATGGTAATGTTGGCTTTTACTCAGAGTATTCCAGTGATTGGGTTCAGCCTCAAAGAAGAGCTAGCCTTGTTGTTGTTTTGTTATACCACCATTCTTACTGAAAATCTTGAGTACCAATTTTATTATAGATTGATTAAACTTTAGGAACAATGACTTCGGAATCCAAACACATCTGTGTCCATTAGATGGTGGAAATCCTAATTTTGTGGGTTGCCACATACTTACTGTAGGATTTCAGTTGTTATTCAGCAACTCAAAAAGTTTTGAGAGTCAATGGTTAAAACATCAGCTGTCTTGGGGGAGGTACATTTTGAGTTAATTTGTTTTGTTTTGTCATTCTTCCCCAAAGCATGAGTCAAAATGCTTGGACGTGTTCTTGTTGTCTTTGTAGCATGAATAGCAATCTTCACTGCTGTTCATTGGGCTTTGCCTGAACCCAGGAAAACAGTCCGTGTGGAGAGCAAAAAGGGTTAGATGCATTTCACAATGTAACTCCTGAACCCATAAGAAGTCATCAATAATGTCTTTAATTAGATATCTACATAAATGTTCAGCTAACTATCCTCTTTTAGATGTTTCTTGCCAACTCTTTTTCTCGCTTCTCAAGTTGCCAGCAGACTTTCAACAATGTTAAAGGTCCCATATTATGCTTTTTCTGGTTTTATTTGCTCTTTAGTGTGTTTTCCAGGTGTCTTGTGCATGTTTAGGCACATCTATGTGCAAAAATTCAAAGTCCGCGGAAACGCGGCTTCTCCTACCTCCTCCTGTTAGCAGTAGCAGTAGCAGCATGTAACGCTCGGCTCTAGCCCCCCTCGTTGAAAATTGGCAGTGTGATATCACACTGCGATGATGTCACTGATCCAAGCCCATTGGCTCGTTGTGGCAAGCACAAGCTCATGCTGCACATTAGCGACATTCCCAATATGGTAAAAGGGGCGTAACATTTCCGAGAATTGTCCGAACGACTGACCAATTACAACAGAGCAGATCGGCCAACCAATCAGGTCAGACTTGGCACACGTGGGGACCCTGCTCGGGGGGGATTCAGAGCGTTGCAAACACAGGCAGATGAGACGGGCTGCATCGATCAGCAGTACATGAAAACAGAAGCTTTTTTCGAACATTAGCGATTGTGAACGTACTTTAGTAGGCACATATATTAGATATATGAACCCCAAAAAGGGCATAATATGGGATCTTTAACGCACGATAAAGGAAGTCTGGGCTCAAAGTCCTTTATTGCCAATTGCTGGCCACACCAGAAGCCCCAAAACGTTGGTTGTTGCTCGAGAAGCTTTCGACAGACAAGTCAGACATGAGTTTTGAGACTGCCCCAAAGCAAGTTACAAAAACAAGCTCATTTTGTCTTCTGCAGGACCTGTGAAGGGCAGAACATCAAGTATCGCACATGCAGTAATGTGGTAAGTTAAGCAAACTGTCATTTGTAATGCTCAAGGTTCCTGTTGTGTCAGAGAAAGTCTTAACATCAAACTCGGTCTGCTTATCTTCATCAAGTTTACTACGATTTCTGACCACACATCTCTTCTCCTTTGAACTTAAGAACAGGTAAAATGTTTGTTTTACCCTACAGGATTGTCCCCCAGATGCTGGCGATTTCCGTGCCCAGCAGTGTTCAGCTCATGCAGACGTACGATACCAGGGTCAGTACCATGAATGGCTGCCTGTTTACAATGACCTGGACAACCCCTGCACTCTCAAATGCAAAGCCAAGGACTCGGGCCTGTTGATGGAGCTGGCGCCCAAGGTGCTGGATGGGACACGCTGTTACACCGAGTCCTTGGACATGTGCATCAGCGGCGTCTGCCAGGTAGGAGAAAGTAATTGAGGAGGTCATATTTGTTTCTTTGAATTTAATAATTGTGGTGACACTTTGAAGCCAAAATATAAAATCGTTTAGACAAAATAGAGAGGAAACCAATTCCCCCCAGGCTTTGATTTCAGTCTTTGTAAAATGTGTTTTAAATCAACTGTAATGAAGAAATCTGACAAATGTATTGCAAAGTTTAAAGCTGTCCATGAGACATCAAATCATTTGATTTGAGTAAACACAATTCTTTGAAAGCTGTAGATATCCGTTAATTTGAGGTGTCGATTAATAAATGTTGGGGGTGTGAAGCTTTGAAGCTCAAGGAAACAGCATTCTTAGATTAAACGTGACTTTTGAATAACTAGGCTTATAAAGAGGTCAACAATGGATAGCTCAATACAACATGCCAAAATAAGAATGTGTGAACTCAACAAACTGACCTAACTCAATGAGATGAATGGAACATTAAATGCAAATCCCTCCCTCACCCTCATGACATTGGAGCACTTGGTAGTTCCCAATAAGCTGGCTCCTACGTAAAAGTTTCCACTGCCTTCAGCCGTTAGAAACTCAAAACAGAGGAAATAATGATTAATACAACAGAAATGCATGTGTAATCTTCCAATGCAACAGTACACCAAATGCTCATAAACTTCAATGATTACAAAAGCAAATGTACTGAAAAAACAATACCTCGCTTATCAAACTGGTCGTGTACCTGTGTGTGTGTGTGTGTGTGTGTGTTGTTTACCGCAAATTCAAATGAACTGTTGTTGGTGGGAAACTAGCACCAGTGTGGCTGTACACTTAGACTGTCCCAAACTTTGAGCCTCAGGTCAGGAAATGTTGCTGCAAAATCTCAAATTTGAGAACAAATAGAGCTTTTTTTCTGTCAAATGCTGATAATACAAGACCATAAAAGGTCCATTATTTACAAAACAGATCATATTTTGTCCATTTATATATTCCTGTCGGCACATAATAATATAAACTGGTTTACAAGCTGTGTCTGTACGATTTATTTGGACACAAGAGCCAGAGAGTGTATAAATCCATGGAAGAAATCCAACACACCGCAGGTTGACTTCACAGTGCTAGAATCATGCCATCTGCTTTACAAGTGAATACCAAATGAGAATACAATTTGAGATTAAGCCTTTGACTGACAGTACAGGAAATAGTTTACAACGCTTTTCTTTTTTTTCTTCTGGTTGATTGAAAATACAAGCCAAGGAACTGTGCGATCAGACGCACATGCACTCTCGTACCATGCTAAGAATCACACTGTGGTCTCGGTTTTGTCTGACATTTATTGCACAGAAACTCCATCAATCAACTGTGGATGCTCAAAGATTCAGTTTAAGAGGAAACAGTTGGGAGCGCTTTTGGAAAAATGCACGACAAACTCCGAAGGGATGTTTTGCATTATCTAGATATACAAACAATTACTGGTATGAATATGGAACAAAACCAGAGGGCTGTTTGGATCATTTGATTATAATATTAACACGGCATCAAGACAGACATTTTTGCCCCCCCCCCCCCCCCCCCCCCCCCCCCCCCCCTAAAAAAGTGGAGTATAGGGTTTATGAGTTGTTCAGTTTTCTCTCTATCTATTATAGATTGTAGGTTGTGATCATGAGCTGGGGAGCACGGCGAAAGAGGACAACTGTGGTGTCTGCAACGGAGACGGCTCATCCTGCAGACTGGTGCGGGGACACTACAAAGCCCAGCATGCTACAGGAAAAAGTAATCAATCTTGAACCACATACGTTTTTTATTTCAGAATAACTATTTAACCACTCGTATTAAAGAGGTGCTCTGTGAACTTTGCACATTAGGGGCAGTTAACTCACCTCAAGCTGTAATTATGACGAAGGGAAAAAAACTCTGATTATGTCGTGGTGATGTCATCAAGGTCATATCATACTTCATCAGAGAAACTTGAGAATTCAACTTTTGATCCTGTTCCAACCATTTTTTTTACCTTAAATTTTAAAGAGGTAATTGTGAACCAAAAAGGAAGTGTTTGATGAATAAGGCTGTTGAGTTGCATTATGGGTAGTGTAGGATCAATTCATTTAGGGTTTCTCAGCATCTGATTTTTGACAATCTCAAGGGATGTCTCTTGCAAGTACCTCTAAGTTTATTGAAGTGCAATACGAAAAACACTGCGGTGCCTTTTGAAAGCTTACTTTTAGCTTTTTAAGTTATGAATCATGGTTTTACTTTTATCTGTTTTATAATAGAAGTTTATAGCACCCTTTCTCTTCCTTTCTGTTTTCTGTTTGTAGTTGCTTTTACTCGTTCTAATCAAATGAACGTATTGCATTCCTACAAGTCCTCTCAACATACTTGACAGTTCTTTTCTCCCTGTTTCTGTTTCATTTAAGCTGAGGACACAGTCGTTGTCGTCCCCTACATGAGTCGTCATGTGCGTCTTGTCCTGAAAGGCCCGGATCACTTGTGTAAGTCCTGGTAGGTCCAGGGTGCCCTTCCATCCAAAACAGTTGAACCTATTTTTAGAGCTGCACATTACACAGAGGTATTCTTCATGTGCTCTGTGAGTGTTACAGGTTGACTTTTTCAACATTTATGTTACAGTTATTTAACCTTTCTTAGGATATATATCACCTAGATGATCAACCTTTTGTCCTCTTTTTTCCAAAAGGTACTCATTTTAAGCTCTCTCATAAAGATTTCTTTAAAACAGAAGCTTGGAGCAGAATAACCAGAAGAGGTTTTTATATCTCCTCTTTTGCTTTGGCTCCGTGAAGACGAAAGGTTTCCAGCAGATATCCCTGATGTCAAAGTACTGGCATCGAAGTCTTCAGTGGATCAAATCGATAAAAAATGTTCCATCCCTTCTGTCTTTCCTTCACTCCTTCACTTAGTTTTACAAATGATTTCCTGAGCCGGCCGGGCCAATAGAGCTTCTTTTTCTGAATGGGCAGTTGTTGTTTTTTTTCATCAAATTTTTACCCTGTTCTTCTTGGGACAAGGGCGCTTTAATTGCATCCATCTGTTTGTACACGATGATTGCAGCTGGTTACTGCGTGCTCCTACGATTCCCCGTTGTTTTTGTTTAAACGGCCCAGCTAGAATCACACAAGACCCTGTTAGGCCAGGGTTGAAGTAAGGTCAAACAAAAGACAAGAATCTGCAGCGCAGGCTTGCTAGCAGATCCACATTAGCCTCCTCAAAGCCCAGAAATGGAGTAACAGACATCCTGCATTCTTTATGAAACTGGCTCTGACTACAGTGTTGTATCAAAGAGTCTGCATTCATATAGTACATACTTATCACATTTGAATTGCTGTTACATGTTGCACCAGTGGTGACTTATAATAACTATGAAGATGATACAAATCTAAAAATGGTGTTGAGGGGACACAAACGTCTCTCTCTAAATGGTGATTTCTTTTGTTGGTTAATCCTCAGTCTTATATACAGATTCTGATTTGTCCGTTGTGCTCTCATCTTTGTTTCCCTTTTTTAGACGTGGAGAGTAAAACTCTAGAAGCGGTAAAAGATGAACTGGTTTTGGATAATTCAGGGCAGTACTTGTTAGAGAACACCACGCTGGACTTCCAGAAACTGTCAGATAAGGAGGTCCTGAGAATCACAGGGCCACTAGGAGCTGACTTCACTGTCAAAGTAAGAGCATTACTATATACAATCAAGTGAATTTAAGCTGCATATTTGTATTATTAGCAATGGCTCATTGTATAGTACTTAAGTTTAGCCTCTTTCAGATTTTATTCTACACATCTTCAGTTTAATGTTTTGGTTTCTTATTACCATCATTATTATCCTGCAATAAGTTGGCAGATGTGTTCAGGGAACGTTTCTAATTTACCCATTGCATCCTGCATAGCCAGCACAAAAAGGCAGATCAATTCACTATGCCTAGGTCAGTGTTTCTCAATCATGTTCCTGGGGACCCACTGCCCTGCATGTTTTAGATGTTTCCCTCTTCCACACCTCATTCAAATGATCTTCTCATCAAGAAGACTGATAATGACCAAAATCAGGTGTGTTGGAAGAGGGAAACATCTAAAACATGCAGGGCAGTGGGTCCCCAGGACCAGGATTAAATAACATGCCCTAGGTTACAGGCTCAGTAGAATTATTATTATGCTAAGCTAAGCTAAGCTAAGCTGACCAGCTAATGGGGGCTGTACTTAACAAACAGATATAAGAAGTGACCTTCTTAACTAACTTTCAGCAAGAAAGTGAATTGAAAAATGTGCATTAAATCCTCCATTCGTGTGTGATTATTTTAATTAAATGGACGCCTTGTATGGTAAACTTTCTTTAAATTGAGACAAAATTGCAAAATATTTTGTTTTTCCACAGGTGCTGTTTGCCAGTGGAGCAGACAGTGTGGTCCAGTACATCTACTACCAGCCAATCATCCACCGTTGGAGAGAGACAGACTTCTTCCCTTGCTCTGTCACATGTGGTGGAGGTAAGCATGGGATTTTTACTGCGGAGATTTGGGACGAGGTGCTTGATAGTTACCAGAAATATTGCTGATTTAATATTATGCCGAAAAGCTCAGTCCTGAGGCAGATTGATATTTAAAAAATGTTTGATAAAAACTTCTACACTCATTTTGATGTGAAGACAAATAAGTGATATTTTGGTTTCACTTCATTATTGTCTTTTTTTGTCTACAGGTTATCAGCTAACCTCAGCAGAGTGTTTTGACCTCCGGAGCGGGCGGGTGGTTGTGGATCAGTATTGCCATTATTACCCAGAGAACGTGAAGCCTAAACCCAAACTTCAGGAGTGCAACATGGAGCCCTGCTTGGCCAGGTTAGAGGTTAAATTAAGGTGGATGACTCATCGTCGCCTCCTTAAGTTGGACAAAAGTGAAGCCATCATATCCAGAAGTGGGCACTGACATGTGCTGCTGGCGGAAAAAAAATTGGAGCCAGAGTCTGAGCAGTAAAGTCGGCTGGTGTAGCTGCCCCTCCCCCCTACCAAAAATACACATTTAACGAACTGAAAGATGGCAGAGGTCCCTCAGTTTGGCACAGTTTTATTAAAAGTTAAAAAAAAAAATTGTTTGCCAATTTGTCGTACGTTTACATACAGGAGGCGGGCCTTATGCCCTGTACTGCAGGCAGTCACCAGGGGATGACCGTCCTGTTTTGGCTTCACATCTGGGGAGCTGTCATGTTGTGATCTGTCCACAGCATTATGTCTAATCCTGAATCTTACTCTGCCTTTTAGTGATGGCTACAAGCAAATTATGCCTTATGACCTCTATCACCCGCTGCCTCGGTATGTACTCACAACTTTGAACTGAATAGTGACACAGTAATCACAAGTTCTGACATTTTCCAGTCCTCATTAGGGACTTTGTGACTTACCTTTTTGTGAATTTAGATGGGAGAGCAGCCCCTGGACAGCCTGCTCCACCTCCTGCGGCGGAGGCATCCAGAGTCGCTCAGTGTCCTGTGTGGAGGAAGACATGCAGGGAACTATCACTACCACCGAGGAATGGAAGTGTCTGTACTCCCCAAAGACAGCCATCCTGCAGCCCTGCAACACCTTCGACTGCCCAACATGGCTGGCACAGGAGTGGTCACCTGTAGGCGCCCATTTTTTCTTTTCCCTTTTTGTGCACATTTTTCCTAGTCTTTTGAGTATGCTGTCATTGTTTTTACTGGTTATAATTATACACATCATTCCAAAACACAAGGCCAAGAAAGTCAAGGTTAAGGGCCAAACTGAGCCTTAATTTGATTAAGGTCCTGCAAGGCCTTGCAGCTAAATGCACAGCAACCACTCCAATATAATGTCTTTTTGAGTTCCGTAGCCATTACAACCTGGGGATTGAACGTTGCCCTATGATTCATTAGTCCTTCTTTGTCATGTCAATCACCACATTTGATCTAAATTAGCCCTTGGAGTCATAAAACAACCTGAATTATTGACTCCAGGAGAAACAAACATAAACTAAACTAACGGTTACTTGCAATTTTGTCATCTCTTCAGACCTCCACAAGCATTTTCAATATGACAGCAACACTCGCAACTGCTAAAGTTAAAACACAACCTTCCTCTGTGATTCAGAGTAGCCCTGCTTACCTCAATTTAAGTGTCCTTCACCACCTCAGCCCTTAAACACACCGTCCAAAACATACAACGCTCTAGTTAAAAGCCAAAGTCAGAAACATAAACGGACTATTTCTTTGCCAAAAACATCTAGTTTATCCAGGCAGTACACCTTGATCATCCAACACTCCTGTTACAATTTACATATATGGCAGAGTTGCTGTTAAACTAACCATAAATGTCCCATACAGCTTCCTCTTGAGGATTTTTCAGCCTAACGTTTAACAAGCAGAGGCCCAGGGAGTCAAATTTGTGGCCCTCTCCAAACCTACGATGCTGTTTACCTTGCACATTCTTCCTGGTGAACTTGCCTTTAAATGCTTGTTTTGGCAGAGGATACACAACCCAGCGCGGAGAGCTGTAGGGGTTTTGGAAGGCCCCCCTCTCTTAGCTTCCCTTGAGTCAACGACTGAGACTTTCACAAGCATAGAGATGGAACTATAAGAGCCAGACTTAACATACATATCTCCTGAACTGTGCTTTCTCCATCAGTGCACCGTTACCTGTGGTCAGGGCCTGCGCTACAGGGTGGTGCTGTGCATCGATCACAGAGGACTCCATGCTGGAGGTTGTAACCCCACCACCAAACCCCACATCAAGGAGGAGTGCCTGGTGACTGTGCCCTGTTACAAGTCCATCGGTGGGTTTGATCAGGTTCCTTTAGTATTTTTTTAAACAACAAAAACATTCCTGATTTCTTATTGTTCTCTTGTTATGTTCTACCTTTGTCTCTTATTGGCAAACTGTTGTAGATACGCTGCCAGTTGAGGCAAAACCAGTGTGGCATAAGCAGGCCATAGAGCTGGAGGAGGAGATCAGTGTGTCTGAGGAACCCACGTAAGTGCAAAACACACGTTTTAATAAGCACGCAATCAAAAAAGGATGTCAATGTAATCAAAGTGATTGAGGAAGTAGAATTAAAACTTTAAAGTATATGAGTCTACTTAACTTTCCTGGCCCTCTGTGCTTCAGCCATAGACCTGCCAAATGTTCTTCTGAATCTTTCGCAGGTGTTTGAGCTTTATTCAACAGATGAGTTACTAGATTTAACATCTGCTAAAGCTGTGAATGACCCTTAAGCTTCAGTTAACAGAACAATCATGTTTATTTATTCAATTTGAAAGCTGTTTTGTTGTTTGAGGTTATTTCAGGTTATGGAGGAAGCTGAGGGTAAAAGAGGAAAACATCTTTTTGGAAACAAGCTGTTTAGTCTCTGGCTACCAGCATTACCTCAGCAAGCCTCAAATGTTCCAGATGTTCTCCCCCCCTACACAATATTGACTAATAAAGGCTTTCCTCTGAAGATGGACACTGCCTGGACTCTGCCCAGTGTCTTGCATGACTTGTATTAGCAACCATGTTAGCCCGTTCAAAACATCTGTTACTTTGACTGATCTTTGGAACGAGGAGTGGGAGGAAAAAAGCCAAAACATATGATTTTGGTCTGCACAAAAAAAAAAAAAAAAAGCATGTCTTTCCTCGGGAAGCATATAAATATCTGTGTATGATATGCAGTCATTTGTGCGCCAACAGCAATATCTGCCCACCATATGGGGCCGTGTTACGGATGTGAGAGGGAAGAGGAGGAAATGCCTGTGTTAGACTTATTGCACCTTCTTTGCCAAGCCTTATGCCTGCCCTGAGCCACCACCGTGAGACTGCTATCTCGCAAAAAGCTCCTTTTCCACCTACCACCACTGAGTATATCAAATATTTCCATCAGTGGAAATTAATTGATATGACTAAGCAGCTTTGGTGGATATTCCAAAAAAAATGCTCTTTCTCCATCCATGAATGAAATCAAGACTGTTTCATACCAACAGATGTGCATGACGATAAACATTTCTGCGCCTTAGATTGTTGACGTTATTGCATGGTTTCAAATCTGACTGCCAGTGATTCATTTGTTTGTCCAAAATACAACAAATCCCTGAAACCTCATCAGAAGACTTTTGTTATAATTATGAGCTCTTAATGGAGGCATCGTATAAAACAGCAGGGTGCCCGTGTGTTGTGGTCAGACTGTTGAAACAAGGAGGAATGCTGCTCTTTGGCACAGCTTACGATGTATTAGTAGTAGTGCAGTTCTGTGAGATGGTAAGCGTACATAAATGGCGTGTTTCGTAAGGGATTTGGGTTAAAAGGTGGTCCTCAATGATAGTTTTTACTGTAGCAATCATCATATCCCCTGATATTAATCAACATATTTAATTGTGACATTCATTTAAAAAGCCGCCTCCTTAAAAAAAAAGACACTGAAGCAACTTTCTGGTACTTACAAGGGAGTCACAGAACTCATTTACTCCCCATGATGGAGCACTGGAAAGTAGAAATCACTTCCCAGATTGAAATTGTTTTGTTCATTTCAGTTGAAGCTATTTTCCTTCCTATTTTAAGCTTTACAATCGTATCATTATTTACAACAAAATGACATTTAGCTCTCATCTGTATCCATTTCAGTATTTTGCTGTTTTGCTTGTGAGATATTCATTAATATAATTTACGAGGTAGTTCTCCGCACTCCCACACCTGAACCAGAGTTTTATCACTGGATGTCATGGTTTCAATAAAGGAAGCTGCGATGCAAATAGAGTAACTACTGATTCAGTCAGTGACATCTCTCTTGTCTTTTAAGTGTTTTTGAAAAAATCCTCAGAGAGCATATCTGCCAAGAAAACCCCGAGATGAGCTCAGCCCTTTAACGGAACAGCTGCTGAATCTTGTAACGTTTTGGTTCGCCTCCAACCAATTATTATTTATTATCAGGTGCACAACTGGGTCTAATGAGAACATGGAATGCAGTCAGACTTAAAACAAATGTGCGCCCTTGTGCAAAGGAAAAGAGAGGTTTTATGAACCATCCCGTTTTACCTCATCATGTTGAAGATTTAGAGGAAGGGTGTCTGTAGTTGCCAGTTAGCTTGTCAGAATCACTTTTATATCCAGGACTGAATTCATGGTAGTAAAAATGATCACCTATATTGGGCCATTAGCGGGTGCACCATGTGCTATCACCTGTTTCTGACAATCTGAATTCAATATCGTCATTACACATACGTCATGGAATCATTAGGCGTTATCAGACCGCAGGAACTTTTCCATAGTTCTAGGAACTGTTGGAACCCTCCCCATTATTTATCGAACCCACCACGCAGGAACTGTTTTAGTTCTTAGAACCGCGTTTAGAGGAACCTTTTAGGCTCCTGCTTCAGAGCGGGTACTCTCCCAGCACAAGAGGGACTCTGACCAATCACAGTCCATATAAATATATTTTTACATCATATTATTATTGTTATATAAAGGCTGTAGATGTCTTGTTGATCCTTTGAAAGAAGTACGCTTTAACTTTCTGCCAACTTGTTTTAAATGAGCATTCCCTAAAAGATGAGATACTTACTGAGAGCCTCACTAAAATCTGAAGAGCAGGAGGAATCCAGATATCGCTCTTTGAAGTTTTATTACTTCATTTACACTCTCCAAAAAGCCAACGAGGGAATGTCAGTTCAGTCTCTCCGCCATAACTCTAAAGTAACCTCGACAGGCAACCAGATGATCATGAAGAGCATTGATCTACAAGTACTTCCTTTGTGATCCATTCTTTAGGAGGATGGGGGATGCGCATGAGAGACACTTATCCAAGAATGCCAGTTCCTAATACTTCCCAGCTGTTTGATTAACCTCAGCAGGACTGAGTTTCATAAATACTTAGTGAGTTTATGAACTTAGCAGCATACTACTTTGAATCAAATCAAACCTGTGACTTGCTTTCCCTAGCCAGTTTGCATAGGTTTGTGAAGTACACACACTTAATGAACAGCACATTGCTTATATTTGTATGTGTGTGATTAATCATCCTGATTTCTCAAACTTGCTGGCTCTCCTCTTCAGCTTCATTCCTGGTCCCTGGCAGCCCTGCAGCAGGACATGTGGCGCCGGGACTCAAAGACGCACCGTCAAGTGCCAAGTGCTGCTGTCCTTCTCCCAGACTGTTGCTGATCTGCCTGACGACGAATGTGAAGGGGTCAAACCTGCTACGAGTCAGCCCTGCTATCGTACTCCCTGCTCTGGTGTTTCAGGCAAAGAAGATGAAAAGGAGAGGCAGGAGGAAGAGGAGGAGGAGGAGGAAGAGACACCGGGAAGAGAGGAGCTGCATGACTGGGAATATGAGGGATTTACAGAGTGCTCGCAGAGCTGTGGAGGAGGTAGGGATCACTTTTGACCTCAATAAGAAGTGCGAGAGAGGCGCTGGTAGTGTTAAGTGTGCGCGACCCATGAACGGAGACTGAGGTCCTCCAAGCGGGCTGCCTGGGTTCGAATCTGACCTGTGGCTCCTTTCCCCGCATGTCATTCACCACTCTCTCTCTCTCTCTCTCACGGCTTTCTGACTCTATCCTTTGTCCTATCTCTTAATTAAGGCATACAAAAAAGATCAAATTAAAAATGTCAAAGCATAACATGTTCTATAACTTATAAGTCTCCAGCAGCTGCATTAGCATCGACCATTTCCTAGTTAGCAGGTTTGATAGTGTTACACATCTAAACAGAACTTAACTTGCTGATAGAACAAAATCGATAAAGCAGACCCTCATGGTTAAGGAAATGTCACTGACTTCTCCAAAAAATAAACACTCGGGCATAAATCAGCATGATCGCAACTAACTACAATGACAGAAACCATGGTAGAGAAAAATGTATGCGACATGTATTTTGATTTTATAGTTTGACCCATGTCCCATCTGTTCAGCATGGAGGAGGCAGGTCAGGGTTAGGGGTTCCTCTCGGTCTAAACCATCTTGTTTAATGGGTAGGCAGTGAAAATGTAACAGTTTGATGGACAGTCGCTGAAATCAAACAAAGCAACCCAGCAGTAACTGGCAGCCTTTTGTTAGTGAGTGACTTAAACCATGCCCAGCGTGGGCTTTGAGGTAAAAAAAAAGTTACATGATATTGGAAAATAATGGAGGGAATACTAAGTTTAAGCATCAAGTCATACGTCACCCACTTTCACAGCCACAGTGAATGCCAGACAGAGAGCTTTCTAAAACATCCTGCCAACATTCATTAAGGCCCTTTTTAATCTCCCCACCTCAACATCCAGAGCCTATGTGCCTAACTAGTGTGTCTCTGTGTGTGTGTGTGTGTGTGTGTGTGTTTCGTAATTTCTGCACATGGGCGTAGGCTTTTGTCAAAGTCTGCATTTGTGCGCTCTCACCCAAACCCAACAAACTCCCATTCGGGGATGATTACAGAGCAGTATCGGATGTCACATACACACCCTCAGGGCTGTGCTCCTGTGGACCATCACACCCCCGGTGGCTTTTGAAGTGCCTGCCTCGCTGTTATTGTCCCCAACATTGGAAGCAGACTCAGAGATTTATGTTACATTTGGTTCAATGTGACATGACATCACACCCTTCATGTTTATCCAAAGTTTAGGTCAGAACTCAAGCAGGCAGCTGTATTTCTTGATGTTCGTCGTGACTCTTTAGTTGTAGACACTGCTTGCTTTCAATGGGCACTGTGCTTTATATCTGGGTCGCTTTAATGCATGTCTGTGTATTGTTATGTTTTCCGTATTAGCTAGACACCAGTAATGGATATTCCCATGTGACATCCTACAATACAGTATCATGTATCAACGATAAATCCACTCAATTACAAATCCTATAGGATCATTTATTGGCCTCCTGAAAGACAAAAAAATCTTCTGGCTGCCAAAAGCAACCACTACGTTAGAAGGTTAAGAAGAACTGATTGCAGGAAGGTTTTTTTCTTTTTTACATTAGCATGAAACAATAGTGTGTTGCTGGCCTGAAATGTAGTGATAATCCAATCTCAGCAATCAATGTTTTTCACTTACAAAGTTTAAGACTCTTCTCCCGCCCCGCCTCTCCTCCTCTCTAGCTGGATACGTCTGCTCTGTTTACAAAAGTCATCAGCAAGACATTTAAAAAAGTCATCAAAAATGATGCAACTCACGTTTAAACTGCTCTGTCATTATAACAGGTGATCTGCGTAACATCCAACATTGAACTTTTTTCGTTTCTTTTGCAGTAGTTAAGTTACTGTCACATCTTTCCATAAACCGGAAGTTCAATTTTTCAAAATAAAAGCTAGTTTTTAATCCAATAAAAGTACTCTTAGCGTAAGACAGAATAAAATTCAAATAAACGCACAGCAAAGAATAGCTATCTGAGGGAGTCTCACAGGTTAATTGTTAACATTAACTGGGATACTTACAGATATAAGTACCATTAAATAAAAGATACTCTTAGATGAGGATGAATACTAACACCAGATCTTTTTCTTTGACATTCACTTCTTACATATCACTGCTTGTGTACGGATATTGTGTAACAGCTAATGGTTTTTCGACATCCCTCTTACTGTTGGTATTGTCTAATCCCAGGTGTGCAGGAGGCTGTTGTCATCTGCCTAAACAAGCAGACCAGGGAAGCGGCAGACCAGAGCCTTTGTGTGAGCTCTCGTCGGCCTCCGCAACTACTTCAGGACTGCAAAACTCAGCCCTGCCCCCCCAGGTACACTCCAACCCTTAACTCAAACCAGCATCCTTCTCATTTAGAAATTGTTTAAAATAGTTGAACATTGAAGCAGACGTGTTTTATGGTTGCCGTAAAAATAAGTCAGATATTTGTTTTTGTAGAAAAAAAAAGGTTTGGCTGCATTCAAGAAGAAAATATTAATTAAAATTCTGACTGAAATCTTGCTCTGCTCTTTATCAGTTTGCCAAGACTACATAACCGATCAAAATGTGCAAGAGCAGGAGCTGGGACATTTATGTTCCCTTTCCTAGAGCCGTGATACATCCCTACACCTGGACCTGCTTAACTTCAAGACTATCACAAAACAGACATCACACAAGTTGAATCAATTAATCTCTACTAATCACTCTTGTGTACGAAAGAGATCCAAATCCCTCTAATCCACTATGTTATCCCTCACAGTTTAAACCATACGGGCCAATTAAATCACCATTCTGGCCACTTGAGCCCAAGTGAGACTGAAGCATAGTGACAGAGATGGATGTTTGTATCAGGGAGAGCAGGAAATGAAGCCAGCAGGTCAGCTTGTGGAACCTGGTCAGAATCAGACACAAAAGGGATTAGATGTCAGAGGTAGCTGTACCTGCTAGGCTCAGACGTGAAACTGTCCTTGAAAGAAGAAGGTTTTTTTTTTTGTTAAGCCATTGTCTGCCCAGAAATGTCAGAGGCCTCTGCTGCTGCAGTTATCATTCCCTTTTAAAGAGCTACTGTAGAAGTAGTTTCCAGCAGGGTTTGACCTTTGGTGATCATGCATGACAGACATAATCGCCACATTACCCAGGGGGCAAACAACGACACTTTTGTCCTGAGTGCTTGCTGTTGGATTACCAAAAAGAGGTTGTGAAACCAACGTGATTTATCCCCTTAGTAACAGAAATGTAGTCACCAAAATTCATGACAGTCTACCCGTTACATAATGACATATCTTGTGACCAAAGTTGACATGTGGTGCTGCATGAAAATGAAAAGGTTTATCCTCAGGGGAGAATAAATACATGTGCTATAAATATAATACAAACGTGTCCATTAGATTGAGATGTTTCTTCCATATAAATAGAAGTGGTGCTAGTTGAAATGTCTGGCAAGTCGCCAACAAAGATTCAGGTTATTCTTTGGGGATCACTTTTTGACCATGAGGTGGCTCCAAAGGAAAGCTGATTAAATAACAAAAATGTAAGGGCATTCACTTCCCGAGGAGCAGGAACTTACTTAACACGTACCAAAGTGAAGGAAAAGGGAACTCTTATTCAAAGAAACTCTTGGAAGAAAAGGACGGGACTTTTTATCCCGGGACAATTCAACTTAATGACAATCATGAAGCTCTAAAATACAGATCATGGCTTAAATGATTGCAATCAACCTCAGGGGGCCATCAATACCCTTTTGATATTTCAAGTAGAA
Source organism: Tautogolabrus adspersus (assembly GCA_020745685.1). Lineage (NCBI taxonomy): Eukaryota > Metazoa > Chordata > Actinopteri > Labriformes > Labridae > Tautogolabrus > Tautogolabrus adspersus. The sequence continues at coordinate 12,664,031 of CM036556.1, read as the reverse complement.
CTCATGCTATCATGTTTGTTCTGACATAGGAAGGAAGTTTTCGATTGACAAACGATTGTAGATGTAACCAACACTGTTAGAGATGTATACAAAGCTTGCAGTGTTTTTATTTGATTGCAAATATCATCCACCGTGCATCAACTTGTGTTCAGTTGAAGAACAATGTTTTTATTTCAAATGTGAAACTGCAAGCTCTAATTGTTTTTTGGGGGAAACAGCACACAGAACTCTCCAAAATGAAATACCTGAATGACTAAACAGCATAATGGCATTTTGTATGATATAACTGAGCCATGACTAAACGGTGAGTGGATTTTGCGGTTGGCCACACGTTTCGAGTTAACACCGTGCGCAGTGTCAGTGTTCCACCACTCACACTCTTGTCGGAAAACCCAGAGGCTTGCAGCCTGCCCTTGCCTGTTTTTCCAGGCCTTGAGTCTTGTTTTCAGGCACAACAAACGCTGTATTGGACTTGTTTCCTTTGGCCCTTTACTCCCTCCCCGAGGCCTCCTCACCCTCCCATATTGAGCTACACTCTTTGGATACTGTTCCCTCTGAAGAGAAACAGCCATAGGATTTGGCTTTGAGTATCATACCGGTCCAGAACGAGCTTCATTCCCAATATCCTCTGTCCCTGGACTCTTGAGTAAATATGTACAGTTTTAGAATATCAGCTAATCTGTCAAGCAGACCAAAGCTGTCCAAACCAGAGTGTATAGATGCCTTTAAAGGCACAGCATCTCGCAAGGCATATGTAACATCAATTTCAAGACTGGAATAAGTGTATTAAGGAAACTTTTATTGACCCTCGATCGTTCATCATGCGAGAAATCATGTTGGACAGCACTATGAATTAATGAATAATGGTCCATGGAGGTCATTGGAAAAATGCGAGTGAAGAAGTTATGCCGTAGGGATTTCTCAAATATCATTAAATTCAGTGGGAGATGTAACGCTTCTTTGCCAGAATCCGGCCCCATGAATCACTCTTTTTCATTTTCACTCATATCCACTTTCATGCATTTCACTTTCATGAATTTACACATTCATAAGACTGCAAGAGTGTCCCCTCATGGGATCAAGTAAAAACATCAAGCACTCCGACTGACCTTCCCCTGACTGCTCTCCTTAATAGATTGGATTATGGGCTACATTCATATGCACACAGAAGACAACATAAGGCAGTTAATCAGGAACAGCAAAGATAAGAGTGAAAAAATCCTGATGTACAGTAGTTCGATGATCAACTTTGTATTCTCAGGTGGGAAACAGGAGAGTGGAGTTCATGCTCTGCTACCTGTGGGGTTGGCCTGATGACCCGAACTGTGGCATGCACTCACCGGCCGTCTCGAGATAGCAATCACACTGAAGCTGTGAGGGATAAGGACTGTCAGAACCCCAAGCCCAGTCCTGTGCAAGCCTGCAACCGCTTTGACTGCCCTCCTATGTGGGACACACGTGACTGGGGACAGGTAAAGAATCTCAACTGAGAAGCAATTACTGTAGACTGAAGCATTTAGCAAATATTGCTGATATATCCTCTGGCACCTCTGTGTTTTTGTTTTTGCAGTGCTCCCAAAGCTGTGGTGGTGGATTTCAAAAGAGGCAGGTCCTGTGCAAACAGCGGTTTGCGGATGGAAGCATCCTGGAGCTGCCTGACACCTTCTGCCCTTCCAAGAGCCCCATAAACCAGCAGCCTTGTGCCAAGAAAGAGTGCCCACCCCAATGGGTCACAACAAGCTGGTCCCAGGTAGATATTCTCAACGCACCAACCCACATTTTAACCAAAAATCAACATGTTAAGCAATATGTAAAATAAATATACTTTGAATTATTTGTCAAGTGTTCAGTGACCTGTGGAAATGGCGTCCAGAGACTACAAGCAGTCTGCAGAAAACAAAAGGAAGATGGGGCCCATTGGACAGTAGACCCTGGGAACTGTTCCACAATGGCCCGGCCCACCAAAATCCGGCCATGCTCCCTCAGGCCCTGTGAGAGTAAGAGAACCTCTGTTTGGCTCTTTTTCATCAATTTGTAATGCTAAGAAAAGGGAAAGTTGCTGGAAAGCCAAAAATACATACCATAGCTTAGTTATTTAAGTGGAAATAGCCTGAAATTACAAATGCAGGGAGAAACAGTGAGCACATATGCAGTAATAATAAAGCGTTTGCTTTTCTCTTCATTTCAACAAAGTCTCTGTCAAGCCTGTCCCCTCCATACTGGCACAGAAGAAGGTGTATATCCAGTGGAAGAAGGCAAAAAAGTTACACTTGGTAGTGGGAGGCTATGGCTACCTGCTCCCCTGGACAACTATGGTCCTTCGCTGCCCGACTCGCCACTTCCGCAGAGGCCACATACAATGGCTGAAGGAAGGAAAGCCCCTGGTCAGCTTCCCACACCTCACCGTAACATCGCAAGGATACATGAAGATTCAGCAGGTCCGTGCATCCGATGCTGGGATATACACATGCGTTGCAGGTCAAGCACATGAACATTTTGTTCTGCAGATCATTGGAAGCAAGAAGAAGCTGTCTCTTCCAGAAGCGTGGCTCCTCGCAGGCAAACAAAAGGTTGGCCGGCTAGATGTGTCCTCAACAGGAGATAGATTTCAGGAGCTCCCGATCCCCCTCAACCAATATGACAACCTCGTTGAGCGATTGCTTGAACTCAAAGGCAATCTTCCAGATGAGAAAGATGTTGAAAAACTGCACTCCAGTGAAAAGAACAGGTCAACAAAGGTGGACGAGAGAGTAAACGCAGAGCTTTCAAGCCATATTGTACTTATTGCAGATACCCAAAGGCTAGATGAGATCATGAACAACCTGTCTGAAGGCCTTGGAGGAACATGGAGGGAACGACTCATCACACAGTTACTCAGTGAGCTCACTATGACAGAAGTTGAAACCAATGAGTCGACACTTCATCCTCCAGAAACGGCAGAATCCTCAACACAACAGCCCTTACTTAACAAACCTAACGTCAAAACCCAGGTGCCCAAGCCAAGAAGCCCGGTGATAATCCAACGGCCAAGGAAGGTGGGAGTAGTGCCGTCGTCTGACATGGTTGTTTATGTGGGAGTGCCAGTTCTGCTGCAGAAACCCATTGCTAGTTTGGAGCTGAGGTGTGAAACACTGGGGAATCCTGATCCATCTCTAACATGGACAAGGAATGGAAAAGACTTACAGTACAACAACAGGTAAGAAGTATTCATCAAAGTCTTCCGTTTTTGTCGAATAAAAGTAGTGCACCTGCTCTGTGAAAGAACTGTTATATACTGACTGGTTGGAATGGCTTCTGCTGACAGAGTAGGCCTCTTGCCTACTGGCTCACTGAAGATCCAGTCTCCAACCAAGGTAGATGAGGGTCTGTACACCTGCACTGCAAGGAACCGTCTTGGATCTTCTTCTCTGTCGTCCTGGCTGCAGATAACGGGTAAGGTCTAGAAAGTCCAAAGAGTCTAAAATGTCATCTTGCTAGTTATTTTTTGGTCTAACATTTCCCAGAATTCTACTGCTTTAGCTCAGTCTGTAGAGCAGGTGCTCCATATGAAGAAATATTAGTGAAAGAACACTAATAGGTTATCCTTTTTCTATCTTTGGCATAATTACAGTCTCTGTTAGCACCACATTTTGTCTTTCACTGTCAAATGATAAGGCTACTTGCTCCTGATATTTGATACCGCATTTCAAGCAGTATCGGTGGCCCATGCCAATACTTATACCAGTATCAATATTAAACTGGTAAAGGTAACAGAACACATCCAGCAGATGCATTACTCCACTTGGTAAGAGTGAAATGATAGCGGTAGATAGCAGTTAGCTTATCATAGCACTAGCACTGGAAAAAAGTGGGACAAGTGTTTGAGTGAGCGCCTCCAAAGGTAAAATCATTCCACATGTAGTTTTCTGAAAAGCTTCTTTTAAGTGTGATGTGTTTTTTTTGTGACGATCGTTGATGAGTAAAATGTGATTTTGAAGCTTCACATACAAACTCAATGTCAACCTAATGTCATTTTTTGAGTTTGTCCTAATTTGCTGTCATGTAGTCCGGTTGAAAGTAATCTGTGTTGTTCTTTTGAGGTTGGGGCGTAGATATTCTGGGAAAGCATTCTTTTCAGCTAACAAACACACACAGAGACATAACCACAGATACACAGTTAGCTTCTACATACCCCAGTGGCTCAGGGCTGAGTCAGTGATGGGGAATGTCCGGAGCGTGCCACAGCTCAGATCATCCCTGAGCCATGCAGTCCTTCATCTCCTTTGGGCACGATCAGTCGCAACCTTTCGACATTCTCATCAAAGCAACGCCAGCGTGGCTTTTTCCTGATGCTCCAGCACTTTCCCTCCCCAAAGGACAACAATTTCAGATTCCAGGCAATGATTCAAAGAGGATTAAGTGGGTGCTCCCTATTAGCTTAATCTAAGGAAGAGGATTGGAGGGGATTTAAAGTGCAGAAATATGTCCAGTCTGAATTTTATTATATTTTAAACTCAAATTTAGTCGAAGGTCACGTCTAATGGATGCACTTCAGAAATGTTAAGAATGTGATTCTGTGTTCTGTGAATGAGGTTTGAGGGGAAACTGAGCCTGAGAATGTCTTTTTTTTCTCCATGTTGTTTCTGAACAAGAACAGGACACTTTTTAAGAAACACACATGAAAATCATGACCCTCAAAGATTCAATTAAGGTCTGCAAAAGTAATGGTATCGAGAGTCAGAATGTGTGTTTCATTTTAATGCCTTTTTACCGTTTGCCCTCAGTGATTGGCTCCCAGGGCACAAATCAAGAGTGATGCCTTCAAACCTGACCGCACATCAGGACAAATAGTGTCTTTTAGAAATCGAAAAACCCCTGATGTGCACATTTTGAGTTAAGCTCTCTGAAACAGTAATCTTCTATTACCAGTTTTGTCTGCTTGAGTGGTATTTCTGTATCATCCCAAACCACAAATATATCTTTGTTTGTACTTTTAGGGAGCAAAGGAAGAAATTGTGTTCAAGGTAATAGTATGGGAGCCACTGGCCGTATTTGCTCTGAGAGGAGTAACAGCAGCCAGTCAGCTGAGCTGTGCCATGGACCAGCCTGCCCCCTCAGGTACACTTCTGCTAGTACATGTTTGGAATACTCTGATGTTAGACCTGCTCTCTACAGCATGTGTCTTTGACTTGCATTTAAGTTTTTCTCTATGAGATCTAGTCATGTTCCGTTTATTCTAAAGTGCTTGATCAAGTCTTAAACTTTTTGTCATTTTTTCCTTCGTGGTCTCAGGTGGCGAGTGGATCCTTGGTCACCCTGCTCAGCCAGTTGTGGAGGCGGGTCCCAGACCAGGAGTGTCCGCTGCATGAAGGGTCCTGAGGGCAGATCCAGAGAGGTGGAGAGCCAGCACTGCCTCAGCACAGGAAGGAGGCCTTCCTTCACCAGAACATGCAACCTGCACCCCTGTGCCAGATGGACGACCACCCACTGGGGACTGGTAAGTCTACCTGGACCACAAATACATCCCATATGTATGGGCATGTATGTACTATATTTAGACTATTTAGAACACAATAAAATTGAACTAAGCACACCGGAAAACAATTCTTTGTCAGTGAAATGGAGTAACCAGCTCTTTAGAGCATTTGTTTGTGTGAGTTCTTTTGCAAAATACGCCTAGGGGAAGCCCCCTAATCCTTCCTTATCTATTATCTAATATGAGGAAGCCCACTGTTTTAATGAGCTGGTTTTGTTGTACTGGTGTTATGAGCATTTCCTCGTCTGTCCATTGGCTCAGAATGTTGCAAAGCAGCTACCTTTTGAGTAAGAACCATGATTGTATTTTCAGGCAAACTTTTAATTAGTTTGAAAATATGCACTTGCTTATAATTTTGATGAATTATTTTCTTTTAGTGTCACGGCCAATGTGTTGGTCCCAGTTTGGCCACACAGCACCGCCATGTTTTCTGCCTGGATGCAAACGCTACAAAAGTCAACTACAGGATGTGCTCTGGACTGCAGAGGTAAACATGGATACCAAGTTATGAATCAAGTTGATATGTAATGTTGGCGATAAATAGCACTGTAGTAGCTTGTGTTTCAGTGAGCCACTCACCAAAGTATTTCTGACAACTTCTCGACCCTTTTCTTTGCGTGTTTGTGTTTGTAGGCCCAGCTCTATGAAGAATTGCTCCACAGAGACGTGTGCACTTTATTGGCGTGTGGGCCAGTGGACACAATGCACCGCCACCTGCGGACGCCATGGTTTCCAGTCACGCCAGGTGACCTGCGCACACCGCCGTTCTGGAAAAGCAACGCGTGAACATCAGTGCGTGTGGAGGCCTCGCCCCCCTAGCTGGCAGCGCTGCAACATTTTGTCCTGTGGGAGAGGTGAGAGGGCACAACAGAGCACTGAACGCAGAACAGTAGTATTGTGAATGTACATCATGGCATCTTTATTTTGTATTACCTTTATTTATTGTATGTTGTATATCATGTTCAGTGAAGTATAATGTGGATAAAAACAACCATGTTTTGTTCAATGCTAGCTTTTTTCATCAACAGTTAACCTCATTTTTACAGATCTTTCCTTAATAAACTTTAAAATGTCACTTTAAATATAAATGGTATTGCCAGGATAGTTTGTTCAAAAACTCAACGATGGTGAATGACATTCCCTTGATGGGCCTGGCTCACTATGTACACATGTTGGTTTCAGTTTGATGAGGTTTTAACATTTCTAACATTGCAGCATGAAACCAAAAACAAAGAAGAAAAAAAAAGGGAAATACAGTTGTAGTAATAAAAGCATTAAAAAAAAGTTCTTTGTTGCATCAGGTATTACCCAAGAATGCCTCTGATATGTTTAATAACCTACAGACAGGTTGGATTAAACCTCTCAACATCAGATGTGCAGTATTGAGCTTCTTGTTTTGAAATGGGTTGACAAATGAAATTCCACTGAAAACACTTTGTTTCCATGACAGACGTTTCAGAAGTTAACACCTGGTATTCCCTTTGCAAATAATGTAACGGCTGAATTTTACCTGACTCAATTTGAACATTCTGTGGTTACCAAGCAACATTTCGGATCCTAATTTACTTTGTTGTACTGACTGTCTTGAGTACTGATAGCGGTTAAATCCCTTGAACAGAAGTTCAAATGGAAACCCTTTCTCCTGTGAGTAAGTGTAATAAACTGTAACCTCGTTGTATTCCAACAGGAGAGTGTCGGGACAGCACGAGGTACTGTGAGAAGGTTCGACAGCTCGAGCTTTGTCCGCTGCCTCAGTTTAAGAACCGCTGCTGTCACTCCTGCAGCAACACCTGAGGGCGGGGATATATTCAACGAGGGCCAATGACAACCTGACCAGGGCCGGGGAAGATGCTCAGAAAGGACACAGAGACTTGCAACCTCTACACCCCGTCCTACACCCACAACTGTGCCCATTGTTCCGGCTTGGATGGGGGATCCTTATTGGGGAGAAACATTTGTGTAGTTACACTTTGAGTGTGCGTCGTCTACTCTCCTTGAAGATGCCATCCGTGTGGTATCCGTGGGGTTGAATTTGAAAGTATTGAGAGGAGTGACGTAGCTATAAAAGAATGCTTCAGCTTTACTTCTTTTTTTTTTAACCCTGAAGTTCTACCTACAGCTTTTCCTGAATCATGTAAAAGTATCAACATACATTTCCTCTGCAGGTATTGGACACTTCTGGTGACTGTTGGATTTCTTTCTTGTAAAGAGGAACAGGTTTCTAAAAACAACACTTGTAGTATCTGTTGTATTTTAAGGGTTTTCCTAAAACATTGGAACAGTGGTTCTCCATCACCACGTTCTACTGTAGCACCTTATGTCCAAAATAGTGTGCGACATGCAGTTCAGCGTAAACAAACATTAACATGTAATAAATATATGCTTCCTTTATTGACTTCGTACCCGGGGATTCTGGGTAGACTCCAACATTTTGATAACCACTGGATACGTGTGTTTGCTGTTATTGCAGTGGACGAAGAAACAGCGTTGATAAACGTTTCTTTTTTTTTTAAGTGTTAAATGAGCTTTTGCTAATGACATACATACAACATGACTGCATTGGACAAATGTCATACATTTAGAATAAGCTTCTTTTTTTTATTATTGATCTTTGCTATCATTTTGGTCATTCCGCTAATGTGGATAGCACGGATTGAAAAAGTTATTGAAAGAAGGAAAGTAAGAAAAAAGACGAGTAGTTATTGAGAGTGCAGTTTGGGGTGAAAAAGTGAGACAAAGATGTATCTTGCATGGGTTGCACTATGGAGGAGTATGATTGAAGAAAGTCACATATTGGGGGGGAAGAAACGGTTGTTTTGCACTCGACTCATCCAAGTCTTTGTTAAAAACACAGCTTGTAGAGTTCTGCTTCATTCTGTATAGTGTTATTGTTTGTATATTTTGTTTTTCTTGTGCGTGTCCTTTAACCACTTTGTGACGTTACAGCACATTTTAAAGTGCGTGGAGCATTACAGTTTCTAAATGAACTCATAAAGCTCAGTTTATTTTGTCCACATTATGATATTTGAGAGAACAAACCTTACATTTTGACAGCTCTTTTGTAATGCTTCTTCCTTGGGTTCGATTTCAGTGCCGGTGTTGTATAACTCAGAAGATGTAAATATGACCTATGCGTTATGGTAACGATACTTTAGTTGCTTTTGGGAGGAACATTTGAAATGTACAGTTCTTACATGACTGTAAACAGGGTTTGCACTTTGAAATTATGTCCTCAGTTCTTTATCATCATGTGCAACAAAACAAAGCCTTAGTAGGAAACTACTTGGCCTTTTAGAAAGGAGAAAAACATCATTAGCATATTATCTATGTTCTCAAGTTGTATGTAGATATTTGTTTTGTTCTTTAAGCTATTTATTTTCATGTTTGTTCTTGTGCATAGTTTTGTAAATAATTACAAGGTTGGGTTTTAAGTATTCCTTTCCCTACAGATTTGTAATGGTATTTAATGTGCATGCAATGGGGACCCTCTGCTGGTGACTAGATGTGTTGCTCTCTGCTCATGCCTGGTTTGTCATGAAATAAAACCAAATACATTCCTTTTGAAATCAGTTTGTCTTAAGATTCTCATTCTTGTTAGTATTTTTAATAAAAAGCAGAGGGCATTATATATTATTACTATAATGATTATTGTTCTCCTAACTGGCTCGATCAGTCAGATGGTACCATTGCCTCATTCTAAAGAAACTGAGTTTTAAATGTGTTTTAAACACTCAGCAGAACATGTTTAGGGTGCATACTACTGTAATGGGCGGAACTAGCCATAAACCAGAAGATCCAGACTTTCAAGGGTGTGACACTCTGTTTCAGCGTATTTTATCAAAGGGAAATGCACTTCCTGTTTCTGCTTTTACAACCTTCACTTCTCACTCAGCATCTCAGCCTTTGAAGAGGCACAAACATGTGCAGGATTTCCCCGCTCATCAGAGGAAAGTGCTTTACAACATGAATCTAAAGGCTGTGATTCAGATAAGCAGATCATAACTGCACTTATCTGATGTGCTGAGGATTATTTCGGATCAGTTATGGGGGAAAAGGATGGTTGTAATTCTTCTTTGACAGCAATCAGGGTTCTGCGAGTTTCCCTCGTGGATGAACTAGAAGGACGGATTGACTCTCTGCTGGAAGTCTTAGTAAGTCGGGAGTTTTTCACTCGTGATGACCGTGAGGAGGTCTTGTGTCAGCTGGGGCCCCGGGCAAGAGTAAGAAAGGTGTTGGACATCCTGGAGTGTAAAGGCGAGGAAGCAGCTAAGATTTTCCTCTCAATTAGCAGCAATCATCAGCAAGAGGCACAGAAATACTCCAAAAAAGGCAACCCAGATCAACCTCAGTCCGTAGGTATGCAAATACAACCACAGTGATGTCATTAGCACACATTGAAAGGTATTTCTTAAGAGTTTGACAACTGTAATAGCACTGTATTGTTCTTAAACAGTAAATGTTATTCTAAATAATAATATCAGATAATTTAATTCCAAGATCTTCGGTTGTTTGGCAAAATATTAAAACGTATCTACCTTTGCAGAGTACAACAAAGTCAAACAAAAGCATAAAGATGTCCTTAGACGCCGGAGCGAGAGCATGCTCTTTTACAACACTCGACATGGAGAGAAAATCCTTTTTTCTGAACATTATGTCAACCTCTTGTTGGTCGATGGACACCAGGGGTTGGACATAAAAAGACATGAGGTTCTGACATTTGGGCAAAAGCGATTATCTTTGCAGCAGAAGTCAACAGTTCATAGAAAAATCACACCAGGGGAACTATTCCTAAGTCCAAATGGAAATCGTCCAGTCAAGAAAGTTCTGGTGACAGGGGTGGCTGGTATTGGGAAAACCATCCTTGTGCAAAAGATGCTGTTTGATTTTGGGGCAAACAAGAACTGTCTTACATTTGACTTCGTCATCCACTTGACCTTCAGAGACCTAAATCTGATCAACAAACCCACAAGCTTCCGGGAGATGGTCTTGCGTAAAAACAGGCACCTAGCTAAAGAATTGGATCATATTATAGCTAATGACAAGAAACTGCTTATCATATTGGACGGCTTTGATGAATTCAGGCACTACAGGAGCTGCGATGTAGATGTATTTGTGTCTGAGCCAGATGAAGATGCAGAAGTGGTGGAGGTCTTTGGAAGTCTGATGCTTGGTGAACTGCTGCCCAATGCTTCTGTCTTACTCACAAGTCGACCTGCAGCTATCAACCACATCCCTGTTGGATGCATCGACCGTTTCGTGCTGATTTCTGGCTTCTCGTTGGTCGAAGTCCAAGACTTCTTCTTACGATACTTCCAAGACAGAACTCTTGCTGACCGCATGTTCGCTGTAGTATCAGCGAATGATCTCATGCTGACATTGTGTTATATACCTGCGTTTTGCTACATCGTGTGCTGCATCCTCAAAGAAAGCAAAGAACTCGGTGGACAAAGCCCCAAGACCATGACAGACATTTACGTACAGTATCTAGTGGCAATGCTTCGCTCTCACACTCAAGCAAGGGCTGAAACCTTTTTTCAGGAGCAACAAGCAGAACCCAGTCAGCAGCTATCTGACATTGTGCTAAAGCTGGGCCGACTTGCCTTCCAAAAGTTGATGGAGCATCAAACTCTTTTCTACAGCAGCGACCAAGATGTGGCAGCAGTAAAGGGATGCAGCCTTGTGAGTACCTTCCTTGACAAGACGGTGGCCCAGGAGCCAGGCTGTACTGAAGAGGTTTACTCCTTTGCGCACCTTACTGTCCAAGAGTTCTTTGCAGCAGTTTACTGTGCCGTCACTGATCAGCCTTTACCTGATGCAATTCAGAACACTACAGCTCCTGGGGAGAGATCCAACTATGGACATTTGGACCTATTCAACCGCTTCCTTTCTGGAATCCTCTCTGAGCGCAATGCTAACCTTCTGTCTAGGCAGGTGGGGCTGTGTTGTCAGAAAGAAAAAGTGGATTCCTATCGTCAGAGGATCATCAGAGAACTTACAACACTCTGTGAAAACGGGGCCCATATCCTCAACCATTTGCACTGCCTGTTTGAGCAGCAGGACCCTTCTCTGGCCCTCGCTGTACAACCAAAGACACTGCGAATTAATGTTTGTGATGAAACACTCTCCCAAATGGACTACAATACTATCAAGTACTTCCTAAACCTGACAAAAGGAAAAATATCAGAGCTGGATCTGACCGGGACTGGAGTAAACTGTGAATCACTTAGAGATATTCAGCCCCTGCTGATTAGATGTCAGTGTCTTTGGTAAGTTTTAGATAACATTTTATTTAACAGCAAATCTGTCTATGTATTTATAGGAGTTTTCTAAATGTTATTTTTCTAAATGTTGTTCCATGTACCGTACCAGTGTTCATGGGTCAAACCAAATATTGCTGTCTTTAAATGATCAATGTATTAAGAGTTAAAACCATCATTTTGTGGAAGATATAACTGTGCACTCATCTCACTGCTTCATTTTTAAGGCTGGGAGAAAACAACCTTGATATGGAAGCAGCTCAAGTGATTGCTGATGTGTTGCATGTGTCAGATAGTATGACCCAACTAGGGTAAGATGTCGATAAACTATTCATGCTTCAAGAGATTAAAAGCTCACAAAGTATCACACAGACTGTTTCCCACTTTGTGTTCCAATGTCAGACTTGGATGGTCGAACATTGGGGATGAAGAACTACTTGCTCTATCAGATGCCATACGCGTGAAAAAAAAGCTTGAACAGTTGTGGTAAGAAACTTGTGCGAGGCTTAACTTTACAATGGGGAGTACGATATATTTTTGGGGAATTAAAGTATTTCCAAACAGAAGGCTTCTTAACCCTCTTTACTGCTGATGGCACTGGTGTTTGAATCTTTTCAGCCTTTTTATGTTTATATTTTTGTAACACTTTGAATAGAGGTCTTATTTATAATAAAGTTTCCACTGAGCTTCAGGGCCCTTGGAAAAGAGTAGAAGTGTTGGATCAAAGAAAGAACTGACTGTATAGGCACAACATGGTGCCCTAAATCTAAACTGAATAGATATAAAACAAATACGTCTTATCGTCTGGCCATTTTCTATTAAAAAAAATAATTTAAAAAGAAGGGAAAAATATGCTGAATAGTTTTATATGATATGGTTTGATGATATATTGACATGTAAAACATTTATAACATTGTTACTGGTATGTGCTTTCACAGGATGGAGGGAAATCGACTGACCTACAGAGGTCTGATGTCACTCAGTGACCTGACTCCATATCCTCTTGAAAGAGTTGTGTGAGTGGGTTTTTTCATCAAATTATTCGAATCCTTCTTTCCCAAGTTACATTTTTCTGAAGCTGTTTTTGATTCTCTTTTCATACAGAGCCATATGGAATGACCTGACTGACACCGATCCAGAATCCTTTAGCACTAGAGAAAGTTTAACTGTGGATTTCACCGATGATGATATGTGGGAAGCATGGGGGCAATGGGTGTTGAAAAGGTGTGAGGTCAGCAGCAATGACAAGTTAGTGATGGTACTCCACAAAGTGTGCAACGTTTCAGCCCACTGCTTGAAAGCAAAGTGGGCGAAAACCTTCTACGAGCAACTAACACAGCTCATCACTGGCAGGATAGAGAGCTGCACCGAGGAAGACATGTGCAAGAAGCTCAAAAAGTTTGAGAACATTTTGCAACACTGAAAGACAAATCTTCACGTACCTCAAGTCATAAGCTATAAATGCAGTTCATGTGTTTGATGTTAAATGTTTTGTTTGAAACAAATTGATTGTGGAGGATAAATGGGTATCACTATAGTGTATCACTACAGAATTATATATACTAGGTCTATATGATGCAATTGCCTGTGTTCAGGTTGCAGTAACCTCTAAATTGCGATTTTACCTATGAGGGAATGCATGCAGGTCACATATCGAGAAAGTCATTGGAAAGATTCAATGTTCAAAATAATTTCTTGGCCCGTACGGGGATCGAACCCGCGACCTTGGCGTTATTAGCACCACGCTCTAACCAACTGAGCTAACCGGCCACGGCGCTATCCGACATGATCTGTGTTCTTCAACGAAAGCATAAACTTTCTCGTGTGTAACGTTTAGTGTACTTTCAGCACACGCATTTTGTTTCCTTTTAAAAAGAAAAAAGAAGAGCCTGCCAGGCTGGGTCCGCATGCAAGTGAACAAATTAATCGTAAACTACGTATTGGTTATCACGTTAAACAAATTACAATAGCGTAGGCCTACTGTTTACAATAATCTATTCAAAAATGTATTTTTGGAGATGCCTTATAATACTGATATGTTTTCTATTTATTTTGATTTCGATTAACTATTACTGTTATAAGCTAAGGGTGTTGTACTTTTTCGTAATATAATAAACACACTTTTCAAATAAACAGTGATGTATTCAACTTTGTGCACCACTGTCAATAAAATGTTGAAACTATCTGCAAAAAAAACCGCATCTTTGTTCATTGTATTTTTAGAAACTTACCGGAAGTTGTAGAAAACTGCTTGCTCTGATAGGCTGATTGTGGTATGACGATTATATCCTGCGACATCAAACTGTCGTATTACTGCCGTTCGTATGAAGTTAGCCGGTAAGCTACTGCTTTCCTTTATCTTTGTGCATGAAGCTCGTCAAACCTAATCGTTTCTTCATCTCTAACTTAGGGGAGTTTTAATGTTAGTTCAATCCTTGGTGAGGGGTTAGGGGCTTTTGTAATGAAGTGGAACGGCCGTAGTATTTTTTTTAAATGTCACTTGCCCGCGAATTGACATATTAGCTTCAACAACTGTTTGCTAAATACAATAATAATCATCGATCCAAACAGGAGCGGATAACTTACGCTGGTTAGAAGTTGCTAAATGTGATACTAATAATGTTGACTACCTACTTTATCGTTTACATGTTTTAATCTTACTGAAGGGGCGTGTTTACAATTGAATTGTGGATCCTGCATTGTGGGATAAAAGCAAACCATAAAGCTAACAAGTCGAATTAGGTCTGTGAAGGGGACCACAAGACAAGTATTTTAAGCGATGTAGGGGTTGGTGAAAGGTTGTTTCATATGTGTAAGTTTTATCTTTTGCACAGCATATTGAGTTTAAATTTGTAAATAATGTGTTGTACAAATAATATTGAATACAATTGAAATAAGAAGCAACGTTACTTTTTGCTAATTGTACATTTCTATCCTGTGTTGCAGTCTCACCCACAGGATGATTGACATAGAGAGAGGTGCTGGTGAGGCTAGCACCGAAGAACCCAGCAGTAAGAACAAGGATCTTGAGAAAAAGAAAAGGACCCGTGTGAAACATCTACTGGCTGATGTGAAGAAGCAAGTAGAGTTCTGGTTTGGAGATGTCAACCTTCACAAGGACCGCTTCCTGAGGAAACTCGTAGATGAGTCAGAGGATGGATGTAAGTCTATAATTCACTCCAACATTCATATCTGACATTGATTACAAGGTTATTTGTGTAAAAACTGTGTTTGTCACACACTTAATGGTTTTGTCTTTAAGATCTTGACATATCTGTGTTGGCAAGCTTCAATCGAATGAAGATGCTGACAACGGACACAAAGCTGATCGCGAGAGCGCTGAAAAATTCATCTATTGTCGAGGTAGTGTGAAGCGAATCTTGTTGCCATTTTTTATGATTTCTTTTAAAAACTCTTAAACTACTTTATAATGAATGTAATCAACACACATGGGTTCCTTTTCTTTTCAGGTTAACCTGGAAGGGAATAAAGTTAGGCGGCAGCTTCCTATCGGAGACATACCAAACAACGTTGACAGCCGCACAGTCTATGTGGTAAAATAAGGTTTTCTACATTTAAAGAATTAGATAAATGTCGATTTAATTTCTGGATGTTTATAAAGATTGATTATATACAGAGTATACACCTTACACTTGAAAACTTTGCTTGCACTTTTCTGCTCAATTTGAGAAATGCCTGCTAGAATGAAGAATGATGTACGATCACAAAATAATATATGTTTCTCTTTCTTTCTTTTTTTTTTTTGAAGGAACTTTTGCCCAAGGATGTGGATCACAGCTGGGTCGAGAAAGTGTTCACAAAATGTGGGAATGTAGTTTATGTTAGCATCCCTAGATACAAGAGCTCTGGTGACCCAAAGGGTTTTGCGTTCGTAGAGTTTGAGAATGAAGAACAAGCACAGAAAGCCATAGAGGTGATTACTAACATTTTCATATTTAACGCTTGCCTGAAATATCTGACAAAAGTGGTGTCAGGTTTTTGCTTTTGGGAGGAAGGAAACTCACAAAATATTTGGATGTTTGTAACAGATGCTGAACAACCCCCCTGAAGATGCTCCCAGGAAACCCGGGATTTTCCCTAAAACAAAGAACAGAAAGCCTCTGCCCCTGCCAGATGACAATCCACCACCAGGTACAATAAATAGTCAAACATTTGTCTTACATCGTTGCTTCCCTGGACCATTTGACGACATCAGTACTATTTGTTTAACAACTTGCACCCCTTGACAATCCTTTAGGTGAGGAAGAGGAGAAGAAAAAGAAGAAGAAGAAGAAAAAGAAAGATGGCGCCAGCTTACAGACTTCAACTGAAGAATCCAAAGAGCAGGTGATGGAAGCAGAACCCTCAGAGCAAAAGAGGAAGCACTCAGCAGCTGGTGATTTCAATCCAGAGGCCGCGACCTCTCATAAGACACCAGGGAAACTGTCGGATAAAAAAAGGCGACGGTCGACCGCAACAGAGGGAACTGAAAGTGAGATGCCGTCAAAGATGAGGAGAACGAGTGAAAGTGAAGGTGTGCAGAAAGAAAAGGATGTTACAAAGACGAGTAAGTTATTTTATAATCTTCTGCTTCAGTCCAGTCTCATTTATTTTCTTTTACCTGTCCTCTCTAAAAACAAAGCTAATGTCATGAGTTGTATTTTTTTAGTAACATGTTGTGTAAACTGTGTCATTCCCATTGTTTTCTTTAGAACCGCCTGCTGAAAGCGAAACAGAGAGGCGTGTCGAGGAAGGGAAAGAAAACCGAGATGACGCCACAGTGAAAGCAAAGAGGAAGAGAAATAAGAAACACAAGGAGAAACTGAAGATCGAGGAGGAAGTCATCCCACTGCGAGTTCTATCAAAGTTAGATCAACATCCCTTTTTTCTTTAATAAAGCTGTCATCATAGTGATTAAGTCAAAGAAAACCCCCCTTTTTTAAAATGACATTTTTGTAACACAATGATTGTCTTCCTCTTGAAGGAAGGAGTGGCTCCTGCTGAAGGACGAGTATCTGATCTTGCAGAAGCGCAGCATGACGTCCCTAAAGAGGTGCATGACCAAGATATATCACAAGGAGCACAAGAGACACATGGAGACGGACGATGATCCTCAAGATGGAAACGGTGAGTTTGAAATCATCTGATCAAAGTGATTTCAGAATATGAAGAGTAACTGCTGACTGTGGAAACTTAGGGAATAATAAACACTAGTGGTGTTAAAAAAACTCTGTCGATTTTTTAAACTTGTTTGACTCTGGATAATCAGGCATTCACAGTGTCTTGCAAATTCTTGTATCCTTTGGGTTTAATCTCTCTGCTGGCAGTCAGGTCAGAGGTGAATCAAACTGTGTAGTCCAGTGTGATGAAAATGTGCCTGAAGACATTCTAAATAGGAGTGGGAATTTCCTGTGTAACTCATGACACAATATGAAAAGCGATACCTGGCCCAGGGTAGTCATAACATGACGATACAGTGATTCAGCAAAAAAATGTGTATATTGCTACACAATCATCACGATGTCTGATAAACTGAAGAGTAAAGCATGCCGCCTTAAAAAGTAACCGGACGAGTCGTGCTTCCCACCTTCGCTGGTCACTCGTTCACTGAAACAGTTAATGCACCGTGATGACCTCACGACGAAGAAAAGATGGTAAAAGTGGCGCTGCCAACGTCGTCACTGAGTCCGTTTCCCAGCATAGCTTGCAGTACACAATGAATGGAGGTGAATTTTCCATTGCGTCATGTTGCGTGCTGTTTTTGACGAGGGCTGCTCTCACTGTACTGACGGTGCGTGCCTCAGTATTTCACACGGGTATTTAGGTTGCACCGATATAAAGTACGCCGCCAACATTCTAGGTAAAGGTATGGACGTTACAACATGAGACTTTGTAAGATCAACCTCAGTGATGGTGAGTTTCTGGTAATATTTGACATCTTCAAACAGGAGCTAAAGATGCTGTCAGTCAGAATAATATTGCATTGTTTGTTTTGTTTGGCTAAATTCGAACTTATTGATGTTTCCTTCTAGATGAGAAATGTAACAAAAGCGAGAAAGCGAACAACCACGGCCCTCAGTTTACCAGCGGTGTCATCATTAAGATCACAGACAGCAAGCCGCTACCACAGAGGAAGATCATCAAGGTACAGTATATCTATAAGCAACACATTCACTGTGCATATTTACATCCAACACTCTTTGGTATGCACATTTCAAACATCCCTTTTGATCATTACCGGTCTGTTCTACAGTTGATCACAATCACAGTTAATATTCTTCAGATAAATCACCTGGTGAACTCAAGTGTAATGTCTGCTTCTTTGTGGATCACATTGTGCAGGAGGCTCTGTGCAAGATCTCCCCGGTGGCGTACGTGGACATCCTAGAAGGAGACGCTGAGGGTCACATACGCTTCCATAGCCCCGAGGAGGCTAAAGCCGTTAGCGACGTACGAGCAGAGCTACAGAAGGAGCACAGCTGGAAGCTCGAGATCCTCTCAGGTATGAAGACACTTTGAGATGAATTTGAGCCTAGCTGATATGAGCCTCTGTTGCTCTGCCGTTGAGGAGAAGATGTGGATGACTGAGCTGGCACTGTGGTTTTTCATTATTGATGATTGCAGAAATAATTGATTGTGACAGCGCCCATCAGCTTGTCTCATGTTCAGTGCTTTTCCAAACCACTAACAGAGCTTAAGAAGTGTTGATTACATTTTGTGTGAAGATATAACATAATTAAGGGATAATGCCTGACGAGATGTCCATTATCAGGAATTAATGGAGGACGTGGAGGCCTACACGCCGGATGGTTGCCTCCGCGAAGTAAATCAAAGTAAATAATAATAATAATAGTTTTTAGTTTGTGGCCAGCTGATGCCAATGCCAGCAGAGTTTTAAAGGCCAGAAAAGATATAGGCTAGGGTTAGTGTTATGTTGCTATGGTAACTCTGCAGCGCATTAATATGGAGCGGTGAACAGGCTGCTTAACTGGAACTACTTCCCTAGTTGTCCATATATCAAAAGTTAATAGACACCCACGTGACACCCTCCAGCCAATCAGAATGGAGTATTCACGCAGACCACGGTATAATGAACTTCTATTGAACGCATCTCACAGGTGATCATGAACAAAGGTACTGGCAGAAGATCCTCGTGGACCGCCAAGGCAAGCTGAACCGTCCGAGGGAAAAGAAGCGAGGCACAGAGAAGGTGAGACATTTTAAAATGGAGTAAAACACATTTCTAACGTTTTGTTCATCACTGACTTCATTCTGAGGTTGTTCACAGCAGCTTTGTACTGCATGCTTTTTTAGAATTCCATATTGAATGTGGTGTTTAGGATATCGAATGCTGAAGAAATGTCCACACATTCAGGATTGTAATTTGGCTTTTATGCTTGTAAGCAGCTTGTCCTGAACACGCCCATTTAAGGATATGGACTAATATCTGAAGCACATGTGCTCTGTACAGCTGAAGCACTTTGTTTATTTGCTTTCACATCTGATTTCTGTTTCTCTCGTCTCACTGCAGCTCATTTCCAAAGCAGAAAAGATCATCACTGCTCGAGCCAAAGAGGCTCATAAGCACATCCGTTTCCAAGAAGACTGACCTCTGCTGAAACGAGTGTAAATAGACGTCACGTGATGTGATTTGAAGGGGACAGGTTGTGTTAATTTGTTTAAAGCTCAAGAAGAACTGAATGGAATCTTGAACACGTATGAACTAGTAAAAATGTCCCCTTGTTTTTTATTTTTTTGCACTGGAGCCTCCAAGGTCATGTGGAAGGCTACTTTGCATATTGACAATGACTTTTGTTTTGTTTTGTTTTTTATGAAAAGGAGAGTTTGTATAGGTTGTAAATATGATTATTTGAAAGATCTCCCAGTCCAATCATGAACAAGTCAGGGCATTTTCTTTTGAAGATGATTGCCTTTTTGATTTTTAATAAAATACATCATTTGTTATTTCTTACACAGCCTCGCTTTTCTTTTATTGAGCGTCTATAAGAGGAAGGAGGAACAACTCGCACCGACCTTCTTGCAGTCTAATGTCGCACGATGCCAGAATTATAAATCTCTTTTTGATACGAGTAGAAATCTAACAATACTGATACCTGTTTCGATACCATGTCCACGGTAACATAAACACTAAGCAGGCCTGAATGATAACAGAAGAAAATGTGATGTGTAGTGACATTGTTTAATAATGCAATAACGATATGCAGTGCAAGAAATGAACAAGACATTAAAAAGTGCATATTAGCTAAAACTCTTTGAAGTTTAAATGCCTGTCTGCTGTTCCTTATGAGAACCTGTGTTTGCAGCATGTCCCTTCTGAAACCCCAAATAATTCCAAAAAGCAGATTTTGTTCACCACTGCTTTGGCACTGATTACTCAATAGGTAGCTGATAGTTTGCAGATGGCATCAAAATATTGTGAAAGCATGACCGTCATACCCAGGCCTCCATCCTGAGTGAGAAAGCATCGCCTGTTTACATCAAGTTAATAACTTCTTAGTTATTGTGATACGTTCAGATTTTCACATTGACTTAAACCCGAACCTGAAATTTGCAGTCAAACTCAGCGATGCGTACTGTCTAAATTACACATATACATTGATAAAGTCTTGGTACTGAAACATTGTCTATGTATTTGTGCAATTAAGATGATGGCCCCTCATCTGCTCTCTGTCTGTAAGAGACACAAACACCAGATGGAATTTAAAACATTTTCAGACCTGTGAATATGAATAGGCCACAGATGCTCTCTCTTGCGATTGCTTTTGGTTAAAAAATGACAATCTATAGATTTGATTACATTTCTGTACTTATATCGATGTAAAAAACCCCCAGAGATGGGGCACCGGTGGCCTAGCGGTTAGTTCATGTGTCCATGTACAGAGACTGTTGTCCACACGCCACCCAGGTTAGAATCTGACCTGCGGCTCCTTTCCTGCATTCATACCCCACTCTCTCTCGCTCTCTCTCTCTCTCTCTCTCTCTCTCTCTCTCCCCAATTTCTGACTATCCACTGTCCTATCTCCAATAAAAGCATTAAAAGCCCCAAAATAAACCTTTATTAAATAAAAAAAATGCGATTGTATTGTTTTAAACAAGTGGTATAAAAATGTTTTTTACAACCTTGACTGTCACAACTGTTACTGTAAGTTGTTATTGTGTAGGGATAGAGTGCACAATCATGTGAAATGCTCAAACATAAGGTCTGAATTCTGAGTTTACAGCCTCTGCAAAATGTCCCTACACCCCATTTTCTAATGTATTGCACTATTAAAGATGTAACAGTCCACATTTAGCCGTGTAACGTATTCCAAAGTGCTTCCTAAGCTGAAAATGAACCCGCTTCAATTAGTAGATTACATAATACTCCAAATGAGTGGTACTGCAGAGCATCAGAGACATGCTTTTAGTATAAAAATAGCCGCTCTTACATAATCTTAGCATCATTTATGGCTTTTATTGTTGTTAAAGGCAGAAACTACCTGAGGTAAAAGTGGCAGCACCATCTTTAAATCCGCCTGATGAAGTTTTTCTAGAATCCATGCAGCTGATTATTCGGTGGGCCTCAGGGGGCTCCTCACAAATGTCAGCGTCAGCCCAGGTTATTCCTCTGTTCAGCGAGGTGTGCCAGAACCTCCTGGATTCTTCATTCCCGTTAGAGATGCATTCAAAGGTGGAAAAAAATCCATTGTCAACAGGAGATTGAGTTTCCTTGGTGACAGGACAGTTGGAGTTACACACTCTAGTCTCGCACGGTTTAGATTGAGGGCTCAAAGGCTTTTGGTTGGTTTTGCAGATCTGGGCTGGCTCACATGAGCACACTGAGACGGAGGATTTCTGCGGCGCATTCTGCTTTTTTTTGGTAAAGACTGGGAAGTTTCTTGCTGTGTTCCAAGCTTTGAAGTCTTCCCTCATGGTGGTGGTCTTCTCGAACGGCTCCTTGCTTTTCTCAAAGTTTTGCAGAGTTGGGAGGACTGGTTTGGTGCGTTGACACTGATGTGCTTTGTAGTCCGCATGTGCTGTGGACAGGAATTGTTCATGATTCGATGATGGAGTGGTCTTTTTGGCTGCAGGCTCTGGTAGAATGACTCTATTGGTTTGATTTGCAGGTTTCCCTCTCTGAATCTTAGGCTGTACTGGATGGGGGACGTAATCACACCTGTAGCTGGTCATGCGTTCAAATGGCTGTGACACTCCCATCTCTGGGTCTGGCTTTGAGACGGCGGCAACACAAACCGGATCTTTCTCAAAGGAACCTCCTTTGGGAGTAGTGCTTGTGACGGATAACCCTTGGTTGACTTTCAGGCTGTCACTGAGCTTATAGGGCTTACGTTTGGTGACTTTCTTCTCTCTGAAATCATCTGAAAGCAAGAGCAGTGAAAATGGATTTGGAACATGATGGACAATATATTTGTTGTTTTAGATCTAAAATGCACGATACTTGTGATGTGCAAACTGCTTACTTTGGTACACGGACGTGTAGTCCTGTACTTCGGATGCTCTTTGGTTCGCTCCACAGCATAAAGAATTGTTTGGAGCACTGGCAGTTCTCTGTTTGACTTTTGGTGGCAGCGATGGTTGTGGGGGCTTGGGTGGACTTATTATCCCCTTTTGGGCAAAATAGAAATATCTGAAACACAAAGTTACGAAGAGAGAGTAGTAATTTAATTACACTATTATTTGGTTTGTATAGAAAGAGAGCGAGCACAAGGCGTCATGATTCTGCCTCACCAGACTGGAACATCAGTGACTTTAGAGTGTGTCATTAATGTGTCTAGTGAGATAAGATAAACACTTTGGATCTTACCTACAGGTGCTCACATCCGCAGTATGCCCCTTCAATGCATGGTACGGGTGTTTCTGTGTGGTGATTGTGACCACAGCCTTGTAGCAGTGAGGGGGACGGTACCGATCTTGATACTCAGTGGTCATTAAGGCCCGAGTGTGGGCTCTCTGAGAGCCCAAATTCTTCCTGTAAATCGTGGAAAAGTAACTTTATACAACTTCAACAACACTGGAGTGATGCTTTAACCTTAGTAAGACATACAGAGGCCAGGAAACAATGTACTGTATAAAGGGCTGAAAATCATTCAGAGGAAGACAAAAGATAAAATGCTTAAGGTGAACAAAACACAGACATCTTTGTCATCTCCCACAAAGGTAAAACTGTATGTGAAACCTGCTAAATTTGAATTGATGACAGCTTTACAACATACACGATCAGCATAGGCTAAACCCTTTCAGGCATAAGCTGATCACACATTTTGGCAGATGCATCATATTCAACATCCTGCAACCAAAGTCCCATAATTCCATTGAAAATAATGAAACATTTGAAAAAATACAAACTAGCATTTAATATTTTCTTCAATAAAACCCGTCCAAAGGTCCGTCCATCATATAAATAAAACATGATAAACAGATGACCACACCTCGTAGATGCTCCTTGTTGGTGGTCGGTGGGCTGGGTGCCGTGCCCCTTCAAAGTTTTGGGCTGCATCGCTCGTCCAGCGACGCGCCGCCTGCTCTCGTCGGCGTCCTGAGGCTCGAGATTGTGGCAACCTGCTCTCTGACTGTTCAAGGCAGGCCTACAGCATATGAATTATTGACCGGAGGACGAACATGGGGTGTGCGTTGAACGAGAGTAGCACGCAGCGGCCGAGAGCTTCTAAAAATAAACATCAGGATTACTCAGTGATGCGGGCCGGTTGTCAAGGAGAGGAAGCCGCTCGTGATGATGCGCTGTTTTTTCAGCGATAAACGAGAATTCCAAAGCTGATGTGACAATTGAACAAAGTGGAGGAGCGACTTCTGGAGGGGGGAAAAACACCTGGTTGTTCAATTGTATGTTTTTCACATCAATAACTCGCTTTCACTGTTTTTTTTTTTTTTTTTTACATGCTGAATATGCAAAGTACAGCTGAGTCGTGCATTCTGCAACGTGACTCAGTCCCAGGAGTCCATCTGTCACTTTGTACTCATGTCCAAAAAGAGAGAGAGAGAGAGAGAGAGAGAGAGAGAGGCCTAAGCCTAAAGAGAGAGAGAGGGGGGATTTAAAGCCCCACATACACACACGCGCTCACACACAAACAAAGTGAAAACGGATGTAGTCATGGGGATTTTGCAACGCACTAATGATAATGATAATTACGGACGATTGTGTCCACAAAATCGAGTGCCTTGCTGGGTGTGTCCACTAGATGGCGTCCAAAGCTTAAAAAAAAAAGATTCGATCAGGCTACTTTTTTTTTTTTTTTTGCACCCACATTTTAAAAAATTAGTCATCGCTGCAAAGGCAGCAGATTGTGATACATTTTTTTAACTAAAAATGCAATTTTTAGTCTTTTGTCAGATTATAACACAACCAGAGTTAGAGTCTGTAGGCTATTACTACTTCCCAACCAGGGCTGTACATTTGATCTTTAATTTACAGTCCTGGTTGTAAAGCATTTATCCTCTTGTTCCGTATTTAATTTACATATGGCCTATACAGTGATAGAAAGGAACCATAAGCGGTGTAGGTGGAGGACTCAACTGCAAGAATAAACGACAGTACTGATTCCAAATGAACCGAATGCATCGATCAATAAAACAGAACTCCAGTAAAGAGAAGAAATACGTATATTAAAGGAAACATATTTCAGACATAAAGAATCATGTGCCTCATGTCCAGTGCATTGCAAGCTGCCATTGTGAGTCTCACTGACTTAAAGCTCCTGTGAGGAACTTTCAGTTTACTGCGATCTCGGTGCCCCCCGTGGACAAAATTATACATCTTATCTCTTGTTGCTGATCATGAGTAATTAGTGTTTGCTGATGAACAATCTCATCCTGCCATCTCTTAAAAGTCAAATGTTTCACTCGCTGTGAATATTAGCTGTAGAAAATGTAAACAAAGGCTGTTTCTGCAGCATGCTGTAATCCACTTCATCTGACACCTACCCCCCGGCACTGATTTCATGCGTAAATAAAGAAATGATCTAACTTGTCACTGATGTTCTTGTTTGCTTTTGAAGATCATAAAGAGGCATCGTTATATTGTTTTTCTGTTTCTTAACCAGCTTAAAACTCCTCACATTATCTTTAAATAGAGGGATACAAACTTGTTTTGAACTAAAGAAAAGCTGACATACTCTTAAAATATCAAATCAGCCAAAGGAAAACTGCACTCATCGTCACAGTCAAGTCTACACAAGCAGAGTATAATAGTGATGTGTCGCTCACGAACGAGTCAGCTCTATGAGATGATTCTTTTATGTACATGATGGTAGCCGGCTGAGAGCTGGTGCCCCCACCTTTTTGTCGTTATTTAGTACATGACAGAATAAAGAGAGGATCTTTTCGCCACACCGCTCGGCAACAGGCACACCACGGTATAACATTCATGTTTTATACCAAGCATCATTTAAAATGGTGTTAATTCTGGGAATGATACGGTTTAGTAAAAGTAAAGTGTAATATAACTTCAGTGAATAATTTCAGTAAAGTACAGTGCATTGCACACATACCGGTATCAATCATAGACCACAATCAATGCTAACTTTGGTGGATTTAATTGGTGGAGCTCTTCTTGCAGAACTGAGCCAAATGATGTGGATCACTAAAAAGAGCTGGTATGCCCATGGTATCATCACTGGAGTAAAAAAGTACTTAGTACTTCCCTTTACCCTAAAACCAAAAAGGTAAATAAGCTACCTTAATTTATCTCATGTTTACTTTGTTGATCAAATTATTTATAGATTTTTTGTATTCTTGCAAACTTTTGTCAGTTGTCCATTTTTAAACGTATTTGTCTTGTTGTGAAGCAGTTTGGGCTGCATGTTATTCACATTACATGGTCACGTTGAAACTCAAGCGTTGGACCTTTTGCCCCATATAGCTTTTATAAAAATCTCTTGAGCGTTAGGATCATGCCCTGTGAATGAAAAGCATTATGAGTTTTTACACTCTAAGCCGAAAGATAATGCAACACAACAAGGACTTCAGTCCACTACTGCCTCTAACCAATGCATTTAAAGTGGTTAAGGATTGCCCAGTGTTAATAACTGTATGTTAACTTGCCTTCTGATTCTGAGCTCTCCATCTTTAACTTTCATTCTGAGTGATTTGGAGTGAAGATGCATTAAAAACCAAAGAGGCTGGAGAGAGGAATCGCAGAGTAAGAAGTCAGGAGTCTGCTGAGGTTTATGGATATTTGAAGCCCTTTCCCATTAAGTATTACTGACTGCATATGAAAAATTACTGCTTTATTTCTGGATGCATATGAAAATTGACTGCTCTATTCAGTGTCATCATGCACCGAAAAAAATCATCCCTGCATTTTGAAATGAGGGAACAGGGTTGAAGGATAGATGTTGATCATGCTCTTCATAAAATATGGATTAAAAATAGCTGAAATCAAGAGCAACAGTCTGCAAAATACATTTACAGAGCATCCTTCAGCATCAGTGCATTACCAGCTACACAGCAGCTGCATTGATCTCAGAAGGCTGTGCTGAAGTTCAGTACATACATAAGGTTATCATTTGGTCGTTTAAACATAGCCTTGTGCTATGAGAGTGGATTAGGGCAGATTTAAAGTTGAAGTATGTTCAGACTAATTGCACACATTGATGTTTTTTATACCCCTATCATGACAACCTCAAATGAGAAATCAATGCATCAAACACAGTGGGCACACTGTGGGGTCGCTAAACGCCTGCATCTCTGATGGAGACGCGTTGCTGTGCTTTTTAACTCCCTTTTCTCCACTTGATGTCTATTGAACAGCCTTAAAAATGAATGCTCTTTTCACGCAATTAGACGTTTCAGTAAGTCCCTATACCCGCCTCTACCTTTTGAGATAGAACTTTCCAGATTTGTGTGCGCTTTTACGCAGCGTCATGACCCAAAAACAAACAAACGAGAAATGTAAACATACCCACACGTTGGCTCAGTAATATGTCCTTTCAATGAAGTCACACCAACATTTCATTATTGATCATTGTCTTTAACGTGTTCGCTTTCTTGCCTTGTTTTACAGTAAGCCATACTACTTTTAAATACAATTCATCTGTCTGCGTCTTTACGCAGCGGTCCATCTTTGTCAAACCAGGGATATGACAGTGATACTATATATTTGCACATCATGGCAATTGTATGTGTCTGCAAGAGCTCAAAGGGAGCGGGTCAATAAATTATGTTAATCAGACCAGGCAGATTGGAGGCGTGTAGTTGCCGTAATGAGGGGGAGCACGCCTGCACTGTGGAAAAGCTTCGAGCGGTAAAGCTGTCTCCACTGCACGCGCGCTGCCTCCTATTTCCCCAGTCTCTCTTTCTACTTTATTGTGCATAATAGCACGTTTCCTCTGCAGCAGACTACTGTGCAAGGCTCGGCGCAACAAGTTTGTTAGAGCCCCAACAACGCGCCGTCATACAGGTTGACTTGATTTGGCTGGAGCGGAGTAGAGCTCCTCTCTTTTTATCGCTGTCACCACAAAGTCACTGTACGTGAACGCGGCGTCGCAGAATCTCTCTCACACACACTCAGACACTTTCTCGCAGAACAGTGTGCCATAAATTCGCGACTCCGCGCCAGATGCAGTTTGCTCCCAGCGGCGCGTGTAGTTGTAGTTAAATGGAGATCGCGGAGACAAGAGGAGCATCTTCGTGCGTGGAAAAAATGGAGAAAGAAGTGGCGCCTCAGAAGCGACAATATCACCGTGCAACAGTGCTGAACATATTCTCATCTTTATTTTCCGTGGCGTCCATCGCCTTT
The DNA here is from genome assembly GCA_020745685.1 of Tautogolabrus adspersus. Lineage (NCBI taxonomy): Eukaryota > Metazoa > Chordata > Actinopteri > Labriformes > Labridae > Tautogolabrus > Tautogolabrus adspersus. The sequence goes on along the minus strand of CM036556.1, from coordinate 12,636,484 downwards.
TGCGTTCTTTTGAGCATTAACACAGCTGATATCAAGAACCGGGTTTTGGATTTGGAGAGTGGGAATGGCGAGCACACCTTCATCCGTGCCCCCGGCTACTCCATGGATGATTTTAATTCACTCATTGAACAAAGAGTGGGCGAGCTGCTCTCTCAGGTAAGATTTGCTTGTGCACTTTTGATTTTATTGTTTTATTTTCCAACTTAGTTGCCCATAAACCTGCAAACTGTCAGTGAACATCCGAACAGAACCCCTCTAATATCTTGATTTCATTGAGAGCCTCATGTGTAAATGAATGAAAATGCCTTTCTTTCTAAATTTCAGCGCTCCTATGAAAATTTTGTCAAGATTCGGACTGCCAGACAAGCAGCAGCTGAATGCAACTGCCCCCCAGGTAAGGAAAACTCCTTTTACTGCTGTCTGTTGGTGTGTGAGACACTGGATTTGCCTCCAGCTTGTGTTTGCAGAGTTTATAAAAGAATGAATGGAAGCTGACTGAACAGGTCCTTAGTTTTTTCATTGACACAGATGACCCATGACAGCTTGCCTGGATTGCGTTGATAGTTTTTTAGAGGGGGGTCTAGTGTGATGGATGCACACAGCTGACCGTCTATAACACTTAACAGAAAGAAAGGCATTTAACAGGGGGTCTATACATAGAGGCGCTGAGAGGTTGTTTGACTTGTGATGTTGCCTGCTCACTTGTCCTCTCCGAGGTAGAAAAAAACCCTCTTGAAATTCACTTTTCCCACCAGTAGATGGAAACATTTATTCCTTCAGTGTGGGTCAGCGTTCTGAGAAATCTGGGATGGAGTCAAGGTTGGGTTAGTCAGTGCATCAGAGAGGGATGTTGGAGGAAATGCACCACAATATTGGCTGTAATCACTTTTATTCTACATGTGTATCCATACCACAGCATTAAGTGCGGTGCAAGGTTTTATTTGGGGAAAACATTTTGCTATCCACAGTGAAAGCTTCAGTGAGACAGATGTGAAATAAGATATTTTGCTATTTGAAATACTCCGGCAGGTTTGAGCTTATATCGGTTGTAATGTAAAGTTTAGATGCTTGGGTAGAGTTGGAGTTCGGAGTCCATTTTTTCCCCCTTGTTGTACATCTAAGGCCTTGTAACAGATACATGCTTTAAATCTCCATTTATTGTACCACATAGTGTGATTGTTTTTCACTCGGTTAGCTCAACAAAATGAAATTGTTTGCACCAGACATGTTTTAACTGTTTGCTTGTAGTATTTTTTTGGCTTAAGCCCCATAAAAAATGTCAACAAGGTCACCGACAACCGTGACGATAAAAGGAGTTCTTAGATTTTCTTCTCTCTCCTATAAAAACATGTCTCTCGTAGTAGCAACTCCAAGAACTCTCTCAGTGTGAAAATTACTTTTTTTTCATGCAGACTGCTGTCTGTGCTGAACCACTGTACTGCAAGGAACTGACATGTTTTCATGAGTTTTTAAAGTTTGATGAAGAGGGATCTGTGTGCATCACATCCTCAGTCAACCCCCCAGCTGGGACTGTGATACAGTAAGTGTGAACAAACTGTGGGTGACCTCTTTGAAAGAGACATAGCGGGGATGTTGTGTAGTGCAGCCTTGTGGATGGATGTTTGGATGGGGGGGGGTTGTCTGTTCAGTGCTGGATTAAAGTGGTCTTGAGCGTAGTGGTCAATCCTTTAGCTTTAGCCAGGTTCTGCTCTGTTGATCTCTGACCTCTCTTGGGTGAAAACAAAAAAACGACTCCCCATTCCAACAAAATAGAATCACACATTCAAATATTATAAGTCTGTCATAATTAAACACACATGGAGAAAAAGAAACAGAAGGGTGAAAGTGAAGTTCCTTAAAGACTAATACAACGTGGTTTATCAATTGTGAATGACTCATCTGCTGAATTGCAGAGCCAGGAGTAGTGGAAGTATTAACCATAATGAGACTCTCACAATCATTCTTCTCTCTGTTCTTAATCTCTATCATATGCTGGCCATTTATTTTCCCCCACTACATTTCTGTCAAGGGCAAAAATATAACAACGAAAACTTTTCATATCAAATGAAGCGTGACAACTCTAAAACTAGCTTCATCTCAGAAACTGGCCCTCTCAAATATTTTGGTCCGGTGCTTATTCCACAGTTTCTCCATAGATGGTTGAATAAAAAACACATACATCATCTGTAAACTTTGAAGAAAACATTGTGTGTAATATTGTATTCATGCAGTTGAAGTGTTTTACACATGCAACTTCTACCATAGTTTGTTGAATGCTAAGGCTCAAGGCTTTTTCAGGCCAAATATCTTCATACCCCATGAATGCTGAATGGGTTCACTCAATATGTATCCTCTCTTCTGTCTAAGAGACAGCCCCTGGCTCTGATGTGGCTTTTTTTTCTTTGAGGGGAGGAACGTAATGTGCTTTTCACAGTCTTCACTTTATTGCTGTCAAAGAAGACGGAGTGGATGCAAAGACAGAGCAATGGTCCATAGCTGGAGGATATTTTATAGGTTGCTTCTGAATCAGAGGGAGTTCGTAGCATCTTTATCAAAGAAAGTCCGTCCTGAACTTAAACTACATTTTATTCACGCTGATGTAGTTCTCGGTTAAAGAAGATGAAGTTTCTTTAATGGTGTAATTTGTCATTCTAACAGTGTCTGGTTTCACTGACTTTTTAGCTTCTGATCCTCTGAAAGCATTTTCTTACTCGGGCTGTGATTGGGCTTGAATCTAATGGTAATGGCAGTGTTGGTTGAAAGCTCATCCACTTTGTTACCATCTGAAACATATCAATAATTTCTCGATCAATTGCCAGGACATTTTGAGTTCACACAATCATGGTCCTCAGATGGTGAACGCAACTTTTTTTGATCTCGTAACTATTCCTCTTGCACAAACAGCACGTTAACATTTGTATGGAATTTGTCACAGATATTTATTCTGCCTAGAGAATCAACCCTTCTGACTTTTACCTCAGTGCCTCCATGGAATTATTTTTTTGTGTGTGTCTGTGTGTGTGAAATATCTTTACAGCCACTGGTTTGGTACAAACAATGTTGTCCAGACATTCATGGTCCTTAGATGATGAATGTCATTAACTTTGTTTAAGGCTCGATTAGTACGTTTACTGTATTCTTTTCGTGAAATACCCCCCACATATTCCAACATGAATGATTCATACTGTTTTCAGGCATCCAACTTCTCTATGAGATTGATGTTTTTGTTTTTTATTGAAATATTGTTACATCTCATGGATAGGACAAATACGTATAAAGACATTCATGGTCCCCAGAGGAGTAAGCCAACATTTTTTTCTGATCCCTGAATAGTCGTAGGTCTAGGAGGAAAAGAAAACCCACCAAGCCAAGGAAACATCTGAAGTCACACCCACTCAGTGTACCACACTGTGAGACGAGCCTCCTCCTAATAATTGCTTCAGCATTGGTGGAAGTTTTCTTTTCATTTTTTTCTGTATACCTTTTCCTCCTCTGGGATCTGCATTCCAAGCAGGGCCTGTTGTTTAATGGCACCATCATAAAATGTGCTGTCAGCAAGCACTGGTGCTTTGCTCCATCCCTGTTTACTCACCCATACGCCTCAAACACCCTCCCACCTACATCCCCCTTTTCCCCACTCTGCAGCATTTCTCGAAGTTAACGCTTGAAAAGACCTGGAAGCTTAACACCAGCCACAGTGCTCTTGAGAGTACAGCAACATACAAATTGTAATGTGCGGGACTTTGGTGTTCCCCTACTAAACACCCACTGCTTGATGTCAAGGGTAAAGGGGCAGCAAAGGGTCACATCAGCTGGCTCTTACTGATTAAGATTTTAAGATACAACCAGAAGTAGATGCAGCCATATCTGTTTGGCTTGCATTGTCGATCTGTATTTGATTCACTTAAACGCACAGTATGTCAATTTCGCCACCAGGGGGCTCTCAATCAAAACAATAACAAAAGATGACTTTGATGCTGACGGGGAATCATGGGAGTGATTCTCTCTGCTACTCCACCCTCATCCTGATGAAAATGAACTCTGAGTTGACCGTAGTTGAGACGAACGGGCAAAACCGACATGAGGAAGAGAATTTGTTTACCAACGAGCTAATATATTCAAGAATAATTGACATTACGTTTTTATCAGAGCAGCACATACAGCAACAGTACCACAGCTTGCACTAGCAGTTCCAGCTTCCTTGTGTAGCGGTCTTTGACGTAACATCCGGTGTTTCCACGGGAACAATAAACATGTCTTGTCTGTCATGGTGGCTGCCGTGACAATACAATAAACTATAAAATGAAGGATTTCTCTGGCTTTGAAACACACAAACCCACATCTCAATGTAATCACCCCCTTTTTAATGTTTTGTTTCCAATCTGGGTTGCAGCCCCCTCCCTTTCCACCGTTTACAAACTCCATAATCCCAACGGCCTGATACATTTACAGTTGTGCCAATCCCCTCAGTTATCCTCAACAAAGTGAGCAACTGGTAATTAATCACTGACAGCTTTTGAATTTAGCCCTCTGTGTGGTTTGGTGCTGGGAGGTGGCCTAATGGCCATGTAATTACTGAGTGCTAGGTAAAGCTAAGCAGACTTCCAGGTAGCCACTGCTGCCAGCTGCTTCTGGTTACTTGAGTCAGGTTAGGCTGCCTTTGAGAGAGCGTGAGGCCGGAGACAAAAGATGAAGCCTGGGAAGCCTTGCCTGGAGGCAACTGTGAATGAGCAATTAAGATTTTGATTGCTGCTAAATTGCTTTACAGGATATCTGCATGTAAAGCATGAGTGTAATGTACTCAAAGCAGTGAATAACATCTTGCAGGGATTGTTTTGTGAATGAAAAGAACAACCTATTGGCTTAGATTTTACATCTGTCCCAATAAATTTACTTGACGTATTTTATCATCAGAAGTGGTGCATTTTCCCTGATTTTCAATCTCACACAAGGTTTATTATAAAGGGCAGGATGCTGGAAATAGCCCAGATGGTCTCTTTTATACCTTTGACACAGCACTTTTTATGGGGGATGATGAGGCATGCCAGCTGAAAGCACTGGTAATGACTGTGAGGCTTGAAAGGGAGGCTTACTTTTTCTCCTCTTTGCTATACATTAACCTGAGGGGACACTCTGAATGGGGAGGAGATGACATGATTTTTTATATGAGCGATGTCACAACAGAAGGAGATGGAAGAACCTCAGGCTCAGGGACAGGGCCGAAAGAATGCAAGTGAACTGAAATGCTCGTGCCTAATGGCTCGTCTCACGTGTCCTTGAACATTTCCTGGCGGCGGCCCTCTAGCGTCATTTTGTGTGGAATAAAGTAGGAAGCTTGGAGATCCTGTCTTGGCTGCTTCTACCACTACTACTTGGAGGTAAATGAAGGGGTTTCCATCACCGCAACATAACGGCACACCCCACAATTGAATAAAACGATTGTCTCCCCTTATTGCCTGACATGAATTTTCTTGAAAAATGGGCTGTGCTTTTAATGCAATCAATATCTTGCCTGTAGAATTCATTGTTCTCGATGGACCACCAAAGTATACATTTGGACAAAAAGGTTAAAACTGTTCCAAGGTTGATCAAAATTATTCTGTTGTGGTTTTGTTCCTGTCTTGAATAAGCTCTTTGTCAATGGATGTCACCCAAATTGTTGAACTACAGTTGATTGCTGCCTTAAAGCCATTATTTGTCTCTACTCAGGCATGTATTTGGAAGGAGTATTCTTTGCAGCACATCAATTTCTTTGTTTGCTTCTGTACATGCTTTCTTTTCTTTCCTGCTTGGGGGTAAAGTTTTCGGTTAAATATTGTAAAAAAAATAATGAAAAGGCATCATGTCTGCAAGCCTGGCATTTGGCTGTGGTGATACGACATTATCCCCTCTGCTTTCATTGCCCTATAACCTCCAATGAAGGAGGGGAAATCGCTGCTGTTTGATGCTCCTTCTCTCTGGATTCAGCGCTCCTCTGTCAGAGCTGGGTGGCAAATCTTGCACAAAAGACAGCTCACAAACTCTCTGCCTCATTTGCTGGGTGCCCTCTGACACTGGACTGAAAGTTCCAGTCATCTTCCTACTGAAGTCTCCTTTGTGATGTCTTAAGTCCAACCTTCCCTTCACAAACCCACAACTCATCCATGACTTTCCAAGAGTCAAAGAGACTTTTAAGAGACAAGGGGGATCTTTTCTTACATGACCCCCTCGTGAAACAGCTGGTCCACTGTTCAATATGGTGATTTTCTTATCACTGCAATGTCCACTTTATTTTCCTCCATGTGCTTTGACCTCTAGAAGCCCCATGGTGCTGGTTTTCTATCCTGGGGTACCGGCGTTATTTATCTCTCTTCCTAGCAAGATATTCTAGGCAAATCTCTTTGTATATTCTGCGCATGGGATCAGATTTAGTAATTGGAAGCGCTTTGGTTCACCTTTTTAGTACAAGTAGTATCGTCCACTAGCGCTTCACAGGACTTGGCATGTTGAAAGCAAACGTTATGGATCACCAATTGGCCATAATGCAATTCCAAGTCCAATTGGTAGTCACCTGATGACGACCTAGCTTTGATTATGTCTTTAAACAAAGATCTGCACCCAAGTGCAGCTGAATATATTTTCTTTGACATCAACCCTTGACTCAAACACTAGTCAACTGTAAACAAAGGCAATACACAGAAAAATAATTTTGATTTTACCAGCATCCAGATAAAACTCTTGATATATCCAGTAAGCTATTTGAAGTAGTGTTGGCTTGATGCCAGCAAAATATCTAAGCAAACTGTATTTTACATGTTTTTTGGATTTAGATCCCAATTTAGCCCCCAGTGCCAATCTGCATGAAACATTAATTTCATTTGTTTTGAATGGAGGGAGTATTTTTTTCCCCATCAATTTCAAATCACTAATAAAGCACTGTGATGCCAGTGTTCACTCGTGTCATGGAAATTCTGGGCTCCAGACGGGCAAAGCAAACTAGGCACCCCTGAGGCGCTACCTACATGCTCTCTTCCCCCCCTCCCTCCCACTGCCTGTGGCTTTGTGCCCCAGGCCTCTCAGCCCTAGCAGGCATGGAGGATGGGGGGGGGGGTGAGGGGCACAGATGCTGCTGCTCTGTACTCCATCAGTCTAATAGGAACAGGCACTACAAATAAAACAGGCTGGTATGTAAAAAGAGTCAGTGGGACGTGCCACGGCAGGAAGCTATAATTTTGCCAGCGTGTGCCTGACATGCAAACTATGATTGATACGATCTCGCCACTGTTCATGTGTATCCATAAAAAAAGATGTCTTTAATTTTGAAAACAATGCAAAGGCCGGTGTTTGCTGAGTTTGTTTATTTTTTAAGTCTGTGTATGCATCATTTAGTCTAAGGTGCATGGACTTCAGTGCAGCATTGGCTAAGAGAAGTTCCATGTTTTCCAACATACCTTCATAACAAGTAATATTTCATTTTGGTGCCAACTCTGCAAAGGAATGTATACAAATGCTAAATGTTGGCTTTGAACCTTGTGTGTCAAAATGTAACAGTTCAAGATCCTGGGGTTTTTATGTTTTTTTTTAGAATTCCTTGGAAAAAAGAACAACTTTCCTCCCTTTAAGTCGTAGTACTCTGCACGATTTCAGGCCGATTTAGACCCAATTTTAAGACGAATTTCAGCCCGATTGCACGCCATTTATCATGCAGCAAAGCAGGATGTCTGATCACTGCACGATCAGCTACTCCCAACCGGTCGGATGATTTTATGGCATGTTTGATACTTTTGGCACATTGGCACATTGAGGCCGAGCAGGTTCCAAGACCTCAGGACATTTTTCCCTGATTGTGTCTTCACAGAAAGTAAAAAGTCCCCAAAAATCAGGCAAAATAAGCGTCTTGTAGTTCCCTAAAATTTCATGTTACTCTCCTTTCCAAAAAATAAATAAAGTTGCAATAAAATCCCGTTTTCTGACACCCAAAATCACTTCTGTACAGCCCATTTTCCATCTCTAAGATGACGCTTCCTGATTGACATTTAATTTCCAAGGTTTAAAGCAAACAAATCAATCTATGTCCCACCTTCTCATTGTTAGTAATCCTTCCAGAGTATGTACTTAAGGTGGTTACTAAAGTGTTTATCAGAGCTTACATTTTGGAAGGCCCTCTTTTCAATTTTCAAGCCCCTAAGTCCCAGCATAAACGAGCAAGAAATCCCTCAAAGACAGCAGGGATTCAGGCGACTTCTCAGAGTGGAAAAAGTGATGGAGGCGAGCAGGGCTTGCCCAGAGGCTGACCAGATGTTGTATGATTCTAGATTCCCCCGGCATGCACAAAGAGGTTGGAGTCCAAATGGTTGAATTACTCTGCTGGTGTTTCTTGTCCACTGGGCTAAACACCAGTTGACGTCTAGTATGTTTGCCATTTTTCAGCCATTAGCTCCCCAGTTCAATGTTCAGACTAAGACACTTGCTTGAGATCTTGTCGGCTTGTTGGACGCCCCCCTCCTTGCCACTACACACCAGGGAACTCGCACTTTGCCAACCAGCTCTTCCTTCGCAAAGCTGTGCTAAATACGACATGAAATATGAGTTGCGCTGTAGATCTGAGAAGGCAATAAACACACGGAGCAAACATTAGAGCCCATGTACACTCACAAACATGCTGTTGCAAAATATGCACGCGGATGACGCCACTCACACATAGGGACACCCTGTACCACAGAAACATGCAGCCAAGCGTGACAGCCCAAGTCCCTCTCTGTAGAATTTGTAACTTGATCTATTGCCAGTGGCAAATTTCTTTTTTGATGATATTGTGGTTTGGTTAATCTAATTTTCTAAATTAAGAGAGGGAGAAAGCATGAAATAAATGGGTTGCAGCCATTCATTCTCAATTTTCTCAACAAGCTGTGATGTGAAAAAGGGTGTGGAATATGCTCAACTAATTAAGGCATATGTATTTTTCCCGTTCATGAATGCCTCTTTTTCACTCCCCTTTAGCATGCAATTAATCTGAACAATCAAATAATGTGGCTCAAATCAACAACACAGTGCCTTAGGAAGTGGAAACTTGCCAACTAAACATACCTGGGAATGTAGCCTACATGCATCTGTGTCAGTAAGATGGATTGATATGCAGAGAGTTGCCTCATGGTCTGGTCGTAGTGCAGACAGTCTTGGTGTCAGGGGCCCCCACCCTTGTATCTGATGCAGAAGAGGGTAGAAACAGCTGTGTAAGCCAAAGTTAAAGCCTGGAAAACCCAGCAGTGAGACAGACAACCCCTCTGCACTTTAATTTAATTGAGCGGTCATTTGATATAGTCCACGCAGGCTAGACGGCTGGTTAAATTGTTATTTTCGACAGCTTGATAAACGGGCTGATGCTCCTTATGGCTCCCTGAAAATAGCTTAGTTTTATTCCTTGCATGAGATTGATGTACTCATTTGCAACATAGTGGCATGATGATGTAAAGTTTGCTTATGTAGGCATTTTATTTCTCTTTGGACCAGTTTTGAATCGTCAAGACTTCTTACACTGTGTCCTAACAGCACGCAAATGTTAGAAATCATGTCATATTGCACATGATCGGACGCTCGCTTGTTTGTGAGCTCTGACTTTAAGATGCAAATGATGGAATTCCTGTCTCATTAGCTAAATAGCTACAGTTCATAAGCAACTTAGCAATGCTGCCAAAGCAAGGGCGATTACAGTAAGCTAACTAGGCTACATTATTTAGTTGGGTTTGTGAGAAAAAACACAAATACATCAGGTACAAAGCATGAATCTTGTGCCTGTGTTGCTCTTTTAGTTACAAATAGCAATTAAAATGCAAGACCACTGATTTCCACCAACCCAAAAAGTGAGTGTTAAAGCTAACCAGCGACGTCTGAGCTCCACTTCCAGATTCTTCATTAAAATGCAAGACCAGATCTTTATAACAGTTGTGTTTTGGTTTGTGTTTGTAGTCCAGGTTTAACCCTAACCCTGAATTCATTTGTCCAGGCTCTAGTGCACAAAGTGAAGAGAGATAATGCCACTGGATGATGCCATTCATCTGATTCATGCTGTTCACTGTGAGCATGATGACTTGTTTGTGTGCTGAATCAGCCACACTGGGTGAAAATAATATGAGAATGCAAATCAGAATACCTCATACATATTTTAGAATGTATTTTTCAGAACAAAAGCACAATGATCATTTGTGCTGAACGTTATGTTCAAATGATGCCCAGTTTAAAAAGAAGTCCTACATTCTAGTTCTCACTGCATTCATTTATACTTTCTCATTAATTAGTCTTCTTAAAGATTTCCACAGTTACTTCGATGATGTTCGAGTAATGCTTGAAAAGTGTTTTACTTTTTGGATTTACTCCTATTCAGGACACATGTGGCAAACACAGGTATTGTTTAAAACATGAAGAACAGCAGATAGACATAGAAAATGAGGTATAGCTAACATGTGCTCTTTAACATTTTTATTTATTGTATTATTGAACAATGTAACTGCACATCACATATTTTTCTAATGTGGTGCAGGCCCAGCAGATGTGTGAGGGCAAGTGTTTCAGGATTTGTGGATGTTCCATCTTTCTTACTTTGCTTTCTTATTGCACATAAACTCATTTATCTGTTAGATCACAGTCTAGAATGACCAGATTTCCCACCTTGGCCCCTGTCGATGGACAAAGATAAATTGTGCAAAGTCTAAATAAATCAGCTGCTTAATTGGAGCCATCCTTTCTTCTGAAATTTTAACTCACTGTTAGTGTTTATTGTCTCATAAGTATGCCCCAGAGTGTTTTCACTGCTTTCCCAGGGTCTGTTTACAGTGCAAATGAATGGCAGTATTTATGTTCATAGAGTGAGCAGATTAAGACGGTCAAACCCACAGGAACACGGCAAACCGCATTAAGAATCAGTGGGAAAATTGACTTACTGTTCTTTTTGCAAAGACACCATGCTGCTGGGTGATTATGACTTAATCTTGCGGTGTGTGTTGTCAAGGTTATCGCTCTTGTCAGTCTCTGAAAATAATGGAAGTAGGCAATCTTTCCTCCTTGGAGTCAGTATGACTGATTTGAAGTGCTTCAGGTAGGGATTATCTATTTCTCTGTGCTAAACAGCAATAGATGAGCAGGGATCACTTCCTGTGACCTTGACCTTCAAAACAAATGACCTTCCCAGCATTCTGTCTGCCTCGCCTGACACAGTAGAACATTAGAGACGTTTTTTATAGCCATGAGGGGAAAAAATGGAGACATGACTCCGCAGGTCACACATTTCAGCTGATCAAATCTGACGTGACAGGAGTTTGAACTTGCCACAGTATTTTTGGTACCCAGGCTAACAGGGTGCCCGATTAGTTATTGTTGGTCGTGGCGCCAAATGCATGTGTAATATGAATTTAAGGAACATTTGTAAATATACTGACGCCCTGAAATGACTATTGGATTTCAGCTCCAGCGTGCATTTGCAGTCGACGTTAACATGCTTTTTCCTTTCATGTAATGAGATGGAAACTTTTGCACACTTGTGCCTCTGCAGTTATGTAATGCACGCCTGATTGTTTACTAATTCTCAAAGCAGTTATTCATGCACTATTGGCTATCCTGCTTCTGAACTAGGAGTCACTTTTTGAGGTGGAGGTCAGTCTGCAGGAGCTGGCAGGGCATCTGCGTTACTGCAAATGTCAGGTCCCAGTTATGTGAGGGTGTGGGTTTCGTCTGAGCAAGAACAGGGAATAGCATGACATAAGTCAATGTTTCTTTCGTTTAAATCTTACGTTACACTAAATCCCATAGGAGCCTTCTTGCTTGTGAATGTACAACCCATAATTCTACATCTTAGCAGGTCTAGTTCTAGTTGCAGTTTAAGAAAATGCTGTAGAGTTGATCAAAACACATGGTTATTTTTTTCCTGTTGAAGTGCATATTCAGGAAAAGATGGTGGTCACTCAGCAATGTCCTTTGGCTTTTCATAATAGAGGTAATACGCTGAAGTGGGTGGAACTCATTATCGTCCGTTAAAAGCTTAATACTACCATGAAGTGTTGGTTTCATTGACGTATTTAGTTGTGATTGTGCTGGTTGTGGCAAGGCAAGACAAAATCAGTGGGCCGGATATGAAGCCACCTCTGAGAGGTGCCGCCTGAGGCAGGGTGCAGTGCTGACAGAGGTCAGAGCTGCACAGTTTTAGGTTGCAAAACTGCCCCATTGCATTGGCCATAATGTTTATTCTAGCAGGACTTGCTGAATTCATTAGTTTCAAAGAATCCTGTAACGCTTTCATGCATTCACATATTATTGTGCATTATAAGCTTTTACTTTTTTTACATGCAGGCTTGTAAGATATGCACACTCACAGACATTGGGAGATGAGATGTACTGCAAGTGCAAAGACGGTTTGTAAGAGAAAAACTAGATACCTACTATGTATCTCTCTCTATAGTTTACAGTCCCCGGCTCCCCGGCCTGTTCTCAGATTTGCGTCTGCTTGCCAAAGTCAACAGTAGGAAGTGAATAAAACGACTTCCCTGGTTCGCACCAACACTGCTAATGCCTCTCCAGATCTGGTGATAATTCTTATATTCCTTAATTTTGTTTTTATTACTGTGAGTTTCCAAAGTTTGAATTACTTTCTTTGAGGAAAAAAAGTGCTAGAGGCAGTGTAGTAAAAAAAAAAGACTGATCAATTGTATATTTTTCTGGGTCTGGCAAGAGATGCTTAAGAGACACTGAGAATATTTGGACTACAAGTTGATTGAGCAAAATGCCAGAAACATTTATGGCACAGGTTGAATATCTTATGAAGACAGTTTAGGAATGCAAGCAAGAAAGCCATCCGAGAAAAAAGGCTGTAAGCAAACCATCCAGCCAAGGACAGCTAGACTGCAGCGATGGGTTTATAAATTGTATATATCGACTTTATCTTAAAGGAAAAACTTGGCATATATGGAAAATACACTTATTTGACCAAAAAAAAGCATGCCAGTTATTGAGCTAGGTTGAATTAGCTAGCAGCTGGTGGTATATTTGATGACATCTGAGTCTATCAACAACCCACAAGATAAGATGTAATCTATTAACAGTTTAAAAAATCCTGTGGTGATTATGCTTTTTTTTTATCAACCCACTTAGTTTCACTGAAATAAAGTTTAAGGAAGAGAATGGTTATATAAAAACTTGTCTTTGTATTCAGAGTTTTACATCCACAATACAGAGGCCAAAACGGAAGGGTAATAAGTCTGAAAATGAGGCAAATTGCTTGTAAAACAGGTTACCCAAAAGTCAACAAAACATCATCAAGGCACTGCTTGCCACCTCTGATGTCAAAATTGGGTCACGTTCAAGGCCCTTCCCAAACCACCCGTGTTTAATTGCCATGTGCTAAAGAATTTCCCATGTGCACACAAACCAGTCAAGTCTGGTGCGGCCTAATAATTGTTCACTCAAATCGCCTCTTTGTGCTGCTGTCTGCACTCAGGCTGCCAGGATTTTTTCCCCTTTCTGCACACTTCAAATGAGATCTCCCCCACCATGCTTGCAATGATGAATTCAGAACGAGCCAATGCAGAGAACTCTCTTATTGAAAGGGGTTATCTGCGCAAAAAATCCTTTCGCTACCCTTTGCTACCGACAGCAGCAACGTAAAAGACACGCTTAGCTGTTTGATTTCAACCAGGAGCAAAGCAATCTATTACTCACAGGGACATTTATCACTTCCTCTACCAACAAGGAACCTCTTCTGCTCCGTCCAATCACCTCTCTAGCTTGTTCAAAAGCTGATTCAATGAGACGAGCATGGAGAAGCAAGCTGTTTTGGGTCTGCGGCTCTTGACTGGATTTATCGACTGGGTAGGACAAAAAAGTGGCCAAAATAAGCAGCAATGACAAACACAGAAACAAACTTGTGGGCAAAAAAAAAAGAATATCTCTTTTTGTTGTAAGCAGAGCAGCATGTGTGTGCACTGCTGATACGGATCCCCCACGAGATGGTTCAGGTCACCAAATCCCTCCTCAAACAAGCCTCTGAAAAAAATGATTTATTTGGATTTTTCTTGCTTCAAAGTTGGAGGGGAAAAACCAGGAAACACACAGGTTTTTTTTTTAGCATGCTTTCTGCAAAAGGGACGCTTCAGAGTGATAAATTATATAAATGTCTTTGGAGGCCACATTAAATGGTTCATGAAAATAGCAGGCCCTCTGAGAGTTTACTGTGCCGCCTTTGTGCAGCATGCTTTGATGATGCTAAATGCTACAGTGTTCTATCTGCTTTGACAGGACGTTGAGCCATGAAAAGGTTTCATCCTGAGTAAATTCTCCTGTGTTAGTGTTTTATCTCCAGTGAGCATAGAAATGCAGAAGTGTAACTTTTGAAAACTGGTGTTGAATCTGATGACATGGTCTTGTCGAGCTAGCTGCACTTGCTACATCCATTAGAAACCTCTGAAACTCGAAACTGCCGCAAAAAGATGAAGCAGGTCATGTTCTGCCCCAAATTGATGCCTTAAAATATCGAATATGTCAGTTCGGTCTTGTAGCTTGCGTGGTTGTTGTTGTGTATGTGTCTGCGCATAGAAATTCAAGCTCAGGTCAGACAGACTGTTGGCATGATTCCTAGTTTTCACCAAGAAAGCAGCCCCTGTCAGACACCCAATGACCCTGGGTTGGAGATGAAGAGTGTGTGTATATATATGTACACTGTTTGTGTGTGCCTATGAGTCCTGTGCTTCTCTGGTTTGCCTGTGCCTCAAACTGACATTTCCAAATGGTAGCTGGTGTAAATAAGGCCGCCAACCACAGCAGGTGTGGGGAGTGGACCGTGAAGCAGGGGAGGTCTGCGTCCCTTCAACCCCAGGCTGCAGTGAAACCGTCCTGGAGAAGTCAATATTTGCACTCGGTATCAAAGCCGGCCCTGTTTTTGTATCAAAAACCAGACTGTACAGAAGCAAGCTTGTCTATGAATCCAAAATATGTTGGGGATTCCATATGCAACAGTTGCACTGGTGTATTACACTCTCATAGTTTGTGGAATTAGCATAAACGCTGTCTTCTAATGTGTGTATTGGACATTAATTGTGTCTCGCTCCTTCGCCAAAATGTGGACATTGCAACATAAGCATGAAGTGAAATACATTGTCACATTTATTCTTGTCATACAAAGTTCATCATAATAGAGTTGCACTAACCAATTTTGATATTTGGACATGAACAATGGGTCAAATATTTAAAAAAAAAAGTTACTTTGGTTACCTCACCTTTGGCATGACTTGAAAGTTGTTTGATTTACATTGTTTGAACGCTCTTTTCTCTACTCATTTGCTATAAAGCAGACTGCTCTCGTGTCTGGGTCCATCCCTCCTCCCTGTCTCTGTAATGTAGGTGGAAAAACACTTACATAGCTTTGCTTTGATTTGCAGTGTGTACAGAGGAGTTTCCATCACAGCTTCTCTCATGTGGTCCGCTGCTCCCGCTCCTGTCTGCTCATTGAAACCATCCTCTCACAGGGCTCCTGGACAAGACAGTGTCTTGTCTCTATCATTGACCATGTCAGGGAATTTGATATCAGGTTTACACAACATCGTTTGCAGTGAGAGGGGTTGTGTAAATTTATGAAAGGAGGCACTTAAGATACCAGTAAGAAAGGATCACATATCAGGGGAAAAAAGTCTGAGTATGTTAGAAAAACTTAACAGCACACAGCGCCTAAAGTAAGAGGCTCAGAAAGCCATTACCCAATTATACAAATGTTTAGAAACCAGGAGTCACAGGCAGACAGGCTTTGGTTAACACTTCACCATGAGGTCCTTTTTAAAAATTTGCACCACATGGGTTTCACACACCTTTTGCATGCAACAAAAATCAGCCACACTCTGGCTTTAAGGTTGCACATTTGCAGGAGTTTGTGGTAAACAAGCCAAGCAGGGCACCGCTCGCCCGACTCTCCTGTGTCGCAGTCTTTTTAGTGTCCTTTTATAGCCTCCTTCCTTCCTCCTCACACTCCACAGTCTTCTGAGAGCTCATGCAGGCACACGGGGGAGTAAGGAAGCCAGCATGCTTCATTAAGTGAAATGTGGCACAACACACGTCACTGAAAACAACAGAGGCTCTGTTCTGGAGAGAAATGACACTGAGTAATAATAGTGAGTGAGCCAGAAGCTGGCCTTAAGAGATGGTTGTTGGTTACATGGCATCCAGTTGTGGTTTACAGATTTTTATTTTATGTTAGCTGAGCTGGAAGTGTTGAAGAAGGCCGCGTTTGCATGAAGCTCTTTCACGACATTAAAAATGAAGGCAGTGAATTACTTTAACGCTTTTGTAGTTGTTGTAACCGAGTGAACTTTATATGGTCCCAGTATAATCTGTTATCAAATTTGAACACTTGAGCCTTTAATCCAATAAAAATGTATTATGTAATATCCTGATGTAGTAAAGATGTACGTCAATTTATAAAGCAAGTGTGATTTCTATAGGGAGAGTGTTGATTGAATTATCCTATTTGAATTTTGGTCGGTGGTGTCATGTATCAGCAAATATTTGACCAAGAATACTTGATCCCCCATAATGACAGGACAAACTTAAGCAATCATTAAACAGTGGATTAGCCTGGAACATGTCCAATGTATCTACGTGACTGCCAAGATGAAGGATTAACACCGTTACCTTAAAATTAGGTGGCGGCAGAGATAGATGTCCACTAAACTGACACAAGCCCATGGATCAGACTTGGAACGTAGTTCAGCTGCAAAAAGTAGTCTTTAAAACTACAAGCATGATCGTATAGCTTGATTGGACACATTTTGTTACGTATTCATTTTTAAAAAGGCCCCTTGTTGATATTTGTTTATTCATATTGCAACATTTCCAACACTTTTTTACGCACTTACACCCACAACTGTTGATGGAGTGATAAACCATTAGTAGATGTATGTAATCTTTAACCACTGGACAGCAGACATGCAAACAAACAAACAAACAAACAAGTGAGAGGGGGCCCTCTCATAAAAGCATCGCTCCATTTAGCACAACTCGTGGACAGGTCCTCCAGAGGGGACTTTTAAATCATGTCAAGAAAACGACAAATATCTCTCACCCCAGGACCAAAAAATAAGAAGATGTGTTACTTTTTCTGTATTATGTGATTAGAAATATGTAATTTGAGGGTCTTTCTTGGGCTATTTGTTGGACATCGGATTTATCTCAATCAATTGTTCATCAGTTTTTATGTATACCACCAAATCATAACAACATTAACCTGAGGACGCATTAGTAAAAGAGCAGATCTGGACTGAACTCTTTGTTACATAATCTGTTTTCTGGAGATGCCAGCTATTTGGAACAGATTGAATCATCGTCTATGGTCTACTTCATGTACGTGAACCAGACTGAATAAATCCCAACAGACAGGTGCATGTCTGCAGCACCTCCAGGGTGGCTGTGCTGGGGGGATTAGGGAAGGTGAGAGTGTTGGAGCTCTGCCTCAGGGCCTGAATCCGGCTGCTGCTGTTTAGCCAAGACAGCGCCAACGAAACAGAAAACAGATGACAGAGAGAGGGGGGGGGGGGGAGTTGAAAGGCTGGCTTGTGTGTTCCTTCTGTTCTATGTCTGTGTTTACCCTGGAGGGGTGTCAATAGGATATGGTAACCATATTGTGCATCATATTAATTTTGCAGCATGGTGTGGTTCTTTCATCTATCCTGCTTTTCAGGATATTATATCATCAGTCCAGCAGTGAAACCCCATAATGACTAAACACCTATTTGTGTAAGGAAACATGTTTAATGCACGCTTCTGCTCAGATGTTTCTAAACCCAACAACCCTGGGGACGATTACTTGTATAACTAGAGATTGAAGTTTATAAAGCCCTTTATCTATCCGCTGTAGATAGTCCATCTTCTTCTCAATAAACCATCCATGTGCTCTTTCAGGAGCTTTTCACAGTCTGCTTGCCTTGTAGCAGAGCAGTGATCCGTATCAAAGTAGTTTTGGCAAAGCATGACACTGGAGCCCCAATGTCAATTAGGGCTGCAGTGCCATCTCAACTTTTGCTCTTGCGAAAATGTTTCCAAATCTGGATCATGCAGGATTATGTTTTGTTTATCTCTTTGGATTTTTAAGGATTTTTGTTGTCATATATTTTAGCCCCCTCCCTTCAAGCCAATACCTTAAGCTATATCTTTCATCATACTGACCCAGTGCAGAGCAATACATGCAAGGTTTGTTCAAGAGGGCTTTAGATTGGAGCAGCTTTTGTAGATGAAGACACAAAATAAATTACTGCTTCATAATTGGTTTTATAATATAGGTTTAAGGAATACTCTGTATGTTTAGCCTACGTTGTCAGAAGCCTGGTGGATTAAAAGAAAATAGTGCTCTGAATTTACTTTAAATGGTGATTGTGAAGTTGTACAGTAAAACTCAAGCTTTTCAATTGTTCTACTGTGTTACATTTTGGACTAACATAATGATGAATGCAGGCTGATGGCTTAGCTCCAGGTAACACTGACCTTAGGTCACAACACACTTGTATGTAGCACTGTGCCAACACATCAACCACTCAGCATTGACTAGATTTGCCAAAGCCTTGACATGCTGGCAGGTGAGTAGGCAGACAGGCAGACTCTGCCGTCTGGCACAAGCAAGACTCAGAGACAGAAGGCTGAGCCATGTTTGATGGCCCCCAAAGCTCATCCATCAATCGTCACCTTTCCAAATCTGCAAGACTCTTTGGAGATGCCACATATACCAAGCTCTGACGTCAGCGTTGACAAATAGAAGGGGAAGTTTGGAAATGGCAACTCACTTGTTTATGGTCTGGTGCCCTCAGAGTGGACAAGGCCTTTGACCTTAGAGAGCTCTCGTCAGAATTTTGAGGCAGGCAGCGGTCCAACACTTGAGACAAAAATAGTAACAGAGGGGAAACATGAGATTTATTCCCATCTGTTGTGGTGCTTAAGTCCCAGAGTTATGGTGCTGAAAGAAATCTTAAGAATACTATTTGAAGCATAAACAATAGTTGTTTGGTATCTCTGTGTAAATGCACTGCAAATAGGAGTCACCTGCATTGTAATCTATCTTCAGTCTTGATACATCACTGGCTCCAAGTTAGTGGAAGGAACAAATATGCTTCTTACTGCTTGCTCCAAAAAAGGTTTTGGGAATTGGAGTTATGCCCAGCAGTCCAACCTTTACATTTCTTGGAGTTTTTGGGTAGGTGGCAAAGTGAGGAAGGATATTTGTTTCCAGCTGCCTCTAAATCCCTAAAAAGAACCGTGGTCAGCTCAGCACACCAGGTCATTTCAATAAACACCAATGTCAAATTTGTACCTTTACAACTGTGTTGACTGTCTACGTACATTTTGAATTGTTCTGGCTGGTGCCTGCAACATATAGCTTCTCCAAGTAGCCTTAAGTAAGCAAACAAGTTGGAGATGCCAAGGTTTCTGTCTCCATCAAGTAATGCCAAGAGACATAAGTGTCAATGGTTATAAAGAAGATGAAGTGTTATTTAGTTTTTTGCCCTAAAACCAAAATAAGAGTTTGCCTTCTTTGAGTGTATTTTCTTTTGTGTATGTGGTACAAACGTTGGCTCTCCAACACATTTGTAAATCTTGTGGAACCAGTTCTTGTAGCTGCAGGAACCTGGATGATTTTCCTTCACAGCAGTCGAGCAGTTCCCTCTCAATCCTCATTCTCCTTTTCTTGAGTTACGAGCAGCATCATGCCAAAACACACTCGTGTACCATGGGATTGATGGGTGCCAATGGTTGCCCCGTCTTCTGGGAAACATTTCCCTGAATGAAGGCTTGCGTTGAAATGTTTACAATGTGGGAACTATTAGCAACCTTCAGGGAGAAACAACCCAGCTTGGTGTAATCAATACTTCTTTTGTTTGTGCAACCCACACACTCAAACCCCATAGTTTTCAACTCCGCAGCCATATAGCCCATGGTAAATTTTGCACTGAGGCAGCTGCTTTGTCTATCTAAAGCAGTGAAGTGTAATACTAGAGTTTTAAGAACATGTAAATGGGCTTACTGAATGTGTCTAGCTTAGCGCTGAGAACACGACTGTATTGCTGGAATGTACTAATCAGGTTCTTGTTACTGGCGCCAAGGGAACCGGAAAGACAGTATGTTTGAAATCATCTGGGTCTAAAATAACTATGACAATTATAAGTACGCTCCCCAGAGGCACACTATGTGCAAATCCGACCCCTGGAAACGATACCAGGAGGGAATATTGGTGATAATGGAAGAGATCATTGATAGAACCTGTTGTGCAGAACGTGTCTGCATTGGTACTCTAAGATGAGAGTTGGTATTTCTGTAGCAATCTCCTTTTGTAGCAGGTGTTCATGTATACGACATTCTTATTTCCGTTTTGGGAAACATGCATGTAAGTCATGTGGTGAGGACCCAACAAAACCCTTGATACAATCAAGCAAACTGGGTCATCAGCAACACCTGCCATTGGAATCCAGGGAGCAACACTCAAGCTAGCAGCTGATTTCCCCTTTTTGCTCAAATCCCAAATGTATGGGGATGACTGATGGGTTGAACACATGCAGAGTAACTGTTTATCCTAGGCAACGTCTCACATCTCCTTGATATTAGTCTCATGTACCTTTGTTGCAGTTGGCTTACAGATTTTCTCTCAACTGCGCACAGTCCAACAGGCGTCTACCATAAGTGTGCCATGCACCTGCTTAACTCTGCCTCCCTCCAGAGTCCATTACAACTGTTTTATTTTGTGACTAAATTATTGAGGCAGAACTGAACTGAACTTGTCAATGATTTTGATGCAGTTTTCTATTTTCCAAACCCTCTGCAATGCAGGTACTTACCCACCTGTAAAATGATGCAAGGACCAAACTTTTGACATCGATAGCTGAATTCACCACTTTCTTTTTCAAACATTTAATTAAACTACAGGCGTTTGTGCTTGGAGGATAAGAAGAACCTCAAAGGTGTTAAAAAAGTAATTTCATGGAAAGGTGCTGTGAATGCACGCCTGCTGTTATGTTTTTTCTTCAAAGGAGGCAGATGGGTTATGTTTAATGAGGTAGTCACTGATTTATTCGTTGCAGGAAGGTAAGCTGCCTAGTAGGATGAGTACAATTGATTAGAATATACAATTTTCATGTCTCAATAAAGTCTTTGTGGCAAGGTCAACTGATGCTTCTGTGTAATATTGAACTTGGGGGTGTCTACATGGCAGGGTTTAAACATTAGATAACCCAGGTTTGTAAATATAAAAGGGTTTTGCAGTTACAGTATACTTGTTTGTACACCTTGAGAACTTACAAGGATGGCACTGACCTTTTCAAATAATTATTATACAGGCTCAATAGGGCTAACCTTTTGTAGGTGATGACTTCAGAAACTAGCCTTGAGAAGCTGTTATTGAGTTTGCAGAATGGGGAGGGCATAGCGATGTCTGCCAACTAGGCGTGGACAGCTGTGAACATGAGAGCCATAACAGTAGCTGTGTCCTTTTTTTAGCAAACCTTCATTTTGATGCTACAGTGGTGTGTGTGTGTGTGTGTGTGTGTGTGTGTGTGTGTTGGTGTGTTTGTGTGCGTGTGTGTGAATGTGTTTGGTCGGGTATAAATTACAGCCAATGTTTCATAACATTGCACATGATCAGTGGGTCATCCAAGTTATCTCATAGTACTGTGATAGTATTACCTGGTAATCTGTTGATTATTTGGAAGGTTAAGTACTGTAGGTCTATTTTTGAATATATCTATATAGTATTAAGTATGTCATATAATTAAATGCTTCACATAAATGTATGTCACTGTAGTACTCAGCCCAATTCTCTATACCTGAATTTGAAGCTGTAACTGAAAAATGGAACAGAAGCTTGCATTGAATAAATAATTCATGAATGTTTTATATAATATCTGTAGTCAATCCCATGCATGCCTACAGAATCAGAATTCTTTTTTTATTGCCAAGTACATTTACACATGAAAGGAATTAAACTCTGTGCTTTGGTGCAAAAACAGTTAGCAACGAAATAGAGGGAAAAAAAGTAAGAAGTTATAAAATATCAGTGCTCCTGCTGACAGGGAACTTAATAGATATGCTGCAGCCTGCCCTTGTCCTTCGCAGTGGCTGCAGCGGCTCAGACTGTGATGGAGGAGGACAGGATGGACTCAATGATGGCAGTGTACAAGTGCACCATCTATGGTCTATGGCAGGTTGAATTTCTTTAGCTGCCGCAGGAAGTACATCCTCTGCTGTCTTTTCTTGATGAGAGGTGCTGGGTGACGATGGTCCCCAGGAAGTGGTAAGACTTCACATTGGACACAGTGGAGTCACAGATGGTGATGGGGGTGGGGTGGCTGCGTTTTTCATGAAGTCCAAAACCATCTCCATCGACTTCAGAGCATTAAGTTTTAGGTTATTCTCTTTGCACCAGGTCACCAGATGGTCAACCTCCAACCAGTAGGCGGACTCATCCCCACCAGAGATGAGTCCAATCAGGGTGGTGTCATCTGTGAACTTGAGGAGCTTGACGGACTGGTGACTAGTGGTGCAGCTGTTAGTGTCCAGGGAGAAGAGCAGAGTAGAAATAATTGCAGACGTGAGGGGATTCAGTGCTGATGGCCGTGCTGTCAGAGAAGAGTCAGAGACAGAGTATCTACATCTCTTGACCAGCACAGAATGTCATAAATATTGACCTGCAACTATAAGGTGTTGCAGATTCCGATTTGATTCAAAATCCAATACATTTTTTAAAATCTTTTCAAAGAGGTCTTCAACAGTTTTGCACATTAAACATCACCTGGCCTGGAAAGTGCTACTACATAAGTGAACAAAGTGTGTGCACTACTTTTGG
The DNA here is from genome assembly GCA_020745685.1 of Tautogolabrus adspersus. NCBI lineage: Eukaryota > Metazoa > Chordata > Actinopteri > Labriformes > Labridae > Tautogolabrus > Tautogolabrus adspersus. The sequence goes on along the minus strand of CM036556.1, from coordinate 12,613,656 downwards.
CTCCAGGGGGAGCTGCACAAAGTGTATTTTAGAAGAAGCAAAAATTCCTGACTGCATTATAGGAAAAACATTCACAAGGTAATGACGTAATGAGAAACGACAAAAAAAAGGCAGTATCAATAATACCTGCATCTAAACTGTGCTTTGACATTATGTCCCTCTTCTTTTGACACAGTTATTTACCCAGAATTTCAGGTCACAGTTTGATTGGTGCTTCCTGCTGTTAGTGTCATGTGTGTGCCCCTGACATTGTTTTATTAACATAATTCATGGCACTTAACAGCTGCAGTCCCCACCACAGCAGCACTGCAGCCTGTCAGTTACCTAACATTGTGCACTAATCATTGAAAACTATTTCCCTGTCTGAACTGTGCTCTACTGCCAAATCAATCTCCTGGCAGTTAACTACACCTTGCAGCTGCTGACAGTTGGTTGGCAGGTATATGACCTGTGATTTAAAAGGACAGCATACGTGATTAATCCCCTGAATAAAACATATAAGTGCTTGTTTACCACTATGCTCTAGTCTAGACACAAGAAATGTGTGTCAACAAAACAATAGAAGCTCTCAGTTATGAGCCACAGGAATATGTGTGCTTATCCTGGTCTTACTTTTAAATTCCCCTGCAATTCCGATGTTTAGCATGCAGTCTTATGCAAATATTGATATTTCAATAAAGGGTTTTAAATGTTCCTTTGGGAGCTGTAAGCACATTGTAAACAAGGTCAGACATTCTGGCTGGTTAGTTATAAACAAAGTGTCAGCCTTTCTTCATAATGACATAAGATAGACGCCGATGGTATTATTCAGTCCTGTCAATAAACACTGGTTCTCAAAGTCTGGACAAAGCTATGCTCTGACTCTCGAAAACCAGCTTGGTGTTGTGCTTGGATTTGAGATTGTATACCAAAGGCAACTGGAGAGAAAGTGGCTGCTGTCTATGACTGCATTGCACTTGAAAACCTCCACCCTTTCCTCAGAACACTACCTCATACTGTACTGCCACCAGCCAGCGCTGATCCTGTACAGTCCATAAAAGCGTTTGGCTTCTCAGACTAAGATTCAATCAGTTGAAACACACATTCAATTGATGTTTTACATTTGTGTGTAATATTAAGAACAATTTATAACTAGCAGCACATTAACGTTAGCTCATTGTCTTTCTTGATGACTTAGATTAAAAGTTTGCCGGTTTTCAGTTCTCTTGAATCACTACTGCCAAAAAGATAGCGTTAGCATTAGTTAGAAAAGAGACTGTAAACAAGGGAACAAAACTAACATCTCTGTTTTTGGTTTACTAAATCCATCTACCAGCTAATCTTCAATTCATCACACAAAATATGAGGTCTTTGTTTGTATAACTGTCAGAAAAACCAAGAGTTGAGACTTTATGTGGAAGTTATGTGGTGAACTAGGCTATTTCTTGGCCCAGAACAGTGTAATGAAAGTTACTGCGCCCTTCCAAGAAATAGTCCACCATGTAACCCCCTGTAAAACCACATTTTATTGATTTTCCACTTTGTATTTGTCTGGATTAAACAAATCAGATATGACGTCTTGATTTAAAAGCTCATTCTCTGTAGGGCAGTTTGACATGAAACAGCTACCTGATTCAAGTGTCCATTCTATGCTAAGCTAACCAGCTTCATGCTGTTATTTCATAAGCTATTTATAATATCATTAATTGAGTGGTGTTAATGTTTTCATTTAACTCTCTGGAGGAAAAGGAACCATATTTCCTTAAATGTCAAACTTAGTTTCAAGTGTGATGTTCTTTTTTATTTTTTGCTTTTGGACAAAGTGGAATTTCATTTATTTAAGCACAAATGTGTTCTCAGAGCTCTTTAACTCAAAATGTATGTATTTTTCAGATTCCACTGGCTTCCAATCGCGCACATAATATAATAAACCTGTAATATATGGGATAAACCATTGTAGCCCCAAACATCCCTTCATTGCTGGCCTTCGTAATTGAAAAGAAACACATTCAAGTGTCACATTTTCATAGAGAAGTCAATGCGGTCTTTGTCTGGCATTTTAAAGCACTGAGACAGTCGTGGTAAGGTTGGGTACCAGGCTGTAAGGTTAGAAATAGTGCCCCAGGGACGGCACCGAGTTAGAACTTGGCGTGGATCAGATGGAGCTCAGGTTACTACCAGCTGCCCACCCAGATTTGCTGGCAGGTTAAAGTGTCCAAAACCAAATCCCTGCCAACAGCAAGCTTAAGCCCAAGCCCTGAGGAGGGTATTGTGTCTCTGGCACAACCTGATGTTGAGCTGCAGCAAGAGCTTTAAAGAGGGGAGCTAAGCAATATTTCTATGCCTAGGTTAGAAAAGCCACAAATCAAAGAGGCTCTGCCCATGGTATAAGATGCCCCATAAAATTCTGGAAAACGTGCGTATGCAAAATCAAATATGAAGCGTGATGTAGAGTGTCTTGAATAGATTACATCTGTAAAAACAAACAGGGGGTTTTGGAAATTGAAAATAAACAACAACGTATATTTCTGCCTCCATTGTATAAGAGTTTGCTCCATATATGTACTCTTGTATCAGTCTTTTTGTATATGTGCTTGTTGCACTCCAGTAGCGGCTGTTTTCTCATTAGTTGTGTGGAGAGCTTTTGTACACAGAGATTAATCGTTTTTACTTTTTGAAAATAGCACACATTGCCTGCACACTGACATATTGACCCCCAGTATGTGAAAACTAATAATGTTTGAGGGAAATAAACTTGTTGGACCAAAAACAACCTTTTGTGATTTTAGATTTTCAGCTTGAGTCTTGCATCAGCTTGTAGTTAATAGAGCTTGAAATTAAACAGCATAACTGTGAGTGAGCTGTTTTCTTGTTTCATGATATTTTGCCTCTCTTCTGTATCCTTACCTTCACTGCCGTCCCCTCCCCATTGCAGCATGTCCTCAATAACCCATGTGTCCTCAACTTCCAACTTCCTTCATCTCATTCATTTCAAGCAGTGTTCATTCATCACATTTTGATCTGATTTTGATTCTGGTCAATTGCCTTATGATGGCCGTCTCATTGGACATTGCTCAGTGTGTATTTTTAGTGCCATAGCAACGAGCTGGGGCTTGGGGTCCAATGGGGGTGTGTGTTGGATGGACTTTGGAAGCCACCATCCCCGTTCAATGAAAGGACAACATTGTCCGCATCCCAAAGATCCCTTTGTGTGTGGATGCGTTTGATGGGGGGGAGCTTGTCATCTTCATGAGTCAGTATGTTTGTTGACTCGCGATGGGAGACCTTTGTGAGGGCCTGTCACTACAAACGGCAGTTTGTTCCAGTGCCAGCACTTCTGTCTCTTACTGTATCTCAGTGCAGTAACCTCAAATGACAATAGTGTTTATCCATGCTAGTACCCTGACCTCTGGGATTGCAGTGTTAGTCAGCTTGTCGAACACTTTGGTCCAGACTCATGGTCCATAATAATGGATAAATCCATAAGACTTTGTAAATCCTCTGACTTTATAAAAGCACCAATATTATGTTAGCAGTTATGTTTATTATAATATTATCAATCATACTGATGATAAACATGTCACATTTTTCCCTAAAGGGTATATTCATGGTACCAATAGCATTAGTCCAAACGACTTAGGTCATCTCCTGCCTTTCCTCAAAAACAATCTTGAATTCTTTTTTTTGGGTCTGAATGAAATGTATCATTAACCCAAATTAAATGAGATATTAAATTACTATTATTGGATATATTATGAAGCAGTGTATTTTAAATCCTGTCATCTGGAGATGCTGCTAAAGCAAATAAGTGGCCACTGGCAGGTGGGGTCTGCTAGAAACCAAAACTTTGGCGGAGTTATTTGTGTCTGCCCTGATCCACTGTCTGTACCGCTCATGGTATCAAGTGTTGTAAGTGTGTGTATGTGTGTGTAAGGGGGGGATTTGATAGGGAAGTTGAGATTTTGTGTATGTCTTTGCAAGGGGGAGTTGGTCGCCATTGAGGTACCAGAGCAGCTGGTTTGAAATGTCTGGCAGTGAACCCGCAGAAAGGAGTCCAGCCATTCATACACTGGGAGAGCAAAGGCAGCCAGGTCGATATCTGCCATCATGAACCACTATAGGATTTTGGCCCTCTGTTCTCCGAAGAGGTAGTCTTAGATGGTCATGTTTGGCATTAGTAAATTGAGTGGAGACTAAGATCTGCCCAAAGAGGGGCTTTTGGGCCAAATTTGGCGCTCAACCAAAGTTTTTGTTGGCGCTCCAACAAGCTGCAAAAAATTGATATAGCTTTCTTTATTTGGTCTATTAAATTCAGCAATATCTGGGGTGTGTTTTGATTACCTTGGGCATATTATCAAGAATTTAAGACCAAGGAAAATAGCCTTGCCTTTTCATTTTAAGATTGTTTGGTGTTTGCCCTTTGCTCTGCATGTCAGACTTGGGCATCCTGGCTTGTGCACCCACTCCACCACAGAGCCAAAGCAGCTCCCCGGTATATGATCTACAGTTGAATGATTTACCATGCAACAGTCCGTGTAAAGTAAGAAAAAGAAAATGAGAAAGTAGAACATAGTATGAGCAGCATCCACTGGAGAGCAGGACTGAACCTGTGAAATATACGGGCAGTCACATTAATCTCCATGATCAGAAGGAGTCGTCTCGTCTGTCAGTGCCAGGGCCGCTGTGATTAATGGTGAGGAAATTACCCCTGTTTGACTGAGTACATCCAAATTGCCTGATCGACTCTGGGCAGGTCAAGAGGCTTTTAAATAGTTTGTCTTGTGTCACAAAGTAGATGAGGCTATTAATGGAAGAACCACTTTACTTGTCCTGTAAGATACTACCCAAATTAAACCCTGTTTGTCTGTTAAGGCCATTCTTCATGACCTGTGACACTGAACATAACAACCTTTAGGCAAAGTTAAATGATATTAAACATAAGTATATCACTTGAGCTTATGCAAGGGTGGTACTGTATTTGTGAAGCCAAGGGTCCAAAAGAGGAAGGCAACATGCTTAAATTCTCTCTCCGCTGGAATGGCCTCAAAAATGGAACAGACACACCATTACTTTGTATTAAGCAAATACATTCAAGAAAGTGGTCCTTTTGAACACAAAATATAACACCAATCCACCCCCACTTCCCGCTACTGCCCCCAGGCCAAATGTGAGATGACTGACAAGGTTTTCAGTTTCAAACTCCTCAAAGCTGTCAACTTCAGGCCTCAACTGCCAGTTGCTTACCACACAGCCTGTTTGTAAGCGTAGACGCATTTCTTCTTCTCACCGCAGACATTACCTTACTGTTTTGACCCCCTTTTGTTGCCCATACCACAGTTTTTATGGGGCCTGCAGGGCTCATTCTAAAATGTTTCATATCTGATAAAGGACCTGTTGTTTCTGAAGATCCTTTCTCTTTGCAGTTCTTTGCCATTACAAACAAAATTCAACCAAGCAGACATAAAATCTCTCCAGTGCCTGATTTTCAGTTAACCACCCCGTTCCTGATTCGTAGCAGTTACCCAACTCTCAGGGCAGGCCCATTACTCACAGCTGTCACAACTGAGCCCAGGTCACAAACATGTGTCAACTGAGCATGACACTCTGCCTGGCATCAGGATACCAAAGCTCCTGATCTTTTTCATCACTGCCCCTGCTGACACTGACGGCTACAAGTCCTCAGGAGAACTGCCCATTTTGATTTATGGCGAAAATGATTCTGTTACATAGACTATGTTTGCAGCATGTATTTACTTTTCAAGTGCTGTTGCTGGATCTACATCAGAGGGTAGAGTATTGGAATAGATCAGGGAGGATGCTTCAGGGGCTGAGTCAGCCAGTATTCACACCTGTTATGTAGGGTCATATTAAATTCTTAATCCTCTGTACCATCATTATACAACATACCAAAATAAATCCTTGCATAGTTTGTTGATCCTGTTGCCCGAAGGACAAATACCAATAGAGATAGAAAGATTCATACATTATAGACATAGATTGAATGTGGTTCAAAAACATTTTCCCATAAAACTTAAAAAGTAGATCAAACGTTTGCTGATGATTTACGATTCTATCTGACACAACAGAGCTTTTATTACTTTCATTGTGACTGTTGCCAGTGCCTTTCACTGGTGACATGTAGTGGACAGATGGTGAGAGGGAATACAGTCGACAGTCAAGGTTCCCATGTGCCAACACAGACATCGTTATGCCAGTGACAGACGAGGCAATGTGCTCTATTTTATGGTTTTGTTGCCATGTCTGAACCAACAGCTGACCAAGATCTCAGGAGAAATGTGTTGTGAACACACGTCAGGACATGTACTATGTTTCTGTGAATGACAGGAGGTTTTATCACCAAAACAGAGAGCTGTTCACTTCTTACACCTGTGGTACTTGTCTGAGTGTGACGACTCGTTCATCTAAATCTTGTCGTCTAGTCCTTTGCCATTTTTGCAATATGATAGGGGAATTTACAACCAGACAGTTTAACAGCAACCTGTTATGTTTGCATGCCCATGTTGTAATCAGAACTGTAAGAAATCTGTTTTCTGTAAAAACGTTTTTTTTTTAACATCCTACAAGTTGGGCAGTTAATACTATACCTCCAGTTAATACCGATCAAATTAAGCTATGTGTCTTCTGATATTTTTGGATTAAGGATTGGAAATGCTTGTCCAATTATGTTAAGCCGCATTTGTTTTATATATTTTTACCTCCATCACCTCCATCCTCCATAATGACATATCTCATGCAAGGATGCTATGACTTCACATGTTTTAAATTCCAAAGTAAGGACCAGATAATGATGTGCTATAACGCAAATTGGCTGGAAAAGTGTGGTTCCCTTCTTTGATAGGAATGACTCACAAGGTACTGAGAGAAGAAAACTTGCACAAACTCCCCTGCAGCTTTATTCCTGTCATCCATTAATGCCAGTAAACTCAGCCAACTTCAGCAAAACAGAAAACATTAGAAAGTATTCCAGACCTTATCGAGCCACCAGCCTTTATGACTTATACATACCTTCTTTGAATTTTCAAATTACGTCTTCACTACATGACTTCTAAGTTAACTTTTTGCATTATGACATTTTGATGACTCCTCTGAGACCTAACTTCAAAACGTACTGCTTTATGTGCCAGAAAAACTGATAAATCGAAAAGGGAAATCATTTGCAATCCTTCCACAAACCCACACTCTATCCAATTTCCCCAGCCGCTATACTTACAGAGAGTGAAATATCTGCTCTCTATATTTCTCAATATCCATTGAAAAACACAGCACGAATGCTTTTCAATTTTTGTTTAGAAACTGTAATGTGTGCAGCGGAGATAATGCTTGATGACATGATGCTGAGTTTCTTTACATTTCTAGCTTTTTCTGTTGAATTTTGAGATCCAAAATAAGTCATGCTACTTATGAGCAACTACCAGCTCATGAGCAGCTATTGCCCTTTAGGAGCTGCAAAGCTGGGTTTATTTCACAGTCATTAGGAAACTTAACTTATTGGCCAACACAAAATAATACCTATAAGCCTTTACCTCCCAATTTACTTGCTGATGCTGTTGAGCACCGAAATAGCAGAAATAAGATAATAGTCTGTGTCAGCCAAGTGTGTCATTGAATGTATTGTGCTCATGTGACAGTTTTCCAAAGAACAAGGCTGCAGCATGTCTAATGATGCCATTGGTATACAACCTTACTGTACCTCTACGTCAAATATAATGTATCCATTTAAAAATTTGCCCTCATGAAAGAGGATGATTTTTACAAACCAAATTTAATTTTTTGGTAGCTTTCAGTGCTAACCAGCACCAACATGAGTTGCCCCTACTGGTGTTGATTACATGCAGCATGCACAGCAGCTAGTTCACTCTGTGATGTGATATGAAACAGCTTTTTCATGGAAAAAATCTGACAAGCTTGTTTTGTTTGAAGCAACTACAAATAGCAACAAAAAAGTGGTTAAATGATATAGTGTGCAGCCCTTCATTTAATGCAGTTTAAAGTACATGTACAAATACAAATGCGCACATTGTTATCTATCAAGCACCTTGTAGCCTACACATATTGAAGCTTCCTAATTACCAACACCTGTGTGCAATTGCTGCTGCACCCCAGATGTCCTGCCCTCACAGGGATGTTGGCCACTTTGCATAGCTTAACAAAAAACTGACTCCTGGGTGTATTTTTTGCTGGTTAGTTAGCTACATTGACACAAGGTAGAGCTGTTGAAAAGTCTTTTTAAAAAGTAGTTATTTTATTTTATTTATTTTAACGTTTGGTGGACCTTAGCTATGACTTCCTGTGGGCTACTCGCTTGGTCAAGCTAGGCTATACATCCTTGACCTTTTTACTAAACAGCCAGAGGGGGAACTCATTGCTAGTCTTCCTTACCAGCTCCTGGTAAGATAACTTATAACATATTTATCATAAAATTTAGTCAATTTAAAAGCTAAACTTGCCACATGTGAGCAACTGAACAACCTGTTAACAATCATTGACAAGTTAACACCGTTAGGCATTTACTTTGAACGTGTTATCAAACAGTGGAGTATTCTCACATCTAGCAGAAGCTAAACAGCATTAGCTTCCATTTGGAGTCATATTTCTGGCCACAAGGCCAAGGTAATGTTAACAAAGTTCAATTCTGAGCATCATTTGAGCATTTCACTTCTGATAGGTATCAACACTAGAAAGAAATAGGCACTTAACCTGATAAGGCTGAACTAGGTGTGCTATAGTTGCTAATTTGCTGGTCTTTCTGCTGATTCATGCTAGGCAGAATATGTGAAGTGGGTTTATATGGGTTTTCATACGGGTTTTACACATTGAGCTTTAATAGGCAGAATAGCTCTGTAAATCTGAGGTGAACTACAAAGATGGTAATTCTCTGTGAGTTCAAAGGTGTTTATAACGTTACACATACAGCCCAACTCTTTTTAACCAACGGTTTATATGATATAAATATTGATTTTAGCGCATTTTGAATTTTATTTAGAGTGCTGATCCAGTCTGTATTTGTAACAGTGCTTTTTCTCTAAGAAAACTATTGTGAGTAAATAATGATTTACTTAAAATGAATCCTTACTTTCACAAGCAGCACCTGCAACTATAGCAAACCCAAAAAAACATACCCACTGCTCATAGGACCTAATTTGTGAGGAAGAAGAGACAGACTTGGAATGCTTACTGTAAACTCTTACAGAACGTAAAAAAAAACATCTACATACTGCAGTGCCCTTGATTTAGAAGATGAAGGAAGCTTCTTGCCAAGATTTCCTTGAAGACATTTGTTTATTTTGACTGAATGAGACGGCACACGAAACCACACAAGTGGATGCTTGACAAGTGTAATAGGAAGATAATAAACAGTAGTTCTTGAAAAAGGGGATTTTCTTCCAACAGCGTCTCCTTGCAGAGGCAGCCGGCTATGCAATTGTTTCGAGTGTTTCTCAAACCCTTGCAGAGAAACTGTTGTCTGTAGTTGAAATATTGCTGTTGCAAAAAGGATGTTCTCGCTTATCCATCCTGAAAAAGTCGTACCGAGTTTTGCCTGTGTTATTTGGCCACGTTGCATGAATTAATCATTTAATTTTGCAATGACTTTATTTTCACTTTCACAGTTATTACTGCAGTTAAACTTAAAATGTTTTTTGATGCACCAGCAATACATGCAAATCAAGGATTTTTAAATGTTCCTTGTGCATAAGAATTATTCTTCAAAGTCTGGGATAGAATCCTTTTCCAAATACATTTATGCAGGAATGCTATTTCCCAACCTCCCATTTGGTTTCCCTTAACTTAGAGTACAATCAGGGAAAATCTGGTCCGCTCTGCCACAGTTCAACAAGTTACATGGACAGTCGGTACTTAAAAAGACTCATCCTTAACAACAAAGACAGCAGCCAACATCTGGCTGCCTCCACTGATGAGTAAAAGACTTTTAACCACACGTTGTGGGAAACCAAGATGTTGGCAGCGTCCAATTATGACAAAACTACATAAAAACAGCTGGTTGAAAATAGAGCTTGAAATTAGAGTTATGTAAAATCTTAATCAATGTTACAACCATCCCACACATGAAACATATTTGATGAGTCATATGACCTTGGTAGACTTATTAAAACATGAATATTGGACAACTGATCACATTTCCCAAATTGTAACTGGCTGCAGTTAAGCAACTTTATTCGCCTACATTTATCTGACAAAGTGTACCTCTTATATTCTTTATGTCCTAAGATCAGAAATCATTATATCAAGTTAGAAACTTAACTTATATGATAGAAGTTATCCATTTCTTGACACACTTTTCAATTCACACAGTTTGCGACCGTGCAGCTGCAAAAGAAATAGTAAAAATGAAGATACTGCACGCCTCATGAAGTTTAAGATGTACCCTTTGGCGTTCGTGGTCAAACATAACAATGGAGGGTATACTTTCCCATTCAGAACATTTGACAGTGGTGTAAGTGTGTAACTCTAGCTGCTGTGTTTGAACGCTGGTATAAAACAACAGTATGGTAAAAATGAAATTCCATCTTTTTAGTGGTAAATCATTATTTAGGCTGCTTAAAGTCCTCTCTTTCAAAGCTGCTGCGTCGCATATACTGATTTTGACAAGGACACATGACAACGTTTTACAAAGATGGAGTTTTCATTATGAAAGTTAAACCTAAAAGCAGCAGCATCTTCATCAAAGTCTTGTTGTGTGTCTATGAAGTCTGAAAAAGAATTAGGATCTGAAATGTGCTACTCTGTAATTTATTTAGTTACTGCTCACAAGTACCAAGCACTGCAGGTTTCTTTAAAAGACCAACAACAAGGATTGGCACTAGTTAAACTACTTTTTTTTAAATCTATGTACATGCAGTTTCACTTCCTGGTACATGTTTATGCTTTCTCCCTCCCCGCTCATTACTTCTCCTGCATGCGCTTCCTGAGGTTTCTGCCTCATCCGAGATGCATGGGGCCTTTGTCTGCACCGCGCAGATGAAAGGTCCGCGGTGAAGCGGCAAACCGCGCGGAAACAAAAGGATTCTTTCTCTTGCACTCACACACTGGAGCAATCTGAAAGACAGCTGTTCCCCTCCCAGTGTCCCAAACTCTAAGACTTGCTCTCGTTTCTCCCTCTCCGTCCCAGCCACCCAGTTTGTTGCTAATTTATGAAAATATCACAAGGGAAATGAAATGAAAGGGCCCACCAAAGAGGTAGAGAGAAGATGAGGCATGTCTCAGCGAGCCACTCCTCCTGTTTACCCTGTCCTTGGCTGTTCAGATAACTGGGATTCTGTAGCCCTGGAAAGCGCTACTATTCACTTATATCACAAGTTCAGATGACTTTTTAGCACCCACAGATTTAACCCATAGTAGGCAGGTTTGTGCGTAGTGAAGGGATGTAAATCAAAGCAGTACACTGTAGCTGCAGCATGTGGGTTTGTGCTTAAAGGCAGAGGGCACTCCAATTACTGGCTCTGTCACCACAGCATGATGAAAGTCCTCTTAGCGTGGATAGCTCACTGCTTGGCCAGGAGATTCACACAGTTTAAACCCTTGTGTTACAACCTGGTCCAAGGAGGAGCTGTGACTTTATTGGAAAGAGCGAGCAGGATTTCCATTCATCAGTTTTTATTGTGTGTTATCACTTTTTCAGTGCCTGCGGATGGGAAGAAGGCTGACAGCTAGATCAAATCCAATCTTCCTGGACGTCGTCAGCTGAAAAGTGTCATAATTAACTCCAGAGAGAGCAGTGTGTCTATAAAGTCTTTGACTAAACTGAATTGCAGTGAATTGCGTCGGAAAGGATTTACAATTTTAAAATAGGTTGATGTCCTTTGGGATGTCTGCGCATTGAAGAATTCTCCATTGAATCTAATTCAAGGACAAAGTCAAGGATCTTGTAAGTTATTTCACGAATTTGCATAGATCTTTTCTTTAAGTCAGTGTTAAAAGACATTGTGCATTGAGACATCCAAAGACTGTTCTGAATAAGGAGTATAACAACCTTAGCAAGCTCCAGGGAGCACAAATGAGCGAGCAAACACAGTATAATAATGAGCTTTCTAACTGCAGCTCTGCATACTTTTTTGGATTTGCTATCTGCATTAGCTGGATTCCGCTTGATCCCACGCCCCAAATGAGTAAGACAAAGGACCCAGGAAAAACAGGTCGAATTCGGGCTCTGACCTGGCAGTTCACCACAGGACAGCTCAAAAATAAATGGAGATGGAGTGCAGAGCCACTTGCACCCTGGAGCTTGGAAAAAGAGCCAGCGTCCTGAACAAATCCAGAGCATGGCAGGTTTACTGGTCATAAACACAAGAATATTTTAGGAATCCAAACACAGGATTTATGGTGCTTCTTAAAGGCCTCTGGCACTGTTGAAAGTTATGTGCAATAGGTAAACACTTACTGTATGTAAAGTATAGGTACCTCTGCAGTAAGTTGGCCTTTGCTAAATTTAAAAGTGATTTTCTTCTTCACTGTATCTGCACTGACAACATACTCATAAGTTCCAAACAAATGACCGATACGTGGTTACAAACGCCTGAAGTTTCTTTAGAAACTACAATAGTTACTTAACACACACATCTTCCTGGACTGTAAAGAAGAAACTGTCTGAGTTAGTGCGATCCTTGTGCAACCCTCTGTTTAATGTAAAGAACGGTTCACTGAGATGGACCTCAAAGAAACTCAAATTTATAGCTTGAAAATGGTTGCAAGTTAGAGACCAAGGGGCTACATTTATAAAGATACTTTATCAACTGTAGCTTGTTAAATTGGTTTTGATAAGTGCTTTATGAATAAACACTTATATAATTATTAGACAGCTTGTGTAGCGTTGTGGGGTGGACCCACATGAAGCCTAATTCCCTTGCATCAGCACCAGCCAAGCCAAGGTTCGTCTCAAGGAACACAACAGAAAGGAGGTGGCTAACCCTGGAAACACCAATTCTCTGTTTATATTACCTCAGTTTGTCTCTCTTCTTGGTCCAAGTAGCTTAATAATGCAACTTACACACAAACTAATTTGACCCCTTCCTGGAACTATTTCTATGCTAATCACTGAGTACACTGGACCCCTCCCTTAATACAACCACTGCAAAACAACACAGCAAGAATTCAAATCTAGTACTGCACATTAGAAGACATCTGGAGCATGGTTGATGTATTTCAAGTTCACCAGCATTTTCCACTAATAGAGGATTTCTTATATTTGTAAAAATATATAAAGAATATATAAATATATAAAATATTAAAGACAAAACGCCTGAGGTGAAAAGAAGAAATACCTCTTAGTCACATAATGAATACCCAAGAAACATCTGAGTCCACCAGTAAGGAGCTACTTTTAGCCCTGGAATGTTTTGTGAATAAGACTCCTGTTTGACCAAAGAATCAGTAAACACCGGTAATTATACCATTTGTCAATATTCTCTGCATTTGGTTTCATGGCTGCCAATCTCTAGCAACCACCTGACAGTGACGTACCACAGTCTTAACCCATGCTAATGCATAAAATAGCATTTGTACTGAAGCCTACAGATCAGTGTGTAGATTCCTGGATCCGGCAGACAGATGAAAGCACAGCAGTATGAGAATCGATTAGCTTGCTCAGCCCGGTAGAAAACAGCAGTGGTGAGAGGAAATACCAAAGCTAATCACTTATTGCGAGCATGCCTCGCTTTGTAAGAACACATTTACAAAGGGAAACTGATTAGCGACAAATTGAGCTGAATAAGTCGTAAATTGGGCATAAATGCACTAAAGGGCAAATGCAATCAGAAGAAAAATGAAGAGCTAAGATGCTGACGTAGAAAGGAAGTGTACACGCCTCTCTGATTCACAGTATGAGCCAGGTGAAGAGTGGTAACATACGATTTTATTGATCAATCCATTACAGTGTGTATCAGCAGGAATAAGCTTAAGGAAAACGGCTACACTGAGCAGGACAGAGAGACCAATTTAATCTGGAAGGCACTGTCCATGTCGTTTAATATGTATGTCTGGCAGCAATCAGATGGGATTGTGGGATTGTGTGTGTTTAGTCAATATCCCATGTATTAATGCACGCTGTCAACAGCACGGCTTCTGAGCCTTTCCAGCAAGTTAAAAAAAAAGTGTCAACAAATCCATCTGGATAGTTTCTTCAGTCAGGTAATATATCCTGACGTTGACACCCCTGCTCTTGCCCCTACCCCTCCCTTCAAAATGTTTACATATACATGATGTAGCAACAAGTACGCCAAATATTGACCTTGGAAAACTCACAGTCCTTACACAAACACTAAGAATGTCAAATATGATGAATTGAAGAAAACAAAGAAGAAAAAAAATGTGAACAGCGGTCAAAGATTAAGTCGTTTATTTCTCTCCTTGAAAATGTATCTGGGAAGATAAAGTTTTGACTCAGATTGTTTTTAGACCAGTTGCTTTAAATGTCATCTTTTAGAAGGCCACTGTGGTTTTATACGCACTTGTATCGTGTCGACAGCTGAAGGATGTTGGGTATCTGCTTAAACTGACATTTTGTTGCACACTCTTAGCTCTGAATTGTCAGCTTGTGATGCCAAAGTTGCTTTCACATGAAATAGAAGTTTACTGAGCCTGTATAAAATACTCACTCTGCTTTCTCTTTCTTTTTCTCTCTCGGGTGAAAAAAACAACGGATTGGCTTGGATGGATTGGAATGACCTCAGGTATGTCACATTATTTTATACTACTACTACAGTATTTCTCCTTTACCAGCTTCACTATCTCTAAAATAGCAGTTCTGTATTAGTATTACCATGCATAATTAACATTCTGTACAGAAAAAAAAAGATACATGATATACTGCAGATTTGTTTGTCTTACATGCGGAATTGTAATAATAGGTAGCACCATCCCTTGCAGTGCACAGTGTGAATACAGCATTAATATATGAAATGAATGCATCCAGATCGAATGCCACTGAGTAAATCTTTGAAGTGGTCAGAATAGCACAGACCTTAAAGTCACAGTTTAATACCCACACTCCCTCAGACCCTTCACCAGTGCTTTGAAAACACAACACTAAGTCCACATTAAGCTCTTGTGTCTCTGTATTGCGTAATGGGCAATTTGCACCCCACTTTTCATCCAGAGAACAGACTAGATGAGGCATGGAGTGCAGCTAAACTCTCAGTTTGCATCCCCCCCACAGTGCAGGAATGTTTTCTTAAATAAGAGACACGGTTTATGTGATAACACAGAGATGGCAAACGAGACAGAGTCTCACTTGTTGTTATTGTTATTGGACTTCCCTTTAAATTTCGCACATATTTCACTTTGCCTTCCTAATTTTACACTGCAGGGAAAAGGAGGTGGGGAAAAAATATTGGCCTCAATGTCAAGTTTAGAGATACCAAAATGGCTGATGACAATATTCAGGAGGGGTTTGCTTTAATGCTAAAGGAGGGAGTAAGGGATCAATTGAAAAGACCTCTAATCCCACTGACTTTATTCCTGTGTTCTGGCAGCTATCTGAGGCAGCAAACGGCAACAACCAGGCAATCAAAACTTAATCTCCTCAATCTGTCTGATATGGTCATTACAGGGTGGATTAATGTAAAGCATATGAGCCCTATTTAGGGATCTTTTTTTTTATTTTTTTAACAGTGTCATGCCATAATTCAGTTTGATTATGCAATTGTAAAGAATCCAGGATGTTCTGTTGATATTAAAGGGTTTATTGGTTCCTGCCAAAGCTTTGCTACAAAAAGGATCACAAGTTTTTTGTGATGCACTTGTGAGTAATTAGCATCTTCACAGCTAGCTTTTTGTGCTAAGGGCAGGGACAATGTATATGGAGGTGTATGTGGGTAAGTGGTGTTGCAAAACCAATTTACCAATATGAAGTATCCCTCCGATACTAGCTGAACTAAAAACCAGTATTGGTGTAAAGACATAGCAGATATTGAGCTAGCTTTGAACGGCGTTACACTGTCTGCTAGCAATACAACACTGTTGTTGTTTGTTGTTGCCCCATGAAAGTTTACTGAACGATTTTTGGGGAGCTTATTATTGAGGATTTTATATCATTGATTGATTGGTGTAACAATCGATACCAAATCCTGCATACTAGGCCGTATCCAAGGATGATACAGGTAGAGGTATTAATACATAAACCAACATTGATACTATGTAGATACAACTAAAGTGTTGGAGCAACTCAGGACCGGGGTTGTTGCTAAATCTCTTCCCTCCTTATCTCTTTTCTTCACAGTCTCCCTTTGGCCTGATTGCACCTTTCTCTGCCTCATGCTAAAACACATCTTTTCCCTCTTTTCAAGCTTGTTCCTACCTCCAATGCTTGACTTTAAGATCCATCCCCCTTGATTGTCATTGCATGCCAAATATAATGAAATGTAGTTTGGCAGCAGTCTTCTCAATAGCAGCATATAAGTGTGCATATGCACACTTATATGCTGCACACAAAAGTAGGTTAATACTACAAGATATGAAAGTAACAGGGCAGCCTAGTGGTTACTTTGCATGCCCCATGTACAGAGGCTAGTAATAAAAAAATGATAAATACTGATAAATTATTCACAATATTACACAGCGGTACATTGTGACGATTACTAGTTCATCTTGTCTGTCCCACCTTCCATCAAGACCTCTCGCTGCTTCATTCCTGGCCCTCTTCATGATCAGGCTCACTATAAATAATGCCACCTGTTGGGCTGGGGCCTTCATTACACTCATGTAACACTGAATAAGAAAGGAGGAGGGCCACTGAGGGCGCCTGATAGGCTCTGCAAGTCATAGCACTGGCATAGAAAGCTATGCCTGGCACTCATTGACTTATGCATTCGCTAGTGAGGCCAGAGGGAGAGAAGCTGGAGCAATGAGGCCAAGGTTAAAGCAACCTCTGATTCTCTGCGGAGCAGGGATTTAAGACAGAAACTTAAGAGGGTTTATGATGATGACTATTCCCTCCATGTTTTTGGAGAAGAACACTAACATGATGTCAGTGTTATTAGCATGGAGATATGTACAGTATGTTGTTAGTGTGATATATTTGCAATCCAATATCTCTTCTTAGAGATGTTTGGTGCTGAGGAACTGGGTAATCGATACATGTTTCACACTTTAAATCCGAGGGCACAGTGCAAGGGTTAGGGGGTTGAGCACTTGAAAGCACGCACAGCGGGACATGATCAGGGTGTGGGTGATGGGGTTGGAGGTCAACGCTCTCAAATAGCCTCGATGAGTACGATGGGCCATCGGCCCCTTTGGCTTTGAAATGGAAGGCGACGCTGGCTGCTCTCCCATGCTGGACCAGCTCTAGGCATACCAGCACCCGCCATCAAACACAGTTGTCGTGTCAGGTGTCTTCCAGACAAGTTATTTTTAAGATGATGAAGGAGGGATTTGCGGGTGTATTTGATGATCACATGCTGTATTTGATGTACTATCAGCAAATTAACAGCCAAGAATATTGATTTGAGCTTTGCTATGTAGTTATTCCACTCCACACAAGTACTACAAATAGAAGGTAACACCTAATACTGCGTGCTTTATAAGGATCATTTCTACAAATTAGCAGGCACGTACATTTAATGTGACAGATGTGACTTCGGTGGCTGATAAATCATTAGTTACTAGCCAAGAGGGAGATATGTGTGTGGTTAATTAGCTCCTGCCAGCCATCCATATAGAACAAAATGCCCCCGAGCTACAGAAGACACAAAATCACAGCTTTTTTCACGACATCTGTCTCGAGGGCGCGTTTGTACATCTTCTAATTACAGCCTGATATGTCTGCAAGGAACAAAAATTCTCCCCTTTCTCCTTCAAAGGGGACACACCATGTCAGCCTGTTCTGTATGCCAAATCAATTAGTCATCAAAAGTCCCTCGAAGAAGAACAGTTAACCTTTATCTCCATCAATGTTTCATTAGTTACCCCCCCCCCCCCCTCGCCTGTGCCACATTTTCTCCCCAGCTGCAATAAAAGCAGGGCTCGTGGTGGATAATGTAAATAAAAACATAAATGAAGTCATTAGTATTCCCTCTGTCCTCTCGCAGAAATGCTGTATCGTAGGCAGTTGGAAATGTTTTTTTAATGAATGTCTCTGAGCCACTTGCTTTCATGGATTATTCAGCGAGAAAGAGGTTAAGCTGCTGATTGTTTACGTGTCACCCCATCACGTTTACGGTAACACTCGAGCTGAGATGCTTTGTGCCTCTCTCCTGCAAAGTCAGGTACCAGCGCTGATGAATTCTTTATACTGTGCCCTGAAAAAACAATGAATATTTCCCAGGAGGTTCTTCCTTGCTGGCTTGAGTGCTAATTCAAATGAAAAGTGGTTGGTTCTATAAAGTACAATCTGTGCAGATTAAACAGAGGAGTACAAAGTGGAAAGATTTCAGCATAACCAATATACTTGTTTACTTTTTAAAAGTTGTCAAATGTTTGCCGGTGGGACCCCGTATCCCACTTCTCTCAGATAAGAGTGTTATCATTGGCTTGTTTGCTCTCGTCTCTTGCAGCTTTGTTTTTAACAACTCGTCTTTACGAAGCAATCCTGTAAAGCAATAGTTCCCTTTTATAGAAGATATGCTTCTTCACTTTCTCGTGAATTTCATCATCACTCTCGTATTACAATGAAGCTAAAGAAGACTTGACTGTAGCTTAACTAAGGCGATGTATCAATTAACTTGTCATTCAAGTCCTACAATTACTGCAATCGTTGCAATCATTACTATTGAGGTCTTGTGTTTGTTAATGCTTGGCTAACTAAGTTGGAAAGATGTTGTGTGCCTTTGTATTGCTTGGTTGATTTGAGTTGCTTGTTTGCTATTTATTGTCACTTTGTTACCTGAATTGAAAAGTGCTATACAGATAAAGTATTATTACACGCATCACATTTAATTTCAGATTTTGAAAAGTATACTGTTTTAAGGCTTCAACTTGCAGTCCCCTAACCCTAACCCTGCCAGCGCCTCGGGGGGCTCACTCCTTTAGCCCTTTTAATTAGACAGTATTTGAGTTTTTTATAAAACTGTTTTAAATTGGTTTTATGGTTTTTTTAACCCCCTTTCTAGTGCATATAGGACGCTGGTGCCTGAACCAGTCCGAGCACCCACCTCAGCCGCTATTTTATCACAACAAACAGAGGGTTTTTATTTTGTTTTTACCACAGAGCTCATAAACTACCCCCCTCCCAACCATCTCACCCTAATCTTAACCATGGTTGGTTGGAGTGTCACATGCTGAGCAGGATTACTTTAATGTATAAACCTGAAACAGGACTTTTTAACTGACGTACCTCCATCAGAGGGTGATTTTAAAGTATACATACTGCACTTTTTAAACCAACGCAGTGTGTTTTATTGGTAGAGGATACTCTCTTCTTTGCGCCCTCCACCTAACCTAACCCTAACTAACCTAACCCTAACCCTAACCCTAACCCTAACTAACCTAACCCTAACCCTAATCCTAAACCAGAAAAGATTCTGATTCTGATGATATTTCTCCGGATATTACTTATTTATTACTTTTGTCAGATAAATATTTAATGGATAAAATAAAAAGTGGTTTATCCTTTATTACCAGGTTCTCTGCCATATTTCACAGTCTTAATGAATAACAAGCCTCTTGGTTAATGAAAGCCCTTTCAACAAATGAGATCAGACATGGAGGTTTGGAGCATGCAGCTCGATGATTCCAAACATTAAACTGGATCACATTAACAAAGCTGTCATCTCCTGTTGCCAGGACGCCTTTTTCTCCTCATGATCTCTTAATGGACCCTGAAAAGAGTGACGGCAAGGTGGGAACTCCTGCTGTTCACCCCCCCCCTTTCCTCACATAGCTCAATCTGTTGTAACTGCACGGCTGTTGTGCTGCTGTCCCACTCCATTAGGAAAGCACTGACAGCAGGCACAAGTGACCGCTCTAGGCAGCAGGATCAGGACTGTCTTCTTCTTCTCCTTGTCTAACAGAGAACTTGTTGGAATAGATGGCAGGCAGTTAGACTGCAGCTGGCCGTGCCTCAGCTCATCTAATCACAATCCTGCTCTCCAAAGATCAGCACAGGCATGTCCTTATTTCCTATAAGGGATTACTTCATGCCTGAAACCACTTATAGTTGATATATGACAGAATAATATGGGTGAAGTTGGAGTCATTCATTCTGGGATTGTCAGCACCCACATAACAAGCTAAGTCAATTGAAACCAGTGGAGGAACAGCGCTAGCCAGTCCTGGCACAACAGTGAAGAGAAACTTTTGTAGCAAAGTTTTCCAAAAGGACGTTTTTATAAATGACCCTATAATTAAAGTAAGACTAGTGTTATTAATACATTACAAACCTACACAGAAACATGTCGCTAGGACTTCACAGGATATTGTTCATTAATTGCAACATTAAATAGATTTTATTAGCAAGGCAAGTTTATTTATAATAGCACATTTCAGCAGCAAGACAATACAAAGTGCTTCACAAACATAGCAGTTTATCCAAGCATGATTGCTTTACTCATTGGTTGGTTTGCTTTTTTTATGGAGCTATTTTAATCTGTTGAAATGGCATTTCTCTTACAAATATCACTCATCGTACTTTTGCGTTGTCAAAAATGGAAATATAATAATAATTTATTAATCCAGCGAGCAGAAATTCATTTTTACACTCTGTTTAATGGACATGCTACACACACATAGGCCGAAATACACACACATGCACACAGGACAAACAGGATCATATGGTCATGCTTTAATGGAGAGGTTTCAGAGTGAGGGGGCTGCCCACAGCGAGGGCTCATGAGCTGGTGGGGGGGTTCGGTGCCTTTCTCAAGGGCACCTCTGCAGTATTCAGGAAGTGGACTGGCACCTCTCCAGCTACAAGGCCAATTTCCGGACTTGAACTGGCGACCCTCCGATTCCCAACCCAACTCCTTACAGACTGAGCTACTGTCGCCCCTATTGCATTATATTTTGGCACAAATGACCTTTTCTATGCGGTAGCAGGAGTCGCTCTGGATTCTCTTGTTAATGCAGGAAAACTTCCTCTCATAATTGCTTTCTACCTCTTAACTTACTTAATTGAACCATTTGTTAGCTCCCTTAGCATACTGTCTCCTGTTTCATTACACTAGGAAGACTTATTTCAGGATGCTGTCCTATACTTGGCTCTGAAGCCTCATGTTGTGATCAAAAAGAACAAAGTCTGAACAAATACTTTTGCTCAGTTTTTGATTTCTCTCCTCCTTTCTAACTTGGTTTTGGGCCTACTCTGACTCATTAACAGCTACACAGTTTGCCAAGCAGGGGCAGTCATGCAGACGGGCGAAGGTTCAAACCGGTGGGCTTTGTCACCTCACATTAATCCTGCTGACGATGATCAGAAAGACTCGGCCGCCCCGAATTCCTGTTGAGTGGAACGCTCATCTTGATGAGAATGCTTTTGTGGAAGGTTTACTTGCTTTTGCTTTTTGTTTCTTTTGAAGAATCTGCTCAGAAATATTGTTCACAGTAATGAAGATCAAAAGAACTGTGGCACTCCAGGGTCACAGCAATGATTTAGACAACAGTCCAGAGAATAGCTTTGACATATTTTTGCTGTTATGTAAGTAAGTGTAGTGCAAATTAGTAAAAGGTTTGTAAATGATAATTGTTTGCCATCAGCACTGGCCTGTCAGTACGTTTTGTGTTGGTCTGTGTTTTAAGATGGTCCTGAAATGTTGCAGGGTGCATGCTTGACTGCTAAACTAATACTTGAGTAAATACTGATGTCTTTCATTAAAGTGAACGCTGTCTCCTCTTGTGGTAAATTAATAGCATTTTGAATAAAGTGCTCATTAGGGAGCACTGTCACGCTTCTGTTGGCAGCTAGAAGCTCTGACATTAATTGTCTCCATAAGAATATTGTTTCAGTTGAACGTCCCCTTCCAGTTGACTCGTAAATCATTCCCACAATGTAACAGAGATCAACACGTTCATGTTGTGAGGTTACTACAGGGGTTCTTCCGTGTTATACAGTTTGTGGGTTTCACAGCTTGATCGTCTGCTTTTCTCTTAAGAATTTTGTCTACACAAAATATGAGGGGGGAAGTTTGTAACGCTGTTGATAACACAGCTACAGCAAAGAAAACAGGATAAATATGTGGTGTGAAATGGTCACCAGAGGAATTGGGAATCATCGACAGCCTCTCATTTTGGGGTTCATGAACGCGGTGCGGTGTATGATCAGTGGTGGGGAGCCAATACTGTGGGGTGCCACCAAGGACCCGTCTGCTCTGATTTGAAACCACCCCCAGTGATTCATTAAATGATATTGGTGACCCGGGGAGGTTTTCGGGAAGGAAACCAAAACCTCAGGCATTCTGACCACCATTCCCACCATCATTTCCACCATCCATTCCGACTTAGAGATGAGAAAGCAAGTACTCCAGCTTGCTGAAGACATGCTTCACTGGCTTTCCCAACTTCATTTTCTCCCTGCGTGCTAAAATGATGCGGAAATCCACAGCAAGAAATACGGCTTCAGACACATCTCCAAAGAAATGAAAGCCTAAAAAATCCATCTAATAGCTCTAATAAGACAGTAAGATTTATGAAAACATGTTACCATATTTGTCTTTTATCCAGGGATCAGTTTGTGCTTTTCATGTACCTTCAAAAGTAAATGCCGCTTCAGACCACTAGAAATCCCCACTAGCTAAGTGGCGAAGCTGCTACCAGTCCCAAACTCTAATCTAGCTGTAACCCAATCTCTGCACGGGACTTTTTTGTGTGCAAACGAGCCCTTTCACTCACTTCAGCCCGGAGCTTGTGGTCTGCATTCCGCCTGTTGTAGACACAAGCTGTCTAAATAAATGCCCACCACTGCTTCTTTTTTCTGGTGGCAGCTTGTGTTCAGGGGGGCCTCTGGCGCTTTAATGCCAACATCCATGCTCCACACATGCTTCATGAATATCTCCAGACCAAAACAATGGCATGCTACCCAGGCTAACGCATGCAGACACCAGCTGGAAACCTGTTAACGGCCAAATCGCATCGGTCTGTCAGTGAGCAGCTTGACGCTGGTGCTGCCTGTTCATTCTTGTGCCTGGCTGCAGTGCCTGCAGAAGTGGAGGGCTTTCACTTGGCACTTAAGGCTGGTATCACATGCACTAAGTGTCAATGCCAGACACTATATAGCCTTGTGCATTGTCAGACAGTACAATTAGCCCAGTCCTCCCTGTCGGCAGACAGCATCTGCTGGGCTCCACTGGGCTAAAAATGGTCCCACACTGTTAATAAAGAATTTAATTTCATTCCTTGCTTACTTAAAGGTAAGTCTGGTGAGTAAATCTGCATATATTTCCTGTGAATGTAGTTCCTCTCTACTTTGTCTACAATCCTCATCCTTCACACTGTCCTGTGTGTGACAGAAGAGCATTTCACGTCGCCAGCAATAATTACACTGTTTTCAAGAAGAGAGGAGACCTTCTTCCCTCTTATAATGAAATAGTGAGGGGAGAAACAGACAAAGTGAGCCATCCAAGAGACACTGGATATTTTCTACAGATGTTCAAGTTCAAAAGAAGAATTAATGATCTTTTAAAAAAGTCTTTGAGAATCCAGGAAATAAGCTTGCCATCACATCTTGGGAAGCCACTTGCAGTAATTGCAGGATGCAAAATGATATTTCTGATAAGGTCAGGGAAAGCTAACTGGAGATGTGATAAATTAAAAATGACAAGAATGGTCTAAGACCCAGCCATGGATTCATGAAATGGAAGGATTCATTGATTAATAAAAGGCTCCCAGTGCAGCCTTCAGTATCTGTGAGCGATGATGTGATTTAGGATTTTTCTATCTGAGGGGTTTTATGATTTCACTATTAACCTTTGTTCAACTTTTATCCCTCGATCCTGCCACTAGCTCTGTAACTGTCCAAGAAATGTTTGACATATCATGCTGATAAGGACAAACCTACTGTGTTTGACTAAAACGTTGACTAAGCAGAGGATTGTGAGCATTCACAATGATCTAATCATGTGTATAGATCATTTGGCAGTTTAGGTTTTCCTCTGCAAAATATTGTCTTTGTGCACAGATACTGGAGGAAAGAATTTACTGTGGTAAGTGTGTAAATCTTTTTTTTAAAAGGCTGCAAAAGAGCTCCAGAAAGTTTGTTAACTTGGAGTATTCCACATCCCCCCTCCTGTGTCAAGCTGCAGAAAGAGCCAACGTTTTGGTGAATCAAAAGCACAAATTGACCCAGCTCCATTTCTTGTCATCCAGTCTCATTAAAGGCTCTGCTTTTGGGACCACAAGCATCTGGATTTTAAAAATAGGACCCCAAATTGCCTTGTTGTGACCCCATTTGGTTTGTTTGTTTATTTCCTGTAGACTGTGCATCATGCAAAGCATTTTCTGCGGCGGCTTTTGTTCATCGTGCTTGTTTTCACATTGTTGCGCTTTGGTGCAAGTACCTTGATGAATCAAGCACAGATGTTAGAGTTTGGATGCCAGAGGTACTAGAGCCTTGGCAAATGGTGCTCTGGCCAACCCTCAGCTCAAATAAATACAGACAAGTCTGAACATGTCAATTATTTCTGCCTCTGAGGCCAGAGTCAACAGCCATGCACTGCCCTGTCCAGCAATTACACATCTCAAAATTAGTTTTATTATAAATCTTGACAGGGAAAATGAAATGGTAATGGTGTTGAGTTTTTAAATGTGGCTTCTAATGACTTGAACCAGCAGCCGCTTCTAAAACTGTCCAGCCCCAAGTCAGCAACATTTTAGCTAGCAGCTTCAGGAGCGGACCATTAAAATTCGGCAAATACACTAATGACGAACATTGCAAGAAGTCACCACGAAGACCCAGCTAGCATAAGACAGAAACTTGGATAATTATATTCTCCCTCACACACACGCACACACACAAGTACACGCAAACACACACACACATGCACTACTACTTTTGATCAATCCATTTTTCTACAGGTTGTTTGGCACAAAAAGTTGTTACTCATCTAAACATGGGAATGACCTTTTTCCTCTGCTTGATTCCCTCTCTTTGCATTCAGAAACTACAGAAGAGATTTTAAAACTTCATCTTTTGAAGAAATGTTCAACTCCTGGAAACACTTTTAGCTCGAAGAAATACTTCTTCTTTCCTGTTTAAGCAAAGCATTTTATACTTCTGTTTTTCATTCACTTTACACTGCCTTAGTCTTAACATTTGTTAGGCAGAAGTGTCCACCCTTGACAAGATCCTGCTTTGAAAACCATATTGGAGGAGTCGTCAGTTTGAAATTGTAATTTCAAGCGGCCACCTTTCAGCACACACTGTATCTCTTTATGCATCAGCAGTCTGATTTAAAAAGGGTCAAAGTGGGCTCCCCTCTTATGTCAGAACATTTCCCCAAGAATGCTTTGCTGTCTGATCTCAGCTGAGTTTTATTCAGCTCAGCATTTCTTCTCAAAGAAATCTTCATGAAATTCCTCTCCACTGTTTCCATCCGTGTTCAAGTCCGGCGTAGGAGTTTTATTACATACACGGCAGCATCCTTTTCACATAAATATACAGACATAACTGTATTTATTGCAAGAAAATGGAATAAGTATTTATTTGTATTCACTTTTCACATTCTGCTTTGCTTTACCAGAGTCGTCTTCCTTTGTGGAAGCTGAATGGCAGCCATATTGCCTGAATGAGAGAATAATTATGTCAGCTGCTGCAGGAGTCACAGAGGTCAACACAAAGTGATTTCAGGGTTACATACTAAACCCGGCTCCATGCTGCTAATGTCAATCAGGTTAACAATAGCCCACTTATTTAGTCATTGCAGAAAGTGCAGCCTGCAAACAATGCAAGCTCAAAGGCTGCTGGAATGTACAGGTGGCTGCTTGGTGCAGAAACTCAAGGTGAACATACTGTTAGTCCAAGTCGTATAGATTTCATGGACAGAATTGTGTCATATTATCCTAAGCTTTTTATTTCTTGGCCTGCATGAAAGCTTCAGATTTAATGTCTTCATCATGATTCTAAAGTATAATTAGACTTCGCTAATTGTCATACCGTTTTAAAGTGAAGACATAATGGCTTTAAATCAAGTGTAAAATCATCTAGTATCCCGGCTTACTAAGATGGATGAATGAAGAGATTTGATTTGACATGTCAATTGTGATTTTTTTGTGTGAAGTTAAGTGTTATATAATGTTCGTAACACCGAATGTTTAACTACACCAAGCTATATCTTACTGCGATTAATATTCTGTATACACTTCTACAGTTGGATGTACAACTTTAAATATAAGTGACAATCAATAGTTGAGGTGCTGTTAAGGGACTTTCATGTGCCGTTGGCTTAAAAACCTCTGAGGATCCAAATTGTTTCCATTCAATGCATTTTAAACCAACGCTGTTCGTTTAACAAACCGTACAATACCCTGAATGTGAAGTTGATACCCATGCCGGTTCTTAGCTAGCGACTGAGTGCTAAAGGGCTGTCTTTTCTCCAGCAAACCTGCCTGTTGATAATTTCCCAATCCCCCTCTCACTTTGCAAAGCAAACACACGTCTGTCTCCAATTAACAACCACAGTTCCTTTAGTGTTATTGGTGCTCTTAATTATTCAGTGCACTTGAGAGCACACTGCACAGCCTCGCAGTAAAATAACATTTTTCTTTGCTGTAATTATCACGTTTGAGTGGTGAGCAAATTAGAATTTTCCCATTTACTGAAAATTAACATTGTTTGGGTTGACCTGTCAGGTTCCAAATGTGTTTGCACACCATTTAATATCCTTTTTTTTGTGGAATGAACTAGATCACCAGAAAACAGTTTTAGAGTGCCCGTGAGAATTTAAAAAAGTGTCACTGCTTTTCTTCTCTTGTGGTACTGAAGTGGTAAAGTATCTATAAAAGCTTAAATTAGGTTGTGTGTGTCGAGTATGTCTGTAAAAAGCTGCGCCTGTATACTGATGCAAATTATAACATTGTGGGACCTTCTGTTGGATTGTAAAAAAAATGCTAACACATTGAGGTTGGTTGGAATGTGGTTCTTATTTCACTGGATGGCTCTTAACAGTGATCAGCTCCGAAGTTTATTTTTTATTTTTTGGCCACTATTCTGGCTCTATGTAAGCAAAGTGGATGTGGACGGTGCAGATTCAAGGGGCAGGTGAAGTGAAACCAGAGTAGTCCTCATGGAAAAGGAAAAGTAGAAGTAAAAGAGAACAGGAGGTTGTAATTAGCTAATTAGTTGCTTTTCTTGAGGAAATGGTCAATGTGGTGCTTTATCAGAACTGTTTCCTCTGTCTGCTGTCCTTCTAGTGCGCTCTGTCCTGATATATAGCTATACTGCTCATTTTTTCTCTCTGCCTCTTTGTCTGTGTCTTAAGGGGTAGAGCCAGTCAGCCATACTGACAAAAAAAAACAGTCCGCCACATTAATGTGTTGTACTGTAAGCTCCATCGCTATGGTACACTTTTGTACAGCATCTACATGGTTGTTGTGGGCACATTAATCAGAGAATTAAACTCGTATCGGATAAATATATACCTTTCAGTGCTATGTTCATTTCTTTAATTTCTTGTATTATGTTGATTTGGTGCCATTTTAAAGATCCCATATTATGCCCTTTTTGGGGTTCATATATCTAATTTATGTGCCTACTAACGTACGTTCACAATCGCTAATGTTCGAAAAAAGTGTCTGTTTTCATGTACTGCCGATCGATGCAGCCCGTCTCATCTGCCTGTGTTTGTAACGCTCAGAAGTGCCCACATCAGGGTCTCCACGTGTGCCAAGTCTGATCTGATTGGTTGGCCGATCTGCTCTGTTGTAATTGGTCAGTCGCTCGGACAATTCTCGGAAATGTTATGCCCCTTTTACCATATTGGGAATACAGCTACTGTGCAGCTTGTGCTTGCTACAACGAGCCAATGGGCTTGGAACAGTGACACCACACTGGCAAGACGTCACACTGGCAATTTTCAACGAGGGGGGCTAGGGACCGAGCGTGACATGCTGCTACTGCTACTGCTAACAGGAGGACGTAGGAGAAGCCGCGTTTCCACGGACTTTGAATTTTTGCACATAGATGTGCCTAAACATGCACAAGACACCTGGAAAACACACTAAAGAGCATATAAAACCAGAAAAAGCATAATATGGGACCTTTAAGAAAATATCCCCCTAGTTTTCACTGTAACCACTGTCCAAAAATAAAAGAGTCAGGGCTTTAAAAGAAGGCCCATAGCCACCCACGTAACCATGGCTTAGAACTTCTTTCACACAGAGTTTGGTTATAAACTCATGGGGGGCTTTAATGGCCAAATTAATTGTGATGGGAGCAAAAGACTAAGTAAGGCAATGTGATATAAAGTGCAAGAAAGTCCAAGTTCAAGTCACTCAGAAGACCAGTGTCAGTTTCTCTCATGTTTAGGGAAACCAAAAGTCAAGTTAAAGTAAATGACTTAATGCAGTTAAGGTAAATTACATACAGTGTTTGTTATTTCACATACATCATGTAACTTGCATACATGTGCTTACGTTACCCCTGAACTATAACTTGTTTCAAAACCTCTTGTTTCGAAGCCAATAAGGTTTTGTTGCTCATAACTTACCAGCCTGTGGCTAGTTACCACGTGTTCTTCCAGTCCGACAGCTAGTACCCTCCAAATGGACATCCAGTATATATGCCAGTGTAAATCAACCGTTTCTGTCAATTAGGGATGAGGATGAGTTGGAACTGACTGTTGCTGTGAAGGTAGTGTACAGAACCTGTCTTAAATGTGTAAGCTTTCCCTCTTTCTCTCTCTTCCTCCCCGTCCACCCATCCATCATCAATGGCATCATCAGAACCGCCCTAGGCCCTACTTCTCTTTGCAGAATAATCAGCATCCCCTCTGACCCCCTTGTTTACCCGTCCCCTTTTTTCTTTGGGCTGACACGGGTTGGTAATGATTTTTCCCCAGGCTGCCTCTTTCAATCCCCCCCCTCACCGTTTCCTCTTTGTTGTGGGCGGTGAGCTCAGGGAGCGCTCTGTCTCCTCTATCACATATGGTAAACAAACAAACAATTACAGCTCATATGAACATTTACACAACAGTTTTTGAGGATTACTATATTTTCAGTTTGTTGTCTCGTCCTTTTTTTGAAGCATCTGGTTCACGAGTGGTTGCAGGAAAAAAAAAAAAGTAGCCTTCTTAAATGCCAAGTTGGGACTTTTTAAATTCTGAAAAAAAAATGCTGTAATTTGAAGCATACGCATGCGAACAAAGACAACTATGTTCTCCTCAACTGCACCAACTTCCCAATCAGCACTGTTAAAGACGCTGCCTCATTTCCTCATGATTTTCTGTACTAATAATTTTGATGAATGGCAGGAGTTGCTGCTCCAAATGTGAGAAACCATCTTTGGTGGTTTACCCTCACACACACACACACACACACACACACACACACACACACACACACACACACACACACACACGTGCCTGGGTTAAGTCAAGCTTTTAATATCAGAGCTAACACGACAACTCTAATTCACTCCCTCTGCAGTACACAGAAAATGCCTTAATCTTTGCACCACGTCACGGTTATTATAATTAAAATGATTTCTTAGTTAATATAGATGTTTATTTTATTTAAATCTAAAAAAGGCATTGTATCTGTTAACTAGTCTTTATTTCTAATCATTTAAACATGTGAGAAACAGTCCTAGGAGGCTGCTGCACTGTTAAAGATTGATACAGGTTTCTTGTCAGAATTCTTGCACTTGATGAAACAAGTAGTCAAATATTTTTCTGCAGTATTGGCTCTACTACACAGGTTTCAATAACGTGTTCATGTACATTTTTATGGTTTGCTTTCATTCCTTATTCAGCCTGCAAGCTACTTTACTGAAGTGAAATATGGCATTCTTTACTCCCTACATCATAAACAGTGCATGCATCCAACCTCCTTGCAATAAGGCAGCCTATTTAAACATTCAGTGCTCTGCCAAAGCTGCCGCTGCCAAACTGCTTGTAAACTCTTTGCAAACTTTTTCTGCTTACATGTATGCTCTTAAAACATATCTTAAGCAAGCTCCCTCTCCCGTAGCTTCACTGATGCTGCATTTCGGGGCAGCCAGGAATGCAAATGTTTTCGCCAATCTCATGCTGCTGCTAGGAATCCATTCTTCATTGATTATCTTATGATCAGAGCCACAATGCAACTTCAAGGCGAAACCGATTGCCCAGGACTATTATGACTATATATCCTTCAGATGTATTCCACTTTAATGCAGAGGTACTACTTGTCCCTTTGGTGCTACTGTGCAAATCATAAAAGACTATCCTTTCATTTCGTGGCATGCTAGATAAGTGCCATATGCATTCTCTAAACCAGGTCATTAAATACATCCGCTGCACAGTCAGATGCAACCTGCTCATTCAGATTCACAAGGTACAAACAAAAAATGGAGGAGGTATAAACAATATTGCAACACAGGACTCATATCCTGTTCTCCTGGGTGCAGGTCATGGGTTGTCTGTCTGCATGAGACTCACACTTGCCTTTGCTTTGATCTCTGCTGGCTGTTTTGTTGTGTTTCGGCTTTGATGCCGTCGTTTTTAGCAATAGGCAAACCAGAAAACAGTCAGAAACAATCGCTGCACGGACTTCATTTCTGTAAGATATGTGTTTAAAACGTGCCTGTCATTCACAAACTGTTCAAACATGGTCACACAGATTGTTGTGTAGCCGTCCATCAGAATCACCTTTACCTTTGTTCAATCTTCCTATTGCTGGGTCTCTGCAAACAAAGTGATGATGTAAGAGTCTTAAGGGCAAAAATTAGTTCTGGAATAAATATATGTATCTATATTTATACCATAATACCTTCTAAAGAGCAAGTCCATGTTAATATGCCTTTGCCCCAGTTGGATCTTCAGTTAAATAAGACACAGTTTTCCTTGTTGCTGGGAAGTTGAGAATGTAATACCTCATCTTTATCATGCCCCAGAGAGGGCATTCAGAGGTGCTTCATCTCGGACTTCATTGCTGTCACAGGTATAATGTACAACCTGGGTATAATGCCATCTTAGGTTTTGGACCTTTCGTTCTTTTGGAAAGGATGGATGATTTGGCATGTTATTACCTCGGCTGAGAAAGATCATGTCTTATCTCCGCAAAAGGCTAAGACAAAATACAGCAATTACCCTGGAGAATTGAAATGTCAAGGCAGGTTTAGCATTTCCAGCAACAGAAAATTGGATTTCGGACATACTTCCAAACTTTGAGAAAGTAAGAAAGTGAAGTCTCTGTTTTTCAATAAAAATCAGAGCTCACCTGTTTGAGCATTTTTTTAACCCAAGAATCAAGTTTCTAATCGCCAAGAGTTGATGCAAGCTAACATTGTGTCTGAGTTTACTGCAGGCTTAATCACTTCATCAACTCCAGTTAACTTGGCGTGCTTCTTGATGACCTGATGACACGTTAATGACCTACGCTGTTGGTATAAATTTGTACATCAGCTTCCTTTTAATTGGCAATCAAACCTTTGGTTACGGTGGGTAAAAGGGGGTAAAAAAAAAAGAAGGGGATTCATTAATTTCTTAGGACTTTGGTTTTAATAGGACACTTTTCCTTGCTATATTAATAGGTCAGCTATAATTACTTTAAGAGTTGTAGCAAGTAATTCAATTAAAATTTGCAATGGATCAGCAACTATGTGTTTGAGAAAAACACATCTGGCAAGAGCAAATTTATCATTCTCATATACGTAGTCTCAAGATCTGCAAAAGGCGAGTTGTGATGGTAGAAAGAAAGTTTGGAGAAATTTAAAAAGCTTATATTGTTTGTAGGAAACTGTCAATAGATTTTTCAAGAACAAAGAAAGTGGAAAAGGGTGAAGATTATCATAACATATGCCACCGGTCTGTCAAAAGGTTTGTCCTCCTTCCCCTCTGCTGCTGAGAGATTTGAAACCAAGTCAAAACCCCTTTTGCTTACATGCAGCTGTCACCACCTGCCAAAGAATTCAGAAAAGCAGATCGGTGAAGTCAAAACAGCTCTTGACCTTGTCTGAGGCATCTAACCTCTCTCCAGGTCTCCCATGTTCTGCTTCTTGCGCCATGGGAAGCACCTGTCTCCCTGACTTCCTCAAATACACTCAGGACATCACCCACTGCTGTTCACTTACCCTTAAAGGAGCATTAAATGTAGTCCAGAAACAGGAAGCTCGCAGAGGTCTATGCATTTGGCATGTGCTAAACCACTAATGGAAGATGGGACATAGCATTTTCAAGGAGGAACATTTTGAGGGTAGAGGGAAATGTCTCTGGTATGGGAAATGTCAGCTGTCTGACATGGACTTTGATGAATGCATCATCAGAGGGCTTGATGACTGAAAAAAGGACATCATTCAAAAACATGTTGTCTCATTTTAAGTCATTTCTCAATTTTGGAGTCACATCTTGTAGTCAGATTCCTCTGAGGAGAACAATTAACTATTCATGTCACATGTTTAATTCATGTCAAATGTTATAAATTTTCACTTTGTCAGTTATTGTGGTCTTCATAGAACAAGAAGATGTTCCCAAGAGGTTGCCCCTCTGCCGTGATAAAAGACAGAGCCTCTTACATCCTCCTCTGTCTCTCCACACTGACTCCACAACCCCAGTGTCTGTCGTTGGGGTGAACTTTGAGTAAAGACAGGTTGCTACGGTTGGAGACTCATGCCGAGCTCTGAATTCCCACACCCTCCTCCTGCCTCGAGTCTCTTTTTCCTTTGCATCATCCGCCTGGCACCGGCACAACTTAGAGCAGGGCCCATGATCTAACTCCAGCTACACACTCCACAAATCACACAACAACAAACGGGTGAAGGGGCTTTTCATGCCTGGGGTGTACTACGCTTACCCTCTGTGGTAAACTTTCACATGCGTAATGTCTTCTGGCAACGTCACACTCATGTCCTACGTCTTGTTATGTGACAGGGTAACAACTGAGCTGTTTACTGATCGTAGGACAACACTGGTCTCTATTGTCTGTTTGACACAGCTTGTACAGTCTCACGGATACAAAAGAAGCTACAGGAAAACATTGGGGTGGTGGGGTTAATTTATCTACTGTACATGTCTGAGAAACCATTGGACTACTTTCCATTGAACATCTCATTGTCTGTATTGGGTTTGTTGTCCATCAAAACCTTTAGGAACAGACACTATAGTCAAGTGATACATTAAAAATAATTGTACTTCTCTTCCCAACAATTTGAGATGGATTCCCCTTGTAAATCTACACTCTAAAAATTAGTGACCAGCCAACAGCCAGGTAGCTTAGCTTAGCATAAAGATCTGAATCAGGGGAAATAGTTAGCTTGACTCTATCCAAAGGTTTATTTCCAAAATAGTCCAACATAACACGTAAAAACCACAACTCCCCATTTTCCATTTAAATGTTTGTTTACATCAAAGTGAGTTGTAAAGGTGCTGGAAGCTAGAAACTCTGCTAGCTGTGTCACCTCCTTACAATAAGGAAAGAAGGAAAGAGAGAAAAGTAAAGATCAAGACCATTCTGGTGCCGTGTTAGTACCTGAAGCTATAGCACTAGTTGCCATTTGACTTTGCATAAAGACTGGAAACAGGGGGATGCCAGCCTATAGCTTTGACTAAAAAGGAAAAGACATGTTACCTTTGTGAGAACCATGTGAACTGACATGAGTTAAATTTAAATGTAGAGATAACTGTAAAGCTTATCTTTGCATAAAGAAGAGTAACCTTTAGCATTGGTTATAGCACAGTTATGTTAGCAAAGTTTAACTTAAAAAGAGACTACTTTAGTGAAGTTGTATGACATGCATATTGTCACAGTCAAAATCGTAGAAGTACACACAGTCAGACATTGAGCAGTGAGGTAAACCTTGGCAAAACCAACCTGGGGCCACTTATTACCCTGGTCCAAGCCTGTTCCTACCCTTAAAGGCCCATTCAATCAAAAGTTATGTGGAAACCATTGTTGCAGGATTATTGTAGTGTGGCTGTAAATTGTGTGTAAGGCTCATTATCAAAGGGGCCTCCCTGGCAGAGCTTTGGCACAGGGGAGCCTGACAAGCCGGGGTCCCACCATCTGTAACTGCTGTATGGACGGGGGAAAAAAACGTGTTCTTCCACTGTGTACATGCATTAGAGAACTTTTCTTTTGGGCTAAGGCCAAAGCTGGACAAAGTTTCCCAAGCTTTATTGGACATGGTAAAACCTTTGAATATGGTGGATGAAGCTGCAGGGAGAGGAGGAACTACCAGTTATGGAGCAGAACGAGGCATATCGTGAGAATTTAAGACTAGTTTCCCACAGGGGAGGTAAATCAGGTGCGTATATTGGATGAAGTATACATTTAAAAAAATGTTATAGGATGTGATCCTTGTAATGACACACAGACATGTTTGAGTTGAAATCCAGTAGTTTCCCAGTGGTGACAGCGAGAGCTTATCAGATCTACTTAATCCTCTCCAGGTGATTTTATTTGTTGACAGTCATTTATCATTATGAATTATCATCATTATCATTATGAATAGCTCCTTCGAACAGACCTTTTTTAATAATAGTTTTTCGTGGCTAAGCTTATAAATGGTGCAGCTTTCATAACGGATTCTGGCCACAGCTGCAGCATGAAGAACATGTAGTTATACCTCTCATGATTGCTAATGCTGGCTGCAGGTGAAAAGGGCAATCAGAGTCTTCCCAAGTGCCGCCTGGAGATTTCACTGAAACTTTTCAAACTCAATAAGCGAACCCTTCTGCCTTTACATGTAATTGTCTTCCTGTCTGCTGTGATAATTAGCTGATCACCACTGTGAGCATGCCAGCCCAAAGATTTTTGCCTGTGTTTTCTTTAGGGTTGGTATCACTGCAGTAACAAGTTTATTGACTTGAAAGGTTGACAACCTGCATTAAAAGGCATGATTAGGCACTAAGATGAAAATAAGACACATCTGTCATTCCAAGATTTTCCAATAGAGAGACGTCTGCTTTTATTTAGCGGTGATTCTCCCCCAGCGTTGTCCTAATTCAGCCTGCCTGAATCAATGCAGCCGGGCACATCGGTTTGATTTGTTGAATTGTTGCACTCCGAGTAATCATGCTGAAGTTATTAAGGTGTCGGTTTCCCCTTCGGGTTAGAAAAAAGCACGCTAATGTAACAATTTTCTCTTCAAATTGTCACAGCAGGATTCCAAAACAGAGATAATAGAGAATAAGAAAACAACCCCAAAGGTATTTGAAGAGCATTTGTACAAACGATGGATGATCTTCTCTCTCTTCATTGCAGCTTTACTTATGAATGAATAGTTCGATATTCTAGGAAGTATACTTCTCTTCTTTCAAGTGGAGAGTTGGATTTACAGAATGAACCTACAGTGAATTATTATTCCAGAACAAATTCTCTCCACAAGTAGCAAAATAGGTTTTTATTTCAAGATAATAATGGCTGATCCTCCTATGCCATAGACCTTAAAGTTTAACTACATTTTAATCTCCATCACCTGGTTTTAATAATGCGCATCTGTAAGTGTTCAGTGTTTACGTAAATCACCAACTGTGTTAGCACGCACAAAGTGATCCACCGAAATTACCACTGAGGGCCTCTGTTCAGGCGCTTTCCCAGTAGTGATTGATAAAGTGGAGCTTGTGGAAAAAATCAGGCTTCCAGGAAAGGTGTTATATGTACAACCTCACAGGCCGCTAACCAAGCAGCACATGACAACACTGCTCGAGCACGTGGGCTACAGTGCATGACAAGAAGACGGTTGATGCAGCGTCCCGTCGTTTCAGAGGCTGGTCAATTTCAAAGAGAATTGTCAAGGATGGCTTGGTGCAGAATTTGGACCAGAACATCTTCCCCAGCAGGCTTTGAATAAATGAACCTCTCTTTGGGAGTACAGTAACGCATTGCTTTTGCCTTTTATCTGCTGCCCACAAGTGCAAGGCAGTGACAAGTTCTCATGGAACATTATGCAGCTATAAACAGTGTAACACAGCAATTGTAATGCGACCAGGATGCTGCCAGTGAGCGACAAATTGACTTCAGCAGACCTACAATCAGTGCCCTGTTTGCTGAAATGATGCCCAGTTCTTTACTGTAAGAGTGTCCAATAGAAGGACGATGTTTCCTTTTCGCTCTCCGTCCTACGAGCTACATAAACACTTAGATTTTATCTCAGAGACAAACAATGTTGCTCCTTTCGTCCCTCCTTTTTAATGGCCTTATTTTAATAAAACCCAATTACACCAGTCAACATGAACCATAATCCAAATGTATTTCCTCACTCTAAAGACTAGAAAACAGTCATTGTTTATAATAGCATCTCTTGCGATGTCCCTTTATGAAAATGCACAAAGCAAATGGCCTTTCATTTTCTTTGAACGGAAAATGCGTGCACGTCACATCGGTGGTCTCGCCGATGTTCCGGCTGTAAATAATGAAACATGCATAGGCTTCTGTGTAATCCCATTTTCATTAGCGTTTGGAAATTCAAACTGCAGGAAACTCAAAAGACATGCCAGTTACGATACTTGTCACTTTATTTGGTTTGAAAACCAAATCTGATCTCCACCCAAAAAGCTTCTTTCTCAGGCTCCAAACTTTCCCCAATGGCATCATCTGTGGCCTAGTTCTGTCTCCTAATGAAGCAAGCAGAAGCTTTGTAGTTTGATTAAACAGAGACGTTGTGGAAGGTGACAGCAACATACATGTTCAATGATCTGTAGACATGAAAGTCTTATGTGGATTAAAAGTAATGAAGCAGATCATTAAAAATGCACTTTATGGGAAGAAAGACGACTTGCTTTCGTGTTTCTTCATATTCTGTTTGAGTGGCGGCTTGTTGTGCCACGAAGGTAATCCATAACAGAATGCTTTCTTGCATGCTTATGGAAACACAAGCTCTAAATAAGAATAGATTTTATCACAGCCCCATCCAGGAACTCAATAGCCGCATTGTATGCTGAAGGATTTCTTCTCTGGCCTGGACTGGAACAAATGGGTGGCCTGAAAATAGCATCCAGGTTCTGCTCCTAAGCCATTTAACCAAAAGATACCCCACAACACTGCTTCTTTCGCTCACTGTTTATCTAATAACAATCTCGACTCCTTTCTTTTCGACCATGCTTATTAGTTTGTTTGCCATTTAGTGGTACAGCCCACCTCCTCAAATCTCTTTTGTAAATACCTCTCAGACGGAGCTCACGGTATTTGGTTTGGTGTGTGCAATTTCCGTGCTGCCGAGGCTAAGCGAGCAGGACTAATTGAATCTTGCATGTCTTCTTATGATTTATGGTGGAACAGAATAGATGCAGAGGCTTGATCTCCTTTAATCTCTCTCATTACGGCAGATGTAAGAGGAGATGATTGTCCAGCTTAATTTAAAACGTCTGCAAATGTCTTATAAACTCATTGGTTCTGCGCTGGCTCTCATGTGCAAGCAGCCGATTATGTTGTACGCTTGCCAGCTGGACCCTGTGCAGACAAGGTGCTCCCCACCCCGAACTTAAAGATCAGATTTAATTCACGAGCTCATTAAAATTCTTACATTTTTCCACCGTTGCCATAGTTGTTTTATAGTATAACACAATCGTAAAGCACAACCACAAGGGCGAAGATCAAATAATGTGAAAAAATACTTTTCTCCCCAGCCCTGATGTACACCTACACTTCATAATACAAAGTGACTTTTCTCCTTCTCCCAATTACACCCTACACGTAGGCGCTTCAGCTAACCTTCTTCTGAAGTAGTTACAGTCTAAGAATCATTCGAGGACGCAAGTCGCCCTCCGAATTACCATGCAGGCGTGTTTCCAGGACTCCTGAGTCACTTTCCATGTTAACCATAGTTCACCTTGTCCTCCCTGCTCCCTCTATGCCCTGTCTAAACATCCTGTTTTACTGGAAATGTCTAAGTATGGGAGCTCAATATTTTCATATTTTACCATTTACCCTTCGAAAAAGCTGCAAAACTTTAGAAGTCAAAACTTTGTGTTGAATTCATGCAATTGCTACCGTCAAGACATAAGCTTATTTGCTTTTGTAAGGGTTGATACCACGCTCATGTTTGTACTGTAAATAAACTGCTACAGGCAGCAGCCAGACTGCTAAGCTTAGTATAAAACACACACAATTGTCAATGTCAGTGAAATTTACATATATGATATTAAATGCTATATCAATGAACAACATTGGAAAGAAATGTAACTTAATTATAGATACATTCAGGTCTGACCAAGTCATTGACTGGATGAGAAGGTGTTCTATGACCCCTTATACAGATTATTAAAGCACTTTGACTTTTATCTTCAAGTAGCATTCTGCTTTCAGAGTTTATTCCAAGTCTTTAAATATCCAGGCTCAAAGCTGAGTAGTTGGCCAGTGGATGGCACGCTGGTATTTGTGGCGTTGTATAGCTCAAACTCTTCAGGATCGAATCCATAATCAGAAGAATGTGTATTGATGAGTAGCAGCTTAACCGTTGCTCTCCAACCACCTGAAACTACAGGTCAGGATTATAACTGGTCCCAAGAGGATGAGCCCCACTCCTCCTCCTCCTTTGACCTTTGACTTGGTCAGTTTGAGTGACACACAGGGGGGAAACATGATGCAAAGGTACTTTGCCTGAACGCTTTCAAAACACTCTTTGTTGTTGTTTCTGTGGACTTCAAGGGATCGTAAAAAAAAATCTCCTCCAGTTATTTCTCATGTGGCATTTCGTTACCGTGTCTGGCATTTCTTTAATTAGAGGACTGAGTCCTCCAGCCTCCCGGGTGTCACACATGATTTGCAGATTTTTACACTTACTAATGCCATCACTGTGGTGTTGAACAGTCTTATTTTCCACCAAATATTTCAGTTAATACAATTATACTAATGCTGTTCCTCATATTACATGAAGCTTTCCAACATTTACCCTAAGTTTAAAATCCATGAAAGTGGGGACTGCAATGGTTTACATGTATGGTCTTTGCCATTGCTTTGACTTCCAACTATTTTCTTTCTTGCCAATAGTCAGATAAAGAATTCACACATTGTTGTCTGTGCCTTAAAGTCACAGTGGAACAACAATCCGGGCATATTTATCTTCTCTTATGTGATAGATTAAAGGAACTATCGTTAACCCGTGGTTGGAGGAGGATGCAGAAAAAAACATGAAGAATTTAGGATCTCTCTTTTAATAGAAACAGACTTAAACTGACTTAGATTTGAACACATACAGTATATCAACTCCAAAAATGTCACAGCAGCTCTATTACAACGATTCACATGCCAACAGTCAAGATGTCTGTGATCAGATATGTTTGCGAGTTGTCAACAATTTCATCTTATTTGTTGAATGTATGCTCCTGATTTCAGGGGGACATTTTTATTATAAGTACTTGGAGAATATATGTTATCTAACTGGATCCTCAAATAAGAAGCCTCATCCAGCAGATAATTAGCTTTGGTTAGCATATCAAAGAGGGAGACGGGATAGCCAAAGTGCGAGAAGCGAGAAACGAGAAACTAATCTAAGACAGGTAAGTTTTGTTAATTCATTTAAATACTTTATTATAAGGCTTCCCTAACTTCAATGCAGCCATACCGCTTTTACACCACGCACTGCAGTCAAAAAAGAATGAGACGTACAAAGCTCATTGTTGCCGGCTATGACTCAGCTCCAGAGGAAGGTGCTGCGAGGAACTGTGATTGCTTCGTAAAATAATTGCTCTTTTTTAAGGGGGAATGAATGGCTCACAAAAGTAAGTGACGGTGCAGTGGTGTTTGTTTCTCATAAGGAAATATTGACTGAGTTTAGAAAAACAGGAGCCCTTGTTCATTTGCAGGGAATTCAATTTGTTCGCATTTTGCCACCTGCAGCTACATTCTTTGTGTTCCTGTTGTACGTTTTTCTTCTAACAACTCATCCTTGGCACGTCTGCAGCAGCAAGATAACTATATCTTGTGGTCTATAAAAATGTTCTTCGAGAGTGTTTCATTTTGTTGTAGTTGTTTTGCGGTTGTTTTTTTGGAAATAGGACGAGAGACATGCACATCTCGGAGAGCTTCACACTGGGGGTTTCCTGGGTTGGGAAAATAAACTCTGAGCTGGCGGACTCTCAGGGAGTTCTGGTGCCTGACAGCTTGATGATGACACTTTATTTTCTTTCCACTCAGGACAAATGAAGGGCCAAAAGACACTTCCAGCATTCTCACAGTGCTCATCTTGATCTTCATGCCACTCAGAGAATACATGAAACTCAGTAGTACGGCCTTTACTCGTCTTCTACAAGGGATTTTCTGATGTGATGGAGCATATGATGTCTGATGTGTATGTAAGATGTGCGTGCAGATATACACAGGGGTTTACCCTGACAGAAATTGAACCATCTGTGTATGTTATATAGTTTTGCAGGAGGCTGACAGTCAGTTGTTTTGATATCCAGATGCTTCTCCTGGTAACTGCACACCTACCTGTCCTTCTGGAGCACCCACCTTCCATTAT
Source organism: Tautogolabrus adspersus (assembly GCA_020745685.1). Lineage (NCBI taxonomy): Eukaryota > Metazoa > Chordata > Actinopteri > Labriformes > Labridae > Tautogolabrus > Tautogolabrus adspersus. The sequence continues at coordinate 12,573,185 of CM036556.1, read as the reverse complement.
CAGTCTGTCAGCACCCACGGGTCTTTGAATAAGTCCTCTCGCATTCTCATGCTGGACTTTATTCTTTGGGATACGACCACAGCTGATTTGACATTCAGCTCCATAATATTATGATTCACTGGAGTACTAAATGGAAAATTTCGATTGTACTTTTCGAAAGGCTGTGCCTAGCAGAGGCTTAAATTGTCACTTGTCTTTAGTGCGGGCAGTTTTTTAGAGTTCAGTAGTGCATTTTCTTTTTTAAGAGATGCTAGTTGGTGTTATAATAGTCTCAGTCTAATCTGAAATGATAAAAGCTCCTAAAGCTGTCCTTTTATATCTAATGTACATAGCTGGAGAGTAACAGCCATAACATCTGCTCTGACTGAGGAGTTTTATGTGAACAGTGAATTCAACAACTTGACGCAACAGACTCAAAAAGAAAAAGAAAAAACTCCACTCCAGACTCTCGACTTTCCATTTTGCTCTTAAATCTTTCATCCCTCTATTCTGCTCAGAAATCTCCCTCCCAGCTTCTCTTCCTCTCCCCCCTCCTCATCGCAGCCTCTCTATCAAACATTTTCCTCCGCTGCTGACAAGATAGGGTATCTATGACATAAGAGCCTGTGCCCGTCACGCTCGCGTGCTCAAACTGTTGCAGGAATAATCCGACGCAGGTCATGCAGCGCTCAAGTAAACAGCCGCCTCAGACCACACACGCCGGCTGATAAGTTGAACGATAGTGAAAGTGAAGCCCTGTGAGCTTTTGGGATAAATACAGCAGACTAAAGGAGGAAAAAAAAAGATATTGCAGTCCAAAGCTTAGAGTGCAGATCAAAGGAGAGGGAAGCCACAGTGAAATTGCAGGTTAGCTGACCAATGTGAAACAATATCAGTATACACTTATTATTTAAGATTAGAGGTCAGCTCACCAAATAAGAAAAATCGTATTTTTTCACTCATTTCTGGCCATACAGAGAGTTTGTGGTCTACGTTATCTGTCTCTTTCTATGGAGTTTGTTTGTGTAGTATGATTAAAGATGGATGAGAAAGCTGAGGCTGAAATCACAGAGCTACTCATTCACTTCTTCCTTTGCTGTTTACACTCAGTGCTCTATAGTAAAAAGTTAACGTGAGGTTGAATTGTGGAATTACAGAACGCATTATACTGTCGCTTCAAAGGACGCTGCTTTTTATTTGAGAAACCTGCATGCACCATTGTATGGCGGACATTGTTTATTTTAGAGTAAAAAAGGAAATGATTTCACACAAAGCCAAAACAACTTAACAACCGTAATCAGATTCTGTTTGAATTGTTGCAAACTAAATGTGACCTTATCACAGGTGAGCCCTGCCCTCTTCTTAGCAGAAAGAGAAGACAAGACAGCAGCACACAGACGGAAATAGATCAACTAGAATAACACAATGGTTCTAAATTTGGCAGCTGATTGGGGGAATGGGTTGACAAGGTTTTTAAGAATTAGAAATCAAAATATTTGTCACTTTCCCACCTAATAGACCCCTTTGAAAATGCAAAATCAGGTACCTCTCGGATCATTTTTGATTTTCAAGGGACATTAGCGAATGTTGCAGAGCAAAATACCAACCAATCAGAGCACTGAAATTTGACAAATAGCTGTTGGTTGTAAGGTTACAAGTTCAGCATTAAATGTGCAACATATATTCAATATAGAATTCATACCAGCAAGTTTTTATCATGTCATGATTTAGTAGCCAACACAAAACTATTAACTATTAATCTAACCAGTCAGTATTCTTATGCAACAGCTGATTTCAGACATCCCACATTAGCAGCAGTGTTATTAAAGAAAGTCATCTATAGATGTAATTATAGAGAAACTGTAATAATAAACAAAACCTGAATCAGATGGAAACCAGTCTGTACGGAAAAATAGTAGTCAAGAAATCCCAAACCTATTTGCATGTTGTTGTTGTTGTTTTTTATTTGTGAGAAAATCATTGTAACCCAGACATGAACAACATGGAATAGAAATGATTTTTAAGCATGGATGATATTGGCAGTAGCTCAGTCCGTAGGGACTTGGGTTGGGAACCGGAGGGTCGCTGTCCCAGTGCGGACCAAAATACGGAAGTTGTTCTGGTAGCTGGAGAGGTGCCAGGGCATTTCCTGAGTACTACTGAGGGGCCCTTGAGCAAGGCACCAAATCCCAAAACTGCTCTGGTGCGCTCCCTGCGTAGCAGTGTGTAGCAGCCCCACTCTGACAACTCTCCACTAATGCAGGTCCTGTTTGTGCATGTGTGTGATCCGGGCCTATGTGTGCGAGAAGCATGTCGCTTAAAAATAACAGAGTGTAAACCCGAATTTCCCTCAGGGATTAATAAAGTATTTCAAAAATCAAAAATCAAAATCAAAAATATTGTATGACCTTGTGAATTTGCCTAATATAAAGGAAATACTTGATGAAACTAAATAGCATTTGATCTATTGTACAAACAAGTATCAGATACAATGCATTATTGCAATATTTAATGTCTCCTTAGGTGTGCAAACTATGCTAGTGGACAGCCATTCAAAGGGTAAGCAGTAGTTTATTAAAATAGCTGATGAGTGTAATAACATTTTTGATTTAAGCACAGTTGACTTTTCTCTGGTGACTTCATCCCAGTTGAAGAGCGGTGATGACTGTCCTTGGACAGTTTGGAGCTCTGCGTCTCTAAATCCATCTGCACATACACCACAGATGCATACGCACGGTGCACACACAGGCTCACACATCTCTGGCGATGATAAGGTCAGCCAGCAGTCGTGTCATCCGTTTGCGGCAGGTATTGGGTTTCACATGATTTGAATGTGACATCCAATACCCACAGAAGTCTTAAACACAGATAGAGTATTCCATTTGAACTTGAACAAGAGAGGGATCATTTGATGCTAATCATGCACTGTATGTCCCATTTGCCTTCTGGCATCCGGGTTGACAATTTCTTCCAGGGACCAGAAATGCTCCTGCAACTATTTCAGCAACTCAAGAAGCACTCCAGTGAATGCACAGGCAAAGGCGCGCACACACACACACACACACACACACACACACACACACACACACACACACAAACACACACACACACACACACACACCCTACACACACACACACACACACACACACACACACACACACACACACACACACACACACACACACACACACACACACACACACACACACACACAGGTCAACATCAGACTCTCACGATCAGTATGCTCAGTATATTATTCACCAAAAAAATACCACCACAGTACATCCCTATAGTAAGCCTCTATAAAGCATCTATTGACTTAAGGCCTCAAACTTCACACCTTAACTTTAATCATGAACCCTAATCCATAACATACATGACATTTTTCAAAAGAATAAGTCTTGCTTCTACCTGCATAAAATATCCAATTAGTTTATCTTGTAGGAATGCAAATGTTGGCAATCTATATATTTGCTTGCCTCTGCAGCTCAGTATTTCGAGGTCTAATTAGGGATATTGATTGACTACCAGAGTACTTAGCTTGAATCTGTAACTGACGGTTGCTAATCAATGTTTGCTAGGTTAAGATGAGGTTGTGTTTCTCTATCCGCGTATGCTGAGTGGATTAATGAACTCTTGGCCTTGCTATCGGCCCATTCTCTGTGTTTAATACGGTAGTTTGTGCAAACCCGATTCCACTGATGATGAGACCTTTAGTCCTTCGGGTTTTGGCTGCCTGTGTTTTTCTCTCAGACTCTCTGTGAACATGATTCCAACCATAGCAGTGATTTTACAGCACAGGTGGGAGACGATACGGTTCAATGCAATGTGGCTTTTCTATTTGCTTTACATGGCCACAATGTCATGACTACTAAAATCCTTTTTTTAATCATGTGGATACCTAAGCCCCTAAGCATGCAGGGAGAACAAGCTAATATTTAACTCGGTTAACACTCAAACAAACCATTGATTTCCACTTTGGTTAGCACTTCAGCCAAACCAAGCTGGGCTCATCCTAGTGTTTCTCTTTTTCATTTGCAAGACATGAAATTGTTTAATTTGTCAAATTTCTTGCTAAGTTACCCAAAAGTAACACTCCTTTTGTATGCAAGCGTAGGTTCTGTTACTTGGAATATCCTCAGCGAAGCTTTCAGATAGAGCAGTCAGGATGGCCGCCTGTGCCAATTTAACTTGCAGCATAAATTGATGGGACTCGGCCAATCGATCGGCTTATTACCGACCTCCCCCTCATCAGGGATTGTGTTGTGCTTCCATAACAACCGCAGTCAGTACTGCGGGGAGGATAATTGCAGTGTGTAGCTCACAGGGTGGGTCTCAAGTATCCCAGCACTCAGCCTGTTGCCAGAGGAAAACACATTGATCTCTGAAGGTGATGAAAAGACTCTCTCAAAGGCCTCGCTTCCTCCTCAGAAGCGTTCCAGCCTAGACACTGAACCAGAGCAAAAACGTAGATGATCCATGCACGCCTTCCAATCGTAGTAATTTTCATGTCGTTCTGTCTGTCGATGTGTGTCTAAGGAAAAACTAGAGAAGGACAGCTTGTTCTATGATTTTCAGTAGAAAAGTGTCTTTGTTTAAGCTGTTAAAAACCACTGCAAGCTAAAACAACTGGATCAATAGAGAGATTCTCAAGTGCATAAGCAGGTACCTCGTCCACAATTAGTCCAACCCTTGGCAAGTCTATTTTATTCTGCTGGCCCGGGTAGAGAGACAAAATGCCTTTTTAAAACCAGTTTCAATCTGCTTGACACAGTGTTAATGGAGCCTGCAGTCGCAGACAAATTCCTTCCGTCCTAATTGATTGACTTGTGGTTTAATGAACTGATAACTGGCATCTGGACAAACAGGACCCAATCAACACACACAGACACACAAAAACACACACACACAAGCACCAGATTGTGATATTCATCAGGGATGGGTGGAGAAGTGAATTCATTTTAAGGAGATAACATCCACTGGTCGATACTTAGTGTACACACACGTAGAGATGCTCACAAAAGTTGTTTTTTTTTAATCAGCTGACGTCTCTGCACCCTTATGGATGCTGCTTGGTGTAATTACTTTCAGATTCCTGTCCTGTGGTGTCTTAGGACATGCTGACATTAACAAGTGTCCTGCTGGTACTGTAAATGAGTTTCAACTTTAACAGAATGATGGGCCCTTGAGTATATCAGAACTCTATTTTCATCATGCCTCGTAATTGAAAACTGCAGAACAGAGTTTCATTAGAGTGTGTGGAGCAGGCGTCACTGTTCATTACCCCTCACGACTGTTGGTTAGATTTTACTCAGCCTCCTAATCAGTGGGACGTCTTACTTTACGGCTGTTATATAAATCAAACTGTAAAATTACAGCTAACTAATCATGCTCTCTTGAGTAGCAATCTAAACACATGTCGATCTACATTTACCATTGCATTTATTACATGCAAATGCGAAGCTGTTCTGAAAGTAAGACGTTGAACTTGCCAGAGCCATGTTACACTTTAGAATCAGTGTTTGTTCACTATCGAACATACTGTGCAGGATATAATGTGGTGACAGAATAAGTGAACCTTAATAGTACAATGAGTAAATGTAGAACCCAGACACAATGGTCTCTTTTCTGGGAAGGAGATTAGAAATAATTGCAATTAATTATTTAGGAAATGGCTATAATCATCATATTTAACAGGAAATGGTTGCACTGGAGTTACGTGCAGTTGGAAATAAGGATAATGAAGATATATGCCACAAAATGAGAGAATAATGGGAATTAACCTTTAGAACATTGTTGGTCAAGATGGAATTCAAATGTGGATCTTGGGACAATTTAAATGAGCTCCTGAATTGTGGTGCAGAATTTGGTGTTTATACCGTTTAGCCAAAATCACTCTGGAGTCGGCTGTAAGTTACTGTAGACAAAGATGTCTTTATTTAGCACTTAGTAGAAGTGTAGCAGTCTTTAAACAAGGTAGCAAACTTTAAAGTTGAGTCTTGTTTTCAAATCCACATCTTATCCGTGGCTTTGAAATCTCCTAAAGAACCCCCACCGCTAAACAAGGTTGATAATAGGGTTGCTCTTTTGAAATGTCTTAACTTCACATGCTAACCATGCGGCAGTCTGCTCCTTGTATCTGGTTGCAGGAATGTGAAACCTACCTCTTTTTTCCAAAAGTTGAACTTCCATTGACACAGTGTGAAACTGGCTTAAAGTGAAATCGCAAAAAGTGCATAACATGTTTTGTATTTGGAAAAAAAAACATCACTCAAGGTAAAGTTTGTGTTTGGGTTCAGTGTCGACACTTCTGTAATAGATTTTGTTTTTCTTCCTATGGTATATAAGCACATGTAACTTAAAAGGGTCAAGTTGAAGAGCAATATGGAAATTTAACAACCAGCATTTGAGGTTCCGGAGTCTTCCATGGGAATGAATTCTTGTTATTTGAGAGGGAACTCTTGCTGCTTCTGCTTTGTGTCTCCTCATCCCTGTTAATTTGAAGTGGTTTGAGGAAGTTCAGGGATTAGTAAAAGTAGTTAAGAAAGGTCAGCCGGAGTACAATGTCTTCCTTTCCGGAGAATTGTTGAAGGGTCACAAGTTCAAAAGGACTTTTCTGTTTTTCTCAACAATACTCGTGACCAATGGCCTCAAGAGGAACTCCAAGCTGCTGGAGACACAGTCCACATATTTATCTTGATTTACCATTATCTGTTGACTGTGTTAGACTTTGAGTGTTTGTGCCGGAGACACACAGATGCAGTAAGCTTTATAGTTGAACCTTTGTGAACTAATTAGTAGACCCGGTCAGTGGAGTTTTCAATAACTGTATATGTACTAAATGAGCCTATTCAGGAGCATACATCTACTTATTGCATACTACTTATGATGCTATACCTCAAGTGATTGAAGGCCAGCCCAAACAGGCTTCTTCCCGGTCCATCTTTCTACAGACTCTCCTTTTTGTTTTTCTCTTCTCTCTTTTCATATGTGGGTATGATGGGTGATAAGAGCGGGCAACCAGAGTGGTGGTTCCAGGATGTCGGAGGAAATTGTTCAGCCTTATGACGAAACACTGGTGCCCACTTGAATAACCCCAGTGATGTCTTGGGTCTTGCTGCCCATCCATCTACGCAGTTGGGTTGGGGTGGCCATTAGGGCCATGTGGTAGGCTAGGTGACGGACCAGCAAGGAATTATTGCGAGGAGGGGTTTACTTACTGAGCGTAAGCCTTTTCCCTAAAGGCTCAAGTTTTTGATGTTTTATTTTAAATTGAACATTTGGGCTGAACTTGCTGTGAGAAACAAAAAATCAAGAAAGTGTCCAGCGAATCCAGCCAAACCAAACCAAGTCGTACCATATAGTGGAAATAAGGTTGTATGTTAGTATTGAGTGTGGGGAATAAAAGTTAAATCTGATACTGCTTTTGGGGAATCTTTAACAAAAACAAATGTGAGCCACTGGACGTCAGCATTGTGAGATTTGAATATTAGCATGTAAAAGTAATCCTCACGCTTGTCAGTCAGGTTTTAAAGTAAACTCTTCAGTTTCTTGAGGGGAATTAAATTGCAGACTTGGCATTTTATGAGACGCACCGTTTCTCTACTTAATTCTGTTGAAGAAGTGCACATATTCCAAAGCTGTTGTCTGGCAAGGCCCTCTGTATTGGCTGTTTGGTTTTGCAATTCATATTTTGACAACAATACACATCCCCCAGAAGATGAAGGAAGCAGTGACATTCACAGATGACGATGATTGTAAAATCGTGGTTCATTTCCATTCTTTCCATTGGACAGTGGACCCACTGTTCCATGAATTAGCATTTCATGTATTGATTTATTCATTGTCATGCATAGTAGGAAGGATCTTGGATCAAAATCATTGTTCTCTTTGCCAAATGTTTCCACAAAAATGTACTCGCAGAGTAACAAATGATTGTACGGCAGAAAGCCAGCTTTTGTGGAGCTTTAGTTCCGATGACCTGGATACCAAAGTGTTGCCAGGTTTAATAAACTCATCCATCCATGTTGTGGGATTAAATCGACTGTAATAAAGTCTGTTTTGACTTAATCTACCTAAATCCTTTGAATACTTGAAGAGCCATTGATCATCACATTTTCCTGAGTTTTATTCTGAGAATGTCAGTCAACCAAACTATACAGGCCAACGTCTGATTTGGGAGCCACCTTGGAATGGCCCAATAAACTGTTTATGTTGCACAGCTCATGAATCAATCTGATATTGACAGACATTTAATGAAATTAAACACACAGAGGATGTTTGAAATCACTAAAATGACCTGAAAATCCCAGCAAATCCTCGTTAAACCGTCGATCATTTCAAACAGGAAAGGGAAAGAACTGTGTATTTATACATCGGTGTACAAGAGATGAATGGTTAATGGCAGCCGAATATTTAAAGAAACAAATCATACAAAGACAATTTTGTATGTCTACCCTGGGTGTAATTGAACCAAACACCAGCAAAACAACTTTATTTCAGTCTCCAAAAACATTGGCATTTGCAGTATAGTGCCACCATGAAATTGCTCCCTAATATTCATGCTGGACATTACAGTTTTATGACTCATAGAGTACATAAACAGTAAGGTCAGTATGTAAAGCTTTTTGTGTATCCATGCAAAAGGCTGGTTATGTATAATAATGTTTGACAGAAGGTAAACTATCTTTTATTACACATGGAAAACATATAGTTTAACAAGAAGGTGCTGTCTCTCACATCCAAGATGTGTGATTTCAAGTTTCAAGGTTTCAGGGATTAACACACTGACTGAGACAATGTAGGCCTGAAAACAAACAACATGAATGTATTTGAATTATCACTGTATTTCTGCTGATATTTGATTTCATATGCACACAGAGAACAGGGCTTTGTGTCTTTCCAGGAATTGAAACAAAAGTCAAGTTTCACTTTTTAATTGATGAACAATTGAACATGGGTAATAAATCTCTCTCTCAGACACTGTCCAAATGTATTCACTCATCTAGAAGGTGCAGTCGGGTTTTCTTTAAGTCTAAAGCCAATCCTCCTCAAACCTGGTTTACTTTGGAGGTTGGAGCTGGTACCCAGTTTGCTATTTTTGGCACAACTTTTATTCTGAGAAATAGCTGTATTACTTTGTGAGAGAGGCATTGAGTGCTCTGATTATGTATATCAAGCTCTGAAACAATGCTGGTATTGTGAATGAGTCAGGCCAGGGCTGGTTCACTGATTGGTTTGGTGGAAAAAGAGAAATAAAGCAGAGGTGCAGTTCTGTTTTCTGTTCAGGGCCCATCAATATTTTATGGCTGATGGATGGGTAGTTAATACAACGTAGTCCCAAATGTATGAAGTAAAAGAAAGAGGTTTATTATGTCGAGGAATGCGTAACTTTAAAAAAGCAGTGTAATGAACAGCATGAGCAGAAGTTTTCACAAAGATACAAAAATAAACACAGCTTAAAAACAGCAGGTTTCCCAATACTGCCAATTACTTTGAATTCTTTTCCACAAACTGGCATTGAAATGATGACTACCATCAGTATAATGGACAATAACTTTTTGCGGGATTGTAAAAAAAATCTGATTTTGTTTCGCAATTTGTGAAAATATATAAAAAAGAATAAATGTTGCGCCATCAAAAGTGTTGTTCATGTTGCTTCAGCTGCTAACTTGGTGCCATTAACATCACAAACTATTACCATCATATTATCATGTACAAAGACCTATGAATGTTTTTGTGTGGGCAATATGACAAACTAACACAACTAGCAATCAAAATTCCAATTTCTATTTGTGTAATGTGATCTGTGTGTTGATGTTTCACAATATCCTACAGGCCGTATTCACTTCAGCGCCACACACTTGTCCAAATATGGTCACTTCTGGCTCCAGAAAACCCAATGGTGACATCCAAACTGCTAAACTTGAGGCTTCAAAAGGCATTCACAAACCAATAGATGCTACGTCCATTAATTATAATATTTAATCTATTGTGAGGGTGCAAATATTTTCTTATTTACATCAAATGCTCATCATAGCCTTATGAGAATTTTGTTATGCAGATATTAGGAATGTTCAGGACGGGTTAAAAGTTAAATAATCAGAGTCATTTGGATTCATCCATTGGAGACCATGAGCCATCCACAACTAAAAATGAAGCCAAACAGCACATATGTCTATGCCTGTTCTCTCTCCGAATAGCACAGCATTGATTTCTGCTGTTTCTTTCTAAAATACAAAATAACAAAGTGACAAAACAAATTACACAGCACACCAGAACCTATGTTGATGTGTCTGACCAAACACTTGAATGAACATCAAGTTCACTTGGATTTATTTTACTCTTAGACTCAAAAGCTGTTGAAAGGGTTGAAAAGGTTTCAACGGATTGTTCATAGTTGTTGACCCTCATCATGAGTTCCCTGCCACACATTTTTTCTAAAGCCTCTGTTCCACGACCGTTCTTGGGCTGCTGTGAGGAAATAGAAGGCCAATACAAAGTTTTTCAGCAAGACTGATGCTTGCCTTGACAAGCAACATAAGATCTCTCAGCACTTTAGGACTGACTTAGCCTCATATTCATTTCATTCTGACAAAAGTTCTTAAAATAAATGAGCACGATTTTTTGGTCTTGATTCATTTCAACGCATCAAAGCTCTGAAAACCTGTTTGACTGGTTCCGATAGACTTTGTTAAGTTGTTCTTTCAATTGTGTTTCATAAAGTGAAATGTAAGAGTGTTTTTGTTGGCATACTTTCCAAAGAGTTTGTAACGTTATGGGTAAAGTTGGGTTGTAAGGGAATCTCTTTTCATACACTATAATCAGAATGAAAAATATTGTGATGAATATTGTGAATCATGATGAAAATCTGAAAATAACGTAGGGGCTGTTTTGTCTGCACCACCAACTCCCATGTGATTGTTTTTTCTCAGTAGCTGTCAAAAATCCACCACCAAAATCAGGAGGGCGTCGTATCGCCCCACAAAATATTCCTCTCGGAGTTGTCAAGTGTCATTTCAAAGTGAGCAATAGCGGAGAGTCTGCCAAGTGCAGTAAACTCCACTTCTGTTTCCTTTCGAACCTCAAAAACCAACCTATGGAGAAAGCAGGGTTGATGTGAACCATAGTAAAGGGAAAGTCAAACTCCACCTGTGGTTACATACTTTAAACTGTGCCTGGACCCTTCGCTGCCAGCGCCTGACATTATCCTGGAAAATGTCCAAAAGTAGTGGAGTTGGAGGCTGAAGTGGAGCCAAAGAGTGGGATCAAATCGAGGACTAAGAATCATTCAAAGAGTAGTGCAACATAATCCTGCATTTTGCACCATACTTACACATCTGGAGTGTCCCAAATCAGCCAAACACTGTGTAAAAGGCATTGGTCTTCTGTTTCAGTTTTACCCATACTGATAGAGGAATATAAGAACCACTTTTTACATTGAGTATGCGACACTGCGGCAACAAAGCTTCGCCATCACTACACCTTTCTACTTTCACACTGAATGCACAACAGTGTTAGTTCTGTCCCAGTTTGTACATTTTACATTGCATTACAGCGTTGCAGAAGCACAAGAGGCACAACATGTAAACGAACAGCAGGGCTGAGACTTCAACACATACTCAGTCATGCATGCATACACACTGATGTTTTACGGTGATGCTGTTTTGCCCCTTTTACGTCTCGGTTATATGCCTCAGCAGCGGAATGTCTTCATTCCACCATTAGGATTTGGTGACAACATTGACATCAAGGTGGAGCAGGGACATACAAGTCCCAACTTGAACTGGCAATGTAAAAGAGGCTAATATAGAGGACAGAAAGGCTGACAAAAATAAGTTAGTTAAATTACCAGATAAAAACGTGGAAGTCTTTTGTACAGGCTTGGGGTTGGAGGTCAGATCAGGTTATTTAGATTAGGTAAATTATTATCCCTATTTTGCATTTAACGGCCTGTTTTTCAGCTGCTGAAAAAAAGCGCGGTTTCAGAAAGTCATTGTTGCAAGAACCTTTTGACACCAAAGCAATTAATGTCAACCGTTCAAAAACTTTCACCAACCCCCATAACAATACTGTAACTATAAAGAACCTCTAATATGAAGACAGAATGCTCTTCTTTGGCGGTATCGGGGTCAAAAGAGTTTTCAAAGTGATTTACATAATAGCTCTTCACTGCATTGTTACTGCCTGAAATTGAATCTGGATATTTCCTGTGATGCAGAACCAGACGGGGATGATTGTTCCTCTTGGTTACAGTAGCTTTCAATCTTTTCTATCCTGACAGGTCTTTTAATGTTGAGTGGAAAGAGCAATTTTCCTTCTTAGATATTATTCATCCCTGCACGTTGACAAGCCCACCTCAGATGTGGAGCTTTCCCATGAACTACTGTGTAACCAGAAGATCTTCAACTTTTAATTTCCAGTTTATTGAAGAAAAAAAAAAAATAGCCTTACGATTGGACAACATTGTGTGGGCAGATACGTTTTTCAGGTACAAAATCTACGGCAGAAGAGGTCATTTTGGGAGCAATGCTACCAATTTTCAAATTGAGTACCACCTGCGTAGAACACGACCCAGTCACGTCTTCAACATGTAAAACCTGGCGAAGCGTGTAATTGTTTTTACTCCTCCAGCTGAGCTTTCGCAGACTGATAGTGTTGACAGGAACAGGCAAACAGGAAACATTGTGTAGATAAACAAATTATAAACCAGGGCATCCGTGCTGAAAGGAAAGAATGGGGAAAAAGGAACAGGGATGTCGGCATAAAGCAAACTTCTGTGGCAAGACAGTGTTACCCTTTTCCTCTTTACTGTAGCTTATGTATAAATACTTAACCATGAAAATAAGCCATTTCTAGTCTAAAGACAACATCTAGCTGTGTCTCTTCCTCGTCCTGCTGCAGCGAAGTTTGACTGTGGGAATACTCGAAGAATATGGAACTTTTACAAACTAATTACTGACTTAAGTATATTATATTCTCCTTTTTTGAAGGACCTCCAGGAAAGCGAGGAAGAAGAGGTCGCGATGGAGAACCTGGTATGTACATTTGTCTGAGTTTTGTGTGTGTTTATGTGTGTGGCCAGAGATCACAGGCGTCTCAATCCAGAAATATTCGAGGAATAATTCAGTAGGACATCAGCAAATCATACTGCACTTACAATCACATAAAAGTACACTGTATATCTTTAGAGGACAAAATAGGTTATAGATGTGTAATTTGTGGCCTGGCGGTTTCAGTGTTCGCTTGGATTGTTTCAGCTTCAGTGCTATAGAAACATGAGATTTTCAAAGTAGAAACAGGAGACAGTGCAGTTAGAGAAGGTCAAAATAATGGCCCAAGATTTTTGGAGCTGAAAACATCCTTTTCCTAATTCTAACACTTCCTAACACTTAAAACCCTCTTTTCTTGGATCTACTTATACTCATCTTTACACATCATCTTTGTTAGCCTTCAGAACTTCAGCAACAAACTGTCAAAATGCATTCAGGATCTCTCCTCCTCCCGTCACACACATACACACCCTCTTGAGCTGACTCAACAAAGCTGGCGAGTCGATCGAGGTCTCGAGTCTCTAGGAAAAGGACGCGTGCAGCGACACTCCCACAGACGAACAGTGTCACCACAAATTGAATTTGCAGTGAGAACATGCACTTGGCAGCTCTGCTCACCTGATAGTGAAAGTGCTAATGGGCTCTGGGGCGCAGTGTCTTTCATGAGATCGCAGCGTAGCAGAGCGCAGCCAGTGCCCTGGAACAAAAGAAGTACCCTTGTAAAAAGAAATTAGAGAGACAGGGCAGAGCATGGTCCTAGCTTTAAGAAAGGTGGAGCAATAAGGGAGCAGTTTGGCTTCACAGCCTGAGAAACAAACACAGTTCATGAGTGGAGGAAAATCTTTGCTGGCTTTGCCACCAAATCCAGACACTACTTTTTAAAGTCAAACATATCAGATGAGGTAAGATTTTTGAGCATCAAAGACTCTGTTTCTTCTTCCTTCTTTTGCGATTTTTCCAAATTCATTTACAATCCTGTCATGGCCATGTTCCACTGCTCAGTCAACTCTGGCTTTCTGCGTTTCTCTGTTTTGCTTCGCATAACTGTAAGGTCACCTAGTGTATGGATTGAAAGCCTGATGAAAAATGAGAAATCAAATGACAGACAGACAACAGTTCAATGTTCTGGTTGGCTGCAGGACTGACACATCGCCAGCTTTCGTTGATGCAGTGCATAACTTTCCAGTGAACATCCCCCGTGCCAGCGTCCTTCAAATGGCACCATTGTGCTAAGACAGTTTTGTTTTCCTCTTTCTGCTCAGCCAGAGCTAATGTGAATGGCTTCCTCTTGACAAAGCAATTGGAAACAAGCAATCATACCCAGTCACAACGTCTGGACTGGAGTGGAAGAGTGGTCTATTAAGGGAGGACAATAGGGAACAATTGGGATGACAGGCTTTACCATCTCTGTAATAACTCAAACTACTGTACAAAACAAGGCTTTAGTATGTAGCCACATTGGACATTTTGGGCTCCGTTTGTGTACTTGACTAAATCCCTCACCTGCCAAAGAGCCTGTTTTTATTAATGTCATGAACTATCAAGCTAAGCAGTGTACACACAGCCTTTCATCCGATGTTTACTGGTTATCAGCAGCTTACACAAAATCACTTGAAATGGCTGTACAAAGGCAATGCTTGGAAAGTCATTGAACAAAGAGTGTAATTAAAAATGTTGTGCTCAAACAGGAATACTGTATAATTACATGCAGTTTTCGCAGAGTTATTTCTGCTACATTAACTTTTTTTGCCAGCCAAAAGAAGGCAAATCAGTATTCTGTTTGAAACTCACGGACACATTCAAACTAACAAATATGATGGCACCATGCTGCATTAAGGGAGACTGGAGTCACACTCACTTCTACAGGATATAAACTATTTAGGAGACATTTTTCATAGGACTTAAAAAACTTAGACAGGCACAGCAAGGCTGTGTACATTCTGCACTGTAAGCCTTCTGCCAATCCAATTTCCCTCTTTTAAGTTCTCAGCACTGGTAGATGTTGAAGGGACACATATTTAATTCATGATGCGCTCAAACCAAAAGTAACTAAACCCCAGCAACTTTCCAACAAATTCGTGGTGAGGTGTTTTGCAGTTTACTCATCCTCAAAGGTGAGGGGAAGCTTCTGCCCACACTGGGCTGCAACTGACAGGGGGAACAAACAGGAAAAAGGCATGGTGATATTTACCCCTGCATTAAAATGAATGGGACACTTCATCAGGATCTCATGTTTATTCACTGGTAACATATGGAAAGGAAAGTTTGGCTTGACTGTTAGGGATGAAAAAGCTTTTGTAACAGTCAAAGACACACTGTCCATGCAGGAGGTCAATGCTGGAAAGTGTTAAGAGGATCCTCACATATTTTCCTTGTGGGAATAATCAGGACTGTTACTCATGTATCCGCCTTTACAAAAGGAAAAGTTGATGCTTAAGCTGTGCCGGTCGAGCATTTTAACCTTAAAGTGAGAAAGTTTTATCTGGTCTTTAAACAGACTGAAATTAATACTGATTCTTCTTTTTGAGCTGCAAAATCAAACAAGACCTGTGCAAGGCCTGCACAGTGCTGCGGGGTAGGTGCCAGGCAGGACAACAGGATGAGATTATTCAAAAGAAAACATTACCTACTTATTGACAGGACACAATCAGGATGGAGATAAGAGGCTTTTTCTGTTGTTGTTTTTACCACAGAATCACCACTAACCGAAACCTCCCCACAGGAGCTTTAAAGTGGTGCTTCAAGCTTTGAAAAAAAGCAGTTTTCTTTGTAGAAAATGCTTAAATCTCCTCTTTAAGGCCACAACACTTTAAAAGCCCCATTACATGTTCTCTACATTGTTAAGGCCATTTGGGTCACAATCTAAACGTCTACAATCAAGTGATAAATCATTAAAGCTGTCCAGTGGTTGTCCAGTGAGCTAAGTAACCTTAGCACTGTGTTGTGGTTTTGATTGGCTAAAGCTTGAAGGTGACAAATCTTGAAGAAATGACCAGACATGCTGCTGTGACAACAGAAAGTGAAACTCTGTCTGAAACAAAAGCTTCGAGGGTTGATTTTTTAACAATATGTCACAGACTATTTAGTTTAACATGGATTACATTCCAGTAAAAAACTCTTTAAGGCCATCAAATGTAAGAAATTGAACGTATACCTTTTGAGGAGGCGGTTAGGTGCTTTGAAGCATGTTTCAAATTTCTAACCCATAATTGCTGGTTGAAAACTTCATACTGAGCCATTGGACACAGTGGGACACGTCAAAAAAACACACAGTGGAGCAGGTTTATTAAAAGCTAAGTGGTCTACTGTAACTCAACCATCCATAAAACAACACTACAGAAGTGCAGCCCAGCGAGCCTCAAACACACAGCTCCTTAAACGCTCCAGCTGCTGGAGCCATTTGCACTTTCCCCCGTTCATGAAGAACAGTTCAAGGATAAAGGACTTGTAAAGAAAAAAATAATTCTGTCATTTAAGGGTTAAAGCAGCTGGGTACCTTTTTAATAAGAACCTAAAGACCTAGCATGATTTGTAGAGTTGTGAGGGGCAGTGGAGTGAGTTGGCACACGGTCCTTTTGTGCAGCAGTAATTGGGAAAAAGACGAGTGTCACCCCACAAAATCTTGGGGGTATTTTTTTTAACAAGCTACCCCTTGTAGAAGTGAAATTAGAGCCACTTTCAATGTAAAAAGTGGTCATCACAGTTGGTGGCCATTGTTGAGCCAACTACATGGAAAGTAGATACATAGAAATCTTGTGTATTGCAAATCTATTACATCTAGGATCTTTGAGTTGTCCCTGAGTGGGATATCTGTCCATTGTGCATAGTCAGTAAATGCATCATGGTAAGGGATGCGTCTTTTTAAATGTTCCTTCCCTAAGAAATTACCCTCAGCAGGAGTTTAATCGAGTTATTTGGGATACGTGGTTTTAATGGAACATTGGTGATTTGAGTCAGTTTGATCGCTGATTGAAAACATACTAACGCACTGTTTTTTCCTCTCTTTCAGGACCTCCTGTAAGTATGCCTGCTTCACATCTTCTCCAACTGTGGTAGCCATGGGAAGGTAAAAGCTCTAACTGTGAAAATGACTGCATGACGCAGTCATACATAAATGTTTTCACATTAAGAGCATTTTTATTTGAAAGTGAATTATTGGTATAAATCCAAAAGGTCACAGAAAAGATTAAAACACTTTAGACTGAGCTCAGAGTTGAAAAAAAAAAAAAAAAATCACCCTTTTTGTAAACAAAATACAAAACAACAACAAGCAACTAGTATTAGCTTAGCATAAACACAGGAATCAGGAGGAAACTGCCACACTGGCTCCCTCCAAAGGTGTAAAGTCCATTCGCCACATTTCAATAGCTCGTCAGCTCAGTTTAGTAGCAAGAACAAGTTTTCTTACTGTAGAAAAAGGCTTTTATTTCAGCTACACATGGGTTCCTAACCAAGCAGCAACCTCTGAGGTTGCAAAATGAAGCCAAACAGACTTGCAAGAAACTGTAGTTCCTCGAGTGTCCACTTGAGGTTTGCTGCAAAAGCCAAGGAATTCCCTTAAGTCCTATTTTAGGAGAGGTAAGAGCCATGCTAGCTTTGTAGCTCTGTTTTTTTCCCAGTGTTAATGCTTAACTAGGCCAAGTGACTAGTGGCTTTGGATACATACACTCTCTGCAAGAAAACAAAAAAAAAGTGAAATTCCCACAATGCCAAACTATTCCTTGAAGTATGACACAGACATCTCACAGTGAACATGGTAATAGCTACAAAGTATGAAACAGTTTGTACAGCTGATGTAAAAGACATCTGATTATGACAAATGTGCTACCAGAAATCTCAGTTTTACATCAGAGACCAACTCTATTATTAAAATAATCACTTGATCCGAGCCGTCCCCTAATAGAGAGCCTCTTCTCTGTCATTTGGACAGTCTGGTTTGTAATATCCTCGCTACCAGCCTCCATCTCTGCCAGCTCGCTGCACCCGAATAGATTATCTCACCTCATTACACTGCCGGGTGATCACAGATGGAAAACTTCAGAGTTCCCACCCAAAGATGAAGACAAACCCATGCATACACAAGCACGGGGGAGTTTGTGACAGTTCTCAGTACAACCAGGTCAAGCGTGCTCTGTAGTTGTGTGCTCTGTTAGAATTATTTATAGTCCAGAGGCAAACGTGATTGAATAGGTATAATATTGTGTGCTGACTGAGCTGTAAAAGTTGTAAGTTAATCCTCAGAGCCTTCTCAGGCACTCGCTCCTGGGGTTCTGGGACGTAAGTAAGTGCAGGTGGTCTCTTGTCTCAGCCTCTCTTGCCAGATCTAACATCTGACAAATACAATCATACTAAGAAGAGCAGACCAAAGCCGGGAAGTGAAAAATATGTACGGGATGACTGTACTTTTGGGATTGTTCCTTCAGGTGTGACATAAATCCAGTGCACAAATCACTTTCTGATGAAGTCATTATAGGTAGCAGAAGTGTTGTAAATGTTTGGTAGAGGGGCTAGTTTTACTGTTGGCAAAGCAACCAGACTTAAGCAGACCTTCACTGAACAAAAAAAAGGCTTTATTTACAGGACAGACTGAAAAAAAAGCTGAAATCTGGATGCTCGACTGCATTTCTAAAAGCAGACAAGTCCATAAAAATGCAATGATCTGAGAATGACTCACCCGATGGTCACCAAATCTGTTCCCCAAATAAAAAAAAATCCTTTGCCAATTCCTAAAAAAAAAAAAAAAAAAAAAAAAAGTAGTAAGTGATCACATGTGTTTTTTTCATTTGGTATGCCCACCCGGGTGATGGCAGAGGATATGTTGCTATGAATATTCAACAGCTCCCCACCATAACTCTGCGAACACTGCGTAAATTGTACACAGCCCTGAGAGCCAAACAAACCAACCGCTGCTTAAACCATTACAGATCTCTGTGACTTTATCGTTACTCAGCCGCTGATGAATGGATGGAGACCTGTGGTTGCGGTAACAGGAAAAAAAAAGGTCTCCTAAGACGAAAGTCATCAGGGAAGATCCTCGCTCACAGCTTGATCGGCATTTAGAAATGGAAAAGTGATTTGTTTTGTTGTATTTTCCCCCTACTTGGGCTACTGTCAATTTTTGCTTGGGATCATAGGGGTCAGACATATTGAAAAATATTGAGGAAGGGCAGTGAAAGATATGAGAAGAGGTGCTTTTCAACTGAAGAAGTATTTACAAGAATAATATTTTGTCTTTACTTACCGCTGACACCAGAAAAATGCTTTTTACTCGGCACAAAAAAACTCATCTCTTTGCTTCTCATTTTTTATCTTCTTTTCACATCTTTCTTTGGCCCCTCAAGGGCAATGTGTCAAAACGTCAACCCCAAGCACCCACCGCCATGTGTGCACACCATTTAGCACCAATCAAGCATAAAACACCATCCCCAAGGCTGCACTCGAGCACCCACCGACACCACATGCTGACTGTACTTTCTAAGCACAGACTGAATGCCGTAGTAAATTAGAATTATGCAGACAGAGAACGAAACTTGACTTGTTTTGAAATCTGGTTAGAAGGAAGGCAAAATATTCGAAAATGATACAATGGTGGAAATTATAAACCCGCTCCGGCCCGCTAAGCATGCCTCCACACACCACACTGGATTCTTGAGCCAGGCCAGTTACAGCACAGCCCGGGAGCCCTTACAAGAGTTCAGCCATGTTTGAAATGAGGTAAATAAAGCTGGCTGCATCTGTATCTGAGGTTCACAAGAAGTCTCCACCTGGCTGCTGAGATTCAAGAGACACGGGTCGAGGAAGATCTGTCACTATGCTTGAATTATGCAGCTGCGTTACAGGGATTAGAGGCAAAGTCGGGGTGAAGCAGAGGAGCTCAGGCGCCCTCAACCCTTCATCCCTTCATCTGTTATGCACCGCAGCACCACACCTGTTAATAAAACATATTCCAGCTGGACTTTGATCACTTTTGCCCTGCAGAGGTTGAGAAGGTGCCAGATTAACTACAGTGAAACTCTATCCTGTTTTTTAAGAAGGCGCCCGCCTGCTCCCATGCTGCGTTATTTCACAGATTTGTTGCATGTTGTGAGTTTTACATCAGAGTAGGGGGCATAAAGTACAGACACACAAAGGCTTTTGTACTGCCCTGAGAACATGTTGATCTATCTGATATGACAGCTTTAATTTTGGCTCATAAGAGTGTTGGTGCCTGAGGGAGCAGGCTGTCACTGGATGTGACAACATTAAGAGTTTGACCTTTTCGAAGTCAGACCTCTGTTCATGCTGTGAACATCAGCAGCACGTGGCTGTCAGCAAATGTAGAGAGGAAGCACTCAGGCCAACAGAGAGGTTTACTCACAGTAATTTAAAGCAGTCAATAGTGCACGTTAGATTGCTGAGCAGGCTTGGATACTCAGTGGGAACTAACTCTCACTACATTAGAATGCTAGGAAAATTAGCACAGTATGAAGGTGATGCTCAGTAACAAAAAAAAGAAAGCTCAACAGCTTTTTGATTGAAAGAAATGTTCCTCCAACTCACAACATGAAATGATTTGAAATGTCGAGCTGCCACAATGTGGTTGTAATTGACTCAACAGAAGAATTGAAAGAAACACTTTTCCAACTGGAATATTGTCTCTTGTTCAACATTTCATATCCACGACAAGAATTTTGCGGGTCAGAAATTTGCCTACGTATTGAGCAGAAAATGTTTTGGCTGCAGTGTTTGGCTTTTTATGCCTACAATTTGGTTA
The DNA here is from genome assembly GCA_020745685.1 of Tautogolabrus adspersus. Lineage (NCBI taxonomy): Eukaryota > Metazoa > Chordata > Actinopteri > Labriformes > Labridae > Tautogolabrus > Tautogolabrus adspersus. Next base: position 12,552,400 of record CM036556.1, on the reverse strand, counting down.
AAGCTGTTAAAATGTTTCCCATCCTCAGGAATAACGAGACCTTCTCTCGCTAGGATTTTGAATAAGAGTCTTCTCCATGCATGATTTGCATTTTGACACTGTGCTTACAAAACACACACGTTTAGTCAGTCACACTATAAGTTTCACTTTCCTCAGTTCACAGCATCCCTTCACACACACATACTCACCGACACATACGCACACATTAAAGTCATTTTATGCCGGCTAATTGTGATACACTGTGGATATGGGAACCAGATGCCATTCCCAAGTCAGTTTTCCAGTGTGGTTTTCCTATCCCTGCCTAACCTCTGCGTCCAGATTCCCCCGACAAGCACCAGCCACTTGTGGTCGTCCGCTCCTGCCCATTCTGCTCTGATTACTCACATCCCTGTCCACCATTAGTGTCCCGCCTTGAACAAAAAAGTTCCCCCGGGGCCCTCAGTAATATGATAGAGGGTTCCCTTGCAGAACTAACAGATGGAGGTGCACGTTTAGATATATAGTCATGCTTTTACTGGATGTGTTTCACTCTGTTCCAGGTTTGTGTGTTTGAAACTGAGTAGATTTCTCTTCCAATGGTGCCTGCAGGTTTTTAGCTGCAAAAGTCTGAATGTGCATTTTGCAGTTGCCTTCCACTATTTCCACTCTGGCATGTATGTAATTGATTAGATTTGTGTATACAGATGGGACATTTTACCTTTGGTAGGTGAATAGTTGCAAAAATAAATGCTACATTATTTTCCTTTGGCCTGCCAAGGGTTTGCAGATATTAGCTTCACGCTAACTCTGGTTCAGTGCATTAAATGGCAAAATGTATGTTAAATATTGTACAAGGTCCTTTTACAAATACAATTAATTAAATAACAAATGTTATTGATGAAATAAATACTTTATTGCTCCTGAATATTTCGACATATTTTGAACATCAGTTTGACATTTCTTGAAGAGAGTTTGAGGAGAAGATTGACAACGCTCATGTCTGTATTTGAACGTAAAGCTAGAGTTAGCTTATAGTTAGTTTAGCTTGGCGCAAAGAATGCAGGATGGCAGCTAGCATGCAGCTGTTAAAGATCACAAAATCTGCCTCTTAGCTTATCTAAAGCTCTCTTGTTACCTCAGGAAATTAAGTTTTACTGAAGTGTCTCAGAGGTTATACGTTGGATGTGCTGATCAGGAAGCTTGAGATCGGAATTGGACAGGAACAGGATTTTGCCAATTTTTACCTGAACGCCCCGCCCAGCCGCCAGAAGGGATTTTGGTTGGTCCCTTGGTCCATACCGTTATTCAGCCCAGATGAACATGTAATGTGAGGGCTTAACAGATCCAGTCTTAAACTTCCCAAACAATGCAAACTCACCTGCTCACATTAACTTCAATTTCTTGCCAAATAATAGACAACCTGTGACCAGTGTTTCTTTAAACATTCTTTAATCCAGACCGCTTTTAGCATAGCATAGCATACAGTAGCATTACTAACACACGTTCTAGTCCATCTTTGTTTACTTTGGTTTTCTGTGAGATCATGAAAAAGGTCATGTGAGAAAATACATGGCTTTCTTTGAAGTTTTTTAAGGGCTTTTCATGTCTTTATTGAGGGGACAGGACAGTTGATAGAGTCAGAAACAGGGATTAGGGAGTGGGGGGTGACATGTGGTAAATGGCTGAGTGTGGGAGGAGAACACTGGGCATTTCAGAGAGATGATTTAAGGGCTGAGATAAACTGATGTGGTAATCTAAAAAATGTCCTGTAGTAAGTGATGTGCTATGATTTACACATCTTGTTTTGTGTACATGTCTAAGATCAGAGAGAAGGATATCTGTAAATTTACCTTCTGTGTGTGCCGCAATATTTAAATTGCTTAGCGTTTTAAAAGTCCTGTGCCTAGATGTGCCAGTAGAACGCCAGTGAGCGGTCTTATTGCTAAGCTAAACCTGCTGTCTGCTTGCTGTGCTTACAGTATAAACATGTGAGTGGTATCAATGTCCCTATTCAGCCCTCAGCCAAGATAAAAAACAACCATACTTCCCCAAATGTCGAATCATTCCTTCAGGTCAGCCAGGTGAAACTTAATCTATACTGTTGTTTTAGTAGTTTTTATATCATTGTATGGCAAACATGACACATTATTTTATGATGCGTAAGTGCACAAGTTGGGGTTTAGTCTTTCAAACGCTTTACTTTGGCACTCTTCCATCTTTTGTGGTGAGCAGCACTCCTCACCTGCCCCCCTCTGCACCTACTCTTTCCCTGTCAACACTTGGTGCCTGGAGGATCGCTTTGCCTCACTTCCTGTGTACACACATGTTTATTAATATTGTGTAGCTGTGTTAGAAAACCCCATGCCCGTAAAGAAGAGGTTGTAAAAGCAGTAGTTGTTGGCCTGTGCTCTCAGAGATGCCAGCGCTCGAGAGTGAGATGATTGAATCCATGTGGCCAGCACTTCAGGCCACAGCAGCCGCTGCCAGGCGAGTTGGCCCAGGTTCCACAATGAGGATATGAGCTCTGTTTGATGGATTGATTTTTCTGGACCTCAGTACATTAAACAGGTCACTGTGATGAAAACTTATACAGCCTAGTCCAGACAGAGGTTACATCCCCCGATCCTGACTGTTTGCATCATGTTGGATAAGTTGGATTGTTTCACAAGATTGTACCCGCAGCTCGCAGCCAAACCCACGAGAATATCTCTGCTCGTGTCAACAACGGCTAAAGCTGTGGATTTAAGCCAGCCATGAAAAGTCAGGCGAGCACTGTGGAGCTCCCATCCTTCATGAACTATTCATGAAGGGCAGCAATATGAAAAATCAATATTCAGTGATTTGATCTCTTTGGAAGACGTTTTGAAATTGGGTTGACAGAAGTTTCAGCTTTTCAGTTCAAGTAAACCCTAACTTAATACAAAGTAATACAGATATTTAGGCTAAACTAGTTCACTTTTTTTGATCAACAGACCTTTGAATGGCAATTGAAGTACATATTTGTGGGTGTCAAATATTTTTGAAACATATCACATACTCATGAGAGGAGCAAGAAGTCCATTCTTGACCTGAAAAAAAGTTGTTAGACATTAGATGGAGATGGCCAGAAATACAATCTTAAACATTGCTACAGGCATATTGCTGTGCTTTTCTTAATGTTAAACTATGAGCCTTTAGATCTGCAGAAAAGTTGCAACAAGAGAAAGTTTTTTTTTTTTTGGCATTGTGTATGACTCAACAAAACAGGGACTTGCTCATAAAGTCTTTGCTCCATGACTAACAAGTGGTCAGAAACTCCACAGGATTCTTGTGTGGTTTATCCACGAGCTTTCAGCTGCATATAAAAGAAGGTTCAAAGACACCTGAACAAACTCCATCAACTGACAAAGATTTAAAAGTGTGGTTCAAGCTACAAAGTCGGTCTTGAATGAGGACGTTTAACGGTATGAGTGTTAAACAAGACTGTAGATCAGTGGTTCTCAACTGGTCTAGTCTAAACACCAACCAGCAACTCCTTCATGAAAATCGTGACCCAAGTTTCTGATAATTTTTCAAACAATCTGATTTACTGAATGAAAATTAGTGCAGTTTGGACCTCAAATGGTACCAAACATGTGACGGAACAAAGAAAAGGAACAAAACCAACATGTTTTAAGGGCGCTTCAAAGACTTTTTACACATTTTTTATTTCCAGTCACATGTTTGCGACCCTCTGAAAATGGCTCCACGACCCACTTTTGGGTCCCGACCCACCAGTTGAGAACCACTGCTGTAGATGATAAACATATTAGCCTATCACTAAAAATAGAGTCCATACATTTCTAACTGGTGCAACTGGAGAGGACAATAATGTGCAATTTATTCAAATGACAATTCTGCAACTTGTTTCTCACAATTGACCAAATTAAAATGTTCAGACACATTAAGAGCTGCATCAATATTTTGTCTGCCAACAATAAATATTGAAATATATCACACTCAAGTATGAGTATAATTGATACTGAAGCTGTCATAGATTAAAGACATATGGTATGGAAAGGCGAATGATAGATAGATAGAAGATTTAAATAAACCCCGACAAAGGTCACAATTAAACCTGTGCAATTCAAAATTAGATCTATATCGTTCTTTTTTTTCATTGATTTTGTTTGTTTGTGTGCCTGCTTCTTTGTTTCTAAAGATGTTGCTGCTTTTTTCTGGTAGTTTCTTGACTCTATTCATTTAAAATTCTTTGTTGAAAACATGTTTGTTGGAATGAATTGTTAACTGTATGAATGAAGCAACTCTTGGGAAAAACAAAAATAGACCTATACCAAGAAAATGTACATAACACATACAGGAAAAGAATAGAAACCTACGTTCAATTTCACAAAACCTATGTACAATTTAAAACACGGATCAAATTAGACCTGAACACATTTGAGTAGATGAGCACTATATTCACAATAACACACAGATAAATTCAGATACCATCAGAAACAGACCAATATGAGAGCATTTGAGAATCCAGTTGTGCAATATAAATCTTAAAAACCAGCATTGCAGGAGCCACATATGAAATGAATCTCATAGCCAGCGTAATTTAATTTAACAACATTTTCTCTTTCCTGTAATATGAAGTGTCGTAACTTACATTTTCAGATTTCAATGGCAATGTTCGTGTTGCTTGCGGGTTTGGACAAAGTTCCCTTTACCATTTTATATTTCCCTGCAGACCTCTCCATATTTCTCCCACACTCTGTTTAAAGGTGGCAGAGGTTTCCTCCTTTTTTCTTTTTTTTTTTTTAACACCAACAGCTCATTCAGGCCAGTGCAGGAGACAGTGGTCATGGTTTGGCTCCGAATAAGAAGCTAGGCATGTATCTTGATAGAAAACGGCTTAATGCTGATCCGGCGGTCCGCCATAAACTTGACAATATCATGCGCACAGGATGTCTGTAACAAATCATCTTGTGATGGAAGCTTGACATGAGTTTGCGCAGCGTTAAGCAGCAGGAGATGTGAGGCTTACCATCAACAAAGACATATTTGTTTCTTTTTTATGTCACTTACTGTACACTATACAGTGGCTCATATTTAAAGTGTTCTATGGGTAAGTCATGTTCCTTTGCCTATAGTAACAATGAAATAATGTTAGTCAATCAATCTGAACACTGTATGATAATCGAGGGATTTGCTCAAAAACACAGTGATGGTATTTGTAAGGTAACTATTTTCTGAGCCATCGTCATAACTCTCTGCTGAAGCTCAGTGATAGAGTTGACTGACTCTCAACTGAAAGGTTTTGGGTTTGATCCCCTGCTCCCTGCATCGACATGTGGAAGTGTGCTAGGGCAAGACGCTGTACCAGAAATCGCTCCCGCTGCTACGCCACTGGTGTGTGAATGTGTTAAAGCGCCTAGAGTAGTCGAAGTCCTTTGAGCATCTTCCAAGGTGCTTCTGCTGGATACAAATCAACAAATAGGCTTTTGGCATTTCATGCACCCTAGACAGAATGCGCATTTTGTGACCTTTGGACAAGTAGCAGTTTCCTCCTTTTACAGTGCACATGCTAAGTGAAGCTAACCATAAAGCCAAATATATTGTTTAGACAATAACTTAATCTCAAACTTTAACTGGGCAAAACAATTATGAAGTTTATGGCCAATAATTCAGTGAAACCTTATAATAAAGGTGTGCAGGGCAGTATAGAAGGTTTATCATTATCTACAAAGTAAAGTCACGGTAAGCAGGTTTGATCAAACAGAAGCAGCTTGATGAGACATGGAGCACATGCTGGAGGCGTGCTTTTGAACCGGAGCCACAGCAGGAGCAGTATAAAGACGTTTAAAGCATACACAGGTGCTGATTAGAAACCTTCCTTCGGGGCAGCGTGAAACCGCAAAGCTGCAGAGATTACTCGACAAATAGACACCTGCTGCACTTCTACCGTAGTACAGTTGGCTCCTTTGAAATAGTCTTTGCAGGGGAGCTATGTAATAGTCTCTGTAAAAGACCATCACTGTACTGGCTTAAAGCTTTTGGAAAAGCTCCAGCGAATGCTGTCAGTCCAAGTGATGTGCAGATGATGGGCCGTATAATGAGCAGGTGCAGGCTCTGTAGCGAAATCATTCCCACATGCTTTACGAACAGTAGGATGAAAAAAAAGAAAATAAGGTTTATGGAGAAAGAAACAGTTGAAAGTGCAGTTTACAAATCTTAACAGGTTACAAATACAGTGACACAGACATGACTAACTATAATATTTCAACACAAGATTATTTATCATTTTTAAGCTTTCACCAATCATACAAAGCTTAAAATGACCCATGAGCTGTTTTTGCACTGGGCTTACTCATAGTTCACAGCACACATTTTTCCTCAAGTTTATTTGGATGCAAAATTAGAATCTTGATTTTGCTACAGTATGGGGGGGGGGGGGGGGGCTACAAAAGCAAAGGTGGGAAGTGGATAAACCGATGTGTTATCTGAAAGTAACAGATCACCATTTTGAACAATCGTTACCATATAAGTTTCCATTAGCTTAAAGAAATGGAAAAGCATTTACAATATTGGGCTAAATGAATTGGTAGCTACAGTATTATGAATTCTATTAAGAGCCTTGAGGAAGTTTAAGATGAATTCATCTGACATGGGTTTGAAAATCAAAATAAGAATTAGCATTTATTGTGGCGTACATTTACACACACGAGGAATTTGACTTGTTTTGGTGCAAAATAATTAGCAAAGGAAATAAAGCAAAATAAGTAAGCAGCTATAAAACAGCTGTTCTGCTGCTGACAACTCAACATTTGAAACATTGGAACCCATTGACATTCCCTTGCAAACTAAATATAGCTTTTTTGCTGTATTATGGAAGTTGAAAATGGATTTAATCAAGATCTCTGTGCTGCACTTATCGTGAGGCAATCTGGATTTATTAAAACGCTAAATCATATTAGCTAAAGCTTTCTTTTCTTTCCACAAACTTCTGGTGCCCGATCATTCATCTTAATATTTTGTTGTGCCAACTATTTGTATTTTTCAGTGCCAGATATAATAATACCCTCAGCAGGCCTGCCTGGGCAAAGAGCTGCAGCGGGTATATTTATGGGTTTCTTTGTTGCAGCCATTCATATGTTTGCAGTAACAGCTTGTCAATAGCTTTGTATTGTCCAAAGGCAATTTTCATTCTTAACAAAAAGCCTGATTTCTTTCAGCTCGCTTCCATTTTCAGAAACAAGCTGGAAACTTATTAAGCCCCTTTGGAATGCCTCTACATCATTATAAAAGTAAAAGTCTCTGCTGATTCCTATATGTTGCTGTGGTTATTGCCCCCCTGGGAACCACAATCGGAAACATTGTTTTCATAATGGTGCTTTTTGTGTTTACAAGTGTGTTGTGGGCTCTTTCTATGGGCAGTCGAGCTAGCAGCAAGTCCAAACATCTCATAAGTATGTATTAAGGAGTAATTTCCCCTTATTTTCTTTCAAGAAATGTTAAAGGGAAATCTCTGAACATTTGTATAAATAGTAGGGGTTCAACGATTCACAGAGGTCAAGGTTCAGTTCCTGCCTCTGTCTTTGGGTCCATTTCTCCACACAAGTGGTTTAAAGAAGCAGAGGGTCTTCCAGCTCCGCTTTGTCATGTTGCTACTGTATATTACATTTCTTCTTCATGTGCTTTGTTGTGTCTGCTTCTTTTTCCTCGTTGGTTGTTTAATAGCAGTTAACAAACAACTGAACATTACAGTACTGCCACTTTGATTGGGGTATGGATAGTGCCATGTGGGATTTCCTTTGTTTCTACTCATACACAGGCTATTTGTCGAATGACTGCATGCACCGAATCGTGACCGTTCAGGACAAACACAAATACCGTTACAGGTCTAATTGACAGCACAAGTTCAAACCTTTTTGACAAGAAACTCTGGATGAGTGGATTGATACACCATTAGTATCCGTATTGATATCGGCATTGGAATCAATATCTGCCTAAAAAGAGGTACTTGTTATTGGTGAGTAATGCACCAATCCATCATAACTAAGCCCAAAAAAAATCCACAGGTTTCAGAGAAATGTATTGTGTGACAATAATAAACAGCAACATGTTGGTGCTAGCAGAGCGTAATGTGAGTCAAAGTTGGCAAAATCTCAGTAATCGAGTTTCTTTGCAGCAGTGTTGAAGGAGTTCTCATAACTGGCCAACACTTTGGGTTTAGAGATCGGTATCAAGAAGGAAAAAATGACATCTCAGCATCTATAATATTTCTAGGGAAGATTCAGGAAGGAACTCATGCTCTACAATACTTGCATGAAAAGCCATGAGTAGTTAACTGTGCATCAAAAATAATATCCATAGGCACTGAGCAGGCTACACCTCACTCCCCTGAGCAGTGTGGTGGAACTTGGCAGTGGAAAGCTGCTGGACTACCTATGGAGCATTTCAGATTTAGACTGTGCTATGTGTGCCAGTGCAGTGGAAGCCGTCCTTGTCTGCAGGCCTGTAATTCTGGGTCAGTGGTCCATAGCCTCACCAGGGACAGCCTCCAGACATGGGTCTTTCACTAATGTCCATGATCTATGGATTAGTGTCGGTGTACATTTGTCTGTGATTCAGATATCTGTGTAGACAAGTCAACTGGGATTAGCCTGGAAAGGTAACCACTGCAGAGCTATTTCTAAAGTCGTATAGTGACAGCTGAACAACGTGTTCTTTAACCTGAAGGTTTAAGAGACATTTCTTTGGCAAATTACAAAATCAATCAAGAGGCTCAATGTCCTAAACCTGGGAAGTGATTTCAGATCCGTTTGCAAATATTAACTTGGTCTTAAAAGCAGAAAAGGCAACTTTGCCCATATAAATATATTTGACAGTTAGTTTATCATATGAAAAATCGATTAGTATCTGTGGAAATGGCACAGAGATCTTGTTGCTAAGCGGGTGGTCAGTTAGTCACTCTTCTGACACTGATGTAATACTGATTTTTTCCAGTGTTAGTTTTCCCAAAAGTGCAACCTCAGAGGAAGAATAAGAGTCCAACATACCAAGCTTCATCCTTCATCTTGAATGTTAAAATTGTATTTTTTTAGCTCAAGCTCATTAGGGCTCCAGCTTATGGATGCACACCTCATTGTCAAATCCTCTAATGCAGCCATGATCTTTAACAGAGCCCACCCAGGAGCCCCCGCCCGCTGATTGACTGAAGTTGGAAGCAAAAATTGCCACACAAAAACTTCTGTGTAAAAAGAATGGAAAAAAGAGGTGTTCCTCTTGTTCAGGGCACATTTTTACATTGTGCTTGCCAATTCTCAGTTGGAGATTGCTGGATTTGATCCTCTGTGTAAACATGGACTTGATTTGGGCCTGTTTTTGGTTTTAATTGTATGTTTGTATAAGCCCTGCTGTCTACAATGCATAAAGGACCGGTTCCCACTCTGTGACAGGGTATTTTAATCAAATTCTTTAGTAGATGTCAAAGTACACAATGTTTGTTTCTTAAACACTCATTTGTTAATCTTTTGATTTTAGCCTTCTCCCTCTAAGTTCAAAAGTCCAATTATGCAGTTCTGTTTGTTTATTGGCTAACATGATGTGTTTAACAGTTGTTTTAGTGTATTATTTCTTATCTTTAGTGGGCAGTGGCAACAGAAGAGTTACAAAATAACTCACTTGGACCATAGTTTGTCATTTGCTCCAAATGTTTGTGTTGCTTAACAATTGAAACTTTTTTTTTTCTCTTTTTAGGGCTCTCCAGGTCCAAAGGGTGAAAAGGTGAGTCATTTTTTAATTTGATAATTTTATTTATATATTCAATGAATTGACCAATTTAGATCTTTGTTAAAACTGCCCAAATAAATTGCTTCACACTTTAAGAAATATCCCTTTTTGCTTTCCTTCAACGACTGACAGCAGTCTAATGCCTCTATGTTAAGCCAGAGCCAGCAGCCAGTTAGCCAGTTAGCTTAGCATACACCTGGACACATCTGAGGGCAATATGGACTTATTTGTAACAGCTGTAATACTGAGCTAACCAACTGCTGGCTTCAGTTAAAACATACTGTACATTCTGGTATAAATCTTCTTATTTTACATGTTGTAAGTCATTTTGCATTAACTTACAACATTGCAATTTATTTCAAAACGGTTCATCTGTCTCTTTGAAAAAGGAGACATTTTTAGCTTTCATTTCCAGTCAGTCATACATTGACTCAGGTCAAGACTATAAAATACTGTAAATCTTTACTTTTGCCCTACTCAGTTAATGTGTCCATAAACAGACTCATTTGGCATTTACAGCAATAATTCGTATTCAAGTCATCCTGACCTTAAGTCGAAAAGTGTGAATATTTAAATTCTCTGGTCGTTCACAAATCCACAGTACAGAGCATTAATGACAGAAAGCCAGAGCCCAAGCTGGAGCCCTTAAATGCCTCGCTGAGCGTTCCTCCATAAAACAGCAGTGGAGCATGCAAAATAACCGCACTGTCTGTTTATAAGTCTGCAGGACTCGGGGACAAATGTGCGCCGGGCCTTTGCTTTGAAAGAATAAAACCACAGAAGTCCCTTAATTCACACTAAAGTTGATAAAGCCCCTGAACAGACTAAAATGGAAACAAATGTATTGAAGTGCATTCTTATATAATGCTACTGGGCAAGATCTTTTCTGTTTAACAGGCAAGATGTGAATAGATTTAGTTTATTCATATTTTGTGAGCTGCTGGGATTGTTCATACAGTAAAATAAAAGACGTAAAATGAAGTGGCGTGAGAGTGCTAACCAGAGGTGAAGTCAGACACAGAGAAGCAGTTGTCATCTGCATCATGTCGCACTCTCGAGTGACTGATGATTTTAAGTAGTGTGGAGTGTGGGATGACGTTGGTTGTAGTGGCTGACCAACAACATGAATCAACTGGGTGAAAAACGTATTTGTTGCCCCTTGAAGATGAAATTTAAGCCATCAGCATGACTTATAAAACCCGATTTAGATAATTGACGAGCATTTGCAATGACAAGTGTGATAAACAGAGTTGTGTTAATTAGATGCATGTTGATACCTCTCATGCAAACTACTTTAACTGCAGTTTAACAAAAAAAAAGAAAAACAACTGCGGGCCTTTCTCCCACCCACGATGAATGCAGCGTGAATCAGTGTGGCCATTTACAAGTGTTTTCCCAATAAATCCGCTTTTGGAACAACTGACCGATGAAAAATTACAAAAAAATCCAAAAGCTGTTTTATTTGAATTTGCTGTTGCAAGTTTGTTTGAACAAAATTTCCCATCCATGTGTGATAAGCTGTTTGGCTCATTTTACTGCTGTGGTTAACTTGTAAACAAGCCAACAGGAGAGTGAGCTGCTTGAAATGAGAGGGTTGAAGCAGACAGATTAATGTAATAATTTCAATGTCCAACATTTGGTCGTCCTTCAGTTGATTCAAACAAAGGTGTACTTTTGGTTCAGCTTCGCACTAATGTGATAAACCCACAGTCTTTTATACACATGTTGATTCTAAACCAAATGCTCTCTCATTGGAACGTGCACCATCCACAGAGATCCCCCCCCCCAAAAAAAAAGAAGACAGCCAAAAATCTCTGGGGCATAAAATCTGGCCTGGCAATGCAGTTCCACCCCCGCACCACCCACCCAACCCACCAAACCTTGCACCACTGCTCTCTTTCTTTCTCTTTCTCTCATACCCAATTCATGTCAGTCCATGTTATCATAAGTGATTTTTACCCTCAACCACAACGAATAGTTGAGGGTTCCTGTATTATTTTCCTCTCTCAATGTGTTCTGCAGTATGCTTCAGTGATTTCGGTGTGTGCCTCAATTTATTGTTAGCACTGTACTTGTGCTTGTGTGTGTTCAACTTCTCGCATTTCAAGACAAATTCTTTCTCTTGCCTTCCGCAGGGGGATCAAGGCGACCAGGGACCACGGGTATGTGGTTTACTCCAACTTCTTCTTGTGATTAGCTGATGAATGCGACTATGTGTGTGTCTCCCCAGCAGAATTGTGGGCAAAAAGGTTTGAGATGCATGAAATTCCTGGGATAGTGTTCTTCCCATCTGGCCAAATACAACAAGCATTTCAGCACTGGTTATTTCAACATCAAGAAGGGGCAGGCAAACGTGCAAGATACCTCAGGAGTCACAGCGTGGTGTACTTGTTGAAGACCTTTTATGCTAACCTCTAGTCTTCAAAATACAAATGAGTACAAGCCTTCGCAGAAGATGTGCTCAATCGCAGCTGTAATCAAAAGCTAACTAGCTCTATCTCTATAATTACTTGTGATTTACTTCAGTCCTCATTGTGACATGCAGTATTCAAGGCTTTAATCATTTCCAGCTCCGTAGTTTGACGTTTCTATAAAAGTGCAGCTTCTAAATGATGATGATGTGAGTGCTTTTCCATGCTCGACAGACTCTGAAATGAATGGCTCTATCTCTATGTCGCAGCCAGCGCGCCCTCGTTTTTCTCAAATAATGGTTAAAAATGAGCCCTCCTTGAAAACAGACTGACTGCTTGTTTAAAGTAGATTGCATTAACTGGGGGAACATGTGCACATGCAAACGCAAAATTTTCACTTCCTCAGTATCTGATGTCATCATCAAGAGGATATAATGTGGAGTCAAAGTTGCCTTAAGTGCCTGTAATTGGTTTTCATTAGGGCATAGAGCACATAGAGGTTAGAGCACAAGGACAAGAGAACAAAACAACAACACAGAGGTTTTCTTGTCAAGATAAAAACAGCCATCTGATCCAAATTCTGTGTTGGCGCCCATCCATACGTTTGTAGTTAGCTTATTAACATGGTCAGCTCTCCTGCGGGCACGTCAATGCACCACATTTCTTACGATTTGGAAGTCAATACAAATGACCTTCCATCTGAAATTGGATTAGCGGTCTCAAAGTGATCCATCTTACATTACACATGGGCACCTCTCAAATAACAGCCAAATTTCGCAGAGATTGAGTGGTTTCAAACTTCCATAAAATCCACAAATACACTGCTGAAGTTAATTTTTAATGATATAAAAAGTATTGGATTATCAGCTTTGTGAAACCACTGCAAAAAGACTGAAAGGAAATCTCTTTTCTGAGGTGAGTGGAGTAAAGTATCACCGTTTGGAGAGACTTTCTTTGCCCATAATTTGTATCCTTTTAACTCAGGAAATGGAGTCATCTGTCTCTATCAGCTTAATGATTTACGATCTGGAAACAGCACTGTGGCTGACAGACTTGTACCAGGTACGCCAGCCAGGCCCTATTTGTCTTGTAGAGTAAGCAAATAAAATGTCCACTTTAAGGTAGCATTTCATTTACTTCCAATTACAGCAAAATTGTCCCCTAACAGGTACAAATAACGGACAGTCACAGGCATATGAAGGACTACAGGGGCATGTTAGCAGTCTAGGTCAGCAGCAAATTGTATTACTTCTCTTCAATGGCATATTGAGTTTGTACATTAGATTAGTAGAGAAATGTAGTAGAATAGTAAGAAATATTTTCTTAATGAATTAAGTCAAAGTAGGATAAGTGCTGCCTGTCCTTGACTTCTTTTATTTGGCATGGAATTAATAAAATGTCATGCCCACTGTTGACTGTGTGCATAAGGCTATTAAACCCATATGGAAGCACTTGTAAATAACAAACCATGTCAAGAACATGTCCTCTACACATCACAGTCTGACTGATAACATCAAACCTAAAGTTGGATCATTTAAAGATAGACTACTTGTGTTTGTGTGTACACTTAATGTGAGTGTCATCTTGGGTAAAATCAAAGGGTCAAGTAAAAAGCCTGAAGCCTTTGTGGCCACAAACAGTGTGAGAAATACCACATGCCACAGAATTTCCAAACACACACACAGGCACGCACTCTTCCTCGGCCTGGTCCCCACATGTCAGGGTTAGCCATTTGTCTGCCCTTTAAGGTCAAAGGCCGCATCCAAATGCCAAGGGTTAGCCAAGCAACAAATAATAAATTGCCCAGTTTTGACAAACAAATGTGTGGCCACTGTTTCAGCTCCATTGGTGGGAAATAATCAACAGGAGTTAAAGGCTAAATACTTCACCAAAGAGGCTGTGTGGTCTTCTTGACAGATGACACTGGCTACAGGTGTCAGAAAAAAGTTGGTGTTTATTCCTGGGACACTTACGGGAAAAATTCCTAAGATTTCCCCAGTAATCTAGCCTTGTTTGTCCAACACTTTGTTTCTCACATCCTGGGATTTAACCAGTTTTCAGAGCTCTTCCAAAATAAAGAAACTGTAATTGTGCAATTTCCAGGATTTGACTTTTTGGTCATGAACAAAGAAATGTTTCACATTCTGCTGTTTGAAATCAGAAACCTTAAAATGACTTTCAGTTGAGATAAATTTGATGCATCAGATTGATGCCAAATCTGAGGCTTCAACTGAATGTATTATTCCTTTCTTAAATGTATTGAAACCATCTGCGCACAGGCTTGGTTATCCGCTCCACATATAGATATTCAGAAAATGCCACAGCCTGTATTTGCTAGGGATGTTTTGTGCGTTTGGTGTGGTCGAAGGGATTCTGTTTCTTGCCAACGTCCCTTGACGGCTGTTGCTGATTGTCCTCATATTTTGGCCTTTTTTGTTTACTATAGTTGCAGTCGTCTTGCTGCAGGCAGCACACAGCAATAGAGCTCCGCACCAAATAACCAACATCCGTTTTTTGGAGGACAAAAGAAAAAACCAAGCAATCTGTGAATGGTTTGGATTTTCTGTCAGCCCCGGTGCCATTATTATTCTTGTTGACTGACATTAGCATAGGGGCATTGAAGAGTGGGCACTATTGCACACCTACTCAGCCATTTGTCATCCTTCTCCTGTTTTCTGTAAAGGATTATATGACTGCTTGTTTTTAGTCCAATAGTTGACCTGCTCCCATCTAACATATTGTAAAAGCAAAAAGGCTTCAACCCTGAAAGCAGCAACATGTCTCAGCCTACACTGTGTTTACATTTTGTGGACTCTTTATACTGTCCATAATCCAGTCCTTGTTTTCCTTCCTTGTGTTCAACATTGTTTGAGGTCGTAAATAACTTAAGAAACATTTGCGCTTCAATCCCAGTCGCACACAGCAGGTCCATTGTCTGCAGTGTAAGAGTATCCATAGCTGTGTTCTAGCCTGCAGGGCTGAATTAAATCTGCCTGCCTTGAAAGCCAAATACTTAATGAGCCATGCTTTTTGAATTATCTTTGGAAAACCAGAGGGATGGCACCAAAGCCATGTTTGTATAGGCCAGATTTTATCTTAAGCTAAAATATAGAAGGAGATTGATCTCTTACTGGATTTGTTTATGTTGGTGTGCCAGTCTTTGGGAAATATTTTCAAGAGTTTATTCAGGTCTGTTGGACATCCAATGTGGTACAATATAATCTTTGCATGCTCTTCTACAAAGTTAGCAAAAAGGCTAAAAACAAATGCTGCTATACCTGTTTGTGCAGCTAACTCTTTTTAAATGTATATGTCTATGTATGAACAACCCACCAAAAAAAGGACGATTCACGACTGTATATGAAAGTAAAAGGAGTGCATTGTTTGGGTTGAATATTCAAAGGCATGTTCAGCTGACAAAATGTCAATGTTTTTGGATTCAGATGAAAGTTAGCATTCAGCTATAAACCCTTGTCTCCTTTTAACAAGGAGAAAGGCCCAATGCTTTCTTCCTTGATTCAGTTTTCATGAGTAGATCACATCTGTCATGACCAATGTTGACAAGGGAATTGGAAACCATTTGATTGAATTTCCAGCAAACGTCGCAATCCCTTGATGTCCTTGAAAACTCTACGAACAATACAGCCACTCAATCTCCAAGCACTTTATAGCTGAACGTCTCTTCTATGATAATCATCTCAACAAATGTCCAATCTGTGAGGTTGGGAAGAAAACAACAGGAAATGGTTACCAAGCTTTGACAATGTAGTATACACAATACACAGAATGGTCCCTGTGCCATTGTACACACTGTTTCATGGCCGAGAGTAATGTGGACTTGTTTAAAATAAAATGTTGGTCTTGTTTTTGTCTGAATTTAAACATCTGGTCCTCAAAAGTGATTGTTTGACATTTTAATTTATGTTCACTTTTGACTGTTCCACCCTTACTGTAAGTCCATCAGGCTTTCTTATTATGCAGCCTATTTTAAGAATATTTGGAAGTAGGACTCTTATCTTTTCCACCTTTAACTGTTTTTGTTCACCCAGTGTTTGAACATCATGTGTGTGTTGTGCCATGTTCTGCTGTTTGTCCCTTTAGGGATTGCCTGGTCTCCCTACGCTGGCTGCTTTGCACAGCAATCAGATCCTGACTGTCAAGGTTTGTCGGTGGTGATGCCGCTGAGCTGCTCTGTCCGACCCCCTCGGCAGCACACACTGGGAGTAAATGAATCACTGTCGGCTGCTTTCTCTCAAAGCCTGATGATAGACTAGGTCCAGGAAAACCCCATCCAATTAATCACAGCCAGTCAATCGTCTCTAATGCGGCTGTTTCACTTGAGATTTAGGTTGCTTGCTCCATGCCAGGTTTTCCGCATTGAAAGCAAAGATGACATTTTACTGAATGGAACAAGAATCTGCACTCTGAAACCAAGACATGGTCTGCCTTGTGTCCATTGATGATACAATAAATGGAAGGAACTCCTAATGGGAAACTCAACAATGAACTGAAGTGGCAAAATGTTATTATAAACCTAATGCCCATGGTTCACCACAAATCCTTAAATCATCCAAATAATCCAATCCAATCTGGCTTCAAGGACTGTATCAGCGATGGATGAAGCCACTTAATACCAATAGACACAAACAGAATAATGCAAGCATTGTTAGAAACAAAGTCCGACCTCAACTAAGAAGGTCATATATGCTGGTTTCGGTGTGTGCAGCTCCTGGGGTCTGACTAAGCAGCAGGCGTGATGAAGATGATGACAGCACTATAACAGCGAGGGGGAAATTCCCATTTTTCTGGGGACTGTAAGCTCACTGTGGTGCCCTTGCACCCCTGAGGTAGTGATTACGGGCCCTGGCTCCAGAAAAAAAGGCCAGAACTTCCACAGTGATCCACCTCTGAGCTGGAAAAATGTGGATTTCTCCCCCGAACTGTGAAGGTGCTGGACCGCGGTTCATGAACACAGGTCTTTCTAACAAAATCTGTTTCTTCCTCTTCCTCCTTCTTCTTCTGGGACCTCATCCTTCTTCAACCTTCTCTCACCTCTGATCTCCGACTTCTTGACCTCACACACCTGCTCAGATGGTCTTCCCTAAGATCAATCATGGCTTTCTTTCCGCTGACCAGCAGCTCATAAAGCGGCGGCTCATTAAGGTAGTGGCTGTGTCCTCTCTCTTCTCTCTGCCATGTCTTCACCAAATCTCTTTTCTCCTGGCATCCTGCAGTTTGCATGCAAGCCTTCAGACAGACCTGTCACAAGCACTCGTTCACTCTTTTTGTTATTCTTAAGGGGAAATATGGAAATTCCAAAAACAAGCTATTATGAAAGTCAAATGAATTACTGTCCTGGCACTTCTTAAAGCACTTTCCCAGCAAGTTAGATTGCTGACTAGTTTCTTAGACTGTATGTAATCCAGTACAATAATGGACCACACATTTTAGTATATTTTTCTTGATTAAGGTAGCTTTACAAAGTGACTTTTTTAGTCGATGCCTAATGCATAAACCCTGTTGAACTCATTAGGTCCATTTAGGAATGCATGCATTTTAGAGGATTACTATTTCAGCTATAAATCATACACTTACAGCTCCTTCTTCAGTGTATGCTACTGTAGCTTTAGCCATAAGAGCTAAACTCTCCTCCATGTTATTAATGGCCACCCAGGAGATCATACCACTACTCTCTATGCATTGTCTTGTATCTGCAGTTGCTCCAGTCTCAGTTGATCCAACAATATCACATAGTTCTGAAAATGTGTTTTTTGCCACACAGGGAGATCAAGGGCAAGCAGGACCACCTGGGCCTCCAGGGCCACCGGGCCCTCCTGGGCCAAGGGGGCCTCCAGGGGACACAGGGAAAGATGGGCCCAGAGGTGTTCCTGGTCTACCAGTGAGTATTGATTCTCAACTTTCATTTAATGTAGTTTCTACAGAGCTGGGGAAGGCAACGTTGGAGAAAACGGCAAAAAAAGCAAGATTTGAAAGTATCTAATCGAAAAATACCAGCCTTTCGCTCAAGCCACTCTCCCAAAATATGAGTCTATAAGATTGCATTGGGAAGAGGAGTGCGTGGAATCTTGCCATTGATACTATTATCCAGCTATATATTAGTGTTGCACATATTTTTTTAAAACTTTTTATATGCACCATTCGTACCGACTAGCTAGGTAACTGGCATTTGGTATGTAGAATTAGCAATGAGTGTACAGGACTTCTCGCTGAGGTAGATTCAAAGGCAGATGTGCCATTGATTTGTTTCACTTCTTCGAGAGCAGCAGATACCTTTATTTTCGATTATTGATAGAGCATTTGCTGTACGGACTCATATTTATGAAGAGCAAATAACAAAAGGTGAGACCAAAGTAAATTGCCTACCCTAGCTTTAAGCTCTACAAAGATATCTTTTTTTTTTTTTTTTAAACAACCTTTTTCCATGGCAAAGATTCCCAAATCGGTGATACATTTGACTGTTAAAATACAGCAGAATGAGATTTTCTTACACATGTACAGAACAAAATTATCAAAGCGATCAGAGGTTCTGCTTCGTCCACAGAGGGCGCCAAAATCAACACAACCGAAAAGTTCCACATGAGCTTTAAGAATTATTTAAATTCCATCAGATTAGTACGAATGTATGAGCATATTGTATTTAGTACAGCATTGTTTCCATTAAGACCTTTTATGTCCTTATTTCTAATCTCACTTTGACTCATTGCTAGGAGGGTTTACTCCAATAAAAGTTTTCTAATGAAGACCATCAAAGCTACTTTGCAGTTTATTGCCATAATGTCCTAAGCTCAACATAAATATACTCCCAAAGGAATGCTTTACCGTATGGATTCATGTTTACTCGTTTGTTTTTCATTGTATGGTAACATTTTCCATGTCTGTAGGCCTGTCACTGGCATCACACTGAATTTATGTGAACTCTGCCTGTGAGAGAAAGACGAAACAGAAAAGGCCTGTCAATTATGTTCAGCAGTAAAACCTTCTGAGGGCTCCAGCTGATCTTTATTGTCTTGGCAGAGTTCACAGTGGGAGTGCAAAAATATTGAGTGTTGTTTATCTCCTTCTTTCCAAGTTTTTGATGTTTATTGTTTCAGTTCTTCCAGTTGCAGTTTCTATAGTTGTTGTGCTATTTCAAGATATTAAACTTCTCTTAGTGGGGGTATTTTTTCCTCTAAAGATTTATTTCCCCTGCTGTGCATCACTCATAAAAACGTGGCACATCAAGTCCTTTAAATGCCACAAAGAGGCAAAAATGGAATAATGTTCAAGCATGGCTTAGCGATCTGGACACGCTGTATGTCTCTTTTATATTCAGAGAGCTGCAGGGACGTGTGAACGCCAGGCCTTAACCAAAAGCAGAGACTAAACAAGGTTGTTGGACAGAGATTGGAAGGATACAGGTGCCACAGTGTGATAAAGGCCTCCCTGCCAACTTGGTACATGAGCAGCAACAATGCTGACTTGTACTTGGCAACCTGGCCTGTATGCACCACAGTGTAGTGGAGAATCCAACCTTAGTCTGAAAAAAAAAAGCCAACACTTTTCTCAGACTTGTTTGTCTCGGATAAGTGTTTCTCATTATTAAAAACTACATCCATAATCTCAATTTAAAAGGTAAACCCACCGCTTATCCATTAACTGTCTGTTTTGTATTTGCTTTAGGGTGATCCAGGGCTGACCGGAGATACAGGACCCATGGTAAGCACAGTTTTCTTTTACAATAAAATTTTGATCAAAATCTGTGGCTTAGCTTGGATGCTAAGCTAGCAATTTAGCATAACTGATTTTTTTTTAATTGTATTTAAATACTTAAACACTTTATAAAATAGACATACACACATTCTTGTCAAAATGAATCAAAGCTTTCTGAGGTACTAGAAGATAGAATATGTTACCTTCAGAAAGAACCAGGCTAGCTGATACCACCCTGTCTCCAGTCTTTATGCTAAGCTACGGTAACGTATGTTGGAAGTGGCTTCATATTTGCCAAACAGGCACAAAAATTGTATTTACCTTCTTACTATGCAGGTTTTTCCTTCTCTTTTTAATCTCTAGGGCCTTTGTCCACTAACGCTTTGCAATGGCATAGCCAGTTTTCGATACAAAACCATCGCAGTTCTGCGTTTTCAGCACGAAGTGGCCTGAGCTCAAAAAGGCCTCTGGCGTAAGCTGTTTTATTTCACTGCACTCCCAGCCCTCTCAGTTGTAAATAGTTCAGCTTTTGGAACTCCATCGCAATTGTCAATGTCACCTCTCCCTCACTGACCAATCAGAATCAAGAAGGCTGAACTTCTGATATAAACTTTGTTAACTTCAGAGTCGAAACTTATATGACTCATCTCTTCAAGGATACAATTTCCAGGACTAAATATTGTCTAGGTTGACAATGCAATACATTCAAATGTAATACATTCAAATGTAATACATCTATTCAACTTTTCTGCTTCATTAAAAAGTCATTTTTGTGATATTGTGATTTTATCTAAAAGCAGGTAGGGATACTGCCCACTAGGATATTTTTTAATTTACAAGATTCTCATAAGGAGGTGTATGAGTACTATGGTAAATATTAATGACACATTTTATGATACCCTGCAAAAACGTTTGTTTTCACTCACAAATCTCCTCATACTGTTGGTACAAGCTGTTCCAGTTACCAGCAACTGGATACCGTTTGTGGTGTTCAGCAAATAAAGCATTTGATTAAAGTTTCCTCATAAAAACCTACACTGAACAGGTCAAGCTGAATTCCAGAGAGAGTCAGGATGGAAAACGTGACACGCATAAAACAATCAGTGATGTCAGTTTTCACAAGTGCAGGGGAGAATAAGTGAAGCTGACAGAGGAGTTGCTATCAAGCGCTTTCATCTCTGATTCCATCGCCTCAGACCGTTTTCACGGTGTGGAAAAAGTCGCTGCACTGGAAAGAATCAGACAGAGAAAATCAAAAAATGGCCAGGCTTAAATGCAAAGAGGGAGATACATTAACTTCAACATTTTAAGCTACATATTGTTGATAATTTTAGGTCATTAAACATGCAACATCTTCTCTTGAATTGTCTACACTTTGTCTTTATGTTGCAAAACTTTCCTTTTTTTCTAATTATATGTTTTACCCATTATCCCCCTTGTGCCCATAGCACAGGCTTCTTGTCCTAATTCAAAGTGTCAGGAATATAAAGTCTTCTGTAGACTTCTCAGTGGTCCCAGGTTTGCTCCCATAAGTCTCCAACGCTTTCACAACTGCTCATGACAGCAGCTGGAGTATTTCTCCAAGAGATGAATGGTGGATCCCTTTCAGAATGAGTCCTCACACTGAGTTTTGAATAAAAAATAAGCACTGCTACCTGTAATTCTTGAAATAAGGCGTACTATTTCACAAAAATGCACACAGCACGACACTGATGTACTTTTAACAAGGAATAATGTCATCATTTGGAAATCAATCCAGCCTGTAAAGCAGCATGAAATGTCCGGGAGGTTGTAAAAAGATGTGACATGAGCACTCAAGCACAGAGTTGTGACTTTAGACGTTCTGTTTCCAGCCAGCAGCAGTTTGTTTGCTTATCTTTAAGGAGAAAAGGCTAAGATAAGAGAATGGATTAGGGGGGGAAAGTCCTATAACTGATGACTTGGGCTGCTTAAACTTTGAAGGGAAAAGAAATCTCCACACAACAGCAGTCTACACCCTTGATAGGCCCTTTGTAAATCAATAAAATGTCGATTTGTTTAACATACTAGACTGATAGGCTCCACTTTGGGCTGCGCGCTGAAAGCTTAATCTTGAATTGGCACTTTGAGATCTGCACAAATCAACCTGAAAAAGGGATTTTGAGGTCGCTCCTTAACCAACTTTTGCTTCTTTTATGGCTCTTTAGGAGCTTGCGCCCACTTGACACAGCTCAGTGTTTTTTTGATGTAGATGCTATTGTTAAAGAGGCAAAAGTAGATTCCAGAGTTTTTCCAGCAGCCTTCCAGGACATATGGTGCTGGTTAAAGGGATTAAGCTCTTGCGGAGCAACAAGCAGGAGGGGGAGGTGGGAAGTATAGAAGAAGAAGAAAAAGGAAATATTTTCAGGATTTGATTCAAAATCATCACTGCCATAAGGTCTCTCTGGGCTAAATTAAGCGGGTTTTCATCTCTCTAAAGGTGGCTTGCAGCCTTGCACACAGTTTTCATTTGGGACTTGGTTTTGCTTCAAAAAGACTAAATTTGGAAAAGCAGTGGTGTATTGTATGCGGTGTTCCATCCATGACTGAAAAAACCTCCTCCATCTGCTTTCTGGTGTTATTTCCAATTATGCCGCAGAAGTTCCATGCTTCCCTTTTACATCCCATTCGTTCGATAACTACCCACAATGCGCCAGTGACTCAACTCAGACATTTCGAAGGAC
Organism: Tautogolabrus adspersus; assembly: GCA_020745685.1. Lineage (NCBI taxonomy): Eukaryota > Metazoa > Chordata > Actinopteri > Labriformes > Labridae > Tautogolabrus > Tautogolabrus adspersus. Next base: position 12,529,836 of record CM036556.1, on the reverse strand, counting down.
ACGACAGGCATGCAATTCAATCTGTTTAGAAAGTCTGTCTAGGAAGGACATACCTGTGATATTGTGGTGTCCTTGAATGTGTCTCCTTTTAATGTGACGCCAAACATAAGGAGCAAAGATGTGAGTGAAAAGCTGAGGACATGGTCACTGAACCTCAACAATAGTTTGGCACATGTTGACATCACTGGGTAAAAAGTACTTTCTGTGAAACAACTCTGCTTGCATCATTATAGTTTAATGCTTAACATCTAAAGACAAGGATGCTATCAGGAGTTTACAGGTACTGAGATCAGTAGGTGTGTTTGTCCAAGAACTGCAGATGGAAAAGTAGCTAGCAGCTAAATCTGGTAGACAGCATCTGTTCACTCCTCCTTTTTTATTCTTTACAATAAAACTTCCATCCATTCACTAGTTTCAGTTTCTCCAGTCTAAGCATTTTCTGCTTTTCTCTGTTTTCATCTGTGGCTTTGGTACTGATATCCAGACACTTTAATGGACCCAGCGATTTATCAAGAAAATAATTTATTTGCAATAATTATTATTTGCAGAGATATTTGAGAGAAATGTTTTTTTGCGCATAGCTTCTGGTTATTTCCTTTAAAAGAACTGTTAGTTTGAAATGGAAATAGAAACACAATTCCCCTCGAAGAACCACAAGTCATAAAACTCTCTAAAATCTTCCTTAAAATTCCCCCCCCCCCCTTGATTTAATGTGCATGTTGTTTTAAAGCCTCCCACACAATGCCAGGTCTGTTATTCATGTGGAGATCACGAGATCTGAATAAAACTGAACACGTTTCTTTTTCAAGATATAACAAGGACATAACTTCATAGTCCTCACTGCCAACAATAAGACAGTCTATTGGGTAGGTCAGCATAATACTGTTTCTCAATACTGTGATTGTGAAACAAAAACAGATACACAACTTTATGGTCACTATAATTGGCCTGTCAGATGTTACCCCAGCATTTGAATTCAATCATTTTGCTGTGTGACATCACCTTATTCACGCTGATGTCGCACTCAGATTTGGGAAGCCAAATATCTCATAATGTCGTCCTACTGTGTTCCAGATTTTGAGTTTTCTCTATCCACATTATGTTTTGTTACTAATCTTTTAGCAAGCAATGACATTAAAAGGATTGGAGCTTTCCACCCTGAGCTTGGAATCACAGAAAAATGGCCGTCTTGTGAGTCTGGTGCATGAAGGTATTGGGTGGCCCAAATTCGGCATATTTCTTAAAACAAATTTTAGCCACTGTTCAAATTTTAGCTACTGTTCTGTTTATCGTAGCTGCAGCAGTAAAGCCATTGTGATTGAAAGGACTTGCCATGCAAAACATTTTCTAAAATAAAGTACACATGTCTATAATCTCTACAGGGATGCCTTTGCATACCGTGTTATGCTAACCTATAGCTACATGGGCCATACTTAAGACAATAAGAACCAGGTTATCCAGAAAAAAATCTCCCCTTAATCTTAATCTCTGCCTTAATTTTATGTCAATAGCAGTGTTATATACTGCAAAGCTTTTTCAATGATCCTACAAGTAAAACAGAAACTTTGAATAGAAGCTCCAACATGCAGCTTCTCTCGGCTCTGATCAGCCAAAATATGAGTAAATGTAGCAGCTATACTTCAGGTAGTTAAGAGTACTAAGCTGCAGACTGAATGTGGGGATTGAAAGGATAAATGCTTTATTGTTTGTCGTGACATGAATGAAAGATGAATGAAAGCGCCCAAACATTCATGGCTTTGTATTTGTGCCTGGGTGCTCGTCTGTTGATATTGCGGATTCTGTTATGAGTAGAAAATGAGGCAGCTAAGGTGTAATATAAGGATGAATACCTTAAGCTTAACTTATTCTCTTTAAGTATATACGATTTGATATTCTTAGTCTTAATTTTTTAGCAGTTTTAGGTTATAAAACGTAGAAAGAAAAGAGCCAGAACCAAGACTTCCTCGAGGGCTCTTGACTTTGTGAAAACTCTCCTTTTCAGCCAGTAGCTCTTGAGTGCTCTCAGATGTAGCCAAGCTAATTAGCGCTGGGGCGAGTGGCATATGCTCTCACATACCTAGCGGGTCATAAAGATGTTTACCAAACCCTACTGAGGATCGCTAACAAAGGCTTTTAAAGGCAAGCGGGAGGAAAAAGCTTTTTCTTGGTTGGCCGGGATAATGAAAGTTGTTCATTGAGGTTTTTGTTATAAGTGCAGAAGGAATGCACTATAATCGAGCTGCAACTGTGTGGGGCATTTCTGTAAATGTGAGAACTGGGATTTTAACAGGCTCATTTTGTAAATGGAAAAGTTTAAAGCCTCAGTTACTTGGTGATCGTCTTGTTTCTGCAGAAACTGATACAAATATGGAAAGATTCTGAGAAAATTGGTCTTTATTCTGGTTCTTTTCGGGAAGCCAAGCATCTGTTGATGCTTTAGCCACAAGGAAAAAGTTGGCCACGATCAAACTACACTTCTTTACAAACATTTCAACCTGAATGTGTCACTGAATACAGGCCCACAAACCTTTTATACTCATCAGGGGACCAACACCATCTAAGGTTTAGTCAATTATACTGCATCAACATGATTAAAGCGAGGAAAATTGTTGTTGCAGAGGCCTTGTGGGGCATAAGATCCGTCTCCCCTCAAATCCAACTGAGACTGATGAGCCAAATAGCACCATTTACCATAGATCCTGAGCCCGAGAAAAATGTTGGCCAACGTGAGGTGTCATTGCAGCCAGGCGTGAAAGGTGTTGATGAACTGCTGTGGGTGTTGCGATATTTCTGCATCTCGTGAAGCCAACATGGAATGAACTGACTCTCAGCTTGGTTTTTCATTTTAGTCACAAAGCAGTCGTGCTGTTTTTCTGACAGGGTCCAGTGGAGGAGGATGAGGATCCAACATGGCGTCCAGGTTCCTTGTGGTAAACAGCAGGTTGAAAATAGAAAGTGTTCTTCCAGACACATCTATCCCCGAGTCAATCTTAGTTAGAAATGTGGCGCCTTATTTCTCTGTCAAACATACAAAGCCTCTCCAACTATTGGCCTATATTGGTAATAAAACTCTCAAAGTGCTGGAAACAGAACTCCTTTTTACAGTCGCTAAACCAAATAAAGAGAGATCAACATAAAAACATCAAACCATAAAAGTTTTTCATGCTCCCATTAGAGATTCATGTTCATGTTGAAGCTCAATGACATGAAGGAACAGAGCAAATCGTTGTCATCCAATGCTGACGAATAAAACAAGGGATTGATTCTGGGCTGCCCAAAGTCATTTTTTCATGAGCTGTTTTTGTTCTCTTCTCTCTCCTCTCCACTCTCTGTCTCTCTCTTCTCATTTAAAGGGACCTGAGGGGCCAGAAGGGCAGAAGGTAAGTCCAGAAATTGATTTCTTGTTCCGATGACAATTTTTGACTTTTCTCTTCAGTTAAATAAATTGAGATTCCTCGACTTGGTTAGATCAGAGGATGGCATCAAAGGTCCATTTCTGATTGAGAAAGTGGTTCTCCCTCCCTCTGAATCAGTGGTGGGGTTCATTGCAAAGTAGATTAACAGTTAAAGGGAAAATTGTTTTGCTGTTTCTAATAGAAACAGAAATGAAAGCAGTCAGCAGCAGTTCTACTGTCAAGAAGGTTAGTCACAATAAACAATAAAGATATAAAGCTCATCAAATATGCACAATAAGTACAAGGGAAGAGCTGTATACTTTGTGTAGTGATGGTGAAGTGCAAGAAGAGACAATGTGCCGTGTAAACACAGTCATCCAGAGTGTGTTAATGTATTTAAAGTCTGATTTACAGTCTTATTGTTATGTTACCTGATATGACTACGAGGCTCTCCTCTCCTCTGTTGTACCCTTCAGTTTTCACTTTTCACACGCTGATTTAAACCCAAAGTAGGATAATGTTTTCGATTTGATAGTAACTGTGCTCAAGTGGTAAAAACGTCTGTAAAAAAGCACTCTGGGTGTTGAGCCAGTTTACTTTGAGATTAGTGATACAGGGGCCACAGTCAGGGCGAGTAAACAGACAAAGGGGAGAGTTAAGGCTCAAACAAGACGAGGGAAAGACAATGAGTGACACAGAGCAGAGAACTTGGAGCTCAGCGCTGCGATGCCGGCAGCGGCTCTCTGCCGGCGCTGATGTGGGGAACAGATGTCGGCCATATCCAGCCATCAGGTAGCTGCCAGTGTTTGTTCAGTGTAACCCAATCGGACACTTCCTGTCTGCGCTGTCATCTGTTGGCGTGGCCTCCCGTCGGCAGAGGAGGAGGGGAGGGTGTATGTGTGCGCGGAGGGGTCAATGATGACACACCGCCGTGTTAATGACTCATAAGCCAGGCCCCGAGGCTACTCAATTAGATCCACTGCTGGGTTTAAAGCTCTGTTTAGAAGAGAGGCTGCGTCAACACTTATTCCTGTTTCATCACCTTGGTGATTGATTTGGTGTCGTTAAATGACATATTTGAAGTTATCCGAGTGTCATTTTTCTCATCCTTGTGTGAGATATTCTGCTTTATATAAAGTTATATTAAGGAGACATTAGAAAATATTTAAATTCATAGAAAAAAAAACCCTTTTCATTATTTTAATGGACCACATGTTGATGTTCAACTATTTCATACATCTCTAAAAGTGACCGCGGTAACAGTAAGTCATTTTTATTACAAAGGCGCACAATAGCCAACGCAAGCAAAACCACCGTGCAAGAGAGTAAGAGTTCATTAAACTTAGTACAACCTCCGGGTCTAAATCATCCAAAGAGAACACACAAACATAAGAGCGATCTTTTTTTTTGACATAAAGCCTTTTTTCTTTTCAACTTTCTATTCCCTCACTTTAAAACTCAACAGAAATATTCCCCACTCACGGTATTACCCTCTGACTGTTCCCTCTATAACTTGGCCAATCTTAAAATGTGACATGCAATATTTATTCTGGCCTGGTTTTGTAGGATCAGCACACACACACACGCACACACGCACACGCACACACACACACGCACTGAGTGTACATGCTAAAAAAGGGACTGGAACAATAGACAGGGCGCTTCTGTGGGCTGTTTTTTTTTCTTTGAGTTTAACTTAAGGACGATTTATTGACAACCCCAGTAAAAGACAGAGAAAATCAGCTGATGTATATTTGTATGTTTGATCATTAGACCTCTGCTGTGTTTGTATCTTTCAGTTTCTGTGAAATACAGTGCGCTTGTTAAATATAACAATGTTTATTTGGTTTTGTGTTTATTATTTTTAGGGTTTACTCGGGCCTCCTGGTAACCCTGGTGTTGATGGACTAAAGGTGAGGTTATTCAAGAGATATATAAACCAACTGATCGTTTTCTGGGTGTGTACTAATTAACTAAACTAGGTTTCACAATAATGGGGGATGCTAAATAACAATCCTTTTTTTAACTAACAATGTAATCTCTCTCTGGTGAGACTTTTTGTTTTTTTTACAGAAATAAATGTAGCAAATCCAGAATTAATTTAGGGATTTGAAAGGTTAATATGACATTAAACCACCCTTCAAATGGGAAATTTAAAGTTATTGAGGTCTATGTTTTTGCGTACTTTAATCATACTTTTACAAAGCTAATCATTTCAGTTAAATTGAACAACCCTCGATGTATCCTGACTACTGTACAGCGTATGAATGACAACATACAGCTCATGAAAATGTTCACATAGTTCTTCCATCCATCCACACCTGAAAGCAGTTTATCTTCAAAAGGCTCACTCTAACATACTTCAAGTTTTCATTAGTCTTTGTGGCCATGTGTTGCACTTTTCATATTAGAAAAGCTCTGCCATGCATTCTGACAATTTCAAAAAACGCTCCCTTATTTGGGAGAAATCCCTCTGAGCCTTAACCACATAAAGTACCCAGCTGCCTGTGAATCTGCTCGCACTCCCGGCTCAGCTCTGCATTTAATTCTCAAAGCCAATAAAGAAGACACAGTGCAGGTGTTTGACAATAAAGGGAAAATTTGAAAAGCATCTTTATTTCAGAACAAATAGTATAAATGATGAGAATGAATGGTGGGATGATTTGAAAGGCGCCTTCTTTTGAAATCTCAAGCATGTATTTATACATGTATAAAAGCAAAGAGGCACGCATGGCTGTAATAGGAACCAGGGTGAAGAAGTTTGATTTGGGAGTGAAAGCCATACTGACTCTCGAGACTGCAAATGCTGAAGGTCTAATTCCATACTTGTGTAAGGAGCCGGGTTTGCCAGCACCCATGAAATAGAACTCTAGTGCTGTGCAGTGCAGTTATAAAACCGAATCTGTTACGGTATGTAGCTGTCGCTCATGCAGAAAGTTTGAAGTCTGAAGCGGTGCAGGCTGCTCTGCCCGCAGTGGCAGGTTGACTGGCAGACATCTTATTGATCTGACGGCGAGATCCACTCAGAGGGGATGATCGCTAATGCAAACCTTATCTGCTCCGGTTTACGAGTTTTTAATCAGGCTCCGTCATCATTAAGGTAATATATGTCATCATTATGTCAATGACTCCCATATGTGAGCTGATAGATGATACCGGATTCCATTATTTATGACGAGTCTCACCATTTGTGTGAAGCTAAAAGGATACTCCCTCTTCACATGGATCAGACATGGTGATATTCCCACAATGCTTTGTAAAACACTGTGACACTGTGGAAGAGAAATAAACCAAAATGAAATAGAAGTGCATCGAATCAGGCAGGATTTATGTTCAGACCAGCTTTTTAGGCTGTGTTGCAACAGGCTGCTTGTTGCTTGTGTTGCAAGCATTTCTGGAATATGACATCTGTATTATACTTTTATGTTAGTAGAAAAAAGTAGCTGAGACAGAGATGGGTGTTGCATATTGATGGTGCTATTGTCGACATTCATCCTACGGCAGTGTAAGTGAAGGATTTTCCACTAGATATACGTCAACATCACTGAAGTGAAGTTCTGGATAGGACTTTGCTGTTAGTATCCCGGGTTCAGTATAAGGGTCTCCAGTGCCAGAAACTTGCACTTTATCTTAATATCTTTGTTTTTCTGCAGTTGTCAGGTGATGTAAACATGCGTCGTTTTTTGGAGAGATGGGAAATTATCATGCAGATGCTGCAGCCACACAGAGTGTTGAAACTATGAATACTTCATGCCACCTCTGCACAGGTCATTGCTCCAATGAGGCCACCAGGGTCCTTAAAGGACACGTCCATGCCTTCAATAAAAAGTTTTTCTTACAGAATGACCAGTATTGAGCTGTACATAAAAACAATATTAATCTACGTTATTTACAATGCTGTTAAAGTTGTTATGATTAGGAATAGCTACTCCTCCTACAAGAGCCCCATGATGATGTGGTAGCTTGGTAATGATCAGGAGGTTAATTGTTTTTTGGCAGAAGATGGACTGGGTGCAGTTTCTCAGTCGCACCACAGAAACAATATCAGATCCAACAGTGGAGTTGCTCTCAGCAGATAGACATGGTGTTTCTTATTTATTCATTTTAAGCACCAAACCACAGTATTTTAATCAGCTTGTTTATACTCCCTCCAAGTAGATTTAGTTTGTGGTTCTAAAATTAGATTTTTTCTAAACCTTGAATGTATTCAGTCTGAACTCTATAGTATCATATGGAGAGTCCATTTCTTGCAGCATAGTGAAAGTCGCTATCCTGTTCCCATGATCTGTATCCATCTTCTTCTTTATCAACTTTTCAGTAAATGCACAACACCTGTGCAGCCATGACACAACCCTAACCTCTGCAAAGTTCAGAGGTTATCTCTGTTTGGAAAAATGTGAACCTCTTTGTAACTCCTGACCTGAAATCAGAGTTCATGTTGCAGAAACAGCACACTGAATTCAGCCACTGTGTGTGTGTGTGTGTGTGTGTGTGTGTGTGTTTGTGTGTGTGTGTGTGTGTGTGTGTTCGGCTGTCCATAGGGGGATGTTGGCATCCCAGGATTGGACGGTGTCCCCGGAGCCAAGGTCTGCTGCACACATATTCTGTGTGCTCTTATTTTTGTGAAATCATGCAGATCATATTTTTATTTTTTGTCGTCATCCTTATTCGTTCCTTTCCCGTCAACTAAAAAAAAAGCCCTTCTTTTTTGCAACTACTTGAGCTCTTTTTTACAAGTTTGATCAGTTTTTTTGTTCCTTTGTTTACTCCATATTTGTATCACGCTTTGTTAATCCTACCCTTTGACATCATGTTTGCATGTTCTGTATTTGCCAGTTTATCACTAAGAACAAGTTACTTTCTTAGTATACATCAATTTGTGTAGATACATGCCATACTAGAGACTTGATATATTTTTTACATGAATTAAATACTGGTGTAGTATCTTTGGTAGTAGGATTCTAGTTTGTTGATTTTGACTTCTTTCTCCAATGAAAATTGTTAAAGTTTAAAAAAACGTCTTATAATCTGATACTCGGTAGTCTTTCTGTCTGTCTGGGGACAAGCAGCCATAACATAAGGGAATCTCTATGATCTAACATGAATTTAACCCCAGATACAATCTGACCCTCAGTGGCTGCAATAACTCCACTCGAGCCTTTCTGTTTTTAACACTCTGCTTTCTCTCCCAACAGGGCGAATTGGGCGAGCGAGGTGAAAAGGTAAAGCACTAATTCAGATCCCCAAACATTATTGTTCACATCATTCTTGACGTCCTGCCATGTGTTGGAGCAGCTGTCATGCTAAAGTTACGACTGACTTTGCTGTACTTCACACAACGCCAGCTTGTTCCTACAAAGCCGACTCCCTTCTGAGATTTGGCCACCAGCGAGTCAGTGAGTCACATTTTGAACCCAATTTTGGGATGAGGACAAAAAATATGAACCCGAACAACTGCCTCCTTGAGGAAAGGCAGCCTTGTTCTCCTGATTCCCTAATTCGAATGGTGCCCTTGTTCCCTGCAGCGGGCGGGAGCTGTGAACACTGACCGAGTCGAGGGTGACACAAGCTGGGGAGGGTGGGAGGTGATGACTCAGTGTTCTTCATCAACCACTAAACTGGCCCCAGGCTGCTGTTCTCAGCTGCTGTTTAGAATGTTTTCTTTGAATCACTTATTGCCCACAACATACACACCTGATTTGTTATAACGATGAGGCTGTGTAGCCATAAAGCTAACCTAGCAAACATCACTCGCAGCAGCAATGCTTGTCTGCTGAGAAGAAGCTGGATGCAATAAAAAATGCATCTGGCGAGGTTGCTTTGGCATGATATCAGTTACACTTTGGATTTGATTCTACATAATTGTCTTGTCTCCAAGCAGCCGACTTTGTTGCTAAATCTTAAATCTTAAGCAAAAGATCTTAACTAATTGGTTGAGACCCTTAAAGACCTGGCATCTTAATTCTCAAATGTCTTATATAGCATCTGGGTCCTAGAGGAACAAAATGTCATCTCACTGTGTACTTGTTTGTTCGTTAACTTGATCCCTCCATCCTCAGGATCAAAGCTTTAAACTGCTACAAGATTTAATGTTGACTAGACCTATTAACTTAAACTGCTGATCTTGGCTTCCTTCTTTTGCCTTCTGGTTCTTTAGTTAACTAAAGAGCCAGCAGGCAACAGAAGGCATGTGTCTTTTGTCCTGAACCTATGCTGGTAGCCATTTTTCAAACCATTGTACTGAAATGCGTTTAAATAGATGGAAGCTTGATGTCAGGGGCTGGCCCATTTTCTAGAAGTCCCTTTCTCATTTTCTCCAAAAGAACACAACGTTAATCTTTGATATGAAATCCTTGGAGCTGCTACTCTTTCTGAGTTTCACAGTGTAAAGGTCTATCATTTATCTATATTAGCTCATGTGGATTAATCAAAAGGGAAATGATCAGTTGCTGGCCAAAGGTAGCAATGACATTCACTCAAAGTGAACTTTTATTTCTACGGAAGCCAAATATGTCGACATAAATAGTTGTTTTTGGCTTTTAGTGATAAGTAAAGAGCCAGCAGGCAACTTCAAGAAACAATGGGCGCCTCAAATAGACGAAAACTGATTGAGAACCAAAAAGCCTTTTACAATAGAGTTATTTTTTTTAAGGTTCTGACATCATGTTTTCCCTTCAAGGACACAACCCTTACTTTAAATTCTTGGACTTCCTATTCAGTTTCAGAAAAGGAATATTTATGGCGTTATGTTCTTTGTAAAAACTACACGGATTCATAGCAGTGCAATAAAATGTATCTAACAAAAGTCCAAGGAACACTAGAGGCTTGTCAGGCTGCGAGAAGGCTCAAAGGTGCATTAAGGCCAGGCATACACTGTACGATTGTAAACATGTAGTGGTGGAATGTTACATCATACGACTTACAATGCACAACCAAACTTACGATTTATGTGCTCAATCTGTACGGTTGGATTGTCGGACACAACCTGAGTCCTCACACTGTACAAGTGAAATCAGGACTTGAAAACCTCCACAGATGGAGGTATTTCAATTGTTTCATGCATGCACAGCTCAATTACAATCCTCGTCAAAAACGCTTTCTCTCTCTCTCTCTCTCTTTCTCTCTCTCTCTCTCTCTCTCTCTCTCTCTCTCTCTCTCTCTCTCTCTCTCTCTCTTTCTCTCTCACACACACACACACACACACACACACACACTCAGCATCACTGACAAACACAAGCTAACTAGCTAACGAATATTCCCCGTCAGCTGGACATCCATAGCCAACGATTCTCTTGTTCAAGTTTATCATGATAAGAGGGCAAAGACACATCCAACAGCCTGCTATTGCCATGGTGCTTTCAAATGCTGCCCATTCGCCCCCAGACGCAATCAGGAAATAATAAAGCCCTGAAGTCAGGGAATCAGATTGATGCTCTGCTCTAACTGTGTGAGTTTATGCAGTCGTGTGACCACAGTTTCAAATATGCCAAAAAATCATCCGACTGGTCAGGAGCAAAAGATTGGCCAATGCTACTTAGCATGCTTACAATGACAATGCTAAGATGCATATTAAATGATGTAATGATTACTTTTTTTGTTATAACATATTAGCATCCATATACTAGCTAATTAGAACTAAAAAAGAAAGTAGAGCTAAGACTGATGGGCTGAATGGTATTAGTATTGCAGTTATTTTGCCATAAATCACAAATAAAGCTCAAACATCCTTCAGGTGAAATGTGTGGGACAATAACCAATAACCAATCTAAAGTATTTCATCATGGGCCAAAGAAATTAAACCCTCCAGGCAGCAGTAGGTATGGTTTGGAACCGAATGGGTTGCCAGTTCAAGTTCGGTCACAAACTAGCCTGGAAGTTTGGCCAGTAGCTTGAAGGGTGCAAACTTCCTAAGAACTGCCGAGATTCCCGTGAACAAGACACTGTTCCCCAAACTGCTCGGATGCTCTTTTGTGTGCAGCCCTTCACTCTCTATTCTTATTCTTCACCTTATTGCCATCCATATTTCCACGCCTCAGCCCTGACATTCAATCTTTGTCATGGAGCTAGGAAGAGAAAGTTGTGAATTTTAAAAGTAAAGTTCCTCTCAGCTGATGCCAGGAGTTTAAAGCACCCACAAAACTCCCCACAGAGTGCATTACATCACCTGAAATCATTAATATTTGAACCATGTGTGATGACTCAGTTGGTGACCAAAGTGAATTTATGTACAGTAATGGTCCCGTGCTACACTGTGCTTCGCCAAGCATCCCTTATGTTATTTTGCAGGCAGTCAATCACAGAAAAGGAAGCCATACTGAGTGCTATGCATTTTTTTAAACATATGGCAATCATGTTTTAGATATCTATATAAGCATTGACACATTCTTGCGATCTATAAACTGAATAAGAGCTATTTCATCACAGGGCGATATGGGTGAAGATGGGCCGAAAGGTGATATGGGAGAGAAGGTGAGTACCTTTCATATTCTTTCTTTATGTCTTGGAACTTGCACTGAGAAACAGCAGGTTGTGGCTGGAAAACATTAAAAACAAGTTCTGTTGGCCATCTGATGGGAGGAGAAGGTGTAGAGGAGTAGGTAAAGTTCCATCAGCTGTAGTCAAGGCTGCACAACACAGTCTTCCTGGCACTTGATGCATCCTTTAGGCTTAATGCGGTCTTAATTGCTATGCTATGCTGATGGTACATTTTCTGGTCGGGTGGCTCCAGTGTTAATTTGGGACCATTTATCACTGGGACAGCTTGTCAAGTTGGGATCTATTTCCAACAAGAGGCAGAAAAGGAACTCTACTGATTAGATCTTTTGGAGAAAAAGGAATAGATTTCTCTCAAGTCTTTTGTTTTCTGGAAAAAAGGATTCGTTTTGTGTCAGTTCACTGCCATCATGTCCAGAGGCAGATTTTGCGTCCTCTCCAGGACTTGTCATCTGCTTTTGCTGTTTTCTAAGCAGCGTTTATGAAAATGGGACACAGTTTAATTTGTATTAGATTACCTCATGACAACTTTTGGGCTTAAAAGTTATTGTAGAGCATTTTAGAAACAAAACTATTAGGGATTTGAGTCAACGATTCTTTGAAAATGGTTGACTCAGCCCATTCAAAAAACGGCTCACACTTCTGGGAAAAGATAAAGATTCTTCCTAAAGTTGCCAACAAACTGTGATATAGTTGCTAGGAACAGACAACAGAAACCAAACACTGGTTTATAAAAACAGCGGAGATGCTGGAAGTACTGTCTTAGGCACTAAAAAAACAAAACATAACTGATAGAAACAGCAACTGAGCAGAAGCAGAGTACTCAAAATGTTGCTGCCAGTTTATTGCTGATCAGCACAGAACAACTTTGATAATTTCTCACTTTATGGGTACTCTGTTTTTTTTAAATGACTGCCAAACACGGCTTGCCAAGAAAGACAGTTTGAGGGAAACAGATGCAGGATATCATCTGTGGAGAATAAGTGAACAAAAAAGAGAGCGGAGGGCGATAAAACTCTGCGGCTCGAGCACTACTTTGATCTGTTCTACCTTAGTGTCATAAAAGTGGGAAAAAATGGATTTTGGCTGCAGGAGCTAAAACGAAAGAGGGAAATTGAGTACCAAGGGAATTCAGAGTTCTGTAGCCAGTCACCTGCCATTCATTCTTCACGAACATATGCCTGTATTACAATAAAAAGAGACAGTAGGTAGTGTAAACCAGGAAAAAGTGAGGATTTTACATTAGTATGCATAGGCTTACGTTATCTTGTCAGACTGTCATTTCCAGGATGTGAAAATATGAAGGCTTCTTTTAACAAAGTGAACATATGGCTGATATTATAGTTGTCCAATTGAAATATAGCGTACGACCAGATGATTATGCATGCTCATATAGATACACAGGATCAATTTCTCTTCCCTTGCATTTTTGTTTCAATGGTGGGAGAGGAAAGTGAATAGAGCGGACAGAGGAGGGGAGAGCATTCAATGTCTTCCCCACTGAAGATGCCAAAGTTAACAATAAACAGCACGCACTGCAGGGAAAATGTGGCAACACAGGGTGCGAGGGGAGGCGGTGAAAGCTTCGGGTTGGTGAGCAGAGAGACCTCAGGGAGGTCGAGCAGATGAGGGAGAGAAATGGCAGCGCTAGCGGTCAGACACGGCTTCGTCTGATTCTAGGGATTGTTTTGACTGCGGGGGATCTGCAGAGTGTGAAAGAGACAGAATGACAAGACGGATACACCCGATTACAGGCTGGCTCACTCTAAGACATGAGTTTAAACGCACACATTTTAAATCCACTGTCACATTACCAAGTAACACTCTCAAAGACACAATCTGTAGCTCTCTGCCACATTATGTCAAAAGTGTGAGGTCTTATTCCCTGGAAAGAAAAAAAATCAGTAGTTCCAAATGTAAAAATACTCTGATAACAGGTAAAAACTCATAAGTTCAAGGTTCATAGGTTTGAAACTTCAGTATATTATGCTGATAAGACGTGTAACATTTTATACTTTTACTTATTCATTTAATTGAAATGTGGCTCACCAGACCTCACGTGAACTAAAAATCCCCAGGTTTGTTTTTGTTTGTTAACTGGCAGTATACTGTATATATTGTAAGGTGTATATTGTATATGTTGTTATTTTTAAAGGAGCAGTTTTTAACTTTAGAAGAAATGCCCTTCTATGTCGAGAATTAGATGATACTGTTATCATATCTGTATGATAACGTGTAGCAAGAGATAGCAGCTAATTATCTTCATTTAGCTTAGCTTAGCTTAGCTTATCGTGCTTTAACTCAGCTCAGCTTAGTTTAGCACAAAGACCACCATGTTAGCTTTGTGCAAAAGTCAAAAGCACACTGCACATGTCTAAAGTTGAGGCATTGTATCCTGTTTATTTAACTTGTACATAAACAACACTTTTAAAATGATGATTTGCCATTTAACATGTGGTTATGTGTCAGACTATTTCTTGGCTAGCACCAGTAGCTTCCGCTGATTGCCTGGCAACAGGCCCTGGCCAAGACAGAGCCTGTCACATAACTCTCCGAAAATAGCAACCATCACATTGTACAGGTTTAATACACAGAATATATGACTTAATTACAGAGTTTTAGTCAAGTGTTCAGAATTTGCACAACTAATGTATAATTTACAAGGTCCTACATTATTACCTATATTCTCCGTGGTGCTGTATTTGACAGGGAACACAAGTCAAATTCTGAATAGCACCATTTTTTAGATAGACAGATTACTTAATAAAGCTGTGTTCAAACTGCGTTAACGTACTGTCATACGGAAAGCCAAGGCATACAATGAATGTGTTGGATCATGACATAGACAAAGCTACTTGAATGTTTTATGAGGTTGTGTGAGGTTTATGAGTAAACATGTATTACGTTGCACGGTGCACCATTCTTTATAGTATTCATTTATGTACCACACTACCAGCTGTGCTGCGTTCAATAGCCATCATCAGTGTTTCCACCAGTCTCTGCATGTCCATCTCCAGCCTCATTTAAAATAAATCATTACCACAGTTAAAAGCTTTCGTTCTGAACCATTTACCTCAGATGCATTTTGCCTAAGTATTTAACTAGGTGTGAAATGAACAGTGACTCTTCCTGTTGCAAAAGTCGGACCTTAGAGATAGAAAACCTCTGAACGTTTAAAAGAAAATGAACCCAAGTAAACTGTTGAAATGGGGTTTTTGGGAACCACCAGGCTGTAAGCACTTGGCTCTGGTCGCTGTGGCACAGTGGTTGGTATAATTTTTGAATCCTGAGATCCGGTCCAAGCTCTTGTGAACTGGCTTAGTTTCAACAGTTGGCAGGGCCTTTCTGCCCTCGGAGCCAATCATAAAATGTGTTGCCTCACACAGTATACTGTATTCTGCACTCTGCTGTAGATATTCAGCTGAGGCTGCTTAATCTGGTCATTCTTACTAATGATCGTAATATGAAATAGGAGTCATGTTTTGAGGGCTGTGGTGACATTTAATGGTTACATTTGTCACAACTGTGTCTCGGCCGATTAATCCTCCCCATCTCATTGGATCCCACTAAGCAAACAGCTGGAAAATAGCCTGATTTACTAAGTATACATTATGAGAATTTCATGTTATTATCTTTAAATGGCAATATGCAGCGGGTGCCTCTAATGAAGTGGAGTTGTGGTGACAGCTCTCCGTACTGCTCAGCTCTGTGGTTAAATCACAGGCTGTGGCCTCACCAGGGTAATTGGCCCAATTGGGACGTTTCAGCACTCAGTGCCACACCTCGGCTAGTTCACCTCCCAACTTTTCCATCTCATACCGCTTCATTTGGAATAGATTAACATGTGAAAACTCTCACTTGGTTCTTGGTCCTGCTGATGCTCGTGTTAGGCCTGTCGTGACAGAAAAGTCAACGGGGTTTATCAGTTAGTCAGCAGGGGAGTGAGGTGTTAATTGCTTGTATTGCATCCCTGGCACTTACTTACACATGGGCAATTGTTGGTCTTTGATTAAAAGTGTGTGAACCAGCCTGTAAATTCGTTTTTTTTAGCAATATAAGCTTCTCCTGGTCTCATCCTGCTGAGTTTAATAATGGGAAAAACTCAACCATGCTTCACAAAATTCCAAAGCTTGATTATGAGCTTCACAAGGTGAGAGCTCTTGTACTTTCTTTTTTATATAAGAACTTAATTACAGATGTGCTACATTCTTAAGCACCAACCCTGCCAAAAAGCAACAGGTGTGAAACCAACTCTGACTTTGATGTTTGTTTTGTTCAAGCAAATATTCAATCAAGGTGCAAATGGGCGTCTGCGTTACGTTTCTTGTTTTGTTAAATTTTTTAGGTCAAACAAAATATGACGTCCATGATTTTTGATCAAAAGAACTTTTATTTGATCGTATGAATTCGTTTGAAAGTCTTTATTTGTTTATTAGGTAACATGAGGAGCCTGTTTACACAGCTAACTATAAAAGTTCCTCCTCTTAGATCTTCTTCACACTCCATATCAAACATACAGGGAAAAGTGATCATAAAAAAATGGTCGTTTCAAGATAGCGGATTGAGGCACCCTTCAGTATCCAACAAATCCCAGCTGTAAACAGTAACACAGTTTATTGTCAGCAAAAAGAAAATGTGGCAATTAAACGTGCCTTGTGTGCTATGCATCGTAATGACTCCCATAAAAAGCTGAGGGCGAGAAGCATTCCTTCAGCAACTTCTGAGCGTGAGGCGTATGTGTCTAACCACAGTGTCCACACCAGAGCTAAAGACGCAGCCTTCTTCACCACGCTCTCTTTTCCCACCAACCGTCCATAATTACCCTCATTGGCCCCTTATTTTATGTATGTTTTCACTGTATACTGCAGAAGTAATGCAGTGAGAGGGCCTGGGCTCTGGATGTGTGGATGCCTTCTTTTTCCTGGGAAAAGCGATAAGTGACTCCTTCTTGTTTAATACTTTAATACAATCAGAAAGGGATTTAAATGGTTGCAGTATATCTATCAAGGCCCTTTACCCCTACGCTGTTTCTTCTATATAGTGTAAGATTTCATGTCAGCAGCACTATGCAGCTGCACTCTGACAGTCTGAAAACAATGAAAGAATTCCCAGCACTGTAGTTATAAAAATGCTGTCTCAAACTTTAGTGAGAAGGTACATTCAGTCTGAGAACTGCATAGAAAGGCAGACAATCTTTTTTAGTAATTGGATTCTGCACAAAGCTCAGTAAATGTAGCAATTGGGAAATAATAACCTGCATTGTCTGGTAAAAAATAAGCTTCTTTCATATTTTTCTTACTTTAATTGCAGAGAAATGTTTGCTTCTTTTGTGTCCAGACCAGCAGTGTGCCTTGTAATAAGTTTACATGTTGTGCCTAGCTTTGATTATTATTGTTTTTCACTTTTTCTCAGGGAGATGCTGGCTCCTCTGCTGCAGGCATTAAGGTAAGAGCTAGTGCTAATGCTAATGCTGAAGGGTTTTCAACTGCGCTAGCTGTTTCTTTAAGTTTAAACTAACTAAGTTGATATTTACATGTTCATCAAAGAAGTTTAAGTATTGAGTTCTGTACTTGTAATTGGTTACACAAAGTAACTCCTTGCGTATCTTCGAGCCTAGCTAGCGTAACCAACTCCAAAACTAGCGTTAGCTGACTAATTTGTGACCCTTTTGGAGTGAAAAGTAACTGTCAATTCAACAACATACCTTTCATACTTTATCTAATGTATTATAGTTCTGTAACCCTTTTGTGAAACTAAATATTCAAATAAAACTTGTTATACAGTACCTAAATAAGACAACAGCATAACAAATATGTTAGCTTAAATGAACAATTAGCATCATGGAGGCTAAGTTACTAAGGCTTCGTAATTACATTGAAACTGGACAAAAGTTCTATCAACTTCAGAAGGATTTAATGCTCAAAGTTAGCAATACAAACTTAAATACATGTACCTAATGCAACTAATCAAGAAATAAAGGAGTTGAAATGAAATCTGAACATATTTTCTAGGGTGAACCAGGGGAGCCTGGACGAAGCGGACATAAGGTAATATTTGTATTTTGCTACATATTTCTCTTATATACATTAAGTTATAGATAGACAGTAGGATAGTACATTAGTGACAAAGGTGTAGCAGTTATGTTTGTATAGCTTTAATAATATAGAAATTACTATATTTTGTTGATGTATGTTTATAATGGTCTGAGTATTGATAAGTGACTATTGGAATTAAAAAACCTAAGGATTAATTCACAAAAAACTCTTGAAATGAGTATCTGGCTGAACATGTAGTATTTGTTATTTTTCATCAGTGTGATTACACAAATTTGAAATGGTTTGTTTGAAAAGAAGAAGCCAAGTCTGTTGTGCAAGATGAAATGTTGTAAGTTGGAACACCAGCATTGCACACTCATTTTTACTTCATAGTAAAAAGAAACAAGGTCCGTTTTACATCGGAGGCTCACTGAGCAGAGCCGGACTCTTCAACTTGAGCTTCATTACATCACAGTGTTCAGCCTCAGTTTACATTTACTTTGGCTCAACACTCGCTATGAGCCAGTGTTAGGTCCCAGGAATCACACCTCTGGATAAAATCTTTTGGATGTTTATTGGCTCCTTCTTTTGTGAGCTGTACTCGAGAGAGTCAAAACCAGCCGGTCATCCCATTCATTTTCTTTGCAGGAGTCCAACTACACCATTATTTAAACAATATTTACTTGGTATATGATTTATCTCTCCCGGCCATTTTTTATACTGGAGTTTGACACTTTTCAAGCCAACAGAATAACTAAAAAAGAAACAATTTCTAATAGGAAACTAATGAAACTAGCATACATCAGAAAAGGAGCTACTGCAAAATAAAAAAAGCCATAATTTGTTGACCAGACTGTTGCAGATTGCACCACTGCGTCATCTAATTACACTTTTTAATCCCAAATGTCTCACCCCATTAATTTCCCTCCTCGTTTCTGTTTTTGGACAAACTGGTTCCAAGCAGACACAAGAGCTTTAGCAAATGTCTTTCTTGTGCTGTGCTGCAAAGAAAACACTCATGGCCCAACTAATTTTTTGACTGCTTAATCTTGTCTAATTGTAGAGCCATTCTGCTTTTGCTGACACATATGAAAATAGTATTCTCCTAAAAATGGTGACTACAAGCTTGATTTGTTGTTCCCAATTTGGTATACTATTGGATGAGATTCAAGTGTTGAAGTAGCTCTCCTCAAGAAAGGCCTTTATTCATTATTTTTACAATGCTTTCATTAGCCACAATGGAACTTTACAGCCCGCTCTCTGATCCCAAAAGTGCCATTACAGTTGATCATTCTCGTGCGGTGCTAATCATTTCTTTTTTTATATGCAATAAATACAATAGTCTTAATAGAGCGTTAAATTATCCAGAGTCAAAAATTTTGTTTTGAAAGTCTCACAGAGGCGTCTGATTTTTTTCCACATTTGAATCAAACGACTGCGCGTTAGTCAAACTTGCATGTAATGGGAATCTGGAGTTCTCAACTCGACAATGACCCGACCTTGGTAACGGAAAAAAAGGCCAGCTCTCGAACTTCCAGCACTGCCAAACTCTAACGACCTTGAAGCTCTCTTAAACAGCTTTTGCAACTTTAATCCAAAGTCTGTGACGGTTTTTTCCTTCCAGAAACCAGAACTTTTCGCACCTGCCCAAACCAATAAAATCATCAAAATAAAAAACGCCAATGCACTTTGTGAAGGGTTGAGTGTTATAACAAGCACTAATCACGCTGTCAAGCCATGGCTGCATGAGTTGGTTTGAAAGTGCATGTGCAGAACCTTCTGCTAGCGCTTACTGCAAGCAAATGACAGTCAGCACACACTAATTGACAGCAAGCCAATTTTTCAAATAACAGCAGCTTGATAGACAGAGAAAACACAAATATGAAATAGAGGGTAGAGCTAATAGAACCCCAAAGAGCCGACACATGAGGCTTGACTCAGCTTAGCTTGGCTTGGCCGTAACGTGTCACACTCTTCCTGTGTAGGGAGAGCCAGGACTTCCAGGGCTGCCTGGACTCCCAGGGATAAAGGTAAATGCTTTGCTGTTTTTAACCCAAGTCATACCCCCGCTGTTGTCCATGTCCATCCCCTTCAGCCCATCTGTAGCAGACTTCAGAGCAAAGCTCAGCCGACCCATCGTCATGCCTCATGCATGACACATTAAGGTCTCATAACCTTGCTTTTTCCGGCTGTGTGGGATTTGTACCTGGTTCCATCTGCGTGAGTGGCAGAGGCACAAAAATACCTGTACAGTCAGTGCTGTGAGAATTACGGAACTTTTGATCCAAACTTGCCAGAAATCAGCAAGAAAGCTGTCTCATTTAGGTTTGTGAGTAGTGTAGAGGTTTATGAATTAATAATTGGGTCCCTACATTTCTGGCAACAGCTCAAGTCTCTTCTCTGAAGTGGTATAAAGAGATTCAGAGCAAAATCTCTGCTTGTTAAGGAAAATAAGTTTTCATTTGATTTGATCATTTAGAATTTTTCAAAATAGGCTTTTAAAGTTCAGATCCTAGCTTGCTTCTTTAATGTATCATAAAAATACAGCAGATGGTGAAACTATAGGCACAAAAGGCACATAATAATTCACTGCCATCCTTTGCTTGAAATATTCTAATCCCTTACAGTTAACTTGAAAAATAACATGTGAACCAAAGGAATGCTCACACAGGCATGAAGAGATGCTGCTATGGTTTTGTTTTTCCCTTTTTTTTGTGTGCTTGTAATGTGTTGGTCGTGTAAAAATAACCCCATACATTCTACATTTTATACACTCCTGTTTCTACTTCAGAGGCCTGAATGCTTGATGGATTCTAACAACATTTTTTGCTAGCGTAGCACTCGTGTTCTGAGCGTTGTTCTGCTCTGCATTCTTGGCTGTTTATTCGATCAAAGATTAAGAAGCAAGTGTCCATGACCTCTCTGAAGGCTTCCATAGGGCCTTGACTGCTGTAGCCGGGGAAAACTCTGGGTGCAGATGGGGAAGTGATACTGTCCAATTAAGTGAGTTCAAGAAAACATTGAATGCTAATCAAAAAAAAAAAGATCACACCTCACACTGGAAGGGGACTGCTTATAGTCAAACGTGCAGATGCAAAAAAGCAAAAAAGAGAAGCTGTTTTTCTTTTGCACAGAACTTGAATGTGGGCAATGATGAGTTTCATCAAGGTTATTGGATTTGTCTAAAAAGGCTCATAAGAAGGAGTCATGATGTATACGAGACCAGGAGTAAACCTACAAGCCACTAATGATACGTTTCTGCGTGTGTTTTATGCATGTTTCAACGGGTGTGTGTTTGTGTGCATGTCAGAGTTTGTGCATGCATGTTTATTATTGATTTGGCTTTTCATTTTTTTCTGTGTGTTTTGCAGCAAGTAAATCTAAAAAACAAATTTGCATTCTGGGAAAGTGATTAAAATGTTCTTGTGTTCAGGGTGAGCCTGGATTCCTCGGCCCTCAGGGAGAACCAGGCCTTCCAGGACTCCCAGGAACAAAGGTAGGTGCCACAGTGACGACAGTAATCTTTCATGACAACGACTTTGCAACAAATGGTAATTGCGTCCTGTCTATGTTGTCATTTAAATCAGTAATTCCTTTAGGTTTACGGTGTCATTAGCCAACATCATCATTTAAGCGAGGTGATTAAGGCGCTGATTCTTCAAAATGTCACTTGGAGGTGTTCATCTTGAGCTAATCCTCACATTGGGGAGCCATCAGTGATAATCCAGACACTTGTCCTTTTACAATGCATTGATAATCCGGATGTATCAGTCATGCATTGTTGGCTGGGCATCTCCGTCACTTAATCAAACGTCAGGATCTATCTGAAAAGGAAACAGTTGATCTGATGGTTCTTCCTGGTGTTCAGGGCTGCCCACAAGTTTAAGACAGAAAACGTTTGAACATATTTTTAAGGGGTACATTTCTAGGACATTTTCCCCATTGAGAGCCTGAAGGTTTATTTGCAAGTCTGGGCCATTAAGTTATCATTAGTGAGCGTTTATTTGAAGGGAAAACCAATGCCTTATTGACTCAACAATGCTTAATAATGGCCATGTCCCACTTGGTTTGAAGTATCAGCATTAAGTAATGAAGAGATTAGGCTCTGAGTTATACCACACCCCCCTCTATGGGCTTTATGAAGTCACTTCACATGGAGAAAATGTTCACAGCAGAAGAAAACAACACTGAAGGACAAAAAAAAAAGTTAGGATGCTGATGTTTGTCTGGAGGTCTCTTAGAAATAACATTTCACCTTGCAGGGGGTCACAGTCCAACAGGGAGGAGATAGTTCAGGCTCAGCATAGTCAGCAATATCTACGATGCACCGTGTAAATCTGCAGAACACAAAACAGAGAGGGAGCTCTAAAAATAAACTACCGTGGACATTCACTTTGCATACCATACAGGTAAGTTCATTTCTGGTGTTCAGAAATGCTCCTCTGCTGACAGGACAGAGGAGAGGTGAGTCCTGATCAGCAGATCTGGATAACACTAAGAAATGGAGGTTGTAACTCAGCAGGAACTCACGTTTCATATTGAGCACTTTTTCTTTCTTTCAAAAAACGTGCTTTACATGCTTTTAGCAACTAGTCTGCAGAAGTCGAGTTTGAGAAATGAAAGGCAGTCTGATGTAGAGTGAAATACTTGACATTACTCTGCTCGTCTGTAGTGCCTCCTCTGCATCACTTCACTTGCAGGGTATCAGTCAAATCTGTAGCTTTTAGGGATGTTTTAGAGTAAGACAGCTGCTTTGTAGAGTTCACAAACCATTGTAGAACTCAACGATTCCTCAAACCGCTTCTCAGACGCTTTGGTGTCACTACTGTCTGCTGAGGGCTGCTTTTCTAGCCTGTGTCCTACATTTGAATGCAAACAGCATGAGTTTACTGAAAGGTCGACAGGGCTGGAAAGAAGTCAAGCTAGTCCTGTATTTTTAGAAAGCCCTCTGCTGGTTCGAAAGGGGAATTACATCAAAAAGTCTGATTATGGGTCAACACAGTATGGACATGAATGTTCCCTTGACATTTGCATGAATGCTCACATTTTAATTAAGAATGAAGAGTACTAATGAGTGGTGTTTTCTTCTGTCTCGACAGGGTGAGAGAGGTGACCACGGGCCACCAGGAAAGGGCGAAAGAGGAGAAATTGGACCTTTTGGACCAAAGGTCAGTTTCTTAAGTACACATAAACAAATCATCACACACAAACTGCGAAATGAAGTGGATCAGTGAGTAGTATGCCTTAAATGATTTTCTATCTTGTGTAGTCATCCCTGCCATGTTATTCATTGATTTTTGCTGCCATCTAGAGCCTGTCTGATTTAAGCACACAGTAACGTGGCCCTAGTCTTTAAAAGAAGAAAAAGAAGAATATTTCCCAAGTCATTCAGCTCATCAAATATTCACCCGTGTGAACACAGAGGGCTGTTTAAACCATTATAGTCTGCAATGAGATCAAGGCTCTCCCAGGAGTCTGCTCAAAGTAAACCAAATCTAAATGAGTTTACCATTGTTTATGTCTGGCACTGACTCAGCAGGTAGCTGAAGCTCCAGTCTAAACTCAGACGACCCACGGATCTGTTTCACATCCTATTAGAAATGCCAAACGTCGGAGCTCTCCTTTATCAGTGCCAGAGTTCAAATAAACACTTTCCCCATTGCTCTGCAGTTATGGCAGATTCAAAGCTGGTTGTTTTAGTGAAGCTGAATGTGTTGCTCTCAAGGGAGGAGAACGAGAGGTTTACGATATTTCCTCTGTGAATCATACATTTTAAATGCATTCAATTTTTTATGATGAATTCGGATTGAACCCGTAAAGAGAGTTGGTTTTATGCTTTTCCATTTTATGTTTATATCTCCTGTGAGCAGCTGTCCTTTTTTTTAATGTCACTGAACCCGTGATTCCTATCATCTGTTCTGTTTTGTTTCCACTCACCACAGGGTTCACAAGGAGAGTCTGGCACACCTGGTCCTAAAGGGTCAAAGGTGAGCTCGGCAGATATGTTTTCTTATATTTGGGGAAAATAGCTTCTTAATTAGATTTTGCAGGTGACCCAGATCTTCGATTTCCTCCATTAGGTTTCCTCTAGCAGCTTCAAAATCAATCAATTCAATGTCTAACAATAAAGCGCCTTATTTAAACAAACCATTTTGTATGAAAGCCTACAGAAGAAAAAAAAACAGCGAGCAGACGTTAACTTTTGTAGTTGCAAACTTGCAAGTGGAATAGATTGCTGGTGGAGTTTAGGAGCAGTGATGATGATGTGGATTTGATTGTTGCTAATATGGTTTTAAGAACTGATTCCAAAATATTGGGAACAAATGTTTCATCACAGTATTCTGCTTTCGTTCTGCTTTCTTAAAAATAATACTTCTAAATACTGACTGGCCACTTAAGATTACAAAGAAGGGTTCAAAATGTAACTTTCTTATTGTTGCTTCTCACAGAAGACGTTGCAATTACCACAATCATGATCTATTCAATTTGACTTCTCAGGGGGAGACTGGAGATAGAGGAGACTTAGGATCTATTGGCCCAAAGGTAAGAAGGTATTAAAGAAGATAAATGCCTCTATCTTTTTTTTGAGGACTGATTTCATTAGCGTGATGATATGCAGTCAGAATTATTTTCATTTCACACGACGTGCTGCACTTGCTGCCAGTTCCTATAAGTGTAATTACAGACTTATCACCATCAGGGGGCAGTGGAGTGACGAGACACTGATGGAGGCCTAACATTTCTCTGTTTTTGTAAATAAATCAGTTGCATCTTTTAAAAGACATGTCTTATAATGCTTATCTGAATGTCAAATATTTGCAGGGTCCTCCAGGACAGAAAGGAGAGCAAGGTGCCACAGAAATCATCGACTACAATGGAAACATTCAGGAGGCTTTACAGGTCAGAAAAGATGCAGAGAGAATTGTAACACACATATTTGCAGGATGAAAGAGGGGTGTACATCTCTCAAAATAACTCCTGTTGAGTATGTCCCCTATAGATAGTAAAAATGATCTGTTCTTTAATAAACAACTTATCTGAAAGAGTGGTATCTGTGCAGAAATATGCTGAGACAAAGGTTTCTTTCCTGTATGACCTCTGCAATCTTATCTCTCACCTCCTCCTCGTTTCCATTCCTTTGGCCCACTGCAGAAGATTACCACTATTACAGTAACGGTAATTAGGCTCTGTGTACTGTGTGTATTGTGTCATATCCACAAGTGATTCACCTCTGTCCTCGCATGGGCCCAACCCAGACTCAGCCCTGGTTTGCAATGCCTTGTTGTTTGTGCTCCCTCCCCAAAAGCAACACGTTTGCTTAACAGCGAATGAAACTGTATTCAGTGCTTCAATAATGCTTCATTACAATCAACCCTACAAGCTGCCCGAGTGTCTGCCTGAATGTCAGTGATATTTCTCAGAGCTTACACAGTCCTTTTCTGAAACAGGCAAAGCTGGAAACAGCTCCAGAACCCCAAGTCATTTAAACATAAACCGATATGATAAGATCTGTCATATGGTCCCGCTTTATAAACCACCATCAGGCTCTGTTTTCAACAAAGTAACTGACCAAAATCTAGTTTTAAGACCCTGTTACACATTATAAAACATTAAAAAAAAGGGTCAAAGGGTGATATACAGAAGGGGGATAAAAGTAACCCTTCCATCTCTCTCTCTCTCTCTCTCTGTTGACAACAATCCTTTCCATTAGCTTTGACTTTGGCATGTGCCCTTCACTTGAGCTTCATAATCCATGACTGCTAACATGTTTTGTGTCCTTTGCAAGTCATTTCTTTCTGATTATCACAAACTAAAGTAGTTGTTGGAAAGATCCTCAGTTGAATGTAAATCGATGAAAACTGTCCCTCTTTCTTTGTGTCTTCAGGGACCTCCTGGGCCTCCTGGGCCAATCGGGCCACATGGTTTTAAGGTGAATCCTGTTTTCTGCACTTTTTCCTCACCTTGCAAATAGTCCTGCTTCTATAGCAATCCCACCTCATTCTCCACTTACATTAGCAAAACTATATCTTTTTTAGGGAGATCGTGGTATGCCTGGTCTCCCTGGACTGGATGGTGAAAGAGTGAGTATATTATAATATATAAGTGTTTATAACTACATACAAAGTACTCAAGTGGTAGAGTTAATAGTTAACTTTTTTCTTACTCTGCGTACATTTTTTCTCTCCGCTCTCAGGGCTACAAGGGTTCAAAAGGAGACATGGGAATGCCTGGAGCTTCTGGGGATAAAGGAGCAACTGGTTTACCCGGCCTCCCTGTAAGAATGTTAATGTATTGCCAAACTTTTTTCAAAAACAAAAGCTGCACATGTCTCACAAAATCTCTCATCCTTAGGGTGTCAATGGAATGAAAGGGGACAAAGGAGATTCAGGTCTGCCTGGTCCTCAAGGTGCTTCAGTAAGTCACTTCAGACTCACCACTGTCACACACTGTACCTGCACTGTCCATTGCAAACCATTGACTGTATAGAAAGAAAGCTGACATGACAGCTCCCCAAAAGTGAAGCCAAAACATTTGGAGCTCCCCCTACTGACTGACTGCAGTAGAGATCATAAGCTCCGCCTCCTCCATCTTGACAGATAGGTCAAACTGTCAAATCAACAAACATGTCCAATAAATGTTTCTCTAGCAGAGGAGGAAACTGACATAACCTCATTGAACTTTCTATGAGCCTGGGTTCGGCACAAGAATCTGCTCTGCTGTAGACTGCACTGATCTGAGGGATGCTGTTTCATCGCTAAGTTAAATGAGAGTTTTGATTAGCGGAAGGGGCGGGACGTCAACACTGTAGCTCCATCTGCAGGTCCCTACAGCACACACTCTGGATCCAAATGACGTGACCAACACAACATGTCAGCAATAAGCTTTATTATTGTACAACAAAGGAGCTGGGGGACATGTCGTCCATTTTTATACAGTCCATGTGGCAAGCTTTGATTAAGTTATGTGTTGTATGAATGATGTCATGACAAAAATCACTGTGTTTAATAAATATCTTTATTTAAAATGTACAGATCAGCGGTCCTCCAGGGCAACCTGGGCCCCATGGACCCCCAGGACCAATGGTGTGTATTCTACAAAAACACATTCATGACCACACTCACAAAATACTAAATGGGAATAACTACCTTTAATGTAAGGGGGTGCTGCATAATGCTGCATAACACTCAAACCTTCCTCCTCCCTGTAGTGAGCAAGACAAAGTCAGATTCTTCTCAATCTTTTTGTCGCAAGAATCAAAAACATGTAACACACAGCCGTTACCACAGATGAATAAATCAAATGAGCCCACACAAAGAATCAATGAAACTATAGCTTGAGTTGCAACAAGTCAAACCCTCTGTTTACATGCTGACATCAGATAACGTCTACAATTGTTTCAGCCGCTTTAATGGCCTCTTACAGCTGTATATTTGTAGTCCAGTGTTAGGGGCGGGGGTTTCTGCTGTAAATGTCCAATGATAAAATAGTGAGACAGCAACAGAACACACATGTCTGACAAAGTTTTCATGTCAAAAGTCTTGCTTATATTCTGAAGACATTATCTTCACTTTTAAATGTCGGACATTTCTTCAACCTCAGTGAACCACATTTCCTTTTCAGCTCACAGCATACACTTGGCTAGTATATCCACAAAATGATCAAGATGAATGAACTCATGAAAAGTCGTGCTAACACCCAGTATGCTAGTGTATCCTCTGTGTAGTTCAGCAGCAGTGTTTGTTTGCACTGAGTCCTCTAAAGGCAAAGAGGAATACATTTTTTCAAACACGTGCCACGTGCCTGTGGGAGATTCCACCTTGCTGCACTTGTTCTACTTGTCCCTTTTTATTATTAACCCTTAAGCACCACGTTTTTGACTGTGATTTGAACTAAAGGTAGATGATACAGAGCTTAAAAGGGGGAATGTTAAAACAAACAGCTTAGTTTAGCTGTACAGGATAAAGATGGATGACCATGTCAGAAGTCACCGACTCATATTTGATCATGTTATCATGTTTTCAGGGTCCCCATGGTTTCCCTGGAGCGAAGGTAAACATAAAAAAGTGCAACAACATCTCATGTATGATTAGAATTCACATAAGATTAACATGACTATTAGTAAATCTGAATAAGTCTTTGTGGTCGTCCTTCTAACATTTTGTTAAAGAAACAGACTGAAATGTAGATAAATGCCTGTTTCTGAGCTAAAAAAGCAAATGAGAACATCTGCATAGAGATTGACTATTTCTGTGTAGTTATTTTTAACTTAGGTATCAGCAAGCAATTTACCACATACTACAGCAAAGCCTTTTTTTTTTACATTTCCACAGCAAAGATTTTAAATGTCTGACTGTTAAAAGAAAGCAGGAGGATTTTTTTGTTTAAAAAGAAAACATAATTGAAGGGATATGATGTACCACTGTGTCCAGAGGGGGCGCCAAAGTTCCTGACAGGAGCCAATTGGAGGTATTCTTTGCATGTTTAACGTATTCTCTCTTTTTAGGGGGAACCTGGTTTGCATGGTATGAAGGGTATTCGAGGGGAATCAGGTCACAAAGGGGACCGCGGACCACTTGGTCTCCCTGTGAGTACAGCCGTCATTCAAATAGCTCTGTCCTTCATTTCCATAGCTATTCAAACATCTGTTTTTTAAATTGTAGCCCTGTGTGACTGCTGGTTGTGGGAAAAAGCACTTATTTGTGTGTGTGTTTATGTGTGTTTGTGTGGGTGTGTGTGTGTGTGTGTGTGTGTGTGTGTGTGTGTGTGTGTGTGTGTGTGTGTGTGTGTGTGTCTAAATGGCTGTCTTCATTTTCTGTCCTTGTTTCATTTGCTTGTGCTGACCTTTTTTGCCGTCATCCCTGTAACGCAGAGTGTAATTTAGTTGTTGTAAACCCTGCCATCAACCTGTCCTAATAACGGTGTTCATCTGGTACTAATCCCGCCTTGTTCATGTCACTCATACCTCCATAACCACACAGGGAGCCTCCGGCTTGGACGGCAAGCCCGGAATTAGGGTGAGTGTCATGTGACCAAGAGGCTTCACCACCCAACCTCTGCAAACTTTTCTCCCTCTCACCCTCCATACAGCTCCCCCTCCCCCCTTTTCCTCAATTTTTGTACCACCATGGCACCATCGACCCATTTTATTTCATTTAATATTGATTCAAAAGAAAGTTGAGATTTTGTTGGGCTTTTACATCATAGTTGTGAAGACTTCAATGAAGCCACTGGGAGATGAATTCTAGGGATAGCGGCTTTACAGAAAGCATTTCGAGGCTCTCGTTTTGTCCCGTGTTGCATTAACTCAGCATTAACACACACTCATACATTAACTATGTCAGCAGTGTTGCAAATGTCCTTTGTGGCCAATGCACGTGTACTCACAGCAGCTCAGTGTGCTGTTTGTAGGTCGAACCAGACGGGACAGTTGTACAAATGTGGACGCTTAACATCTATTTTTTTTTGCTATCCATGTGTTCTATGCTTAGAAAATCAACCTTGTTTTGAAATACTTGCTATTATCCAACTATGCAAACTTACCATGACTTCATGACTCTTTGCAGGGCATGGATGGGCCTTCAGGTCCAGCTGGTCCAGCTGGGCCGAAGGGCGACATTGTAAGACACTCGTTTTTATTTTGTCCTTGCATTTAACTGAGGGTCCTTTTTATTTTAGACTTTAATCTGTAATATCTTCAGCATTGATTGGTCTTAAAGCATCATGTGATACATGTGATTCCAACTCTGCTTCCTATTTATTAGGGTGAGAAAGGAGCACAAGGCGAGCCAGGACCAAGGGGACCTTACGGACTTCCTGTGAGTTAAATGAGGAGAATATTGTGTTAAAAAATCTATCTTTTAAAATGTAAGTTGAGCTGATAGCACTCAGTGCTTTCACAATTCAGACCACATTCAGTCAATAGAAGTTAAAATCCAAATATTTGACAACACAACCAAGTGATGAATATTAGACTATCGAGAGTTAGGCTAAAAATTAGGATGCTTTTGTTGGAGACAAGGGTAACATTTTTCATTCAGTTTGCTTCCAATGCTGTTTAGTTAATTTCTGAAAGTGCTTCATTTTAGTTTAGTTTTATCAGTGTTAGTGTTAGTTTTAGAGTTTTGCCACTTTGTCTTGACTTTCAGTATGAGGCCAGTCCAAAGACTTGCTCATTAGGTTAATCGGTGACTCTAAAAGTCGTCCATGGGTGTGAAAGTGAGTGTGGTTGTCTGTCTCTGTATGTCAGCCCTGACGTACAGAGACTGACTCTGATTGGCTGGTGACCAGTCCAGCCTGCCTCTTTCCCCAATGACAGCTGGGATTGGCTCCGGCCCTCCTGCGACCCCGATTGGGACAAGCCGGATAGATGATGGATAGATGTCACAAACTGATAATAACAGCTCAGCAGATTCTACATGACCTCAACAGCACCTCCACCATCTTTACTGTTTCCGTTTTTACTGCTAGAATGGGAAAGTCAAGCAGGATGTACAT
The DNA here is from genome assembly GCA_020745685.1 of Tautogolabrus adspersus. Classification (NCBI taxonomy): domain Eukaryota; kingdom Metazoa; phylum Chordata; class Actinopteri; order Labriformes; family Labridae; genus Tautogolabrus; species Tautogolabrus adspersus. The sequence continues at coordinate 12,499,418 of CM036556.1, read as the reverse complement.
GTAGAGTTATTAAGTCAGCTCTGTTAATCTCTGCAGGCTTTCACTGAGAGGTTTAGATTCATGTAAATGTCAACAATTGAATAATAATAAAACTCATTTTGTTTTGTTTGCAGGGAGCGGCTGGAACACCAGGCTTGGATGTAAGTCTACAAACTTTGTACAGTACTTTTCTCTTAAGACATAGAGACAGAAATCGTGTGTTTGTTTTGTTGGACATGAAGCTTCTCGATCTCCATATCAGAGAAATTAAGTGAGTTGTACTTTTTCAGGGGTTGCCAGGCTTAAGGGGAGAAAAAGGCGACCTTGGGGAAAGAGGAGAAAAGGTAGATGTAGAAAGGATGATATGGCTTTTAATCCCCTTAACTAACAGAGGACTGATGTCAATGGACAGTCACAGAGGGGTAGACGTGTTTAATTACTTTATAGGCCAAAATATGAATGTCCCTGATTAACGGTAGAAACTAATTCAGCTAATAGAAATAGGGGTTGTAATAAATGTTGTGCCTTTAATATCTTGTAATTCTTCCTAACGATCTTCATATTTTGAACGTCATCTGCAGTCCTCTCAATCAAGCTTTTGTTATTCACTTCTGAATGATTTTCCATCTCATTTCTCAAAACCACAAATCCAGTTTCATTCTGGAGAAAAAGCGATTTCAACATTTTCAATCAAACAAGTCCATTGACAACAGGTTCTTACAGTTCACTGTTTTTAAGTTCTGTCCTTTCCATGCCTGAACATACACTGTGAACATCTCACTTCCACACCCTGGGCCTGTTTGTTTTTTTAACTTGTGTATACAGTAATGAATGTCTCTCACTTATTTATCTTTTTTATTTTTAACACTCACTAATACATGTTCAGTCTTTCTAGATGTTTTATGTCTTTGAGAAACTGTATCCCATTTCTGAAACATGAAGATTAGCATACGTGGCCCATGTCTCTGTAACCATGGCATTTAACAGCACTTTTCCAAACACAGAACAGATCATAAATAAACTTATTTTGTAAGTAAAAGCTGCCAACACCGAGTTTGGAATTATGAGAACTTTTCATTCACTTTTTATAAACACAACCGGGTTGCTAGATTTCATCTGTACCTGTGAACTTCAGTGAAAATACTACTACTCATAGTAGTAATACTAACACTAATAGTAATACTGGTGTTATAATTTAAAGCATGATTTTTAAGCCTCGTTTCCACCAAGAGGTCCGGTTTGGTTCAGTACAGTTTGGTACGGTAAACCCTGATCTTCGTCGTACCCTTACTTGGTAAGTGTAAGGTGTAAGCTGGACAGAGATAGACAGCCGCGTCAGCTACTGAAGAATGTGATACACTACAGTAAACAAAGGACGTCCAGCATTTTGTGTCGGTTCTTCTTGGCATGTGGCTGTTTACCACAAGAAGAAGACACACTTTATTTGAGACAAGGCTGCAAGCCGCAAAGAAAAAGAGCTTGAAATGACTCCCTCGCAATCCACGGGGTATTTTAAACTTGTTGCTTTTTTTGTATTTGTCTTTTTTTACCGCTGATGCACGGGAAGTGGCGACGAAAACCGCTCTTCAGGGTCGTTTTGGCACACTTGGCACCTCAACAGAAGGGTAGCAGAATTAGGTAGTACGATGGTACTGTACTGGTACAGTTTGGTTATTTTGGTACCATTCCTAACTTTTGACGGTGGAAACGCCAATAAATGTGTACCGTACCGAACTGACCTGAACCGACCGCTTGGAGGAATGGGGACTTTAGTGTGTGAATATGTTTTATTGACAAAAGAAGACATAAGACTTACCCTAATGTGAAGGGATACAGCTGTTTTTTTAAAGAGTGTTCGATTTAATTCTGTCTTTCTGGAGGTTTGTCCCCTGCTACTCTTTCTCATCCTTCTGCCCTTGACCCACCTTTTAGCGATCAGCTCTGTTTTTTACTCCCTTCACCCGTACTTTTCCCCCTTTTTGTCCTCCTCCTGTCCTGAGGAAACACCCAAATACTGTCTGATATCCCCTCCTATCTAACATTGACTGTGTCTCTTCCTCCTTCGTGGACCTCCTCCTTTTTAATCACTCCCTCGCTAATAGCAGTGCTGTCCCAAATGTTTTAAAAAACAAATGATGTTAACGTGACCAAACCGTTGTATCCACAGGGGGAGAAGGGAAAGAAGGGCAAAAAAGGGCCTAAGGGCGAGAAAGGCGAACAGGGTGCCCCCGGATTAGATGCACCCTGCCCATTGGTATGTCATGACAGTGAGCTGGGAATCTCCTCCCAGTCGTGTGGAGCAGTCATCCCGATCAAGGATGAGCGCCCTGTGGCTACACAGATACCTGGCATCCACCAGACCATAAAAACTTCAAATCAGAGTCTAATATTTCCTTCAATTCTGCAGTTTAGACACAAAAACGTGCAGGAAAAAAACATATAATATGGCTGGATTATGGTATCAGCAAGCTCACAGAGCCGCTCCTCCTTCCCCCCCCTCTCTTATGACAGCCGAAAAGGACGGTAGCAGGGGTTAAGGGCCGTCCACGTCTCTCCCAGTAACACTCCTAGGTCATCTTTGCAAACAGGGTTTCCGGGGATTTAAGGGTGAAAAGGGGGAACCAGGGCAGCCAGGTCTGGATGGGCTGGATGCCCCATGCCAATTGGTACAGTATTTCTCTTCTTCCTGCACCTCTTACCCTTGCATGCTGCTCACCTTCAGTCATCACTTAAACCAAACCATGCATGACCTGAGAGCTCAAAAGTCATGAATACACCCAACTTTAATTTATGAGTTGTTAAGAAAACCCACATGCAGCGACATTTACATCACTAACGTCCTGATCGCAAGCAGCCTCTTATAGAAAACACACACAATAACAAGTGAATTCTACACTTGGAACTTCTGATCATTTATACGATTGATTCTTAAATCTTCCCCTCTAACTGAGTCCTTTCCTTTCCATGATTAAAACTGTAAAAAAAAAAAAAATCTGCTTCAATCCTGTTTCCTTCCAGCTGATCCCTTCATGGAGCAGTTACCTTATAACCTGATGCTAACACAGACTCCTTTACGGACCCCTCCTCTACTCTGTTAACTCCCCTTTTCCCCCCTTCCTGAATTTGTACCAATTGGGCCAGACCATGGAAGAAAAGAAGAAAGATATATTGAACTAAATGCCCCAAGACCTCCTCAAGATGTGAAAATGATTGTTTCTTATGCACACATGAAACACATGGGGAACATAGGAAGAAATGTAATCTGTAGAAGTCCATTATGAGTAAATCAGCACCACTCATGTGAATAATCAAATGATTTTGAATAGGTAAGAATACACTCACTTATCATCTCACCAACCAAATAACACCTGAAGTCATTCACTTGAACCAGCTACAGAGATTTGATTTGATTAAAGTCTCAACTGGGACAAAACCTGAGAGCAGTGTCGACATATTGATGAGCATGACTTGTATATCATTTTCTGTTTTATGTGCATGAACAAGAATACAATCTTAATATTTCAGAATTGTATCATACCACTTAAAGGTACAGTCATATAATAATGTAAATAGGTTGAGCTTCCTGTTTCAAAGGTGTTTTAAATCCACTTTGATGCGAGGCTTGATTTTCCTCAGTATGGCCATTCGTGTGTGTTAAGATGTTATCTTATTCAAAGTCTGAAGTTTTTCTGATTTTTCTGCTCTTGTGATTAAAGCTAAGAATGATAGTGCATTTTTGTCATTAATAACTAAAAATCTGACATTTCTCATGTGTTTTTATTGGTTAAAATCCACTCATTCATTACACTTACTGCATGTTGTTTAGAGCAAACCGTCCCCTCCTGTTACAGACTTATAGTTTTTTTCTTCCCTGCTGCTCTTGAACAGGGTCCGGATGGATTACCGATGCCTGGGTGCTGGCAGAAGGTAAGACAAGTTCATATTTGAGTAATATGACAGTTATGCACCTATATATCTATGACATGAATAAACTATGAGAGACATATCTAAAAAGTAAAGTTAAATAATTATAGGTATATATATTTTTAAAGCTCCTGTTGTGAACTTTTGGTTGTGGCGAGATTTTTCCTGTAAATGTGTAGGTAGTGTAATCTAATGAAGACTCTCATCCTGTTGTCTTCTGAAAGTCAAACATCACTCGACGTGGATTTTTACCTCTAATTAAAGCCTAGTCCACACGTAGGCGCATATTTTTGACACACGCAAACTGCGTCTTTAGGTCACTGAAAACGCACACTTTTTGAAAAACTCCTTCCAGGTAGAGATACTTTCAGAAGTTCCAATCGATGTGTTTATGTGCAGACGGGGAAAAACTGAGTTTTGGGCTTGTAACGTCACACTGTGCGCAGGTTTCTCCTCCGTTTGACGTCATTGTGTGATGCTGTCACTTTTGTTTACATGAGATTAGAGCAATGACAGGAATGATCAAACTAGTGCTGGGGTTAACGTTGCTAATGTTTTACATGTTTTACACACACATATACAGTTGCTCTACCAATATGTTGACGAGCAGAGGCGCCTGAATGGACAACTTGTAATTGAAATGGTCATTGCAGAAGAATCGCGAGAACACTTTTGCATGTCAAGGACATTGTTGTTGACTTGACATGATTTTGACAGCCGTAACAGTGAGTTTTGAGTTTTGCGTTTTTTAAGCGTGTTACATTTAAAAAAAAAGGTATAAAAATAATCAAACTTGTCGCTGATGGTCTTGTGAGCTTTAGTTGGTCACGTAGAGGCATCAGTACTTATTTCAGTCTGTTTCATGACCAGCTCAAAACTTCTCACAGGAGCTTTAAAAATCAGAAGGTTGGAACGTGGAATCAAAACAATAGTTAAAAACTGATTTAACTACTGTTTCCTGCTTCAAGGGACACAGAATTTGATTATATGTCGCTTTCAGATTCTCTATGTTTGCATGGGTTTCTTGTGAATTCAGTCGTAACATTGTATGACTCACTCTGTCAAACCATTGTGTTCAACTCAGCTATGAAACCAAGTGAAAACCTGTCCACCTTCATGTCATTCTCTCTCCTGTGTTTTTCTTGCAGTGATCACTCTAACCTGACACGCATGGAGTTTGTAAATAATGCTTCTTTTTTGGTATTTATAGTTTTTTTAATGGAACAAAAAAAAAAATTCAAAAGAAAAGAAGTCTATGTGTACAATGAAACAAAAAGAGATAACTGTCCCTAAGCTGCTTCTACTCACATCACCGTGTGGAGAAAAAAAAAAACCCATCTGTGTGTGTGTGTTCGCTCTCTCACATCCACATCGCGGTGGAAGTCGATCCCTGGCTGGCAGCAGAACTTGTCTCTGTAGTCTTTGCATGGCTTAGACTGGAGCGTGGCAGTCCGGCCAGATTCACAGGGGGGAGCAAGGAGACGAAGGAGGAGGAGGAGGAGGAGGAGGAAGTGGCGGAGGAGAATCTGGACTGGCTCTCTAACACCAAACACTAGATGTTTTGTGTTGTTTCGTCTCAACAAGCTCACCGCCCATTCACGCAGCACCATTTTCTAAAAAATAGAAAAAAAGACTGCCAAACAGAAATATTGCACCCCCGACCCTGCAAAAGCATGAGTAGTATACTGAAACTATGTTTATATGTATTGTACATATGTGTCACTGTTTTGTGGTTGCGTCATGGCTTCTGCAGAAAAAACAACAACAACAACACTAATACGAAAAGAAAAACCATCCCGGATCTTTAAATCAGTCATTTTTTTTGCTTTATCTTCTCAAGGGAGTCACGCCATGGCTGGTAGCCTGAAAACCTCGAGAAAAGTAAAGTTGTTGTTGCTTTATTGTGGTGATGCCTGCAGAGGGTTGTGATATCAGCAGGTTTTCACTGATGTGGCTCTGCACCAGCGTCAATGCGGTGCATCCACATGTCACCGGACCAGAGGGGAGGACTTAGCGGGGCTCACTGCACTGATAGGAAAGTTAATCAGGCTCAGGACCCCCTCTGAGAACGGACCGGGACGGATCCAAAGGAGAGTCGCTGAGAGTCGACCTCTGTGGAGGTCAGCCGGAGCGTCTGCCTCTCCTTGCAGGGGATGCTTCAATGTCTACTGAGAGCGTAAACAGAATACAATCATGCCTTTTTTTCTTTATTTGTTCCTTTGTTTTTGCTCTCATTCTTTAACATTGTTTGTATTTTGTGTATAATAGCCTTTGGTGCCTCAAGCTTTTATTCATTCCTTTATCAGAAATGTACAACTTTATATCATATTTGGAATCATTGGAATATGTTTATTTCCGAAGGGTAAGCTCTGTTTGGTGAAAACGTGTTCATGAGTCACACATTGTGTGAATTGTTGTGACAGGACTCTTTGAATAGCAGGTATGCTGTAGATTAACTGTACATGGTCCCACCTAGCATTGTAACAACAGTGTGCTACGTGTTCATTCTGGACTTGTTGTATGGGATGTTCTCTGTACGGTGTTGTCAATTCACTGCATGTACACAATTTATGACTTTTGGGTTTCTTAGATATTGAAAAATGAGCGTTGATTTGAGTAGTAGGTGAGAAACAAGAGGCCTTGTTTCAAAGTAAAAGCAGGTTCAGTTGAACAGACAGTAGCTGGTACTTCAAATGTGTCAAAATAAGGCAAATAAAGTGGAACAGCAGTTACATTTTCACTGCTCCTTTTCACCTTATGCATTGTCTTAAACATATGGCAAACATGTATTTCATTGCAAGAAAAAGCTCGATTCTATTGACACAGATAATTGATTACCTTCCATTATGACACACAGTCGAACTGGTGGCCAGTTTTGTCACATTCCATATCAGATGAAGCCAAAAGTGCAGCAGAAGGTCAGGACACATTTTTTTTCTTCAGCATATTTTACACGTCTCATCATGTTTCTTATATTCGAAATTGCCTTCTGACATAGTGGGCGCTATGCATGGTGATGCTCGCAGTCCTTTTCTTCTTCTAACAGCATCACAAAATATGCGTGAATGATTTACTGTAAGGGCAGAGTGAGATGTGATGTAGCAGCAACCACCGGTGGATTCAAGAGCATTTATTTCCATGCTGTTTCTGTTTGATTGTACAGCTCATCATTGTTTGAAAATGGACATCTGTATAGATTATATTGGTGCTATCTGATAGTACAGCTCAGTCGATATGCTCTACCGTTGGCAAGAAGTACACAACCGGTTTCTTCATCGTCGTTGGTGTTTCTGTATGTAACAATCTAAAGGTTTTTTGTGCATATATTTGTGTATTTGTCTCTATTTGAAGTTGTACATTATTTATTTTTCTATAATTTTCTTAAATGAAGGCATTGTAGTTCTAAACAGCATTCCTTTCAGTTGTTTTGCTGTCAGTTTCTGCTGCGTCTCTGTTTCTGTAATGAGAAGCTGCATCATACTAAGGTGTCACACAACAGGTACATTGCAAAGGAAGGAGTTTATTAATGGATAAGCGACTAGTGTGTATTCATGGTGCATTTATTTCAGCGTATAGGCCTTACAATAGATACCTTTAATTTAATTTTGGCGTTTCTAACAATGGCAACAAAGTACTGATGCAAGTGTGTCAAGTTAAACATCACAGCTTTGTCTCACATCTTCTCTCTCTTTGCATTGAATGTAGTTTGATATATGTATAGTGGATTACAATGTACTGTTTAAATGTATGCTCATTTGACAAGAAGTGCAATTTATACTTTGGTTAATGTGTGTAGCATCAAATGCAGCTGAAATATCACACGACTGTGATTTGCTCTGTCATGCTACCCTGTATACCACTACCTGGAAAGAAAGACAAAGACGCGCATGTAAACATGGACCTTTCATTAAATAGCAATTTGTGATTGGTTTAAATATTTCCTCAAATAATGTCCCTTCAATCATGGTGTAAGACTTTATTTCCATTGTGTTTTATTTACTACATTTTTGCATTGAGTTTTTTTTTATTTGAGTTTTGATTTCCAGCCTTTGTTACAGTATTTGTTTTCACAAGTTGCTGTATCTTTAGCATGTGCAGCTAATTTTTCTTAATTGACTTTTTTTAAATTGGATTTCTTTGTTTGTGTGAAAATGTGTTTCCATGTGAAAGAGTCAAAAATTGTTTATTCTGCTTTTTGCAGATGTGCCAAAACATTTGAAACACGTGTTTCCGTTTCAGTATTTGTTTCCATATCAGTATTAGCAGAGCTCACGAGGGGCTCGAAACGTGACTTACTGATTGGTCACATCTGTGTATTTGTCATTGTTGCAGAAATGCTCCAAGTCAAGTTTTTCAACAGTAGCATACAGTACCACTTGAGCAACACATCACTCATCAGAACCTCCCAGATTGCAGCCTCAGTTAAAGAGGAATATTATCACATAGAATAAAATGCAGTCTTGGTAGAGCAGTTAGAAAACAAGGCAACATCTGTGTTGCTTCTTTTTTTTTTTTTGTGGAAACCGAGATTTCAACATAGTATTATCATCTTCTACCAGAGTGATTGTCATTTCTTTATTATAGACCCTTTTGTTAACACATCTATATTTCAAAATGACATTTCATATGACTGTACTGTTGGAGCCAAATAAACACAGTCTTTCAAATACATCAAATAATAGTGCTGTCTTTATTTGCAGTCCCTCATTGTCCGATTGCATAAATCAATAAATATGATGTGCTCTATTAGAGTAAGTGTGGCCAATAGATAGATGGCTGTGCAACACTGCATGAGTCTGGTTTTGTTCAAGGTTTCTGCCTGTTGTGGCTTGCTCATAGGAGGCTCAGCTTTGTCTTTGTAAATATTGTTGAGGTATAAAGTGTAGTCTGGACTTGCTTTATTTAAAGAGAGTCTAATTAGAGAGCTTCTGATGTTTTTTGGCCCTAGCCTAAATAAAGAAAGATTGATTAATAGATTCACTCATAGGTCTATTGCAACATAAAGGAACAAGTATTGCAAAATAGTATTGCAAATTGGCTGCAAAATCTTGCTTTAATTTCGAGTTAAATATGCATGTCCTTTTTTCAGTACGGTTTTACTTTTTTTTCCAATTTGGAACAATATATCTTTAAATAAAAAAAGGTAGGGCAAGACATTGCTTATCGTGGTTTTGGGGGCTGGGATTAACTTTTTGGATCCTTTGAGCGGGTTTTCTGGGAACCCTATGGATTAAGGAAGCGTTTCCTGGATTGGCATTTTGGCCATTAAAGGTGGACAATATTTTTTTTCCAATGACAATTTAATTTGGTTGATGTTGATGTTTAAGATGGCGATAAAGCGTACATTTAATTTTCTCCTTTTGTCTTTTTGAATTATTAACAGTTTACAGGGTGACTCTTTCTTTTCTTTGCCAAATCCTTTCGTGTTTAAGGTCCTAACCCAGGTGAATCATTCATTGCGGTAGATTTGAATTTAATATTATAACTGTTGCTTTAAGAAATTAAGCTGATTGTTGTAACGTAATGTAATCTTTGACTTTTAGATAGGACAGAAGAGGACTAAAGGAGTCTGACAGGTGACTATCAATGATTGTCAACTGACAGCACAACGGGTAAAAATCTAATATCTATTTTAAACATAATAAATATGTTTTCAATGTGTGCTGTCTGGATGTGGTGTGTTTTTTAATGACTAAACTGCAAAAAAGACTCGCAACACTAAAGCTCCCAATTATACTCGTATTTAATCACAACGTTTCGAGCCGTCCGGGCTCTTCCTCAGGTGCTGTACAAACAAACAAACAGGTTCAGGTGTTGTTAACAAACAATCAAGAAGTCCCACCCATGGGTGTGGGCTTCGGACTGAAGCACATTATTTTACTAAGGAAACCTGGAAATGTTAGAAATGTGAATTTTTACACACAATCCAAAAATATACTACAGTTATAAAACGAATTTAGACAAGTAAGCTCAATGCATAGTCTGTCTGAAGAGTCTCTTGTGTCACCTTAATCAGACACCTAAGTGTTCTATTTAGGGGAGATGTGTATTAATCCTTTCCTATAAACTACAGTAATTGAATATAGTTGAGTTATGACTACAGATGATATGGAGACACTCAGCATATTTCACTGCTTTTTCCTAAAGACAATCTTTTTGCCTTTTTCTTTGTCATATCCAGGATATTCGTAAGCTCCACTCGGTTCCTATAAACTATAGCTCATGAATTTATATGATCTCTCTCTTTATGAATGTATTGTTTGTTGTGGTTCTTATATGCATGACTGTGCAGAATTAATATATGCATTGAGCTCACTTGTCTAAATTCGTTTTATAACTGTAGTATATTTTTGGATTGTATGTAAAAATTCACATTTCTAACATTTCCAGGTTTCCTTAGTAAAATAATGTGCTTCAGTCCGAAGCCCACACCCATGGGTGGGACTTGATTGTTTGTTAACAACACCTGAACCTGTTTGTTTGTTTGTACAGCACCTGAGGAAGAGCCCGGACGGCTGGAAACGTTGTGATTAAATACGAGTATAATTGGGAGCTTTAGTGTTGCGAGTCTTTTTTGCAGTTTAGCCATTAAAAAACACACCACATCCAGACAGCACACATTGAAAACATATGTATTATGTTTAAAATAGATATTAGATTTGTACTATGCACTTATGTACCAAGATGAATTCATTAAATAAATGTCTAACAAAGTCAGAAACATTAATAACTTGTCATGCAGTTTGTCTGTGCCTTTTAAACGTGTTGTCCTTGCATGTAGTCTCCACCATGGTCTGCTGTGCTGCGTGGGGATGCTCCAAACGCTCTCTGAAAAAGGAGTGAAAATGTATGGATTCCTCACCGAACCAGAGAGGAGAAAGAAATGGTTAGCCAAAGTCAGCAGGAGCAATCTTAAAATAAATCAAGATTATGACAATAAAAAAATCTGCGAGGTAATCATATTCAAACACTTCATTTGCACTTTTTCCACAAAGAACACAACTGGAAAGCTTACTGTTTGTTTAAAAAAAAAGAAAAAAAAAAAAAAGATATTAAGCCTATGTGGGTAGAAAAAACTGAGTTGTGTGTGTGAAGTAAACTCAAGTTATTCTGCAGGCACATTTTCAGGCAGACCAGTTCTCAGTTAAAAAAAGGGCCAGACTAGATTGAAGGAACCATTCCCACATTCTTTATGCATCGCCCTCTGGCCAAAAAGAGGAGGAGTCCTGCACCACGATGCACCCCTGGACTTGTGAATATAACAATAATAGCTGTTGTTAACATATATAACTATACTAATAATACATACTAATAACTATTTTGAGCTCCATGAGCCGCCATTGCTGTAAAAAAAAAAAGGTCCATTGACGTGAACGGAGATGTCATAACTCTCTCTCTCTCTCTAAAGGGCACTGGTAATAGCGTCTGGGACGCCACCGCCGCCTCAACGCCATTACGTCACATGTGACGTCTCATTATTCATTGAATACAATGTAAATGATGTTTTTTTTTCAACACGTAGTCGCTGAAGTTATTGAGCTGTTTGTGTGTGTGAGCGCGAGCTCATTGAGTTCTTCTTATGGCACAATCCACGCCCCGAGGTAGCAGTATGAGCTCGCGCAAAGTATAGGTGTGCGTCTCTCTGAGTGCGCGCGCGCGTCATAGTCCTGTTTATATGCTCGAGCAGATGTAGCTCATCTGTGAGTCAGTGGGGAGGAAAGTGAGCGTCGGCAAACTAATGGACAACATCAGGATGTCCGCGGAAAGGTTGGAGAAAAGGCAGACGATAGAATTGAGGAAGAAGCATGTTGGGTAAGACAATTAACTTTATGCACTTTGTGGTAAACATGACAGGCGTTGAGTAGGTTAACTGCATGTAAGCAACAGAGCCTAGGGCGTCCTTTTACGTTACTACAGTCTTTACAAACTTCCACTGAGCACAGCATGAGACATAGGCTACACTTTTTTTTCTTTTTTTGAATTTTCTTTACATATTTTCTTTTTTTTTTAAATTTACAAATCGGTCTCCAAGCAGCTAATACAAAAGTGACAGTTGATGTGTTTTATTTCATCAGACAGATTATATCTTGATGTTGTTTGAATAACTGCATCAGAGCTTGTAATAATGATAGACATGGATAAACATAATATCAGTCTATTACCCCATTTAAACATCATTTTCTGGGGGGAAATAGTAATATCAGCTCCTCTACAGGCCATCTTGTAAGATTTTCTTCAGCCATGACCCCATCAAGATTGTGCGAGCCAAAGGCCAGTACATGTATGATGAAAAAGGACAACGCTACTTGGATTGCATCAACAATGTGGCTCATGGTATATACTGTTGGAAACACAAACACATGCAAACACACATAAAAAGTTGTTGTGTAATGTTGACCTGATTCAGATCCACTACTTATGCACTGTTTGCAGACAGAGAGATGATTATAAAACAGGGCATATCCTGCCTCTTTTATTTCAGTATATGGTTACCTTAGCATATGTCCTTTTATATCAGTCCCTGATCTGACATGAAATTATAGTCCAATTATTGGATGACTCAAAGTAAAAAAGATTGTTTTTAGATCTGAACTTGAGGAACTTTTGTAATCCTGTTTGCCTCCTTTCCATTTTCTAGTGGGCCACTGTCACCCAGACGTTGTGAAGGCTGGAGCGCAGCAGATGGAACAGCTCAATACCAACTCACGGTTCCTGCACGACAACCTCGTACTATATGCCCAGAGGCTACAGGCTACGCTGCCTGACAAGCTGTCTGTGTGCTACTTTGTCAACTCTGGGTATGTATGCACGTTCTGGCTCTTCTCAAACAACAAACATGCTGCGACGGTTCACCACACTTGTTTTTTTTGGGTGTGAATGATTGTTAAGAAAGTCAAAGGTATTAAGAGGTGACTGAGGTTATTATATTGAGATCTTGTCTTACTTGACTTGTCTTACTTGATTGGTGCCTGAATCAGGCTATCCCCAATAGTATGGGGTTCCATTTGTGCCAAAAATATGTCTATGTCTACTTTAAACGTTGAACTGTCCTTGTGTCATTTGACTTTGTCATTACATCGTGTCGTCATGATGTGTCATTTGACAAAGTGTTGTTATGATGTGTTGTTTGACAGTGTCTGTACGTCGTTTCTATGTGTCGTTACTACCTGTCGTCTTGATGTGTCGTTACTATGTGTCGTCTTGATGTGTCGTCTGACAACGTCGTGACGCCTTGCTACCGTGGTGGCACCGGGCGCCCCTTTCCCAGCTTACCCTTTGAGGTCAGCGGAGGGAAACTCCCAGCAGAGCTGTACCACTTCAGTACTGTACCTAACACTCATTTATTTTTCATGCATCATAGCCTACTAACAAGAACAATCTGAATAAAAGTCAAAATATAGAAATACTTTGTATATATATATATATCATTGTCAGACGACACATCAAGACGACAGGTAGTAACGACACATCAAGACGACAGGTAGTAACGACACATAGAAACGACGTACAGACACTGTCAAACAACACATCATAACAACACTTTGTCAAATGACACATCATGACGACACGATGTAATGACAAAGTCAAATGACACAAGGACAGTTCAACGTTTAATAGACATAGACAAATGTCTTCTCACATGTTCAGTAGACATAGACAGTGCGCATGGCGACATATTTTTGGCACAAATGGAACCCCATACAATAGCAGCAATAAAGCACAAGGCATTGTAAAGTCTGTGATAAAAGGGTGTAGTCCAAACATGTGTGGCTGTCATGTAACTGTTATCAAGAAGAGAAAACATATATTTTAATACTGCCTCCCTGTAGTCTAGACTTGTGTGTGATAGCTGTGCAGTTTAAAGAACAACAGGAAATATTCTACTACATCAATCTACTAGGATAATCGCAGATCAGCATTCCTATGGAGTGTGTAGCCATCCACACAAAAAACATCTTAAATGTAATGTAGCCTAGGCCCAGCTTTGGACCAGTCTAGTTACTTATTTACAACACTGGCTGGGAGTTAGGTAACACCAACAGAAATTATCTGGTCCAGGGTAATAATGTTGGAGATGATCCATAAACGCACAATATCAGACTGAGTATTTATCAGTCAGGGGGGTATATAGAGGTTATAAACCTGACAAAAGGAGGTGTTGTGTTATTTATCACTACATTTTTTTTTGTTCCTATAGTCGTAAAACACAATAAAAAAGTGCAATTACCTGCAGTAAGATTGTTCAATGAAGACAATGGGGATTTTTTGATACATAATAGTAAGTGGCCAAAAGTCACTGGACATCCCTTCTACTTATTGCCTTCAGGTGTGTTGGCGACACCAATTGCTAACAGGTGCAAAAAATCCAGCAATTGTCAGTGACTTTGAAAAGCACTTTGAATTGCCTTGTTGTTGAAATGTGCTATATAAATAAACTTGCCTTGCCTAGACAAATATTAATCAAAGCCTTTGCACAAAAAAAGAGGTCAATAGTGATGTCACCCATTGATGACACCTATTGGTGAGATCACTATTGATGAGACTCAAATGTATACTGAGGTAATGAATCAACTGAGAAGTAGGTTCATGTTATCACCTGGTTTCCTACATTTTGATTCCATTTTGCAACCAGTGAAATCACCCCTGCTGGCCATTAAAAAGAATATAGAAAATTGGCATTTTTGCATCGGCTTCACTATCAAACCTAGAAACATGTCCACTTCTTTCATGCAGTCCATACTTCAACCCCACGAGCACCTTAGGGAAACCCATTATTTTAACTTCTATAATAAAACTGGTTTTAGAAGCTAACATTTAATGTGCTAGTGGCAAATATCACCTTTTCTACTGAGCATTATTTAAGCAATATCACACAAGAGGGCGTGAAGTTGCTTTTTTTTGCAGTTATACAAGCAGAAAATAGTCGTAAAAATTGACAGTTTTTTTTTTTTACTCCACCAAATCAACTAGTTCCACAATTTAACTGAAACTAGACTGTTGCCAAGCAACCCGAACATTCTATTTCACTGCACTCTTGCTACTCTGTTCGTGTCCATGGTTACCACAGAGCCGCTACTCTGCAGTATGAAACTTACTAATATGTTAAAAGAAATTAATTTGATCATAAAACCAGTGATATTAGAGTCTGCCGTGTGATTCTGAGATAGACAAATAAAGAAAATCACTGTCAGCTGTAAATGTCAATTAAAAGTATTTAAAACTCCCGGCTTAGGAGGAGTGAGACATACCTCAGGAACTTTTTGATAGTTCTAGGAACTGTTGGAACCCTCCCCCTTTTTTATTCATTCCGCACCACAGGAACTATGAACTATTTTAGTTCCTAGAAAGCCAGTTTAGAGGAACCATGGTGTGTATTTTTCAGGGAACTGCCTAGTGAGGGTTCCTCTACAAAAAATCACCAGAACTGTTCGGTCCAAAAACACCTATTGATAAATAGGCGTAAACCTCATACGACCCCATATTGGGCAGTGAAACATTAAACTGTGGCAGACGTGCTAGTGATACCCGTGGCTTCACCTGTGTGTTTTGTGGTGACTCAGTAACTCGAGGTAACCCTTGCTCTTTTGAACTTCAGCTCTGAAGCCAATGACCTGGCTCTTCGTCTGGCAAAGCAGTACACCGGCCACAAGGACGTCATCACGCTGGATAAGTAAGTCCTGGTTCATTGTGCATAAGCCAAAAGATAATTGATGGGGAGAGATCGAAGTCCAAATATTCAATAATTCTTATAGTGATTCATTCTTTTTAATAGTAAAAATACCTCTGTTTATTAGATACTCTGTGTATGTATTGCATTAACAGATTTGTTTTTGCTTTGTTTGCAGTGCATACCACGGCCATGTCTCATCCCTCATTGACATCAGTCCTTATAAGTTCCACCAGCTGTCAGATGTTGAGAAGAACCAATCTGTCCATGTGGTAAGTGCTTTTTCCTCTCCCTGTCTGCCTGCCTGCACACTATTAAAAAAACCATGACTCAACCCTTGGTAGGCTAACGAGAAGTTTGTAGACGTGTGTGTTTGTGTGGGTAAGAAAAGAGGTGAAAGACGCATGAAAAACAATTACTTTTTTTTTACTAAATTCAGCAGGCTAAGGAGGAACTAAAGTGCTTCTGAAAAGGGAGGGATTGTATTTTTCATTTTGGTTTTGTAATTCCGTCCTGAGAATGTTAGAATCCCAAACGACACAGAATTAAAACAGTTGAATCCAAAATAAAAAACAAAATCATTTCAAACTACTGGATGCTATTCCTTTATAATTAACATCATCATGTAAAGATGTTTCATCACAGAACATTATGATTATCAAACTGTGAGTACTAGCTCAGTCAATCTCAGAATATCACTGTTCTATTTAGATAAAAGCATTCAATTTAATAACATGATTTGCATTATGGGGATTGTAGGATTGAGAGTTTCTGAAGGCTGACCCATATAACACCCCCTTTATAGAAGTGCAGCACTACATTGTTGGAGCACTTTTTAAATTCCAGTGAAGTGTGTGACTTTGTGCTTGAAACAGCAGCACATATTTAAACCCAGTTGACCAGAGTGATGCATTGTGTTGTGCATTCTGCTTGGTTCCTTCATAGCCTCAGTGTAGTTTGATACAGCAGCTTGAGGAATCCCCAGCTATAGTGTTACATGCCAAAGGTGGGGCGATCCTGTCTGTTTCCCCAGCCTGCATCATTTATTCATGATCATAGACACAAAGAAGTCGGATGCCAGTGATCAAATGTTCCCCAACATTTCACCTAGGGACAAATGGGACAATTTTCTGTCACAGATGAAGAAAGCCTAGAGTTAAACCTGACATTGTTGTCATATTTGAATGCAATCTGGATGAGGAAGCAGCAATAATAACCTCAACATCTTGTCCCCTTCACAGGCTCTGAGCCCAGATGTGTACAGAGGCAAATACAGAGCAGACCACCCAGACCCTGCCACAGCGTACGCAGATGAAGTCAAAGACATGATAGAAAAAGTCCAAGGGAAAGGACGCAAGGTAAAGATTGTGTCTGATACTGTCGTGTTACTTGATGTTGCTCAAAGTGAGATGCTGCAGATAAATCTTCAGATGACTCTTTCTTGTAAGCCCGGCATACACTGCGATTTCAGGACGATTTAGACCCGATTTTTTTGAGACGTAGGACTCATTTTTCAGCCCGATCGCACATCATAAGTCGTGCAGCGTACACTGAGGAACGATGACTGATCATGGCCCGATCAGCTGCTCCCGACTGGTCGTATAAATATCTGGCATGTTTGATATTTGGTGTGTGAAGTCTCCTTACGGATTTACCTCATACAGAGAGCGCTCTCAGGACTTTTGCCTGCAAATTAAATGGTGAGCTTTGGTCGTGTGTCGTAAACAATTCAGTCAGACAGAGTGAGCGGACATTCCACCACAACTTTTCTACAATTGTACAGTATATGCCGGGCATTAAGGAAATGGCCATGAATAACAAGTCTTTGGCATTGGTATAGAAGCAATGTTTCTGGTAGCTCTTCTATAATATGACATACTGTGTGTTTTAACGTAACAACAAATCTTTCCCCCTATAGGGTTGCCTTGTTTATCTTCCTTTTTTATGGATACTCATTTACCTTTCCACTTTTATCTTTCCTCTCCCTTCTTTTCCACTTTAATTTGTGTCCCATTTTTTAGGCTCAGACTGAGGACTCTTGCTTTCAAAGCTGCATCCCAAATCACAAGATCAGGTGTTGCGGACTCTTAGTGTCCAAGCTTGTTGGCCATTAACCATGTGTTGCAAAGCTCAACCTGAGGGTATGTCCATGCTTCCAGCGATGAGAGAGAGAAACCCAACTTCAGTGCAGGGATTGTACCAAAAGCCTCTTAGCGGTATTTAATGAATGTTTTTACCAATGATATTTTCTACAGTTGGTACTACAACAAGTCTTATATTTCTTCATACTGCAGAAATTCATGTAAGTGTTAATGTTGCACTCAGCTGTTCTGAATTCATGTGTACTTTTTTGTGTCAAGACATTTTTTTCCACAGTGATTTACATTAACGTTCATTTCTGTCCAAGCATTGCAAGATTTTGTCCATCAACTGAAAAGTGAAATTACTCACTCATTAAATAGGCGATCTGCAGGTCAAAGACGCCAGGACTCCTTCTCTTTTTCAGTTTTTCAGTGTTGCTTTTAGGTTAATACTTGTTTTTGTTCTCTTCTCCTGCAGATTGCTGCTTTTATTGCTGAGTCATTGCAGAGCTGTGGTGGGCAGGTCATTCCCCCTGTGGGCTACTACCAAAAAGTTGCAGAGTATGTACCGAAGTTTTTTGCAAAGATTCAATCGTGTTTTAGTGTCTGCAGACATTTCTACACTTGAGATGTTTGCTGTTCAGAATCACATCAAAAAAAAAATTGGGCAAATTTGTGCCTTGTAAAAAATAGTTGCATTTACGTGGATGTGTGCCGTAGTGAGAGAATGAGCAACTCATTAACATGGATCCATTCATTTCTGCAGACATGTGCGTAAGGCAGGGGGCGTTTTCATTGCTGACGAAGTCCAGGTGGGTTTCGGACGCGTTGGCACCCACTTTTGGGCCTTCCAGCTTCAGGGAGAAGACTTCGTGCCTGACATTGTCACCATGGGAAAGCCTATAGGCAATGGCCACCCCATGTCCTGCGTGGTCACAACCAAAGAGGTGGCAGCGGCCTTCCTGCAAATGGGAATGGAGTATTTCAATACGGTAAGAGAACTGTGCAAGTAACAGCATTAAAGGCTGATTTAGTTTGTACTATTTCCTGCAAATTGTTTTTGATTTATAACACGTTTTTAAAAATGTTTACTTAGTTATTAAACTCTTAATAAACTGGTTAAACACATTTCAGCTTAAAAACAATAGAAGCTAGGCTTTTTTCCCTACACTGACCAGAAGTATCCCTGACCTGACCTTATACTTGACACGTTGTTCTTTCTATATTTTCCAAGCAGATCAATACATTTGTGTTCCACACTGAAGGGAAAAATACATTCTGCTTCAGACAGTTTTTATCACTGAAGGCAACAGTTATTTCTTGGACAAGGAAAAGTTGGGATATAGTGATATAAATGTCAGATTTCCCTCTGTCATGTATTACACTTTGCATGTTTGGATCATATTGGCAAAAGAGTTAAGGGCGTCTGCACACTCATTTGTCCATATATGTACAGTAAATATGTTGTTGTCTTAGTGTGTGTGTGTGTGTGTGGTTTTTTCCTCACTGTACAGATCCACCAGATGATTCAGGAGCTCATCTCCTACAGAAGTCGGTGTGAACCTCACCTTGGTGTAATGTTTCCTCTGTGTGTGGGTTTTGAATTCCTTAGTTTGGCGGCAACCCAGTGTCATGTGCCATTGGTCTGGCCGTGCTGGACGTGATTGAGAAAGAGGATCTGCAGGGGAACGCGTTACGTGTGGGGCGATACCTGACCGATCTGCTGGAAAAGCAAAAAGAGAAGCATCCACTGGTCGGTGACATCAGGTAAGCCAACTGAATATGACCTCGATACAGAACAAGCTTAAAGAACAAACAGAACTTTACTTTGTGCGCAGACAGTTTTACATGACATCACACATTTTGTTAAAGTAGGCGGATGTGTGTGGGATTCTTGTTCATCAGAGATGACTAGAGATCAGGGAAGCAAACACACTGTTTGCTTTTAAGTCCCTTTTAAAAACTCACTATTTTTGACTTGCTTTTTATTGATTTTATGGCTTTATTGTTTGTGTTTTTTTATGTTATGTTCTATCAACTGTTGCCTATTGGCTTTTAATTGTATGTAAAGTGCTTTGTAACTTGTTTTGAAAAGCGCTATACAAATAAAGGTATTATTATTAAATGATGTCACATCCTGCAGGGGGCGTGGTCTCTTTGTTGGGGTAGAGCTTGTGAAAGACAGGCTGAAGCTCACTCCTGCTACAGCAGAAGCCCAAGAAGTCATCTATAGGTACGTGCACGGCCTCAGATTAGTGACTGACCTCGTACTGATAATGAAAAAAGAAAAAAGATGCAACATTTGAGCATTTAAAGCTTTATTCCCTCTTGGGGGAACTTCAGCCATGCTTTTGCCATTTCTTTTCCACCACAAACATGTTATAATCCAAACACAAGTGTCTTATAGCTTCGGTACACATATTTGATTTCATATATGAAATCAAAGACTGATCAGTTTTGTTTTGAAAACAAGTTCACACATATTGATCTTTTATTTACATATGACTTGATTAGTTCTTCCACTTTTTGTGGCCTTAAATGTGTAAATCTCTATCTCTCAACCACCATTAAGTCAGCATGTGTGCCAGTGTGTCTGCGGAGCCCTCACTTATCGTATCAGTTCCACCTGTGCTTTCTGCTATGCTGCTTAGAAAAAAGGCATTGAAAAAAAACCTCAACTATTGTATTAACATTTTTACTTCCCAGGTTAAAGGAACAGCACATACTTCTCAGCGCGGATGGACCTCATCGCAATGTGCTCAAATTCAAGCCCCCCATGTGCTTCACTACAGAGGACGCTGACCTGGCGGTGGAGCAGATCGACCACATTCTCACAGGTATTCAACATTTCCTGAATATGCTTATTCTTGACAACACAAACCGCAGAAACGCCTGTTCACCAGAGACTTGAATAGGTCAGCATTCTAGTGCTTTCTCCTGTCTAAATTTCCAATTACTTTGTATTTAATTCTTTCAAAGACAAAACTCAGTTTCTTTGTTACTCCGGAAGTACTGTAAGAGGCTGTTACTTTACTGATACGTCACTTTGCTGAGGCTGTGCAGGTAGTCAGCAGCTGTCAGAAACCAGTGTAAGGCATATACATGCCAAATTATCCCGTTGTCTTTCGGAGGTCTCCAGGTAGCAAAATCGAGTTTCTCAAAATTGGGTAAAGGGAGTTTCCCGGTTTCTGAAATCGGGACATGATGTTTCCATGCACAAAAACAAAAACAAGATACTTAAAAACCGATCAAAACCGGTATACTAAAGTCCACGTAAACACATTCAATCATGTGTGTCACTGTGTCTGTGTTTTCAGAGCTTGAGGAGGCCGGAGGCTTAAAGTTGCACAACACATTGAACGCAGAGAATGAAAGCTGCAAAAGAAAGGTAACCCTGCTAACTATTTGAAACTCAGATCTTAACCTGCAGTCTTATCTTCCCCTAAGCATCTAAGAAATCAATTACGAGACCACACCTTTATAGTCAATCGCTATGTTATCACGTACATAAAGAAAACAAATATAATCTAAACTTGAAGTCTTTGTGCTTTTATCCCAAACAGCAAACTGATGAAAATGGACACCATCACAGGGGGTTAGGACTCAACAAAGGGAGCAGTCAAGGAATTCCTCAACAGACCAAACGCCTCAGGAAACAATGCTGATTACAACACAGAATCTTTCCATAGCTAAAATTCAGGTGAAAGACACTAGAAACACTGGAGGTTACAACTAAATAAATAAACTCAGCAGGAATGTGTTTATATCAGGGAATAACAAACGACATATGTAAGGCATTGAAGTGTCTTCACAGGTTTTATTTTTTTAATTACGTAGGAATTAAGTCACTTTTTCAGCATTTCTATGATGGATTTAATCTAATCTGACTACTCTGACTTCTAACTGTGAAAGTTAGCATGCTATTGAAACCGGTCTATTCTTTATTAAAATGTATGTTAAGTCATTTGCAGGTGATTTTCAGGGAATCATATTTATAATTCATCACTCATAATTACGAACAGGCAATTATAGCCTCTTAATATCAAAATAGTTTTTATGATTCTACAGAAATGCCGGCTCTAGCTGAAAATGTGGAAATACATGTACAGATTGTTGTGATTTGATCTGTTTGGAATAAAAGATTTGATGAAAATATCTCGTGGACCCTGACTCTGCAATCATCGAGGGCTGGCTTGAATGAAGCACATGTAGTTTTATTATACATGGTAAGAAGAAATGTACTGATTATACTCTTGCATGGTATCTTTTCCCCTCTGTCTCAACCAAACAAACATGGACACTGTTTGACAAGTGTGCAATTATTTACCAATGTTCCCATGTTTATTAACAGAGACTGCAAGTGGCTCCCATCAAATAGACTCACATTAACAGGGACAGCAGTGCTAAACAAAGATGGGTAGAGATGAACTCTGGGGAAAAAATATTTATAGGTAATCATACGAAAAGGAAATATAACCAACAACATACAAAGTGTTGATACAGGTGATGTCATCATGTGAATTGTTAAATACAGAGGTCAATGTGGTAACATCATTGATAATATACTGTACATGAATTACATGTGTACACTTAGGATGCACAGAAATATCAGCTAACAATCTGTATCAGTCAATGCTTGCCTTGTTGACAGATATCAGCCTATTGCCAAATAATTTGGCAGTAGCTGGTAAATATCTGCTGCCTCGCATCAGTGTAATGTAGGCGAGCTACTGTAGTACAGATCATGATTCAAAAATGTTTGCTTTCAGAGAAAAAAAAGAATTTTGTGTAGAAAAAACACAAGAGCTGAATGATAGCCCCATTTATGTTTGTAATTTCTCAAATTATAATGGGATTTGTTTTTCTTATTTTACTGCTTTTATAATGATGTGTTATTCAAATTAAATTCAAATATAACAGTATTTACGATTGAAACAAAACGTTTTTTGTTGGGCTAGCAGAACATTTTTTTTTTAAGTGGATGAAGGTTAAATGTAAAGTTTGTGAAGTACATTTGTTTTATTGAATTAATGCTGACTCAAAGATAGCGTAATGAAGGCCTGAATGATTTAACAATGTACACTAATATTTTTATCCTGACCTCTCTGAAGTGTGCCAAAGCCAAGGAAGGAGCGGTCACACTAGCCAAACGAACTAGACTTTAGGGTTGATCGTGCTTGGGCACGGTACGGATTGCCAGTGTGACCGCGACCTAACTGTCATACTTCATCAAACTGGTGTCCTGTGGGTAGAAACCCACAGGGTTGTAATTGGTTGTTTTAGTGCACAGTGCTCCTAAAGAGGAGTTGTAACAGGTTGTTTTCAGAGTGTGAGGGATCTGCAGTGGTGTTTCCTGACTCTTGACATATAGAAGACCTAATAGTCCCTTTTTTATCCTGCAGTCCTGATTTGCATTGTAGACTTTTGCTGCCCTTTTTGTTGGCCAATCAAACCCAGTCAGATTAAAATGGGAAGAACAGACAGAGAATTCCAGTAAAGACCTGGTTCAGCAGCCTATGAGGCAGGTTGAACTGTCTGACCTGGTGCAGGAAGCAAGCCCCCTAGTGTCTCTTTTTTATGTTAACATCTATTTTGGATGCCTATTTTAAGTGCGGGGGGATAAGTGATCCTAGCAACCTGAAGATCTCCACAGCAGACATTCTGTTGATGAGTATTGTGATGTTCTAGTGTCGGGGCCGGGGCCTTTTGCTGAAATGTACTCAATGTAATCTCCACTTTGGTGCATGTTTAGTATCAAGATGTCTCAATAGGTGATCCAACACAGTTGGCCATATGATTGGTTTGTTGTCTGCAGACTGGAAGTTTAACAGAGCTGACTCCTGAGGTGCAGAGGGAGACAAGAAAAAGTCTCCCTCCTGCCTGTGGGCCTCTTTACCTCTATACATGATTGTTAGATCAGATTCCATGATTCAGCATATTATTGTATTTCTAGCTGAGGTTTAGTCTATTCAAGCCCCAAAGCCAATAAGCAGGGGCCTCTACTTTTTCGTACATTAGGGAGCCGTCTTGTATATTTGATTCATAATGTAGAGCCATATAGCAAAAAAAGACATGCTTGATCGAGATAAGCATTAGAGTGCTATTTTAACAAAATTTAAAATGATATCTTAATGGTACAGAGTTGTCCTCTCTTTTGGTTAGAAAACAGGTAGAAGCGTTGCCATGGACCATTACCTCCTGTCAACAGATGGTGTTTTTGGCCTGCGCAGAATCTTGCACTAATGGGGCGTACTTCACGCAGGGCTCAACCAAATAGAAACAAATGAGTAGAACTGCAGAGGAGGGCTGATTTACTTCCGAGGTTTAATCTTCAGCCTTAAGAACACAGTCCACGAGTATTCTTTTCAAACTTTTATAAACTCATTATCAAATGCAGGTAACATTTTGCATTCAGGCCTGACTGGTTTATCTGACAATAACACATTACTGTCAAATAGAGAAGGATTTGAGGCTCTCATTGCTGTCAAGCCTTTTCTTGTTACTGGATGTAACGCTTCTATTCAATACAACGACCAGCACACATTTCAGCCTAGTCTACAACGCCCCCGTCTGGATGGAAAACTGCAGTGCTCAAATGGTATTCACATCTCCCAATTCTTGTTTGCCCAAAGAAAACAAAATGTGTTCCTGGTATTTATTTTTGTTGTTAAGTTTGCATAAAATCAGTACTAAATACTATTTTGTATTATAACCAATCGAGTCAATACACAAAGACTGCAAGAAGCTCTGAAAAGGTTTATTTCACATCCTTGTACAAAAATGCAACTGTGACAACTTCAAGGTTTTTTTTAAGGATTTCTTTACAAAACATACAACTGAAATATTCAGACTAACTGATTCACACAGTGCTAATTCTGATTCCAAACAAGTAGCTCCACACCAATAGTGTTCAGTTACTTCCTTTTCTTTTTATACTTCAATGAACATTACCTTTGCTTAATCTGAAAAAGTCGTTGACGTATATGGGCACCTGCTAGATCAGCTTGTTTGGATATTTGGAGATAGGAGAGAAAAGCAAGTCACTGAACACCAATGAGACGCAGCCAGTGAGAGACTGTCAGTGCAGCCTGGTCTAATTTCTCAAGCAATGTCAGTGCTGTTAGTCCTTTATGGTTGTAGATTTTAATCACAGGTCATGTTTATCCAGAATTTTGGTTGAAATGCCTATTTGGCCCTTTATAATTTGACGTCCAATATCCATCCATATTATACCACGTGTGCTCGTGTTGTCTTTAGCCCATGAGGTATCCACTGTGAAGACACAAGATTAATTCATTTTAAAAAATGACACAAATGTCAGTTCAGATAAGCAGAATTTGAAAATCAAGCCAAGTCTTTAAGAATCAGATTGATGTTTGAATAAAGACAATATATCTTAACATTCTGTGGGAAATAAACTTACGGCAGCTTCATGCGCATGAACACTCTGGCCATGAAGAAGCTGAGGAGGACACTGACAAACCCGATGAAGAGCAACAGGAAGCGGTTCAGTTTGGGAATGTTTGGTGCGTTTGAGCGGTCCAGGATTATGAAGCCCAGGCCTCCCATTGTGAAGAGGAAACTGGAAGCCAGTCCTTCCATAATGTACTGTCCATTTACTCTGGAAAAACAAATGAGCTCACATCACTTAAATGTACTATTAGATGTGATGATTGCGTCCTCGCTCCTTGCTGTATTTGTAGTTTGAGATGCTCATAATGTCAAGAGTGGCATACCTGTAGGCCAAAAAGGCAACTGGCCGCTGGTGTCCATGTTCATCAGTCATTGATCCAACACTTGGTGGCTCGACAATGACGTCATAGATGATACCTGTAACGTAGGGTGGATTTTGATTAATCAGACCTCATTAATCAAGTGGTCAAATTAAAAACGACAACTTTACTACTGCATATGATCAGGAAATAGATGCTTCTACGACTTAAATACTGCTGGATAATACTTCAACTTTACTGAGTCAAACAGACCAAGATGCATTCCTGTAGTTTCTGGTGCTAGCTACACTGCAAAGTTAGCATACATTCTCACCAATTGTGCTCATGGTCATGCTAGCCTTAACGCAGAAATCACGATTTCATGTGCAACAAACCTAAAATAGCTGACATTATTTCAACCAGACATGAATACGCATTTACTTTAAATCCCATGCTGACACAGTGCGATTTGGCAATACTCAGTTAGCATTTTTGCATTCACATTAGCTTAGCGAATCCATTTACCTCCTGTGATGAGAAAGTAGGACACAATTACAGCTGCGTACACAGTCATAGCCGACGGCATGTGTAGCCATGATGGTTTCTTCAGTTTTACATTTGGACACTCCAGCACGGTAAACGGCATACTGTATAAAGTCTCCATGATTTGTAGATAAATTGTCTGACTACAATGCAGTGACTGCCGCTGACTGAGATCCGCCTGCGACGCGACTTTGTTGACGTGTCCCGGAAGTAATTTTTTTTTCGTTCTAGTTTTTGCCCCAAGCTCAATTTACTCTTAACAATAAATCATATTTTATATTAGATTTAAAATGCACATTTGAATAATGTATTGCTGCAAGTTTTGGTAATTAATTTAACAAATATCTTTCTTTTTATCCCATCGGTCCGCAAACTGGAAAAGGATGATGACGCATCCTTAAAGGGACAGTAACGCACTCCTTGGGATCCATGAAAAAATAAAAACATTGGACGAGACAAATCTCATTTTTGGTGTAATCTAAATATGGTCATTACTTTTGACCAACTGAGGTAAAAAAAAATATATGCTTATAAATTCTATTGACCTAGTCCTTCCTTAAAATAAACAGTCATGTACGATTAATTTGTGTTTTAATTGTTTTAATAATTTATTTGAGCTAGCCCATCGTTTTCCAGGGTGATTTTCCTCCCATAATTCACATAATTTTTCAGTCTTTCCATCACAAGTAGTTATGTATTGGAATAGATTGTGCATCAGGAAACATTACTTTTTTGTGCGTGCATGTACTTTATTTCACATCTTTATCTGTGAAAACATCAGCAGAACCAGTACACCTTCACTTTTGGTGAGACAACACTCTATGAAACTGATGCGATTTAAAATGTTCAATTATTGATCATAATGTATTATGCCAAATGTAAAAATTTAAAATAATCATTTTGAAACAATACTTACCTTTTCAAATGGCAGTTTTGACATTGTTGAATAGGAAATGAATCCATCTTAATGTTAGAGGTTTCCAGTATCAAGTACCAGTTATGCTGTCTCATTTCAATTAAAACATAATCACAACAAGAAATGAATTTGTCTGTCATTTTTTTATTGTGGCAATACAAATACACATTTTACTTAGTTTTCTGGCTCTGTGCCTGTGCCTTGAGCACCTTGACGACGATCTTCTGCTCCTCAATCAGGAAAGCACGCTTGATCCTAAGAAAAGCAAAACAAAATCCATTTAGACATAATGCATTAACCATTCAAGTATGAAATAACATCAGCCGTGAGTGAACCCTCATTCATTTTCTAATTTTTTGATCAAAAGTTTAGATGACTGCTGTGAGTTAATAGCAAAGACTGTGAATATCAACTGACAAAGCATAGGTGACAGAGCGAATTGCCGTCTCAGCCTAACTTTCAGTCAACCTAACGACAGGCTAAGAGCTGGAGCAGGTTTTAAGCCCCTTGACAAACCACTACATTGCACCCACCCGTCAACTGGTAGGATATGGGCCTAACTATGCATAACTGGTATCCTTCATAATAGCAGTAGTTGTGGCTTGTCCTCGTTAATGCAAATATAAACATCATTGCAGTTTCTTCTCATACCTGTCACGCACACACTTGGCGCACATGGAGCCTCCGTAGGCCCTGCTGACGTGCTTCTTGGTCTTGGAGAGCCTCATCAGAACCTGAGGTCTAACAGCACGGATCTAGTGGACAGAAGAAAAATACGACAAGAGTAAGAAGTGTGTCCTGAGATCAAGGCATTAACAATACAACACCTGGGTAACAGTTATTGTAAATGTTGTTTGTGTGCGATCAGACATGTCTGCATTTAAATAACCAGACCCTTCACAGCTCCATAGAAACGACAAGTTAATGTAACATCCTGAAACCTAAGAATTTGAGCAACCTGTCTATAACACTGCATAGAAAAATACTCTGTTCAAATCATGTATTTAACCTGTATTTTCCTAAATACGTCTGTGTATGAGAATGTCTAACTGCGGCCTGCACCTCCATTTTCCGGCAATTGGAAATTATCGTTTATATACTTTGATTATGTCAGCATTCAGCAGGGGTCTAAAACTAAAGAAGGACATAGATGTCTCTACATATTGAAGTCTGATAACTAGTTCACAATTTAAGCTGATCGTGAGGTCTCTAATCTAAACAGCCATAATTTTTAAGACTTTCCTCTTTAGCCAAATACTTAAAGAGGACATATTATAGCCCTTTTTCACCTTTTCAAACAGTCCCCTGTGGTCTAAATGAAACATCTGTGCTGTGGTCAAAATATAACATGAATCAAGCACCAGAGGAGGTTTGTGACCCTGTATAAACCAGCTCTCTCAGAATGCTTCGTTTTGGTGTGTGTGTCTCTTTAAATGCAATGAGCCCCCCCTGAGTTTTACTGGTAGACATCACTCGTCTGTAGTGAGAATAAAAATGGCAGACCTGCGTAAAAGTTTTGCTCTAGGCTGGGAGTGGAGTCCATGGGTGGAGATACCAGGGGAGAGGAGGGTATTTGTTTTACAAGAATCCAGCTTGTGATGTCACAAACTGAGAAAATTTGAAACGGAGCATTTTTCTCTGTGTTGTAAGACTTATGCAAACCACAAACAAAGGACTGGATGGATTTTTTTCAAATTTTGTGGGTCGATCGACACTCAGGTTACCCAAATATATGTTCACAAACACTATCAAAAGTGGATTTTCATAATATGTCCCCTTTAAGGGTACAGATTTTGATAAGACACCTTCAATCTTGTGCTTGCTTGTGTTAAGACGTGTATGTAAACAAGGCCTTTCAACAAATTGCTTCAAATTATGAACATGAACTACTTTTCAACTGGATGTCACATCTGGATAATTCCAGCTGCTAGATTTATGAAGTCCAAAACCTGCTGTGACCCTTGAATATAATTAACAATCAATAAACCCTAAACTTTAGCTGGCTACATTGTGCTCAACTAAAAAACATTTACATGAAACTATAGTCCAAACAGCTTCACTAATTCAAACCAGAGCTGAGGAACTTTCATCACAGGTTTGTTAATCAAAGTACTAACAAATACCCTTAAGAGCAATGTATTATGTAGTTCTTCCATAAAATATCTGCATACTTTATAATAACCGGCTTCTTTTGTGTTCATTTTTCATGTCTGGGGGAAACATGCACTCAATTTCAACTTTCTAGTACACAGCTTGTGTATGTTCTGGTGGATCAATTTCATATTGTATCATTGTCATAATGTTATGGGAGAAGTGGAAATACTGGGCAACGTTTCGATCGCTGCCCTTAACAAAGTTCCTCATTGGAAGCTGAACAGTATGCGAACCCTTTTCTTTTCTGCAGCTAATACTTTTTTAGTCCTGCTCATGTATGCAAATTGCTTAGATGTGCACACTAGTCTTTTTTCCTCTTTTCGAAGCAGAAATAAAAGCAAAGGTCTGTGTGTTCATGGGCCACCTGCCCCACAAATTCAGTGCTTCACCACAACTGATGCAAACTACTTCTTGCATATTTCACCGCCTAAAGTCAAGTAAAAATATTAACCCCATATGTTTCATTGATGCCAGTATTTAAAAAGGACCAGCCCCATCCGGGCCCCTCTGACCTCACAAGCATGCCCTGGCACTCAGTTTGCAACCACACAGCTAACACGAGAAAGCAGATATACACAAATATACAATGCGTCTACTTACTCCACGCAGTCTTCCTGGGCAGATGCCACATGCTGACTTGGGAGCCTTGCCGACCTTCTTGGTGTACAGGTACACAATTCGGTTACCGGGCGTCCGGGACCTGCATGATTAACAAGTGGAGTCGTGATGTTAGTCGTGAGCTAAACAAGCAGACGATGTAACAGAAACAAAAAAAATTGCACTTACAGTCTGGTTTTGTTGGAGGCGGTGTTGTAGGACAACCTACGTCGGTAAGTCAGGCGCTGCACCATCTTGAAGCTGAAAACATAAACATTGTTACTTATAGAGCATGATGCTAGGATGCTAACACTGCTAGCCTTTGGACAAATAAAGCGGCTAATTGGTGGTCTTGCCACCGAATAACACCAACACTACCAAATACATAAGCCCAACTTAAATATGTTACTAAGGAGGTTATGAAATATATTTTCAGTCTATTTGTCGGCGACGGCTACAGCACTGAAACACCCGCCTGGGAAACCAGGAACGGCGTCTTATTAATATATCACACAAACAACTTATTAACCAAATGATCACACAATAAGACACAAGGAGTGGTTTTAACTATATACTCCACTTAAACACACCCAAAATAGTCTTCTAAAATGTAAGATTACAGCGGATTATAATGTCAAAATGTTTCTGAGGAAGGCAGGGGCCGCCATACCTGCTGTCGCCGTAACCGGAAGAGGAAGGAGTAGGGCGGATGTTGAGGGTTTAAGGCCGGTGCTTCTGTGCCTCTGCCTTTTAGTTTTTTGTCTGCCCCCTGTTGGTGATTCTTTCGTACAACATTGTTGTGCTGAGATAAATATGAAAGTAAGGTTGATTGTAACATTTGAAAAGATGTTCATAAGAAATTACAGATATAGATTTATAGATTATTTTGTATCCTGTGATTGCAACACATTTAGCAGGTTTGAAATCCAAACCACCTTTAAAATTACCTGACAACTTGTAATAAGGCAAACAAACAAAAACACATTGTTGTTTTTTATCAACACAAAGGCTATGTTGTTCTCTATGAGAATGATCTCTTTTTACATTTTATTATTTTGTTAGGCTATATATTAAATACATTCAATTTTCTGGATTTGTTTCTGCTAATACATTTTTTGAAATCTTTAAATAATTTATGACTTAGAAAAGTCTTCTTTTGATAGCCTAAGTGTCACAGCCTAATTCTTTGTCAACATATCCAGGACCAGAAGCCTTTTTTTAGTCTTTTTTTACTTTTAATTGGCTTATTTCTACTGTTTTTAAGCAACTTCGCAGTAATGATGGGGCACTTATGAATGGCTATTATGTTGGAATTCAAGTTTAATATGATGAAAGAAGCTTACTCGTAACCCGTTTTTTTGTAGTGTTATTAACATCGTTGGCCTACTTACTTTAATTATAAATTGCGTCTTTTCTGTGTAAAGGACCTAGAAAGAAAATCCAAGTTGCTCTAATTGGCATGATAAAGTTGCACCTGTCGCTTTACCTGCTTGACAAGACACATTTTACATAATAAAGAAATGTTGAGAGATTACTCCTCTGAATCTCCGAGAAGAATACGCTTATTTTCACAGCCAAGGAGCAATGTAATGTAGGCCTAAGTAACAAGGAAACAGTTTTTTTCCCCATCTTCACACATTGCGTGATGATTCCAGTAGATGGCAGCATAGTAATGCTATTTGTAAGTAGATACAATTGAGGCATAGTGAGTGTCTCTTAAACAAAGCGAGTTATTCTGTCAATACTGTTGTTTAAAAAATGCTCAGTTTATCAAAAGTGAGTTTTCAAAATTGATGTTCATCTTCTGTGCTCAACAAGTACATTTTTAACATCTTTAAAACAATCCAACAGGTGAACGCTTACAAATCTCATGCATTTTAGGCCTAAAAAAAACCTAAATGCAGACTGACATTCAATTTCCTGAAAATCTATAGCTACACAAAATAATTGTAAAGTAGAAAGAAAAGGCTCAAAATGGCCCCCCTATGAAAGAGGTGCTATGTCACAGACAGACAGACATTTGCCAAGCTTAGCCAACAGATGGTGAGCTTGGCATCCTTTTTAGATGAAGCATTTGGCAGTGGCAAAGTTCAGTTACAACACAAGGCTCTGTACAGTGTGTTGGCATCCCTTTTAAGGCCATGAAACTGTCTGGTTTTAAGCTTAACTTAGTCACAACGCCTTATGGACAGGATATGGTACTTTATAATAAAATGAGCACAAGGAAATGTATCACTATAAAACCGCTGAGCTGATTATGATGAATACATAGTTTCGTAACAACATTTGGGGCTTTTTTTAAACACAAAATTTGAATATCCATTTGCATTAAAATTCAAAATTTTAAAAGGAAAAAAAAATGAGGAAAATCATTCCATCAGAAAAAAATGTGGTCATTTTTATCTGCGATGTTTAGCACGAAAGTACATCTATCAATGACATGAGCATAAATAACCCCAGCATAGTGTCATTGTTGCTCTGATTCAATCAAACTTTATTAATGTAGCACTTTTCAGACAAATTCAAATGCAATTCAAAGTGACAGAGGTGTGAAAGGTGATTGACAAACGGTAGCTTCATTAAAAATGATTTAGAGACTAATGCTCAGCAATATGGATTCAATATTTTAAAAATAAAATAAAGATGGGTGATAAAAAATAGTAAGACAAAGCAATAAAATAATGAATGCACAACATTTTTTTTTAAATGTTTGTAAAAATACAATAATGTTAAAGAGTTTTTAAAAAAGTAGATTAATAATAACAAAATTCTAAACTGAATACTTTTCATTACTGGTGACCTCTAGAGGTGCGAGTGTGCTCTGCATGGTCTGTTTAGGGATTGATTTGATTAAGTCCAGATGTGACGCGACCTGGGATTAACCCGTTCTTCACAAGATTCAAGGTCCGTTACAAAGGGTGCCAAAGAGATTTATGCTGACTCCAAGGGACACTGAGGCAAACGCACACACACTCATGTCCAAATAATTAGTAACATCTGCAGGCCGTCTGTCTTAATCTTGTCAGAAGTAATTATTCTAAAAGACGTCTCAATGGAATATTTAATTTAGATCTCAATCCAACGAACAATCAATAACAATCATGATCATTTGGAAGAGATCTTGTTGTACAGCCACCTGACCCCTTTCCTTCTGAAGAGCCCCGGGATTTCATGGCCTCTTCCTCAAAATCAGTCTTGACTAGTCAAAGAGGAACCATATCACCTTAAGTGCACTTGATTATGCAAGCCCCCCTCACCCCCTTTAACCCCCCACCCCCTCACCACATCACCACATCTCCTTGGGCCTTCTGTGTAATCTGCTGAGATTTAAACCTGCTGCTCCTGTTTAATAAATCCACTGCGATTAAAATAGGATTACAGCTCTGCTTTCGCCTTCCTAATGACATCAGAGCATGAAACATTTTTTGACTTTTTTTTTTTTCCACTTGTCGGTTTTTTTTTTTTTTTTTTGCACAAGCTCGCTCATTCCTCTCTCCTGTTTGTCATGACCAGACAGGCAGCTAAGATTTTCAACTTCTCCCCCCACCCTCCCCTGGAAAAAAAACCCTCATCCCTGTAGCCCAGCAGGTCAGCCCATCTGTGGGGCTGTTGACATAAGGATTAGGCTTATAATGCAGCCCACATCCTGTATCAATGCTGTCCTCCATCACATCATACTTCTCAATGGCAGTACCATCAACAAAAGAAAACATTCAGTGTCTTCTTATTGTCTCATGGAACCTAAATGGCAGTAATCAGTAATCCATAAGACTCCTCTGCCCTGTTCAAAGGAGTCTTTCAATGGTTAAATGCTTAAAGGTCACAGAAGCCAAAGGTTGATTGGATTTTTACAACGGCGAAGGTTGTGACCCCAGAAAAATAATCTACTCTATATCATGTATTCTGCATTAATACATGATATAGCTTAAAATGATGATGTGGAGTTTTATTCTGTATTTTCTGCAGGATTTTCATCTGTACATCTGCTGCAAAGGGGATGAATGCAATCAAGTTTGTAACAATTCCAAGTTTATTCACAGTCCCCAGAGGATGAATCCAGATTACTTTGGTGGCACCATGACGTTTCCTTCTGGCACCAATGTTGGGTAAGACATACCACACCAAAACATCTCCATGGAACTTTTATAGATTGCCATGAAATTTCGCAGACATATTTATGTCCCCCTCAGGGGCTTACTAAAACTCCCAAAATGTACTCTGACTTTTTCTAACTCATCTTTTTCTGAGGGGTGTACTAAGAGGGGTGGCTATGGCTCAGTTGGTAGAGTCGGTCGTTTCTCAATCGGAAGGTCGGGGTGTTTTTGCAGCCACGTCTTTTGCAGCCACTTGTCCGATGTGTCCTCTGGCAAGACACTTAACCCCAAGTAGCTCTGGCTGCTTCTTTGGCGGTGTATGCATGTGTATGAATGGGATTAGTTATTTCTGATGGTCACTTTACATAGCAACCTCTGCCACCAGTGTGTAAATGGATAGGTGTGACCTGCGGTGTAAAAAGCGTTTTGAGTAGTCAGAAGACTAGAAATAGTATAACCAGGATATGTGTGAGTTGGTTCAATAAAACCTAAAATCCCAGTCAGGGATGATGATCATCTTTCTTTTTTCAACCCTGATTTTCTTTTTGAAACTATGTGCTTGGTTATGCACAAGGGGAGGGGGCATTCAGAAGGAGCTAAACCTCTCACAGAGACTATTCAAAAAAACAATTTTCAAATATATAGAATATTTTTTTAAGACTGAAAGGAATGTGACTTTCACAGCTATCACTAGATTAAAGAGAGCCACCTTAATGACAGAAACTCCACTATCTAGCTCATTATACTGTATCCATAGCCTACCCATTACTCTTTCTTATTTTGTCCAGAACCCAAAGTTCAGAACTATGTGCCTGCAAATCTTACTACATTTCCCATCAGCTTAAAAAAATTACATGAATGAATAACAAAAAAAATATGGAAAAGCTTCCCCACTAGAATGCATTTGTAGCAGTATAGACAGCATTGAAAGCATCAGCATCACCAACTAACCACTATTAATAGAAACAAAAGTATTTGGAAAAAAACCAGTAGCAGAGTAACCAAAGACGTGAATCACTTCTGGTCCCCTCAAAGATGTCTGTCTACAGAAAAGCTCTCACTCTCCACTTTCACAGTTAGTGCTCATACCTAATCAACTCCAGTCACTTAGTGGTCAGACCTGCTGGTGGATTATCAATGAGTTTATCTCTTTAGAGCTTTCCTACCCATCCCTGGTTTTCATCGTTAATGGTTTCTTACTTTTTATCTTTGAACAATCTTGTTTCAGACATTAACGCAACTATTTTACCGCCTCATTAATTTACTATCTGAGCATCCCACTGACGCCTGTTTCCTATTTTGTTTTGCTGACTGTATTTTCCTAAGGGGCAGGTGGTCCCGTCCAAGCCTCTTTGTACAGACTTGTGGTGATGGTGGGGGGGTGCTAATATGAGGCTTTCAACATCTAATCCGGAGCAAGTCTCTCAGAAAAAAGCTTATCCAGGGACTCTCCATTTTTAATGCTTTCCTCATCTGCAGGACCGAACAGCTTTTAGCATGAGTTATTATTAAAAAGCACTTGTTTGTTAGAGCTAATACAATACCTTGCTTCAGTCAATTGTTCCCCCGTCTACACCGGAAAAACTTGCTTGGTTATCATCACCCTATCTACCCCCCCACTGCCCCTGCCTCAATGCTGACAAATCCATACAACTATGTGGGACACAATGGCTCGGATTTAGCTGCCGGGCCGAAGCGAGGACGGGCCGGGTGGGGGGCAGGGCCGGCATGGAAATTTCTGTTGTTTTTGTCACAGCACAGATTTCAGACAAATCAAAACAACTGCCACCATCCTGCGCCCACCCTGCCAAACCCCCTTCCTCCCCACCGTAACCCACATGACCTGTGACCAGTCATCACTTTTATGTTGGAAATGCAGCCAGATGAGGGGTTGTCAGTGTGGTGGTGTGGTGCAGAGGCTGCGTGTGCACCAGCGAGGAGGGGTTCATTGTTGAAAAAGAGCTGACGGCCTGGATGAGATCTCATTTGATGGGCAAAAATATTGTCAGATCTATAAATGCAATCACTCCCTGGTTGGAAAAAGCTCAAAGCCAACATATCAACTATTAAAACTGATAAATGTCCCTGTTTATGGAAATCTTTCTGCCCATTTTGTAATTTATGCCAGCAACCCATTTCAAAAAAGTTGACTCAAGGTCAGGTTTACCACTCTGTTGGAAGGCAGCATACTATGTCCCTACAAAACCTGTAAATATGGTTCAGCATTAATGGTGCCTTCACCAATGTGCAGGCTACCCATGCCATGTGCACTAAATGCACCCTCATACCATCCAGCTCGGAGAACAGGGCGTCCAAGGTTTCCAAACAGAAGTTCAACTGTTGTCAGACCGTATAGGGAACTTTTCCTATTCACTTCAGTCCATTTTAAATGATCCAAGACCCCAAGATGGTGGCAACATTTCTGGATCTATATTGCCTTATACCCTGCCAACAGAGATTTCTTCAAACTCTCTGAGTATTATAATTACATGATGTGCTATAGACAATGGAATCCCCAGATGCTTTACAATTTGTTAACCTGTTGCCAGCTAACCTTGGGAACTATCAAATTTAAATTAAGGCATATAATTGTATGTGTATTGTATTTGTCCTACTCTTTTCAAACTCTGCACATCAGGTATTTCAATGCAGGCTTTCTTTTTAGTCTGAAGCAGAGTGAACCCTGATGATATCCAAACAGTGTATGCCAACACTGAAGTTGTGTTTTCAAAAGCCAGGGCGATGTTTTACTTTTTTTTTCACAAGTTGATTGATGTTTAAACTTCATTCCAAATTGATGATGTAGCCTGCAGTTGAGTTTATTCACACATTAAAACTTTGGACTGATGGCAATGATGCCCAGGGCCAATTGACTCTATCATGGAGACCAACACATACAGTAGTGGATGTATTAAGCACTCAATATGCAATTTATGAATAGTTCTCTGGGCTTCTGAGTGTGCCAGTCTTTAATTTGAAGGACTTGAGAACGTCTGTTGAGAGTGTAATACGTGTTGAGTGTCTTGAAACTAGGTGTTCTATCTATGTTAGTTAGTACATCTCATTTTGAGATACTCAACAAGTACATTTTGCTTGCCCAATTGGCGGATATTTACACTTTTTTTTAATTTTCATATCTTGATATAAGATTATAATCTAGACTATTCAGCTGAATGTGGCTGAAACTAAGGGACATATTTTAACAAGAAAGTGGACAATAACACTTGCTTATAAAATCTGGGTTT
The DNA here is from genome assembly GCA_020745685.1 of Tautogolabrus adspersus. Lineage (NCBI taxonomy): Eukaryota > Metazoa > Chordata > Actinopteri > Labriformes > Labridae > Tautogolabrus > Tautogolabrus adspersus. The sequence goes on along the minus strand of CM036556.1, from coordinate 12,462,505 downwards.
TTGTAGTGCATTTCCTTGATTTGATACGGGTCAAATTTAACCTGGAACGGCCTGACTGTGCACAGATGTGAAGCACCTGTACAACAGTATAAACATTCTTAGAAAATGTAATTCATGTGTATTTTGGGTCACCAAATCAGATGAAAAGTCATCAAATTACAGGCTTAAACAATGAGAGTGTTTTTCCTGCTGTCAGATAACAAAATGGGTCAAATTTGACCTCAACAGTGTGTAAGGGTTAAGCTAGCTGTTTTCCTTTATTTTTCAGTTTTTATGCTAAGCTACACCAATTGGCTGTGGGCATTAGCCTTGTTATACTAGACATTTGTGACGGGGCTATTGACCTTCTCATTCGATTTTTTTTTAAATAAAGGCAAAGGGGCATCTCATTGAAAGAGATATTAATTTGTTTATTTATAAGATGCTTCAGAAGGTACTGAAAAAAAAGTCAGCTAATTTAGGACCCAAAGTAAATATGGACAAAAGGATAATGGTTACGAAACATTCGACTATTGATAATCTGAGGTAAATTAAGTTAATGCTGTCGTCCCTGGTGTTTCCTGTTAGGTAACAAGGGGCGGCTACAGCTAGTGGAGAGGAGATGAGCAGAGAAGAGGGGCCAATCAATGAGGTCACTGAATCATGATTTATTATACAGCACCGGGCCATTAGTGTCACACATGCTTTGTCACACCATGAAGAGATTGCGTGTCTGTGTCTATCCAACAGGGTTTGGCCTGTGGACTAATGCTAAGTGGTTGGGAGGCTTTTTCTGACATGAGGGGGGAAACACGACGACCCGAGGGGCTGCAGGGATGATGGTTATGTCAGCCGAAAGCTTGGGATTGGTTGACATATAAAAATGAAACAAAACGGAGCGTAAAGCATGCATGACCTTTTCATGTTTGCTGTCCCATTTGGTATTCAAACCAAAAATGTTTGAAAAGAATAAATACATACATAAAAGTACAAATGGAAGGAATAGTTGTTACTTTTGGAAATGCATCTGTTTGCTTTCCTCTTGAGGGTTTTAATGAGTTGATACCAGTATTACATCTATCCACTCAATATTAAGCTGTTGCAAGCAGCTGCTTTGCTTAATACTACAAGGGGGGAACCGCTAGCCTGTCTCTGTCAAATGAGCTACCAGCTACTGTAAAGCATTGTTACATCTTTAAATCAGTACGAAAAAAAATAAGGTATGTAAGAAAACAGTTGTTTTAGAGTCCAGAAATGGTGACCAAGACTAAGAAAAAGTCCCACAAACAACACATTATTTTGTATTAGTAGACCTTGTTAGGAACAACAACTGAAAAATCTAGTCAGTAGGCTATGAGACGTCCTGAAAAATGTATTTACTTGAAGTGGGAGCCACTCATGCCTGTTTCAAGTCTTACATAAGCTAACCAGCTGATAGCTGCAGCTTTATATTGACAATAGGCTTGTGAAAGCCTCAGCCTCTGGGGCAACAAACATTTAAATTTCCTAAAAAGTTGAGGACTCATTTTCAAATGAAATGTAGAACACTCTCTTTCATGTAAAGAAGCGTACATTTTGCAAATCAATTATGCTGCAGCTTGGGCTCCTCATCAAAGAGGTATCAGAGCAAGGGACCACCTGATTCATGTAACCTTGAAATGACCTGAAGCGTTCACATACCGTGAAGCTTATAAGCTTCCACCTGTTCCGTCATCATTGGAACAAACAAAAAAAAAAGAGTGAAAATACTGCCTTTGCTGTGTAACCACGGCAACTCCTCCCTCAAAATGCAACATCACCAAAGCCCCCTTCGCGTGAACCCAGCGGGAAAGGATACGTTACCTGGCTTTATTAATAAACCACCCGCATCACGTGGTGACCCCAGCCTTGCACATTATTCTGCTACATTAGCAAGGTATTTTTGACCGGGTGTTTTTTTCTCTCTCCTCTCATCGAAAACGGGAGGGATGCTGCTGCTGCTGCTGCTGCTGTGAGGAAGAGAGGTGAGCGCAGTTGGAAAAGCATCCTCCCACCCAACCACCACCACCACCACCACCCCTCCCTCCAAAGCTCCTCCTCTGTCGTCGGAAAGCGGACGACCGGTCACATTTACTCAATGAGAGCAAGAGGGCACCGGAGAGGATTTCCTAATTCCTACCTGCTGCTGTGCCGTGCGGCTGGTTTTTCGTCTCTGTTAAAGGTAAGGTATGACAGCGTGCGCAGCCTCTTCATGCATCACGCGCCTTCACCGGAGAAACTATAATGTTGGGCTGTATGTCGTACATGACGGTTTGTCGTCTGTTGTGTGATGGTACAGCTGAAAGGGCGAAGGCTTTATTGAAGGACAGGGATGGAGAAGAGTTGTCAGTGGAGCTGGTATGTCAGACAATATGTTTAATTTAAAAGCAGCAGGGCTGTGCATCTCTGAAAAGTCAACCAGGACAGGATGTGTGGTGTTGTGTTTTTTTCTGCTTACCTGAGCAGCAGCGTCATAGCGTTTACCATTTTCACTCACTGCAGCCAAGTGATGTCCACCGCTGGCCTTCTCATTTTGTGAGGTTTTCTCAGGTAATTTAAGCAGCAGGTTTGACTGCGAGCTGTCACAATTCGAAACTGATATTGTGAGACTAGCAGCCATCTGCCTATTGAAGTTTTCAGTCTGTTTGCTGCATGCTGCGTTTTTTTAGTTTATCGGGATTTACTTGAAATTCCAATCCCTGAAAACGCTTTTTGTTTTTCATCTTAATTAAGTGCACAGAGCCCAAGTGCAACACAGACTATCATAGCCTACTAAAACAAGATTTGCGAAAGATTGAACAAGTTCTTGATTATTGTTATAATAGTCCCACGTTTTTCTCCTAAAGGATAGGCCTAATTATTTCATTGTGCTGTGATAGTAAAAACAATATTGCGACCATTGGAAGAATGTTACACACAAGAGATGCACATTTAAGCTGACTATTCCACATGTTTGCATTACATTGTTGTTTGGCATTTGCTCTCTACAAAGAGCTTTTTTAGGCAGTGGGCAGGAGGAGATTAGTCCTGACTTGTATCTGACTTTTCCAGGGCATCAGTGATTATTGGTTTTTTCCATCTGTTATGCTTTTTTCAAAATTGTGCAAAAAAAGGTCAAGGTTAGCGGCTTTGCATTGTTTTAAAAAGAGAAGCAGCATTTACAAATAGTTTTGTTATATGATACAAGAAAATGAGAAATATTAAATTTCTGTCCGTTATGTAATTGATTGTTTAGTTGTCGTCACATTTAGAAACTGGGTCTTTAAAATGAACCTTGTCTACCCAATATCCAAACAAGCCCATTTATATTGATGGTATTTATTAGAGCTCAGTTGTTGGGTTTATTTCCTGGCTTAATAGTAATGTGTTCTTCATTCTTTTGACGTTGTACAGCAAAGGCTAATATGAAGACATCATTTGGCAAACCAGACCCTGGGAAGCACCTACAATCTCATCAGCTCATTTGAAAGTGAAGACAACACCATGCACTGTCTCCGGTAAAATCCTGCTCCCCACTCTCCCCTCTTCCTACCAAGCGTTTGAGAGCGAGGACACGATACGCTGCACAGACATGGCTTCAGATCAGCCCTGCATGGATTCACTAGAGCAGAGCAGGCCCATGTTGGGTGCTGCCTGTAAGCGGCAGGCCTACCGGTGTCTACGGAAAAAACTGAGGCCGGTACGAATCTTAGGGTTAGTCTTCAGCCTGATGGCCATAAGTGCCGTCTCCCTCAGTGCCTTGACCTGGAGCTCAGGGGGTCAAAGCGAGGAGAGTCTCCAAGAGTCAGTTCCCCACAGGACTCTACTTTTCACCCAACCCCAGACGGACCCCAATGCATCAGCCGACATGCCAATAGCCATGAAATCTACAGCAGATAGCAATAAGAGCCAGGGGGATTACCCAAGAGACCTTTTTACCCTTGCTGAGAGGCGCAAAGGAGCAGTGGTCCTCCATATGTTTGGCATGATATACATGTTCATCGCCTTAGCCATAGTATGTGACGAGTTCTTCGTCCCAGCTCTTACGGTCATCACAGAGAAGCTGACCATTTCGGACGACGTTGCAGGTGCCACCTTCATGGCAGCTGGGGGCTCAGCCCCAGAACTCTTCACCTCCATCATCGGCGTCTTCATCTCGCACAGCAACGTGGGCATCGGGACCATCGTAGGCTCTGCCGTCTTCAACATCCTCTTTGTGATTGGAATGTGTGCCATCTTCTCCAAGGAGATCCTCAACCTGACATGGTGGCCGCTGTTCCGCGACGTCTCCTTCTACATCCTGGATCTGATCTTGCTTATCATTTTCTTCCTGGATAACATCATCTCGGTGTGGGAAAGTGCCACGCTGCTGTCGTGCTACGCTGCTTACGTGATCTTCATGAAGTTCAACAGCAATATGGAGGGCTTCGTAAAAAGTTGCACGAACAAGAACCAAGTGGTAGAAGTGGAAGTGCAGCCCAAGGTGAGTTGAGTTCTGGATCTATTCTGTATACTTAATTATATGTCTGTATATATTGTTTTCACCACAATTTCCTCTGAATATAAAATGTTTTTTGAAACATCAGTCTATGAGCAAGTTACAGTAGAAATGCAGTAATGAATTTTGTATTTTGGCTGATAGAATTGACGTTCAGGGTCTCTTCTGGCATTGAAAACATTCATCCTCTTTCACATCACATGCAGCAGATTTGAATAAGTCAAGCTTACTTTGACTTTATTTCCAACCCAGCCAAAAATAAAACCATGTTGTTCGTAGAGACATGGTTTTTATTCCAGCATCTTTTCTTGGTTCCAATCAACAATATCCAAGTGAGACCAATGCAGCGCACATTTCCCACACGTCAAACATACCTTTCCTGAGACCACCCTACGCCATAGACTTTCAATTTAAATGAATAAACCTCAGTGGGTAAGAAGTATAGAGTTCTTTCACCAACCACTTTGACCATTGTATATTCCTGTGTCCTAAGAGATACTGCATACTGCTGGCCTTACAGTATTCCACTGTGGGATTAATACAAAAAGGAGTCAAATGTGTAATTCTGGGTTAAGCTTTACAAATTGTGTCCCCGTCTGACAAACAAATCCCTCGGAAAAAATCTGGAGTTATTTTTTTTTTCCTCAGGCGAAGATTTCCTTCAAAGTGCTTTTTAAAATAGTTGCTTAAACATGTGAAACACATGCAACACGATGGCGTCCACCACATACATTGGTTGACTTTAGGATTGCTGCTGTAGTATTGCTTGTTCCAGTTTTACTCCATATTTTGCTCCGAGAGAGCTTGAGTTATAGGAAGTCATTCAGTGCAAAATGTAAGGCGTTGATCGGTAGCACAATCAGTAAGAGTCAAAAACAGTCTAAACCATTGTGTCGCTCAACACATAGCATCCCTCCCCCTCAATGACACTTGAGGGCAAAAGACACTGCAGTGCAATTTGATACTGGTGTACAGATTATCCGGACGGATTTAGATTTCTTTGTAACATGAAATGGAAATTAAATTTTGAGAAAGTTGCATTGTAAAGCTTTAATTAAATGGGGATTTATTCTGAGTACATAAAGGATATTTAAACAGTTTGTTACACAATGATGGGAGGAAAACTCCCAACGATCTAACGTGGCCATTTGAAATGCAGTTCTTTTTTAACCACAATGTTTCATTTTAATTCCAAAAGCAAGTAAGAAAAAATAACTATAGCCTGTGAGTTTTATTTCTCCCATAGCTCTTTTATTTTGGTAAATATAAGAAAAGACAGAAAGGAGGCGGGCAGTCTAAGTGCTAGAGAAGACTTAGGTGACCTTGAGCTGCAGTGCATTCTGGGTACTTTGGCTCAAAGAGCCTTGTGTGTATGTGTGTGTGGGGAAAATAAACTTTCAATAAGGGAAAAACAGATGAGCAATCAAACCCCACTATCATGGCTTATCTCCTGAAACACTAACTGCAGCTTCTCCTCATTCGTCCCCTCAGCACCCTGCTTTGAAATCACAACACTTAAAATGCATGAAAGAAATAACTTTTTTTGGGGGGGTGGGTCTACAGGGTTAATCGAACTGGAATGGCACACATATTATTAGAAACATCTAAACAGCAGTTTTTAATCAAGCTTAGACACTTTGGGGACGCGTATATATTTTAAGACTAGTGTTATTTTGAGATTTAATTGGCAATTTAGCAGGCCTGTGAGTGTGTGTGTGTGTGTGTGTGTGTGTGTGTGTGTGTGTGTGTGTGTGTGTGTGTGTGTGTGTGTGTGTGTGTGTGTGTGTGTGTGTGTGTGTGTGTGTGTGTGTGTGTGTGTGTGTGTGTGTGTGTGTGTGTGTGTGTGTGTGTGTGTGTGTGTGTGTGTGTGTGTGTGTGTTTAAATTCATATATGAGTAATGGAGAGCAAAATGGCAGGGCAAGGACAAGGATGAGTGAGTCTACTCATAAAGGTGTCCTGTGAAATATGATACAGGGTCTGGCTCTTAGCTTTTTTTGTCTTTTTATTTTTAGCTGACATTCACTACTATGAACTGTGAGTTCTTTTAAAAAAAAATAATTTCACTGTCATGACTGAGCTCCAAGGTCTCCTTAATCCTCCATACATTACCGTTCAGGTGTGACGTACTGCATTGTAAGGACCCATAGGGTGTCATTTGACGCTGTGCCCTTGAACTAAACACTTGATTGAAATGGGCTTCCCTGAGATTATTTCATGCATTATGATATTGGGATGTTCCTGTTGTGTGTAACATGCTAGCGTAGACAGAAACGCAGGCAGTCAGCAGGGAAAAGGAAGCGGTGTTGTGGTGTCATATTAAAGATAAGAGTGTATAGGGTGTTTGCTTGGTAATTGGCAGTCAGCCATTAACAAGACATGCTATAAATACCATGCAAAATTCAATTCTTGGACTAGCATGAAGCAGTTTCAGTCAATTTTGCACTGTCTGCGACCGCTTCCTTTTATCTCCTTACATAACTGCTTGTACTGCTTTATCTTTTTTTTTATCGACACCAAAAGTTTATTCCGTGTAACTTGTTTATTCTGCTTCTGGGAACGTAAAAATAGATTGCTTTGTTTCTCTCATTTTCTCAAAAATAATGCCTTAGCTTCGAGGCAGAGACTTTAATAGTAAATCAGGGCTTGCTGTTCCATCATTTGACAGATCAGAGGAGTCTTTTGTTGCCCAGGGACGAGGTGTACCATCATCAATATGACACAAACAGAACTGTCAGACCTCAGTGTGAATGTAAGGTCTATTTAAAGGCATTGTTTTAGAGCTTTCTAATGGCTGGGCTCCTCCTATGCAATCTGCAATAATCTCTAAATCCAGTTAACACAATCATAAATGCTCCATAATGCTTTGCACTTAGACTGACATGCAGCTTAATAGGAAAGAAAGTACCTTGCTTTCAGACCATTAGGTGCTAGCTGGCTAAATGTAAGGATGTTCAATATCTAATAGTTTGGAAGGTGATGGTGTTTTGATGGTTTCATGCACTTTTTGTAAATCTTAGTTGTGCAGTTTTTAAGTAATTATTAGATCCATACTTCAATCGCTTGATGACATCTTTTCACCAGCACCTGAGCACCCAGTGGAAAATGAACTTGATTTTAAGCATGGCGCACACGGTGGAATTTTCTAGTTCTGAAAGCAAAGACTGATATCATTTATGTATTGAATATGTCTGTGAACTTATTCAATTTAAACCGGTTTTCCGTCCACCACGGGGTCAGTTGCAACTGGCTGTGAAGACAACACTCGGACATCAAATTGCCTTTTGTAGTTAATCTGGTAACATTTTTAGAAATAGTCATTTTTTTACTCCTGGAGCAGGAGTGGCTAACGTTGACTCTGGTGTTTAGTGGTGGGCGAATAGCATGCAGCTTCTTCTTTTTTTAGAGCCATTTAAAGGTTGCACGATGAGCACAGTTAAAAAAGGAACAAGAGCGTAAGGTTGCGGCCACAAAACTAAAATAGGCTGAAAGACACTAAACGCTCTGACAAAGTTAGACTACAGGTGAGTTACAACAAATTGTCCCAAACAGTCGTACTAGCTAACCTGAATTGAAATCAATAAATCTTAAGGGTAACTGATGGACACATTGGTATTCATCTGATTGCCCGAGTGGTGTGAATGCCTTGGCCATGTACTAAGTGTTTTATTTCATACTGTAGGTCAAATGTTTGCCTGGTGGATGTTAATCAACTCTCCAAAACATAACCATAAAAACACAATTTATTGTGCAGCCGAGTTAGAAGGATGTAGTTACCTGATTGCTGTTGAATACCTTTATTACCTAACGTGTGCTTTGCTGCTGGTTAATCTCCCAAAAATGGAAGGGACTCTCCAGTAATCAGAGTGTCTCTTTGGCATATGATGGTTTTCTACTTTTCTTCAAACCACCTTTGAATCTTGGGAAAATGTCGACAAGAGACTAATTTCAAGGGCTACACAAGACAGTTACCTAATACAAGGTACATTTTTATCCCCAGCATTCTTGCGTTAAAGACTACCTTTAAAATGCTTAAAAATATCAGTTTTTCTTACAAATGAATGAGGCTATGGTCAGTCTGTTTAGTTGTGTTTGCAGTGGTGTGGTATGGTGTGTGCTGTTACCTTGTCTCATCTGTCAAGTCAGTCCTCCTCAGCTTTAATGCCAATAGTTGACAACTTGTCACACATCCTGGCCCTGAGCGACAGGGGTTCATAGGCCAAAGATAGCTTCTTTTTACCGTGTTGCTGTTCTTGATTGTTGCAACTTCTCTCCTCCCTGAGATTCTCAGGCTGTTGATGCGGTCGGAGTCGACTCGGGCCAATGCACAAAGGTCTGATTGCTGAACACTAGGTCACACTGTGTGTACGTGAAGGGAGCAGAATAGTTCACCCATGGGTCTTTTCCACATCATCTGAACACATCGCACACTTACGCACACTGTAAATCATCACCGACTTAAGAAAGACACTTCAAGGTCACAATACAGATAAAAGGCGTTCATGTTTTGCCCCACAAGCTTGGAGGATCGGTAAATTGCAAGATGGAGGATGATTAATATTACTATAGGTTTAGGTTTCTCCAGCCATTTTCACTGAAAAAGCAACAGATGTGTGCGTAGTTGAGTTGACGCAGCATGCTGCTGATGGTGCCCCATTGAAACAATCATTGGTCCAACATTTTTTTTTGCTTTCTGTGTTCAAAAAAAGAACAGTAAGTCCAGCCAATCAATGCTGGCATCTTAACAGTGACTACATTGAGGTAGCAATTCACTTCCCAATGTCTAGGACTTTTTCTTCTTTTAACTTTTGTACTTAACCCTTTAAAAAATGGTTTAAAAAAGGTCATTTAACGGCGACAAGCCAAATTCTAAAAAAGCAACAAAGAAGACTTGCTTTGTCTTTACATGTCATCATCTGCACATCCCCCCCGCACTGTCCTCAGGACCACCTCACCAGGCCGACCCCAGCTTATCTTGTCATCTTGTGGCCTCTCTCATTGTTTGGCTGATGGACTGACTGGCTGCTTTTGAAAATACTGGCCCCGGCAGATGAGATTAGCCAGCACTTTGTGCACTATGGTTTTATGAGAGACAGAGGAGTGTAGTGAGGAGCCCTCTGACCACTTGTTCAAATCATGGTGACACACTGGAAGTCAGTCAGTTATGATAATGAAGTCGGAGTGGTGTCTATGTCATTTCAAAGGCAGCAGCAAACGCAACGATAGAATACTTAGTATAGGAACAGTGAGTATCATTTTACTACATCATAGATCCATTAAAAACCACTGGAAACCAAAAGCCAAGCATTGAACGAGTATCAGTTACCCAGATTCAATTCACATTTTAATAATGTCTTTTGAAATACGTTTCAGTACACTTTTGATATAAGCCTTGATGGGGTTATTCTCAGATATTTATTTCTTAATACTGCAACCAAATCATGCGAAGAGTGTCTCTGCAGAGATTCATCTCTTAACATCTGCAGGCTAAGTATTAATGATGGTGGGCTTTCATTGAAGGTCACAGGTGTTAAAGGTGTGCAGAGGTTGTCTACTTTTTCAAGGCACACGTTAGTGTGGGATATTTATGTCACATCACCTCTCGGAGTTTAGCTCCGTAATAATTTAGCATGAATGCTTTAACTATTATTAAACACTCTTAGCTTTGAGAAGGAACAGGGATACCTCGGCTGCAAACGCTCATAGATACAAATAAAAGATACAATAACATTTTGTTGCTCTCCATTTAGTGGCACATTGACATAAAAATGGTAAGATTTAAGTGCTTCTGCTACCTGACTCAGATGAATGAAACACTCAGTTTAGTGCAGCACCACAATCATTGTCACATTGTATTGTTGCTGTCCAATGAGTCAGACAAATTTCAATCAGGATGTGATCGGTCACACCTCCAAAGTCTTGAAAATTGAATTCAAAGCATAATGAAATGGTTTTGAATGTATTTATTCTGAGAGTGATAACGGCTTAGTGTCAGTTAGATTTTGATACATGTTTATAAAGAGTCTTTATCTTTTTCAAGCACAATATCCAGATGCTTTAAACACATGTGAGTGTGAGTGTAAAATGTTTAAATGATGGAAATGTGACTGGTGGGACACTGCAGGAAAGCCATATCCTCTATTGACATGCATTGAGCTTGCAGGCTGGAGTCTATGTGGGATGCCTGCGATCATCACTGTTGGATAAACCAGTGAGTATTGAGGCAGATGTTGCTTCTGCTGAAATGGAAGGTGCGACCTCTGATGTATTACCAAGCTAAAAATAGCGTCACAGAGGCAAGATCGTCCACAGGATGCGCTTCAAAGATCAGTTACAAGGCGGGTTTGTGCGAGAAGCAGACCGCGCGCGTGTCCTCTGTGTGACGTGGACATTCAGTCACCAGTGTAGACCTTCCTATATAACTCCCAAATAAAACCCAGTGTAACGTGCTGCTCTTTTTTTTATTTGTATCCACTCCAATTTCCACTAAACTCCCACCTCATCCACTATAAAACCGGGCTGCACTGCATCATCTCCGTCACTGGCTGTTTATTTTAGTCGCATGTGACGTGCTCATGGGATTATCTCCCATTATGACGGATGTCAACCTAATTTCCTGCAAAATCCAAATGTGCACTGCTGAACTCCTACCAGATTATAAACTGCATCTGTTATAGATGGTTTCTTTGGGCTTGAACGGGTTTGTGATGTAATAAACGCAGTTTTCAAGCTAATTTCTAGGAAATCATATCGAAATACCCTTTTTTAAAATTAGATTAGAAGTATGGTTTGTACAATACTCAGAATCCTTACCCTCCCCTTTGACTGCAGGGATGTAAGGATTGTAACCTACTATGACTGATCTTTCATAGAAATTGTATTTCTTGTTGCGGTGTCTCTTGAATGCTACGTGCCCTTGTCCTTGATTTGTACCGCAGATTTCTATGCAAGCAGTGGGAGCTGTCATGTTTTTATCCTTTGAAAGGAAAGTTGTAAAAGTGACCTTGACTTCCACTGAATAAAAAGTAGGTGGAATTAAATCTATGCTGTGAGCTCGACGTCACTGTAAATGAGGGAAACCTCAGTCTCTCTGTCTTTCGAGTTAAAATAAAGGTTTTGAATTTTGAAAAAAAATCTTGCTTGTGTGAGTTCTCCAGAGGCTCCAATGTAATGTAAGAGAGGTACAAATTACAAGATCAAGCGTGCACATAGGAGCAGCATTTGATGAGGAGACAAATAGTGATAAGTGACAGTAAACTGAAAAAAGCGAAGCTGAACCGTTTTTGTTTACATCTGTTCTTGTGCAGTTTTGAGGTCATAATGGACAAGCTGCTCACCTCTGCACAGACAAACAGTATGTACTATCTCACACAGAGAGAAAGTGAATTATTTGAGCTCATATAGCAACAGCAGAGCCAATAATTTAAAAATAGAAAGCCTGCTACTTTGATCTCACCATGGCAATGAGGAGTCCAAGTTTTATCACCTATTCCAGCTGTGGCTCCTTGTCTCAGTAGGAGGAGGAGGGGGGGGGGGGGGGTACTGTCTAGATGGTAATTAGGTATTGTACTTTTTGCTGCTTTGTGTTCGGGCTTTTAGATGAGTCAATAGAGATAGGATGGAAGTGTTCAAAAGGAAGTAACAAGCCAATGAAACACAGTGTCAGGCTTTTAGGAAACAGGGTGGAGGGCTTTTGAGCCAGAGTTGCTTCTTTGACCATTTCTCTTCTTCTGTTTTTAACCGGCCGATGAGCTGTCTGGACTTTGGCTTTGTTCTGATTTAATCACTTTGAATGCACGAAAGTTCCCATTTGCAGCACAGGTGCTGATGGCAGGCTTTTTATGTCCTCTTTTGTCAGTCATTGTACTATTTGGCTTCCTCCTTTATTCTTATCGGTGTATACGCTGGCTCTGCACTGCCTTGGTGAGGGTTTGAAAGTCACCCTGCCACTTATAACAGTGTCAGTGCTGTTATTAAAAGCACAATGAAGTCAGCTTTAATGATAAGTAGAACAATGAAGCTGATTATTTTGCCGTGAAAAAAAAGGCTATTGTGCATGCAGGGGAGAGTGATTGTGAGTTGATGTACTTGTGCTTGAAGTTTTTAAATGTTATAACCGATTTTAGCAATGATTTGAAAGTATGATCCACATATTAATCAAAAACTAAATTTATTTGTAGTTGTAGCCCTCCCAAGAGTCTTTGGACTGCAGAGAGTGTCCTCGACAAAGCTTGTTGCTTGTTGTGTGTAAAATAAATACTAATACCGGCGTTCACTGTTGGAGGCAAGTGTAAGTCAATGTGTTTCATTTGATGGTTTTATCTCTTTTAGGTGGTAAAAGTAAAAGTTTACTATGCCCTAGATTGAGGCCCTTACTCATTCAATTTAATGCCAAGTAAGCCGCAACTCAGCCAAACTCCACAAGCTTGTTTTCTGTTCATATCCAGGCTCTGTCAACTCAAACACACTGCTCTTGTCGCAGTACCATGGACAGCGCCATCTCAACCTCACTCCTTCACACGTCTAAAACTTTCTTGCTGCAGTTTCATTTATATTCCTTTAACCTCTCCTTCTCCTTCCTGAGTCTGTAATTTAGAGATGTTAAAATTGACCATGGCTGTTGACACATATAGGGCCTAGGCTTAAAACCTTTTGAAAAAAGGAAATATATAAGAAAAAAAGAAGTCTGTCATTGTTAGAATTTAGAATTTCTGAGAAAAACTCGACTTGATGTGCTGTAAAGAAAATTCGGAAATAGAAGCATTTTCTGTCACATGTAAGCCTCATGCCATCCTATAGGTGGGGTTTACATATATCGCTGTTTGTTAAGGCTAATCCACAGAAGAGATAGCTTTGAAACAGGGGGCAGGTTAAAGGGATGTCTTTGGACAATAACCTCTAGCCATCCTGCAAGACTTGTTTTCTGGAGTAAGTAACAGACTGATAGGACTTGATCTTAATCCATCAGGTAGAACTTCAAGATTGGAAAGCAGCCGTTTTAAATGAAGCTGTTTTCCTAAACATTTAATCATTATGTATTTGTATGTAATTAACACCACTCGAATAGCGCAGGTTGAATAGCTAACTGTCTTCCTTATCCAACGCCTTTTCTTCTTTCTTTTTCTTGGTCTGGACCCGAGGGTGATTTTTAGCTCCCAATAGGTATTAGGGTCTTTGTTATAAATTGTATTTCTCTGGTAGAGTAGCTCAATGCCATGAAGGTCAAGTCCTACGTATGTCCAGATTTAGCAACATCAGCCCCCATTGCTGGCAAACTTTATATGAGAGATGCTGTTTAAGGTGTTTTTTTTTTTTTTCCTTTTTCCATGGCAGAGCCTGAAGGTGAAGCAATGAGGCTTGCAAGAAACAGAAAGCCATATCGATCAGGGGCTATTTTTGAAAGCAGGGGGTCGAATTAGCTAATGTAGCGGCACTGTAAAAGCATCATGTGAAGGGCACCAAGATCACTATCTGGTGGGCGTATGAAATGACATACACACAACATGGACAGATGGAGACGCTGCATTATAGTCGGAGGTGGCCAAGGACCGACAGGCCTTACATGCTAAACTCTTTCCTCAGGGGGATTTTTGACCCTCAATACCAGCCGTGCTAAGCCGCAGCAGCTGAACATTACATCAGCGCTGAGAGACGCCATTCATGTAATACCCGTAATTTGTTAAATCCGGGGTGATGATGTCTGCTGCGCGCTGAGTGCTGCTGTATAGATCTCAGAGCCGCAGACAGACCCTACACCACGCAGATAACCACAGAGAATTCTAAAGCAAATTTAAGGAAGTAAACTCATGGAAGTGATTGCAATCAGGCAGTCTCTAATGAGCTAATTAGAAAACACTCGGAGGCTCATTGAATCTCCTGAAAGCCTCCTCTCCTGTGTTCTCGTCTGAGAGCGTTACCACTTGTGTCCATCAGTGACGGACGAGTGATGCAAGAGGCTGCAACTCAACCCTTACCCCGTCACCACTCAAGTCCACCAAGGTGACCCGAGAGGCCTCGATCAGCACATTAACCCGTCTGAACTAAACCTGACTTGTTAGCAGAAGGCTTCCTCTGCAGCCTGTTCTTCTCTAAGATTAGGGTCTCCTGTGTGTGTATTTTTCTCCGATAGAAGCTGACTGTCTGTTAACCTGCTGACAGTGCAACAAAACATTTACAAAGAGAATTGCTGACTGGATGGAACACCCAACCTCAAATACGAATCTCTTTACCACTTGGACTTGGCTAAATGATATTAAAGCAGTGTGAAATTACAAAACTAAACCAAAATTGGGTTTCGTTGTTGGTGATATTCTGTATGTTTTATATCAGCATCCAATCCCATGAAAAGATAGAAAATAGATCTTGATAACACGTTTCCCTCTGTACCCAAAACCTTGTCCTTCCATTAACCCTACTGTACATTCTGTTAGCATTATTACTCACTAACTTACTTAGTTAATGCACCCATTTCATACACTACTCTATTACTCCCCCAAATAACTCTGCTCTTTCTCGTCTCCCAAAACTAGTAGCCGACAGAGCAATAATATACATCAAAACTGCTGCTGGCAACGACTGTTAGAGCTGGTTTTAAGTAGAAATGCACCGATTGGGAAAAATCCCGGGCTAAACTGAAACTGATGATTGAATTAACAATGAAGCTGAATGACCATACCAATGTTTGTTTCATGACTTCTTTTGACATTTTGACATGACATTTTCTCTCGTGTTTGACAATGAAAACAAGTCGGAGTTTGTTCAACATGTGACTTCATCTTTCCAATAAAAAAACACTTTTCTGAATCAGTAGTTGGATGAACTGGATGTCAGCAGTAAATTAATTTAGAACAACAAATACACATCGGCTACTGACATCGGCTCATACTTCATAGTTTGCCGATGTGCCGATGTCTGTCAGCAGGGCCAATATCGGCCGTTACCGATGTTGAACAGATGCATCAGTGCATCCCTAGTTTCAAGTAAACTATTATGTGACAGTAACAAACAACAACAGTGTGGTGCTAGCAGAGAGTGTAATGTTAGTCAAAGCTAGCAAAAGGTCACTTATCAGTGTATCTCGGCCTATAACAGATATATTACATCAGGCTGGTACTGGAGGGGGATTCAACATTGTGGAAGAGTAAAGTCTAGGAATGGGAAAGGAAAAAATGGTATCAGTAGTTTGTGCTGCTTTTTTCAGCCCCTAAAAGTTCCCCTAAAAGCCTTCTGTTTCCATTTGTATTGACCCAAAAAATCAGCACCTACAGTATACAAGGATGCAACAAATATTAGATTTTCCATTACCTTGACTTAATATTGTTTTATTAGTGAGTTCCTCTTCACAAATACAATCTCCCATGATCTCAGTATCCAGGTCAGCTAAACACTCCATTGCACTGTAGAGAGGCGTCGGTTTAGATGGAGCATAAATACTGTGAGAGGTCCCAACCTTTCAACCTCTGGTGGCCCTGTTTTGTTGTCCCTCCACCGCTGACTTTTTTTTGATGATGTGGCTAATCAATCAGTGTGTTGTGCTTTGCTTTTCATTGATTTGTTTTATTTTTTTTTATTTTTTTTTGGTGGGGGGGGGATTGCCTTCATTAGAGAGACAGGAGAGTGGATAGAGTTGGAAATCAGGGATATCAAGAGTTTTGAACCCGGGTCGCCAGCTTCCAGATCAACAGCCTCTGTACATGGGGCATGCGAACTACCCACTAGGCCACTGGCGCCCCCTGCTTTTCATATAGAACGCAACAGCAGTACTGAATATACTTGAAACTACTGTGGATGCTATATTGTCAGTCATGCTATCCCTATGGCTGATGCCTGAAAAATAAGCTTCATTTGGGCTGTCAGCAGTTGTGCCTTGGCTGGTTGCCCCTTTGGGAACCACATCTCTATAAAGTCTTCCTTATCATTAGGGACTGACAAGGCAGCAGGATGATACAGCCTATAGCTCAAAACAAACAAAAGACAAGAAGTAAGTCATGCAGGTAAACAGGAAAGGGCAGCTGAGAAATCTGGAGCAGAGAGTGCTGCATCAGGAACACAGCGAACATGCTGCAGAATATGAATGCAGACTTCTGGAAGAAACTTTTGTCTGTCTGCTGCAATCCCTAAAACAAAGAAGTGTTCAGCCTTTAATTGTTTACTGCATCTGTAGATCAAAACCAGGGTCAGGCTTGCAAGAGGTCATTATTCCACCGTTTGTATTTACTCATGCAGCCCTAATATGAAAGCACACACTGTGGTAAAGAAGTATAATCACTTTGAACATTGTTATTTACTCGAGTTCAGTTAAAAAGGAAACTGATAAGCATTTGTCCCTGATCATACCTAGCATGATTACATTCACTCACAAATATGACACAGCAGTTTTTGTTCCCTTATTTGTCTTCCACAAGCCTGAGTCTGATTGGTTCATAGAAGGGGAGGGGGGGGTGGCAAGAGGAAGCAATTTTGGCTTAGACCTGGTGAGCTTTGCCTTGTGGGAAATCAGCGTCATGGCAGATCCTGTAATTAGTTCTGCTTGTTAGAAAAATGAAGGGGTTACTAATTAGCGAGTGGATGGCTTCTTGACTTGTTGTGCATCTTTTCCCTCCTTTCCTTGAAGATCATCATTATCGTCTCCAGGCAAAACAGAAGAGAGAGAGAGAGAGAGAGAGAGAGAGAGGGAGATGCTGCTCAGTCGTGCCGCTCAACAGTTGAGCTCTAACGCGATGAATCTAGATGGACAAATCTCGAAGGGTGTTCTGTCATGCTCTGACAGACAGGCTGCCTACTATAAGCATGTGTAGGCAAATGCCTGGAGCTGTGCAAGATTTCACTTTTCAAGTTTGCTTAACAAGCAGGGCTGTCTTTACATGCAGGCTCCATGCTTTGTGCTGCTTTCAACTGTGTCTGTAATTTAAATACACAAGTATTTATAATGCAGGAAATGTCAGATCTACTGTTATGAATCCTTTTTTTTACATCAAATCTGTCAGTCTGGCGGCACTTGCACCTTTTACACATTAATCTTTTTCGCATTACCTTGTAGCATCTGTTAAAATACACGGTAAAGAGCCAACTGATGAAGGCCAAAAGTGCAGCTTTTATACTCCTGTTTGATTTCTACATATCAGATTTTAAAAACACACTCAGTGGAGCATGGACCCAAAGCTTGATTTCACAGCAAAGTCTGCAACTTTATATGATTATGCTGAATTATTGGGATAAGTTAAATCACCTTGGGAAATATACCAATTTGTTTTCTTTCTTCAATAAAAAATGTTTTTGTCTTAATGCTGCTTAATAATTAAGGAACTTGGAGGGAGTAGCCTATTAGCTTAGCCATAGCGTCACCCTACAGGCTTTGCACTGTCCAAAACCACAAAAAAAAAGTGCTTACCAGCTTACAATCAGTGTAACAACAATAAAAAATGTTCTGACAGTTATGTTCCAAGCTTTTAGTTGACAGGCATCAACAGAAAATCAAGAAATAGTCCACAACGTTGGCAGATTTAAAAAAAAATTGCAAATTGCATAAACTTAGCTTAAACAGTGTAGACATTTTTAAGGATTGTCTACATTTCTATATCACGTACAGGAATTTCCTTTTCAAACTTTTCATCACAAGATGAATCTTTTAGTGTAGTATTTCAGTAAATCCTAAAATATATATCTGATGATAATGATGTTTAAATAAGGGGGGGGGTTGGTTCTTAGGAATGAGTAGTAAACGGTGTATTGGGATATTGAGACAGTGGAACAACGTGTGACACATTCCTATAACGGGCCTTACTTTCATATGAGCCACACTAAGATTGTACATTTTATTCCCTGCACACTCTCACTCTTTGAAAAGGAAATTAAGTGGTAATGATATTGAAATTGGCTCATAAGATTTTATAAAATATTAGGCAGATTGCTGTTATCATAATTTATTGTATATCCAGGGTATATTGTGCAGTGTATTAAGGATTTGAAGGATAAAGCACAGCAGTGAAGGATTTAATCAAACTCCTCAAGAAAGTACAAGCAAGAAAGTGTGTTAAAAAAGATTTTATTCTCCTGTGTAATGTGGCTTGGATGTCGGAGCATAAAGAGAATGCAAATCGAATTCATCCAGAAATAGACCCCCTTTTGTGCACTCAGATTGCGTATAAGAAGACCTATAATCCGCCTCTGATGTTTCGAAAGTTGAGACTTCCAGCTCTGCTTTCAGCGTTCCTCTGCCGCGTGCTGATTCCTCCGAAAGTCCCTCCTTTTAAGCTGTGGGCAATTTGAGCGATGCAAGCGGAAGTGTTTCTGCATGATGTCACGCTCTTCATCGATAATTCTCCATAACACGACGTTACATGCATGCGGCTGCAGAGGGACATTTATCTCCCTCGGCTGATCCGCTTCCAAGAATGATCCTGATGTGACATTACGTAAGACTGGGAAGGCAGAGCTGCTGGTATTAGAGAACACACAAACTCCAGAGAACATACTAATCTCCCTATGTGATTATTAGTCATAATATTTAACACTGGCTTAATGAGCGACCCACGGCGTAATCTCTATCTGGCATATTCACCTGTTCTCCCCTCACCCTTCTCACTTGCCTTTGAGGAGGGTGATAGGGAGTAAAACAGAATAATTATACCCCCGAGTGTGCTTGGAATTACCCCTGATGATATGAAATGTGGAAAAACTAGATTATTGTTGAATAGCTCTGTGGAAAAACCACAGGATTAACTCAGCGTCTCAGCTCGTATTTTTGGCAAATGTTCCCTCGTTTCTGTAATTATTCTGTAGCTATACAGCAGCAAACCCAATATATGGTAAATTATGAGCTGTTAAGCAGAAACAGCGGGACACTGATTTTCACTATGACTGCAGTGGGGGAGTTTTCACAGGAATGAAACCAGCTCTTTTATGTAAAAGTTCTCTCAAGTTTAAGTGAAAATTATTCAATTTACAAATTCAAAATGTTTGTATAATTGACAAAAAGGGATATAGATTTATCCGTAAATCTTTGGGACAAATGTCAGCAGCTAAATAAAACTGGAGCTCACACCACTCTTATCCTTCTTCGTACAAAATGCACAAGTTTTGATATTCAGTGTCATTCAGAGCATTCAACATGCAAACAAATAACTTGGTAGACTGTCTTTAAAAGGTATGTTTGCTCTGCATTTGTAATCACTCACTAGATCAAACTGGATAGTTTTCTGCATTTCATTTAGCATTTGTGGCGATTTATCAACTCAAAGAATTGCCTCCACATTTCACATTTCCACATTTTTGTCTGATATCTGTGTAGGCTGTGAAACCAAGCCTCCATTTGTGAAGAACTGAACAAAAGCCAAGTTTGTACCCTTGCAGTGAGAAATGGAGGCCTTTGAGCGACTGTTTTATTTCACATACACACACTTTTTTTTTTTGGAGATGAAGTGAGTGCTGTTCAGTCAGTTGGTGAAAGGCTTTTGTTTCAAAAACAGACTTTGTTACGGCTCTACACATGCCAAATAGACCTGCTGAGAAGGATGGCAGAGAACTGAGTGATTGTTTAAAGACCGGAGTCACTTTGGCATGACCAGGCGCATACTCTCTGCAGCCAATCAAGTTAGAACTGGCAGAACCTGCAGGAGAACATTTCAGGGATCAAATATCTTCAGAACAAGACAAGGACTGTTTTACTCAAAGATTAAGCTTGACATTTTTTGGGGCATTTAAAATGGTTTATTCCTTAGTTCAAAAGTTGGACATGAAGATTTATACCACACTCATGTTGGTCTGTTAAATAGAAAGCTTAAACCTTTTGATTGTTGGCTTAGCTTAGCATTAAACCAGTAATAGATGAAACTGTTGGTGCAAAAGTTACGAAATCCAGCATATTTAAAATCAATATTTAACATCTTTTAACTTTTTTATGCTAAACAAATGGTAGCGGTTCAGCTTTAGTGTTAGTTTGAGATTTCATCAGTTAAGTTCAGCATGGAAAGGGGTATGTTTGATTAATCCACGTTGGTTTTATGATAAAATCTGATTGAATTGCAGAGAAAAGTCCCAGGGATTATTTATTTTCTTGAAAAGAGTTCACTGAAATGATTAGTTCACGCAGTTAACAGAAAGGTTTCAGCCAAGTGATTGTTAGCTTAGCTTAGCATAAAGACTGCTAACAGGGGAATCTGTTTACTTGGCTCTGTCTAAAGGTAACAAAACCCACCTATCATCACATTTAAATCTAATCATACAACGTCAACAGCCTTCCTTTAGTCCATTCAAATGACAGAGTGTTAAAATTAAAGCTTTACAAAGAGCAAAAGCTTCAGTTGTTTTATAAGACTGCGTCTGATGAAACTAAAATGGTCTACAACAAGACATAATTGACCTCCAAAAATTAAGAAAACTTTGACATGTAGAGACTACAAAGATTCAAATTAGCTGAGAAGATTGTAACCATGTTTGTCAGTTAAATAAAAAGCTTCAGCAGAATGCCGTTTAGCTTAGCTTAGCTTAGCAAAATGGAAAACAGCTAGCTGGGACCTGTCCAAATGTAACAATATCCCCCAATAATGTCATTTAAAAACGCAGTGTAAACAATAAACAGCATTTGTCAGGCTAGCTCTTTCCAAACAGTGAAAGTGCTTCAGTTTTGCATTTTGTTTACATTTCTATCAACTTTGCTAACCATGAAACGGTGAATTTTTGATCAAACGAAAACAGTGAAGTAATTCAAATACCCGAATCTTACATAACAAGTCTGGTACCTCCCTTGCATCAAGTTTGCCCTCTTTGTGCTAAGCTAAGCTAACCATAGCCATCATAATGGTATCAATCTTCTCATCTAACTCTGAATGCCTATACATGTAATTACCAAAATGTCAAACTGGGAAATTATATTTTCTTTTGTGCCTCTTCCGAATTTCCTTTCTGCTTTAACATCAGGGACTGAAATATACCAAACATACTGGATACGACTTGACGTCCTTGACTCAAATAAGAAAAACTGAAATGACATGTTTGAATGAATTTCAAGGAAATTCAAGTAGAATTTCATCTTGCTCGGCTTGCGACTGACACAGGCAGCTCAGCAGAGGGGAGGAATCTGTCTCTCAAGTCTTGTCCACATACATAGGCCTACGTCAGAGTCAATCATCACCGTCAATGTTAACTGTAATATCTTTCTGTATTGTCTCTTTCATCTCGTCTGTTCTGTTATGTGCGGCATGCTTCACATCTATGTCCTGTTTTTTCTCTTTCCTTCTCTTTCTCCCCCACTTTTACTTCTTCTTCTCTTTGTGTTGGATGAGAAGACAAGTCCTGGGGCGCTGGAGGATGACGGCAAGTTGTCGGTAGGTCCTGTCTGATTGACACTCTTCTTCTTGTCTGCCTCTATGTTTGTCCCTGTTTCTGTGAAGATGTAGAAGCGTAACTTGTGTTCCTCCAACCATAATGTGAACCAGACATGAACACTGTTATCTCTAACCTTCAGCCTCCCTCTGTCTGAGAGCCTAGCTCTGTCTTGTTTTCCGAATCCTTTTTGTACCCAGCATGCAAAAGAAAAATCAAAGGAGCATGAATTTAGAAAACGTAAGACTCTTTCAATGCTTGTACAGTACTTCCAAAAAAAGTGTTTAGTTTTTCATCCACATTCTTAAGGAAGAAGATAAAACAGAGCAGCAGGAGGAGCATCTTCAGGCTTCACAGTGAGAAGCTGCATCTTACACAAGCCCTGACAGTCTACATGTCTCCCTTGCCCTCCCGCTCACACCCATACGGGCCTGTGAATTAGCACCTGACACCTCCTGCGCCTACGCATCACCTGTGGGCAGCCAAAAGGGAGGACAAACAGCTGCCACCTGCAACCATGCCTAATTTTCCACTGTTCTCCAGTCCAGCTTTGTCTGCTGAAGTGACCTTGGCGAGGGGATGTTTTAGAAGAAAAAACTCATATGTCGCTAACACTGTGAATGCCTGGCTCAGTCTACGGGGCTTACGTTTTCAAGAAGCTGAGACACTTCATGTTTTTACTGGGTTCAGGATCTTCTTGGGGGTTTTATGCAAAAGAGGATTAGGGAATCATACTCCAAACGGCTTAGAAATTACTTGAGTGGGATGCTCACAACTGATAGTCAGATGTTAATATTTGTGTATGTTCTGTATGACAAAAACAACAGCGTATTATTGCATCAAACTTCTGTTTTTTTTGGTAAGGAAGATGTCCCATGCAATAGAATGTTTGATTGACACCTTTTTCCTCCTCTCACAGGCTAGACCTCGGCTCCAGAGGGGGGGTAGCTCCGCCTCCCTGCACAACAGCTTGATGAGGAACAGTATTTTCCAGCTGATGATTCACACGCTGGACCCTTTAAGTGAAGGTAAGACAGTCAGACAATCTCCACCACGTAAAACAAGTCTTCAATGCTGGATTATCTGTGTAAGTCTTATGTGAAGGATACACAGCACTGATGTTCCTTTGTGCAGTTGCTGATGTCGTTGATCTTGCCTAAAACTTTTTTCTTCTTCTAAAATGGCTTCAATTCTGTTTTCTGATGGTTCTGAAATGTACGAATGAACAGAAGTTTAAGACTTTCTCTCAAATGATTCATGCAAATACTCATTTTTTATAACAATAATACCAGCAACAAGCATGCATATGATATTTTACAAAGTCCACAGTCAAAGTAAAGAAAGGCTTTCTTCGATGCAAAATCAACCCATGTTTTGTATCCACTGTCTCCGCCATCATCGGGGAAATGCAACATTATGCCGAGACTGAATTGATCCCTTTTTAAAAATAGTTCCATACCAGACAAGGTGAGCTCTGTGCTCTGTCAAAGTACAGATGAGGTGGAAGATCATTTTCCTTTATTCCAAGATGAAGGCCTATTAGCCTAACTAAAGGAAAGATAGAACGGCAGTGTCAGTGCTCAGCTCAGGGGATGAATATGTTAATACGCTATGGGGAGGTGCAGTGTCATCCCATTCTCACACTGCCACGAAAAGGCGAAAGGAAAAAAAATGCAAATGAATGGAGAGCTGGCAGGGAACAGGGGTTTGAGGAAGGTTTAAAGAATTTGTCATAAGATCTTTTTAACACAAGACTTTTAAATTGGGTTTGGAAGTGGTATCTCCTAAAGTGATGAATCTTAATCTGTTAAAAATTAAATATTGAAACTCATTCTCTGTCCTAATAATCTTCTCCCTTCCAGTCTTATAAAAAGCATCAGTGTCAGGATAACAGCAAAAAGAAATGCAGCGCAGGGCAAGGTCAAAAAGCCTTTAACAAGCTCAAAACAATGTCCAAACTAAATATTTCCCCTCTCGCTGGATGTGATCTCATTAGCGGAGGTCTGTCCAGCAGCAAGGAGGCATGTCAGCCTTCTCAGAAATGACTGTACATTCCTTGAAAGCCAAACCTAGAATGAGTCAGCTCAGGAGAGATTAATAAGCTGTGCCGAGAAAAGCCTTAAAGTGCCCATTAACATGCATCAAGTCATTGTCGAACACTGAATCCAAGGCGTCCCATCAGTGAGTGTATTCATCTTTCTTTTTTCGGTAATTAAAATATAAATCAAAGCCTGCTGGGGGAATGGAGGCTGTACGGCCGTCGAGAAAGGATTTTGTATATACTCCACCCTGCCAGTCCTGTTAAAGCTATTTGTCTACTTAGGGGTAAATATTCTGCACTGATGATGGTAGGCTGAAATACTGCTTGCTAGGTCAATAAACTAATTGTAAATATAAAAGTCTAAAGACAACAGTTTTCTGTTTGTGTTCAAGGCTTAATCAATATCAATAATACCAAAATGAAAGCAACATTTTTCTCTGTTCTTTTCTTCTGGCAAATAACGGACTGCAAATGAATGCACTGAAACAACAGCTACTGTGTCATGACTTAATTGAAATGACTTAATTACCACAGAGAACAACAGCAACACTTTAGGCTTCAGTTTGATTTGGATACATTATGGAAAGACGTCCATGTGGCACGTTGACAGTTTTCACACGCTCCAGTGAACATGCAACGATGATATTAGTCCATATTAGAATGCACTTATCACATGCCTCATTCGTTCTGTGCCTTAAATAATCGCATTGCACCATAACCAAATGGCCCAATAAAAAGTCTGCCCTGTTCAGAGATTAGTGCCTGTGTTCTATGCACGTTTACTGTTATGATTAATGCAAAGGAGCATTTTGTTGGGGAGCTCGTTGCGTGGAGAGGGACGAACAGGTGCACCCATCAAAGACGGAGGCTGTGCAGCTTGTCCTTGTGCGCTCTCAGCCTTTAAGTGTAGCTCATCTAGGCCGAGGGGAGCTGGCAGGACTCCGTCCATACATTTTTCATGGAGGTTTCTTAAAATAAAGTCGCTTCCGAGCCGGAGAAAAGTCTGAGGTTGTTCTGCTAGTGCTGGGAACTGGTTAGCGGTCACGTGTTGTACTTTCTGGGGTTGGAATGGTTTGAGCTGTGTTTGTGTTTTTAGGGTTTTCTCTGCCTTTAACACTCATCATTCCCGTTTGTTGCCTTACTATAACAGTATTTGTTGATTACTTTGGCTAACCAGATTCATTTGAATAAAAGTATTTTCCTGCTTTCTTTCTACAAACGTCACCGGACTACAGTTAAGGCAACTGGAATTGTCTGCAAAAAGGACTTACTGTATGCAGGAAAAAAACCTGCTCTATGTATGCTAATATCTGAGAGAGTGACCTGTGTGTCTGTGTGGTCCGTGTGGCACGGAGCACGTTTGTGTGTCACTTTGAAGATAGAAGTTTGAAATTCTGGGATATGTGCTTGTTGCCCTTTTTCCTTAGAGTTTGAAAAGAAAATTAATAAGACTCACATCTCTCATCTATATGCTAAATATGGAACTAGAGCACGGTAGCAGTTAGCCTAGATTAGCATAAACAACAAGGTTGTTAATTTTCAATAATTTGATCTCTGAATTCACAAAATATAATGAGCCTATTGACTCTCATCTGGAAAGAAACATATCAATGATTGAATGTATACAAACACAATAAATATCACATGGATTTATCTGTTCTCTGTTTCTGTCTTCCAATCTCTTTCTTCTACTTTCACCTCAGAATTTGCTGACTCTGGTGAGTTACTCCTCTAATTTCTGTAACCCCCCTCCCTAAAAAAAAGATCTGTTTGTTCTCATTCCAACAGCCTGGAGGCAACTCTTGCCCGACGTGTTCCCTGTGTATACATCCCTATAGCGCCGCCGTGCTGTATGTCAATTCTGTACTGTCCATCCCTGCAGACTCTCTCCTTCTAATATCTCATTCTCTTCTGTGGATGTATTCTTCCTGGAAATCCTCTGTGACCATTTTCTGTATTGTTTTCCCCATTGTCCCTAATCCTCTCTCTCCTCTTAAGAACTCCTGTTAGATCTAGACTTGTGGTTTTGCTCTCCGTGAGACAGACAGAATCCCTAAAGGATTATTTGGGTTTTTCTTGTCTGTGTTGTTCTTAAACATTTAAAGGTGTTTTACCCTTCAGACATTTAGAGATGCATGCCAGCGTTGTAGGAAAAGATCAGATCCACCTTGATGAAGATGTGCTTAGTTCAGGGTAATGTGGATTGGGCTGATTAAGGAAAAATTGTCAGCTGTTTTCCTCCTCACCTGCCCTTGGCAGGGGTAATAGTCAATATGAGCTCGACTGAGCAATGCGTTGCAGTGGACTAAAAATGACTTTTCCTTCCATTGCCTTTCACAGTTAGCTGTCCCCACCAAACTGGTACTGATTTGTAGTACATATACAGATAGTGATACCAATATCAGAAAATTGCTTCAATATCAAATAAAATTGCCATTTAAACCAGCAACAGTAGCTTATACAGCAAGCAGCGCTGTACTGCCACAATGGCTTATGGCTTCAACCAATAGCTATGTTTAAGGGCATCTAAAGTAGAAACTGTTTCCGGTCAATGAAAACAATGTAATCCTAACAGGTTTAATGTTGAGCTTTATTTATACTTCTGTGCCAATTCTACGGCGTAGCATACGCCATAAATTTGCGAGGCCCTGTACCTACGCAAAGGCCTACGTATGTAGCCTGATGTTGATCTCCTCATGACTGATATATAACTATGTGTCAAATCGACGCAGACTGCAAGCCCTGTAATTGGTCTGCTGGGTAACACCGTATTTCCAGCGTTTACAACATTTCTGATACTGTAGCCTTTTTCAAACTTCTGCAGGAGGAAGAACATGCTAAGCCTATTTATCAGCTCCAACTCAAACATAAAACGCTTGTTTTCAGTCGCCATGGTTTCCTATACAGAAAAAAGCAAAGAATGTGGTGGAACAGGAAACTGACGATATAAATAAATTGATTGAAATTGCATTGCAAACTAGCGTTTATTTGGCGAGGTATTGCAGAGCTAAACAGACCCACCAACGAAGAAGTAATTAGTGCCCGCGACGACGTAGGACACTTCAGTGTGAATTCAAAACAGAAGTATAAATCAGGCTTTAGACCCTGACTCGCATGCAATGAACATCGAGTGCTGCAGTTTTGCTCTGACACTTAAATAGACACATCATGTAAGGACAAGCTGAAAGCCTAGCTTCCGCAAATGTTAGCTTAGCTTATTGTAGGCACTGTGCTTGATTTTTGGTTTGGATTCCACCGTTGGTTGTAACTGTAGTTCTTAACGGGAGTCGAATTATCTTGAGAGATCTTGTGCTCTCAAACAAACTGATCTGTTAACTACAACCGCTTAAGCACAAAAATGTGTGTTTTACTCCAGAGCTCTACAGCAGACACAAGCGAGAGAGAGATGTGGCCAACATATCTTCCAAGTCCAAGACCAATAACAATCCAGTTCTTGTTGTATTGATTGTCTTTTAGTTTAATAATAGACCTCTTGTTTAGGAACACTGTAGTCTGGTACAGTAAGTTCTGGGCAAAAGTGCCTGCATCTCTTTTTCCATCAGTGCTACAAACAATATCACTTAAGAGTGGCATCAAATATTGAAGTACAGAGAGAGACGGTGGGGAGAAGGGCAGAGTGGCTGTCTCTCTACCGGCTAAGACAAGCCTCCCAAAACAGAACTCCCAATTTCAGACTGCGTGCTCAAGGCCTTCACTAAGATTTATCACCCGAGATGTGAATCTGGTGGTGAATGTATGCATAACCACAGCTGAAGCTGACCTCATCATGGAGGAAGAATAGGTGTTGTTTTTTAACAATAGGCCATACAGTTGTGTAAAATTTATTCATTCCATATATTTTCAGCTGTAATGTACAATAGGTATTTGTATTTTTTATTTATACCTCATCTTAACATCAGTGCTCTGTGAAAAATGTAGTGCAGCACTATAAATATGGTGACACAAACCAGTGATCTCATCAGATGCTTTCCTGCAGATCATTATCTCACTGAGATATACTGGAAACATCGCTCACAGCGACAATGTGGCCTTTGAAAGCTGTGATTTTTATTGAGCAGACGTCGCACCAATGTCCTTCGCCAGGACAAGGTCATTTGGGTAAACCACGAAACCCCCGCTTTGTAGACAGTACGATTATTGGGTGAACGGGTGAGACAAAGGAGGACATGGCCTACTGTCTCACTGGAAGGTGTCGATGCAGAAATAAAAGGAAATAAGTCAAAGGGCAGCAAATGTGTGTGAGTACTGCGATGAGGGTGTAATTCATACACAAACGGAATCCAAAGTGTGACGAAAACTGAATTCTGAGCTTTCTGTGATATTACTTTCTAAATTGTAATAGTATTAGTTTGAGAAATTAATCCATTCATCCATGCCAAATTTCCAGTGTCCCCCCCCCCCCACCACCACCACCAGCTGTGTGGTGGCCCAGAGCTCAATTGATCTGATGGTTCAATATTGCACTCCGTCACTGACCTCCAAATCTGTATGCAGTGGAAATATATTTGTCCATTATTCAGATTTAATAAATCCACATTCTGGTGTCGGATTTCAGATATTTTCATCCACCCTTCTTACGGTATTTCTGTTAATGTATTTTATAAAACATGGAAATTAAGATCACACATAATAAGAATAGGCACAGTAGTTTGACATCCTAGCTGTTTCTTCCTATTTCCAGTCTTTGTGCTATGCTAAGCTAACCCCCTGCTTGTTCCAGCGTTAAGTACAGGGAGAGTTATGAGAGGTATTTATCTTATGTAACTTTTCTTTACTTTTCTTGTCTTTACAAGAAAGCAAGAAGGTGTATCTGTCAAAACTATTCAATGTGTTTAAACGTGCGTCATAACATCCCTTTCAGAAAAAGCCTAAAAAATGTGCTCCCCCTTTATGTGTTTTGATAAATAACTGTATCTCCAGCATGTGATGTAACTGTGACAAGCAAACCCCTATCAACCCATCAACCCTCCAACCACACCACAGGACTAACACACACACACACACACACACACACACACACACACACACACACACACACACACACACACACACACACACACACACCTCCCCCCCCTCCCAGGCTCTCTGAGCTCGCCCTGTGCTGGATGGGTGAAAGAATCAATGTTAAAAGCCTTTTTGCTTCAGCACAGACTGAGTTTCCCCGACGCCCCAACCCCCCAGCAGACAGCGGGCATGCACTCACACAGATACACACACTCTTGCAGCTCACCAGAGGTTTAGAGGTCACACCACAAGGACAAGAGAGCCCCTGGTAAACAACAACAAGCCTGAGTCTCTCCCTGATCGCAGAGGGCATTATGACAGAGGACTGTGGGCAGTGATTGTGCACTGGGTTAATTGCCCTCAAAGCAACCTCAGTTAGAGGCCAGTCTCACAGCAATCGTGCACTCCAAACCCAAATCGCCTAATCATATGGGATTGAGGCACTTGTCTGGGAGTGCAGCAGAGCGAGCGAAAAACAGTGCAGTGGGATGTGCTTTTATCTCATTAGATTGTGTTTTCATGGTGGCCAAGTCTTGCATTTGGCATGAGGTTTGAACCATAATCCTCTCACATGTGAGTGGAGTGGTCGCCCACTGTTGGTTGGCTGGTAGAGTTTGATATTAGTGTGAGTGCCTGTGGATTTTGACATGTACAGTGCTTCATGTACATTACACCTACTACATGTTCAACTAGAAATACACACTTCTGAGGGGAATTTAAGAGTCAGTTTAATAAAAACCAAAAAAACACCATAAATCATATCACGGTACTTGACCTTCATTTATCCAGGGCGTCCAGCTAGCAAAAGCTAGCTAGCTTAGCAGATCTGTTACAAAATGCATAAATAAAACAGTGTTATATGGCCCACTGATACCTTTACATTTACAGAATTCTTTAGTATTGAGGGACTAAATGTCTTGTTTACTTCTTCGCTAGTGAAAGTGGTGTACACAGAGTAGAAAGAGTTTATGTACGTTGTGCTGAGTTGTAAGTAAACTGTAAGTATCATTGTGACATCACAAGTTGGATTCTGGTAAAAAAAAATACCCTCCCCTCTGCTGGTTTCTCCACCCATGGACTCCACTCCCAGCCTTGAGCAAAACTTTTGCGCAGATCCGCCATTTTTATTCTCACTACAGAGGAGTGATGTCTATCAGGAAAACTCGGGGGGGGGGGGGGGGGGGGGGGGGGCTCATTGCATTAAAGAGACATACACACCAAAACGGAGTGTTCTGAGAGAGCTGGTTTATACAGGGTCACAAACCTCCTCTGGTGCTTGATTCATGTTATATTTTGACCAAAGCACAGCACAGATGTTTCATTTAGACCACAGGGGACTGTTTGAAAAGGTGGGAAAGGGCTATAATATGTCCCCTTTAAAGCAGTTTGTATATAGCATACATTGTACTTGAGAGAAAGAGAGACTTCTAAAAAACAGCTGAACTGCATAAACTGATTTTGAATGTGGTGTTTGATGTGAAAGGAGTGGCTCAAATGAAGGTTAATCTTGAAGCTTATGCATACTGTGCATTGAGCTGACATAGTTTTGCAGTATACCGGTCAGAGCAGCCTCTAGGTACAGATAATGAATGATAATCAAGGTTTTTTCATACTGATGACCTGTTCTAATAGGGGCCTTGAAACAGGAGAATTTGAATATTCCCAAATGTTTTCACTCAGGTATATCCAGTAGAAATTACAGATATTTAAGCAAGAGTCAACATTTAAAATAAAACATAAAGCAACCACCTGAGTGACGTTAATATTAATTATTTGATCACTTTTCTAGTTGAATAAAAACATGCAGATCCTTCTTTATGGATTTAGACAGCGTTGTGAGTAATCTGTGGGACCTGCGATCTGTGGTCAAAAGGAGTTTTAAAGAAAAAAGAATTAAGTACATGCAAAATAAAACAAAAGCTTTCTTCATAGTTATATAGAGCTAAGTGAATAGGATACATAGGTGTATGTTTTGCAGTACGGGAGAATCAGCCCTTCCAAGAGGACACTGTATTTTGTTTTTCTGTGTTACTGTATCTTTTACTAATGAGAAATTACTTTGGTTTTAACATGACCACACCAATCAAGGTGTTTGACCAGAAAACTAGCAGTGAAAATATTGGTCACAGTAATGTTAAGAGGCAGAAAAGCTGCGAACTGCTTTCAAAGTCCAGGTTAGGGAGCAGAGCTTGTCGTCCGGTGTCTCCTGTTCTGCAGCTTCACGTTCAGCTGTTGCTGCAGGTTTGGATTCCCGGCTAATTCATCATGCAGATGTGCTGACCATCTATTTACCGTAACACCAAGAACTGCTTCAGTAAGGGAATCAAATTAATTGTTTGGTTTTCATTGTGGAAATAAAATGCCGTATCATCAGGCCTTTGAATAAGCTTGCGTGCAGAGGAGAGAGGGACTCATCTTTTTGTTGCATGTTGACCCAGTAAATTCTCTTCTGACTTTCCCGTTTGTTTTAATAGATCATTGTATACACGTCTTTTTTTTTTGTAGTATAACCAGTGCCCCTTCCCTTCCCCCCCTCCTTGCAAATCTTCTTCTTTAACTTGAACAGTTGGGAGGCTCCTTATCAGACTGTATTTAAATATGATTTAAATCTTGCCGTTTTGTTTTGTACTTATGCAGTGATGAATCTGAGGGACTTTGTTTCTATATGTCACTCCTTGTGCCTGTGTGTGATGTAGAACCAGCCAGCCTGTGTTGTTCTGTCATGTTCACTCTTTTCCTTTTCTCTGTGTGTTCGTTGCCTTACCCTTGTCTTTTGCTGTGATGTTGTAGAGCTTGGGACTTATGGGAAACTAAAATATTATCACTCAATGACTGAGGAAGGTAAGCTTGAAAGTTTTCACTTAACTCGCTTGTGTCATCCCTCTTGGTTTTTTCTCCATGTTTACCATGAAGCAGCTCCTCCAAACCCATTTTTTTTGTATGCTTGTGAGATTTATTTTGCACAAATTTGCCTTTTAAGTTCGACAACCTCTTTGAGATTTCACTGACATAAGTGCAAATCATTGTAGCCACACCATTGTAACGTTTACTTTTTATTCTCATCTCTATGTTTGGCTTCTTCTTTTTTTGTGTCTGCCCAGAGAATATGTACATACATATTTTGTGTTACTGTGTGTAGTGTTTCTATGGATTGTATTCTATTTATTGAAAAGATTTTAAAGAAAATTCTAGCATGTTTGGTTTCGTAAAGTAGCCACTGCTTTTTCTTTGTATTCTGTGTCAAATTTTAAGACGTTTAATTATCTGTGCTGGTAAAAAAATTACACACAAACA
This sequence comes from Tautogolabrus adspersus, assembly GCA_020745685.1. NCBI lineage: Eukaryota > Metazoa > Chordata > Actinopteri > Labriformes > Labridae > Tautogolabrus > Tautogolabrus adspersus. Next base: position 12,430,351 of record CM036556.1, on the reverse strand, counting down.
CACAGCAAACCATCCCATGCCTCACACTCAGAAAACACAAGGCACAAGGACTTCTCTTTTTTTTTTCTCCTTCTCCTCTTCTTTTATTCTTTGGCCCCGTTTCCCATCCGCATAGCTGAGAAATACATCATTCATGCCTCGGCGCTCACTCGGAGGTTCCACTTGCACCAGCAGCGGGTGCACAAATGTAAGACGTACGTTGCTGAATTTGGCAAACTGGGGTGACTCATCCCCCCAGTGGTTGCATAACAGGCAGCGCTGACAGGGAAAATGAGCGGCTGTATAACGACAGCAAAGGAAAAGCTGCTTTTCTTAAAGGCTTTGCGATTTCCTCATCTTTACTTAAATTGAACACCCTAAATGGACCTCCCAGGAAACATATTTTCCCCACTTACATTCAAACTGAACAAGATCACGTTTTTCTTGATGAAGTGGTTGTCATTCAGTGTCACACCTAAGCAAAGTCTTTCTTTGTCTTTGTTTTGTCACTCTGAATCACACTCAAAGGAACTGTGAGGTTTCTTTTTTTGTTCACCATTAGAGCTAAAGCATCATGAAATAGCCTATCAAACTATACTCAAAGGAGAAGCAAAGTAGCAGTATGTTTTAGAAAAAAAAGGCAAGACCTGTATACAAATTTGTGACATTAGCTTAAAGGAGCAATATGTAACACTGACATGATAGGGTTTAAAGTGTAGTCCAAATTCAAAACATCGGAGAGAGATGTCTCCCCCCGGCCCCCTGCTCCCTAAAGTCAATGCGCACGCACATTGCCATGTCCCTGACACTGAAGCTTCAGTGTTTAGCCAGCTCTGCATCGGTCTTGAAACCGTTTTGCATCCTAACCTCTCTCCATTTTTCAAAAGCAATCCAATATTCATCCCAGTTTTACCACGTTTCTGCTCGTGGAGCTTATTAGAGAAATGCTTTTTAGGTTGGGCAGAATCAGTTATAACTGAACCAGTTTCCAGCCCGCTTCCATCGCTGCAACACCTGTTGGCTTGCCATGATAACTGGTCTCTGGTGATATCTTGCAAACCGAGGGACGTCCAAATTGGCTGTGTGTGGGTGCCTTAAAACCGCCTACCTTCTCTGGCCGAAACTAATACAGATCAGGACTGGAATCAAAACTTTGGAGGAGGACATATTGACTGCTGCGTTATTGTCAGAGAAGCCAGCTCTTCAACATAGCATGCTACCTTAATGTCTGATGATGTAATAAGGTCATTTTAAGATTTAATTCAGTGGAAATCTTACATATTGCTCCTTTTAAAGCTAAATTAGTAAGCTGTAGCCTATCAAGTAAGCTAGCAAGATAGCTACGCTAACCTTTGCTTAAGCTAACTCCTATTTTACAATTTTTTCTTTACTAGCTGCTTTCTGAAAATTACAAATATTAAATCTGAAGAACACACATCTTGAAAATGCAATGTGGTATTTCCTCTTAATGAAGCAGTTGCTAAATCCAGGCGTAATGGAGAAAAACTAGCTAAAGTCTGCTAAGGCTAGCTAGTTCGGCATTCTAGCTTTTTGACTTGAATGGTAAACCCTAATTTGGTGAATTTATGGTTTAAATTATGAATCCCTTAATAGATAATAGATAATTAAATGTGTTTGTTTTAAGCATATCATTATTTGGTTAAACTAAGAAGACTTAAATGATATTAAAGAGAAGACATTATGCAGTTTGCCAGCCAGCCAGAAAACTTGAATCCTTATCTTCTCCATGTCTCTGCTTCAGTGGCACCTGTTCTGCCTTTGAAGGTCTGTGTAAAAATATTTTCAGGAATAGCACCGAAATACCTCAGCAGGGTGATTTTGTTCAACATAGAACACAGAATTAAAAAGCCCAACCCTGCTACTTGTTAACCCGAGTAGAGCCAACGATATCACATTTGGTTAACAGACACACGCAATGCACACTCCCTTTACACAACCAATTAACAATGGCCACCTAAGGTGAGTGATGTTATGGCAGTGGAATTTTTGATGCTTTTTTTTTGAGAAATGTCAAGTACTTTGTGTGTGTGTGTGTGTGTGTGTGTGTGTGTGTGTGTGTGTGTGTGTGTGTGTGTGTGTGTGTGTGTGTGTGTGTGTGTGTGTGTGTGTGTGTGTGTGTGTGTGTGTGTGTGTGTGTGTGTGTGTGTGTGTGTGTGTGTGTGTGTGTGTGTGTGTGTGTGTGTGTGTGTGTGTGTGTGTGTGTGTGTGTGTGTGTGTGCTTGTGTCTGGAAAAGAGAGACGCGGGAGAGGGGAAGGGCTGTGATGTGCCTTGCCAAAAAAAATAATGAAAAAAGACAAAGTGAGGGGATGAGAGCATTTGCCAATGACAGATGAGTGAGAGAAACAGGAACGAGGGAGAAAAATACAGCGTGAGATAGAGGGGACAGGAGGAAGGCAGGCGGTGACTCGGGGTGTTTAATGATTTTGCCAGAAGGTCGCAGACAGTTTTGACATGGTTGGGTGGAGTATGCATCTACGCGTCACTGTGTCAAGCACTGACAAATCAGCTGCGCACCCTCAAAATTAAAACAAACAAAAAAAATCTTTCACATTGATCGCAGTGGGCTGGTTGGGAGAAGGCAGGACACGCATGCAAAACATGACACGCACAGGAAGTCAGTGAAATTAAATATGGGCACAGACAGCACCAAGGTTAATGATGCTCAGGAGCTTTTACTAGATACATCAGACAAAATATCTCAGGACGGCGTTTTGTTTCATACTGTTCCTACTACTAAATACCCCAAGCCTGTGTTGCCAGCAAATAGTCACATCTAAATGGGAACATAAAAACCTGCACTACAGGATTTTTGTTTATTTATAGTACTATTTCTTTTAATCTAAGTACTGTATTGTTGTTTGTGTGTATCGTCGGGGGATTTTATGAAAAATCATTGTTCCCCCAGCCAGCAATGGTCATTACAACATGAGCAGAATCGGCTTGCGTGAGCCTGTATTTGTAAAGTCAAAAGGCCACGCTACTTATATAAACCACAAGGTCATGACGTTCAATTGATGACTGGTTTCAATCTAGGCCCCTGCGTCACAGCACAAATTTCCAGTGCGAGGTATTGATTCAATAAATGTTATCAGCAAATAAAACACAGATTCATCACTACGAAATCTATCGATTAAATGCTCTAATAAGCAGACGTCTCTCATAGTACTTGATTCTTTTTTTCAGTCTCCTACAAACAGGAGAACTTCTAATACAAACAATACAAATATAGAAAGATCAAATCAGCTGGTTCCTGTTTCAACTTCACATTTGTTATTTATTCAACTACAATGATGCTGTCCCCAGTTCAAACTTTTATTGCTTTCAGTTCCTGGCCTCTGACATCTCTTGTGAGTTTCTGATCTGATACAAGAACCGAGCAAGAGCAGGATCGAACCTGACCTCCAGCTATGCAGATCTCTTCATAAGAGATTCTCCCGCTACAGGCTTCACTGCCACCGAGGACCAGGACATTGCAGAATCATCAGTATATGATATGCTATGTCATATTGACTCTCAGTGTTGTTTGAACTGCATTTTTGTGTAAACCACTACCCTGTGGTCGCTGTGCTTTGGGAACGTGACCAATTTGGGGTCAAAGGACACTACGAAGGAGCCCAGAAGGGGATGATGCCAGGAGACTTTAAAGATGGTACAGGATGAAGCGCTTTGTTTTAAGTTTAACCTGTGTGGCGATTCTTTTTCAGGTAAATTCCGAGAGAAGGCATCCATCCTTCACAAGATTGCAAAAAAGAAATGCCAAGTGGAGGACAGCGAGAAGGCCAACGGAGTGGCAAGCCGTTCAGGTAAGCTTTGATTTCAAGGGTATGGCAGGCAATTTTGGTTTGCTTTCTTTGTATCTTTCTTAGCTAGTTGAGGAGATTGATACCATTCTCTAGAGATTGTAAGGTATCAATTTTCTCAAGGGTTGGGAACAAATACCGGTACTCAATTCAGAAGTAAAGGAGATAACAAAGACTTGTAAAAATGGCAGCAAACGTCAGAAAAAAATGAATCTCAGTTCTGCTCAAAACTTAACATCCCATAAATTATTGAAAACAAAAAAGGTTTCAAATCTGACAAGAAGTACACAGCTTTTGGCCAGGACTTGTCTATGTGGCAATGCCATGCATAGACACAACAGACTGTCTGTTTGTGTACATACAAGCTAGCATCTAGGGCTAACACAGGCACAGTGTGATAGAGAAACTGCATTAAACCTTAAAAAGCGTGGCTCTACTTCAACAAGAAATATGACCTTTTGACATGGGATTATTTTTAACTGCAAATCTACTTGCATTTTGAATCTGAACAAACATTTAATGACAATAAAGATCTATTCTTTGTACGTTTCAATTCTGAAAAAGCCCCGTAACTAAGCTTACCTAAGCCCCTCACTTTGAATCCGCAAGGGCTTAATATGGGTGACCCAGTGTGATATGTCACAATGTGTGATGGCATGGTCAAGATTCAAGATTCATAATTAACTTTATCGTCTCACAAAGTGAGAAATTTGTCTTGAAGAACAACAAGAGGTACAATGTGTAAAAAAAAACAGTTCAGGCTTCAAGTACACATGCACTCAGGCTTGCAGACACACACACACACACACACACACACACACACACACACACACACACACACACACACACACACACACACACTCACACACACACACACACACACACACACAGTGTTGTTCCGCCCTGCTGGCTCTGATGTTTTACAGTGATACAGTTTCACTGATGACAAATATCGGACACTGGAAATGATGGATTTAACATTTTTTTACAGGGACATTTCAAAAGTGTTCTTCTAATTTTTCAAAATTACAATTTTGTATTTGGTTTAATAAACATTGGTATTTTGGAGCCAAAAAAAATTCCTGCTAATTTCCTTGGCATGTCTGATAAGGCCGTGAGAGGAATTTACCGTCCTGACTGTTGAGTTTGTGATTTAGCGAATACAAATATTTAGGTTTTCTCAACATTTGACCGCTTTATATTTTTTAAAGTTTCTAGTTTCTTCTTCTAAAGAACCCAAATAGTTAAGCAGGAGCAGATTCAGAATGAATAAAATGCAATCGTTATATTGTCAGCCATTAGCAAGAGAGCAAATGTTCATATCTGCAAACTTTCCAACTATTCCTTAAAAATATTGTCTGATAGCTCAGAAAGGTCCGTCTGCTGTTAAACTTCATGAAAAAGCTAATTATTCCTCATATTTGACCCTTTCCACTATTGCCAGCTGAAACGGTTGATGAGCATTGCATCTGATGTTTAACAAACATGACATTATCAAGATCGGCCAAATTGATTGCAAGTGTTGTCTTCAAGCAGTATTTAAATCAATCACAGTCACTGCCAAGTGTAATTTATGTGTGTTTTTCACTTCAAAGAACACTGGACCAAAAGGATAAACAGGAGGCCAGAGGAAACGTTTCATGGCCTCCACGTAGTCAAAGCAGCAGAATCAAAGAGGGGCATAGATGTTTATCAACAGGGCAAAATTATGCTAACAGCGTCACATTAACATATTAGCATCTTAATCAAAATGCATGACTGGTAGCCAGCGCAGCACACTTTGCTTCTCAGGCCTCAGACATCGTGTCTGTACTAAAAGATTTATCGCCATTAAAGTTTAATAAAATGATGCAGGTGATTTCTGTATCTGTAACATCACAGAATCCTAGCTAGGGGTGAGGTCATATGTTGGTTGATTGGTGGGATCAAGTCACTTTATCCATCTGAGGATCCTTCTAATTGCCACAACCACATTTGGATTAAAGCAATTTCCACGGCAATTATGGCTTTATCATCTGATTACATGGCTTTCGGCTCTTTGGATTTTAATAAAGGCCGTTAAGTAAGTCTAGCCTCAAATGGAATAGAATCATGGCAGCCAGCAGGAAATGATGAGGGAGAAAGATAACAGTCTCAGACATGCACATGCTTCTTTATCCTCAAAAATGTACTTCATTCAACAACACATTTTGATCATCATATTCAATGTTAACATGAGTCGTAGTCTTGAGTATCATTTGTCACTGTCATATAATGCGAAATAAGAATTGATGGAACAGAATTGTTTGACTTCAGGCAGTGAAAATTGAACTTCTTCTATGTTAACCTGACATTGTGTAAGAGTCATTAAAGGTTACATATTATACAAAATACACTTTACCATGGTTTTCTTAAACTTATATGTGTCCCTAGTCTGTCTACAAACCCCCCAATTATGAGAAATCCATCCTCTCCGAATTTCACCTGCTCCACTTTTTTAGAAAATGTGTGCTCAAACAGGCTGTTTGGAGATTTTCCCTTCATGACATCACAAAGGGCAGTAACCCCTCCCCCAGGTGGGTGACAATCCCACAGCTAGGTGTTCGTTCTGCCCTCTGAGTCTGCCTTTTCATCGTCAACAATCGGGCATGGAGCGAGAAAGCCTGAGTCGCCCAAGCCCTTCCAGAGAGGGGCGTGGTCAGACACAGCTCACTATCATTTAAAAGTACAGACACAGAAACAGCCTGTTCTGAGCAGGGCTGAAATAGAGGGGTTTATAGACATAATAAAATACAGGATCAGAGTGGATTTTTAACAAGAAACTTCACAGACATGTTTTTGGGGAGCTCTGAGACTTGTTGAAACGTGTTGTAAAGGAGGATAATATATGACCTTTAAAGGACTATGAGGTTACTAGCTAAATCACAACAACATAGACTGAGTGAGAAAAAAACAACTACATAAAAATGACGGATAGTTTACTTAAACCAACAATAAAACAATAACAGCCCCACTTTGTATTTTTACAACACATCTGAAAAAAGTGTATTTTATCGGATCATTAAAGGTTTAATATGTGAACCTGCAAAGTAGCTTCAGCTGTTCTACAAATGTAGTGCATGCAAATGCTGAAGTATTAAGTAGCGAGAATTTTTTTTTACAGTCCATGTATCAAGGGATGAAGGGGTTAACGCCCCGACGATGCAGAGGGTTTTGTCTCCCACCTTTCTCCACGTCATTACAGCTAACAACCTCATGTCTTTCTGAAGCTATGACTGCTTTTGTTCCTCTAAAAGCTTTTTACTCTGATTATTCTTCCCACAGACAAGAACCTTCCTAACAGCTCCAGCGTGGAAGTGGAAGTGACGCCACCCATGAATGGGACAGCGGGACAAGAGGGGGAAACGGTAAGAAAGCTGCGTAACACAAATCCAATCGTAACACAACAACAAAGGGTGAAAAATATCGGTTTTATACCTGGTCAAGTTACGAATGAAAAAAAAAAAGAAGACATCAAAGTTGGAGAGACATTTATGAATATTTTATGCCTTTCATCTGTGTCTGTGTTCCACCTTGAGTGTGATTGATGCAAAGGTTGCACTAGCTCTGGCACCGGTCACTGCTGCTGATAATTTCCCAGCATGCACTCCGGCGAGTTCCTCCATCTTCAGCCAGACCTGTCAAAGACCCGCCTCCTCCCACCGAGTTCTGTAATCACACTCCTCTCTCACCTGCTGCTGCCCACCGCTGGGTGCTGGAAACAAACATGCTGGCACACGTGCCTCGACAAACACACACATAAACACACAGTCTTGACACACGGCCAGGCAGTGTGGCTCAGTATGGCACCTGCAGCAGTTGTGAGGGATGGCAGCGGGATGCAGTGACCTGTCGGCTGCCGGGCCAGCAGATAGCCCTGAGGCAAGAGGGCAACGAGTCAAAGTCCAAAACTTATACGGGAACTGGCCCAGGAGACGAGTGTGTCGGTCATCCTGTTGGATTCTCACTGCTTACATCACACTTACCAAGAATAGCCCAAAAGGAAGCTACACTCTTTATCCTGTATTCTCCAAGACAAAGGTTATATTTTTGACTTGGTCTTGAGCATGAAATGTCTCATTTGAGATATCGTATGAAAATGAACATATACCATTTAAACAAGCCAAAATCTTTTTCCAATGCTGTTTGTAGTTTTTAAAACAAATCTAGATGAAGTGAATTGGCTATTTAGCTTGTGATTTCCAAACGATTTTTTTAATTCCTGCAAAAACTTCACTTTTAAATTCAGACTTTTTCATAATCACTTAAATACTCCCCCCAGTTTCCCCTAAAATTTCAATACATCAAAACACACAAGTCCTTAAGTTCAATTTAATGACGTGTGTAAAGTCAATCACTGGGCGCTGAAAAACAAACCGTGACCAGCGTCTCTGTAAGAAACTCCACAGAAAGACAATCAACTAATGCAACGTGTCCTTAGCTGAAAGGCTGGAGCAAATTTGTACCTGTGCAACCATATGCCTGCACAGGCTGCTCCATTTTGACTCTGTTATGTCATAATGCAACCTTTGCAAAAAATAAAAAAAGAAGAGCCTACCTTTGTTTTCCTGAGTTTGCATGCTTTGCTTCTTATGAAACTCTGGGGTACGTTTGATTCCAGCATGAGGAAAGGCGAACTCTGCAACTAACACTTTAGTTTACTGTGTAAGAGGTGAATAGAGTTTGAATAAACTTTTAAAGGCTTTAGCAGGATAAACACTAGGCTTGAACAATAGTAACATTTGAGATTTATATTATATTGTTTTTGTATAATACTCTGCAAATAAACTGTAATTTGATTATTAACTTTGTGGACAGAGGTCTTAACCCAACCATCAAAGGACTATATAGGCATTTTAATCTCCTGCTTTGAATCAAAACCCTGGCTTATTAAAACACTAAGTAAGTGTTGTGAATTGTAGCAGCTGAATAATAACTGAAAAAATGTGATCTTTCTGCGCCAAAGGAAGAGACACTGTGGCACTTTGACATTCAGCTTTCCTCCCAGGTAAGATACAGTATCTATAAATACAGAGCGGTGTGGGAGCATGCAGGAGGTTCTCAGAATAGACAGAACAAGACAAAGACGAGCCCTACTTCCCAACATGACCATGCGTGTATTGATCTATTCTGCCGCACCAACTTGTTTTCAGATTGATCTCTCACTCTTTGGGTTAATAATAGACCGGAGAGATAAAAATGTCTCTCCTGAAGCTGAAAATATTCATTTCCACAAATTAAAGGCGTTGCAGCCCTCCTTAGAAAAATGTTTTAGACTGGCCTTAGTACTTTATTTGTATGAGGTGAGGGCAAAAAAACCTGATAAAAGGAAACCTTTTCAAGAAGGTGATTCACTGAATTTGGAAGAGGTGGACGTTTATTGGCATGCCAAAGTCTCATATGCGGCTATTTTTAGGGATCTGTCCCACAGTGCACCTGTCTGTGTCAGCCAGGAGGTAGCTGGAAAGCGCTCACACCTTCATATGACGCCCGAGGCTTGGCCTTCTAATATTTTCTTCCCTCCCGGATGCCTTGGCAACTCATATTGGGGAATAAGGTGAACGTTAAGGTCAAATTAAATCTGCAGCAGACTTTTACGACAATTTCTTGGCTTCGTTTTCTGCTGTGAAACCCCTTGGGAGCTGCGAGGACAGAAATGATCACATCTTGTAATGTTTTCTGTAACTGCAAAAAAAGTAACGTTTATTTTTCCAAAAAGCAACATGTCCCAGAGTATTTGCGTGCTGTACATTCGCCTGGCTCTAATTTAAAAAAAGGCCATTTTCGGATAAAGATGAATAACAATCATGTTCAGGATATGACGCACAGAAAATGTCTCTCTGTCAAAATATAAGCAGGATTTTCTACTCTCAACAGTCAACACTCAAGTTGATTATTTCTGAGAGTGTAAAGCTCCTGTAATCACTTCTTTTGATAGCATTCTGGGAAACTAAAGGAAATCAACGTACAGCTATCTATGACTCACCACAAACTCCTCTGTTAAAGCGAAAAGGATATGGAGAAGATAATAACTTGTGTATGAAGGGTTTCTCCTGGATTGATGGTGATATGAGACATCTCCTTGAATATCTGGTTGTTCTTCTTTAAGCTCTTTGATTTAGGATTTAAAATCCAGAAGGATACGTGTCAAAAGATAAACCCATACATGAGATACCAAGACAAGAAAAGATTTAAAGCACATATAGATCACTTGTTCACAAAAAAGTAGTGACTAATCTAATGTGATGCTTCTGATATTTAAACAATTAAAAGAAAGTTGTTTAGCTTCTTTAAATATGTAACATAAAGTACTGAATATGGGGCAAAAGTTTCCTCAAAGGGTTTTCTTTAAAACACAAAAAATCTGATAAGATATTGACGGTGAACGCCAGTGATTATACCTTGGAATAAATGTTCCTAATTGGTTTGTGGTGTCAGACGCTAGTTTTACATCTTCTCCATAGTCATGTTCATTTTGTTGATCATTACGAGAAAAATGGTTGTACATCAGGGTATGCTTTAGGGCTTGGCTACTTGTGATTGATCAGCCCTACCTATTCCACCTGCCAACCAGGATAGAGACATACCAACGTGTCTCAAACCACGCATCCAAGTATGGTCCCTTCTAACACAAAAAAAGATCCCAACAATCCACAAACTAAAAGTGTAAAAAGGAAGTTTGCAGATGATTGGCTGTTGCTTACACTTTTTATCTCTGCTGTGGGATCACCATAAACATGGCTGCGCTCTGTCTAACCCATGAAACAAAGAAGTCGGGTTAACCACGCTTTCATGCGGTACAAAAAAAATCAAAAGCCACACACCAGGCGTCAGCACAAACGCCCCCTTCTGGGAACTAAAAAAAAAAGAAAAAGGAAAATGTCACGCCTCCCCTCGCAGCTCTGTGGCGACAGGTAAAAGTCAGTGCCTTTAAGCTCTGCGTTGGCAGCAGTGCCAACTGAGGCACTGTAGGGCAGGAAGGGCCCCCGAGGGTCTGGCATTTGGAAACCAACTCGCTCTGAGTTGTGAGGCCCAGCTCTGAGGGGAACTTTGGGAGAGAAAGCAGGTAAAGGGAATCATAAATTAAGCAATGACAGACTTGTAGTGTGCTGTGTCAGCCAAAAACAACATGTCTACATAAGAGCTGCAGGGCAAACTGCAATGTCATATAATACATCTTCTTCTACTGGAGCATAATACCAAGCTGTTGCTGCTATTTGTAGCCTACAATCAGTTACATGAAATATCCCTCATGTCTTTACATTGAGAAAATAAGTGGATTTGGTTCTGAACTGATCCTCCTAAAGCCTCACGTTTTTGGTTACAGCTCCTTTTTTTTTTTACAGAAAACAATGCAGCCATCTGGCTGTGAAGAGGAGGAGAAATCAGAATGCCGAGCATAAGTGATGCAAGCGCTGCCTTTTGTTTGGCAGCTCTGATTACCAAGGTTACCAGGCAGTGCTCACCAGCAGCGGCTGTCACAGCAGGATAGGCTCCATATGATTCATGATTTGAGCAGTAGCCGTCTTTAAAGATTTCTGCTTCACCCTCTGAGCATTATTAGTGATTCTATTTATTGAGATTTTCTGGAGAAAATTAATATTTAGGCAGCTACATCTGTTATCAACATCTGTCCTACTTTGTGTGTTGTTTTTTTCCCCTGTCTGTTTTTACTTGTTTTTTACACCTTTGCTATTGTCCCTCTCAAAGGTGCAAGAGACACATTCTTGGTCATCAGTGTGTTCTGCTTGGATCTGCATGTGTCAACCTGTCTCTGCAGGTCCCCATGGCTCAAAAGCACCCTTTATAATTGGAAACAAAGGGACCGCAGACATCTTTCCTCTCTCAGAAGGCTCTGGTGTTTTACCATTAAAGACCTCAAGTACCATAATGTTTGATTGAGAGTTAGAAAAAGCTGATCAGGTAATGCAAGTTCATGCCACAAATGAGAAGATAATTCTTTCTTGCTGGTGCCTCAGAATGTGTCACGCTGACAGCTTATTTGATGCTGATCTGCAGAGAGGTGATGCTCTTTGCCTCACTTGGCATTCCAGTGGCAGGTCCAATCAGACCCCAAGGGGGGATGCTCTGCCTCTGTGCAGCCAGCGTCAGCAGTCAGCAGTGATGAGCCCCTGATGACTGGAGAGGCTGAGCCCTTCAGGGCCCGCTGCAATCTCCAAAATCACAGTCATCAGGCTCCTCTGTCTTAAGGTCACGGCAGAGCAGAGACACGTGCACATCCAGGTCCTGCCATCATTTTTTTTGCAGAACCTCGGCACTGTCTTTTTTTCTTTTGGAGTGCTGGTCCTGCAAGAGTGCCTCCTTCCTCTCTGGGTAGTTGCTATGGAGAGGTGTGTCCCAATGAGACAAGTTATCCGGTTGAAGGAGACACTTTGGATTGTTGTGAATTTTTCCCCTTAAGGAACAAGTAAAAAGCATGACTCAACGTGTGTTTACCTCTTATCTAATCCCAGAAGGGCAGTGATAACACTGCATTATAGTATGTAGACACCTTAACAAGAAGGAAACGAGGGGGGAAAGGAGGAATTAATCATTCTTATGTGGGGTTTTTTGTAAGCTTTATCTCCTTACCATGCTTCTGTTCTTTCCTCAGGCTGAGGATGAGGAGGAGGAGGACCAGCCTCTGAGCCTGTCCTGGCCCGAATCCAACCGCAAGCGCTTCACCTACCTCTTAATCATGCCCATCGTCCTCCCCCTGTGGCTTACGCTGCCTGATGTCAGGAAACAGGTGAGAAAGACAAAGTTTACCCTCTCAAAACATTAAAACAAGACTTTCGTGAGATTTATTAGGGTGAAGTTAAAGCCCTTATGTATGTGTTTTTGCCTCTAAATCCACTATTCTCTCCCTCTCTCTCTCTCTCTCTCTCTCTCTCTCTCTCTCTCTCTTCCGCTTTTTCCAATCTTCTTTCAGTCTGCTAAGAAGTTCTTCCCCATCACCTTCCTGGGTGCTATCGGCTGGATTGCAGCCTTCTCCTACTTAATGGTGTGGTGGGCTCACCAGGTAACCGAAGATAAAGTGGCCATATTATGTTCATTTCAAATTGCAAACAAAAGTGTCACGTGATGATGACACCAGTCCCAGAACTTTATAAAATCCTAATTTAAGCATAATCCTTGAAAAAAAAAAAAATGCAATATGAAGTTGTCTTTTCATTCCATGGCCGCCATTTACTTATTAAATGAAACCATATTCTATAATCCCACTCATAAATAATTACAGTACAATAATCACACTCGTAATAGTTACAAGAGATTGTCGGAGCTCAAGTTTTTTCACCTCTGTCACCTCCAAAGCATCACAAGGAAATTAAAAATAGCTGGAACAAAAGATTAGGTTTTTTTTTGTTTTTTTTTACCCCTAAGCTTAGTTTCCTTTTTTTCCTTTCTTTTTTTTTTTGCAGGTTGGAGAGACCATTGGGATTACAGAGGAGATTATGGGCCTGACTATATTAGCAGCTGGAACCTCCATCCCTGACCTCATCACCAGTGTTATCGTGGCACGCAAGGGTCTGGGTGATATGGCGGTATCCAGCTCCGTCGGCTCAAACATCTTCGACATCACCGTTGGGTATGACATTTGAGCAAGATCTGAGTAATGTTGTGCATTACTTTTAAACTGTATGTCATATTTTTTGCCATGAGTAGTTTGTGTCATCCTTCACGCGTCACAATTCATGCATGAATGAGTTTCATTCATGTTGACCAGTCAAAAAGGTGTCACTGATATTTTACTCTAATTATGCTTTAGTGTGCCCATAGGTTAGGATCTCTCAATAGGTCAAACTTTTTAAGTGTTTAGGGTACAAGGTCACTAGAGTGCTGGGCACACTAATACAGCATCTGTGAATGCTGTATTGACTCAATAGAAGGCATACCTTCTTACTGACACTTAACGTTGTCTTATATTAACCAGACTACAGCCGAGAATATGACCAACGACAGCTGACAGACAATCTGGTTTTAGCCTCAACTGTTTAGAGTTGTATTGATAAAAATAAGAGTTCTTGCAGCTGGTTTGGTAACATTTTAAAGCAAAGGAGACGAGGAGAATCGCTATTGTTTCCTGAAGCACTGCTTTGTTGTAACAGTCACCACATGGAACAGTGATGTCACAGTGTACTGTCTCATCTTTGAGTACACCGTACTGCTTTTAAAAAAATACTTCAAACACAATGGTTCAAGATTAGTCCTGCCGTGTATATCCAAAGCATACATTAGTTTCTCATTCATAGTTCAATGTAGTATTTCACCTGATTACAAAGCAGCTCCACTTCACTGCTGTCTCCTACGTATTCAGCCTGTATTGTGCCTGGATTATCTAAGCAGAGCTGTATTTACACATCCTCTCATCTTCTTTGTGATATAATAATGGTCTCAATATGGTAGTTGTGTGCATAGGCATGGTCCTGTTATTACACACAGCTACACGTCTCCCATTCCAGTAAATCTACGCAGCAAGTATCACGTGCGTTGAAAAGAGAACGAGGTTGACCCAAACCAAAATCATTTATTAAACAAAAGTCTAAAAAAACCAAAAGCTTAATTTTGAAAAGAAACCAAAATACAAAATACACAAAAAGGGGGACGAAAAAAAAAATCTCAGGGAGCCATAAAGAGAAAAGCAGAAGATACAGGACAATGGGGTATAGGTACACGAATGACCACAGGGAAAAACTGACAATGAACTGACACAGAAGGGAAGAAACACAGGGACTACATAGTAGGGACCGACCCATATTGGATTTTTGGGGCTGATACCAATATCGATATTGGGGAGGAAAAATCTATCTTTCTCTGTTCTATGTTGGATCTGTAGAGATATATATATATATAGATAAAGATTTACACATTTATTGTGCTGATCCCTAAAATTCAGTTATCAAACACTTGTGGAAAAGAAAAGTATAATGAACTGCGCATGTACGTGCATCACTGCTTGAAACTCTGGAGAGTGATGATGCTTGTTGTAATCCATAGAGCGCCCTCTGCTGGTGAAAGAGAACGGCTAGTGTAATACAATGAAACTCAAAGAAGTGATATTTGACTGGTGAATAAATCTAGTAATATCAGCGCATATCTGTGATAAAATTAGCCGATACTAATAGTCATTTGATGTGCTAGTAATGAATCAGTCAGGTGAGACTAACGAGACACAGGATAATCAAAACTGGTGGGAAACACACAGAGGCATGAAGAAACACGATAGACATGATACACGGGGGGGGGACTACAAAATAAAACAGGAAACACTGAAAACTAAACTCAGCAGAAAACCCTCAACAGAAAAATACACAGATAACAGAGAAACTCAAGGATACAACTGACCAAACAGGAAGTCACAACAACAAGGAATAAACAAACTAAACCAGAGTAAATCATGACAGCAAGGTGTTAAGTGATTCTGTAGAACAGCAACACATTTCAGCTGCTGCTAAGTTGTTCTTTTTCTAATTTGGTTTGGCTGAGTAACACTTATTGTTGATACATTTTGCTGTGTCTAGTGTCATGTTATCTTATATTCACACTCTGCTGCACTCTGCTGAGTATGAGCATCCTAAGGCTATAAAAAGCTCCTCTGTTTACATTAGGCATCCTTGTCAGCATTTTTTATTTTAAACCCATCAAATCATGAAAATCTAATATTTGGGTCTGATTTAAAAAAATAAAAAAGCAAAATGGTTGATGTAATTTTTGCCCAAATACAAATGTGTTTTCTCCCGGAGTAAGCTGTCTTTGATTATTTTATTTATATGTGTTTGTGTGACAACAGGCTGCCGTTCCCCTGGATCCTCTGGTCCTTCTTCAACGGCATGAAGCCGGTGCAAGTCAGCTCCAACGGCCTCTTCTGTGCCATTGTGCTCCTCTTCCTCATGCTCATCTTCGTCATCATCTCCATCGCCGCCTGCAAGTGGCGCATGAGCAAGCTGCTCGGCTCCATCATGTTCATGCTGTATTTTGTCTTCCTGGTGGTCAGCGTCATGCTGGAGGACAAGGTCATCACCTGCCCCGTGTCCGTGTGAGGACCTGCGAGGACCCGCTTCCTCTCCTCTCGTCACTACCACAAACAACCACCGACACAACAATCCTTCTTGTCTGCCATCGCTCTCACCTGACCCTTGTGATCCTTTAACCCAGGAACGAATGAGGAATACGGATTGCTGGAGGAGAGAATGATACAAAAAAATATGAAATCTGCCTTTATCTTCAGTAAGCAGATGGTGGCGGGGAGGGGTTAAATCAACAAGGACGCAAGACTTTTGACTTGGCTGGTTTAGCTTTGGCCTAGCCTGAGTGGATTTCTATTTGTTATTGTTATTTAATAGGCAGGTAAGGAGGGAGTAGTGGGTGTACCAGCCATATATAGAAGCATTATGCATGCCATTAGTGTCACTAGATGAGCTGGAATCAAGACTACACCTGATAGGCTGAGGAGGATGACCTCCTGTGAACTTTGGGGAGGGGGGGGAACAAGAGGTGCACTGTATAAAACTCTTAAAACAAGTGCAGTGGCTGAGCTGATATTGAACACAAACTAAATACTGCTGTCTCCAATAGAGTGAAAAGGAATTTGTGGATGAGGAAACGGCCGACTGTGTGGATGAAGAATTTGCTCCAGATGTGTTCTCTATCTGAAATAAAAGAGGGAAAAGACTCTCCTCTGGGCTCTGCACCTGAGCGACAAGGGACAAAACACCCTTTCTGGGCAGACAAACTTCTTCTTTCTTATTATTTCTCTCTTTTTGTTTTTAGATTCATCACATGCGTAATCTGACTGGCAAGTTCAAGCTCCACCTCTTCCCTGCCGGACGTCGTTTTTCACCGCTGAATGTCTCTTCAGAGGATTCTTTTTTTAATTTTTGGATTCATTTTCATGAAAAACGTAGAGGTAGCAGTAGAAGCACTGTAGCAGTATTAGATTATATAGAGTCATCTCTGCAATCTTCTCCTATTTGTATTCTTTTGCCACTGAACACACGTTCTGATTGTGCAGAACTTTTCATGCTTCACACGCACCGAGTGACAAAGCCAAGAAGAGAAAAAAAAAATCCTAACTCAAGTTTAACCTCTCAAAATATATGCTTGCCTTGAATATCTTTCACTGGTTTGAAAAAAAGGCATGAGTTCTGTAGACTCATTGAAGTTCCATATTGAAGTCTATGTCAAAATACTACAGCTGAAAAGAACTAAACAGTGTTTAAGCGTCACGGTTGATTTAGATTAGTCAATGTGTAGTGCTTTGTTCACTGTAGGACTGGGCTCAATTCACCGGCTAGTCAAGCTCCTGGTTAGTAGTTTTATGGAGTCAACTGCATGTAAAAATAGACACTTGGAGATGAATAATACCAATCAACATTTAAGAAGTTGTAAACCAAAATGTACACTTTTTGAAAATATGTTTCATAACTTCTTAATGCAAACCAATGCTCAGTCTCTATGTAGAAATGTCAACACGTACGGTCAATGATATCTATCAAACTTGTGCAATTTCTTTTCTAATCAAAGGTGCTTTTGTGTGCATGTGTGCAATCTGCATTTGAATCATCACACAATAACCATCTCTTATATTTAGCTATGAATAGAGGTTATACTACCAGTATTTTGCAACTAACTGCAAAAAATATATACATAAACCAATCTGTGTTTTATACTGGAAATATAAAAACCGAAACACGATCTCTCTTAAAGCTACATAGAATGTGGAAATCACTGATTTAACAGCAATATACTGTGTGTGTCGTCCTTGCGTCTCTTTCTCCTCCCTGTCCGGATGTGGTTCGAAACCCCGAAAGAAAAAAAGTGTGTGTGTGTGGGGGAGGGACCATTTCTCTGCAGCCCCTTTCTGTTAGAGCTGGCCAGAAACACCCGCTTTACCTCAACACAGCTTCTGTACAGCAGCTTAGTAGAACTGTAAAATAAAAGTAAATAGATTCTCTGAATGTGTGAGGAAACATGCATGTGAGGAATTTGGGCTGGTTACCCACTGACTGTACAGCTGAGCTTAGACCAACTATATATGTTCACTTTTATGCATCCATTCAGACAGAAACACCAAGAACCCCATGGTTTTACTTTGTAAATATGTCACACCTACTTTATTTTTATTTTTTTGCAAGAAACTTCACAGATGTATTGTATTCACTCAGAGTTTTTATCCATTTTTGTAATGGATGGGAAAGCTCAGTAATATGTTGGTGGCCCTAAAGTATCATAGTATTACAGAGAAAACGATACTCACAATTATTACTTAACATCTCTCTGGTATACATTACACTGTAAACATGCTTGTTCAGGTTCTGCGATGGAAACAGGGGATTTTTATGACCAAATCGCGCCCTTATCTTTCACAACATCAGGACTTATTGATGCTACAAAAATGCTTCTGACATAAGGTAAAGTTTGGAAATGCACAGAAAAGAGGAAAACTATGATCATTTAGTTCAACAAACACATAACTCATGAGGTGTGCTTTTGTACGGTACATTTCCACACGCTAGATTCAAAGAGTTAATTTAAGGCCTCTATGATGACTCATGTACTTTGTGAAATCCTCCTGTGAACATTCGCCATTAAATTCCCTCTCACTCTCATAGCGCCCACACACTCTTCTTAGTGATCACACCTCGTCTCAAGTTTCTACTCGCCCTTCTCTTTGAAAGAATGAAAACATTTGTGAAATGCACCTTTTTTTTTTCTCTTCTAAAGAGATGAAGATAAGAAGATGGACCCGTATTTCATGTTGGGGTGGTAAATATGAAGCACCCAGATAGCTTTGTAGAAGGGAGGTAGCTAGCTAACCTAGCTAATTCTAAATGCAACAAAATGTGCTAACAACACCTCTAAAGCTTGAATATTTAAAACATGATTGTCATATGTTTAGTTAGTACATGAACTAAAGTGTAAAAAAGACAGGTTGTGATTTTACAAGGGTTATTTGCAGGTACAGAAGCTAAGCTAGCTAGCTGTCCCCTCTGTTTCCAGTCATTTGGGGAGCAACTGATAACCATTTGCTGAAGACTTTCTTTATATTTATCATACAGACAGTGAAGTGGTATCAATCTACACATCTAACTCTCTGCAAGATAACAAATAAGTGTGTTACTATAAATGTCAAACTTTAGCTTGAATGGGTTAAAAGGTGATTTTCTGAAGTTTGGCTGACCTTTGACATACCTGTGAAAACTGAACCTTTACACTATCATCACATACCAATCCTGTCAAAACAACATTAAGTTCCCTTTAATGGTAAGAGGACGAACAAAAAGTCAACACTTCGAAGGCTGACTAGTTGAGCATGTGAGCGTGGCAGTGGTTGAGATTACCAGGGTAAGCGACTGTGAAAGTTGACCACTAATGAACATCTTGCACTGTAAGTGTTTTATTTTCTTGGTGTTAATGTAAGATTTATTTAAGGTGTACATATATACAGATAGAAATTAACCATATAATCTATATGTGTAAAAGAAATATGTCTCTTTATGTAAAAACACAAAGTATATAATAAAACAAATAAAGATGATCATTCAAATATGCAACGATGTGTGAGCAAGTTTTTACCAAAGTCTCTTTAACCTTCAAAAGTCTGATTGTTAATGACATTACTTTCAATTGTTTGTTTTAAATTTCCTAATGAGTTATTGGTCTCAAAGTCTTTTTCAATACTTAATGGCACACTTTCTTAGTTGTGATTAAATTAAGAGTTAATAGCAGTGTATGAAACACTTTATGTTTCAGGCCATTGGTTCTAAACCTAAGCTCCGGCGCCTGAGCTCTAAGAGGGGTTGCGATGCTCTGTCTGCTCTGAGGTTATCAAAATTTGATTTGTAAATATTCAATAAAATCATGTTTTTAAAAAATTACTAGGAAATGTCTACAAATGCCCTTTGGTGTTTGGGCAGAACTCAGCATTTCTTAGACGTGTGTGTGTGTGTGTGTGTGTGCGTGCGTGCGTGCGCGCGTGCGTGCGTGTGTGTGTGTGAGAGAGTGTGAGAGTGTGAGAGTGTGTGTGTGTGTGTGTGTGTGTGTGTGTGTGTGTGTGTGTGTGTGTGTGCATGCTACCTTTGTATTTGACAAAATGCAACTACATCATACTAAAATGAACTCTGAGGAGTCAGCTCTTTCATGTAAGTACATTTTATTAAACATGTTTGTCACTAGCCAACATTAATATCAGTTACAATGAATTACAAATGCCCTACCCCTCTCTAAGGCTGTCTAAAATAACCTGCTACTCCATAAACAGTTCACTATATGGTGAGTTTGCCAATTTGTTGTGCTTTCAGAATGTGCAGTGACAATCATAGTGGAGTCGAAGTATCCCACAATGCATTGGGAAAAAAGAAATATCAAATCTATAGTTACTTACCCGCCCAGAGAAAATCCTCTAGTATTTTTTTTAGTTTTTTTGCAGAGGAGTTCGCCCACGGTAGCTCCTCGACATAAAATACACAATTTAGTGATTAATGACTGAGTGAAAGATTTCTTAAACAACTTTCATGATGACTAACCCCTGACTGTTCTCCAGCGCCAACTTATTTTCCAAATATGGTCGCTTCCTGCTCAAAATCAAAATTAAAATCAAAATGGCAACTGCCATGCTACCAAATTTGTGGCCTGAAAAAGGGTAAGTAGGTATCATGTTCTTCAGAAATCAATGCTTGCACAAACATCTCCACATACACTGAGTCAGTTTGGTCTTCTTCCAACGCATAATTGTGTAGTCTGTGCTAAGTCAGGCAAAGAGGGTCTAAGTATGCACACCTTGCTGCCACAATTCAATTGTCTGTAGCTGTCTTCTGTTCCCATAGATGTCTCTGACTGGCAAGCTTTCCAATATTTCATCTGCTTTTATACAACATGATTTTCCACATCAGGTTTTGACCTGATGTTTTAAATAGCAATCAGAACTGATAAAAAAACAGAAAAAACACTGTGTTTCATCTAAAAACAAGGGCAGTGATGAGCTTTTCTTCACTTCTCATGTAGCCTTCCTGCATGTATGGAGACTAGTTATGGAGTACAGCGCCCTCTAGTGATCTAACCCTGACACTTCAATGTAATTGAGAACAATAATGATGAAACCTTCTCTTTGATGCAGGACTGATAGTCCACCCACCTAAAACCGCCTTACTTCCATTTTGTATTTCCTTGGAATTGTGACTGGAGTTTTCTAAGCCCCTCAAGTTTTATTTGGCCCGAAATGATACTGAACACATCGTGAGTCAGACCTCTGCCTCTTCTTTGCCACCACGTTGGTTTCTGTTGGATCTAAAAAGGTGATTCTGATCAATGGTTGAATGTAAGAGAGTAAATTGATATTTGAGACTGGGGGTTGAATTTTCAAACCTGATAAAACAGGCTTGAGATTCTTAAAGAAATATAAACAACACTTACTTCCAGGTAAAAATGCCATGTATAGCTTGTGGTATTCATGATTGCAATTCCTTTGCAAGTGCCTTGATCTTGATCAAGATAAGCACTTAAAAAAATAAAATATCTTCCTACGAATTCATAGCCTCTTTTACTGGATGTTTTTTCAGGACTTCACAAAAGGATGAGATCTCTGATCCTTCCTCAGAAGTGTGTTTCCTTCTTCCAGGCATTCCCAGACTTTTCCCAGTAAACCAAATGACCGAATCCCTGAGAGGGTTAACTGGAAACTGATCCTGGATGTGTCTATTCACTGAAACAGCTTCAGTGAGTAAGACCAAGTCATCACTTGGGTAATTGACACAGATATAGTGCACATTAAACCATTTCCTACTTGACTGTGTAAAAAGAAGAATCATCAGTTTTCTCTGGAGGAGCTGCTGATTGGACCGGTGTGGTTGGATGGACAATTGTTTGAGATTTTTCAAGGCGTTTGGTGTCAAAATTCTGGATATTTTTCTGGCTTGATTTAGAAAATGTGATGGTGAGTCTACAGAATCAATTAAAAGTCGAGCTTTGTTGCTTTGCTGGAAGTTCCAGTGAATAGTGTTGAATGGACTGAACATTTCATTGATACTCTCAAGGAGTATAAAAAAATATTTGAAGATCCATAACTTAAGCAAAGAGAGATTTGTTTGTGGCGTTACAAGAACCAAGATGATCACATTAAAAAAATTATTGTACAAATCTGGATTAGGTGAACATTTCAAATCGAGGGTCAAAAAATGAAAGACAAGGATTTTTTTGTGTCACTAAATGAATGAAAACATGAGGTCATGAATCATGTTTTTCTGCAGACATAGCATTTTACTGGAATCCATTCTGAATGAGACATCAAAACTAACTACAAGGCATGACTTTACATTTTTTTTAAATTCTGAAAAGCTTTTCAGCTTTTTGTAACGAAAAAGTTACACAAGCTGAGACTTTATTTGGTTCTTATTAAGCATTTCAGCTGAGGCACGTCTTTCAAACATTACCTGCTGATCAAGTTCATTTATTATTGTTTGTCAAATCATTTCTTTAATTTGAGCTTTGCTGTTTCCTGAAGTTAGAATATAGCTTGATCTGGTCTTATCATGCATGGTACGAGTCACATCTCGTCTACTTGACATCCTATTTCCTTCCTCTCTTTCTGCCTGCTAAGATTTGTAGACACTTACGTTAATTCAATTGGGTTTTATTATTTATTCGAGTTTTCCCTCTCAAGTCCTCAGTGTGACTTAAGTTTTAAAGCTGTTATCTAAATTCTGATTCCTGTCACCAGTTGAGGAAAAAACAAAGAAGAGGACCCAAGTGGTGAACTAAAGAAAACTATTTATTTTAAACAAAAAGACAAAACAAACTTTACCAGATAGAAATGTCCAACTGAAAAAAACAATAAAGGGTAAAAAATCACAGTGAGCCACGAGGAATCACTACGAAGACTGACATAAACCGACACCTAACGTACGACAATCAACTAACAATGACCTGACAACAAGAGGGAAGGAACACTGAGACTAAATAGACATGGGGTAATCAAACACAGGTGAGACTAACGACACAGGTGAAGACAATGAGGACAATCAACACTGGAGGGAAACACACAGAGGCAGGAAGAAAATACAAGAAACACTGAGGACAACTACAAAATAAACCATGAAAAATTGAAGACACACAGAGGACTCAAGAATGTAACAAACCACACCAGAACATAGAGCGACACAAGGAGAAGAAATGACACCATCAAAACGGGAAACACTGAAGACTAAACTAGGAAGCACACAAGGGAAACAAACACCAGCGAAGAATGAAACAAAATACAACAAGAACATCTAAACTCTGAAAATCTACAAAGTAAGAAACCAAATCAGACCAAATCATGACAATTTATTCACTTTGTTTTCAGTAATTTTGTTGTTATAAATGTTTTAGTGTGCTAAACATCCTCATGGGTAGTATGAAGCATTAGTTGGTTTGGCTTCAGTCATCAAAGAGCATGAAGTGTAAAAATGACAGAAGTAAGGCGAGGCAAGACGGGAAATAGTTTGAAGAAGACAAAATAAAAACCTTTAAATAGGTAGTCCAAAGTGGACTCTTAAAAAATAAAACATTACCAACAAATCACAGTAGACATCTGGATTCAGTCTATTCCACTAAAATCATCAGCATTGGCAAAATATATGTTTGTAATTGAATGAAAATGATAGGGGTGATGGCCACTTTGATATCAAAAATATCTGATGAGTTTCGACCATAAAGCCTTTTTTTAGTTTAAAAAAAATCTTTCAAAATTCAACCAGTAAAATAGTACTTTCATACTCTTTTCACACTCGTACAACTTTTACCCCATAGCAGAATATTGAATTGTAGTGAATAAATCCTGCACTTGCCTAAACATTTATAAACTACAAATAAAGGAGACAATTCTGGTTTGCATGACATACACTGAGGACATATGAGGACTTCTTATACTTATTTTGATAGATTTCTCTGATAATCTGCGTGGTTTCAGGTTGATATCCTTTGTGTTTTGTAACACTTGTGTTAACACTTCATGTGGCACTTACATAGGTTATTGAAAAATAAGAATAAACCTCCAGATTACTGCTGTTGGAAAGCAAAATAAATTGTCATAGTCACGCAAATGAATGAAGGCTGATTCATCATGTCTTCAGCAAAAATAGGAAAAAACAAGATTCCCTTGAAATTTGTGAGTCAATGGCAGTGTTGGCTGAGTCTGTGGGGATTTTTCCCTCTTCCAGCAAACATTTTACGACAAGCCAACTCACTTTCTAAGTCATTTACCAACAGTTAATAAACTCCACATGGTGCTGAGGGCAAGGTTAGCAGCACTGAGTGCGGCTCATTCAGCAAGTCAGCTCACTATCGGCCAGACTTTGCTCAGTGATTTCATTCGCTCACTGTTACAGGGTGTGCTTACGTTTGACTCAGCATTAAAAAAAAGTCTCAGAGGAAGCTCCAGGCCAGATTGTGCACACTCACTTGATCCTGTTACAAGCGTGGCAGCAGGGAAGCTTGTCTTAGGCATAGATTTTGGCCCCAGAATGAGAGAAAAATTTAAAAATATCTCAGACACAGACGAGTCATCAACAAAACTACCCTGTTTTGCTGTTTTGTGGAGAGCTATTTTCATGACTCCTTGAAAAAAAAGGGCCTCCGTGGACTTGAGACCATAAGATGACTCACAAGAGGGTCTGTGTTGATCTGATTTGTAAGAGCAGCACATGTGGCTCTGTGATTCAGCTTTATGAACAGTCTTCAGGAGGGTTTTGGTCTGCAACCCAGACAAAATGATGGTCATTTATAACAAGTTCACAATGATATATCCTTTTACTGTGGAAAAAAAGAAGATCTATTTATCAAAATAAGTCATTCTGTAAGTCACAGTTCAAGCTAGCTAGCATACGAGAAATGTGCCAAGTCCAAAAAACCTGAACTATAGCCCTAAAAGGATAAAGGAAGAAAAATGGAATTCAATAAAATGCCTTAGCCTATTAGTCTGTAAGGTTTTATACTTTCCATTAATTTGATATTTAATATTTAACATTTGAAACAGGCCTAAGCAATAACTTATTCTTCATTGTGAAGCAGAATTCGAAGCAATAATTTCCAACTGTGCTAAATAAACCAAACCCAGAGGTTGTGAACTTCCTACAGCTTTATTTGTACAACATGTGGCAGCCTTTAGCTTGTGTTAGCAAACTAAAGCTGCCACATATGCTATAGATATAGATACTGAATGTGTCCATCGTTATTCCTTTAGAACTGTGTTAGCTTAGCCTATGTTAGCAAACGTGGGATAGATTCTGTATGTGACTTTTGTCCATGACCAGATAGCGAACTGTATTATTCCTCTCTCATTATGTGAGCTTTTGTTAGCAAACGTGGGATAGACTATGACACTAATCCTCCATGACCTATATGTAGATAACTGTCTTACTCCTTCCTAAACTCTGTATCCTACTAGCCTGACTCAGATAGCTAACTCTACTTACAGTATGTTAGCAAAATTGGATATTTCGGATGACTATCATTCATTAGGCCTACTCAGTTTGGTAACTTTGATTTTATTACTTTCTGAATAAAATAAAATCAGCAGACATTCCTGACTCAGTTTGCTAACCTTTTTATTATTTTTGGCTAATGTTAGCTAATGTAAGCAAATCTTAGACAAATATGTCTGTCCCGCTAACATTACTGACTCAGTTTGCCAATATTATAATTTCTCTTTGCTTGTGCTACTATGGTTTAGCTTTTAGCTTTTATCATGATCACGTGGTTTTATCATTTTTGGTCACAGTGGCCAATGTTCAATAAAGGTTACATGGGATCACCTGAGGGTTAACCAAGTGAGGTGGTAAAAAGTTTAACACAGTAGACTGTGGGCCTACAAATTAACATGTTGATTGTCATTTTTATTGAAACTGAAAAAATGATTCCACAAGTTTAGGGAAAAAAGACATCTGGTTTTCTATGTGTGAGCATTAGTCAAAATGTTTTCAGGGCATTAATGGGTATCTACATAAGTGTAGCATCAAACCCATATGTTTATTTATAAAGTATAAGTAGCCTACTATATGTCAGTGAATATAGTTACACTGGATTTCAAACAGAGAGGAGTGAAATCTTTTTTCTTAAATATTTTAAATCAACAAAAAGGTAGAAATACAATGAGTACATTCATGTTAACAAGTGTGACACCGTGATTGATGTAATCACATGCAGACACACCTTAGTATTTGCCCTGCAGCAAAGTCACGGGCACCTGAATACAGAGGAGTCCGTCATCATAATTGTGTATTTACAAAATGCGTAATATGTTTGGTGAGTCTTTATTGAAAGTTGTTTTCTGTAGGGCGACGAGTGGTTGGGTGCGCGCCCCATGTACAAAGGCTGTAATCCTCCAAGCTGGTGGCCCAGGTTTAATTCTAACCTGTGGCTCCTTTCCTGCAGGTCATTCCCCACTCCCTCTGTCACTAATTTTCAGCTCTATAAACTGTCCTATCACTCCAATAAAGTCATATAAAAAAAAATAAAAAATAAACTTAAAGAAAAAGTGTTTTTCTGCCTTTTCAATAAGATTCCCTTTTTTAGTCTTTAATGCAAAGTATTGACTTTCTTTTTCATGCCATGTTATTAGGCTATGTGTCTTTGAACTGAAGTTTCTATGTCAATCCAAACCTCCATTTTGTGAAATCTTAAATGTTGAGTCTGCATCAAATGGGTTAACCTGCTTGAATAAATGCCAAATACAAATTCTTCACAGTGATTACCAGCTTGCAATTTCTATTTACACTGTGGTTACCAAGATAAACAAGAGTTACTGTACGTAATGGAAACGTGAACCCTGTCAGCTCCTGTAATTGTCTTTTTGTTTTAACGTATTTGCTCTGTGGGAGTTGACAGGTGTGGTCACTGTCGACACCTACGGAAGTGAGTCATCACTGCCATACGTGCTAAAGTCAACGTTAGGATTGTCAATATGTTTGAAAAGAAGAAATAAGCCTTCATTAACTTAGCTTTATGCACTCAGTGTCTACTCATATGGTTCTTTGATAAGGTGACATAAAGATAACCAAAATTTTGCTGGGAATTACTCTTTCCCCTCATTTCAAAGAAAGAAAAAAAGTTGTCAATATTGAGGCCATACAGTTTAATGTTAATGGTATTTTGACAGCAAATAGATTATTAAGGACAAATGTATAGAGAAAATGTCACCAGCGAGCTCTATTTTATAAAAGATTATATAAGATTATCAGTAAATTATTGATTAAGCAGCTGTTTTAGCAGGTCAGTGTGGAGTTAGTTATTTTATACAGTGAGATATTGAAATAGTGTGGATCATTGGGTCACAAGAAGACGCTAAAGAAGAGGGTAAATTGGTTGAACTGCACTGGTTCTGTGGTTTCTTCAACGTTTGTACTTTTTGGTGAAGTTATATGCAATGTTATCTCTGTTTCAATTCTCAAATTGTAAAATTAATTCAACTACCAAAATAGTTTCAGAAGGAACTTGTCATGGTATAGTGGAACAGTGCTTGAAATGTTAATCTATTTTATTTTGTGTGTGTGCAGTCTTAATCTGAAAGTAGTGTTTCAAGGTGTTCATGCCAATGCAGTGGAGTGAAAAAGTACAACATGTTTTATGAATTCTTCCATGGAGAATATGTGTAAAGTAAAGTCAAATAAAACTTGTGTTTTCTATTACCAGTACTGTATAGTAGTATAGCTCAATTATTTTTTAAGTATATTGTGAAAGTAACAACTGAACAACTTTTCTGAATTTCTTCCTGGGTTTAATAAAGTATTTCTGATTCTGATTCTGAAGTCTTTGGGGAGACAATGCTCTTTCTTCTGGATGCTGATTGTTACCCATCATGACTCAGTTTTGTACAACAGCAGTGATTTAATGTTTTTCTTTCTGTGTGAGAATTAAAAAATACTTTAAATTACTACATATCTGCTGAAACACATACACTTAGTGCTTCTATTGAGGAGTTTATAATTAAAGGTCTTATAGAGTTTTCACATCAAATCACGTTTCCTGTGCTGAATTGCCTCCACTTTCTGGTCTAGACGGTTTTTTGAATCATTCAGTGTGATTCATTAATGAACAAGATCCTTCAGTCAGGCTTTATGTTTGTGGGGATCAGCAAGTCAGAGCTTCTTGTAAACTGGGACCACTTGGGCTTTCTGGACATCCCATATTATGGCTGTTATGCACACACGTAGTTCATTACACATGAACAACATGGGGAGGAGGGGTGGGGGGGATATGTCTGTAAGTATTTTTTTTTTTTAATTCCCATGTTATATAGGCCTACTCAAAAAATATCGTATCCAAAAGTGCAAAAGTAAAATAAAAGCTTTTATAGCTCGTTGTAATATTGTAAATATGTATCTGTCTGTCTGTCTGTCTGTCTGTCTGTCTGTCTGTCTGTCTGTCTGTGTTTTATTGTTTACTTTTACTACTTTCATAGAAGAATAAAAGTGCGATTGGTAAGTTCTGACTGTTTCTGGAGGGTTTCTGTGTCCCTCTCTTAATTAGGCCAATAGGATTCCTCGTCAGCGCCCACAAGGGCCCAACCCCTGAACACACCTACTACACCGTAAACCTTGATAGTCATCCACTGACTCTGGCCGACTGCTCAAGCAGTAGGCGGTGGAAAGCAGACTTCCTCCCTCAGCCTACTTTTCTTCTGCTGACGCCTGATACGATCACATGGATCTGGGACAATGGCCGAGGCAGAGCTGGATTTGGGAGTTCATAGGTAACACACCTTAACAGGTAGGCGTTGGGATGTACAGTATAAATGGGGCACAGCCAGTTAGGAAAGATAAGCCCTATATTTGCTATTTAAAATATCCACCATGTTATTGCGTTTTACTTTACTAGGTTTTTACATTTTCTGGTTAATAATTTCCTGTCCCGTAGGAACCATCTTTGTAATGTCATCCATGCGTCTTTACGCACAAACGCGTTGGAGTAACATGGGTTGTCTTCAGTCGCTTCAGGTATTAATATGTCTGTTTATAATAAGCAATTTGTTTACATGTTTGAATATATTTTAAATTGTATATTTTCATCCCAGAAATCCATGTGAAGAGGGACCGGTAATTAAGAATTGACTGTAACATCCAAACTCTCTGGAAACATGGGTCCAGGAAGGAAGGCAAGATGTTGGCATAGCTGTTGAGTTTAATGCCCTGCTATGCCATCAAATTGCCATCTTTCTTTCCCTTTTGCAGCAGGAACATTCACGAACGATCTGGAGTTCCCCTTGGAAAATGTAGTGTCTTGTACTCATTGTGGATTTTTAATTTTAATTTGCGTAAATTAGGATCGTTTTAAAATATAATTAATAATATGGTAAACTTTCTGCAGGATTAAAGGGTCAGAAGCATCTGCATTTTATTCTAAAGACAGAGCAACGTGTTTGCTTCACTATTTGTGGTTTGTTTCACTGTGGGCTACCAGCTACAAGTTTACGAAGTCATATTTTAAGAAACGCAACAAATGCATTTTTACTCTGTGAGTCTTTTCAAGCTTGTTTCAATGTTTGTGACTATAGGTCAATATACAGTTATTTCTGATAATGTGATCCTGTTAGTATTTTTTTAAATTGTTTTCTCATAAGCTGTAAAGTTTCTTTGTTTGTTTAAAAGATCGATGTAGAGCTTTCCCCTAATGCAATGCAAAACACTAACAGTCACTTGTAGTCTTAAATCTGATATATTATTATATATATTATTTATTTTATTTTTTGTCCCAAATATTATATCAATTTCAGCTCAATTGCCTGGCCAAATGTTTTCATGTGTCATGAGTGGTATACCAGTAAAATTGTACAAAGTGTTTCTATAAGTATAATACATGGTCAAATAAGAAAGCATGACAATTTATTGAGACTGAGATGTCATTCAATATGTTCCTTTAAGAATAAGAACAAGTTCAAAATACTCTTGCTAACCCTGGTCAGTTTTGCACAGTAAACTAAAGGCATTAGAATATGGTCCTTTATATTTAAAAATACGGTGCTGACATTTAAATTTGTAAAGTTATTTCTACGATGTTCAGTGTACTGAAATTGACAAAAATGTAAAAAAAAAAAAAAAAAAAAACTTCGTTGACTTCTTTTCACCTTTACACTTTTCACAGCTGGAGAAGTTCATTATTTAAAATATAGTTTGAGACATTTGATACTCGTAGTAATTATAAAGCAATATAGCCTAAATGTACCTGCATGTTCAATCATGATGTTTGCTGCATCTTGAACATTTCAATATTTTTTTTTGTCAAAATGTGCCCCTACGTAAGTTGGTATCAATCCAGATATATGACAGGCTGATAATTTAAAAAGCAAAGTCACACTTTAAATAACAATCCTGTTTTTTGATGCTTCTACTAATATGTGATGATACTTGTGTACTTATATGTGAGTTAATTTTCAGTGTTGGACTTTTACTTTTCCATAGTTTGCCACATTGATTTTGTTGTTTTGCTACTTTGACCAAAGTTTTAGGCCTATTTCCACATGTAAAGCTGGACTATTATACTACACAACTCGCTATGGTTGAATAATGTAGCAAATAATTTTAATAAATGTTATCAAAAATAAATGAAAGACATCTTTGTATTTTTTCTGAAGGCTTCATTATTTTGACTTGAAATGTCCCTTTAAATGTCTACGTGTGTTTATTACTTGTGGTATCAAATTGATAATTTAAAAAAAACTGTTTTAAGTACAAGCTAGTGTGTACAGTTACATTAAGAGCTTCTTCCAAAATAACGCTTGATATATTAGAACTTATAGCCTATTTATGTTTTTTATTTTACTTTCACGTATTCGTTTATTGACTTCTTGTGAAATTAGCCGATACAAAAATACAATTAATTTTCTATTACAGATTTATTTCTTATTGCAAAAATATGATAGAAGGTCGTTTATTTAATGTAGGCTAGTTAAATTGTAATTAATTCAGTCTTGAAATAAAAGAAAGTTGGAACTGTGAAGTGACTGATATTTTAAAAACACAGCGCAGGTCACGTGATCGTTCTCGTGGGTCATGTGACTTCGTGACGTAGATTGTTGAGCGTCTCTGCTTCCATGCTGCCTCCTCTTCCTGTCTGTTTTCACGCTTGTTGACAGTTTGGAAACGGTCTGAAGATTAAAACAGGTTGACTCTCAGGAGAAAGCGTTAGGTAAGAAGATATAATAACTGTCATCTCTGAAAGCAGCCGCGTTGAAGCTGTTAGGTCCTGTTCGCCGGGTGTAAACATTAGCTTAGCTTAGCAGAGCTGCTAGCACTCATGCTGCCAAGGTAAATGACTCGAGGGAAAAGTGTATCCAAGTGTTAGCATGCTTTCAGCTAACTTAATAAAGCAATGTTACATTTACAGCTTCTTTGTTTGGTAAGGAGTCATCACTATGTTCTCTTCGAGGCTTTGCTGCCAAACTGAATTTAAATTACACCTGACACCAACCAGAAACATGCCTTAATTTAACCAGCCTTCACTGAGATCAAACTTATTTTCTTCAGTGTCCTTCCCTGAAATATGTAATGTATGGGACATTGACAGCGACTTGCAATGACTAAAACAAAATGTGTAGTTAATGTAAGTTTTCTAGTTCCTAGCACCCCTGTTCCAGTGTTTTATTAGTTCATCAAAGTATCAGTATGTCCAGTAGAAATATCTAAACTACAGGAGATTCAGTATTTGAATAAAAGCATACTGTGGGTCAAAAATAGGGAACATAAGTAAATTGTACAAATCAAAGAACCATCTTCATTATTCCTTTATTTGTTCAGTGAAAATGAGTTGCCAGAAATTCAGATTTATTCATATTCTCATTTATACACTGATCCCTCCATAATGCAACATAATCCCGCTAAGATTTATTTGCAAGTTGTTCAGCCCTAAATAAATAAACAGACAGGTGATAAATAAAAACTTAGCTGTTTGACTCATTCAGTGAGCGGGTCTGAAGGCTCTCTTTGGCTGTGAGGAGCATTTTGGACTCTTGATTTTGTTCCACGTGTCTTCTTAAAAGGAGCGTAAATCAATACAATGTTTTGTGTGTGACTGCCTCTATCCATTAAAGAAGCATTTTGATGCTGATAGATGTTGTCTCTTCAAGATGCCACTGAATGGTCAGGACCCGTTAAAAGGTTTAACCTGAATAAGAATTATTCAAATTTTGGAAAATCCCCTTTTTTTTTGCTGTGCAGGTTTCTGATAATGCAGCTCACTTTTGTTTCTGTTTTTCAATGAAAAACTGGATTGGATCAACCTGATCCAGATGCAGACTTTGAAAGATGACCAATTCCAGCTGCTTAGAGCACTTACTGTAGAGCTAGTGTCCTAAATGGGACTTCATACTACACATTTTGTCAAGAGGAGGCGCCAAAATTCATATAAACTTAAAGATCCCTATAGTTGATTCTTATTTTATATTTGATATTAGCAGCTGTTTGATTGAATATTCATGGGGACACAAATTGAGGACAAAATCCTGTATCACTTTTTCAACCTTAATGTCAACTTTTCCTGTTATGTCAATGTAGCAATAGAGCATTTAAGTGCAAAATGAAAAACATTTCTAAATGATCGACATCATTGTAAAAAATGTCACATTGTTTAACCTACCTAAAAGTTTTATAAAAGTTTGTTCCTGTCATCCAGCCTATATCAGGACAATCCTGATTGGTTTTTGTTTGTTTTTCATCAGAGATATTTAAACCCTACTCACAAGTTTTGAACAACACAAACTGGAGGTTTAGTCCAGATAAAAACAAAGACCAATTTGTCCATGCTCTCAAGTTTCTCTTTCTTTCTTGGCAGTTTTTTTTATCCAGCTTTTTCATCTGCTTATTTTCCACAGTCACAGTTTCTGATGTGTGAGCTAATGTTAACATAATGAAGCTGTTTGTTTGACAGAGATGAACAGTGAAAACTTCAGCCTGAGTGAGAAGATCGTGTCATCCTCCTACATTCGACAAGGGAGCCAGGCACGCCGAAGCCACGAGCAGCTCATCAGACACCTACTGGAGCAGGTAATGTCGAGAAAAAAAAAACTGCCTTCATTTTTGCAACAAGCTCACTCTGTTCGCTGCAGATTCATCAATTTTTTCTTATACCGTGTGTATCGCAGGGAAAGTGTCCAGAGGAGGGATGGAGCGAGAGCACCGTAGAGCTCTTTCTGAATGAGCTGGCTGTGATGGACAGCAATAACTTCCTCGGAAACTGTGGTGTCGGAGAGCGGGAGGGCAGAGTGGCATCCAGCCTTGTGGCGAGACGGCATTACAGGTTTGACAATATCTTTATCGTGTTAAGATCGAGTCACACTGCACAATGTTGCATCCCATTGAAAGATTATGGTAGTTGCTTTTATTGATAGGTTTTATAATTTGGAGTGCAATTGATCGATACTAGACTCAATACGAAATGATGTGTTTGATGATAAAAGCTCATGAACCGTTGAGCCATTGAACAGTAGATCAACTTACTCGTTTTTCAGTGAACATAATGAACAGAGCTGATCAAAATGAACATATTTGCTGTTGAGGTGCTTTAATGGTCCCTGTTGTGACATTCAGCTGTTCTGCGTAGGTTGATCCATGGCATCGGTCGATCAGGTGACATTGCTGCCATTCAGCCCAAAGCTGCAGGATCCAGTCTGCTCAACAAGCTCACCAACTCAGTGGTGTTGGACATCTTAAAGTTCTCAGGTATGAATGTAATACCCCTTCAACGATGGTAACGTTTTATGTGTTTAACAGTCACAGACAGATGAGCTGTGAGTCGATAATAAAACTTATTCGATTACTCCAGGGGAAAACATGTGGCACTGCTTAACCAACATGTTGTATACATCTCAATTATGACCATATTGACTTATATCCAGACTCTTAAGTACCTAGAATGGATAAAGCTAAAAAAATCAGGATCTTTCATCCCCCATGATGCAATGTATTATCCAACTTGCCCCGTTAACAGAATTTAAATCTCTGTGTAGGGTCTCAGTCATCTTCTAAGTCATGGTGTCCCTTTAATTTACGTGTTGGGTTGTTTCTGTGAATGAAATACAACCTTCTCTGTTTCTTTCATATGACAGGTGTCCGCAGCGTGGCGAGCTGCTTCGTGGTTCCCATGGCGACAGGGATGAGCTTGACTCTGTGCTTTCTGACCCTCCGTCACCGTAGACCCAAGGCTCGCTACATCATTTGGCCTCGCATCGACCAGAAGTCCTGTTTCAAAGCCATGATCACAGCAGGTGATGATGAAACCCATATCTGAAGTCCACTCGAGGCTTTCTCGCAGGTTTTTTTACGCCAAATCATGATGAAATGTTCTCAGTGAATGGTCTGTGTTGAGTAAAACAAATCCTTTGATGGCAGACTTAACCTTTGCAATCTCTTTTGCTTTTCCGATCGGACTCTTTCTCAGGCTTTGAGCCGGTGGTGGTGGAGAACGTTCTTGAGGGCGATGAGTTGCGGACAGACTTGGAAGCAGTTGAGCGACAAATCACGGAGCTCGGTGCCGAGAACATCCTATGTGTTCACTCGACAACATCCTGCTTTGCCCCACGGGTCCCCGACAGGTAAGGAAAAAAAACAATCCCTCTATCACCCTTTTATGCTCAAGGCAGAGGATTTATAAATGCATTTATTGAATTAAATGAAGTCTGTGATTAATTATTATCATGGTCTTGTCGTGCAGGCTTGAGGAACTGGCCACTATGTGTGCCAAATATGACATTCCACATGTAGTAAACAATGCATACGGAGTGCAGTCATCCAAATGCATGCACCTTATACAACAGGTATAGGCTCCACTCTTCCTTCAAACATGAGTCCTGTGTAGTTTCTGATGCTTGTCCTCCCTTGTACAGTGACGGCATGTTTCAGGTCTGGAAAATCAAAAGTACCATTTAAAAGCATCTTCACTTGTTTTTTAAATACTTTGCATCTGAAAGATAGGATCGTTATATTTCTCTTTGTTCCATCAGGGAGCGCGTGTCGGAAGAATCGATGCCTTTGTTCAGAGCTTGGACAAGAACTTCATGGTTCCAGTAGGGGGCGCTATAATAGCAGGTTTTGATGAGTCCTTCATACAGGAGATAAGCAAGATGTACCCAGGTGAGTAATAGCAACACTATATCTGAGCTACATCATGTATTTACTCTATATGAGTAGCACTTTTAAGTTTGCAGTTATTAGCATTTTGGGAACCCAGTGATGTCATAAATAATCAGACACGTTAATGACAATGCAGTATTGGAAAAAAAACTATACTCCCTTCTTTTTTAAAGTGTTTTTGTTATTCTTTCTTATTGAATTCATTGCCAGTTTTTTTTTTTAAATGAAGACAGTTGTTTTGGGCTGCAGCTCTTCAGCACTCAATGATATTGATTGAAATCTACCCGTGGTCACACTACAGACTTTTAAAATACTCTCTGAGGGGAAATATTACAACCCCGTTTCCAAACAAGTTGGGACACGGTGTGTAAATTGTAAACAAAAACCGAATATGAAACCCAGGTCTAAATCCGACCTGTGGCTCCTTTCCCACATGTCATTCCCCACCCTCTCTATCTCTGATTTCTGACTATCTACCCTCCTATCTCTAAAACAAAGGCATAAAAAGCCCAAAAATAAACCTTTAAAACAATATATACTATTGTATATGCCCATTTGGAATTTGATGCCGGCAACACATTTCAAAGGAGCTGGGACATGAAGGTATACAAAGTTAACATTTCTTATATTTAGAAAAAAAAAAGCTAACTATCTGAATATGCATCAACGTTTCGTTTTGTCTTAACACTAAGTAACCTTGAAGAATTCTACTCGTAAAACATGTAGTCCAAAACAAGGATTTTCAGTTTGTATTTTAAAATAAACAAATGAGTCATATCACATGGTGCCATCTGTTACAATAACAAACCATATACATCTTAACCCTTCCCACAAACCATAACCAAGAACACTCAGCACTTCAAAGTCTTCTCGAGTGGCTTAAAATGAAAACAGACAAACAATAAATGTATCATTAAGATAAATAGAAAAATACAAATTGTCCGACCTCATCCACCAAGCTAATGTTCAGCCACTTGATTTTCACTCTGGCCTATTTAAAGTGTCAAATACATGATGCACCACTTCAGGAGGTTTGTTCCTGTTCTGCGTCCTGTATGACATTCTTTTGTATGCAGCTACTGTGGCCAATTCAGTCACCCAGTTGAGGAAAAGGAGGTTCTCCAGATGTTCTCCAGTTCCTGAGGATGATCTGATGTACAAGATAGCAGTCTGTATCCAGTATATCAGGAGGAGGGAGCACAAGTTGCCCTTTTATAACATTGACAGTGTAACAGTGGATCTTCATCCAATATTGATTAATCATGGAGCATGACCATAGCTCGTGTGCCAGTGTACCTTCAGCCACACAACACTTCCAGCTAGTACCTGAGTCTTTTAAGCCAAGTCTGGAAAGCCTACTCATGGTCTAATGAAATCAGTGCCGAGTTTTAAATTGAATAATCCTCACCCTCAGGTCCCCTTGACATTGCATGGAAGTTGCCAACAATCTCAACCCACTCCTGTTCATCGTATAATACCCCCAAGTCTCTTTCCCAGGAAAGTCTGAACGCTGTGACATCTCTTCCTCCTCCTTATCCCATCAGCATCCTGTTATATTTAGCTGCTTCATGCTTTCACTTTCAGGTTGTTTTTTTTTAAATATCATCAATAGGTTTAACACACAGCAGACTCTGTCTTGTGTCTATATCTGCTCAGCAAAGTCACCTCTTGGCCCCTCTTTGTCCAGGTCGAGCATCCGCCTCACCTTCCCTCGACGTCCTCATTACCCTTCTCAGTCTGGGAGCCAGCGGCTACAAAAAACTCCTGTCAGAAAGAAAGGTGAGAGCACACATTACATCATCATCATAAGGCTTTATATGTAAAGCATCACTTGCATAAAAAAAACACTGCAGCAGTATCAACTTGTTTCTATGCATGCTGTGTCAACATATTTCCCCTGAAGCCCAAAAAAAAAAAAAAACCCAGCTTACATAAGTCCTATTGAATTGCAGTGCGTCACATGCCATGACCGTGTGTGTGTGTACGGCTCCTTGTGTACCTGCTGTCTGACTGAGAAACGAGCTATGTGGAGGGAGGATTATGCTACAGCGAGATACAATTGATCCTGAAGTTTTTAAGAAAACCTCCCCTGGCGGCTCTCTGCTTCTAAAGCCGAGCTCGCAATGCAGCAGTTCCCCTCTTCAAATGGTAGGCACTGCAGCATTCTCACACCTCAGAGCTGCTGTAGCATAAATGTACTGTAAATGTGCAGGTAGAAATGTGCTTCTGGTGATGCTCAGGACTTGGAAAGAAATAAATAACTATTTCTTTCAGGAGTTTTAGGAGCTGGATTCAATCTTCTTTTTAGGCGTTCCCTATCCCTAATATCCCTTTTGAATACATTGCTTTATCAATAGAATACAATACCACAAGTATTAAAAGCAGAAATATACATCTAGGTAATTCTTCTAACCTCTCACTTGTCCCAACACCATCACTTCCTATCGATTTCTACATGTCCAAACTATGCATAATTCATGCAAAAGACCCATTTTCCATATTGTCTGCAGAACTTGAGTGATTTCCTCACATCCCCCCTGGGGTCCAATGCTTTAAATAATTCAGAAATTTCATCTGTGAGGATTCGTTTACAGCGTATATGGAGAGAGAACCGGCAGATGATGCGTGTTGTTTTTGTTTTTTTTCTTGCACACACTCTTATTGTCTGCAGAGTCGTAGCCGTGCACCCCTTCCACCACTTGCGCCTGTCCTCTCCAAGGATGGAGAAGTCCCCTATTGTTGTAAGAGAACAAGGGCCACTTGGAGACATTATTGTGAGGCTGTTTGTGTTTGACTCACAACAGAAAACTGATTTTCCTTTCAAGATGTTTTCAAATTTGGAAAGCATGAGTCAGCAAAGTACGCTGACACACTCCCACTGTTGCAGAGAAAAGCTCCTGTAGTTTGTGATGCTTCTCTTGGGAGTAACCAACAACAGAAACACTGGGATTTGTAGTTTTTTTCTCCTTTCCCACTTGGTCTTGGCTCATAACATTTGCGTCCACGCCTTGCTTTGATGTACTGACTGCTTTAAGACTCTGTACTAAACACACTTAGTCAGCATTTTTTAAACACGTGGATGATTAAATCTCAAGACGAAAGCATGTCTTCCTCCTCTCCTGCTTCTCTAATTGACCCCTGAGGTGGATGAGTTAAGATCCTTGCCAGAGATAGATGGGAAGTGGACACTTTGCTTATGCCTAAGCTCGGAGGGAAACACACTCGGAGTGGCGAAGGGGGATGGGAACGGTCTGCTTGCAGAGAGATTTGCTTGATAAGCAATAAAAAAATGAATGCTGCTGCTTCTGCTGCTAAAATAAGACCGTGGCAGAATCTGAAAGGAGAATTGTGTTTCTATTTATAGCTCTATCGTATGGCCCCGGCTGCCTCTAGTTCTGTCTCTTCATGCTTCCTCTCTGTGTCTGAATGCCCTGCAGGAGATTTATTTGTTGCTGGCTCAGGAGCTGAAGAGTCTGGCCTCAGCACATGGGGAGAGATTGCTTCACACCCCACATAACCCCATTTCACTGGGTAAGCTCAAAGCAGGTCCTCAGACTGTAAATTTGTGTGTTTTGAGGAGTATAAAGAACAATTCTGAAGCGATAACAGCACATTTGACGTCACTTTTTAATTAAAAAGTTAACTTTGTGTGTATGTGTCCTGGGGTCGGCCTCTCTCTCCTCCAGCCATGTCTCTGGATGGACTCCAGGCCGAGAGTGACAAGGCGGTGACTCAACTGGGCTCCATGTTGTTCACCCGGCAAGTGTCAGGAGCAAGGTATGAACATTAGAAAAAACAGAAGCATGTGGAGGTGTGTGTGAGTCACCATGTCAGGAAGTATTAAAAAAAAACAATGGGTTTGTTTGTGTCCTTGAGAAGTGAAAGAATGAGCTGTGTGTGGCCAGAGGAAAGAAGAAAAGAAAAAAAAGCAATCAGCCAGATGGATCTGCTGAATATGGCGGAGCGGGAACTACTTAAGTTGATTAGACCGGCCATCCTTTTAGGGACGTCTCCTAATTTCTCTGGATGTTTCCATTAGGAACCCCATGTTGTGTCTGCTTGGACAGCACAGCTCTGACATCCAGGGTCTCACTTCACTCGGTCAAGCTTAGTCTTCATTTTTTCCCCTCCGTCCAACAACCTCTGTTTCCAAAGAAATTGGGTAGAAGTGGAAAAAAATCGATATATGTAAATCGAGATTCTAATCTTCTGAGATTTTAGAAAGATTCATAACCTCCAAAAAATCGATTTAAATTTGGGCTAATCAGTCACTCCCTGCTAAGTGCTAAAGCTAGCTCTTTAACTCAGTAGAATGACAAATAGAGCAGCAAGAAATTCAGCAAGTGGAGTAGATCCTGAAGTATGTACTCATTCAAAAATATACTTTGAATCATGAATCCATAATCATTTTGAATCGAAAATAGATTCTGAATCGAATCGTGATCCCAAGAATCAAAATCGGAATCGAATCGTGGAACAGCCAAAGATTCCCAGCCCTAACCATGTGTCAAATGTTGACATTTTGCAAACATCAAAACTCCTTATTTCATTGAAAAGGACACTGAGACAACATTTCAATTGTTGACACTGAGAAAGTTCATTATTTTTAGAACTTATATACCCATGTCCAAAGTGCAGTCGCTGCAAAAACACAGAATTTCAAGTCCTTCGCTGCTTTTGTTTGACTCTTTTTCCTTTTAATGGTTTTTGTCCAAACACCTGTTTAAATATTAAAATATCCCAAATGAATGATTTATTCAGGTCATTCTTTTGCGCCTGTTTAGTTCAGATTTGAATGCACTAATGGCTCAGTCGCACTGAAAAGCATCAAGGAGAATGCGTCCACTCCTACTTCCTTTCTCTTTTAGTTTTCATCAAGTTGAACATGTTTCAATGTTCAAAATTCACACTGATCATTTATACCCCTCCCTTAAGCTCTATTGACTTCTAAGGTGAAAGACACATTCATCTTTATAACAGTATGTGATGCATGTTTAATAAAGCCTTTTCATTGCTAACCCGAGCGGCCATTTTTCCATATCATCAGAGACTTACTGTCCTATCAAGCAGAGCAGATTAACTGAGATCTACATTTGATTAAAAGTATTCCTCTTATCATAATGCTTTCTCGTAGCAGCCAGTAATTGATTTCTCAATGAAGTGAGTCTAAACTGTGCTGACATATCACATGCATGTTTATAGTTTACAGTATTACAGACTTGAAAACAAATACAGTTCAATATTTGAGCAGTTTCTTCTTTTCAATATCCACCCCTGGAAACATGTAAGGTTTGTAAAGGGATTCAAACGTCAGACTTTAAAAAGACGACAACGTACCGAGTCAACCTTAAGACAAATGAAACGTCAAGATGTTTGAGCACAAATGACACACTTATGTTATTACTTGTTATAGATTCAATCATTGGGAAAAGCCTTCCATGCTAACTTCCTGGAGTCAATCCATGCCAATATGACCTAAGGACCCTGCTTTTAAAAGCTGCTATTCATCAATTTAACTGTGAATGAAATCACTACTTGTCTGTGACAGGGGCCAATCATAATGAAGATTTGAATGTACAGTTATTTATAGCATCTTTTAGCTCATTGTTTTGGTTCTCCAACCTTTAACTTCACTGTTTTAATAAAAAATATACATTAAACTTATAAAGCGCTTTTCTGCACGGAGGTTATAGTCCTCCAGGCGGGCGGCCCAGGTTCGAATCCGTCTTGTGGCTCCTTGACCACATGTCAGTCCCCACTTTCTCTCTCCCCAATTTCTGACTCTGTCCACTGTCCTGTCTCAAAATAAAGGCATAAAAAAAGTCCAAAATAACCTTAAAAAATATAATAATATAGGGCTTTTCTGATAGGCGCTTAACAAAGCACAAAACAAAACAATGAGAACAATACAAAGGAGAAATATTCTAAGAGCAGGAGGATGAGAACAGAGTTTGTTCGTGGTTATAGGTGATGTAGAAGAGGTGAGTTTTTAGGGATTTAGAGGGAGCTAGAGAGTGAGGGGGGAGTGATGGTTTTTGGGAGTGACTTTCAGGGGGTGGAAGTGGCAATAGATATCACATCTATTTCTTCATTGCTCTCCTGTGTATTACCCCCATGTTTCCAGGGTTATACCGCTGGGCAAGGAGCAGACCATAAGCGGACACACGTTCCGTGGCTTCATGTCGCACTCTGAGGCGTACCCCTGTCCGTACCTCAACGCTGCCTCGGCTGTGGGAATCACTCGTGAGGACGTGACACTGTGCATCAAAAGGCTCGACAAGTGCCTGAAGACCCTGAAGAAAGAGGGAAATGCTGCAAAAAGTAGTCCCCAGGTTCTTCTATCTGGACATGAGGACACTAGCCAGGAAGTAACTGAGCAGAAATAAGAATATTACAGACAAAGAAGACCAAATAGTTTCTGACAGTGAGCTTATACGCAGAAGAAGAAGGACACGAGC
Source organism: Tautogolabrus adspersus (assembly GCA_020745685.1). Taxonomy (NCBI): domain Eukaryota; kingdom Metazoa; phylum Chordata; class Actinopteri; order Labriformes; family Labridae; genus Tautogolabrus; species Tautogolabrus adspersus. The sequence goes on along the minus strand of CM036556.1, from coordinate 12,388,980 downwards.
GTTGTACAAAGGTGACTTAAGAGAATCTGAATGATCACCACTGATTATTTTTTAAGTTACGCCAAAGTGTCTGCAAAGACTATTTGATTGTTGTCTGTATATGTTGAACATTTCTTCCTTTGTTATGGGTTTTGGACTTAAAATAGATTATGGGTCTACAATCAACTCCAGCCTTCACTTTCTTTGTGTCATTTATCTTAACTAAAGCCTCCAAGGTGCCATTATGGGCTGAAATATTCTATAAATTAGCCAGCTGGACTCGTGTTTTGGGAATACATTAGCATTCCTACTGATCGATTCACACAGGAATATAGCTGTGTAATGTAAGATGTTGTGCCATGTCTTTTGCACTGTGTTGTAATGTGATACGAATGACGCCGAGCCATTAACTCCCATTTGAACTCACTCTATCGGACATTTACTTTCAGGCTCTGAAACACAAGGCAAGGAGGAAGGAATCAATGAAGCACACTAAACATAGATCGCTCCTGTGTTTGGTAAAGGAAAATGCGCACTGTAAGAAGCGGCAGCGCAAGGAACATTAACAATTTAAGAGATGTATAATCAAGTGTTGCACTTTGTTTTACTTTTTCCACATTACGTGTATTCTGGATTCAGTCAGAGCTTCACCGGGGAATTGAGCTTTAATTACACAGGACTCCTCCTTGTTTCACATTCCAGAGGTTTGCTTACATCTGTTATATTCCTCAGTCTGCTCTCTACCCTCAGTCATTAGGAAGCAGGGCAGCGCGTACCCTGAGGCACAAAAATAGACTCCAACTAAAGCCTCACTCACTGATGACTAATCTATATTTCGATACCGCACAGTCCAAGTTTTTCCTGTTCCCTCTCTCTTTTATCTGCTGAAAACGATAGAGATTGACTTCTCTTTCAGAGCATGTGAAGAAGATGATGCTGCTGCGTGGTCTGGAGTTCAAACACTTGTGTGGGATTCAGAACTGGATGTGCCAGCTGTCGTCTTCGTCTATGCTGCATCTGTGCTGTCCTCAGGTGTGCGTGTATTTTAGACAGTCCGCACATGTACTGTACGTTTGTTTTTATAGAGTTTGTCAAGCAGCTCTCAACCCTGAATCCAATCCACCCGGCAGCCTTTTAAAACTTGTCTGGAGTCGGATGGATACAGGTGCTGCGTCAGCACACTTTAACTGCCCCCAAGCGAAACTGAAGCATTATAAAATATTGTGGAAAAACACTGTGTGGACTGTGAACGCTGGTAGAGTGCAGCACAGTAAAAAGAGAAACTGTTCTGAAATCAGCCTTTTTCCCCTTTAATCAGTTTGTTGTCAGCTGCCCAATTTGATTTGCATGTCTGTGCATATGGAACGCTGTAGTTACCATGCTAGAAGCTGGTTCTTTATGTGCTGAACCCTTGAGCATTCAGTGTCAAAACAGTCAAAAGATTTCTTTCTTGTGTCTTGTCTCTGTCCTTCCCTATCACAATCTTTTGCTGAAGTTGCAGAGTTCCTTCTGAGGGCAACAGAGTCAGACGCACTTTTTTGTGCTGGCCAGCCTTTAAAGGACCCTCCTCTATTGATCAATCTGCTGCAGTGTGCAAATCAGAAAAAGGGCTTGCACTGAAATACTATCATCGGCCGTCACTGTCTGTTTTTATGCAATCCAGCTATCCGTGCAAACAGAGAACAGCCCATGCAATCCAGAATACAGCCACATTTTAACCTATAATCTTAAAATACCAGAAGACACTCAAAAGTGTCTTGTCCCCCCCCAAAAAACCCCAAATGATTGTTTACGGTCATCTCTCCCCACCAAAATAGACTGCCTTTAAAAATATTCCTCTCGAATCTGCACGCAACGCACTCGATCATCAGCCAAAGTACCTCAGGGATGTCGCTGGATGACAAATGGCCCTTTGCTCCGAGCTCTCAGCAGCTGCCTGGCAGAGTTCAGAGATGATGGAGGGCCAGAGAGGTACAAACAGGGCCAAAGATTAAAAGATAGCCCAGACATGAGGCTAAAGTTTACCATCAGGGTCACGGATAATCAGACAGATTCCAGCAGGGACATTGCACCTGGCTGGTTGGATGGGACCAGCCTGTTGGCCGTGTAAGCTTCAGAGTAATGGGATAGTTCTGACCTGGTCCTGTAGTTCTCTTACAGGAAAGTAGAAACAGAGAAAAAACACTAGAGCGCCATTTTGGAAAATGCAGTCTATGAAGATACATGGGAAAATAAATGAAAAAGTTAGAAATGATTTTGTCAGAACTAAAATGTTGAATATTTGATAAAATAGGCTCTGAATCAAACCTTAAGATGCACAGCTAAGAAATGGGATTCTTCCTTTAGCTCTTAGGGTGTTAGCAAAAACCTGTAATTAAGGCTGTGTGAATTGGGAGTTATTGTCTTTTGTACTGCAGACATACTATGATTTAGGATTACTTTTTAAAGCTGTACGGTGCTCAGACATTTTCTGGTGTACATGGGATTCAAAACAAGGATGTGAAAATTACAGCAAGCTGTTCTTTACAGTTGGTATTTTGTCTGTTTTCTGTACAGTATTTGTTTTTAGTACTCTGTGTATTTTAATGCAGGACGCTAAATTTACTTTTTGTTGTTGTTGACAATTACATGTTTTTCTCATCTTCATATATCTGAGTGCTGCAAATTGAGCTGAAATGGAATTCTTGCATTTTATAAGCCTGGATGAACAAAATGGATTTAAATGCCTCAATTCAACTCTTCGAAAGTAATGTGTAATTCTAATATATTAAACAGTAGTTATCCCATTCTGCAAGAAAATAACTTATACTCATAATACTATTATTAATAGCAATCCCACTATTGATTGTTTTATTATTATTATATACAGTCATGTTTGTTTTTTGGATCCCCATTAGTCACTACTTGAGTAGAAACTACTCTTTCTAGGGTTCATTCATACAAACATGAAATTAAAATCCGCACTAATGACATTATTAAAAGTCCAAGGCGAACAGAAAGACAAACATAGAATCAATAACAGGCAAAGTACAAAGTTCATTTTAGGTTTTTTATTACCTATAAAAATATAATTAAGTACCTATTTCATTCATGTAAGTCTAAAATTCCACTCCTGGCAGTTTGATATGTCTCTGTAATGTACACTTTGATGGCAAACTCTCAAATAGTAATTTTCTAGTGTTCAGTTCTAAAGCTGTATCAGCTGAGCACACAGGCGCTGTCCATGGTGCTGCAGGAGGGGGGGGGGGGGGCTGTATAGCTTTCTGTATGTGAACGTGTCTGTTCAAACAGGCTACATATTAGCTCCTTAGTTTCTGACAAACGGCGAAGCGTCATAAAGAGGCCTTCACGTTTGCTGCTTTTGTGTCAACACAAATACTGAAAAAAACAAAACCGAGATATTTAAGTAATTAATCCTGAAGTGGCACCAACATGTATTTGCTGTTATCACATCGCTTTTCACACCTTTACATGCGTTAGCCTACTGACAACACACGGTGTATCTGCGTATCGAAGCTACATTACTTTAAATACAACATTAACTCAAAAATATCCATTTTAAAATGCGTTTCTCTGAGATGCAGCATGAACAGTAAAGCGTTCAGGTTACCAGATAATCATGGCGTATAGCCTACTAAAGACCTAAATGCTTGATTTTATCGTTGTATGCTGCGTGGTTGTTTAAGCAGCAGTTCCCCTCGCGGACGCGGAGCCGTGACTTCATAAATAATGAGAGTGGACGGAGGGGAGCTGCAGCTGATTTGCTGATGTCAGGGGGGGAGCCAGTGCTGCATTTCATGGTGCAGGGTGGAAACGCGCGCTGCCATCTGCCTCTGTCGGCGCTCTCAGCAATCCTCACACATGCAAGCCCGGCAAGAAAGATGCTGCCAACTCTCAAGATTTGGGCATTGTTTTCTTTGTCGCTCTGCTTCTTATGTCAACCTGCTCATTTGAAGAAGGGTTTTCGATGTCCTTCAACATGCAGCTGCTCCAGGGAGTCTATCATTTGCGTCGGGTCCTCCTATGTCCCAAGGATTTCCCCCAACGACGTCAATTCTTTGTGAGTAGCCTCTCTGTATTATGTTTAAGCTCGATAACGCACGCGTGAAAAATATGCAGCATTCAAGGTTTATTCAGTGGTAATCTAGTTGTCCATGGCTGTGTTTTATGACGCACACCGTCTTTAATAAGTGCTGATGTTCCCAAGCAATGCAGTCAACCTGCTCTCATTGATCACTTTTTGCATTTGCTTCATGTTTATAATTCTGTCTTCTTCCTTTCAGGAGTATCGTCAATGGGACTTTTTCCGAGGTCAAAGAGGCAATGTTTGCTCACATGCCGTCTCTCCAGCTACTGTAAGAGTGCTACAACAGCATGTTATTCCTCTGTAGAATATGATCTTGCCTTTATCCTGCAGAAAAATCTACTATTAGAACAAAACTATAGAGACAAATTGATTCCAGAACTTATTTTAAGTAAGTTTTGATACTAAAATGCATCTTATTTGCAAGTTGCGCACATGATAAACGATCACTGCACAGCCTTAATGTGGTAGAGATGTGACAGTCTGAAGATGATCACAAAAAAATAGAAAATCCTCATGACAGAAATAATAACCTTGGCATGTAATGTAATAGCATTAAGAAACTACAGCTTGTATCCTATTGAAGGACAGGACTTCCTTCTTATATTCAGCAGTGTCTCTCAGAAACAGAAAACAAAGTTAAAGTACATCTCGTGAATGTTATAGCAACTAGAAGAAAAGCGTTTACAGGGGCTGGACACTTTGAAATGAATAATAGAAATCTAGTCATGCGCTGTTAGTTCAGTATTATGCTGTATTTACCCAAAGACATGAATGTAGTTTGTTTCTCCCATAGAGCAAGCTGTGACGACAGCACAAACAAAGGCGTGGCAGATGGAGAGCTTTTAATATCTAGATCACAAATGATGATTTACAGCTAGGAGCATGTTGTCATGAGCTGTTAAGCGGAGTATTCACTTTCTTTTTGTAACCAGCCCCTTGAAAATGTTCACAAGACAATTGTATTTTGCAAGTGCTGCATCTTTAGAAACACAAAGTAATGTCATAGTTCAATGTGTGTCTCTGTGGTGTATCTGACATTTTCCACAAGCAGTGTGCTGGAACACCGAAGAGGCCATAAAATCTAGTGATTTAGTGAGCTGTCCCACTCTTGATTGCACATGTGGCGACACTTAAGTTGTGTTGACAGCATTTGTCTCTATTTTTGTTGACTGAAATAACTTGCTTTGAACATGCAAATTCACAATCTAGGACGTTCAGTCTGTTTTTTTAAGGCAGGGACATAAAACGGTTCATCATTTTGGCAGCGATCATCTATAAAATGTCAATTTCACTTTTCATTGCAGGCTTCTGAATTCTAATTCTCTAACGACAGTAAGGGATGATGCATTCTCAGGCCTTCCACATCTGGAGTATCTGTAAGTTCCTTCATGTTTGTTGTTGTCAAAGACGCATTCATTGGATTAGTCGAATAACTAAAAGTCAATTGTAACTGGATAACATTGCACTCTTAATCTCCAAACATGAATTAGTCTTCAAGGAAAGCATTAGATTATGTGGTTAATTTAGGTTTCTGAGGAAGTGAACAAGGCAGAAAAGTATTGATTGCACTCCCTCTAGTGGTTCAATTTGTACAAGAAAAAAAATCCTCACTTGATTGTCCACAACACTTTGTGCGTGCACTAACCACAAGGCTACTGGCGCCCCTTAATTGTATTTATAATATAGTGACCTAAACCTTGTCAAAACAGCATAAATGCACCTCAGTTTAACTCCAGTTAAACTAATTTAAGTCCTCATAATGGAATTCCTGCTGTTTGTAGAAATAGGAATAAAAGACCACACATTTTTACATAGTTTTACATAAACGACATGAACTAGGTCTGTAAGTGTGGGTAATTGTATTCAGTGTATTTATCAAACTGTAACTGATTTATTACAAGATAAAAATGGCACCTAATGGATCTGGTGACATGACCAGTCCCATCCTTTTTTGGCAGAAACAGGTTCTGATTGTGCTCATTGTAGGAATATGTCTTCATTCTCATCTATTGCGGTGTTTTAAGAGGCATCAAAGGTTAGCTTAGGGACCTGCCCTATCACAAGTTAATCATTGAACATGTTTATTTTGTCTTCCACAGGTTCATTGAGAGTAATAAGTTAGAAACGACGTCCAGATATGCCTTCAGAGGACTCAGGGACTTGACTCATTTGTATGTTCCAACCTTGAAAATCCTTCCTAATCAAATCCACTAAGACATCTATTATGTAATACTTGTTGTCTTATATAATATATGATATTTGGGAGCAACTGTGGACAATTGTAGTCGATGCTAAATAGTTAACAACAATGTTGAAAATGTATAGAGATAGTATATTCCAGAAGAATTCCAGTAACTTTTATCTCAGATGTTGTTTTGACTTATTATTATTTATTTGACAGTCCAACTGAATTTGTTGTAACATAGGCTCTTTTTTTCTGTATTGATTGATTGTTGTAATTTTTTTTAGGTCTTTGGCAAACAACAACATTAAAGCGTTGCCCAGGGACATCTTCAGTGATTTGGATTCACTGATAGAGCTGTAGGTTTGTCTCACTAATCTAACAGTGTACGATCCTGTTTCCTCCCTCGAGATCTGTGACAAGATTTTATTTTCGCACATTATGTTAAGAGATATCTTCATCTATTACTTTTCTTTTCTTCTGAGGGGTCTTCTAGCCGGCCAATGTAAATTCTCTTGAGTGACAAACACTATCCCTCTTGTGCAGGGACCTTCGAGGCAATGCCTTCGAGTGTGACTGCCGTGCCAAGTGGCTTATGACGTGGCTGAAGAACACCAATGCCACGGTGTCGGATGTTGTGTGTGCCGGACCAGAGGACATGAAGGACAAGCGCCTCAATGATATGACCAGTCTGCACAATGAGTGCACCTCAACTGGTGAGAATCACTTGAGCCAGTTGGCCTTGTCAGCGTCCAACTTGCACAAGTATCACGCTAACAAGGTCCTCTAAGAACTGTAAAAAAATAGCAAAATGTAGTTCTCTCAAGCCCCCTTTACATTTGGACCGCACTTCTGAAAATGTTACCCTATTGGCCAGAATGTTGCATGGGTGAACGGAAATGGCTAAACACAATCCCGCCTTTTGCAGACTTTATCAGCCAAGTCTGGGAAATATCTGGACCAGAATGCCCTGAAATTGTCTAGTTCATGTGTGGAAGTGCCTTTCGTCTACTCTTTTAATTTGGATTTCTTTCTTTTTCTTTGCAGATTTCGTACTCCACCAATCCGTCGCTTCGGAGTCGCTGTCTGTTGACACATTCAGCTATAAGAATGATGTCTACGTGACTATTGCTGCTCCCAGCACAGACAGCTGTATGGTTTACCAATGGGACCACATAGAAATGAACTTCAGGACTTATGATAACATTACAGGTAAGGCAATGTCCCTGGCTGAGTGCAACACCTATGTGGTTACCTGTTTATTCCCTTTGTCTTCCTTCAATAAAGTGTTATCTTGTTTTCCAGGTCAGTCCATTGTAGGGTGCAAGTCAGTTGTCATTCTGGACCAGGTTTTTGTTATTGTGGCACAGCTCTTTGGTGGTTCCCACATCTACAAGTTTGATGAGGACCAAAGCAGGTTCAGCAAGTTCCAGGAGATAGAGGTGTCCAAGATCTCCAAGCCCAATGACATCGAGGCATTCCAGATTGGTTCTGACTCCTTCTTTGTGATTGCTGACAGCTCCAAAGCAGGCCTGTCCACCCTTTACAAGTGGAACGATAAGGGCTTTTATTCATATCAGCCGCTGCATGAATGGTACCGTGACACCGATGCAGAGTTCTTGGACTTGGATGGGAAGGCCCACCTTGTCTTGGCAAGCCGCTCACAAGTGCCCGTGATCTACCAGTGGAGCCGGAGCAACCAGAAGTTTGTCCTGCAGGGCGAGATCCCCAACATGGAGGATGTTGTAGCTGTAAAGCACTTCCGGATCAAGGAGGAACTTTACCTGGCTATGACACGTTATATTGGCGACTCCAAAGTTCTGCGTTGGGGCGCCAAACAGTTTGCAGAGATCCAGGCCTTGCCCTCAAGGGGGTCCATGATTCTTCAGCCGTTCTCTTTCAAAGAACGCAACTACCTTGCCTTGGGAAGCGATTACACATTTTCACAGATCTACCTGTGGGATGACGACCAGAAACTCTTTGACCGCTTCAAGGAGGTTTACATCCAGGCACCGCGCTCCTTCACTGTGGTTTCCACTGACCGCAGGGACTTTATCTTCACCTCAAGCTTCAAGGGAAACACACAGATCTTTGAGCACGTCATCATAGACTTGAGCTTGTGAGGGGCTCTGCCTTATATTCCTTTCTGCAATCAAACGTCTTCCACTACAAGATTTATTTTCAAAGGTAAAGAAAGGACCAGACTTAATGAACTCTTATCTTTTTGATTCCTAGTAAGTGTTTTGTCACGAATAAGAGCTGGGTCAGAAGTGCTTGGAATCGCTTCCTTAGTACCTTTTAGGTATTCTTCTGGGGAATGCAAAGATTAGAAATACAGTTTGGTGTTTTTGGATGTACAGATTTCATTGTGTTAATGGTTTAATACCCCTAAAAATTTACACCAGAACCTTGAGAGAGATCATTTTACCTCTTGAAGGTGTTACAGGTGTGGTTGCCCCTTACTGTACCTCATGTCCTCAGACCCTGTGGTAATGTACAGTATGTTGCCTTATCAGCACTGGGGATCTGTGTTCTGATGGGCCCACAGTGCCTCTCTCTGGCCGTGATAGAGTATCACACCCCTTTGCTTTTTTGAAACAGGGAATGTCATGAAAGCACAAACCTTTAAATATAAGTGAGACCCCAGCCCTTAGAGTGTAGGTATCACATGAAAATATTACTGTAGGTGCTATAGATTATACTGCGTACAGTAAATAATAAAAGAACAAGTTTGTTGTTCAAATTTAAGACTAAAGCTATTTCAGATAAACATAAATAGTAGCTTCCCATTTTCATGTAGTTCAGAGTGCTTTTAGTGGAAAAGCAGACACAAGTTCTTTTATCCATTCAGTGTTCAGGGAAATGAAATATACTAACACGTTTAAACAATTACCACAGTTATTGGGTCATAATTAAACTTTCTTTTTGGGCTGGAACTTTAAAAAAAAAAAATCTCACTGCAGAAATCTGTGGACTCAGATTTATAACGTTTGATAAGGTGAGATAATTTGTCTGAAGATAAAGAAACAAGAGGTTTATTTTATGTAAATATACATCAACTCGAGTTGAGAGGCCTTTTTGGTCTCTCTTTCTGTTCTTTGAAAATACTGAATGTTAAACTTGCAAGCTCTGACATGTAAATAAAACAAGGACTGCGATGCCACTACCTGTTTGTCACACAAAAAAAAGGGTCTGGACGGATCTTTGCACTTACTTTCAAATAATTCAAACGTTACTGCAGCCTGCAAGAGCATGAAATACAAAAAAAAAGGTGTTTGCCAAATTCATTTTTTTAAGATGAACCTATCAGACTGAGAAGTCTTAAAGTGCATCTTTACTCTTTGATTGAATGGTATTGCAACAAAAAAAAGGAATACAGTATGCAAGCTTTACCACATGCCGATTCTTTTGTAAGAATTTGTTTAATGCATATTGAATGTTACTCTGAAAATACACTGTCAATTTAGTCATTTGAATTTCAAAATAAATGTTTAAAAGAACGATAGCAAGTGTTTTATCATTTATTGATTATTAATATTGTGACACTGGCGACATCCGTCACAGTCATAAAATGTTTTAAAAAAGGAAATAGCCAGCATGATTGCACAATTTGGTTTGTTGGCGGTCTCAAGGCTTGAGTTTAGTATTTTTGTTGTATTTTTAAACATTTTGAAGAGACGATAACTCTGGACAGGAGCGAGAAGTTTGCTGTGAGGGGTTGTTTATTTTAGAGACTAAAGAAGCAGAGAGTTGATGGAACGTAAAGGTGATGCCACTCACTTGCCCACCAACATTCTCCTGAGAAAACTCATGCTTGTACTTTTACTGTAGATTATACAGTTGCACAACAAATTGTTGAATTAAAATGATGTGCTATCACACATCCTTAAAATAGCCACTACTTATCTTAGCCTTTCCTGTATCTTGAGTGTAGAGTGAGTATGTTTCCTGTTTGTTGTTGGGTTTTTTGCCTTTTATATTGCAGCATCACAGTTTTGCCACCTCTGACCTCTTTTGGATTTGTAAGTTGGATATGGGAGATAGTGTTGTTGGTTAGTTGTAGATTTCTCTGTACATTGTCTACATGAAAATCCAATTTGCAAAAATCACTGAAGCTATAGAGGTGAGCTGTCTCTGTTTTCTCCTATTTTTCTCTATCCTATAGGACTCATGTTAAGTAAGTTCTTCAGAGCTAAGACTTTATATGTTTCAGGTTTAATTGTTGCACTCCCCTCTGACAGCTGCTCAACAGTCAGTGGTGTTATGTCACAGCCTTAGGCAAAGTGCAACAACAAAATTATTTAAAGTTGGACTGAATTAATTGTCAGTCAAATGTGTGACGCAGGAACTTATTCATCCTTCTAAGACAAGATGAACCGGTTTATCTGGTGTAACTTCAGTTTAAAAATAATGATCAAGCTGACATTATTCCAGGGACTGATGTCTCTCAGAGCTCAGAATGGATAATTCTATTTTTGATCAATATGACAGTTTGCTGTTTGAGGCCCTTTTTATCAAAATGACTGTTCGTGCTCTACCCTTGATAACATTATGATATTATTTGAACTTTCATCATGGCTTGTTCGTTGTAGTCCTTACAATAACAACAAGTCCAAACCTGCCCAACAGAGGGCATTTAATGCTCTATGAATATGGCAAGCCATACTTTGAATGCTCAGAGCAGATAGAGACAGTGACAGGGCACTGGGGGAAGAGTGGATTTCAGAAAGAACATTTTTACTCAACAGAGACACCAGTTTGTTTTGCTAAAGAGAGCTCTAAACTCTAAAGCTGAGCACTGGTTGCTTTCCAAAAATAGAAACCAAGAGAATAAAGTCAATTTTTGTACTTATTTACTTTTTATGTGGTTAAAACTTAATACAAATATTTAGGTTTCAGTGAATAGCTGCCCTGCAGAATACCACAAATTCATGAGCCACTACTGAGCTGCACAAGTAATTCAAATGTTTGTATCAATGTAGCGAATGACTGAAATTGACAAAACTAGTTATTGCGTTTTCAAAATCAATACACAAATAAGAAATAGAAAAGCAGTCTTCACAAAGGCTAAATGCAAACCCTACTATAGGCTATTCTTTTTTAGTTATCGGCATTCTTTAACTGTATGATATCAAATAGTAAAAGTGTTGTCCTCTAGCCCACTGTCTAATCTTCAATAGGTGCACATTTATTGGCCTACGAGAAAAGAGTATAAATGCAACAATAAAAACATAAAAAACGAAAACGAAACAAACGATTGAAGGTCACTTTTTTCATCCCTGAATACCGTCTGCAGGTGACCAGGGTTCGAGTCCAATGAGAAAACAAGATTAAAAATCGCGATGTTAAACGAACCAATCCTTCTAAATTGTCTGAATTTGACGTCAAATGGGTCATGACAAAGCGTAGGGACTTGACTAACTGGAATAAAAAACTCGTTGACTTCCACAACAATCTTCACCTAAACGTGAGGGAAGCCTGTATGTAGCCTGAGAGCCAAAACTGAGGGCGAATGCGCGTGATGCAGCTCAAGGCAGACTTAAAGGTATAATGCTGCATTCATGTGCTGCTCGGGTGGTCCAATTTTTCGTTTTGCGAAGTCGTTTTTCCGATTTTGCCAGAGGTGTAGCTCTTAGAGGAGGAGCAAGAGCAATAGAGAAAGACGCGGAAAAAGCGCAGCACATTACAAGTCATTTTGGATACAATACAACTTCGGATGGGCTGCGTCACTTCGACTTTGTAAGTCTATTTTCCTCTGCTATCATAAACTTTTAGACCAATATAGTTTTTTTGCTCAATAAGAGAAGTTGATTTCTTACTGTAGACAGCGCCTACCTTTGTCTACCATCCATATGATGTTCATTTGATATGATCATAATGGTCGTTTAATGAAAATTATCCTTCATAAGCTATGTGAATGGTTACCTATAGGTTACTACCAAAAAATGTCTCCAGCTTTGTGCCTTCAAAGATCAGTTTGTTTTCTACCTTGAATGAGGAAGTAGGCCACAAAATGAAGGTGTCACTCCCAGTGTATCATCTAAAAACATGTTAACAAAGCAACTGTAGGACCAGTGTGCTCTTGACTTTTAAGTCTAAATTCAATTACCATCAGCCCATGCAACCTTTATCAACCAGTACAGTAGATAAAGGAGTTTTGAAGTAGCAGAATGAACTTATTCCACCTAGGCTGTAATTGTACTGCTCATTTCCTGTTGAGTTGTACTATAGCCTTCTAGTTTCTGAATGAGTTGCCATCAGATTAAAATTGTCCACCTAAATGAAAAGGTAGCAAGCAGAATTTCTTCAGAGCTTCACTGTGCACTTTAAAATATATATACTTGTGAAATGACAGACACTTTCATCTTAATCTAGATCATAGCTTTGTCTGTTGTTATAAACTTTAGAATGGTACCAAATGTTTTGACACTACTCCTGTAATTTTTCCTTTTAATTTCATTCACAGTTACTCTGATGCAGGGAAATGAATGTCTTTAGCTTGCAGCTGCAATTGCAGCCCCCCCCAACAGAAACACATCCTATAATACAGTGTATAATTGACAATGATCTTGAGGAGCTGAAAAAATCACTTAAGGACAACAGCATTGATCAAGTTTATCCATGCAAGGAGTGGAAAGATTATATAACACCACTGATCGCTGCTGTTATTTACCACAAGAGGAACATTTGTACTTACCTTTTGCAGAGGGGAACAAACACAGATGTTGCTTCCCGAAATGGCTTTACACCTTTGCATTATGTCTCACTATCAAAAGCAAAACTTCTTTTTGTAAATAAATTGCTTGAAGCAAAAGCTAATCCAAATGGATTCAATCTACAACAACTCACACCACTGCATGCTGCCGTCATCAAAGACAGGGAAGATGTCTTAAAAGCGCTCATTGATGCTGGTGCACTGGTAACATTGTTACCAATCACTTATCCTGAAAGTAGCACTCACAATAAACAACTATCACAGATGATTCACAGCCATGCATCAAAAGGACATCATTTATGCACTAAAATCATTCATTTTGTGGATATGGAATGTGCTTTGCAAATGAATCAGCCTGAAGAAGTGTTCAAAACCTTTGACAGTCACATGCTGCTGGAGCATCCTCAAACCCATCTGACCATGATTGAGATACTTTTTAATGAAAGTGGACCAAATGGGGAAAAGTACCGCCAGCGAAGTATCAAATGGCTGAAGGACACTGGCAATGTGAACACCTACATTGCAGATGTAGTCAAGCGCCTTCCAAATATTTTGCAGGGTTTTGCACATAGAGCAATTTTTTGTTTGGGGGCAGTTTTGTGTACTGTTGAAGAGATACCAAACGAGCAAGCATGTAGCGTGATCCCACAACTACTGGAACAGCTTGGCTCAGAAAACAGACCTGATGTATGTAATGTTATTTTGAGAACACTTTATGTGATAACACAGAAAACAGAAGGCAAAAACGTCTGGGAGCCTGAGTTTACCGAGAAGTTTTGCAGAAAAATAATTCCCTTTGTGCATGAAAAACACTCCACTGACATTAGAGCCTACACATACGGCATATTTGGAAACTTGGTCCTAGTCGAAAAGGCAGTTAGCTTCATAACATCAGCAGGGATAACTTCAGTGCCTGATGACGTACTGACATCTGCTGACATGAATATGCTAAAAGATCTTAAAGAAATGCTCAGACGATTGAAAAATCATTGGAGCAAATTAAACTCAGAAAGTGAAGACTTACCTGGATCTAAGAAAAAGAAGAAGAAGAAGAAAAAGAAGGAAAAGTCAGAAGAGCAAGGAGGCCCAAATGATGCTGAAGTTCACACTACTGCAAATGAAGGAGCAGCAGCTGAGCGACATCAAGTCAACACCACTGTTACATCAATAAAAGACAGATGGCTTCCAGTCAGCAAGAGATGGAAAGAAAAATTAGAGAAGCTCTTGAGCTCTGATGGAAGTGAAATAATCAGAATTGGAAGCATGATTTATGTGAATGAAGAAGAATTTCGCATAGCGAAGGGAAGTGATGGTACAGAAGTCTTCTTGGGGTTAAGAGATGATGGCACTGAAGTTGCTATCAAAAAAATGCTCATAAGCAACTATCGGGTGCTGAAGAATGAGGAAGGATTTCTACGACTTCCAGAGCTCGATCATCCATTTATCGTACGATATATTGACTTTGCAGAGGATAAGAACTTTGGATATCTTGGTCTTCAACTTTGTGAAGATACTCTGGAAGAATACATCACTGCCAATACAGAGGGTGGTCTGGAGATGAAGAAGAAACTTGTATCTATGTTCCTCGAGAGTTTAAGGGTGCTTCATTGTCAAAACTCTCCAATTCTCCACCGAGATCTCAAACCACAGAATGTTTTTATTGGTAAGACAAATTGAAGATATTTTGAGTTAATGGTTGAAATTCTGAAAAAGTCAAAAGTTTTCAAATACCAAATTGTCAAATCACTTGATTCTTCTTACAGACGTTAAAGGGAGGGTAAGATTAGCTGATTTTGGCATCTGTAGACGGTTACCCAAAGGCCATACAACTTACCGCACAGGGACGGCTGGAACGAAGTGCTGGAAGGCCAAGGAGACCTTAGCAGAAGACACTGACATACCATACAAGTCCAACACTGATGTCCAGGCAAGTTTTGTCACTCAAACGTAATTGATGACTTCTTGAAAAATCGTTTCCTTAATTGAGTCTGTTAATTCTTAAGGTGGCAGGGATGCTGATATATTATATCCTCTCTGGGGGACACCATCCTTTCGGTGACATATCCTTTAAGTGTGAGAACAACATTCATGAGGGGAAGTACACGTTGGACCATGTTCCAGATGTGGTGGCAAAGGATCTCATTGAGTGGATGATCAACGAAGAGCCAAGGAAGAGACCTAAAGTTGAAGAATGCTTGAGTCATCCTTTCTTTTGGGAGCCAAAGACGTAAGAAAGAAATGCTGATTAAATGATAGATTTATTTATTTGAATCCCTGTCAAGCAATTATTGATTTCTGCTGAAAGACAATTCCACTTCTTTGGTTGGTTTTACAACTTAGGTCAAGTGTTAAATACCTCTGTATTTACTGGTTAAAATGGTACAAATATTGGGATCTACTCTGATGACAGGATAACATTTCAGTCCCATCTAAGGGGTATTGAAAGTGCTTTTCTCCTGAATATCAAAGGTCGGGCCGCAGTGGCAGCAGGCTAAGCAAGTTAAATGTCCCTCTCCCCAGGAACATTTTCTCGCTCACTAATCAGATGCCTCAACCACCTTAACTGACTCTTTATAATGTGCAAAATTAGTTATGGCTATTGGATAGAAAATTGTAGACATATTTCCGGCCCAACCACATATGTGGGCCAGCCATGGGATAGACTGACATTACCATCCGTAGAGCTTTGAGTTTGGGTACGCACATTTTTTGTGGTGTATGGGAAGATGTGAAAGAATACATTTATCCAAAGTCATTGTTCAGGCCTTCAATAAACTACTACATCAACCAAAGCAGTTTACCCTTGTAGCAAATTGGTTGACATAGAGTAGAGTAGAGCAGAGTGGCACTTCTGGGATGAGCCAGACGGACTATGGCGTGTGAGGTAAAAACACAAACATTAATAATTAGAGAAGGCGTGATCAGCTCCTGAGTGTGTGGTGCGGATGGGCCAGCTCACACAAATGTTGTGGGGTCTTGGCATACAGTATGTAGTATTTTGTGCATTTGCATGACACTGGCGACATTGACAAAGCATTGGTAGGCTATTGGATGAGAACAGGTTGGGTTTTAATATTTGTCAATCATCCACCATTTATTCTCAATTCTATTCTTTTAGGAGAAGAGAATATTTGAAAGAGATTGGAAACATCGATGAAGTGAAAAAATATAAAAATGCTGATCCATTATTAATTACTTCTCTGGAAAAACATGCTGCAGATGGATACTACAAAGAGTGGAAAGATAAGGTAACTGCAATGAATTTCATTGGGAACTTCACTTGTATACCTTCTAAATTTAACTATTTTCATTAGTACAATTATAACTTGTGTTTTGTGTTATAGTTTCCAGAAGAACTGGTCCAGAAATTGGACGGTAAGAAGAAAGTCTACTCTGAAAACATTCTGGGACTGCTGCGCTTCAATCGAAACCTCCTTGAGCACTAGTAAGTTCAAACTAGTAAACAGAAAAATGATCTACTTATTGTGAATTCCTATTGATTCCTTGGTATTGTGTTAACCCCTCTTTTTTCATGTCTACACTGACCTACATCACACCTTTCAACATGACAACATCAATCTTTTCCCATGTGTACTCCTTTAACATTTTTTTGTTTGTCTTTGCTAAACGCGAAAATGTTTTCTATCTATATTCAACACAAATTAGATATCTGATTTTTGAGTGTGTCATTGTCTTCAAACTGTCACAACCTCGCTCAAAAGTTCCAAAAATAAGATTTTCTACAAACAATATTTCTAAGCTGGCTTTTCAGTTCTTTTAAATTCTTCACACAAACATGGGGAAAAAACAGTCTTTGGTTGAAATTGCCACAACCAGTAATCATATTGAAAACAAATATTGCCTCATTCACCAAAAGGTCAGGAAATATTTCCATAGAAGTGAACTATCACCTGTCATTCTTTGTAATACAGTGTAATGTTTCTATTTTCAGTGCAAAGGAAGCCGCCAAACTTGATCTGCTGTCGATGTTTCCTTATCTGTTTGGAGGTGTTTATACATTTGCAAAAAGCAAAGGGTGGAACACAAAACCTCTCATTGAAGAAATGTTTCGAACAAAAGAGTTTCCAAGAGACAACATCACCAGAAGATCTGCAGCGCCACCCACAAACCCTGATCAACTTGTCAGCTGCCCTGTTCAAGAAACTCCACAAGCATCCACAAAGCCAACTTAAAAAGTGACACCAGGCTCATCTTCCTCGTGATTCCAATTTAGCGAGGTCTTGACTCAGATGTAAAGTAGGCCTGCTGGCACCAAGTGGTTTTGAAAGAACTGCTGCCTTTAGCAATAAAACCTGTTGCTGGAAGTTTTGATATCATGACAGCAAGTCCTATACAGTATGTTTTTGTTTTGTTCAAGTGTACCTCATTAAAGGGCCTCATTTTCGGTGAATGTCTTTGACTTAAAGCCACTTGACAAACCATCCAGCCCAAATATGTGAGGGTGCTTCATTTGCTGATAGACATGTTTATCTATATGACCGTTTTTATATCTTTACATTTTGTTGATTTATTTTTTGCAAACCTCTGGATGTTGGAGGCCTGACTTTTATCTAAGTTATAAGAAGTGTATTTTTTTTTTCACATGGAAACACACAATCAATGTCATTGTAAAAAGTAATCATTTTCACAATGACTACATGATCAAATAACACAAAAGAAATGTTGAAATTTATGCCTGATAAGTTTACCATGGGCTGGAAAAAGGACTTCTTAATGAATGAGTTTTTCTCTTATTTTTTTATTTCGTCTTTTGAATTTGATTTTTACATTTAAATACATTTGCATTGTTTATCAAATACTGTATATCACTGTATGTGTTATTTTGTTTCTATTTTACAAAAATAGAAACAACAAATTTTTGAAAAAAATAAAGGGCCCCTATTTAGGGTTAAGATTTTTTTCTATGCAGGCTTGATCACATCTCTTTTTGTACTGCCACTTTGGAAAAGTGAATTGTGTGAAGCCACATGACTATTTACTCAGCCTAAATATGTGAGGGTGCTCCTTTGGCCACAATTTCCCAGTTTGGGATCAATAAAAAAAATCTATCTATCTATCTATCTATCTATCTATCTATCTATCTATCTATCTATCTATCTATCTATCTATCTATCTATCTATCTATCTATCTATCTATCTATCTATCTATCTATCTATCTATCTATCTATCTATCTATCTATCTATCTATCTATCTATCTATCTATATGTGCATGTATACGACTCATTTATAGAAACATTTTGGATACTTTTATACTTTTTTGCTTCATACACTTCTTCTGTAATTGTTATTTTTTACATGTTTTTTGACAATCCTGATGAAAGCCATGGGCAAGAACTTGATTTTCCAGCAGTAAAGTTGGTCTTTATACCCTAAATCATTGTATGAAAAGTGCCTTACAAATAAAGTTTGATTGATATACGACAAGAGTTGCTGGATATTTTAATGCATCATGTCATTATATAAAGATGATTTCTTAATTTATTTATTATGATATATAATTTCATGATATATCAAATCATTGTATTTTTTTTCAAAAGCTCATGTACATAGATGACAGGGTTAGTAGAATATTGGAAACACCTACAAATGTAAATGTAGTCCATTAAGACACCAACCCACTTCAACCTCAATGAATGTAGACCTGGAATTATCAGTCTTCCTTTTGGTCCGTGCACGAAGTATAATTCATTTGCAATAGTTCATGTTTTATAATGAAACATGCCAGTTTAAGGGGTATTGCCTAATTTCATTGTCCGACTTGGCGAATGCAAATATATGTTTTCGGTCCGTGTACAAAGTTTAATTCATTTGCAGTAGTTCATGATGTATAATGAAACATGCCAGTTTAAGGGGTATTGCCTAATTTCATTGTCCGACTTGGCGAATGCAAATATATGTTTTCGGTCCGTGTACAAAGTTTAATTCATTTGCAGTAGTTCATGATGTATAATGAAACATGCCAGTTTAAGGGGTATTGCCTAATTTTATTGTCTGACTTGGCGAATGCAAATATATGTTTTCGCACGTTTACTCATTCTCCCACAGCCGACTCAGCCTAACGTTGTTAACGCTTTGACTGTATTATTGTTTCATTGGTCGAGGACGTGCAAAGCTATTCAGCGCAGCTTGTTGCATTATCCAACTTGTACAATGAAAATTGAATCAAGGAAGTCGACAACCGGAAACAGACACAGCTCGTTGCCGTGATAATTTCCATAGCTGTTAGTCGTGAATTAATTCGCCAGTCGGGGCGAACACTTTTATTAGCCTAGTTATTTGATTCATGTCAATGTATTCGTCTACTTATTTGATTAAGAGAGTGTGACTGCTAGAAAGTGTAGCATATTAGCCTACCTACTTTTAACTGTATATATCGCGAAAGGACAGGACAAAAAATCATCAAAAATGCTCGCGTCTGCAGTGCACACTTCCACTTAGTAGACAAAGTTCAGATTAAAACAAGATTCAGTAATGCAGCGCAGCAACGTCTTTCAATGCTGTTTAAACTGCTCATTTCTTATTCAGTGAATATTTTCGCCGAACGGCTTGAACAACGTTATAACTTTCCCCCTTTATTAAAAAGTTTAAACCTTCTTTAAACCACTAATACCTAACCTCACCTGCACAATCTCTACCAAATTAACAAAACCGAGAATAAACAGTAACTTTACATAAAAAAAAGTTTGTCCTCAATGAAAACATACGCAACTAACACGATTCAAAACGCACAGCTTTTATTTTGAAGGCGAGCTGTGTCTGTTTCCGGTTGTCGACTGAGTCGGCTGTGGGAGAATGAGTAAACGTGTATTTGCATTCGCCAAGTCGGACATTAAAATTAGGCAATACCCCTTAAACTGGCATGTTTCATTATACATCATGAACTATTGCAAATGAATTATACTTCGTACACGGACCGGAAGTCGTGTCCCTTTTCGATACTCATTGTGTGTGACTTGACGGCAGAGCCGATAAAGTGACGCTGCAGGATAAACAAACGGAGAAGAAGCAGCTCGGACGGAGGCAGAGGGGGATTCCTGTTCCCTAACATTTCTTTTAAAGTATTTAGGATAATGCAGTCTTCCAAGAGGAGTGAGAGCGACTGGCAGGGGCTTGTTAGCGAGGTAAGTGAAAGGCGACGAAGACCGGGAACAGCTGTTGCAGAGACGGACCCATTTTCTCACTGACTCCGCTGTCCATATGGAAAAAAAGCGTCAGTTTCTAGAATAAATAGACCGAGTGGCTATTTGATATCACCTGGAAAACCTCACTTTTCGTCTAAATTACACGTGAGACAAGATAAGGATTCATTGACAGTGTAAGCTAGCCTGCAGGCCGACAGCATCCGAGCCTCTTGGATTTGTGAAATGTGTCGACTCTCCTCCTCCTGTCACCTTTAAACACGCAAGGTGCTTTAAAGAACAGATGAAAACCACCTGTGGGGCTACCTGGTATAAGCTATCAATGCTGGAATACATTTAATTAAACCTACTGACTGAGTTAATTGTGAAGTTTGAATTTGGCAGCGTGTAATTTAAGACTATGTCAGATAGTCTACAGTGTAATAATATTAGCCTACTAAATAACACTCATCACCGTTCATGTATTCCCTAAACAGCTTTGAACAGCAGACCAGCCCATACATTACAAAAGGATAACAAGAGGGGAATTGAAAGTGTTTTAATAGGCAGTCTACCAATCAAAACATTAAACAAATTCTACATTAGGCCTAACTATTAGCTGCAGGTGTAGAAGCATGAGCTTCAAACTATATGAAAAGCTTTTCTGAACACTTCTTCTGCACTTTCAGCTTCATGGTAGTAGCTGTCTTTTAATGTGGTGATGAGCTGCTCTGTCTGACTGCTATCAAGGTTCACTCTGCTTCTTCTAGCGTGTCTTATCATCACTCTAAACACTTGGCCGCTGTGTGTTTTTCCACCTGTCAGGAACAGGTTGGTGAAATTTGTACAGCTGAGCTATTTAAACATTTCAGCCTAGACCTGTAATAATCGATCAAAAAGTGTTTGGCTAATATATAAAGGAACAATGAATTGTTTTGGTGTTTCTTTATTAAAAAAATGTCCAACATGTCCTGCTTTCAGCTGTGTGATTGAAGGATCTTCTGTATTTTGTCATTTTGTTAAAAATAAAAAATAAATCTTAGGTGTTAAGTGTTGAACTGACAAATGAAGAAATTTGAAGACAGCACCTTTCACTTCATTGACTTTACTACAATTTAAAGAGAATAATAATTGATAGCCTATCGTAAAACTTCAGATGAATACATTATATAGTCATATGCATCCCTATTTAAATGACAGGATCATGGCCTGGAGGAAATAACAAAGCCCAAAACAAGCAACCACATACTGCAGTTGTTGATCTGTAATAAACTGTTTCTATGTTGCATATCTAATAATGTCCCTGCACTCTGTTCTGTCCCTGTCTGCGATGTTTCACGTAGTTTCTGGTGTGTAAGCGCAAGCTGGAGAGCAAGAAAGAGGCCCTCCTCATTCTGTCCAAGGAGTTGGACACCTGTCAACAGGAAAGAGACCAGTACAAGCTGATGGCTAACCAGCTGAGGGAGCGCCACCAGGGACTCAAGAAAAAGTACAGGGAACTTATAGTGAGTGGTTCAGGCCTTCCACATCGTCTTTCTTTGATGTTTTCATGAGCACAATCTGGTGCATTAGGAAGTCAGCTGTGAAAAATGTATATTTGCTATTTGTGCTCAGTCATAAAACATTCAAAATAATTTTATAACTTGTTTGTTTTTTTTAGGATGGGGACACATCTTTGCCTCCAGAAAAACGCAATCAAGTAAGCTGCTGTTGATTCAAAGTGTATACCATCATATTGTGATACATTGTAAATGGTCTAATCAAAGTCGTTTCATCCTTTGTCATGTCACCTTAGTTAGGTGAGGATAACCTCTCTTAGAATACAAGATGTTAGTAGTCAACTTGGAAATACTTTACAAGTACAGATCACATGCTTACTTCGTGACGCTGAGTAAAACAACTTCATCATGAGGCCCTTCTGCAGCTTGCAACTTTTATTGTGGCCAGAAAATACCAGAAAAAATCGAGATAATTTAATGGTGGGTTTGTCTCGTCAGAGTTGCTGATTTTAAAAAGGACTCTTGCTCTTTGAAGGAGGAACAACAAGAAACAGATAATGCACCACTAATTTAGATGTCTTTGCAGTCCTTTGGTCTTGAAATTCTATGTATCACTTTTGTTAGTGTTGAATGATTCTTTTAAAAAATGATAATAAAACTGTTCCAAGTTTTTCCCTGAAAAAAGAAGCTGCAGCCTAAATTAAGGATTTTATTGGTTGATTTTGTCTTGTGTCGGGTGGCTCGATCTGCCTCCAATCAGCTGTTTTGTAGTATGTGAATGTGTTTCTTTTGCTCCGTCTCGTTAACTCGTCTTCTCCACCTTCTCCACCTTCTCCTCAGGTGAACCTCGCTCAGCTGTTGAGAGACTCGAGGGATCGGGCAAAAAAGCTCACTGAGGAGGTGAAGGAGCTGACTCAGAGGCTGGGAGAAGCCCAGGGGGATAACAAGGTGAGGTAATTTATCGCGGCACACACACACACAAACACATGCATACAGGTAGTTTAAGGTGATCCAATCAAGTGCTTGAGTTAATGTGTTTGAGAAAAGCAGTGAATTTTACAATTCGTTTGCTGTCTACAGCTTCTGAGGATGACCATTACTCGACAGAGGCTAGGGGACGAGGAAGTGGGCGTACGCCATTTTCCCGCTCATGAGCGTGAGGATCTTGTCCGCCAGCTGGAGAGAGCGGGGCTACAGGTCAGTACATTTACTTTTGCCCCCCAAAATTAATCTGCAACACACATTTGCACATCCTGATCATAAACTCTTAGTCTGACAGGCCTTTATACAAAATATATTTATGTCAACTGTATGGATCAAAAACTAAATAACAACAGTTAGAAGAAACGGTAAAAAGGGTAAATGTTGGCTGTCATTAGGTGGATATTACTTTGGACTCGTCAACTGAGCTATATAGAGGATTTTCAAAGTGAAATGAGACGTTCAAAGATGCAGCAGTGTCGTTCTTTTCCATCACTGTGACTACAGTGAGACACTGTGAAGGCTTTAGACCTTAAAGGTCACATATTGATTGATTGATTGATTGATTGATTGATTGATTGATTGATTGATTGATATTCTCCTCCTTTTCAACAAGTTGAAATAAGTCTCAGAGCTCCCCAAAACATGTCTGTGAAGTTTCTTGTTCTAAATCCACTCTGATTCAGTATTGGATCATACCTATAAACCCCTCTGTTTCAGCACCGCTCAGAACAGGCTGTTTGTGTGTCTGTAGCTTTAAATGCAAATGAGCTGTGTTTGACCACGCCCCTCTCTGGAAGGGCTTGGGTGGCTCAGACTTTCTTGTACCATGTCATCTTGTTTAGGGTAAGAAGGTAGACTCAGAGGGCAGAAAAAACACCTAGCTGTGGGAGGGTCACCCACCTGGGGGAGGGGTTACTGCCCTTTGTGATGTCATAAAGGGAAAATCTCGAAACGGCCTGTTTGAAAAAAGTGGAGCAGGCAAAAGACGGAGAGGATAGATTTTTCTCATAATTGGGGGGTTTGTAGACAAACTAGGGACACATATAAGTGTTAGAAGAACATGGTAAAGTGTATTTTGCATCATATGTGACCTTTAACTAATTGCGATAAACTAGTTAATTCTGACAGCCCTAGTTCACATTTTTAAAACAAAATCAGCACTTGTGGAGCCACTAACAGTTAAAAGTAGTAGACACATTCTGACAAGGTGGTGCTGTAAAGTTACAGTATGCTGAAAACAGTTCATGCATTAAAATATCTCTGTCATTTAAACCTCACAAACATTTAGCCCTGTTTGCTTTTTCTAGATGGAGGAGATGGAGCACAACATGAAGGCTCTGACTGACGAGCTGCAGGACGTTAAGGCAGAGCGGAATGTGTTCAGGGAGAAGGCGTACAGACTCAACGTGGAGCTCAACCACATCTTGGGCAACCGTGAGGCACGCATCATTGACGTAGATGCCCTCTGCATGGAGAACAGGCAAGTGGGACAAAGTCGCAATCACCATGTGTGTAGAACTTCCCCCAAAAAGGTGTTCAACCAATCCAGTTGTAGCTTTCTAAATCTCCAATCTGAACGATTGTGTATGTATTTCTAAGACAATCCAGCCGAGAACATCTTCCTGTGGAATAAGACTCACAGTTTGCTCTGTCTGTGTCGGAGCTCCGGAAACCCTCTGCAGGGGTGTTCTTGGTGGTACAGGAAGGCCCTCAAACCCTGCCTTGTATTTCTTCTCATGATGTGACTTACCTGGGATTAATATACACATGTGTCAATGGGTTTCATTCTAAATTGTATTCTAATTATAAATCCAACAGGAGAGAGATACTATAAAAATCTTACTTATAAAAATCTGAGGAGGAGGAAACTGTCATAATTTAGTTTGTTTCAAACCTTTATTTCTATGTAGAAAGCTTTCCTATCATTCTCTGTCGCGTAGATTTCTTTACCGTCTTCCATTTGTTCTTTCGTTCTTTCACCATCTTTCTTGAAAGTTCATTTAAGTTGTTCCTCTTGGGGTTTAACATAGAAGTGTCATAGTGCTTAACTTAAAAGCATTCAGGGGCCACCGTGTCAATCACTAAATATGACGTGTTGCGTTTGTGTGGTGAAAAAAACAACATTTTTCCCCCTAACACTCAGACGACCAGATAAAACAACGATTGCATACCCGCTTCTAATTGAAACGGGTGTTTCTCTGCCACACCTGACTGTTTAAAGGGGACTTGTCGTGTAATTGGGTTTCAGCTTTTTTTTTTAAGATTTGTTTTTGGGCTTTTTGTGCCTTTATTGGAGAGATAAGACAGTGGATAGAGATGGAAATCAGGGAGAGAGAGTGGGGATAGACATGCGGGAAAGGAGCCACAGGTTGGATTCGAACCTGGGCCGCCTGCGTTGAGGACTATAGCCTCCATATATGGGACGCGCGCACTAACCACTGCGCCACCAGCACCCCTGGGTTTCAGCTTTTGATTGAAGTTTTACAGTAATTGATAGTTTAAGTGATGATAGAGTGATTAAAGCAAAAAGAAAACGGTTGATGAGGATGTTTGTGCTTATACGTTAGCACTGGGTAAGAAAAGAGCTGGTTTGAATTTATGACAGAAGTTACTCTCACAATATACATAATCCTCTGAGGTTCATCTACAACTGTCTGCAGTGTTTTTGCATGTCATCTGCTGCTAACCAGGCAGTCCCACAACGTGAGCTTAGACTCTTCTGATTGTGATTATATTACTGCAGGTATTTGCATGACCGTTTCAGCCAACTACAAGAGGAGGTGAACCTGCTGAAATCCAACATCATGAAGTACAAGGTACTGATGACAAGCTTCTGGTTAAACAAGAACAAAAACAATGAATATACTCGGGTGTGCAAAACGTTTGCAGCGACATGCAGAGGAATTGATTTTGAAGCTTTATTAAATCTGTATTCTTATGCAGGTACACTAAACGTACAAGAGGTAACTTTAATCTAAATTGCACATCAAACATGGCTTCTTCTTTCTTTCTTTTTTTTTGCCTCCCCACAGACGGCTCTTGAGAGGAGGAAAAACTCCAGCACATATGGGAAATCAAACAGCAGCCCTCTCACTGGAGTCCTCTCAGCCAAACAAGGTGAAAAAAAAACACAAACTGTTCTCTTCCTATGAATTCTCTCTAAACTCCCTACATCATCAGAAACCAGAGCAGCTGTTCCGGAGAGCGCTGCAGGCCTCTACAATCGTCTTTCTCCCCTCGTTTTGGATCACATACACTTTTCTGTTTCTCACTTTCTTTTCTTTGTTTCTATTCGTGTCTTGATGCATTATTTAATAACTCCTTTTTTTTTTTTCCTCCTTTTGCCGATCCTTCAAGCCATCGCCCGGACACCAGCTGTGCTACTAATTGTATTCTGAGTGGTAGAGAGCACCACTGGCAGGGAAATGAGCCTGCCATGATGACTGACAGTCGCTGGCAGAAGCAGCACAGTGGGCTCCGGAGTTAAAGTTAGGAGAGTGTCACCTAGAAGACAGCTGTTTCTAATGCTCCATCTCTGTCTTGCTCTTGTCCTGCTGTTTTCCCCCTCTTTTGTTATATCACCTCATTCTTGCTTTTATCTTTTTTTTTTAGGTAATTGGGAAAGTTTTATTTCTTTATTATCTGGAAACTGTAGGTCAGTGTCCTGTTTTATCCTGCTTTGTTTGCCTTCCTCACTCCTCTATTTCTCCTCCTCCCCTCTCTGTTTCAGTCCAGGAGATGCTTCTGGAAGAGCAAGGCTGCAGCCTGCCAGCCACTCCTCAGTCCATCGCTGACCTCAAGTCGCTGGCTACGGCTCTGCTGGAGACCATCCACGAGAAGAACCTGGTCATCCAGCACCAGAGGCACACAAACAGGTACTTGTCCTCTATTATTCATTTAATTATTTATTTTTAGAGCACTTCTTTACCCAACCTGACACACTTGTAATGTTTGCCAGCCTGTTCTGAGGATCCTCCTCTGCCCTCAAGGCAAACATTGTCGTGCAAACACACATAAAGCCCTGTCATCAGTTCCAAGTAGCCTGACACGTAGCTCTTGGCCCACAGGATCCTCGGAAACAGAGTTGCAGATTTGGAAAGGAAGCTGAAGACCTTGGAGGTTTCAGGACTGTGGAGTCTTCCAGGTGGGCCTTTTTTTTAACAAGTTAATGCTTCTACAAACAAACAAAAAAACATCTTGGCTGCACAACGGCTAAGTCCTAAAAAATAATCTCCATAATTCAAAATTTAAATACATTTCAGTAACTAAATAAATACAGAGTTATTACAGAAATCTGAATTTCTTTTGGTCTTTTGAATATGAAACTGTTGATTTCTCTTTTATTAGACAGTTAGGGCTTTCACACTTGCAGAAAAACTCCTGATATTTCCAGGAGTAGTTGCATGTGTGCACGCAAATAGCCACATTTTTCACTCTGACTTTCTCCTGCCAGACCCCCAAGTATTTTTTCCGCAGCAAGTCTGAGTGAGCTGATGTGAGAACGCAGCAGGATATTCTCCGGAGAATTCACATGAAGCCAATGGGAGGGGGGAGTGAAGTTTATATTCTGTGACAGTGCATAGAGTGTATGCACGCGACAGCTATGATCTCCGTACACGTAATGAAACAGTGGCATTATGTGCTCTGTTCATCAGTATGTTGTTCTTCGCTCTTTTGTGGATGTTGTCACTCTGTTGGACTACACTTAGCATTGATATAAAGGCAAATATTCTCATTATAGTGTCGTGTAGCGGACTCTGTTGCTTCGTCAGCTACTTCTGCGTTGTTCTTTTTTTGTCACGTCTTACCTCAGGAGACCCCCCAGTCTCCTTCTGTGAGGTGCATATGTGAACAGCCAGGTCAGGAGAATATCCGGAGCAGTCCCTCTGAAATGATCTAGATATTTTCAGTGGTGCATAGGTGAAAACGGATATCATTTCAGTGTTTAATAAAGATGTACATCAATCACTTAAATTGAGATGAACTCCTTTTATGTTTCCGACTGAATCCACCAAGTAAGCAGTGATTTCTTCAAATATTGAATAGCAGTCGTCTGTGGTAAGATGGAAATTAAAGGCCCTCAAATGTCTCAACATCTGTGTGTGTCCACTCTTACAGTACTATGTAAATATTTCTGCATGCACTTTGAACTGGTTTGTTCTTGTAACTGTACCACTCCATTAGCAAACATGACCGTGTGACTGCTGGTGTGTGAGTGTGTTAACTCATGATGCCGTTTAAACTCTTTAACAGTTAATGATTTTAAAGGTGGATATGTTTTTCCTAAATTAATGTATTCCTCTCTACTTGATTTAACTACTTAACCACATTTTTTGGTTCATAACCGTGTGTGTGTTTCTCTCTCTCTCTCTCTCTGGCTGCGTCTTAGGCTTGACCTACCGCATATCCGTGGGAATTGGGAGTATGTATTCCTTCTGCCCCACTTAGCCCATCCATTCCCTCCACTATGTCATGCCATGACAAATCTGGGCAGACACCCAGAAAACGTGTCACCTCGTGCCCACCGTTTACTATGTGTCAACCCCATCGACCAACCGCTCATGTGTCTGTTCATGAAACCAGTGATCCTTTTTTGGTGGAGTGGATGTATCCCTATGTTTACACTCACTCTGAGTGTTTGGGTTGGGAATGTTTTCAGTGCAGTGGAAAACTGTCGTCTTACTACCTACTGTATACCTCAGCTTGAAGTGTTAAAAGGCAAGTGAATGTGAACATGAATGTTTCACTCTTCTTAACAGATCTAATCCTCAAAAAAATCCAAATCGAGCAAAATTATATCAACTGAGGGATGTTGTTTTTTTAACATCGTTCTCCTTGCACCTACTGCATATCCATGCCATATCCATCAATCCACAACCGCCTTTTTATAACACATCTAACCCTGGAAACATCCAAACAAAATGAAAAATGTATCCAAAAAGGAATATATTGAAAAAGTATTCTCTAAACTCATTTGTAGTCAGGAAAGAAATTGAAAATACTTCCAGGAGTGAAGAGATGTAGCAGTGAAAATAGTTCCCTGCATTCGCCACTAGAGGGAGGTGTTGTGCCATGTATTAATCAGACAGCGAGGTGGAGGGGCTGCATCTGAATGGAGGGGCCCTGTCATGAGACCGTCATTCTCACCGCTATAAAACTGACAAGCATCCATTACTGAAAATGATTGCCCACATTACAAACACATTTAGGGGAATGTGCCGTTATTAGGGAATTTGTAGGCGAGGGGGGCTCTGAGTGCCTGACGACCGCGCTGTCCACCACAGTTAGGGAGACAGAAATATAGAGAGAGATGTGAGCGTCTGCGGCCTTGATGTGATGTGAAGTTCGGCTGATGGATATTAAAGCTAAACAGGATAGGATGGAGGGCCTTGGCTGTCTACCTGAGGCCCCGAGAACACTTGAGGTGACTATGTTGTCTTCCGGATGAAGGGAGAGCCAAAAACAATAACAGTGTCGTGGACGCAGTGAGTCAGATAAAGTTGTGATTGATAGATCCCCGCAAGTCCACCCTTCTGACTGAGTGCATGCAGGAATGTAACACAGCAATTGAAAGCCTGTCAGTGTGCATCAGCTATTGAAAAGACAGAGATGGATACAGAGTGCAGCCATATAGCTCTGTTTTGGTCTAGTTACAGACTTTTCCAGTGAAGAAGAAAGGCTTTACCCTGCCACTCTAGAGCTAGCCTGCACCCACTGTAGGGTTCAACCATGTGTCTGTTTGACAGACATCTCTCTTTTTTTTTCACCTTTACAGAGTTCACGATCTGGTGTGTTAAAGTATTATATGATTCACAAGAGCCTGTTATCTTTGTGGAAGCTGTGTGTAGTGTAACTCACGAGACGATACACGATTTGATACTCGAACGTGGTCAACGATTAAGATAATATCAGGATACAGCGATTCAGTAACAACTGATTTATTGCATGATAATATTTTAACGATACGAATTGAAGATAAAAAGTTCTTCTTCGGCCTGTTAACGTGTTTTCATGTTACCCTCGTTCATTTCGTTAGCACCACTGCGAAGAGTCATGAAGTAGTAACCCTGTGAGTCAGGAATATCCATGACATGTTTCAACTCTGATGACAGATGATGATATTGGATCAGTGAATCAATATAAGAGTAGTAATCAATATATCATTAGAACCCTGGTAACAACAGATTGTAGTCTTGTACTCGTACCACATGACACCCCTGACGACATGTTCAAACGTGGCTTTGAAATAAAAAATGTACGATGAAAGGGTAACTCAAAAAAAAAAACACGACTGCCAGTCTTCAAGCTAGACGCTAATGTCAGCG
The DNA here is from genome assembly GCA_020745685.1 of Tautogolabrus adspersus. Taxonomy (NCBI): domain Eukaryota; kingdom Metazoa; phylum Chordata; class Actinopteri; order Labriformes; family Labridae; genus Tautogolabrus; species Tautogolabrus adspersus. The sequence goes on along the minus strand of CM036556.1, from coordinate 12,359,068 downwards.
CGCAAATATGTCCACAATTAAAATGCGGATGTTTAGCATAATGTTGATCAGATTGACATCATTGTTTAGAGTGTAAGCATGCTAACATTTGCTAATTAGCAATAAACACAAGGTGCAGCTGAAGCAGCTCGTAATGTCATTAACTCTGAATGTATTTAATAAAAGTAAACAAACCAATGTCATCGACAAATTAAAATGTTGACATTTCAGTCAAATTCACAAATGTCAGCCCTTAAAGTTGTGGGGGGAAAAAATAAAGTTTTCACAAACTTTTTGTTTTTTTCTTGACACCCACACTCTCCAGCCCCACCGTCTTGCTCGCTGCACCCACGTCAGTGTCAGCACTGAGCATCCATAACAATATGGACCGCATTCATAACAATATGGTCCCCCTCCCGTTCACCATTCATGATTCTCACGCATCGTGTCACCCAGCCATCCATTTTCCCATTCTTCTGTTTGTTTTTGTGCCTCACACTTGAATGGTCAGAAACAGGCCTTTTCACAGGCTCTTTGTGAAAGCAAAGGCTCACATGCACGCTAAGACGCTCGAGCGTATGCGTGTGTCTATGTGAGTACAGTTCTGAGTGTGTGTATGTGAGATGTCTGCTACATAGTGCACTGTCTGCTATGAGTAGCATATGGTGTCAGCCTAAGAGGCGTGCAGCCAGCACTAATGAAGACAGATGACAGGGAAGTGAAGCCACTTCCTGCAATGCACACGTGCGTGTGTGTGTGTTTGTGAGCTGTGTGAAAGGATACACAGCATGCATGTGCTTGGATGAGCTTCATCCAATCCTAACATGCCTTCTTGAAACTTTTCAAACCACTTACTTTGTGTTTTTGTTGTTTGTTTTGCTCGTTCGTTGACGGTGGTCTCACAGGGACGCGAGAAAACATCACACAGAATGACAACCTTCAACCGGAGCTTCATCCAACACGTGTCACATCTCAGCCCACAGCGCCGCCACCAAAAGGTTAGTGTGTAATTGTGTGTAACTGGCTTCGGAGAGCACTCGCAGCTAACGGGAAAAAACACTGTAATTAGCCGCTGCGTTGCTAAACTCTCCTCGCTATCTTCCATGTTTAACCCAAGTCCTTTCCCTTCCCGCCTCCACTCCTCTCTGCCTCTCATTGGTGCAAGCTGCCCAAATGCCATGGCATTTTGGAAATGTGAGGCAAATTCTCGCCCGCTGACATTCAGAAACTTCTGCCGTGTTCTCTTTGAAAGGAGAAGGGGGGGGATGGGGGCCCATAAATATGGATGCCAGCTCAAGTAATGTTGCTTTCTTCCTGTGTCTTTTTGCTTGCGCTGCATGCGTGCATGCGTGCGTGCGTGCGTGTGAGTGTGTGTGTGTGTGTGTTAAGGTGGCTGGGACTCCATGTGCAGTCTTTAACCTTTTTGCTTGCACATCCACAAATATGGGTCAGTAATCCCCAAAGTGAGAGCATATTTTGGCGAAGGAGCAGAACTAAGCTGTTGCTGTCGCTGAGATGCGGGGCGTCGCACTCGTCTTGCGTCCCCTTGTCTGGGGCACGGCTGCTAAATTTAGCCTGTTGCCATGGAAGCGCTTCAGTCACATAAGTAATTGAATAACTTTGCGCATTGACACAGTGGTTCAACTTCAAAAGAGAAAAGTTTTCCTAATGTTTTTCCTTTTGAATGTTCTCCCATCTTATTTCAGTTTTTTCATCACCACCTATTGAAAAATAGACCAACTGGCTTTACATCACGGCCGTGGTCCATCAGCACACTTACTTTATACTGTGTTTATGCAGCTCCATATGTACAAATAGTGTGTAAATGTAGCCTTTTGTCACACTTCTTTCTAGTCGTCATTTAAGTCTATCGCAGCATCAACAGGTGACGCAAACAGCTGAGGAATTTTCGAATCCTTAAAGGAGCAGTATGTAACTCTGACACCTAGTGTTGGAAATGGGTACTGCAGTCCAAATTCAAAACATTGAAGAGAGCTGTCTCCCCCCGCCACCTCCTCCCAAGAGACGATGCACACGCAGTTTGCTATGTAGCGGACACAGAAGCTTCAGTAAGCTATTTAACCCGCTCTGCATCGGTCTTGAAACCTTTCTGTGTTCTAACCTCTCTCCGTTAGCTAATCAGTTATATCTGAAAGAGTTTGCTTTCCTGCTTCCAACACCTGTTGGTTTGCTGTTTGCCTCGCCGGCGTGTTATTTGATGATCTCAAAGCTGTTTTAACACCAAATAACAAGAAAGAGTTCTCACGGTGTAACGGATTAATTCATCTCATTATCTCAACTTCTCATGAAGACAAGGTCATTTTAAGGTGATCTAGAAAGCTAAACAATGGGCTGCTCACTGTGATGGGCTACACCTGACATGGCTTGCTGCCATTGCCCACACTAATGAGGCAAGTTAAGCCTGTTTCTATGTTTGTTCTGGGCTTTTGAAACTCTGGAGATATGAGAGAAGTAAGTCAAGATCTCTAAAACACAAAGAGGAAGTTACTAGTTACCAAGTTAGTTAAATAAAATGTGTGTCTGCTTGGGGCTTCCTTAGTTTTGGGAATGTTTTCTTTTGTAAGATGATGTCAGATGCTGCCTCTCAGCTAGAGTTCAATATATTGGTATCATACAGTGGAGTGGAAATAATTCATCTATTGAGAAATATACCTGTATTTTTGTCACTAATCATTTTTATGTTTGTGTATCATTGCAGATCAATTCAAGTTTTCTCCTGTATGTTAGTCACAAATTGTCTGATGTTATACACTGGATCAGTTAATTGAAAAACAAGATGTAGATTAAACAATTGAATAGTTTCAGCTTATTGGAGATGCTGAAGTAGTTGTTCAGAAGAAGGTATTAAATGTTCTGTTTGTGTTTGTAGCAGCTAATGCTGATCAAATGCTGATCTGGTTTTCGGATTTTGCCATGGCTTCAGATCAACTGAGTAATTACAATGACCACTTGTCTCATCCTCCCTCTCCCAGGAGCGTCAGACGACAGAAGTTTCCATGAATCATTGTGGGACCGCCACACCGCTGGCAGCAACCTTGGCACAGATGGCGTCAGCGGGGAAGCCTCACCTGCACTCCTCAACAGCCTGGAGCCCCTCATGAGTGTGGAGACGAATGGGATCGACAGCAGAGTCGGAGAAATCGTGACCCTGACGGAAAATCGAGACACCTTGACGCTTGAGGAGGGGCGGAGTCCTGTGGAGGAGGCGGGTCGTGAGGTAGAGGGAGTTGAAGATGAGGAACTGGGTTCCACGGTGGAGGAAGGAGAGGAGGCAGCTTTGGCGCTGGGTGTCCAGAACACTGAGTCAGACCTTCCGTGGCTTCAAATGAAAAAAGGTTCTGTTGATCATCCTGAGGTGGGTCAACAGCCCTGTGAGACCCAGGACAATAATGCACCAGAACATGTAGAAACGTCAATATCAAACCCAGAGACTCAGGCCACAGAGGTGTCGAGTACTGGGGAGTGGGACATCCAGTGAGACTTGTCATAGCGACCACCTGGCATGATCTCACATCACTAAAAGACTTCACTTATTTAAATCCATCTCCTGGTTGGTGTTTTTTATTGATAACTGCATTAATCACCCCTTGTTGCATTCTCACAACGCAGCTGCAGCCGCTCTATTTTTGTCAATAAAACACTTTTTCAGCCATCGTTCACAGAGCCAGAGGTGCACTTTTTTTTTATCCAGGGAAAGGCTTTTCTGCAACATCCAATCTTGAAGTCAATGGAGTTGCAAACCTCATTCCCTGAAGGTAAAATTTAGCTCGGAAAATAATAAATATGGCAGCTTTAACTTCCTCTCCCCTGCGATAAGAGAATCCCAACTGTTTGCTCTCTTCTTCTTCCTGAGGGATGCCAAAAAAAACTCAGTGCTGCATTTTTATTATGACTCCCATGGGAGGTTCGATGTGGCTCACCAAAACCTGTAATGAATGTGTTGTACATGTGTTTAAATCCTTATGACCAACATCAGAGAGTGTATTGATGTCTATTTATCTGTGAGGGTGAGTCTTACAAGTTGAATCCTTGTTTGTTTTGTTCTTATTTAGAAGTGGATGTTTGAATGAGACTACATGTGCCTTATATGTTGAAGTGTCAACTGATATTTATAAATATAACTTCATGAAACCTGCAATGTGGTCTGTGGTCATGTTACTCTTTTCAATACATACAAAACAAAATCGTGTTTCATGTGTAGGAATTTCAAGCAGGGAGTAATTGTACCTCAGGGTTTAGTGTGAAGGAGCCAAATTACTTAAAGGAACACACACACAATAATAAACAACTACAAAAGTAAGTTTAATGGTCGAGCCTCAACGTCATCTTTTGTTACTGTTTTGATTGAGAGCCCCCTAGCGGCGGATTTTACACACTGCGCGTTTAACTCGTAGCTTCACATTGCATATAAATTGACACGGAGTGACCGTGATCTAAAAATGCTTATGTGACATCAAAATCAGCAGTGAGTAGGTTTGGTTATTCTTTCTCTAGTTTTTTTTCTCTTTTTTTTCTCCACATGATGAAAACGCAGCTCTGACAACAACACAGCCAGCAGGACTTTCACTTCTCTGTCATTGTAGATGAGATGCTATACTTGATTTCTTCTATATTTATGTGTAAAATATTCCTTTCAAAAATCACTTTAAAAGCTTCTGGAGACCAGATTCTGAAGTTGGTCATAACAAGTTTCACATAAAGGGAGCAACAAACTTAAACGTCTTTTTCCCCAAGTTAAGTTCTGACCCTTGGAACGGACGGTTAAAAAAAGTCCCTGGGATTGAAGATTGTAAGACCCTGTTACCTGTATTAAAAAGGTGGCAAGGTATGAAGGAGGCGTGTGTTGAACTTCATTGATATTTGTATGAGCAAGAAACCACACAATCCACAATCAAGATCATCTCATCTAACTTCAACTACAAAGGCTGACTTTGTGACCTCGCTGTAATATTTTTTTGAGCTTTCAAACACAAATGAGATTCGTTTAATAGTAATGTTCCCAACCGGAAAATGAGCCCGTATCTGCAGAAAATCACCCTGGATCATTTTCAGCGTTCAAAAAGTGAGTGTCTCATTAATTCTCGATGCAGCAGCCTCAGTCTTTTGATTGTTTTACAGATTAGGGCAGCTTAACTTGATTCTCTTCTTTCCATGCAGCCTTGGTAGATAATTGTTCTAGTATTACAGAAAATCTTCACACATTTATCTTAATTCTTATAAATGTTCTAAAACTATTTCTTAGAAGAATTAACATATCATTGTTCTAAGTTTTATGGTATTTTCCACTACATAGGATTTTCTGTAGCGCTAAGAACCTACATGATCTTAATATAATTGTATAACTTAAAAGCGTGACGTAAAGACACCAAAAGTTTCCCATTACTATAAAATAGATGCACTGACACACCCGTTTTGTCTTGCAGCCAAAGTCCAGAGCCCACTGTGTATTGAGAATCAGTGTCGAGGCCTCCTCTTCCTGCACGCAGGTGACAGCTGGCCTCTCCAGGCAAACACAGCGTCTAAGCCAGAATCCATGAACTGCTTATTCTGCAGAAGGCCACTTGCTATTTTCAATCTCTGATATAAAATAGAGGCGAGGGAAAGAGAAAGGATTGGAGATTGGGGAGCTATGGTGAGCACCCAGTGTGGGCCCAGTGCCAGGCAGCTGATTTGGCACACAGTAGCAACCCTTTTCTCCCCCTAAGGAGTTTAAGTTTATAAACCAGATGGAGTCTGAACTAATGAAATCTCAAGATGATACCAGCTTGCTATCGGGTTCCTCATGAAGACTTAAACAAACTTTTTATGTTTGCATGCGTATAGAAGCCTTAAACATAATTGTGAGCCTAGCATATCTGTAACAAACAAAATTGGCTTCATTCCTTGAATCACTGAGCCGTATCTTTTGGGCCAATTTGACTTGTGAAGTGGTTTGAAGTTGACCCTTTTTTTTTTTTGTCAGTCCTGTCCTGTGTTGCCAAATTGTCAGTGCTCACTTTAAGAATCTTTCTCACCCTTCAGTTACAGCTTGTTGTCCCTTTTATCTATAGCATTTTCTTCGTGAATCACTTCGGCAGCCCTTCTAAGTTAAATGGGAACCCAAGTTAATTAAGTTTAACCAGAAACTACTAAAAAAATGCATATTTCCCAACAATACACATCATCAGTGTATATGTTGTCCAATAACTAATAATACAGCTCAGAATGCCAAGCGGTGTCACCATTTTTGCAATGAGGTTACTGACTGAGACGTGGGAAAGAATTTCATTTCGTTTCGTCATCCTGACTCGTCAGTTACAAATACTGAATTGCTGATGCCAAATGTCAATATCCTAAAGACATTACGGCACCCTGAACAGATTTCCCCTGGATATCTAACTCACTGCATCAATACTCGCTGCGTCGGTCGAAAGAGAGGAACATGAACACAAGTTAATATGGTGAAGAAGAAGTCGACAGCGGGATAAACGAAGAAAAAGAAGACAGCAGGATAATGAACGACAATTTTGGGAAGAAGTTAAGAAGTGAAACTGACACCAAATAGCAGTGAATAAATACATCAATCCTGCACGTTACCTTTTTAGGGGATGTATCAATATATATGTTGTCTTGCATAAATCAGTAATCGCATAATCGTATCGTCTTATTATCATAATTGTGCAACAAATATCTTTCATCATATCGAGAGTTGGCCTGCAGTCCCCACATCTATTACTTATTTTCAACACATACTCTGTATGATTTTGTGGTGACAGAAAAAAATTGTTTTGATTTAATTTGCTTTAGTTCTCTTATATTTATATCTGTGTTGGTCTTTATACACCAACAGTGGTCTGGCTGTATCAGACAAACCCCTAACATTTATGGTTGCTGAATTCTCTTTATTAATATTGGACATAATACTGGATTTCAAGCTGCAACTTAAAGCAATTCTCACTTTGAACATACACCTACAGAACAGAAAGACAAAACAAGCTCCACTTGCAGGAAGTATCAGTAGTTCACTTTATTAGTGATTACTTTAATTCACCTCGAATGACCACACAACAAGCCTAAGTAAACCCACTGCACAAGCATTTTTTCTAGCTAAAGATACATCCAAGACCCCTTTCCAGGATTTCATTGCCTGGTATTTTGTCTTGTCGCACAGCTAAAAGATTCAACCTGCCTTCCGACACCCCAGAGAGTGAAAAAGAATTGCTGAGAGCTGATGTAGCCAATCATCGCCACTACAGATAAAATGAGGCTACGGTAGCAGCAACTAGCCTCTGCCAAAACTAATCTCACCCTTATCTGTGACAGCGACATCCCCCACTAGAGGGCAAGTAAAAAATGTGCTGCTATTGGCCGTGTTCTGCTTAAATCACTCAGGTGGGTGCTTACCTTTCTGTATTTGTGCTTGAAAGAGAGATCAAGGAAAGAATAATTTGTATGAGTGCACATGCCTTTTGTAGCTTTGTACTTGGCTGATACTATTTCATGTTTTAGATGACGAGATAGGGTGTACCATATCATATATACCACTAATCCTATCACTTGCTTTGTTCTGATCCCTAGTCCCCCCTCTTATCCTACCCTGGAGCTCGGATAGTGGTAAAGACCAGCCAGGTCACAGCAATGCTCACTGGCTCTAATAAGTGTGACCAGTGAGGGTTTGACACCCCATCATCTCTGGACCCTCTGAAGGTTTGAAGGATGGGGGCGGACAGGGGCATGTGGAGCCAGCAGTTTCCAGGCCGACCACTCAGCAGGGTTAATTACTATACCAACCAGGTGCCCCTTCCAGTGATGGTCAGCGCCCTTCAGATCCGTGCTTCATTCACACACCTTGCTTTTTTACGCTTACCTGAGTTATATCATGTGGTGCCTCTGAGACCCTAGCAGAGCCCTGCAGGTTTTCTCTGCAGGGGCTCATTTTGAGGAGAGTAACTTTCTGCTCTGTTGCTGACAAGACTGTTATTATCTGAGATAATAGAGGAGAGAAAAAAGCCGCCAAAATATGTCAGTCATCTTTTTTCCCCTGCTTGTTTCATGTTGAGTTAATAATTCTAGTGTATCATAGATAGGATGTGCATAACTGCATCATTGGCTCGGCTTGCACTTTAATACAGATTCTGTTTCCTGCTATTTCTATTTGCATTTTCTCTTAAAGTCAGCTGTCAAACATGAATGTGTTATAGTCTGTTGCAGATGGGTAAAATGTGTCAGCCTTAGTCTTTCCTCCACCTTGTAAAGGCTATTTAATCTTAATGAATTGGTTTTAAGTGTTATTTATGCTAAGTTTAAACCTAATGAACAAATCAAAATTTTGAGAAATTCATGCATTCTATACTTTCCTGACTGTCGGATGAGAAGTTTGATATATTACTCTCATATTTGTATGCTTAATAAGAAACTGCTGCCAGTTAGCTTAGCATAGACTGGACTCAGAAGGAAAAAGCTATCCTAAAGGTAACTTTAGACATTTTTTGGGAACAGCAGTGGAAGCCTTAAAATAATTCTTTACAGGGGCGAATAAAGTTTAAAGAGCCTGACTGAGCCGCGCTAGCTGTTTACCTTTATGCTAAGCTAATCTTGCTGGCTATAGCCGTATATGTAGGCCTTGATTCACAGAAAGAGAGTTGGAGGTACTATCTTATCTAACTCTTGACAAGAAAAAACATGTCAGCTTCCCTGAACACTTAATCCATTTCTTTGAAGCAACATTACATCCCACGTTCTTCAGCTGTCAAATGACAGAAATATTGTGAGTTCACTGAAACTACCGTTAGCCCTAAAGAATGAAGTTTTTCTCCTCACAGAAAGCTTGCTGCTCTGCTGCTGTCAATGAGTCTTCAGGTAAGACCTGTGATAGGTCACAGGGGATGGAGGCAAAACTGAAACTGACTGCAACAACAACAACAACAACAACAACAACAACAACAACAACAACAACAACAACCACAACAACAACCACAACAACATGGCTCCCAAGGCCCTGCTGGAAAGCAAGGCAGGCAAAGTCGCATGATGTTGGCAAGAGCCAGAGCTTGTGGACAGCCGATAAGCAGAAAGGCCAAGCCGGAGGTCAGCACGTAGCAACAGCGTACAGTCAGATCTCTATTAAGATAGGAGATAGTGGGCGAGTGTGATAAGAGGCTCGTGATGTGATATCAGTGGTGGGACCACCAGATGCTTCTTTCCCAAACCGGCAGGGGAATCAGTTCTGGGACCAAGTTGTTCAAGATGTTGGTGTAATGAGATAGTCCTCAATTATCTTGATTTAAATATTTCACTATCTGGGCCATTCCTGAAAACTGTCCAAATGGTACCTTTTTTATATTAAATTTGATAGGTTCTGTATAAAAGATATTCTTTAAGAATAAACATTTTTTACCTTTGCTTGTATTACATATGACTGCTCGAGAAAGACAAGAAATATGAAGAAGAGAAAGTGGGGTTGACTTGCATCAAATGGCGAATGTTCCGAGTCAAGCCCACGGTCGAGGTGGCGATGACTTTTCCTCTGTGTATGGAGCGCCTGCTCTACTGATTGAGCTAAAGGCACCCCTTATTAAGGGTATTTGTTTTATCTAAAATATAAAGCTTAATATTCCCTCAATGAATTTCACAATGATTTATACCAAAAAGGACATTGGTTTTGCAGTTTTGGTACACAGTTTTTAAAGCTTACTGCAATTTATCACTGTACTATATATATATATATATATACTATATATGTATTTTATAGAGACCTTTTAAAATATTTTTCAAAACAAGAGTCCCTTAATTATATAATTTTGTATAGCTATTGCAAGAAGAAAAATATGGACCTAATACAACATATTCTATTATTATTAATATTATTATATATATATTTATATTTATTTCCTGTTACTGCATAATAGTTCTGTTAACATCTGTTCACCACTGCATATATGTCTGTTTACATCTTTAGTCTGATCACGGTCCACTTATACCTCCACTCTTTTTTTTTGGATATATTTAACTTTGTAATTTTGTATTCTACATTTTGTATTTAAATTTTGACACTTTATTTTTTGTTGACACTTTATTTTATTGTTAAATTTTAGTATACCTGCACTGTCGTTCATTTACTGCTCTGTGTGACCTTGAATCCCCCCCGGGGATAAATAAAGTTTTTTGAATTGAATTGAACTGAATTGAATGTTCATGAAGAGATTTGTTCAGAAAAGTAAGCTGCTTTGGTAATTAAGGGCTATTTAGTCTCAGATACATTCAGTTTTGTTATTTCCTCTCCAATTATACAAGAATTGGGACACCTTATTAGGGGTATTCATACTGCACAAACTTTTTCATAGTTCTAGGATCTGTTGGAACCCTCCCCCTTTTTATTGATTCTGCACTGCAGTAACTATGAACTATTTTAGTTCCTAGAACCCTGTTTAGAGGAACCTTTTCTTGCTCCTGCTTCAGAGTAGGTACCATGGTGTTGCGAATGCAAACAGAAAAAAGTCCCGATTGTGTGTAGTTCTCAGGGAACTCCCTAGTGGATAGTTCCTCTTTACAAAGTCCCCAGAACTTTTTGGACCAAAAACGCCTATTAATAGTTATTGTTGAACATAAGAAAATGTTCATAGCTTCATTTGACAGTCAGTTCCTACATTTGAAGAGGACATTATCCCCCTTGTCCACCTTTTAAAACAGTCCCTTGTGGTCTAAATGAAACATCTGTGCTGTGCTTTGGTCAAAATATAAGATGAATCAAGCACCAGAGAAGGTTTTTGACCATGTATAAACCAACTCTGTCAGAACGCTCCATTTTGGTGTGCGTCTCTTTAAATGCAGAGCCCCCTGAGTTTTCCCGGTTGAGATCACTCCTCTGTAGCGAGAATATAAAAATGGCGGACCTGCGCAAAAATTTGGCTCTAGTCTCGGGGTGGAGTCCATAAGTGGGGATACGAGGTAAAGGTATTTTTTTAACCAGAATCCCACTGTGATGTAATAAGGAGAGCAAATTTAAAAAGGAGTACACCCCCCCATGAAAAAAATGAAAAATACACCCCCCCACCCCCCTTACGAAAAAGTTGCAATTTTTTTGTAGTTAAAAAATTGAAAAATACGCAACACCTCCCGCTTACGAAAAAAAAAGGAAAAATACGCAACACCCCCACCTTACGAAAAAATTTAAAAATACGCAACAACCCCCCCCCTTATGAAAAAGTTGAAATTTTTTTGTAGATAAAAAATTGAAAAATACGCAACACCACCCCCCTTACGAAAAAAAGGAAAAATACGCAACACCCCCACCTTACGAAAAAATTGAAAAATACGCAACACCCCTACGCAACACCCCCCCTTATGAAATAGTTTAAATTTTTTTGTGGATAAAAAATTGAAAAAAATGCAACACCCCCCCCCTTACGAATAAATTGAAAAATACGCAACACCCCCCCCTTAAGAATAAATTGAAAAATACGCAACAACCCCCCTTATGAAAAAGTTGAAATTTTTTTGTGGATTAAAAATTGGAAAAGAACGCAACACCCCCCCCCTTACGAATACATTGAAAAATACGCAACACCCCCCCCCCCCCCCCCCCCCCCCATGAAAAAGTTGAAATTTTTTTGTGGATAAAAAAATGAAAAAAAGCACAACACCCCCCCTTATGAATAAATTGAAAAATACGCAACACCCCTCCCTTATGAAAAAGTTGAAATATTTTGTGGATAAAAAATTGAAAAAAACGCAACACCCCCCCTTATGAAATAGTTGAAATTTTTTTGTGGATAAAAAATTGAAAAAAAAGCAACACCACCCCTTACGAATAAATTGAAAAATACGCAACACCCCCCCCCCCCCTTATGAAAAAGTTGAAATTTTTTTGTGGATAAAGAATTGAAAAAAACGCAACACCCCCTCCTTACGAATAAATTGAAAAATACGCAACACCCCCCCCTTATGAAAAAGTTGACATTTTTTGTTGGATAAAAAAATTGAAAAAAACGCAACACCCCCCCTTACGAATAAATTGAAAAATACGCAACACCCCCCCCCTTATGAAAAAGTTGAAATTTTTTTGTGGATAAAAAATTGAAAAAAACGCAACACCCCCCCCTTACGAATAAATTGAAAAATACGCAACACCACCCCCTTATGAAAAAGTTGAAATTTTTTTGTGGATAAAAAATTGAAAAAAACGCAACACCTCCCCCTTACAAATAAATTGAAAAATACGCAACACCCCCCCCTTATGAAAAAGTTCAAATTTTTTTGTGGATGAAAAATTGAAAAAAACGCAACACCCCCCCTTACGAATAAGCTGAAAAATACGCAACACCCCCCCCCCTTATGAAAAAGTTGAAATTTTTGTGGATAAAAAATTGCGACCCGACCGGGTCGCATCTCCCATCTCTTTTCTACAGTTTAACATAATTCCCTGTCATCAAACAATGACACTTCACCCATGGAGAGCCCCCTGCCTCGGACCTGACAAGTTCAAAATCCTGGTGGACTGAAGTCCTGTACTCAAGCCGGGCAAAAGTGCCAGTAGCCGGGCAGCCAATTTAACAAAGCTACCTGTCAACCAGACCTCTTTTCTAAAAGTTGTGTGATTTTTTCAACATGTTATAAAATCGTGTTTGTGCACAATAGACAGCGGGGCATAGCCCCGGAGAAACGCTGCTCCTGTGGTGTTAATCTGTATGTGGTTTGAAAACAAATCCACTTCCCCGTCCACCCGCATCTGTGAGCGTCCATCTGTAGAGACCTCAGTGGAGATTCAGTGAGCGAAGCCCCGGTATGCCTGGAGCCAAGCCCGGCACCTTGCTAAGGTCCTCCCCGGTGTCCAACGGAACGTGCACCATTTTAAACTATAATAAAACTACCAAACTCATAAACCAAGCAAGACTATTGAAAACAAGCCTTCTCTCTCCTTTGTATTAAAAAACGGAGAACGATTATGCTATCAGTTTATTGCACTTCAGTAAATTTATGACAACAGCTGGCTGTATTTGAAATTAAGGTTTACGTGGAGTTTGGGGGGGGGGGGGTGGCTGTGAAATATATTTCACCTGATGCAAACATATATCACCTGCTGCAAATATATTTTATCAGCTGTAAATATATTTCACCTGCTGCAAATATATTTCACCGGCTGCAAATATATTTCACCTGCTGCGAAATATATTTCACAAACCGCAAAGGGTATGCCCATACTACTTGTTTGTGATTGGTCTGAAGTCACGTCAGTACTCTCTTCTGCTGTACTGTCTGCGGTGTATCGTCTACGGTGCTAGTTTTTTAGACCGGCTTCGGGAGTTGACTGTTGACAGGAGAGTTTTAGTGTGGGAAGAAAGAATGCCTTAAAGATCCCATATTATGCCCTTTTTGGGGTTCATATATCTAATTTATATGCCTACTAAAGTACGTTCACAATCACTAATGTTAAAAAAAAGTGTCTGTTTTCATGTACTGACGATCGATGCAGCCCGTCTCATCTGCCTGTGTTTGCAACGCTCTGAATCCCCCCGAGCAGGGTCCCCACGTGTGCCAAGTCTGTCCTGATTGGTTGGCCGATCTGCTCTGTTGTAATTGGTCAGTCGTTCAGACAATTCTCGGAAATGTTACGCCCCTTTTACCATATTGGGAATGTCGCTAATGTGCAGCATGAGCTTGTGCTTGCCACAACGAGCCAATGGGCTTGGATCAGTGACATCATCACAGTGTGATGTCACACTGCCAATTTTCAACGAGGGGGGCTAGAACCGAGCGTTACATGCAGCTACTGCTACTGCTAACAGGAGGAGGTAGGAGAAGCCGCGTTTCCGCGGACTTTCAATTTTTGCACATAGATGTGCCTAAACATGCACAAGACACCTGGAAAACACACTAAAGATCATATAAAACCAGAAAAAGCATAATATGGGACCTTTAAAGTCAATTTTCCAACGTGTATCCATACAGTGAAATATGTAAAATATATAATCATATTTGCTGCACACAAACCTTTACAGTTTGTGTAAACAGCTTCTCTAATCGTTAAAGTTAAGAAGACCTTCATACAGCGATACACAACAATGAATTAACTGGATGACAAGCTTGCACATCTTATTATAATAATGTAATGATCATATGGCTCTGGGATTTAACAATACTACATCCTTAAATAGGTACAGTATAAACATTAAGACTCAAAGAGTTAAAGACAGCCTAAGCTTGGAGCAATGAATTATTATAAATTAATATAATTGACGTGCTTAAGTGGAGAAGTGAAGCCAGAATAGTTCAGACACTCAGCTTTTAGGGACTCAGATTCTACTTTGATGAGTCGGACTTGAGACCTGAATTTTTGACAATTTGAGACATGTGTTAATGTTAGCTTAGCATGACTAGCAACGAGTACTTTGTGTGAATAACTTCTGATAAATCTTAAGAATAACTCATTGACAAATGACTTCAAACATTTTATTCATTGTTACACATCAAATATATATTGTTAGTCACCTGTTGCTCCACAGCCTTGCCTGCACTCCTCTTTCTCAACCAGGAAATGTCAAACAGAGAAGAACCCACCCTTGGGTTTATATGGGGGTGTGTCAAGTGGAAGGTGCCACGTTTGGTAGAATTGGAGGGGTGTTTAGGTTGTTGAGATTAAAAATGTTATTTAAAAGGCTGTTTAAGTATTTACTTAACTAAAATGTATTTTGATATGCTTTTAGCCTTATTGCAGATAGTATGTGTTGTTTGTAGAACAGGTAATACTCACCTGAGAGTGAATTGATTTCCAACCCCTTTTGGTAGGTTTCAGCTCCTATATAAGAGGAGGCTTGGGGGCCTCTTAGGTAGTTGGAGGTTGGAGTTGGAGTGGCACAGTGCTGGAGAGTTTCAGCAACTTATCAAAGAGTGTACAGAGCTGCATGGACGCAGACTGGCATTGTTTAGAGCTCAGTCTCTTCTTTTGTTTGGCACTTTTGCATTATGTTATTATTCTTATTACTTATTAAGCTACAGTTTCGCTAGCTTGTCAAAACCGCTGATTAGATCGATGAAGCATAACGGTAGTGATGTCAAAATCAACCGACTGTGGTGTAGTTCGCTTGTAGCATAACATTAGCTTTTTACGTCTCTCGGCTGCATTAACGCTTCAAACTTCATAAAAGTGGTGTTTATTTGTAAAGATTATCCTGCTGAACAAAACGCCTACGCCTCAGAAACGTGTGTTTGCCACAGAGCTTATTTTCTGCAATGATGCAAAATCCAATGCAAAAATCCCATAGGTGAATTCTCGATAGACCCCATGGCGATGTTACTTCCGGGTTGGCCTACAAAAATACGTCATCACTTTTGTTCTCTATAAGAAGTGTGCTGGATGAAGAAGTGGACGAGCAATACTTACCTCTCTAGTGACCTGGTAGACCATGATCTCAGAGGGCCAACAGCTTCAGGTGAGATCTATCTGTAATTCAGAAGTTTTCAGGAGAATCCTGGGAGAACAAATATTGTTGAACATGACATTGTTGTGAGAGAAGGTGAGAAGACTAAGTTACAGGATCCCTGAGCGCCTGCTGGCCTCACTGAGGAGGTAGGTTGACCTGATGCTGTTCCTGGGGATTATCAAGGCTTCAAAGAGTGAGTGGTGTAACCAAGTGGTACTCGTACCAAAGAAGGATGGAGGCATAAGGTTCTGCATTGATTTCAGGTACCTGAATTCAGTTTCTCAACTGATTTCACCGTGTTGATTTAAAGTTATATTAAATTGACCTCTTTTATAGGCCTAGTTCTTAGAATTTGATTTTTAAACTTGGTTTTCTATTTTTTGTAAAATAAAAACCCACCTGTTCTTTAAACTTACTCCTGTGTCTTGTCCCTTACTGCTTGGGCCCCCGCAAGAGAATCCTTCTCATCTCGGTAAGAGTGTTTATAAGGCACACTACAAGTGAAGGCCGGCCTGTCTGGCCATGAAATGTTTGTCTGATTTCACCTATTGCTTCGATAATGTCACCAGTTGTAATAATCCCAATGGATTTCATTACCTACATTAAGATGTGGGTTCTTCTTTTTTAGGCTTAGGTAGAGATGCCATCCAGTGGCGATGAGAAAACGTACGGCTATCTCCTCACAAAGAAAGACGAGGGATCTGAAGGTAAACTTTTTATTTGATTCTGAGAAAACTCTGTACCAATTTAAAAAAAAAAAAGCTTAACGCTGCATCTAAAGCATGTTTTCTGCTCTGGAAATATTTAAGATTTTGCTGCCTTCTGATCTATTTTGTGTCCCTTTCTTTAAAGTTAGGGGTTACAGTTTAAGTTCATGTAACAATTAAAAAAGCATAATCCCAGTATTGTCCATCCAGTTCTGCAGCTATGTTTGCCAGAGCTATTTCATACACATCTGGACTGCAACTTAATACCCTGGGAACGAAAGACAGACAGAAATGTTGAAAATCCCTGTATTTTAAATCCTTCTTGTATATCGGAGCATTATAATGACTTTGTAGTAACGTGGACTTCTCCTTAACCATCACCATCAATCCCCCGTAAGCAATGAGCCATTTGCCATTATGCAGCTTGTTAGCAATGTCCAGGCTGTGTAATTACCTGTGTCAATGGCAATGATTGTCTTCAGTGACACATTATTCATCACTTTATAATTGTAGAGGTTGAAAGAAGGAGTTTAAGCTCTTCTAACAGCCCAAGATTTTCATGATCATCCCTTTTCCAGACTGGATCAAATGCTTGAGCATGTCTCCAGAGTGTTTCATAAAATACAGTCTTGATAGAACAGGAAAGATAAATCACATTTATCTTTATGTTGAAAGTTCAAATACATTCAGCATTGAATCAGCAACCCTTCAAAATACGGATTTCAGTACTGAATAATTAATAGCTAGAATGAATAAGATTTGCATCACTTTATTGTATTTTATTCCGTATTGTCGGCCATATTTGGACATTCAATTGGTCTTCTGATAACACCACTCAAACCTAGGAGTTGGGTAAGTTGGAGCTTACACATATAGCTGATGATGGGTGATGATTGATGATTGACTACTGTAAGCTTATAAGTAATTTCATTAAAATTGGATGCCAAGGTGCTAATACACTTATTAATGGAGAGAGCCAGAAACAGGCCCTTAATGAAACAGAATGACTAAAATGAGAGAAGGAAAAATATCTAATAATTTGACTAAAAGACTTCTTATCAAATAAGGTGAGTCGCAATTAAAAGCTTTTACTGTTAAACACTTTTAATAGTTAACATTTGCCATGTTTATTGTAGCCTACTCAATTCTATATTTTTTAAGAATGAAAGTATGATGATAGGCCTATATTATCCAATTTAATGACGTATGTCTTCACAAATAATAAATCATTTAAAACCAACTTGTTTTGTATTGCAGTTTGTAGGCTACTTATTTTTAACAGATTACTGAACATTAAAAAATAAATAAATATCGCTATATTTCCACTAATGAAGAGGATTCACGAGAGGGACAAAACGGAAACTTTATATTCTGAGCACACTATTTTGTTCATTCATTATAGTCGTAATATGTATAACGTCAAATATTTTCCCAAAGGTTGCTGGTTGCTTGAGACATCACACTTTTCTGCCTTGTGCTGCAGTCAGGCTTGAGATGTGAACTGAAGGGGGCGAGGCATCAGTCGCGCGTGTGTGCGCGCGTGCGTTGTTTGGCGGGCACATCATCATCCCGACCCGACGGAGACGCTGCACACACCTGCAGCAACTCCCCCCTCATCCCTAAAACCACTGCATTGAGTCTGTAGGCGCTGCGAACAGGGATCATTGACAGCATCATGTGGAGTATTCAGTGAAGCTGGAACCTTTTCTGTGCAAAGTACTCGCTTGGTGGACTCACTTAAACGCGGCGTTCAAATAATTTTGTGAAGGAATAGTTATCATGAGGTAAGAGTTTCAGGTTGCTGTTTAGCCAGTGTTCGCCAAAGCCAGCGTCCTAATGGTTACTGTTAGCATAGAGTAAAAGCGACATAATTTAGACTGATTATAACGCGAGTCGAATTAACCCTCTGTCTTGACAGCGTCATATCTTTCAGTGGTTTGTTGTTGCCCTGTTGCTAACTAGCCGTGCTAATAGCAACTATTAGCTATTACCTCTTAGCTAATTTAGCTACAGTTCCGGCCGATGGGAATGAGCCTTTGAAGTGATAGGACGACCAAGTAGTGGTATATGGTTTCTGTTCAAGGCGAATGGATAGGCAATGGCCAAGCAGCAAAGTGGCTAGTACAACGCTAGCTAACTTAGCAAACAGCTAACCAGACCGCCACCAGCCTGGTCAGGGCTTCACGTGGCTAACAAACATGCTAACCAGTGCTAGCCTGTCTTCTGGTTTAATTAAAGAGAGCATGACACTTAGTCCACTTGTTATGATACATTATTGGTTTACTATAGCTTGTTGCCTTAATACAATTAAGAAGGAACTATGCTTTGGAGCTTGGCATGGTGCACCTACAGTAACTTAGCCGGGCTAATGTTAGCCGTTTAGTTTACATGAGCTTTCCTGTCAGTGTCTGTCACCTCCCAGTCCTGAATCAGTGCCCTGAGACTTTCCTGTGAAGATAAGTATCCATGTGGGTCCCTTGAAGACCTAATAGGCCTGTTGAAGTTTGTAGACATAACGTTAGGTTTAAACATCTGTTTGCCAGTTGAATGTCACCGAGAGGATGCTCAGGGTCACTGCACCTGGATTTTATCATCTCTTCAACCTTACGGGAGATACCAACATATATGATTATAACCTCGAGGATGAATCAAACTGCATGCATTAGTTGAACAATTCGCTCAGTTATATTAATGTTTAAGCAGCAAAGGAGAGCCTATAGCGTCATCTAACTCTGACACTGCAGCTCTCCTATACCGTCAAGGACATGACTGCAGAAGTCAAAGCAGACTTTCAGACAAGCAGTTTGCTCTTCAATGTTTTCAGAGTCACTTTTGTTGCATACCAAACATTGCATGGTATACAAGTGTTTTTAGTGACAAAAAGCAAATGCGTGATGGAGGTGAGTTGTAGATGCATAAACTATCTATTTCAAAGTCAAACATTATGTTTCCACAAGAGGTGAGTTTTTGTTTGCACTGCTAAAATAAGAGACATTCACGACTTAATGCGACCAAAAAGCTACAAAGGCCAACTTACAAAACTGACCTGTATGCAGTGCACCAAGCTTCTCTGCAGTTTGATGTGAATAACCTTGCTCTGATGTACCTTGAAGTCAACATGGTGGTCAGCTTTTCAACAAGTGAATACATATAGTTCTCTGTTCTGAAACCATTTTTGCTGATTTAGTCATTTCCAGTGTTTGCAGATGTGTGTGCATCAAATAACGTTATTTTCTTGAGTTGCGATCATATCCTAACCTCATGCATCTTCCTTTCACAGGCGTGATCGTGATAAGGAACGAGACTGGGATGAACGGTGTGTGCATGCAATTGTGCCCTATTAACGTTGTTTTCTTGAGTTGCGGTCACGTCCTAACCTCATGCACATTCCTCTCACAGGCGTGACCGTGATAAGGAACGAGACCGTGAAGAACGGCTGAGTCACAGCAACCGCGACCGGGATCGAGAAAGAGTACGGGACAGAGATGTGAAGTCATTTGGGGCGCCAAACAAACCACCTGAAGGTGGTGGAGGCTTCCTGAAACCAAACCCCGTACAACAGCAGATCAATCCGTTCACCAACCTGCCCCACACGCCGCGCTACTACGAGATCCTGAAGAAGCGGCTGCAGCTGCCCGTCTGGGACTACAAAGAAAGGTTCAATGAAATCATGAGGCAGAACCAGTCTTTTGTGCTGGTGGGAGAGACGGGCTCTGGAAAGACCACACAGGTAATATGGCGAATTTTTTTTTTTTTGCGCCATCGGCACATAAGGATGCTTTACAGTTGCTTAATGCCTATATGTTGCTTTAGCACATAGAACAATTAAGGAAAACAGTTTAGTTATATAATAAAACCTTAAAAACCAGCTGCATTGAAGAACTGATGCATTCTGAATAGTTGCTCCGTGGAGCTGATTCACACAGCGTGGTTCAGTTTATTTTAACTTCTTGGAGGAGCTCTGGGTTTTCTGACTTTGAAAATGTGCAAGAGGGAAGATTAAAGTAAATCACAGGCTGAGCCTCCTGAGGGGAATATAAACTATCTTCCAAACACTTCTCAAATGAAGAGGAGTTTTCTCCACTGCTTTCTGTATTGATGATACTTGAAAAACATTAACAGACTAATTTATGAGGTTTTGAACTCTACAATCCAGTATGAATATCTAGTATGTAGTCACCTCTTAATACATTTACAGAACATGCACATTAAGGAAGAAGCTACATTTATGCCATTGGTGGTGCTTGCTATTGAAAGTATCCCACAATAACATTTAAATAATGAACAGTTTTTCTTTCGAGTAATGACAGAATGATAAGAAAGGCCCTCGGATGAATTTTGTGTCCCATGTACGGAGGCTATAGTCCTCGTCGCAGTGACTGGGTTTGAATCCGACCTCGGCCCTTTGCTGCATGTCACCCCCCTCTCTCTCCTCCCATCATTTTCCTGTCTCTTCGGTCGTCCTATCCAATAAAGGAAAAGAGCCCCCCCCCCCCCCCCCCCCCAAAAAAAAAAAAAAAAAAAATATCATCATAAAAAATGTCATCTTAAGACACTTAACAAAAGAGCAGGTAAAAGACCTCACTCTTGGTTATATTATTGCTCCCTTCAACATGATGATGAGGTTCAGGTCCTGTATTTACCAAAAACACATTTTAATACTGTTTTTTTTATCTTTGTCTGCCAAACCTGTCATCTGCATTTTGATCTTCCGATTGGCTGACAGTTCAAAGATAAGATTTGAATGATCTCGAATAGGCAGTCATCAAAACCTCAAGCTCAATGGTGCAGAAGTAAGGCTCTATGTTTGGGACTGTTATCAAATGCTTGTTTATTAAGCTCACTGCAAGAGCATGCCATCACGTAAAAGGTTGACAGGTATCACTTTCAGAATGTTTTGCTTTGAAGGAAATAGTAAACTGTGGTTAAGAATAAAAAGAAGCAGCTCTAAGTTATGAAATCACTGGCTTTGCTTTTCATGTTAACACTTCCTCCCATGTCTTCAAACTCCTCTGCCTTCTTTCAGATCCCTCAGTGGTGCGTGGACATGGTGCGGTCAATGGCAGGGCAAAAGAGAGCAGTGGCCTGCACTCAGCCCAGGAGGGTAGCTGCCATGAGTGTCGCCCAGAGGGTGGCTGATGAGATGGATGTCATGCTGGGCCAAGAGGTGGGCTACTCCATCAGGTTTGAGGACTGCAGCTCCGCCAAGACGCTACTCAAGTAAGAAAGCCGGTTAAAAAATATAAGCCATGGCTTTTAAACCAAAGCAATGACTGTGTAAGAGCTGGACTGGAAGAAGAAGACAACAGTAGAATCGTATTTGCTTAATCTTTGAGCTGAAACAGTTGCTCTCCAAAGTTACCCAAGTACTCATCTTAAGACCCAAATATTGTCATGATTTAAATTTAATAACAGAAAATTAATTACCGATACACGTATAAAAGTGTATGATAAAGACAATGCCATGTACAGTACGTGATGACAAATCCTGCTAATCTTCTGGGGGTAGGAATTGCAGTGTGCGGTACGTCATTCGTTGCCCATGATACTGATTATATCGCAATTTTACGATAATTGACATGTTGTAAGACAATCATAATGATGCATCATGATATCTGATTAGTAAAGAATGCTCCTAAAAAAAAAAGGTAAAGTTTGGGATAGAGTATTTATTCACTGAAAATCAGTGTCAGTTTAATCTCTAACGCGCTTCAGCCTTAAACGTCTTTTTACCACTCTCCGACATGATCTCGCTGTTTTCTTCTTTGGCAAATAAACTTACTTTCAAGTAATCCTCTTTCAAGTTGTAAGCGCCTACTGTGAGGAGTCACGAAGTAGCCATATTTTTTTTAACATAGTAACTTTGATGTTTTACACACGACTCAGGACGACGGTATATTGCTGTGTCGATATTTTGTACCTAAAGTCTTCTGTTCAAACAGGTACATGACAGATGGAATGTTGCTGCGGGAGGCCATGAACGATCCTCTGCTGGAGCGCTATGGCGTCATCATCCTGGACGAGGCGCACGAACGCACTCTAGCTACAGATATCCTCATGGGGGTCCTTAAGGAGGTGGTCCGCCAGAGAGCTGACCTAAAGGTAAAAGCAGTTTTAGAAATCTGTTTATTCAGTGTATCTCTAAAAACAGCAGGCTTTCTTTTACTGCTTGAGTTTCAGGATCGCCATCCTTTTGAAGGCAGGTGTTTTAATCCTCATGTGACTTTTTATGCCAGAAAAGAGAGTTTTACCTCTCGTTTATTTTGTCCTATCTTTACATTTCTTGTTGAAAGCCCTCCTGACAGTTCTGTGATTTGTTTGCACAAACATGTCCCACTTAATGCTTACAAAACTCTGTAAAAGCCTTAAATATTTCTTCCCCCCCGGAGGAGAAATTCAGTGACAGCCAGTGTTAATGTCCCTCTTCTGTCACTGCTCTGTTTTTGTCACATTTTCTCCCGACAGTGTCCCCCTGTCTGACAGCTGTGTATCTGTTCAGGATGGAGAAATTGCAGCACTAGGGGAGCTTGTTCCCAGAGTCAGCCCTATTTTAAGGTGATCAAAGGGGTGGGAACAGCAACTAGTCGGTGTGGATGGTTGCGTACGGGCAAGCAGAAGTTTGATCGGCAGAGTGTGCCAGACGTATTTCTCATAAAGCAGATGGATAATGACCAGTTGTTTGTCAGCGTGGAAATCAAAGGTTAGATTGTTGTTCGCGGACTGTTAAATGAGGTCTAGGTTATTGGGAATGATCATCCACCCCTACCCCTCTATCTCCTTCATCCCTATCCCCTTCCAAATTGGAAAGTTTAATTTGCCTTGATTAAGAGCAATTATGATGTCTCGCAGAGCGTAAAGCGAAATGCCGAGACACTGGCCCCTGAAAATGTTTGAGATTGAAAATGGGAGACGCGTTTCCCCATCAGAATCCTAATGCGCTCCATCTAATGGCTCCGGAGAGAACATTGTGTACTCAACATCAGGAACAAGGACTGTCGGAGCTGCGTGTAGGTCACTGACTCTGAGTCGAATGCCAACTTTTACACCATCTTGGATTCATTCCAACACCCTTATCCTAAATACTTATAATAAGCATGATCCATTCTGTCAAGCTTTTTGGTCTCCAACTTTGTTCTACATAGTTGCACCCTTATCTACTTCGTATATGTCGTTATCCCTAATGACCATCAGGCAATATAAAAAGTGAACTCATTCCACATTTGAGTGCTCTCTGCTTTAATCCCTCACCGTCATGTACACTCTTTACTTCTAGTTTCATCTTTCCTGTCACCTCTTTCATGAATACTTCGGCCCTAACAGACTTTTCTCTCACACACGCTTCTGCCCAGGTCATCGTCATGAGCGCCACGCTCGACGCCGGGAAGTTTCAGGTGTACTTTGACAGCTGCCCACTGCTAACCATCCCTGGACGCACGCACCCCGTGGAGATTTTCTACACGCCAGAACCGGAGCGGGACTACCTGGAGGCGGCCATCCGGACTGTGATCCAGATCCACATGTGCGAGACGGATGAAGGGGACGTTCTGCTTTTCCTCACTGGACAAGAGGTATGATGGTTGTAAACAGGGGACTTTACTTGTTAAGTGTTAACTTGTAATAAGAGATATTTACACAGTTATGTTAATGTAGGTCTCTTTCATAGGATACACAAAGCAGACATTAAAAATGTAGGCAATTTAAAAACTCAATCTGGCCCTGAATTAAAAAGCTTTTAAGAAAATGTTGACCTTCAGAGACGTTGATACAGCCCTACAGAGCTAACAACAGTTTGCACTACTGTAGCAGTTGTGGCTGTAGTTGCTAAAACTAGATTCTTTTTACATGTTAGTAGCAGCATCTTAAAAATCAAGACTTTTACAGTCTGCAAAGAAATGTGCAGGCCAAGCACTCCAACTTTGAAGCCGACAGTCCTGCAGGATCTGATGTGTGCTGACACCAAGCTGAGAGTTTGACAGCCGTAAGAGAAACATACAGCTGCATCCCTTCATGTAGCATCGGACTCACAAATAGAAACAATGTTTTTCGATTTGAAGATACCGAGTATTAAAGGCAAGATTTATATGTGCCAAAGTTTCTGGTTTATGTTTGATTATAAGAAAATCTTCAGTTATTAAACAAACTAGTTAGTCTTTAAAAAAAGATCATTGTGTGTATTATAACAACAACCCTAATCATTATCATTTTAGTATTAAAAAGGTCAATCCTATCCAAGTCTGGCCCTTCTGAAAGAGTACTTGATTAGGCCTGCTATAAAATGTCAGCGATTCTTTTTCACTAAACGTTTGGCAGTTTTTTTACCATTTCCAAAACTAAACTTTAGTATTATTACGATTTTAAAAAGCAGAAAAAGCGTAGGTTAACACGGTTATAAACTCCTGCAAAGATATATCTTCGTGGTTACATTGTGCATATTAATCTAGTATTAAAGTTTGATTTGCTCACACACAGTGTCATGAGCACAGACGCCCTCTCTGCACATGAAATGATGGATCCTCAGATGTGAGATGTAAATGCATGTAAGTGCGTCTATCTGGGAACCACCAGGAGTTGCACAGCGAGGAGAGAGAGAGAAACTAGGAGTGACCCAGATTCTGCCCTCCCCCCGAATCTCTGAAATTAAGTCGTTTATTATTTTTTTCCCTCCCTGCAAATGTTGTCCACTGATGTGTAATGGAGGGCAGGGTTCATGCCCAAAATGATGAATTTGGTCACAGTAGGGTGGAAACACACACACTCACGCATCTGTGCACACATGCATCCACACACACGCCACACACACAAGCATGCACACATACACCAAATGCACACATGGACGCATGCAGAGAAAATACATATGTTTCAACGTCCTGACTGTTGGACGGGTGAGGCCTGTCAGAGCTAACACTACCTGTGTGCTGCTGGCGTGTTTTTTCTCTCTTAGCACCCTGACAAAATGGTGTTGGAGAAGACCATGTTATAACCTGCGGTTGTATTGACCATATTCACACAGTGGTCGCGTTCCTGCGACCTTCCTGTAAAGATCAGGCAAGAAAGTGAACATTTTGAGGTCAAGAATGTGTCTTGTTTTAAAGCGTGATGACAAGACGAGACAAAAAAAAGTGCAAACATTGCAGGAGACGGACGAACAACGCAAATGGCACAAGAAACACGACCTAACACATAAAACAGTGCTGAGATAAGAAGCTCAAGATACCAAAAACAGTGATTCAGTACAAGAACACGGGCTGCACCTAACTGCATCTACGTCCCTCTTTCGATACAAAGATTGTGATGCCTCTTGTTCATTATGAACTTATCGAATACTGTAGTATCAGGCTGCTGCTGATGTTACTCTGCACTCTGTTTCCCCAGGACACACATTTGCATAATTATGTGCGTGGCTGAGATGACTGACAGATTGTGGCGTTGGGTTTAAGGCCTGCCTCAGCTCCACCTCTTTGCCTAGGTTGAGATATAATTTCCAATATGGTGGACAACATTGCTTGGCCTCAAACTGTCTCTTTAGAAACAAACGAGTGAAGCTACATCCATGTTTTATACAGCCCATAGTTTTCACACAGAATTAACTAGATGCTGCTTCAATTTCTCACCCTGAGAGTGACATCACCAGAAAATGTCCGCTGTGTAAATATGTAACCGGTGTAAATACAACTCAAATTTCTCTTTTGGTTTGATTAACTGTTTGAACCTGGATAATTGAACAGTATTTTTCATCCACACACAGAGTCTTTAACAGCATGGATGAAGTTGTGATCTTGTTGTTTATTAGCAGTAATTATTTGTCACACTACAGCAGCTTGATCGTGTCAGAACACCTACGTCAGATTTCATTTACCAAAGCAGGATCAATATGCGGCTTGTTACAAAGGGGATAAAGTCATCGTAGGGCTCAGTGTTTGAAGTGGGCTCCACCGAGGGCTGCTGATTGATTTTAGATTTAGCACAATCCCAGCTGCTCGGATGGCCCGAAACACTGATCGTCACTGTTGTTGATGTGTTGAAAAGTCTGAGATATTTGCAGGCGATGTGTTGAAATGTTTTCTGCAGTTAGATGTAATTTGCTGATTTATATTCCACCCCCCTGCACTGTGTCAAGCTAAGGCATTACTGAGAGCACTCCCACGGTGAGTTCATTATCGCCCCCTCCTAATTGGGTTAAAGAAGTTAATGTGTGGTAGGTCTGGCAGAGATGGGTGTTCAAAGGGTGCTGCAGCTCATCCCTCCAGCGCTTCTTAACCTCTTCAGTCTCCCAGCAACTTTGATGTAGACTAATGATCGGGAGGCAGATTCATGGCCAACCATGGACTGTTACATTTTTTGCTATTTCAGACCAAATCAAAATGCACATGACCCTTTTCCTCCCTCTTATTTATTTATTTTTTTGCTTTGAGATATTTCACTTCCACAAACAAAAAGAACTGAAGCATCAACTCCAAACAAGAAAGTCGAAACTTATCACAGCTGTTGAGCAAAGATAAGTCCTAATATTTAAGCTTCCCCCTCAGCTGCTAACATCAAAACATGGGGATTGGCAGGGGGGTTGTTTGCTAGTCAAGAGGAGTGCCTAAATGTGTCGGTTATTAGCTTGGCTGTAGATTGTTGCTGCTGGGGTCGCAGGGAGAGCTGGTGGACAGGTTCCCAACACTGGCCAACTGCCCCCATGTGTTTGCTCACATACAGGCACACATGCAGATACACAAACGCACTCACACACAGGCACACTCTGTCTTGATGTCCCTAAGGGACAGACAGCCAGCTTGCTTCCAGCGCTTTGGCAAAGAGGTCCCCTTTTTTTATTCTCCGTGGCAGCTGCTGCATCCAGAGGCTTGATAGACTATTAATACCCCGGCTAATTTTACCAATCCATTCAGATTTACCGTTTTCCACTTGTCAGTGTGTTGATTAAGAGGCACATGGCCATCAGCGGGGTTTGACTTAATGCGATGAACGAGGGGACAAACAGGGCTAATAACACACTCGCAGTCCAGAAGGAAAACAGGAAATGTCACCCTGGTGCTTTCTCATGTCGAGGCAAGTGTTCCTGGCTTCACATGGTCGTACAGATTAAGTCACTTTCCGTCATGCTTGATTTATTTTAGGCACAGTTTGCTTCTAGAGGAGGGAACAAAGTTGTCTGAGTTGTCTTTATGGCTTGTTTTGTTCACCTATGAGATAATACGCATGCACAAAGAGCTCTGATGTAGCCCATTGTCCATCAAGAAGCCCCCAAAAAATAATGTGAGTAATCCTGTTGTTCATCATTGCATTATGTCTCCTCTTTATGAAAACCTGCTGCATTGCTCCCATGGGCCTGCAGGTGGTGCAACAGTATAGGCTGTAACGTGACGTGACACGTAGTAAGTACTGCTTCAGGAGGACTAAATGATTGTCGTTAGCAAAACAAAGACAACGGTTTTAAACAAGGGGAGTCAAAAGAGAGGGGGGGGGGGGGGCATAACAGAAAGTACCCGAAACCTAAAAGTCTGCTTCAAAGTGTGCGTATAAAGGTGGGTAAAATAAAAGATCATGGGTTATAAATATGGGCTTCCTGTTGAATATGTAGGCTTGTTTATTACATTAAAAGTGTATTCAAGTGAACCTT
Organism: Tautogolabrus adspersus; assembly: GCA_020745685.1. NCBI lineage: Eukaryota > Metazoa > Chordata > Actinopteri > Labriformes > Labridae > Tautogolabrus > Tautogolabrus adspersus. Next base: position 12,331,340 of record CM036556.1, on the reverse strand, counting down.
AAGAGAATAGGTCATAGCCCCCCCGTGCTCACTATCAGGCTTTCTTATTCCTGGCTCTGCTCAGGTCCTCAGTCTGTCTGCCAGCCCACCGGCTCTAGAACGTTCAGCTTCACTAAACTGATCTGCCATGATTTGCCGCTGGTTATGCATCAGTGCTGCAGTCTCATCTCACATTCCCTTCTACAATACTGCACTGTGGAATAATGAACCCTGTTTGAGTCTGTCTGGCTGTGTGTGTGTGCGCCTGTGTCTATGTGTGTGCGCCTGTTTCTGTGTGTGTGTGCGCGCCTGTTTCTGTGTGTGTCCATGTTTTCCTTGATTGCTGCATTTGACAACAGAGCCACAGGGAGCTCAGCAAAGCATACTGCAGTCCAGGTTTAATTTCCTCCTTCAGATGGAGCGATAGTTAGAGAACAAATGTACTGTAGCAGGGAACCCACGGCTTCCCCGTCCACCTCTCCTCACCTCCGCCTCCATTGTCACCAAGGTTCGCCGCCATTGTCTTGTCCAGGTGTTCTACAGGACCTGTTTGATTTCGCTGTTTTCAAGTGGCACCTGAATATTATTGTCACTCTGTCTGTCTTTTAGGAAATCGACGAAGCTTGCAAAAGAATCAAGAGGGAGATCGACGACCTGGGCCCTGAAGTCGGCGATATCAAAATCATCCCCCTGTACTCCACGTTGCCTCCGCAGCAGCAGCAAAGGATCTTCGAGCCACCTCCGCCCAGTAAACCAAATGGTGCCATTGGAAGGAAGGTATAACTGCCTTTTTCTTTTGCTGTAGAAACACTCACCGAGGGAGGGAGTGGGGGGAGAGACAAGAGTGGGGTTGTTGAAGAAAGGCCAGATGGGGAATAAGGTGCGAGAGAGCTGGAAGGTAGCGACTGAAACTCCCCCCCCCCCCCCCCCCCCCCCCTCCCCTCCTTTCTCAGCTTTAGCGCAGAACTGACTCACACAACATATGCTGCTTTTGTCAGCATGCGATTCTCTGCTCTAAATTATAACTGGGGTATTACTCACGCCCTCTGAGCCTGAGGAAAGTACTGCATTCTCAGTCATTTTTATCTTTCCACTACTTTTACACAGGCCCTGCTGCTGCGGCTCAGAAAGGAGTCCTAAGACCTCTGGCTGCCTGAAAACATGTGAACAGCACACATCATGTGAGCTGATCACAAACAACACACCTCTTAGGGCTACATAAAATAGTCCTCTTCTGCGTCCTCAGTCTCTTAATCCCAGAGGAGTGCATGATCCTCTTATTGATACTGACACAAGACAATTCCTTTCTTTCGTGTGACAGTTCCGATTCAGATGGGCTCATCACCAGAGCAGCAGCACCACCTGCGCTGCCACACTGTTGGCCAGGGATCTGACAGAGTATCAGAATATCATCACTGCCAGGGAACGAGCAAACGTTCACCCCTAGCATCTGATAGGGGACGATGTTGATGAATGACTCAACGCTACAAGCTCTCTAATTGAGGCGGATCGGGCCGACATATGAGTAGGGAAATCATTTAGGGGCTGTCAGAGTTGAACACATTACAATGGTTTCCAAATACTCAATTTAAAGTGATGTTGGTAATGTAGGATTCACCACAATGTGAACTAAAATGTAGTGTATCAAGTATTTTTTTGCATGTCCACCGTGGCCTGTTCAGATTGGTTCAAAGATTGGACTCTGGCACTATCTATTGCTCCCTTAAAGACAATGATTTAATCATCAGTCAAGGAGACGCTGAGTTGACTTGCATTTTCTCCTTCAGATACCAAATCTTGAACGGTAAATCAGCCTGCAAATTTCAAACATTCTGATGTCTGGACTTAACCCACAATTGTAACCGATCCTGAAGTTTTGAGCGAGTAATTTGCAGAGGTGTCCTTCCCTCCAAAACTATCAGAAAAGGTGATTAAAAACAGGTGAAACATTGGAAAATGCTTCAGTGGTCACAGAACATCAGTATGGTCTGTGAGCTGAGCTGCAGTCAGCTTGGGTGTCATTGATAAGGCCAACGAGGACTCCCAACAAAGTTCATTGTTCAAGAAGTTTACACTAGTTATGATCAGCAGAGGTCTCCAGAGGGGACTCAGACCAAGCAGTTGAAATAAAGCAGTTTCACATTTCACAAATCTGTGTTTTTTTTAGACGAACTATGGTTGGGCTTATGGGACTGCATGCCGAGCTGTCTAATAGTGGAGCCATCGATAATTCTTTGGCTACGTTCATACTGCGTACTGCTAAATGAATTGTAGAATTGCAGGCAAAAGTGACTCCGATCAGATTTTTTTAAATGACACTTCGAACAGCTCAAGTCACATGGGACCCGATCTCTTTTAAAATCAGATTTGGGCCAACTTGAGAGGTGGTCCTAAATCACATACAGGTCGGATCGTTTGTAATGCAACCTCAGGCTGAACAGCCAGGTCGGAATACATGCAAATTTGAAAGACGGCTACAATGGAGGTAGTCAGTGGAGAGAGAGGTGTTAGACCTTATCAGTATTTTGGAGGACTCTTCTGAGTAAGCAAAACTTAAGAGGGTCATATCCTAACTGCCCTGTGTTTGAGGCCATAATGTGCTCCGTGTGACGTCTTTGTTGTCCTTTTTAGTGCATGCAGGTCAGCTCAGGATAGTGAGCAGTGCACACAAGAATCTAATGGGGGCTACATTCAAAAAAGTAATGTGAACAGCCAAACAAAACAAAAAAAGGATTAGATCAATAAATCAGATTTGAGCATTAAGGCTTACAGTATGAATGTATGAACTACTTTACTTAATAGTAAAAGGTGGAACTCACGTAGGCTGATATTGGAGTATGGTGTGGAAGTGACAGAAAAAAAGAGGATGGAATAGTCTGAGCTTTGTATTGAACAGCCAGATCTGATTGGACTGTCAAAAGTCTAAGTCTGGTACAGCCCTAATAGCACCATCTTTCTTTTCCGTCTCAAGGTTTATAGATTCATCTCTTCCTGCTTTCTGTCTGACTGGTGTGTGCTTGTGTGCTTTGTGTGTTGAGCTTTAAAGGCTTAGTTTTCTTAGTTGTGTGATTATCCAGAGTTGGATAAGATCTTTTTTCAAAAGTGGAAATATCATTCGCAGTGTTTGCCTCTGCTTTTCAAAGTGATACAAACAAGAAAGTGAGTAACAGCTGCACAGGGACAGGTTTAAATATGATTCGGTTCTTGCAGTGGTACCAGCATTGTACAGTAAGTTTACATCCATTAGTGTCGGGAGGAAAAAAAAAAGAAGATTTTCCACCGGCAGCAGACTTGCTGAATAACAGTGGCTCCTCCACTTGGTAAACATCCTGCAGCAACTTCTCCCTGACTCCCCTGAGTTTAGTTATACAGGAAATAAAAGCGCATATCGTGACTCTGACGACCTCTGAACTGTCAACCCAGCAGCCACTTTTAGCACAGTCAATGCCCTCCTCTCCCCTCAGCATCAATTTGTCAGGTGCTTGTTGAAATGGCGGAGATGGCATGTGAAGTTGCTGTGCGTGAAGGAAATATGCGAATCATCAAGTGAAAAACGCAGAGATGTCATCCAAGCCAGCCCAGGAGAAAGTAGTGAAAAAGAATTAAGGTTCGCCACGTCTGCTGCTGCGCATGCAAATGACTGCATTAGGCACCCCTCAATTAACATAAAGCGCTAGCTTGTCATTCCTCTATTTCTGCAGGGAAGCCACTGATCTTCTATTTTTGAACAGTTTAGTCATTTAGGCCGAGGCTGCAATTGGCTAATTACAAACAAAGATTATAATCTCACTTTGCTTTACAGAGTCTCAAAGTGCTGTGATGGGTGTTTGGTTTGTTTTTTAGCATCGTCACGTTCGGAACACGCTGCAAATGTCACTGCAGATCCGACACATCTCCATTTCAGTGAGCTTTGAGTGTGGGTGCGTCGCTGCAGCTCAAAGCACATTCTCCTTATTTTCTCCCAGCCAAGGTAGAAAGCTTTATTTGTCAACACGGCTGTGCGTCGCAGCAGGGAGTGTGAAAGATGCTCCGCGTTCGCCATAGCACTTGCTCTCCTGCAGGTAATAACCCAGAAATAACATGCAGAGATGATGCTCTAATGATATTACTGATGAAGAAGCCAGGATTATCCTGCGCTGCAACAGACTGGAAGGAGCCGGCCTATGTTCAGCGTAATGGCCCCAGCCCGGGATAATCCTTCAGAATCAATGCAGTCAATGAGGCCACCCATATGATCATGAAATGTGAGAGGGTGTCGCGTGTGGCATCTGCTGGAGCACCGACTGTGTCCCAACATGCAGGACCGCCTCACCTAGTCCATTTTTTAAGATGGACATTGAAGCATTCAATGCCTTTCATCCCTCGCTGGGACAATGGTCGTCGGCATATAGTGTCTGTCACAAGACACTGTCTGATAGACTGCTGTCTTTTTTTGGGGCCACTTTAATTTCAGACTGCCACAGTGTGACTAATTGGTTTCGTAAAGATGTGATTTCTCTCTACCTCTGAGCCATTGACGGCCCGTTTTCAACTGCTGGAACTTTTGTCCTGCTAGAAGGGGCTTCACATGAACTAAACTTTTACAATCGGCTTCATATTTGATTAAAAGTAGGACTGGACGATGTAGCTGAAAACTATATCATGATAAAATGCTTGATTTCAGTCAGTACTTCTTGATAGTTTTCTAATTCCCCACTTCTATTAAAAGACAGGTGTAAGTATTGAGTGAAATAACCTAGAACACCTAGTTCACCAATATGCTGGATTTGTTCTTCTTAGATTGCAGTAACAATATGAGACTGAACCAGACCTCATCCCACCCTCACGCTAACACTTCCAGTGGTGGCTAGCCGTCACATTGTGACATCTTTATTTTCTATTAAATAGAAATGTAAACATAACAAGATATCATACAAGTTAAATGCAGTGTGTTAGTTATTAACAATCAATGATCACACAGACAAAGATTCTGAACATTGCCCTTTTTCGCCCTGTTGACAATTCGAGCACTTTTCATGTGACTTCGTCAAAACAATTTGTGAGTTTTAATTTCTTAACAAGCATAAAAAACAAACAAACTTAGGCGCATGACATGTCTCAGTTAATTGGCTTGGCTATTGAACATGTTGGCAATAGTTATACTATATCAAGCAGGCCTACCTTATAGCCACACAGCTTGTTTTTATTGCCCAGACATTAAAAGTTACAATACCTTGAGTATTGTTTGTTCCGTTTAATACAACTGCGAGTTTGCAAAAAGATGGCTGTCGTTGTTTGTTGTCTTTTTTTGCTATGCTGTGTCCACACGTCTGCTTGACCAATCAGCAAGGCGGCTCATTTGGATTTAAAAGCAGTTAGAAATGTAGTTTAAGGACCTCCAAGCAGATGGAAAACGGAGTCAGCAAAAGCAGAACCTGTGAAAAGTGATTCATGTTGTGTTATGTGTTATTAAGCTCTTACTGTGAACATAGGCTGGAAATGAGTTTACCTTAAACCTTTGAACCAAGCTGTTGGTCTTGGTGTAACTCCCACTAAGCTGGCTGCTATTTTCAGTTGTCTATCAAAATTAAGCAACTCAAACTCATCATGGAGCGCTTATGTCAATCAGACCTAGACCGCCATTCATCCAAGAAATCCATGAATAACAACCCAACCATTTGCCAGATTCTGCTGCCTGATCAGTTTCGTACAGGCAGTTATTGCCATCCCTTCATTTCCGCTGCTTGAATACTAAAGGGAACGCGCACTTCCACAGGTGAATTACCCGAGGTCGAGGGCTGAACGAAGGGGGGGGGGGAGGGCCCTCCCTGGCATTAATAACTAAACAGTTAGGCATTCTCAGGCTGGAGAGAAATCCTCGCTTAAAAGGTGGGATTTAAAAGTCTGTAAGGCTCACAGCTTGAAGACAGCTGAAGAGGCACAGCTACAAAGGAAGTGTGTCAAGTGTGCAAAACTGGTCCTTTGGACCTGTATCAGCAAAAGACTACAGAGGACTGTTTGGTTCTGAGCTTGGCATTTTATCATAAAGACTACCAAGAAAGCACGGCTACGGCCAAATGTCTGCACAGGTCAGCCCACATCTTGTTCCTCTTCTCGTAGATGTAGAGCAAGTGAGCGAGGCAAAGATATTGAAGTGTGGAGAGGCATTTTTCCCAACACCCACTTGTATATTAAACTACGACTCTGGAGTGGCAGTTGCCAGTTGAGTGGGCTGTGACCCGGCCACCGCGGTCTCAAGTGCTATGATGAATCTAAAGGGCTTCTCTGTCCGGTCTGTTTCAGCTGTTATATAAGGAGAACTCATCCCAGCGGCGGTCAAGGTTCGCATGAGAGCAGCTGCATATCTGTCTCCCCACCCCCCACGTTTGTGTATATGCTGACCGCAACAGACCCATAGGGTGAAGTGACTCATTTGATATTTTATTTAGCTCTGAATCAGCTGTCATTTCTCCTAGACAGCCCTGCTATGTGGGATAATTGTAATAGAAAAAGATCTGAGACTGGGAGATGGTGCACAGTGTACCCACTTCCTTTTTTTTGTTTCAAAAACAAAGCTTGTTTTCCCCCACTCATGTATTGCAGTGTTTGTCCGTCAGAGCAGTAAAACACATGGGATGGAAAGAAACTCAGATTACAAACACTTCTAACCCTTACCACCAAATAATCCATTTCAGGTTTTCTTTTGAGCACACAATACTGTGAACTACGTCTAGATTTATACATCTATGTTAAAGGGTCAAGGCGTAGATGCATCCTAATTAATGGTTGTCAAAAATAATTATGCTTTTTTGTTCAAAACATGTTAAAGACTAGTGGTGGGGAAATCTGTCAATCGGGAGTTTACAGTTCTGACTTTTGTGAATGGTCTTATCGCTGCTTCTAAATATCGATATTTTAAAGGAGCAATGTATAACTCTGACACCTAGTGTTTAAAATGGGTACTGCAGTGCAAATTCAAATCATTGGAGAGATTTGTCTCCTCCCACAACCTCCTCCCTAGAGTTGATGTGCACGCAGGTTGCCATGTTGCGGACACTGAAGCTTCAGTGTTTAGCCAGCCCTGCCCTCTAACCTCTCTCCATTTTTCAATATTTATCCTAGTTTACCACGTTTCTGCTCGTGGAGCTTATTAGAAAAATGCTGAGGCTGCAACACCCATTTGTTTTTCTGTGATAACTGGTGTCATATCTGGCCAACTGAGGGGCATCCAAAACAGCCCGGTGGGGGAGCCTTAAAACTGCCTACGTTCTCTGATCAAAACGAATACAGACCATCCTGGACCGGGATCTAAACTTCTAGAAGGAGGACATACTGGCTGCTGCATTGTTGTCAGAAGTCAGCACTTCAACACAGCATGTTTCCTTAATGTCTGACAATGTAGTAAGGTCATTTCATGATTTAATTCAGTACATATCTTACATATTTCTCCTTTAAAATTCTGGTATTTTAAAAACCCCAAGCTCTCTGATGTTATGTTTACCCCACCGTCTTTCTATATCATAAAGCGAGTGATGGACTATTGAAGAGTTACTGTGGAGACCATCATTAGAGCACAATACCGCATGATCACGTACAATACATCCAATTAGTGCTGTGCTGGCATCAACATGGGGAATTCTGTGCTACTCTATAATCAGCCCTATAATCTATCAAGTATTAATCCAGCTTTGGTTTTATAGGATCCTTCCATGAGTTTGTAATACCTGCAGGGTGAATGGATCATCTGCACTGAGTTCAAAAGGTGTTTCTGATTTTCACAGACGGATGCTAATTTAGCCTTTTAATATATCACAGTATTGTGTCAACTGTAATTTATATTGGGGTAAATAAAATATTTGGTGGCAAATCTGAGTAAAGCTGCTCTGCTGGTCCAGTGGTTCTGTCAATATTATTTAAAATATTACTAACATTTGCTGTCTTCACATTTCATAAGGCACAGCTTTGGAGACGCCAGCATTGCTTCACAGTTAGTGAGGTGCAATCAGGCTAATAAACGTGCACATTGGGTCTGTTAGCACTCACTAGCGCTCCAAATTTCCAGAGAGAATGCTGGACTCACACAAGATGTTAACCACGGCTCTTGTCATCTGTGCTTGAATGTTCTCTCGGTGTGTTTGAAAAGGAAAGCAGGCCACCAAAGAGGAACCATTACATCAACTGTTCTCTGTGATTTTTTTTTAGGAAGAACTCCCCAAGTACAGTAACGGTAGCTGACATCTTAACAAAAGCACAAGCATGCTGAGGACAGTAGGACAGAACCCCCCCCACCCCCTAAAATCACAGACAGACAGACACACACACGCACGCACACGCACACACAGACGGAACAGAAAGAGGCCAGAGGTAATGCATTTGGATGGGATGCTGAGCACCAAGCTAGCTCTCTCCCTGATAGCACATTGAAGTTGATTGCAGACACTGTTGTGGTACTCCCCTGTTGGGTTGCATTAGACAGCAAGTGTACAGTGCACTGAAGTGACATCTCTACAAGCTTCTTCAGTCGACTGTCTCGCATCAGGGAATATCTTTTGAGTTAAAGCAGAGCTGATATCTGCACTTGTTTGTCTCTGTTCTTACTCATGCTTAAGAATTACAATGATTTCTTAAACTCAACTGCAGGAAATCATTATACATACTTTTTTTTTTTTTTTTTTTTTTTTTTTTTTGAATGCTTGTAGGAATGTTTTTGCCTCATATAAATGATTATATATAAAATTGACTCAAAATATATTGTGTGCGAGGTCCCTTTAAACGCAACCGGAGGATCGTTTCCTAACGCACCTTTTTCCTCACTTCCGCAGGTCGTCGTGTCAACAAACATCGCTGAGACGTCCCTGACCATCGATGGCGTCGTGTTTGTAATTGATCCAGGATTTGCCAAGCAAAAGGTTAGCTTTCCATCCCTCTCTCCCTCACACCGACCCCCATCCTCTCCCTCCCACCACTCCTTTATCTGCTGCGATTATCTGCGTCTGTTTCCCGAGAATCCCCAGATAAACAAAGCTCTTGCACACCTGACAGCAGCAAAGATGGAAAAGCCAGTTATTTATTCCTCTGACATTTCTCCAGCCTGGAGCCAAAGTCATACACATGGCGCTAAAAGGGATTATGTATGCACCATGGTGGATGTGTCATTGTACTATTTTTTGTAAGCTGCTTATATATTTATATATAGTTTGTTATGGGCATGTATGTGCTTAACTTTTTCTCCTACAAAATCAACCTAGTTTGAGCTTCTTCTTTTTTTTTTTAAATGAACCTGAAATGTGTCCTTCCCTTTTTCTATCAGGTGTATAACCCACGCATCCGAGTGGAGTCCCTCCTGGTTACAGCCGTCAGCAAGGCCTCAGCCCAGCAGAGGGCAGGTCGCGCTGGAAGAACATGCCCCGGAAAGTGTTTCCGTCTTTACACGGAAAAAGCTTACAAGACGGAAATGGAGGTAGATTTTTTGATTTTCCCATTCTGTCAATGCCACAAGCACTTTGTATTCCCCCAAAGCAGCCCTCTAGCTGGAAAAAAAAAACCTCAAACATGCAATATTTGCTCTTCGAACTCTAGGATTTTCAGTTCAGCTGAATTATCATTCCAAGAGCTGGCTGTTAAACCACACCGTCTCCACCCTTCCCTCGTTACCTGTGCTAAAGAAGCAGACACCTCGTGACAAATGGACCTGCTGAGGCCCAGACCTCCTCTTTAGCAGGCTAATTCTTTCACGTCACGACGAGCGGCAAAGGGAATTTTTTAAACGAGTTAAATAGCCTTTTCAGATGCCCTCGACTGCCGGATTCTGTTCAAGTTGCCGTATGAGTGATTCACCAGGAGATAATAAGAGCCCTGACTAATTCATTTTGAATTGTTCCTCTGGTTTCTCCGGCACCTCTTAACTGGCTCAGGACAACACGTATCCAGAGATCCTGAGGTCCAATCTGGGCTCTGTGGTGCTGCAGCTGAAGAAACTGGGAATAGATGACCTGGTGCACTTTGACTTCATGGACCCACCAGGTAAGTTCAATTAAAAAAGATATGAAGGCTTACTCTGAGGTCTTTTAAACACAGATACTGCTTCACTGGGGCTGCAAGTAGACTCTTCATAATCGATTAATCTGCAGATTCAAATGTCCACCTAACCATCAGTGGACTCTCAAAAATCACTCACAACTTTTGTGACCATTTGAATGTTTGTAAACTCCTGGTGTGATGAGCAGAGTGACATAGGCTTCCTTACTCACTGACTTCTCATTCAGACTGTAAACCAACACACCTGTAGCTGTTAGTTTGTATTACTTTAATAAAAAAAAACTGGGTTTTTAAACCCTGCTTGCTTTCGCCATCAAACCAACCAAGTCACTAGACCTAGACTCAAATCACTACTTTATTTTATTCGGTGCTTTCTTAATTGATATCCGCGCTGTTTCAAACTGCTGTTGAATCTACATGAAGTTGAACTGTGGTCGATTCTAATCTGGGTCACTTGGGGAACTCAGGGAGGGGCAACTGACAAAGCAGAGATAAAATGATCATGGTAGATATCAAATACTGCATATTGAATGTTTGGAGATTTGTGTGTAAGTTCTCTGACAGACATGGGGCTACACAGTCTGTTTTAAGTTGATATATTATCATTGTTGAAAGTGAAAAGAAGGAGCGATGTTGGGAGTTCATGTTCAGGCTGATCTGACAGTTTTATTTGTCAAACTTTTATTTATTTATTATTCATCTGAATCAAACAACATCTAGGCCAAAAAAAAACCCCGACCTCGTCTCATTCAGGCGTCTCATTCAGGCATTTCCCAGAGAGTGTGTTCCTACACCTTCCAGACGAAACCACCCTTCCTTTCTTCTTCCTTAACCTCACCCTCCCTCTCCTCTTTTTCTCACCATAATATAGTTTTCATCTCACCTCTGAGATTAAACCCATCTCTCCCCGTCCACTGTGGCAAACGCCATTTTGAGAATGAAATTGGTTACATCAATAGCAGCGCTATCACCTTAGCTATTGCCTTCCCTTTATATTCCTCCAGCGAAACGTGACCGACCTCCGCCGCCCACCCCCACATTTCTCACAAAACAGCGAGGGTAAGCGGCTACATATGGGATTGGCCTTGTCTGCTGAGTCTAACTGGGAACAGTGGGGTGAAGGCGGAAGGGGAGGATTACCTGTTATTTATTTGATCCACTCACAGCAGAAGGTTTCTCTTAACTAGCTGCAGGAGCACGATGGAGTCTGGAGCTAGTTCAGGGTTAGGAAGGAGTGTTTGAGAGCTCCTGGACAGGAGCTTTAGAACATCTACAGTGGATCAGTTTTGTTAATCGCTGTGTCATAGTTTCTCCTCAGAGTAAATTGACAGGTCAGAGAGGAGTCTTTGGAGACCCTAGAGATTGAGCAGTAAGTCAGATTAGACTGTAGTTTGAACTGCTTTCTTCTTTTTCTTTTTGCATCTTTTAAATAAAATAGGTTAAATAGAAGAACTACAGAGTGAAACCAGATGTTTTGATTGTTATTCACTATGTGGTAATGTAAGGCCACTTCTTTGTGTTCTTCATGTTCAATTTGAATTCTAAATCATTTTAGCGTAGGTTTAATCTCCTTGATGACCATCAACACGTACAGTACAGAAGCCTAAAGCGGACGGGTATCTGCTTTCTATTTTCTACCCTGATAACGAGTGTTTCCGTTTGTTTTCTCGAGATCTCGACTCGTATGTCCCAAATTAGCAAGAGCACAAATGAACAAACAAAACAGGCTTCAGTGAGTGCTGGCAGTGGCAGCATGGCATGTCATGGTCTGGCCTCGGACACGGTCAAGCTTATTGTGTGTTTTCTAAAAGACCAGAAAATGATCCCGTCAACTCGAGAAAACCAGCTTAGCTTTGAGTTTAATAAGTCGCTAAAACGGGAAAACCAGCTTTGTTATCTTCGTAACGAGATAAAGAAGTATTCATCACGGTTCAAATAAAGTAGATCATATAGAGGTGCACGAATGGGCTGGCGATTATGGTGGTCATAATCAGCCCGTTTTCAGCCTGTTCAGCTGAATCAAATATATCCCACGCTTTGCCAATCTGAGATTCACACGCAGACCCCAAGTTTCATGCCATGCGCACATCGACAGAAACACTTATGCAACCGCCACACACACACGCAGAAGCCAATGTGTTGACTTTTAGGCGCCCATCTGCACGAGACTACCAAAACACTCTTAACCTGCGTAGGACTCGATCATGTGAGGCAGCTGTCACTCTGCAGTCTGGAGTCTCTGTTCACAGTGACACACAGAGTGCTTCATTGACAACTCGGAAAGTTGTTATACGTCAGGCAGGCTTCATTATCAAAAGACACGTTTTTGTTTTCAATCCTCGCTGTCTACATGTAGGTGTGCACTCCCTCTTTTCTCTCTCTCTCTCTTTTGCTCCCCAAGGCTGCAGGAGTAAGGCCCACTCTGCAGGCTATATTATAGATGAATGCATATTGATATTTAATAGATTCAAAACAAGAAAGAAACTCTCTGTCATCAGTTGTAGTTATTTGTCGGGCAATTCAGCTTCTCCAGGAGTCGGGGATAATGAAGGTGAAGAGAGTGAAGCATCAAACTTCTCATTTTCTCTTACCATAAATTCTGGTGTATAAGACGCACTTTTATACACAGACCCATATACCAGTATAAAATGCAGAGACACGCCGTCTATACCGCGGGTGCAGCCGCCACATTGCACAGGAAGTGACGCGAATTGTAAACTGATCGCACGCTGTGCTGGGATACAAAGTGACACAGACCAGGCTGGCTGCGCTACATCATTTCTAACTCCCTCATGCATTTAAAGCAAACTGTGGCATATTGTTAAGTAAATAAAACTTTAGGAATTCTCTTTTGATTCTCATCTGCTTATGGTTTCCATAAATGTCAGCCCCTCTTTTTTTCTTTTTTTTTTTACATGAGCTTATACATACCTCAGTGTTTGTCTTGCTTTTTCCATTTTGCTCTAAAATACTCAAATGTCCCGTTTATTTCTCTCACACACGTCAGGGAGAGCGTGTGAGCCAAGCCAACCACATGGAAAATCTAAAAGGAATCAGTCGCAATTTACCCAAGGACTTTGCTGGGTTGGATACATTTGCCTCGTGACATTTCCAAAGAAGAACCTTTCGAAGCCAATGTGGTTTAATGCACCTTTAGCCTTCCATCTCATTGATTCGGCCCTTGGTTAATATATCGGATTCTGGTGTGTTGAGGCAGTCAATACTTACTTTGTGATGAGCTGCGTCGCGTATAGATTGAATTTCCACACTGGTTCATCATGCTAGCAGTACTTGGAAATCAGATTTTCACCTTTTGTTTAGCCATCGGTGCGGTAAGTAATGCAGCCGGCCCTCACTTTGTGTTAAAAATGTAGCTTTGATGCCCCGAATCAATATTTGTTAATCATAAAAAAAATGCCCTCCTGCTGTTTGAAATTGAATAATTTTTTCTTTTTTGGGGAGCACTTGAAAGAAATGAAAGTGAACAAGCAGCGCAGCCGGTGCTTGAAGCTAATTTTCAGTTAACATGCAACTGGTCATTAGGCTTCAGCTCTCGGGAGCCAAAGGTCAATAATTGCATCTTGAGGAAAAAATCTTTTAACCAAACGGTGGAAGCCTTTTGTGTTGAAGCATTAAGTAGAAAGTTTCCCTCTGTAATTGCGTTCGTTGTTAAGGGTTGCCTAAGCAGGGGATGAAGAAGGAGTTCTGCCGTGATTACTTCTCCACTAAGTTGCTGTCCAGTGTAACTCCAGCTGTCACATACAGAGAGGCGCCTCATTCTGATTGACCTCAAGCTCCCTGCAAACCAAAACTGAGTCTGTGTGTCTCCATTTTTAACTCGTCTGTGTATCCTGTTAAAGGTGCAAATACAGCCTCAGTTTCATGTTCCTAGTTGACAGGAGTGGCACCCGGTGTGGTCGTCTGCTGCTGTAGCCCATCTGCTTCAATGTTCGACGTGTTGTGCGTGCAGAGATGTCTCGTCTGCATACCTCGGTTGTAACAACTGGTTATTTGAGTTTCTGTTGCCTTTCTATCAGCTCAAGCCAGTCTGGCCATTCTCCTCTGACCTCTGGCATCAACAAGGCATTTTCACACCAGAGAACTGTCGCTCACTGGATATTTTCTCTTTTTCTGACTATTCTCTGTAAACCCTTCAGAAGGTTGTGCGTTAAAACCCGAGTAGCTTAGCAGTTGCTGAAATACTCAGACTAGCCCGTCAGGCACCAACAACAATGCCACGTTCAAAGTCACTTAAATCAACTTTCTTCCTTTCTTCTTTCTTCTTACTAAGGTATTTATTTTATTATCTAAAAGAGAGAGTGGTTGGCTTTTTACTTAAACAGTTAATGGAAATAGTTTCACAGGATTGAGGAAAAGTCTCAGATCAAAGTTTAAACATGCAGCACAGGAGCATTAATCACTCCTGACACAGGTGTTTGAGAAGGCTCCAAATTGTTCCTCTCTAGTTGTGGTCTGCTGTAAAAAACAAAAAAAACAAAAAACAAAGTCAGTCCTGCAAATTGTTCTCTCTCCGTCATCCTTGCGTGTTTTGCTCAGGGGCTTGGAACATTAACGTGAATGGCCCCATTTCTTCCCAATTCTGTCTCCCACAGCCCCAGAGACCCTGATGCGAGCCCTGGAGTTGCTGAACTACCTGGCGGCGCTCAACGACAACGGCGACCTGACCGAGCTGGGCTCCATGATGGCCGAGTTCCCCCTGGACCCCCAGCTGGCCAAGATAGTCATCGCCAGCTGTGACTTCAACTGTTCCAACGAGATCCTCTCCATCACTGCCATGTTGTCAGGTAATGCTCGGGGCCGGCCCGCTGTGTGGAGCCGAGCTGCTACTCCTGCTCATGGGCGGAGCTTCAGTACTGACCAATGAGCTTTAAGGAAACAGACAGAGCAGCTCCTTTCTCTTCCCTTTACCTTCTGAAGTGTTTGCTTTATTTTAGCCTTTATTTGTCCTGGTTGTGTAGAGAAGATGGTTTTGAATTGCTAATTTAATTGTAGTAATACAAGTAGTAGAGTTACATATACAGTAGACTGCAGAAGAAATGACATTAAAGCTCCTTTGAGGATCTTTTTAAATACAGTAATAAGACAGACTGCAATCAGTCCTCCCAAATATCGATATTGGTATCGGCCCCAAAAACCCATATTGGTCAGGCCCTACTTTTTATAATTGTGACGTTAGAAATGAAGCACGATGAGATTGGTCAGAAAACACGACTTATACATGTACAGGACAAGATCACATAGAGATGTATTCTCATGCTTGTCCACACGGGGCACCAAAACCAACACAACAACCAAAAGTTCCTCACAGGACCTTTAACAGATTAAAAAAAGCAAAGAACCTGACCAAAACGGTGCATGCAGAAACTTCTATACCAGCATTTATACATCAAGGCAACCCTTTCACTACAAGTTTTAGTTACACAAGAAGATAAAAACAAAGTGTTAAACATTTCATTCCTATGAAACAAGCAGTTCATTGAGGAGTTTTTAGATTACGAAGATCTATTGCATGTCCCTATTTTACCAAGAAGGCCTCGAAAGTCGCTTGAATGTAATGTGTACGTATTGAACTTAACTACAAGGCAAGTGGAGGATGAAGCCAGCGACGTCGGCTGTTATTAGTGTGGATAAGGGAAAAATACACGTCTGTACTGAACGTATAGGTGTAGCCGGAGCAGAAGCAGAAGCAGCGTGCTACAGCAGTAATTGCACTTTAGGCTTGCCAAAGCAGAATGCTGCTCATTGAGATGAATCTTGGCGCCTTTGAAGGGAGCGCGAGGGTCTTTGAGAGCGGGGAAATGGATTTAACTAGCTGTTAGGACGTGGCGTGCACTTCAAGCAGGTGTTTCAGGATGGCAGGTTTTTTTTTTTTTGCTGAGTTGATTAGAGTAAGCAGCGAAAGCACACCTGAGAACCGTGCCGCCACAGCAACCAACCATGAGACTCAATAAACGCAGCTTTCACCCATTACAGCCACAATCAAGCGGGTTTGACGTTAAGCTATTCAGAGCTAGTTCACAGAGGGGAGATGGCTGAATCTCTGGGGAAACTCAACACTGCTGTTTTATATAGCTCAGAATCAGGTCAGGTCTACATGATAGGATACTTGTCTGGACTGGGAGTCATGTGTTTGCTGTATTTTGTATGAAATCACACTGTGGTGTTACAGGTTGGAAAATCCATCCTTTCCCCTCCTCTTTGACCCTCCCCCTCCTCTCCTTCTCCACCATAAACACACACACACACACACACACACTGTTCCCAGTGAAGTGCTCTGTGCCTCTCTTCAGCTGAGGCCTTGTTCCTCTCTGTGGGATTGGCTTAACTTATCCCTATGGGCGTCTGTGTTGGGGCCTATACCAACCTTGTCTAGTCCCACAGTGCTTCGTCCGTCCCACCGAGGCTAAGAAGGCGTCCGACGAGTCCAAGATGCGCTTCGCCCACATCGACGGAGACCACATGACGCTGCTCAACGTCTACCACGCCTTCAAACAGAGTGAGTGTCATCTTCCCGGGCCGAGTCGTTCAAAAGATATCTGATCAGATTAAAGCCATCAAATTAAAGAATCAAATCTTGAAATCAGGTTGTTCAACAGAAACTGGAAATTGGAGAAGATTAGATAACTGAATCTGGATGAAACCTCCAGTTTGTAATCAACACTTTAGAGTAGGATTGTGATAACTTCGATCCAAAAAGAAAAGGCATAAAAAATGCCGACATTCCTCCAGAGTGTAGCACCTTTTCATCTGTTTTTCTTGAGTCACAGTTCAACTTGCTTCAGCGGTTTAAGCTGGAAAAATAAACAGATTTTCTTGTGATTTACTTGCAACTAATGGGTCTTAAATTTGCAGAATTGACATCCTGATGCCGATTTGTAAGAAGTGAAAATGCAAACCTTGTCAGGTCTGTCCTCGAGGAGAATAAGAACATAATTATAAATGTGTGTTAGTTGAATGGAGGTCGGATCAATCATTTCTGACACGTTTCAGGTAGTCGGGTAATCCAAACGCTGATTGGGCTTTCATGACATCACATCAAGCAGTTTAGTCGCTCAAGTTGAGATGTTTGATCTAAATTTGTTAGCTGCCCTTTAATGCAGATTTCTGTGATAAATGAATCATTGTCAAAATACTGCTGATGGGAGCCAGTGTGTCATTCGCACGGAGTGTCCCGCCTGCCTTTGCTTTACATATTGTTTTTTCCTGCACACCCCAAAACCTCCTGATACACAATGAGTGTAGACTGACTACAAACGTACTGCAAACTGAACCAAGAACACTTCCCTTGCATCTTTGTAGAATCTGCTCCATGGCGTCTAACATTGCCCTTAATTCTAAATGTCCCCCTTGTCTCACACAGACCACGATTCCAACCAGTGGTGCTACGACAATTTTGTGAACTATCGCTCGCTGATGTCAGCAGACAACGTGCGGCAGCAGTTGTCCAGAATCATGGAGCGCTTCAACCTGCCGCGGCGGAGCACCGAGTTTCTCAGCAAAGATTACTACGTCAACATCCGCAGAGCGCTGGTCACTGGATTCTTCATGCAGGTCAGTCACAGCAGCATGTTGTGTTTGTGTGTTTATTGATGGTATAAGAAGGGGGTTTGAACTTGCATCCCTAAACCATCAAGTCGACCACGAGTCTTCTCTTTATGTCATACATCATTATTTTCTCTGTTCTTTTATTGTGTTTCCTTCGGTCCTTTATTTGTGCAAATGCACTTTTTACACCCAGCTTCACTGCTTCCTGACGCTCCTTCACATTTGCCCTTTATGCACGATCATTTGAAAAATAAGTGTTTGTAGCTGAATTGTTTATTGTAATGGATAACCGCCTTCAAATTAAACAGTGACACACACACACACACACACACACACAGAGCTGCTTTCCTTTAAAAACACAAACAGAAATCAAGTCAATTTGCCTCTTGCTGAAGGACACAAATGGCATTTTGCAAGAAGCCATTTTTGGGGTCTACCTGAAACAAGCAGCCTGACAAGTTGAATTATGGTGTTAATATTTAAATATTTGTCAACATTAACCTTTATCCAGGAGACAAATTTGCAGCCCATGTTGGGGCTTTCACAGCGTTTGAGATCATGTCTTCGTTGGGCTCGGCCTTTATTGAGACTGATTGCTTTAGTTAATCACAACAGCCACAGCAGCTTTACCTGGTACATACAAGGAAGGGGAAAACAAATCTCACACTGCCTGATAACAAACAAGTCTATTCAGTTTTTAATGGCATTTATGGATCTACATATTTAACGTACAGACAGAAATGTAATCAAATAACAATGATAGTTTATGTATGTGAATTTAGTTTCTTTGTGTATGAGCTGGATTTCAGAGTGTTTTAGTTTTTCTTCTGACTTTTTTTTCCTTCTGTGGTGGGAACAGATTGCTCACCTGGAGCGCACTGGCCATTACCTGACCGTGAAGGACAACCAAGTGGTACAGCTGCACCCCTCCACCGTGCTGGACCACAAGCCGGAGTGGGTGCTTTACAACGAGTTTGTGCTCACCACCAAGAACTACATCCGCACGTGCACCGACATTAAACCAGAGTGGTGAGTTTGATCATCAATTGAATTAACATATTGAGTTGCAGGCAGTAATTTATAACATGCATTAATTTGAGTTATGAAAGAAGCGCTAATAATTATTTCTGCTAATTATAAAACCAAAATGTTTGTGTGTCAAGTGTGTTCAATTCTCAGATCTCTGCACACAAGCACTGTATGTTTGGATAAAAGTTTAAAGGTCACATATTATACAAAATACACTTTACCATGGGTTTCAAACACTAATGTGTCCCTAGCCCGTTCATAACCCCCAAATATGAGAAAAGTCCACCTTCTCTGTCTTTTGCCTGCTCCACTTTTCAGAAAATGTGTGCTCGAACAGACTGTTTGGAGATTTTCCCTTCATGACATCACAAAGGGCAGTAACCCCTCCCCCAGGTGGATGACACTCCCACAGCTGGGTGTTGTTGTTTTTTTTTACCTCTGAGTCTGCCTTCTCAGCATAAACAATAGAGCATGGTGCATGAAAGCCCAAGCCACCCAAGCCCTTCCAGAGAGGGGCGTGAAAAGAAGAAAGAAAAATGTAATTTACAAATCCGTTTTAACTTCTCAGGTCAACCACAAATAAAACATAGAGATGTTTGCACACCTTTACTACCCGTGTTTGTCTTCCCATCAGTGTCTGTGTACAATTAAGCATCAAATGTGTTGAGCTTACACAGGAAGTCACCGTGTGAATACTGTAGGAGAATGTTAGCCCTTATGTAAACACCGAAGACACTTCACGTGACTAATGTTTCACTCGCTTTCATTCGTAGGCTGGTGAAAATCGCCCCGCAGTACTACGAGATGAGTAACTTCCCCCAGTGTGAGGCAAAGAGACAGTTGGAGCGCATCATCGCAAAAGTCTCATCCAAGGAGCACACTCAGTACTAAGACGTTTGCATGTTCTGCAGTATGTGTACAAATAAATCTGAACTCCATTTGATCTGCCTATATTTCTTTCTATATCCATCAACAACCCCATCCTGAAGTTTTTTTCCTCATTTCATTTTTTAATCCAAGAGGGTTGAGCAAATACTTCAAATGTAAATGACTGATTATCAGTTATTCAGTCGTTAACCATTTCTGTTAATCTATGATATTTCATGTAAATGTCGACATAACTCATAAAGACATCTCTTCTTATCACGGAGTATTAGGGCCACATTAAAGAAAACAAAATCAAACATTTCTAGATTAAAGTCGTCATTTAAGATATGAAATTCGTAACTTGATCGAGACAATTTCCTCTAAATCAGTGTTGTTCTTTTTCCGGAAAACCCAGTTTCTTCTTCACAGGGTCCTGATACTTATCACAATGTGATGCTGATGTGCCAAAAGAATGTGAGTTTCATAAAACCCCAACACAACTAATGTTATATTTTGAGACCGTGTCAAACTGTTGTTTTAAAGCAGCTCGTTCCACAGAGGGTTAATACTCAGTCAGTCTGTGTTACAGACTACACAAGGAAGTATTACCTGATTTGTCTCCACGTTCCTCATTTGCGCACATGCGGCTGCTGCTCTTTTGGATAACTGTAGACTAAAATAACAACTTTAAGCTTGTTAAGTTGTGGAATAAAGTTACGAAGATAAAGTCGTAAATTTACGACTTTATCTTCGTAACTTTTTTTTCGTAAATGTACAACTTTATTCTAGTGACTTTACTCCCGTAACTTTACGACTTTAATCTCGTGACATTATCTCGTAAATTTATGACTTTATTCTCGTAAATTTACAACTTTATTCTCGTGACCTTTGTCTTGTAAATTTAGGACTTGATTCTCCTGACTTTTCTGGAAAAATGTAGGACTTTATTCTCGTAAATTTGGGACTTTATTCTTGTAATTTAACTCGTAAATTTACGACTTTATTCTCGTAACTTTATTTTAGTAAATGTATGACTTTGCCCTCAATGTGGCCCTAATACGCCTTCATATCTTCAAGGTCAGAGCTCAAAATTCAGTTTTTTGTTTTTGTTGTTTTTTGGCTTCAACTGCAGAAACAGCATGAGTACTTTGAGAGACGCTTTTGAAACATCATTATTTATACTGTATTTTAGAGCAGACATATTGCTCCTCTGTCATGGCGATATTAAGTTGGACATCCTACCCCTGCCTACATTTCCTGTCACTGTTCAACTTAATAAAAAAGACTTTGTAATAAAACATTTCTCAGTGTCAGCATTAAAAGAAACAGGATAATCTGTGCATAAACTTTTCACTTAACCCTCACACTCGCGCACACGCACGCATTGAGCAATCAGGTTTTTTTGACCCACTAAATCCAGCTCGTTTCCTGGCTCTTCAGGGAAGTTAAATCTTCTTACTGGGATATTGATAGCTTCAGAAACAGTCAGAGTGAGAGGGAATGTTAATTACAAATGTTTCGGAACAAGATCAGTGTGAAATCCCTGCTGTGCTGGAGCCTGTGCTGGCTGTTCTGCTTTTTGTCAGTGCCTCTCTTATGTGGAGGGTAACACTCGCAGTTGGGTGAAGCAAGAATCCTAAGCACCTCAGTGATCTGAATAACCAAAATAACTGTCAGTGACATAACTCGGATATGTGTCTAGCTTGATTAATTTCAACCATGACTGCATTTTCAAAACAAAACTTAAACGTAGCTTCCAACATCAGATATGAAAGCATCAGAGACTGTTGGATCATTATTCTGCAGGTCAACAATTCAAGCCATGAGAAGCATCCTGCGTTTACCCCTCCCTCATAAGGTGAACGTGTGTTGGGTCTTGGCATTGTATTTATAAGTTTGTTTGTTTTTTAGGTCTGAAACCTTTGAGGGTAGATCGTCTCACACGTATAGACCTAGATTAGCTTTCATTAGGAAACCTACATAACAATTAAAGCTCCCTTTTAAGTTACTGTATAAACTGTACTGCTTCATTTTTAGCATTCTACAATTCACTTGGCAGACACTTTTATCCAAAGCGATGTACATCAGAGAGTAAGTACAACACAAGCAAGGATCTAGAGAGAAGGAAACAACATCAGTAAGTGCAAACGAACAGCTTAAAGTCTGTTTGGACACAGGTGCTGACAGGCAAAGCACAATATAGGAAGTCAGGAGAGAGGAGGAGAAGGACATGCGGGAAAGGAGCAACAGGTCGGACTTAAACCAGGGCTGCATGCTTGGAGGACAATAGCCCTGTACATGGGGTGCGACCTAACCACTAGGTCATTTGCGCCCAATAATTCAGTAGCCTGACTACCAACCCCCCAATGATGACATAAGTCCATCCTCTCCGTCTTTGGCCTGCTCCACTTTTCAGAAAATGTGTGCTCAAACAGGCCGTTTGGAGATTTCCCCTTTGTGACATCACAAAGGGCAGTAACCCCTCCCCCAGGTGGGTGACACTCCCACAGCTAGTTTGTTCTGCTCCCTGAGTCTGCCTTGCCATACCCTTCCAGAGAGGGGCGTGGTCGAACAAAGCTCAATTGCATTTAAAGCTACAGACACAGAAACAGCTTGTTCTGAGCGGGGATGAAATAAAGGGGTTTATAGACATGATCAAATACAGGAGCAGAGTGGATTTTTAACAAGAAACTTCACAGACATGTTTTGGGGACCCTCTGAGACTTATTGGAACGTGTTGAAAAGGAGGAGAATATGTGAACTTAATGAAAAAAATTAGGACAAATAACATATCAGTATGGTCAATGCATATCAGCATGTGTTCGGCATCTTTGTTGAAAATGATTCAAAGAAATATCCCATTATCACAAGATGTTTTTTTTATTTGACTTGTCCATTAAGGGATTTGTAGTTCCAGCTCTACTTGCTTCATCTCCAGGTGGATAGATTATACTCTGCAAAAGAGTTGGAGGCATGAAAAAGCAATAGGAGTCTTTTATCAACTCAGTTTGAGCTATACCTTGTCTGGGCACAATGACAAATGCAAATCAAAGACCCCATTCTGCTTCCATCTTTCTTTTCACATCACCTTTAAAAAAAAAGCAATTTATTTAACTGCTTCTAATCCAAGTTTCTTTTTGTAAGGGCCAGTAGCCTTTTTTTTTGATAGCGTAACCTTGCCTTCCTCTGTTCTGCATCTCATATTAACATCAATTGTAAGGGAATATACATAACATTGACCTGAGGATAGAGGCAGAAATGAGCTAGTAAGCATTTTTTCCCAATCTCTGTAGTGTCTGGAGGTAGGCAGGCCGAGATACTGGACCTGCTAAGGGAGTTTTAAATTAAGCCTGCAGATTGTGTAATGTGCTAAGTCAGGAAATTAGCATGTGTGCTTTAATATTTTTTGGACTGTTGGGAGTCAGGTTTTTAGATTGGATGGCCTTTTGCTTGGGAACATACGCAGAAGTACTGAATAGTGCCAGAGAGACTAGTCTTTCTGCAAAGTGAAGCCAATAGAAAACCCATTAGTTTGAGCTGATCTGGAAATTATATGGAATTGATCCTGAGGTAAGGACAGTTTTTCATGCTCAGTGCTACCCATTGATTCACACTTCCATAATTACAAATGAAAATCATTATGTCTGCAAGTTGTATTTTGTTAGAGTCTGATATGAGGGTACAAGAGGATTGCACGCAGTCCTACTTTTTGTGCATTATTATAAGCTGACTTTCCACCAAAATGATCAAGAATTGTTTTATAATATGGGGCTTCATTTCAAGGAAGTAAAAGTTTTCTCCAGCACATTGTTGTCCACGATTTCACTGTGGTCTTGAGAGCTGTGAAAATTAAGCCACAAAGATCTGCTGAATAATGAAAGGGTTTTCTGAAAGCTGCGAGTTATCGACCAGAGACAAATGTTCGGTGTTAAAAGTCCTCGTTCCTGTTCTTTGAGAAAGTGCTCCATTACTAGCAGGGGTGAGTGGCATTTGGGTTTCAAGACAATCAAGTCTCTAGTAAAAAAAAGAAAAGAAAGAAAGTCTGACAAAATGTAGACGTAGTCCCTGCAGGTGAAATGTACAAAGGTCCTCCTAAAGTCCTCAGTCTTCAAGCAAAGTCTCTGCGGTGGAAAGGTTCTTGTGGAATGTTTGTATGGTGGAAACGCACCTCTACAGTCCCTGTATGTTAAAACGTACTACACCCCTAGCAGGGAACCCCCTTTTAGTCTGTATTCCTCCGGGAAAGTTCCTGCAGTGAAAGTGATCTAAGTTCTTCCTTAAGTACCAAATCCTTGAGCTGGAAACCTTCTAGTACTGCCTAAAGTTCCTACTCCAGTCCACTTGGGAAATATTCCTTTAGTGGAAATGAACTGTTTCATCTGAAGTTTCTTGTCCTTTGAGAAAGTTGTTTTCGTGGAACATTTCTTCAGTCCCTTTGTTGTGGTTGAATGGG
This sequence comes from Tautogolabrus adspersus, assembly GCA_020745685.1. Lineage (NCBI taxonomy): Eukaryota > Metazoa > Chordata > Actinopteri > Labriformes > Labridae > Tautogolabrus > Tautogolabrus adspersus. The sequence continues at coordinate 12,307,429 of CM036556.1, read as the reverse complement.
GTAGAATCAATGTACCTTTTGTTTCGCTACACAAGCACAAAACTTTCCTGAGGTCATTGATATACAGTACATTTCCTCCAACCGCTCTTCATAACACCCATCTTTGCAACCTGTGACGACGTAAGAGGCCATTTTATGTGCCTTTTTGACAGTAACTCACCAAAAGTAGCAAACACAAACAAATACCAGACAGCTATTGTTCAGCCTGTTTCCAAACAGTGTGAATCTCCACCTCGCTCCAGCTCAATCTCCCACCACCCACAGAGTCCGGGATGGTGCCTCATCATCATTTGAGACCGTGGGTAGGGAACTTTATTGCAGAACACCTCAGCATTTCAGGAAACCCATCCCCACACCCATTCCTGCTCCCAGCCCACGCCGGCCCTTTATCCCCCCCCTCCCCAGCACCACCACCAAACTCCCCGCCACCAATCGGAGCTGAGACAGGTGTCTTATCTCCATCACACAGCACAAGCACAGCCAATCTTCCAGGAAGATGGCGACTGGAATGTGACAAATCCATCTGTCCTGGTTTGAATTTGTATGCTAATTTGAAGTAATAGCCCCTCTGGTGACAGTGCAAGGGAACAATTCAATCATGCCATCTATGACAGTTGCTTTCCAGCCTTCTCTGTGATAGGGGAGTATATGCACATACCACCGGGTTAGGCTTGATAAATTGGTTAGGTAGGTGAGATGTAGCATGTAGACTGCATGTTTAAAATGGGCTGCCAGTTTGAAATGAATCGACTACTGGGGGCACCTGTGCAGGAATGTGCAGCCGCTACCTGAAGGAAAGAGGGAAACAATATTTGTTTTGACCTCATTTATTTCTACCCGATCTGTAGCTGTCCTAAACCTTCACCCAATTTCACTGTGGCAGCTTTCATGATATGCGCATGATAGAAATACCCCCACATAAAATCAGACTAACACAATTGCTACATTGTCACGCTGAATTATCTCAGGCTGTTGATTTGATTCCGTGAAAAGCTTTCATGTGTCACTAGGAAGAAGACGAAGAAACAGATCAGGCAAATCAGACAGAAGTAAACGAACAAGCTGAGCTGTGCCGTATATTCTGGAACAAGTCGGCTGCACTGGTTTGTGATTCCTCTTCTGCCTTGGCTCTCCCTTGCACCGTGCAAATGTATGGCACTCCATAATCTTTAAATTAATCTACAGCACAGGACAGATATGATCGATGGTGACAGATAAGGCTAAAGAACAAACCGCTCTCCATTTTGCTTGCATCATTCTTTTTCTCTACCTCTAGATCAAGGCCTGCTTTCCTTCAAGGCTCAAAGTTTGTTCACCATTTTCCCGCTTATAATGCATTTCCATACAAATATGCAACAACATAATCAAAAAAAGTGGAAAATCACTCAAAACCAAGCTCAAAGGTTCTCCAAAAACATTATTTTCTTGATATTCAAAGAGCTAAAATTTGTTTTTATTTCTACAATCTATCACTTCTATCAAGCCTTGAAAGGGTTAATTAGATGAAATGTATGGGCTATATTATGGCCAATCACCATGATGGATATTCACTGACGTCTTCTTTCTTCATTCGCTATTGCAGCAAATTCTTCACCATTTCTCCAGGAATAAAGGAAAATGCACAGCGCTGTGCCAATTGACCACACTTCAAACGTGGCGCACATCATGCGTGGCAAACTCCTCTGATCAAACAAGAAGGCCAGCGAAGGAAAGTGATGAGCCAAAAAGGCTCATCTAGCTGTACGGCTCTCATGTCACAGTAAATAGTTTGCTAAAAGACAGGCGTCCAAATGAGCCCTGCTAGCAGCTCTCCTTGTTCACTTTGCAGGAAACTGAAAGGTTTTCAGAGCTCAGCATGGCTGCATGTCGCCAACTAATTCTGTAGTTCAATGTTGCATCGCTTTTACTCTGAAGGGGGAAGTTGTGTGTAATGCATTACAGTTATTCTAACATCTGACATACTGTAATCAAACTTGTCTTTCTTTTTCTAAAGTGGCACAAATATAATGTCACGTTAATCCTGCAGGCTTTTTATTTAGATCTGTTATAATGGGCTTAAGTGAATCGCCTCATAGTCTGAAATTGTGTATTCGACTAAAATGACAATAATCACATGCAATCCAATGCTGCATGTAAAAGGCACCGTTTTATTAACAGCATTCAAGATAACGTTTCTTTCCTTTTTTTTTGCATACTTTTTCAAAGATGTGCTGCACATTGCAAATTGTGCGTTTTGCAACAGTGATCAAGCCAGAGGACCATTTTGTAGGGCAACGCATTGGGCATTACAGTAATACGTATGAGGGTCATTTAAGGGTCAAATAAATCAAATCAGTTAATTAACATTGTTCTGATGTAGACAAACAGTAAACAAGAATATACAAAGATAATCTTTTTTGCCACTTTTTTTGAGCCCATTTAAAGTCTTTCTTCATATGGGACACCTCTGTCCTGTCCAAATACTGTACAGCCCCCTCTGTGATAGCAGTGGTTGTGTCATCTGCATAAGAACGAAAGCTTTTCTACCCTAGCAGCTAGTTCAAATGTAAATCTATGGCTAGAATACATCAGCAAACCTTTAGCATGAACCTTAAAGCATTAGTGACGCCAATAGCCTATATTGGTTATGTTGCGCACCAAATGTACGGAGGCTCTAGTCCTCGTCGCAGCGGCTGTGGGTTAGAATCCTATCTCGGCCTATTGCTACATGTCACCCCCCCACCCTCTCCTCCCAACATTTCCATTCTCTCTTCAGCTGTCCTATCCAATAAAGGCAAAAAGCCCCAAAAAAACAACCTTATTGCATTGGCCTATTAAGGTGTATAAATAAAGTTGGTTTACTGCATAAAAATGTTGCACTATTAGCCTATATTGTGAGCGACTGCTGACCGTAGTACTTAACAGGTTAACTTTCAGATCAGTTACTGATTTATTAGCTTGCTGTTCTTTGTGCTGTTCTTTTTCAGCGGCACCTAATTTGGGAATTACATGATGCTAATGAGCCTCAGGGTACATGTATCTCTGGTGCAGTGGGCTGCGTTTTACTTTGTGCTGTTAAATAATGCAGGTAAGTCAACAGAGAGGAGAATGACATTATGTTTTTTCTTTCATTCTGTCTGATTAGACCTCTGCTCAGGTTGGCGATATTATTCCATGATGTCACTTAAAGCACTTTTAAAGGTGTTGTATAAATAAAGTTATTATTATACTAGGACCTTATATCAGATTAAAGGATTTAAGATTTTATTGACTCCATACGTTTTAGGAATATCAGAAAAGGCGTTTGAGGTCAATATTAAATAAACTTCAGGGCCTGTAAACTGGAGCAGATCAATTAATGTAAATAAAACCAGTACAGGTCCTTTAATAAATATCAAAAATGTTAAAAAAAATAAATAAAAATAAAATGTTTTTATGACGATCAACAGCATTGTGTTGAACATTTTTTTTGACATTTTAATGAAGGTGTAACAACTAAAAAGCAATTGTTAAATAATAATTGTGCTTTGAAAGTAAAAAAAAAAGTCCTGGTGTAAGTCTGAAGTCATGTCCAAGTGCTAAACTTTCCTAAAATGTGTGTTCTGGCTTTTTGGAAATTCAAAATATTGCTAGGTAAATTGATTCTGTGATCTTTTTATTGCAGAAACACAAATAAATAATTTGTAATTAGTGTACCGACTGTTCAGTCCATTGTTGGATCAAAACAACAGCATTGTTTTTTCTACCAATCTGATAAACCAAGAAATGTCCTTCTCGATGGCGGAGTTTGATTTGAGTCCACCCGTTGTCAGAAAAAAAAGGAGTTAACCTGCTGCATGATTTTATTTGGGTTTTTATTCTCCAAATGTTATCACCTGTGGTCAATCCATGATTAAAGTAGCAAGTCTTTGGTGTTAAAGTTGATGTCTCGTCCTTTGTAAAGTCAAGACAAGTGTTTCATCTGAGTGAGTTACCAAAGCCTCTCTTGAGCTGCCCTGATGTGCTCTAGAGTTCAAAACAAACAAAATAAACACAAAAAGTGCTCATAGCATGAAAACAACTTGATGCTATCATCCCACAATGCAATGCAGACATGAAATAGATGTAAAAATGTTGGTTCAGAAACTTAATCTGATCTTTGATAGGTCAGCTAATAAACTAATCTGGTGTTTTGATAGAAAGTTTTAGTAAAATCAAAAAATGTATTTTACTTCTGAAAGGTCAATAGGATCAAGAAAAAAAAAAACGAAACAAAAAAGAGGACACCAGGAAACAGCATCAAGATTGAGTTTTTTTTATTATCTCATTATTTTACTCTCAGGAAGACGAAGGGCAATAAAATAATGTTTTGACAGAAAGATATCTTGTGCTTTTGGCTCCTTCAGAATATTCTGTTTACATTTTTTAGCTACTAAAACTAAGATGCAATGTCCAGTGTTTAAAAATGAAGCCGATGCAGAAGTGCAAAAAACTGCAGTTCCTTGAGTATCCACAAGTTCCATTCACTACTCGTATTAAAATGTCCGTTTTGACAGCAGAAATAAACATGTTCACAGCCTGGTTAAAAAAAAACGATTTTGGTCTGAATAGAGCTAATGTCTGTTTGGCACATACCTTAAATTACCGTAAATTTCTTTATTACTCATTCGTTTTGATTTAATTAATGATAAGCGATATTCATAGGCTAATAAGGGGCGTGGCTGATATGTCTGACTATTGACTGAAAGTTAGTTTGAGTGAGCATTTCCAATATGGAACTGACATGGATGGGGTTCAAAAGTCCGCTGCAGAAACCAATGAGTGACTGCGTCCATGTATATTGGCCTACAGTTGCCTACAGCAATTGTGTACCCCTCCTTTGGGTGGGGCCGAAACAACAGGTAGGCTAACTATTGAAAATACCTAAATAATATTCAAATTGAACATTAATAAGCCTACAAATCTTAATTTCTCTCTATTTATAATATGAAGTAGGCCTAATGTAATTTACCCTAAGATCCTTTGTTAATTCAAATATTTTTAAATAAGCTGGGGTGGGGGGGACAACAGGTGAATTTAATTAGCAAAAACGCTTACTGTTAGCTTGGTAGCAATGTTCAAGTCAGCTGGAACTACAGGTGGGGAAATGATAACATCGACTGTCCATTCAGTTAATAAGCAGTGGAGTGAAATTACTGAAAAATGGATGTACTCTTCACCAGGCTACTCTTGACCCCGCATTGACACCTATAAGCAGTCCGCGCACCCCAATTTGGGAACCCCCGCCCTCGAAAGCGTCCCACTTTTCTTCTTCTTCTTTTTTTTTTTTTTTTTTTTTTTTTTGAGAAGACGCCCACGTGACGGAGGAAACAGCAGCCAGCTCACCGCGCGCTGCTCGTTTGACAGCTTGCACGGCGCCGGACGGAGAAGCAGCACGCGGGGCAGAGAGCGAGAGAGGGAGACAAACACGGAGACACTCGTCGAGGGAGGACAAACAGAAGACACACATCTTCCGTTTGCAGCACAAGAGCTCTGAAGACCCCTCCAACCGCGACGGCTGGCACACACCATGGACGGTTATGCCCGGACCGAAGATGAGCTGTTCTCCCCGTGCCTCCTGAACCTCACCTGGGAGAATTGCTACGAGCAGGTAGGACACCAGTCTCTCCAACAAAACTACATCACTTAAGTGAAAAATAAGCCTCGCTGCTGCTTAAATAAACATACTTTGATGAAAAATAGTCGGATAAGTTTGAAAACATACTCCCAAGTTTTTCGGCACGTGAGGTCAGTGCAGTTTCCAAGTTAAAAAACTTTATTTTCGATTATTTAATGAGGAAGAGGGTCCCGAACACCCCTCCCCCTCTTTATTGTAAATCACTTCTTCCCGGTAGGCTACTACAAACTTATAGGCTACTGCTTCACATTACAGTAACAATGAGATGGAAAAGTAGCCGTCTGAGCGTCTCCAAGCTACTTTTCTGAAAGGTCTTCTTCCCGAAACTTCCACATCCCTCTCAGTGAGGGCTCACACATCCTGCCCCTTACAATCAATAATGAATTAACCTAGTAGGCCTAGACAAAATAAATCTCATGCCAGATATGCCATAAATAAATAAGTTGCAAACACAAACGTAGCATTCTTTTGAAGAAGCTGAAATGCGTCATCTTCAGTATTATATCTCTTCAGTCAGTGGAGTGAGTGATGCTTTTCCTGCAGAGATCATAAGACACACGCTCTTTCATATCCCTGCTTCTTGAGACCCAGGAGTTGCCAGGTCTGTGCTGAGATCCGGCAATGTAAACTTGGGGGTTGCACTTCGAGTTTGTAGTTGAGAACAGACTTGATGCTGAGCACTTTGATCCCACAGTGTCAGGCATGTTCTCACACAGCAGAGCAGCAGTGGTGTCTGCTCGGAGATAATTACCTAAGTCCTCCCTCTCTTCCCTCAAGCTTAATCAGTTCTGCCTTTAAAATACACTTATCGTGCTGTATGAAATCCCTCTTAATTCTCACATTCCAATTTGTGTGAGGAATGTGTGAGGCTAAAGTCATCTGCCACAAGAATGCCAATGAAATCATTCTCTATGAATGCTAAGAGGGCTCCCAGCTACTTAGCAATTTATGCTCAATGATTGACGCCAAAATATTTGTACAGTGATTTTTATGGTAATTTACTTGAATGCCACCATGAGAGCTCAGGATATATATGCAGGATATTTATTTCTGTTATCAGTATCCAGGTTGCGAACAAGTGAGGGAGGACATTTAAACAATAAATCTCCCGTGGTTTAGTGGGCTACCATTTTTGAATTACAAGTAATCACAAATTAAAGAGGATTAGGCTCTTAATGCTTGAGCCTGCGATTGGCAGTGCTAAGAGTCATATTGTATGAGTTATTTAGGCACAGTAAACAAAAGGCGCCGCAAACATGATTCAGAATTGCTAAGTCATTGTGATTGGCTTTTTAAATGTGTAACAATTAAGCCTCAGCAGTTTCTGCTGCAAAATGGATTTTGGCTCATCAATTGGGAGCCGCAGCACACTTAAACTTAAGACAGTTAAATCCACAATGAAGAATTGACTAAGCAGCAGAGATTTTGGCTGTATACACACAACCATCCCTTGTTTCTTAGCTTGAACACAGAAGGTTTCAAAATAAATTCAATAGCTTTAGCTTTTTTTCTTCTTAAAGCTTCTGTGAGGAGCTTTTCTGTTTGGGTTGCTCTTGGAGACCCCTGTCGACAGAGAAACATCGCTTATCTCTTCTCTGCTCCTGTCTTGTACAACACCGTGTTCTAACAGCTAGCGAGCGATTGATATCCCATCGCATCACGCAGCATTGGATGCTCGCTGTCCACACTGCATCCGTTAAATATTACCTCCTTTCCTTTGTTTTCAGCTTCCCCTTGCAAACGTGACATTTTTTTATTATTTAACCAGGTTGGTCCCATTGAGATTAAGAAACTCTTTTCCAAGGGAGACCTGGCCAAGACATGCAGCAGCAAAAACACAAAGTTACAGACACAAAGGGAGACGCACTAATCTTTGCTTTAAAGAGATCCATCTATGAATCAAATCTGGGAGTCAGTAGTCCAAGCGGTCCAGCCAAAAACATTGACATCCAATAGAAATTGCTTCCATGTCTTTCACTTAAGATTTAAAAACATTTAAGGACACCAGCTCCTTGAGTTTCAAGTCATTCAGCAACAGATTCCAGGCTGAGGGTGCAGAATACCCAGAAGCCCTTTTCCTAATTATCTGTCCGTGTGTTTGGGACAGAGAGCAATAAGAGGACCTGAGAATGCAAAGAATACTGAGCTTCTTTTCTGCATGATGAAAACACATAGATAGTGTGAGAGCAGACAAAGAATAGCCTTCTAAAGGTGTACCAGTGTATGAGCCTATGGGTCACCAGGGCAGGCCACCCTACCATAGAGTACAACTCACAGCGGTGAGTCAGAGCTTTACGGTTTATTATCCTCAAGGATGCATGGTAGGCATATGGAGACACTGAGCAGAACTTGCAGTGCTTTTGTATTCAAGGTGGACAATCGGAAGTGTGGTGCTTTGTATTGACGAGCTTTTGACTCAAATCACAACTCTCAAAGGTTCATCAATAAACGGCTCGCGGTGAGCTGAACAACGGTTATCTCCGATGTTGATACAAGTCATAGCACATCGTATTTCTCATGGAGGTGGATATTATTAATGCACCACCATCACCACTTTGTAAAACAAGCTGACAAGCTCTGTTGAGTAAGAAAAAGCGCAAGAACATTTTTCCTGCTAGACACTGCCAGTGCCTTGTAGAGCCCCCTCCTTCATTGGTCCGTATACATGTCTATGTGAGCAACAGTAATAAAGAAGAATCGTGGCGCCAGGGGAAAAAAAAGGCACGTCGCATCGCGCTGAGCTGTTAGGTCACTTGAATAGGAAACATTTGAATCGAGCTGGTTTTGTTGCTGACGCTCTCTCGGGTCATATGCTGTTAGGACACGGTGTTAGTAGTGTTTGTTAATAAAAAAATCTCTTTTTGCACAGTTTGATCAGTTTGACAGTGTTTAATAATGATGTATTCTTTGATTATCTAAAACATTGGCTCTCTGATTATCTTTAATTTGGTATGAAATAGTTGCACAATCCATTTTGAAAATATCATTGACCAGCATATTGGTCATTCATGAATTTTGACTGCTCGAGTTGTTGCTCTCCAAATGTCACAGCGGTTGACTCTTGTGCTTTCGTGTCAGTTGAACACATGGAGGCTTTGTATGCATTTTGTCCAATGATTTTAATGAGTAACTTTGTTACATCGAGTGTCAAACCAAATCATCGAACATTGCCTTTTTTTTATCTTCCCAAATGTGCTTTTCTCAGTATTATTCTTGCGCTTGTGGCGTGTTGGTCAAACACTTGCTTGACAGAACAAGCAGCTTGAATTCAACTCAACGTTACGGTCTTTACCCTCGTCATCAAAGAAGCACAGTCCTGTCAATCAAAAGTAATGCAGCTTCTAAAAATAATACAAGATAAGTTTTGAAAAAATGACTTGAGAACCTTTTTCATCGCAGAATTCATAGAAGACCTAATCGTTGGATGAACTTTTAAGGAGGGATCATTAGATTAACGTGTCTTGCGGAGAGTTATAACTTCATTCTGGTTTCAAAAAGGAGCTTGCGTGTAATCTCCCCCTTCACTTAAAATCCTTCCTGGTAAAAAACAAAAAAAACGGGAACCTTTTGAAAGCAGGTCATCTGCTCGACCAGCATGTTGTTAGCCATGCACATATCCTCCCTCGCCCTCCCTAAGTCCTACGGCGAGCGGGTAAATAAATAAATAAGGAAGTAAAGGGAAATGTTGACACAGCCTGTCCTTGTGGCCAGATTATCCACTCATGCTTGAGCACTGGGTAAAGGCCCTGCATTATTCAGCCCGAGACACAGAGATGGGGGGGGAAAAAGTGTGGAAAAGCTGGGTCTTGCTGCAGGAGTGTTTGGTGTGCCAGTGTGTGTTTTAGGGTAAGCGCCTTCACTTTTCAAAGAGCAGACATGGGGATAGCTGAAATGCATGGGATGAGGAAGATGATGCCTTTGCTTAATTATCAAATGAACTCACTGCCTCCCACTTTACTCTGTCTCTCTTTCTGTTTCCACCCTCTGCTTCTCTCACACTCTACTCGTCAAGCTTCTTGAAGGCTGCTGTCCGTGGTGCTGAAAGTTTCATCACACATTTTCCGTGCATGTCTTTTTAGAATTCCAGTCTCCAATCCTCTGCCCCGGCTGCCGTCTCTCTTCAAAAGCAATGTATTCAGTTTGTCTGGACAAAAAGCGTGCCAGCACTTGGCAGTGCAGCTCAAAACGGCGAAGCCTATCATTCAAGACGTTTAAAAAAAAAAAAAAAAAGAGGCTGCAGGTAACACAGCGTGCTCTCAGAAGCAGTAAGGACTAATGCACTTTTTTATGTCTCTGCTTCTGCCTACAGCATGTTTCATCACAGCTCGGCTCAAGTTACGTTCGTCCTCACTCAGTGGCTCGGTTAAATGAAAGCTCCTTTTGTGTGCGCTCTTATGTACAGTATTTGATCCATGCGAGTTACTTCTCTGTCTGTGTAATGAGTCTGTAGCCTGAGTGGATTTATTTGAGGCACACTCCACAGCAAGGGAATGGATAAAACATGAAAATAGGATCACTTTCTGGGGTGTGAATGTTTGTGTATTTGCAAATTTTGGCTCTTTCTATCCTCTCCTTTACAAAAATAGTGAAAATTAAATAGAAAATGAATAGGAGTTGCTTTTTGTTTATTTATATCATTGTAAATTAATTTGAAGATAACATTCAAGACTGTTAAACGGACAATTAAAGATGTCCCCTTGGACCAAAATGCTAATTATGGTTAGCTTTCCTCAATATTTCTGATGTTTTAAACAACAGATAACAAATCAGTTACAATAAAAGAGGTAAGTAACAGATTGAATCATTGTTAAATACTTTTGTGAGCCACAAATCACTGCAGAGTCTGGGTTTGGTTCCAGCGGTGCCAATCCACTGCTGCCCCTAACTTGGTTGGGTGTGACTTAAAAACAGTTTGCAGCCTCCATGAGTGGGAAGCCAGCAAGAGATAATGATTGTGTGTTTGTGCTAGCAAATCTTACTGGATGGTTTTTTATCATAAAAGCATCCGTCTTCAGGAAATATATGATGGACTGTGTTTCACAAATGGTAAATAGAGTATCAGAGATCTACTGTGTGGAATGAGTTAACGCCATGTGTAACGGCAGAGACTCATGGTTGTCTCACAAAGCTGCGTGGATGCAGTGATGATCCGCTCCGGGCTCCAGAAAGTCACTCACTGTTTGTCATGGTTTCAGAGCGTGGTCATGCTCTGCACCAAGAACTACTCCCACCTCTTACAACTACCCCCCAAAGGAGTGAATCTAATTTCCATGTTGGCACATCTTTTCTTTAATCAACAAGTGTGTATATGCTGAACACCTTGCTTTTTGATAGCAACCCACAGGAGCAGGGCCTGTTGGCAGTTTAATGAGAAGCGTGTTGTTCCCTTGCAACATATTGCGAAGATATGGATGGGTAATTATCTAATCAAGACTTTGTGAAAGTGCTGCTACTTACTCACCGCTGACCCGCTAACCGTCTGCCAGCGCTTTTACTTCAAGATGTTTACATACTCCAAATATATCATACAGATACCAGGGTTTTTTCTGGCTCAAAATGAGGCTGAGGTGGTGACTTTCTTATCGTGTATATGTGCATCCTGGCTCAACCAAACACTTTTACAAGCAAAGTTAAGAATTCTAATAGTTGTGTGGTTGAAGAAAGGACAAGTCTCCCATTAAAACCTGTTTTTTTTTTCATGCAGACCAATGTGCCCAGTCCAAAATTTCATTCAATACAACACAAAAGCTGATGTTTTAATTTACTCAAAGGAAAGTTCAATTAGGTCTTAGGACTTAGGGTGTGTCCCCCCCCCCAACTTATCATGAAATTGTCTGCATTTTTGTACAAGAAAATGCATTTCATTCAATTTATAAATGTCTGGTACTTCATGCATGAATAAGATGTTCAAAAACATCAGAAGACAAAACTTAACCTTGGACAAAAGCCTGAGCTGTTAAAGACTATATTTAACAACTGAATTTATCTGTTTGTCCATCATAATCCAGATCCACTTTTACGCCCACGTTAGAAACCATTGGCTTTGCATAAGGTTAATTGGCAGGTAAATTAGGGAGTCATCTGAGTGAAAGTGGTAGGAGAGGCCATGTTTTTTAAAGATCATTCCCAGGGGGAGTAGGTAGAGGGAAAAATGAATCGGCCCGAGGATTGAACCCTGGGGGATTCCATGAGACGATGCATAGTCACAGAGGCTTACCGAAAAACTTAGAAAGAACCATTCTTAGGCTGTAGCTTTGATGCAAACGCAGTGTTCAAGATGAGAAATGAGATTGGTGTGGTCAACAGTGAGCAGAGACAAAACCAAATCCTGACGGTGTTTCTATGATCTTTGTCTCCCTCTGCCTCAGGGACTGTGGTGTTTTTTGGCAGTAACGAGATATTCTTTGTTGTATCCACTTATTATATACATGTTTTCTTCTTAATTGCTCCTACAACACTTTGGCAGGTCGAAGCTTTTTAATCACACGCATCAATGCTGTAACCAATATGTGAAGGGCACTCAATATCAAATAAATAATATTTAAACCGGTTCAGTGATGCTGGAGAGAGAGAGACAAAATGGACAAACAGACAGGACGCATTGGCAGATGGATATGAATCAAATACTGGACATTTAGTGAGCAAGCCTTTTTTATTTTGCTCTGTAAAACTCAGGTCTATCAGTGAAGTTTATGAAATCGACTGCAGTCCGTTAACGGAGACAAACATTGATAACAAGTGCTGTGTTGGAAAACAGTATCCATCATGAAATACCTGTTAGACTCTGATGAGGGCCAGGGGCTTTATGAAAAAGGCCGGAGGCAGAAGCCTTGTAATTTTATATTCAGTGAAACCCCTGGTAACGATTTGGCAGAGTAGCACGGTGTTTGAAAGTTAACAGGAGTACTTTGAATTGGAATGTGGCTTATATATTATGTACACAAATGTACAAAGGATGTCAAATGTATTTAGAAGATAACTCTTTAGTTTTCAAATACAGGATTTTGTTGCATGGTGCTTATAGACAATGGCTTCTATTGATAAATATAAATTTAACAGGCAGTTTTTCAATAAATCATTAGCAACATCAGGGCAACATGGCACTTGGTACTTATTTATATCCATACATGCCTATGCCCAAGTGGGATACAGTCCTCAGTTGTAGCTGTCTCGTCTCCATGGTCATCTTAAAAGATTTAGCAGAGCAGTGGGAGTACAAAGGGAAGAAGAAGGGCTGGGTTTCTAAGCAGAGAGTAAAAGAGGTTTGGTGCTCATTTTATAAATACAAATGTACCCAAAGCACACTTTATTTCAATTCCAAAGGGAAATGTGAACCACCAGAGGGAGCAACAAGCTTTGATTCCTCATTGGGCTTTGGAAATTAGTCATGTCATTAGTTAAATGTAGTGTAAAGATTTTCAAAAGGAGAGGCCTTTGAACTCCTCCACAACTGGTGAATACATTCTACATATAAGATAAGAAAGACATTTGAAAATAGGGTTAATGGAATATCTTGGAGCTTCATTTCCAGTCTTTATGATGTCCCTGTGAGGTGCTTATTTCATGGATAAATTAATGTGATCACAATAATAGCCGTCAGAGATATGAATCTTGTTTTCCTAGCCTCCTCACACTGAGCTGTCTGAATCAACATCATAACAGAGGGAGCGCAGACACTCCAGACTGCATTCTTTGATTATGTGTGGGAAAATGTCTTCCTCACCATTGACAATCTGTTGATACCTTGCAAAATCTGAGATGAAAGCCAATGCAGCTTAGACTGTGAAAAAATCCTTGCCTTCTCACCGGGAGGTAAAAGTACTCTCACAAACATTGAATTGTACATCAGAAGTGTTATCAATTCCACCTGAAACGGAGGGGGCCCCGGTGGCAGAGCAGAGCCCCCCCCTGCTTTTGATCGCGCCAGCAGCGCCTGTAAACAAGTATTTTCCCATCTCCCTCTCTGTCTGTCTCTCCGCTTCCCTCCCTCCCTTCTCTCTGTCTCTCTCTGTCTCTCTCTCTCTCTTTCTCGTCCTCCCCCACCAAGGTGTCTAGAGGGGGAGGTTCCTTTGATTATCTCCGTCGTGGATTAATTGCTTTTCTTAACCTCTGCACAGACGTGCTCCTACACCGCCCCGGAGCCTGCCGCACGCGCCCAGATGGACCCCTGCCAGGAGAAAAACAAACCACACCGCGCCTCTATCTCCCCACCTTCTCTCAATTACTGACCTTCATCCTTTCATTTCGCCTTGGATGTTATCATCGGCATTATCAGTGTTTTTACTTTGTTTGTTTAGCTGCCTACTTGGCGCAATGCAGTATTCCTGGCTATATTTTAAGGCAGACTGAGCACGTGTGAGAGGTGTATTAATTTCTGGGAAGAGTTACAGCAGTAGATGAGATGAGTGTGTGTTGTCATGTAAGTGTATTGTGTGTCATAAAGTGGCTATGGGTCACCAAGAAAGGCGGAGGGGCAGTTTTTATGCAGGCATATTATTACACTGCCTTTTTTTGGACTGTCTCTACTCCATGATTAAGTAGATTTTGGCCTTGAGATGTGCTGGCCAAGCAATTTCACTCACGTTTCTTTTTTTTCTTTTTTTTCTTCTGTCCAACCCTGAGTGCTCTTTTCCATCTCACTTTGCCTTTGACACGCATGTGCATCACGTCTCCGAAAAGGTCCCAGCCCCTGCCTCCAAACACTATCATAATGCCAGGGTCTGCCTGCCTCCTTCAGACCTTGGCCTTTTTTTCGTTAGGACACCCTGAAAGCACATTCAAGGGCCATTTCTGTGATTTATGCACTATATTTCACATGCAGACCACCTACTGTACCTTCACAGTTTGGACATCACTGTGCTAAAATGTTCTGAGGACAATTCACAGTTTGATTGCTACAGGAGTAAAGAAAAAGATTTTTTTTTCTGTTGTCAGTTGTGACTGAGAGTTCAATTTAGACGTGAAGAAGTTTCTTTTTTAGCCTAGAGTTGTTGGCAAAAAAGCGTTGGCATATATAACCTTTCTAGTCTCTGTCAGGAGTTTCATAATCCACCACTCACACTTTCTGGTCTTGGTCTCGCTCCAGTTCATCATCTTTATCTCACTAAGTGAATCCAGACAACTTCTAACTAAAGTTTTGCATGACTGTTTATGACATTACTGTAAGTGGCTTAAGGGAGGTTTTTTTTAAGTGTAGCCTAATTGGTTCAGGTGTTTGATACAGAGAGCACTGTGGGGCTCCAGTCTTACAGAGATGAGACATCCCACACATGCACACACACACATACACGGATACACAAATGCGAAATCTGCATGTGAGACGAGCAGACGCATAATGTGCACACTGGCTCCCTCATTCACTCACTAACAGGCTAGACTCCCCGGACTGTGCGGTACAGTGTGCTGTTGCTGATTTTCCCCATCAGCAGAAAGCCGGGATGAGCTGAGCTAATTGAGCTGGGAGGCCCGGCAGGGGGAACAGGGCCCCTCTACGCACCGGCTCGTCACTTCCTTTCTTTATCCAACCACCACTGTGTCCAAAGTCCCATATCGCCAATCTGCACTACACAAAGGAAAGTAGATTAATGCACAATTCGATGTTTTAATAAAGCTTTAATATTGCCAGATTCATAGGATTCCATGTGCTGCAAATTGCACGCCTAACTTTAAATCATAACAGCTGCGGTTTCCATTTTTTTTTATTTCACAAGTGCAAGGTTGAATTATTGCTGTATTGAATAACACCTAAAACAACAAATAAACCTTCAGCCCTCACATACATGCCCATAATGACAGGCCATTGTGTTTTAGCTCAATGCTACACCTAAACAGAATTACAAGCCCAAATGGACAAACTGCATTGTGCGCCTCACAGCAGACGAGCCGACAGCAAAAGCAGATTACCTGTTCTATTTGAGGGATATTAAGATGTTACATGGCATCCGATGGGCCCTCGGAGGCCTGTCATAAAAGCCACAGCAAGCTGTTGAGACACAGCCTCGGAGTTGTTTCCATCTTTTAGCTGCACTTGGGGACTGATTATGGTCAAGCAAACGGCCTTTACCTGGAAAGTCACTTTCACTTTCTCGTCCACCATTTGTTAGTATGGCTAATGTCTCATTAAGTCCCTCATAGGGGAAATGATGTGCTCTTTGGGTGAAGGTTAGGCTCTCAGCTTATCATGAGACAAAAAGAGAGACTGATTACGGCGTGCCTTATCCTGTGTCTTTCACAACAAGTCCTGTTTGTGTAACTGCTGGAGCTGCTCCATTAGCCATAATCTATTGGCCCTCCCTCCATCTACCCGAATAAAAGTTCAAACATTTGGGCTGAATGATGAATGCTTGATCAGTTTTACATGGTGCTCTGCAGAAAAGGATTGGACGAAAAAGGAGATGGGGGGGGGGGGGGTAAATTTTACATTATCAAGGAGATAATTACAAAGCAATCATAAGCTGTTTCCGGTAAAGTGGTAAACAAGCCAAGGGCTTGTGCTCTTTTCCCAAGAATAATTAAAAGTCGCTGTTCATTCTATGCATCAGTGTCCTTTCCTCCACTCAGCGGCCAACTATTGGCATAATAAAGCAGAGGAAGGGGTCCTCTGCAATGTAATTTGAATGTTTCTGAAGATCTATCAAATACTCAGTCATGAATACGTATTGCGCTTTTTTCCTCTGTTATTTTGTTGTAGCTTAAAGGCAATTCTGAACAGCTGTGATTTGATGTGTCACAAAGCAGGAGTGTTTCCAGATATGGATGACTACCCCATACTTTTTTCTTTAACGCCTGAGTAACGAGTTCATTCATTGATTGGTCTAGTCTTGAGAGAATGGGGACTTGCCAGTGGAGGTGTGAGAATAATTGATGAGAAGCATCTCCATTTGGCTGAATTCTCAACCATGGAAATTGCAATCAACTTTTCCTTCAAGTGACAATAAAATAGGAAATTCATATGCAGCATGCATTTGAGCCAGGACTCAATACTAAAAAAAGAACAAAATGGCAAGACAAACGAGATCATTTTATCCTTGGATGCACTTCAGATTTGTGTACTTTTCTCTACCGTTATAACTAGATTCAAATATTTCCATCAAGCTTTGTCATAACTTCTTGGCACAATCTTGCAAGCCTAATCTTTTTGGAAAAGTTAAAAGATTTTAGAAAAACAAAAGATAAGAAAGTCTTGCATAAAATCACCTTCTTTCCTCAGTTTGCGAGTGGTGTCTAGAACTTAAGATGCCCATGGACTGTGTCTCATCACAGCGCTGACATGTAGTCGTTACTCCACTTCTAACAACACCAGAATCAGTCAATTATCTGTGGAATCGATCAACGTAACCCCACTGCCACTCATTTAAAAGAGTCAATCAATCTGCATGAGCCTTTTCTCTCTTTACATTGCAGTGTTACAAGCATTTTTGTGAGCATCCGGCTGCGTGCGTGATTGGGTGCTGCAGCTTGGCCAATGATGGATCCACTCGAGTGGCAGCTAGTCTCTGATTTATGGTTGTTTATTGCCAGAGAATAACTGGAGTTGACCCTTCGCCACTTCCCATGATGCCTGTAAAGCTGCACATTGAGTTTAGTGATTTCCTTGCTGGCCAAGGTGATGTCATGCCTGTAGAATTTGTGTTTGCATGTGCACCTGATGTTCGTTCTCAAAAGCTCCTAACTTTGACTCACTTGCTCTTGCATTGATATGTTGGTATGTGCCAACTCCTCTGTGACTTCATGACCAAACGAAGCGGCCCATAATTCCACATTGCAGCGTGATAATTGCCATAGCGGTAGTCTGCAAGGCTGCGAGGGTTGGGTGAGGGAAAGGGGGACACGGCGTCCTCCCTACCTGATGACATGCAAGGTTTATCACGTCAAGCAGAGACATGGTCACCTTACCCCGGGCCTCATTGTGACAGCCAGCAAGTCACTGGAGAGCACCATTGGAAATCAATAAGCCCCTGCTCTTTAATTGTTAGAAAAAACGCCTCCCTGTTTACAGCATCGCATCATCAGTCAGGACAGTCTGACTTTCATTTCTTTTTGCCTTTTCCTCTCTTCTCCTTGCTCCCCTCCTCTGTGGGATGTGCTCGCTGGCTGATTGTCGGTGAGATTATGTAACAGAAGCTGGCTGGTTCTTATTTTGGGGAACCTGCTTGATATGTATACAGAGAGCTTTCTGATTAACTTCAGGGTGCTAAAGGCATTTATGTGTCTTACCTGAGTGATTGTTTTTCATGCTAACAGGTGGCATGTGCTCACTTCTGTCCTCTGTTGACTTCAAGGTGCAACTTCTCCGCTGTGTGTGCTATGTGCCAAGTAAAGAATCAGGTAACTTCGATTTTAACTTTCTTTCTTTATTAACCCAGCAGTCCCTCTTGCTGTGGATTCTCAGTCTTTTTGGACTATGAACTTTTGCAGCTAGGTTATTCCCTTTCCTGTCTTTCCTCAGGGTATACATTTTGTCTGTCATTTTCAAACCAAACAATGATGTATGGTTATTGTTTACTGTTTTTGACTTCTGCTTTTCTTCAAGATCCTGCCGATTTATGTTCAGGACTTTGAAGAACTCTTCAAAGGTCCACTGAAAATGTACTCAAACATTCAACATACTTTTTTTTTTTTTTTTACACTTATCTTCGGTGTATATTTTAAAGGTTTGGACTACGCCTCGTGTTTTGTCAGAAATATACTTGGGCGGCCCGCCCAGGTATGTGTGGGAAACTGCATGTGGCAAACATGTAGACCATGAAGGACAGCAGAGTTATAGATGATATGCACTATAAATTCTTATCTATCGCACTTCATATCGTTATTACAACATTGAAGAATGTTATGGCACAACACATTTTTTTCTCATATTGTGCAGGCCTAATGCTGTTTATATCCTGTGACCAGTTTACGGTTCAATTTAATTCAAAATGTGTCTTTCTTACTCTCAGGTCAAACCAGGTAATTATGGGATACTCACGACTTTCTTTTGAGAAGCCCAAAGCCAATAGTTACCGTGTCTCCACACTCCCCCCCCTCCATCTGTGTCTCCACAAGCTTCTCCTATTAGTGCGTTACCTGGGGAGGGCCACGGCTCCAAAACTCTGATTAGGCCCTCTCTGGCTAATTAACTGCTCGGGCCACAGTTGGCCATTTGCAGCGTTTAATGGAGGGACGATGGCACAGCTGTCCTTCGTCTGTCATTCATCTGATTTGTGTCCTTTATGCCACAATTTGTGCCATAAAATGTATAAATAGCCCAAGCTAGCTTAGCATTTATCACTCTCATTAAAGTGACAGAATACGGTGCATACTACATCTTCATGTGAGCAGGCTGTGTTGTCCTTATTAGAGAGAAGGAGGGAGAGTGTAAAAGGCTTTTGTCATCATAGAAGAAATTCTTGGTGATTCCTCATCCGGAGATTTAATTATGAAAATGTTGTGGTACTTTTAAAATGCTTCATACAGGCTGATCGCTGTCCTCCCTCTTTTTTTAGGCTCTCTGTCTTTTCAAGGCAACAGGCTGCTTTATTTATACCTATCTGTTCTGGTTTAAAAATCAGAAGGACACTAACATTCATTCAACTGAGTGCCTGGTTTCAGACTTCAACTCTCTCAAAATCCTTCACTCTGTCCCAAAGACGGGTACAGAAGCATCATACAGTTAACGTGATGGCTCATTTTCAGCACTAACTGCTCGCAACTATGCATCAACATCCGCATACTCTAATAAACCCTCTGAAGCTACAGTCTGTTTATGCTCACTTATCAACCCAGTTACTCACACAAGCCCCAGGCTCTTTAGCATCATCCAGTTGTTGTGTGTTCATTAAGCAGCGAGAGTGTTTGCCCGCTCTGCCCTAATGTGTGCAAAGAAACGTCCGAATATCTTATTTTTCTTGCGAAGTGCTGCTCGGATTATTTTGGAGTTGTTTGGTTTCATTCCTTCTCGAGGCTATCTTTTGCATTCCACCTGTGTAACATTCTGCAAAAGCATATTTGCAGAGAGAGTATTTCTGAACTGCTGTGCACATTTGCATGCACCAATAATAATAATTTGATATTTAAATGATGCTTCTTTTGGTCAAGTGTCGAACCCACTCCTCATACCAGTTCATGTTGAAACCCTCGTGCCTCTCTGGGTGTTTATTTCCAACATTGTTCTCTTGTGTCTGTGACTACCCCCGCACTTTTTCTCTTACTTCCCAAGGGGGGGAGTGGATAGCACATGTGAACGGATCACTTCTGATTAGTGGGGCTGCTTTAAAAAGCTGCCTGTAGTGTTTTTCTCCAGAAACAAACAGTGGTGTGGCCTCCCCAGGGATGACTGCCATTTCCTTAGCACAGCACAACCCCGGAGAAAAGTTGTTTTATCTCCCAAGTGCTGTTAACTTTTGCCTTTAAACCTTGTGCTTGCCAGTGCCTTGTTTTTCACATCACAAGATGATGATATCGCGCAGAATGGCGACAGCTGATTTAAAAAAAGAAAAAGACAGTCGGATTCAGCTTCATCTACAGCAGAGGATGGCTTTAAAAACATTTTTTTTTACAGCCTCACAACATAAACTCCCTGTCATTTAATGCTCTCTGCAAATTTACATATAAAGTGTCTGATAAGCAGATTTGTGTGTAGCAGATGCACATTTGCACAATTTGCAGAAAAACAAAGGGTGAAAGAAATTTGACTTTGTTTTGAATACATTTGAACCGTTTGGCATTTTGTGTGAGAAGAGGCACAGTGAGGAAGGATGGAGGGGGGGGGGAAGTAGGTAAATGGCACGGGTGGGTGGGGAGCAGGAGCAGAAGCAGGCGACTGATTTGCCTCCGTTCTGTCGAGAGGATTTACGGTGCGAGTGTGTTGAGCCATCAATCAATTGAGGCGCACTCCAAGGACAACTTTGTCTCTTTATGCAATTTGTAAGGCTGTCCAGTCAAATTGATTCCTTAACCAGGAGCCGTCCAGCTCCCAGAGAAGAGAACATCCCCCCCTCCCGAAAAGAACATCAACCTCCGTGTTTGCTGTAAAGCAGGCAATAAATGATTGCGCTGTTGACTATCGATGGCCAAAATACAACTGCAAAACAAAGTGGGTGACAAAATAACAAGATTAAAAACGATCGCAGAAGTGATCTGATTAAATGTGATTAAAAGGAACAACTGAGGACCGATGCTGTCAAGTCCCTGTGACAAATGATTCTGCCATTGTGATTGTTTTACCGTCGGCCCTTCAAGGATTATCTCCGGGACAAAAGCAAATTATGTCTACAACCAAATATGGACGTTTTCTCCATGGTTTTAATTTGTCTCAAAACCTGGGCGCTTAAAGACCTTGGCATGCATGTGGTACAAGCGCACAGAACAGTAATGAAGAGTGGAACAGCATCATAATGACGGAGCGTTTCTGCCATGCACACTTGATCCTAGGTTGTGTTGACTCTTCAGATTGGAGGCAGCATGGACTAGACAGTGGCTGATGTCTCCCCGTATGTTGATTGCTGTCTTTCAAAGCACAGCTTCAAGTCTGCCCAAATTTGGATGAAACAGCGCCCACTATCTTTTTCACCAGAGTATTAACAGCTGGCCTCACATTTAACAGGAGTTTTTTTTTTTTTCAACACTGATGAGCAGTTACAGGGGGGCAATTGTGCTCTTGGGCAGGAAATGTACCTTTGGCAGAAGCTCTTTTGTACATCACCATTAGTACTTTTCTATAGTTTTTAAGACCTATTTATTGAGTTAATTTCACCCTGAATTCACTAATGCACAAGGTAAGCCTTTCCATGAGATGTATGTTGGGCAGTTTGATCCAAACTTTCAGCATTTTATGAAATTGTCAACCATTAGTGACACTTGTTACTAGGGATAATTTTCAATTATTCAAATAGTCATCTTTTTTTTTTTTTTTTAGGTTTCATGTGACTTTTATCTCATAAAAAGAATAAATTATTGTTTTTAGTTCCCTGGTTTGAATGCTGTACTTTTGCCAGACAGTGGTTGTTTGCTAGACGTCATTAAATAACAAATGAAGAAGAAAGCATCAGTGTCGGGGGACACAACTGTAGTGTTAAAAACGGAAGGGATGCAAAGAAACAAACTTATCTCATATGAATCATGCCTTACTAGTTTTTGATGATACCATTGTAGGCTTTAAAATCGGTTATCACATATCCTTATCGTCCACAAGTTGGATCTTTCTCTTTGTTGATGTGGCTTAGATCTAGTTGTCACAGCTGGTCAAAGTTTTCACTTATCATTCATTAACAATCTTCTTGTATCTAGTCTTTGGATTTGCAGTCACAAGGAATCTAACAGAGTCATTCACGCATCCCTTGGGATCATTTGTTGGACATTTGGTTAACATTGAAACTTTTGATCCATCCCAACAAACAGATCCAAATTTCACTTCAGTCAAAGATTTACTTCATGTCCAATTTTCTAAAAAACATTCTCATCGACGTCATCAGTGTGTATTCAGCTTTAATGTAATTTACAGTTACAGTATGAAAACGTCAACATGCCAAACTAAGAAGTACCATGTAAGGCCATGACCTAGACCATGTAGGTGGCTGCTCTAGATGCTAGCATGTCTGTTTATTGTAAAGCTCATCTGCATAAAGCAAAGTTTTCAAGTTTATTTGCATGCCCTAGTGCAGCCACTCATGTACAAAGAGTATCTTCATTTCATTTTTATCAAGTATGCAGTGTTTCGTAAGTCATACCGCCTTAAAAAATAGCCCATGACTGGAGCTAGAAGAAACCCCATCCCATCATTTCCTGCTGAGCACGCACTCGGTCTTCCTCCGTGTCGACTCGGTGGTGATTTGGGACGTTTAGCGGACAATAGGGGAGCGATTATAGAAACAGGCTGTACACTTGAATAATTGATGCCGGAAATCATGCTCAGCTTTTCTGAATTCATAATGATGCCCACCCTTATCCCTTACCCCAACACACACACACACACACACACACACACACACACACACACACACACACACACACACACACACACACACACACACACACACACACACACACACACACACACACACACACACACACACACACAGACAGATATTGAATTTGTGTACAAACACCTACGATGAACTGCCGTGATTCACTTGTCTGGGTGCCGTGATCACATTAATGTGGAAATGATTTAAAGGAATCCAACATTAATGGCATATGATGGATTACACTGCAGAGTAAATGTCTTAGCATTGCTTTTAATGTAGTCTTTAAGATTTCAGATAAGCATCCCCTCATTTTTCTGCTGTGAAAATCCAATTCAAAGGAACATTTCCCTTCCATTCCAGTGACTGAAATGACTCCAAACATAAATATAGAAACAAATTGAGTCAAAGATTATCTAATGGAGCGTGCGTCAGTGCAGTTTGTCACAAGCTTTATATAAGAGCATTGCTCAAATGGCAACCGTTCTTTAACTACCGAAAAAACCCTTTTTTTTTCAACACATAGCGCAAGTTTTGAGCCGTTCCACTGCGCTTTATCATTCATTCAAGACGTGAAAACACTCTGCCACCAGTAAGCCTTTGACAGCTGGCACAAGGCACGCATCAGATCCATGTGAAGAATGGCAGAATATATGACAACAAATAGCCTCAAAATCTAGTTCATTTCAGTTTGATCAAGAAAAGAAAAAAAAACTTCCATCTGAAGGCTGCCTGACAACCGACACCATGTCATGTCAGCCACACTGCACATTTTCTGTGTGATAAGAAAAATCTAGAGGGAGGGAGATCCACTATTAACAACAGTGGTTTCCTGCACAAAAAGAGGTTTGAGAGACTTTTTGGTGTGACATCCCTGGCAGCTGAAGAGTAGAGAAATGAGAAGTATCAGTGGTTCGCTTCCTCGGGCTAAGCAACAAGAATTGCCCAACAGAATTCCCCAAATTGTTCTGTTAAGATTGCAAAAAATCTTTCTGGGATTGTCATTCAATATTGGTGATTTATCGAAATATCAAGAAAGAATCAAACGTCATATGTCAGTAAACCAACGTAATCCTTTGTGCTTGTTTGTAGAAGTGTTTTATGTCAAGTCAAATTTTGTAACTTTTCTTACTTTTACCGGTTAGAAAAAAAGAGTACTGAGATTGTAAAAACCTTTTTCACTCCTGCATTAAGCATCTGAAAGCTGGCCTAGCTTTTGACATGCAAACAGCTGTCTCAACTTTAGATGTACACCATGTACAGGTGACTTAATATTTGGTTAATGGACGTGTTTTATGTCGTTCAGCCTGACGATGTGCCCATGTTGGCAAATTCCTTCTTCAGGAGAAATACATTTGTTTTTGTCTTTACCAATCCCAAGTAACATATCTAATCCTGCAGTAATGTCAGGCTGGTACCACTTCATTTTAAACGTTTTTATTCCTGTTAGTCGACTTACGGCACTTTGTGCAGCACAGTCAATGCCACTTAAAATAAGTTGAACCCCCAAGTATTTGTGTTGCTGTACAATCAGAGATTTTGGGCCACGATTCTGAGGTCTTTAACCCATTTAGACCTGATGAGACGCAGACGTGCTTCTACCTTTAAGACCTGATGAGACGTCTACGTCGCATAAGGCCATGAACATGAGTGCAAAGGAAATGTTAATTTACAGTTAAAGCCAATAGTTTTAAGCTTTCAAATATTTTATTTTTAAGGTCTCTATCTGATACAGAGACAAACATTTTAGTAAACTTTGAAATTCTGTGCAGTTTTTCTGAAAACCCTCAGGTTTTGGGAGGTTGATTTCAAACGTTACTTAGGTTTTAGAGGGCATTTTTTTAGGCGTCCTTAGGTCTAAATGGGTTAACTAGATGAGGACGGCTTCTAACAATCAGAAAAAAAACGTCAACTATCATTACCAGCATGCCCAATGTATCACTCTTGTTTCTTTCTGCCTGTAGAAAGTTGTGCTTATGTTTACTTGGGCTCACCATGACCCCCTGTGGAGAATATGCAGAATGTTAAAGGATCATTTTGAAATGATGTCCTCGACAAGACAGTAAAATTCTGTTTAAAAATAACACTGAAGATCGAGCAGATTTAAAAAGTGTCACACTCTCCTGTTGGCTGTGCACAAAGGCTCAAAGAAGGTGCTCACAATTTTTAGTCTCTGTCCTGTTAGACTTAGGTTGTCAACATGTGCAATACCTCAATGCTTCTCAATACCACATGGTCCAATCAAATGAAATCTCTGATCTTCAGTCATATTCTTAACCAAAAGCTGCAAGCAGAGATGCAGAGAGAGCACTGTCTTGATTGCACAGATACATTGGCAGCGCCTCCGTGTATTTGTGTTGTGTGCAGGAGTTATCTTGACATTTTTGGTCATTAAGAACAAGAAATTAACCAATATAGGGCGTCTAGGACTTCCTTTTTTGTTTATGGTATCCAAACTGGTATCTATATATTTTGACTTTTCGAAGCATCACATCTTAATTTAAAAGGAAACCTTTCTTTGTACCATCTTGTTCCAAACTTAGTTGAGGGAGCGGGTAGTCCACAGGGAACAAATGAACAATTCATCCTATATCCTCAGATGTCAACCAACAGCTCTGAACTCCTACTGCATTCTAGCTATAGTAACAAAACCTCTGTGTAGACAGTATGGCGTAGAGGTGCCATTTAAACCCCGCCTGTTTCAAAGCTGTAGATATTTGGCTGAACTGCTCCACTCAGAGTAGCTTTTTTGTGCTTCCTGTCTACAGCACTGGACATCACAGCCAGCGCTGCCACTCCTGGCTCCACTATAAACTTCCTCTTTGTTCACTAGCTGCTGATTTGACATTCTGCTCACCTGTGCAATTGCCGTGTGAGACATTGTGTTGCTATTGATCAGCCAAGACCTGGTCAGTCAGGAGGAGAGGTTGCCCGCCAGGTTATCAGTGACATCACTCTTAAGGAAAGCTGTGTTCGCCTCTGTTTTCCCTCATCGATAGTTTCGGAAGTGCATTAAGAGTCGCTGCTCAACCTGATTTATTGAGGCACGCCAGCTCCTCTCCACGCATCCAAAGGCCACTGGGTAACAATCCAGTCTTACTTCCTCTCCCTGCAAACAGTATTTATTTGCTCTCTCTCAGGGAGGCAATGACGACCACTCTGACAGACAAACAATCTTATGATGCAGCCTTCATGTCAGAACTGGATTCTTTTTTTTCCTCTCCATTCTCCCTCCCTCCAGAATGTCTCAGTCAGTTGTCAGTCCTTTCCTCCCCAGCCATGGGCCCTGTTGACACAGGAATCCGTCACTCCTTGCACGGGGGGGAGAGCGGGGACATGTTGGCGGCCATTACTATTCATGAGGCGGTGTGATCCACTCTGTCACCCGTTGTCAGCAAGAGGTGTCTGTCTGCACTGCCGCTCCCCTTACTCTCTTTATCAGCCAGGGGTGGCTAATGAGAAGCACCAGGTTAATACCACCACTAGAACAGCAATGGCTTTAAACCTCTTAATTCATTTAGACACTGCTAATTGAAACCCATGTGAACTACACTCTGGACACCGTCCATTTTCCTGGAAGCCGCCCCCTGAAAGGGAAATGCAATTTGATCTAATTTTTGATACAGATCCCAGGATTACCTCGTCTTTCCTGTTTGAATTTGCATTTTTTCTTTTTTACCACCAATTCACAGCTCTGTATGTTTAAGCTATTAAGTCAAAATTAAGTCCTGCTGGGAAATATCAGGAGACAACCAAAACCAAACACACTTAGACTCAGCAGTGACATGCAACACCAAAAATAACCAGCTTTACATAGTCAGAAACATCTTAGTCCAATTACAGCGAGTAAAAACAGCAGCCATGACTAATACTAGACAACCTCCTGGATGTGGCAAGAGAGTAAATTAAAAATTCCCCCCGCAGTTGTCAGACATGACTTAGTCATCCTGCACTTGAGTGTTTAATCAGCATGCAGTGAACACTGTGGGCTCGTGGACTAAAACCAGGACTTCTTACTCTCTCTGCTTCCACCTCCTTCAGCCTTCATGCATATTTATCCTCGCGGCTTTTGTCAATGCTGCTGGAAATGAATATTGACAACAGTGAGAGGGCGTTCTCTAAATTCCATCACACCACGTGGTCAACTCGGTGCACCTAGCACCTCGAGGCCCTCCTTTTCCTTACTCTGTGTTTGGCTGAGCATACTGCAAGCTGACTTTTCTCTCCTTACATTTACCGCTGTCTTTGATGCATCTTTATTCCACACTGAAGGGCCGTGGCCTAATGATGGGAGATCATTCCACCTCCCTCAGATGTAGCTGTAAATATTCAAATGAGCCATCATCCGTCGACGGTGTGAGCGATAACGGGTCCATCTTTTACCTGCCCCTTCTTGTGTGTGACAGCCGGATATATTTAGTAGACTGCATCGTCGTCCCCAAAAGCGTTTCATTTGCCGGCATAAATTTCCGCAGACACGCATCCCCTCCCCTCGCCAGCAGAGGCAAATGCTTATTCATTTACCCGTTTGTCATTTCAATAGTTATTTTATGGTGCTGCTGCATTAATTGAACTGCTTCTGCTGCACAACAATTCAAGGCCCAGTGAATCTATTACAAAGGGAGTGTGCCGGAAACATCGCTGAACGGGCTCACAAATCAGCCTAAGCTGAGAGGGGAACCTCACAATAATGTAACACAATCACACTAATCTTTCATTTACAATGTGCTCCTTTCTCAGCCAAGCAGGGAAAATGTCTGCAAGCCCAGAGTGGCTGCTGTGGAAAAACTAGATTGGTTTTACTGGAGTTCCACGAGATTATTGTGTTTGTAGAAGTCGTTCGACCTCATGGGAAGAAATATTCTGTACGTCCCAAAAAAATAACATGAGAGGACGTTTTTGTTGCCGAGCACAATTGTGGACGAATCGTTTGAAACTTTCAATTTTATGACAGCATCGACTTTCTTCCATTTCGTTTATTGTTTAGAAGATGTTCAACTGCTGCAGAAACTTTGGCACAGTGTAAAAATACTTGCAAAAATGAACAAAGAAGTAATCAAGAACAGCGTCAGAATGAGGTCAATGGAAGGGTCATTTTTAAGAGAACTTCAAGAGGTTCTGGCCACGCTTGGTGTTTCTCCTACTTTGCTTAAGGTACAGTAATTTTTGACTTTTAGTGGACACTCTCTACCCAAAGTATCTGCTTCGACTTTAATTGTAACTTATCTATAAAGTCCCCACCAAACACATTCTGTGCCTGCTTTATCGACTGCGAGACTTCGGAGGCTGATTTATATGCAAGTCTTTAGTGTGACAAAACTAATGTGCTTAGAACCCCAATCACTCAAGTACTGTCAGAGTCCCCATCATCAGTCTCTCTACCTGTTATCAGCTGCTCTGCTGTGTAACCTGACATCCCACATTCAAGTCATTGATGATTCAAGCTTTTGGACATTTCTGCTCCACTAAAAATCATTTGAATAAGACAAATTTATCTCCAATATGGATTGTAGCTTAACACTGTTTTGATTTCTCATTTTCATTATAAAACATGGTTGGAGTAAAAAAAAAAAAAAAAAAGATGGCAGCCTCTCGCTCACTTTGTCACTTTAATTCATCTGTTATCTCCTGAAAGACTTAATATTACTTCTGTGACTCAGCACTCAGTTCTCTAAAACAAACAACATGCTCTGGAGCTGATGGGGACGTCCAATTTAACTGCCATCTTAATGGAATCTATAATAAGCACGGGGCACAATAATGGCAAAACACTGCATCTTGTGATAACACAGCAAGCATCAAAACCCCCCTGCGATCACCAAACAAGTTTTTTCCCCCCCTCTTAAGAAGAGCAAAGAACAAAATGTCAAGATGTCATTGTCAAGTTGCTGGTATCGTATTCCCTGTGGGCTCCTCACTGGGGGCTGCCTCGGCCCTCGCGCCATATAGAAATAATCTGCGGTCTGCAGCACAGGAGCGTCTTTGCATTTCCTCAACACGCTTCTAAAAAAACCTCCTCTGAGTTTCATTTCACGGGCACCTGTTCCCTCATGTGCTCAAGACTTTCATATAAGTGCAGAGAGAGAAGAGGAAGAAATGTCTGCTGTATGAAGGGCTTCTCTGGTGACTAGTGGAGCTGTGTTTCACAAAGACACATTTGCTCTGGTGTTTGTCATCTGAAGTGTCTGCCTAAGTGTGTTAGTATGACGTGCCGGCATGACCATAGACTGTATAAAACACAGTCACAGTGACATCTCCCATTGGTTTCTAAAGAGAAGTTATGACCCCCAACGACGGTGTGTGGTTGCCATATTGGGAATGCTATCTCCGCCTAACTTTTGATCAATCTAGAAAGAAAGGGAGTTGAGGTGGGCCTGGTGAATGGCTACAACATTCTCACCCATCAGTCAACTAAGCAAATAAAGCATTGTGCTATTGAGATGAAATCATTGGGATTCATTGGCTTTTGGAACCAGCCTCGAGTGGACGATTGAGGAACTGCAATTTTTTTTGCCTTTTATGCATTGGCTT
The DNA here is from genome assembly GCA_020745685.1 of Tautogolabrus adspersus. Lineage (NCBI taxonomy): Eukaryota > Metazoa > Chordata > Actinopteri > Labriformes > Labridae > Tautogolabrus > Tautogolabrus adspersus. The sequence goes on along the minus strand of CM036556.1, from coordinate 12,278,323 downwards.
CATTTTTCAACACTGGTGGTTGGTGCATGGGCATGACATGGATATGATAAAGCAAACATTAGTCTGTCAAGCCTGAGTCTGCTGTGGGAGCTCCAGGGGGCACACATGGCTTTTTGGGATTGTAGAAAAGATCACAAAAAGTTCATCCTTCTTGGATCTTATGGAGGTCAGGAATAGAAAAGAGCTAAAGGAGTGGCTCTAAGTTCTTGAAATTGAGAAAAAAGACTAGGCTGTGGCGCCATACAAGGGACAGCCTGATGAAACGATAGAAACTTTGACTCCTCAACAAATATTGAAATGAGATAACATGAAAGCCAAAGAATTGACAGACGATTGGACACAAATCAGGTTTCAGTTGTTTACCCTTCTGCAATTGTGTTACACTCCCCCCTTCTGGCTCCACAGGTAATGATTGTGGTGGGAGCAGCTTAAAAGCTGTAGTCAGCTGTTTAGTGGAGCTCTGCTAACAGAGATTAGCGGCAGCTGCTTGGCTACAGACTTGGCTGGAGTAAAAAAAAAAAAAAAAAAACATTTCGGCAAAGGGTTTCATTGTCTCAGACCAAAACCACCTTGTTAAGAAAGAATCCCGACAACAGGAGGCAGTATGAGCACGGAGGATTGTAAGGCTTTGTTTTCCTCAAACCACATCAAAACTCAGTCACCAGTTTGTTGTCTTTACTCCTCCTTCCTTTCTTCAACTCTCCCTCCCTTCTTGGTGGCGCACGCATGGTGAGCTGTTGCAGATGTTTCCCGTAATGATGCAGACGGCTCACAGAGTCATACAGAACGGAAGTGGAGCTAGCTGAAATTAGTAAAAATTACTTTCTCATTACCTCCCTCATTGCTTCTGTAAGTAGTCTGAGTTTCCGCACGATTAGGAGAACGAGCCGCCGAGCACCGGGCCTTAACACACACAGCTCGCACAAAAACACACACACCCACTGTGGGGAATAAAAAGTAAGCTAGGTTAGCCTGACTTCAGCCATTTCCACAACCCGTCCAAGCACTCATCACCTCAAATCACCTTTGCTCTAATCGCTGAACAAGCACCATGTCAGAGGCAGTAGACTATTAGACTTTATGCAGCTGTGCCATGCTTAACACTTGGCCCTCACCCTCTCTTTTTTCTTCCTCCTTATAACTTTAATGTGTCAACTTCTCAACCGGCAACCTTTCTCGGGCCTGACGGGAGCTAATTATTGCATGAGCATGAATGAATGCAGTGTGCCCATTAGTCCTTGTCTGGATACAATCAGACTCTCTATTGGCTCAGTTCTACGAAGCCTGAGGCCAAATAAATCTGAATAAATTCACAGGGTGAAATGACCTGTATTTCTTGCTGTTTGTTACGAGTTATACTCCCAGGCCACTTTTGTAGCCTTTAATGGTATCTAAAAATGCTTTAATACTGAGACTTGAGTTGTATTTTTACTCTGGAGTTTAAAGGACCTTTTCTTTTTGCGTGTGGAAACTCGGAAAGCAATAAAATCTGGATGAAATTTCTTATTGTGTTCCTGTTCTACAAGCTGCCAGCCTGGAAGACCTAAAAAGGTGCAGTTGGCATGGCCGAGTAATGGATCGCTGGAGACGGTCCGGAACAGTGGTGTGCCAGGATTGCTTTACACGGAACCCAGGAACAGAGAAACTGCAATGTCCACACAAAGCAGTGCAACAGGAAACCCCGGAAACTGGTCGCTTGTGAACCACAGACAAAAACTCGATTTTTCTCCTGTTTATAGGAACGATCACCTTATTCTTTTTCCTCCCTCTCTTTGTTTCTGAGTACATGACTGAAATGTGCAAGGTGTGCTGTGTGAATCTAGGACATGGCTTTACGCCCAGGAAGGCGTTGATAATGCAATGAGGCTCTCTGAGAGGAAGAAGATATGTATTAGAGAGTGGGAGAAATGTGCCCGTCTTTATTTGCAATATACCTGAGCCAGAATCTGCTATTTTTAAGTCTACGTTGAGTCATTTTCCCTACTCTAAATGCTGTAAAAAGCAGAATCACACATTTATCTAGTTCCACAGTATAAATAAACAAGCTATGCGCAAGTAGTCCCCTTTATAACAACATTAGAGGAGGTTTGTAATGAAACCACACTGTCAGGGAGTGCTTCAGAAGACTTTGTCATGTCAGACGCTGTAAAACGGCTCTGTTTTTAGAAGCAGGGAACAATATAACACCCACAAAATTAGACTTGTTCTACAGCCAAAGCCTTTTCTGTGACTGTATGTAGCATACACGCATTATAGCACCTGTCCCTGGCTGCAGAAACACACAGTGTCAGATGTGTCATCCCCGTTTCTTCCAACTGTGTGGTATTTCTTTCCGCTGTGCCTGATGCCTTGTAAAGCATCTCCCAAAAATAACTTCTCCGCTGGAATGCAGGAATAGGAAGGAATTGTGTTCATCCAGTTAAAATTATCTCCAGTCACTCTCTTGGAACCCACGCACCGCATCCCAAAATACTCCTGCCTTGCGTCATGGCTGGACCTTAACATAGCTTCAGAGAGGGAAACTCATGCCAGATCCAGCAAGCGCGTGAAGCTCCTGCTACCCGTGCCAAGGTCTCATGGTGCGGAAACGGTGCCAGCTGACTCCCCACCATTTAATGAAAAGTGGCTGCGTTTTTTTTTTTTGCAGGTCACGGGGTCGATTCAGCTGAACTGCACTGTTGATCCCCGCTTAGAAAGCTGTTTCCCTATCCAGCCAACAGTACATGTTGTGTCGTGTAAATCCATGTAGGGGCATTTGTGTCAGCACTCTGTCATATGGTGATGTAATAGAGCCACACTACATCTATGCAACAATTCTTATTATACAAGTCTCAATATAAACTTTGAGAAAAGAGTGAAGAAAACATTGCTTTTATTTTGTTCAGGAGCAGGAGTGAAGGCCTACCACACCAAGAAAAATAAATAATTATGATTCAAAAGTATGGTGTTTAAATCATTTCTGGGGAATTGTAGAATTTGCACCACAATGAAAGTTGCAAAATGCGTGAATAGTGAATATGAATGATAGCATTTACAGCTACAGCTTACAAATGAACACATTGGATGATTTAGTGTAAAACTAACTGGTCACGAGTTAGTTAGTGGGCCTTCTAACTTCAGTGATCAAACATGTGATAACCTGATGCAACAGGCTGTAAGAAATGAGAACTTTAAAAAAAATTGTGCCCCATTACTTAAAAAAAGAAATGATGGTTTTGCACTTAATTTTTTGTCTGTTCCTTTTTTGATCACAACACTTTGCAATGAAAGAAGCTTTAAGAATGAGCTGGAGATTATTTTTTATATGTTACAGCAAAAAGATAAAAACAGAAACATGCACTTTTTTTAATTTAACGTTTTCTTGGCGTCACAATCATGTGAAATCTGTTTCCTCCAGCTTCTCTAGTTCATGAGAAATACCCGAGCTTGGACATAGTGACGTCGGTGTTGATGAACAGCCATCAAGCTTTTTCTTGAATCCGTGACCACAAAGATGACGGTCATGTTTTTCATTTACAATAGTCTTTCGCTCTCGCTGTTGGGAGTATTGTAGAACGACTGATTATTTAAGACCATCTTTGATTACTCTGTTGCTCCCCCAGCATTCACTACATTCACTCACACAGGCCTAATTAATTTGGTATAGATCAGATTCTCTGTTTTCTTTTTTTTTCCCTTTTTAATTAATGTAGCATTAAAATCTAAATTACACTATGTTTCCAAATGATCTCAGTGGATGGATACGCTTGGATACTCGCAGTGAGTTTAAGTGGGTGTTATCTTTACCATTTAATGGCAGATGTACCATCACAGTGAATGAACGCAATTATATAGAATGTTATCTAATCAAGATGGGAAACGGTGGGGAGGAGGTTCTTGCAGATTCCTTGGGAACATTGAATCTATAAAGTACACAAGCCATCATATTCCAGCACTGCAATGGGAATTTCTTTGGCTTAGACACTGTATGTCAGCACACTGCCTCCCTGACACTGATCAAATCTCAGTGACAGCTGGACTGACATTTCAGCAGCGCTTTGAGGCATCACAAAACGAATTCTCAACCCTCTAAAGGCTCGGTCATCCTAATGAATCTGAGAAGGGGCCTAAAAGCTATTGATACTCAAATAATCTTAACCTGCAGGATTACTCGATCCTGTCTAAACGGGGAGTAATGTCAGAATGAATCTGCATTATGAGGTCACTCAAACAAGGTTGACATTTCGCCTGCCTGGATCGCCTCCCTGTCGCTTTGTGTTTGTGATACCAGCCTATGTAAATAAGGGAGCTCTGCTCTTCTGTTCCGCTTTGCCTCAGAATTTGTTTAGGATTAGAAATCTCATTTTGCCCCAAGCCCTGCTTGCTTTAGATCAGTCAGCTCATCTGCAGATCTCTGCTGCAGATAAACACCGCTGTTCTCCAGGCCTCAGCGTTTTTAACATTCCGCAATTTGCAGAGAACCAGTATGCTCTGTTCCTGTCACATCACAAGCAGAATAGGGAAACGAGTGGTGGGGTGAGGGGTGGATGAGGAGGCGTTTGCACACCTGCAGGTCGTGACAAGTGTGCGAGGCATGGCAGAAAGAGTAAGCGCTCCAGGGGTTATCTACCTAATTTCAAATCCATCCTGGGAGGAAAGCCTGGGCGCTATTCCCATCTTTACAGAAAGATTTAGAGCGAGTCAGTTGACAGGGCTAAAAGGCAAGGACAACCTTTGTGTGGGAGATGAGTGACAAAATGAGTCATGGCCGTCAGTTGGGTTGTGGAGGGTGATGAGGAACAAAGAGACTGTAGACCTGCAAAGCTAAAAGAGCAAATCTCACTTTGCCTATCTCTACAGCTGGACCTGGATGTCAGATTATGTGGTGACAAATTCATTTATCTGCTCCCAACATTACATTTCATAACTCTGATTATTACGGGCTAAGGCCTGAAATAGCAGGAAAAATGTGAGACAGATTTGAAAAGTGAGACGCTAAAGTGTTATCTCCTGCCGCTTTTGTTTTCTCACACTTCTCGGTCCCTGTCACGCATTGCTTCCCCAACTCTGTCCCAGGCTCACGGTGCTATTTCTGGGTGCAAAATAAGGATGTTACATAACATTCCCTTACTGTGGAACAAGTTGCACAGGTTGCATTCAGGCCCTTTACCTCGCCGCCACGCAGTAACCCAACTGAAAGCTTCCCGGGCAGAGCAGCACAGAATGTCCCCGCTTTGTACAGCACACCAATCTGTCGGGGTTGAGTCAGAACGGCCACCCACGAACAACTTCCTCTGTATCCACGCACGCCGGCCACTCGCTGTGAGACGTCAGCCGCTAATCTAGCATAGCGGGGACTGAAAGTGAAGCAGACCAGAGAGTGCCGAGGTATTAGCATTTGAGCGTGGCGTGCGAGGAGGAAAAGCTTTTTACCAGCCCGTTGCACCCATATGGCATTAGCACATAAAATGGCACTGTTGACATTTTGGAGGCTGGGTGCTTCTGTAAGTGCAGGGCATCGATAGTAGAGTCATTAGAGAGGCTGCTTGATCCCATATTGATGGTGAAAGTGCCACCTAGCCAAAAGACTCTGAGGTTCTGGCGTCACTTTAGGCTGATTTTCACCGTCAGGGAAATTGATGCAGTGCTTAGAAGGACCAAGTTTTCCTGAGCTTTGAGTAATTAAATGGCAAGCTGAGATATCCAGCTTATATCTCTTTACCTTCACTTACACAAATTCTCCTATTTATGTGGATTTTTTAAATGTGACCACTGCAGGATTATACCTCCGCAATCATTACTTAGCCGTTTGCTCCATGTCATCCTGTGGCAAATCCTACTCTTGATAGAAGCCACAAATTAAAGCTGCTTAAAGGTCACTTAAAGGTGACAGGCACTCATCAGCCGTACCCTGAGTCTTAGTAGGTATGCTTTTTATCGATCTCCTTTTCAGTGCAAAATAGAACACGTTCTCTTTGAGGTCTTTGGTCTGAGAGAGCAGAACCCTTTCATTAGGTCAAGAGTTTCTTTTATAAGTTAATCATGGCGCTTTATGGGATCATCTGGAAATAATTTGCAGAAGATTTTAATTTTATTTTTTTTCCAGTAGTAAATGGCATGGTGTTACAAGCCTTGTTAGGAAGAAAAATTGGATATTTTTTGTCAAGAGCTGGGTACTGTTTTACCTCAAACCGGTTGCTACCAAATCAGATGTTCCCCAGAGGTATTATGTAGCTAAAATCAGCTTGTGGCTGCTGGTTCTTCAAAACACCAGAGCTTATAAGGTTTTAAAAAATTCTTTTCCACACTAAAAGAAACTGACTGAAGGCACAATCACATTATGATATGTTAAATCTCTTTTATTTTCATACTCCCAGTATCAAGGCGGGATGGATCAAAGCTTTGGAAGAGCTTTTAAACTTTGCAATTGAAGCAGCAGGAATCAGTGGTAGTACTTGATTTTGTTCTATTTGGTTGAGAAACTGATCAGGGACGTGTCTTTTAGGACAAATACGCTCTATTTAAAGCTTGTCTCTACATTTATTTACTAAGTGTTGTTCTATAAGAAGCTGTCAGTTCAGATTTAAAACATTTTAAGATTCATTATACTCAATCATTTTTCTAATTGATAATAAAATGTTAAACTTTTGGTTTATTACCATTCGAGAAATTGCCCCTGCCCTCCCACTTCCACTTCCACTCGGGGAATAAGACGAGGGTCTTACCAAGCCATCGCATCCAAAACACTTGCTTCTATTAATAGAAACATTTAGGTCATATTTGCTACTTTGACATCATGGGCACTTCATGCAAAAATTGCCTACTGCGTAGTTTGGAAAGTGGAGAGTGCCAGGAAATGTGGGGAAAGAGAGTGGGGGGATGATGTGCACCAAACTGCACCAGGATTGGGAGACGAACCAGCAACCACTGCTACAAGACTGTAGCCTCTGTACATGGGGTCTCTGCTCAACCTACTGAGCTAAATCAGCGAAAAAGGGTCAAGGGTGATGGTTTAACGTTTTCAATTAAAGATAGCTCCAGCGGTTAAGTTGCACGCTCCATGTACAGGCAGCTGGGTTCGACTCCGACCTGCGGCTCTTCCCCACTCTCCACACTCATCCCTGTTTCCTAATCTATCGACTGTCCTATCAATAAAGACATATAAGCCCAGAAATAAACTTAAAAAAGACAGCTAAACACAGTGGATGAGTAAAATAACATTTGAACTAAACGCATAAAGCAAGCCGCACAACACACTGTCGAGTATGGGTCTGTTCCAAGGCTGGGTTTCCCCGTTTTCTGCATTAATCCTTTTAAAACTACTTCCTCTGATCCTATCCAGCTTGATATCAACCCTACTCACTGATTCTTTTCATCAACACCTAAGCATGGCTTGTCTTGAGGATGTCTTTATCGACTTCGCTGTCAGATGAAATTGTTGGAATCGAGTATGAAACTTCAACTCGTGCAATGCTTCCAAACCTGCAGGCCAAGAAACACACCAGGTCACATGCACACCTTTTCTTGTGTTGAACAATAGGTACCACCCTCGCCTCTTCCTCCCCCCTCACCCTACTCTAAATAATCTCCTGATAAGAAGTAACACAGCTGATGATTAATTATAGCCATTGTGCTTGTGGACTGATATACTCCCTCCTCACATCCATCTTTAACCCCCCTGGCCCCCCCCCCACACTCTGTCTCCTCCATGTGACCATTTGGCTGTGAGGATAGTTTTCAGAGGGGCATAAAAGCTAGTCAGCTGTAAAGCTAAATGAAAGTCGTTTTCTCAGCACATAGCCCACTAATGTAACATGCAGCTTTAGGGGCGGTTGGTCTTTCTGTAGTTCTAAAGTAACTCATTCTTTAAGGCAGTGTTTCATAATTGAAAGTGATGGAAGGGAACAAAATTAGAATGGGCATAATGTAATGATTGAGTGTTCATTCCCTTTTTTTTCCTCCTTCTCTCCATCCCCTCACTGTTGTCTCTCTTTTCTTCTTTACCCACTCCCAATTCTGAATCTCAGATAAATGGTGACAGTAATTTAGTTTTCCATTTGTCTATCGCTCTTCATTCAGCTTGTTTTTGGAGCTTGTTGGCAGCGTTTGTCAGCGCGCATTGTTTGTTTCGCTCAATTGATTAAAAAAAGATGTTGTCTCATGCATTGTGACGGAGTATTTCCTCCAGAGATTGCAGAGTTATTACAGAGCGGCGGTGTGGACACCCGTTGATGTATTGTGCTGGGCTTTGGGACAAGGCGAGGTGAGGAGGAGGAGGAGGAGGAGGAGAGACAAAGCAGGGAGAGGACGGGAGGCCGTGCTCAGTTAGGAGTTAAAGAAAAACAAGTTGCTAACAGACGCACCAACTTCATCACACACCCCTCAAAATGACAGCGACTAGGGCTGCATGTCTTTCGCCATGTTCTATCCCCTCAATCATCTTTGCATCAAACAACCCCTTACTCGTGTGAAAACACACACACACACACATGCACACATTACCTTCCTAACAGGTTGTCATAGCAATGCTGCATGGTTGTCAGTGTCAAGGAATCTCCGCATGTCTCTGGTGAAGAATGTGGAGAGGATAGTTTGTGTTGTCACTGACAACACCTTGTCTGAGCTATCCCAGGATGTGAGACCGCAGAATATTGCAGGAGCAGAAAGTCACAACACAACCCAGGTGGGATGATAATCAGTGTGATGTAATACTCCAAATGAGTGTTGGATCATTCTTGGTAACCTCTGAGCACCGCGCCAATGTTTATTAAGGGGAGCCAGTGGGACTTTACGTACCTTCAAGAATCCTAATATATCATTAGAGCCCATAGAAAGACATGTTACACCATGGTCTGGGTAAGAAATATTCTGATTGGCTGCAGGGTGACAACTATTGGAAACCAATGAGGTAGTTGAAACTGTCTTCTTTATAGGTTGAAAATTATTGTGCAGGCTATGATGCTTAATTAAGTTAACCAAAGCAGTGGAGAGGCTTTTTACCACTCATGTATCTCCTTTATCAACTTTTCAACATTTTTAGTGTCACCTCTCCACCCTCATTTTCTCATTTCATGATATGTATCGAGTCTTATACAGTGCCACCTTCTCAAACTCTCCAGAAGCAGATTTTGCCAGAATCCAGGTGCTCAGGGAAAGCAGGAAATGCAGGTCAGTGGGCAGGCAGCTTGAAGTGCATTTGTTTCACTGGCTCTGCTTTCTGCTTCTGTGACTGTGTTGCAACCGTGTTTACCGCAGCCTAGTTTCTCCTACATACCCTTACGCTGGCAACACATGAAAGATTTTTTTTTTCGTGGGCTGTCTTGGAGATTGTGGTTTTTGAAAAGTTGTGCACAGATTCACTTTGACAACAAATGACGCTGATTTTGCAGCGTTTTATCTACAGTGATAGAATTAATGTAATATTTGGCAAAAAAGAAAGGAGCTGGATTTTCTGAAGGATCAACTCAGACTTCAAACAGAATGATGTATTTTGAAGAACCACATTGTTTGAAGATCTTATAACATCTTTATAAAAGTTAAGCTGAAAATCGGTAGTGTTTGAAGTGAGCATAAAATGCTAATTTCTCAACACTGAAACTAATGGGCTCTGAAGCTTTAGCACAGACAGGTACAGTAAATCTCAATCAATCTTTTAGGATGGAGGAAGAAAAGCTTTTTTTTTGGCCTTTCATAGTCATCACATTTACTAGAACTGGCAGTCTTTTGTGATTCTTGTGTTAGATTTCTTTCAACTTTCTTGTCTATTTCCAAAAGGCCCACTGCCTAATCTCACAGCCCCACGTTTCATGTATTTCCTGATTGTCTCATGTTCTATGTAAAATCGCCTTATTGCTGTCAAAACATCTCAGAGCACAGAAATCATCTCCATTTAGATTTGCTGTTTGTTCCTGAATCTCATACATTTTAAGAAGTGGTTAGAATAAATGACAACTCCTTCACAGACTGATGTAATACCTTCTGCTCAACATTGAGAAACCGTTTGAAAACATCGACAGAACTACCTAGCTCTACTCTCAAATGAAATGAGGCTCTTTCAGTCACATACCTGTGATGCTCCTGCGACATGGAGTCATAAGGACGGACTCAGGCAATCAGGAAATTGAATCTCACATGTGCATGACAATGGGAAGTGTCCAGGTGACCTCCAGAACAGCCACCCATTCATTCTCGCCATTGCGTTCTTAAGCCATAACTGATGCAGGTTTCATTTAACTCCGCCCCAGCGCCTCCCTCCTGCGCCTGTATCAGCAGCAGATGTTTGATTGGAGATAAGCACATGGGTCAATGTCGACCTCATCACCACAGACCTGGTTTCGCCCATCATGCCAATAACTGCCAGGCGATGGGTCCTCCCCTTTGCTGCGCTCTGATTGACAGCTCTCCACTGACAAGGTTTATGGGGGTCAGGACCTTCCTCTCTGTCACCTCTAATTGGAGCATAGTGCCATTAGCGGGTGGACCCAGACCTTGGTTGGCAGATACAGGACGGTTATCCACTTCAAGCGAAAGACAATTGAACCCCTCTGATAAACAGCACAGCGACGCTCGTCCTTTGAAGACCATTTTTTGAGTAATCAGCATCTCCTCTGTAAGCACAGGTGTGTGTTCAATCAATCGTTGAGTGAGAACTACCCTGCGTAGGCCGTTAGCAGAGCAAATATCCAAGTAAGTCAAGGCTAGAGTTGATAAAGCAGAAGCACTCAGCCCTAAACAAACAAATGAGTCAGAGTGATTGACCTTCAGGCTGTGTTACTCTGTTAACCGGTCCTGCTGGGAGTTAAACCTCCAATGTGATTCCTCGCCCCTCCCTGCTGCGCCAGTGATTCCAGACTACACGCGTCACCTCACACACAAACACGGCAGGTGAGCTGACCGAAATTTGCATAAGTCCGTGTAACCGTGTAAGTGTGCAACCCCTGCCAGGGAAAGGTGAGACGAGATCCTGCAAACCATCAAGTGAATGGAATGTACAGCAGCAAGGAGCATAAATACACAGTATTTCCTATATGGAAGAATCTGGCTTTATGCAGGATTACAGTTAAATCTTATAATTAGCATGAAAGGCCAGCAGGGGGGGGAGACAAGGGGAGGGGAATATGAATGGACAAGGGGACTGACCTATCTCCTCCAGGCATGCCTATTGCGATCTGGCTTCATGGCAGTGTTTATGTATAACTTTAGTGGTGTGGAGCTGTGTATGCTGCATAAGCTCCTGTGTGACACTTACATTTCGAAATTGGTTTTTGATTATGGCAAAAGATAGAGAAGTCTTTCCTGACCCTGAAAATAGTTTTTAAAAGTGACTGATAATGTCTCCGCTCTTTATCAGGGAGTCTTCTGCAGGCTGTGTTTTTGGGGAAATACCCTTTACAAAAACATCTTTAATGTTCCGAGGCTTAATTAATTGCATTCCTTGCTTGAGACATTTTGAACCATTTGCCAAAAACACTGCCAGCCTTAAACGCAAGTGGCTAATTTTTGGTAATCTTGAACATTTTCGTCTTTTGGATCAAGCCTTGAATTACCATAACCTGGCTCAGAAGAACCTTCACAGACATCTTACTAGGTCCAGTTGCCTTTGACCATGTCAAGGATGACTGAGAACCTACAGACTAAAGGTATGTGCTTTCGTCACCGGTTGATGCTACAGCACAATCCTACTCTTCTAACAAGCAAACCTCTATTCCATCAGGCATCTTGTACTCTCTGGCACCAAACGTTTGATTTAAACCTTTATTTAATTGACACATTACTTACATTTCTTGACTAATCTTCTAACTGGAAAACAATATGAGCCTCTTCAGGTTTTTCCTAGTTTGTTTTTCTTCCTCCGGTAACATCACAGTGTTAGTCATTGTATTGGTTACATAAGGGAACACTCATTCCCAGCAGCCACCAAGACAATTTGGCAGCAACTGTCCTACCCATGTAGCCTGTTATGAAAATCAACTTAGATCACTTCCTTTTTTAATTGACAGAAGGCTCATTTAGCTGTTGATTTGAGGTTAGATCACAGCAGTCATTTCAGAGATGTACTTCTATGAATAATTTAGAGGAACAAAGATGCCAGCGTTTCATGGAGACTCATGTTGAGTCATCTTAAGAGCAACACATTGTCACACTTAAAGGTACCGTTAGTCAGATTTATAGTTTTCCTTTGTGTCTTCCTTGGTACAACTTGTTTGATTCAGTAATAACGGAATGTAACGTAGTCCTTGGTAAAGTTTTTGATATTTCAGGTCTTTTTCAAAGATTTTTAAATCCATTATGCTGCAGTAAGAACTTTTAATATGAAATTGGACTTTGCCTGGTTTGATAAATATTTATGTGCTCATTTTTGGTCATATCAAAGTTTGCCAGAGTTGCGATAAACCTGAGGTGAAAATTAGCCGTGTAATCAAAAAAATGGATTATGCAAATGAAAGATCAATTGCTTTTCCACGTTGTACAGGAAATATAGAGACTTTGTTTTGGGGGGGGGGGAGAAAAGCCTTTTGGCCATCAAGGTGAGTTTGCAGAGAGCCAGCGGGGTTCCTCATCCCCCTCCAGCGGGTAACAAGCTTATTTTCCATACATAGCCAGGTGCATGTTTTAAGATAGAGCCTTAACAGCGTGGTGTGGCGGTGAATTCCAATTGAGCCCAAGCCCAGGTACAATAACGGCGTTATGAATGCAGCGCGTGATGTTGATGGCATCCATATCACACTCCGAGGGACGGGGGGGGGGGGGAAGAGCCTGACATCTGTTTCAAGCACACTCCAGCCTTTACATCTCCCCACAAAGTCATGGGTTGGGAGGCACACGTCTGGCTTTCTTAGATTAAAATGTGTCAACAAGCTTAACTGCGGGCTTTGAAACTTGCCTCTCTGCCTTTGTAATTCCCCTGATGGCTGGTGGATTTTTATTTTCTTAAGCATATGGTTAACACGATGATACACGCAGCCTTTTACATGATAGTGCTGGCTGTTTTCCAAAGCTCAATGTAGATGATGGCTTTGATGAAAATAACACCTGATTGATGTCACCTTTAGATTTAAATTCATTGTGCTATTACTTTTCATTCAACACAATGGCTCACTACAATAGTACAATAGCTGTGTTGATGGTTGCTATTCAGGAAATATTAAGTGATGTTCATTTCTGTGTGTGTGCTAATCCTGCACAGTAGTCCTGAAGAAAGAAGGCTTGTTGTTTGCCATCAAGCCAGTTCTTTGGCCACCTCATCCCGTTGGACTTTTTTTTTTTTTTTTGGTTTAGTTATGGGGATTACTCTTTTGGACGAGCTTTAAAAGACTACACTGGGAAGAGGAGAGGGAGAGGCAGCTGGGCTTAAGGATAGGATAAAACAGAGGATGGTGATGGTGTTGGTGGGGTAGTCAAGAATAAAAGATGGAGAACCAGAGACAGAGGTGTTCAGTTGCTCGGGAAACATTCCCTTTCTCTGCTGCCATCTCCTCTTTTCATTGCTGAAGGTCAGGATAAATAATCGATAGCATTAAGAAGAGCTTCCCTGTCCCCCTGGTCTATTGTGCCCGAGACTTGGTTCCCCTTTGACAATTAAAGGCCCCTGAGTCATTAATGTTCAAGTAGCCTGGAAACCCCTTAGCATTGTTCCATCTGAATGAGAGGAAATCCAATGCAGGCTTGAGGTTTGCCGCCACCATCGGGTCGTGACATTGACCGGGGGCGGAAAGACTGGATGATTTTTCTGCAACACTGTTTACACTCCCCCCCCCCCCCCCAAAAAAAAAAAAAGAACACTAAACAAAAAAAGCCACCTTCTCAGACAGCCCCCCCTCACCCGGCCTGACTTTACAGTTATTTTTAAAACGGGGAGAAAACGACTCCATCGGCCTCGCTAGACGGAGCACGAGCGAAAGCTGCAGAGGCAGAGACGGAGAGAGCGCAAAACAAAATGTGAAGGCTGGCTCCTTCTCACTGGGCTGTGTCACTATCAATAGTGACACCTTGAACAATTCAGTCAGTGATATTGAAAGTGCTGTGTGTCAGCAACCCTCGCCTGTGACACTCCCAGAAGGCAGCGGCTCCCCCGGTGGCGGGTCACACTATAAAAAGAACAATCAGAGTGGCCTGATGGAACTAATTTCATCTGGCCTTTAATGTCCCCGCACCTCCCTTCTTTCACTCACCCATCCACGCGCGCGCACACACGCATTTATGCCTCCTCGTCTTTCCTCACACTCCCTCTCAAGCCTCCCCCTTTTTGTCTCTGTGTGTCTCTGTTTCTCTCCTGCCTGTCTCACCTCTCCGTACCCTCCTCCTGCTCTCTCTCGCACCGTCTCATCTCCTCGCTCCTCTGTTCTTGTCAGGCTTTCCTTTACCTTTTGCTTTGCAGTCACGTTTTATCTCTGTGCATGACTCATTCTGCTCAATAAGCTCCAAAGTAAGCAGATTTGTCCATCCTCTCCCTTCTCTCTCTCTCTCTCTCTCTCTCTCTCTTTCTCTCTTCCCCCCCTCCTCCCTAAGAAGGCTATTGTGATTCACGGAGGAAACCCTTCAGAGCAAATATTCTCCGGGCATTTCATGTATAAACATGCCTGACTTTCTATCACCAGGGGGAGCAAAAAAAAAGAAAATGCCAAAAAAAAAGAAAAAGCTTTGTGTAATGCAGCGATTCAATACGTAACAACCGACAAATGTTTTGATGCATTGGTCTGAGCCAGCCGGTCGAGTTAATGCCAAGTGTGATAAATAGATTAGTCTCTAGATGGTGGCCTCAAACGAGTTTCCTCCGTTGCTTAAGGCCGACTTGTCATTCTGGCTAATTTGTTGGGATTTTGCCTGCCAACGGTCCAACTGGTGATGAAAGGAGTCAGCCCCTTTAGCATTTAGACAGAAATAAACAAATTCATACTCTCTATTAATATATATGTGTTTAAACTGGATGTGAAATCCTCCCTGCGAGTGCCATTGTCAGGATTAAGGGTCAGAAAATGCAATCTGAGTTGAATTAAGGAAAGCAACCTCAGTGTCATACTCACAGAGAGCACACTTTGGAGGAAAAAAAAAAAATAGCATTAGCATTCTCACATTTGCATAACGCTCCTATATATAAATCAAGTGTTGTGGAGAGCTTTTGGAGTGACTAACATGTACAGAAACGCAGCAGCAGAACAAGTGGGTTGTTTCAAAAGAGGGGGGGTGTAATCGTCTTGCAACATGGCAGACAGAAAACACAGGAAAGACTTTTTTTTTTTTTTTTGCACCTTTTTCGTCCATCTTTCATCAGCGGCCCCGGCTCCTAAATTATACGAGCAAATCATTAGGAATGTTGACAATACAATATAACACGACTCTGGCAGTGCTCAGCAAAAAGTGCCTCACTAAGCAATGCAAACAACAACTTCAATTATGCGCTGGTTTTTTTTGCCTTCTGTCACGCAGCCATTTATTGCCTCAGATGATGTACAGTACGCTGCACTGGGACATGCATATGGAACGGCTTGAGGACTTTAGATTAAAATTGATTTTTTCCCCCCCTCCCCTTGGGAAGTGGAAAAAGTCAAAAATTGTTACATACACATTTATGAAATAGATTTAGTCTGTTGACATTGAAGGCTATTTGATAAGTAATTAAATAGCCTATACATAAGACAGGGTGACAGGTAACTCTTTGTCATTCCCCCCTGTGTGGAGACGCTCTGTAATGATGATATACAGTGCCGAGCTGCTTGTGGTGTGGCTCTCTCTGCAAAGGGAATACATCACATTTTGTGGTTGCAGCATATGATTGCGTTAAAATCTGTCAGTTGTGGCCATTTGTGCCAATTATTGAAGAGTTTCAGGTTGAGATAGTGACAGAAAACAACAAGGAATATATGCACAATGTCAATTAATATACAGTTTGCGTTGCAGGCTGAGACACTTGGCGGCGGTAGCACCCTCCGTTTGGCAGAGTCCGTTGATTAATGAGTTATCTGAGCCTCGTAGCCCCGGACGGGCAAGAGGCCACACATCTGTGTGTCACTCAGGTCTGACACCTTCTACCAGCCCCGCTGCCAGCCGCTCGCCAAGGGATTCTCCAGATGTTCCAAGGTTTCCGTGTGCGGTGCGGTGCGGGGGCCACTGTCACCGAATCACCATCCTGACATTGCATTTGTGACACCTGAGTGTGTAATTTAACTTCCCCTGCAAAGTTTACATCAAAGCAGATTTTTGTTCAGAACTTTTGCGCTAGGAAACGCTTTCATTTTCATTCCAGATGTTGATTTGACTCAAAGGTGTTAGTGATGAAAGCAGCCGTCTATGATGTCATGTTTCGTTTGAGATTAATGGGTGTTATTGGCCCGCTCAGTTTGTTAGCTTTCACCGTGGAGAAAGATGTCATTTCAGCGTGTTTCCGCCTCTCTTTTACATGATGCAGTTGGACCCCAGCTCCGAATAGGACCTGTGGGTATCAAGTATCAATAGCGTGTGATAAAAGTTCAGCAAGCAAAGCTGATGCATTGTTTCCGTCCCCAAAGGGAGGAAGATTTATAAAACCATGTCCTCGGTTACCTTTTGTGCACATAGTCGCTTTACACTGGAGCCACGGCTTCCAAGCAGTTTCTGTATGTTGATGTCTTTTTTTATAATCTCGCTTTTCCCTTATTTCCCGCAAATAAAGGAGGGGAAGAACTCATAATGGAATTCAGCCAAGGCATAGGATTATAAATGAGGTCTGCGCCAGGCTTCATAACGTTATTTAGATTCCTGTGTACAGAGACCCGTGTTCCAACTCCCATCAGCACAGCGACAGAATCAAATGTGAATATAAGCTGATATAGGGAAATTGGTTTGTAATGTGCTGATGCTTTGGAGACCCTGTGCAGAGGAGAAAAAAGGGAGAGAAACAGCAGTTCTTTGGCACATGCAAAGTGATGTTTTAATTACTTGAATTGGAATGATAACCAAGCACCCCCTCCCATCCCCGAGTAAAACAAATTAAAAGGCTAACACTGGAAGTCACCTCATTTCTTTCTTAAAGGAAAGCCTCATTTTTGTTGTCTAACAAATTGCATATCTGCCTCAGTTGAATTTGTCCATAATTCACTTTCAATGTTTGAAATTTCTGCTTGTTTCATGTGGCATTTATTTACATCGGGCAGGATGAATTCACAGCCCACTACAGGCTGCTTAGCAAAGACACAGTGTTAGTAATATCTGTTCTCAGTCTGTTTCAACACAGAGGACTTATTGCTCGTCCTGCTGCACGTCGCGCTGCATTAATGATTACGTGTCTCAACCAAAATGGCCGGAAAACCCTCACCGTTGATTGCCCAGCCTTTTAAGATTTTCTATTTGATGTTCAAAATGTTGCTCGGCTTTGATCAAATGCTGCACGGAAAGTGACATCTGTAGCTTTTTGAACTTTTTTTGCAAGTTGCACGCATTAGTTATCAGCGCATGTAGACAAGCGGGTATGTTTGTGGAACTTTGCAGTACTGAACATCACTGAGCTTTGTCTGTGTGCGTTTGTTGCTTTTTGAAGATGTCACGTTGATTTAGCTATCCAGTGCAAGGTGAGTCAAGCGCTGTAGAGACACCCACTACTGATGAGAAACTCTTACATGAGTAGAGTTTTTTTAGCACTCAAAATAGTATCATACCAACTGACCTTATTATGAATGACTCTCTGGACTAGTTTGACATTTTGGAAAATACCCCCACTCACTTTCTTGGGATGATTGATATCACTTATATCTGCATGGTCCATGACTTCAGTGTTAGGCCGGAGATATAGCTGCTTTTTAATATTGCATTCGTGTACACAACCGGCCGCGTCATGAAGGTCATTTTTACATATTTGGCTGTGCACTACAGGAGGATACCTTTAGAGGGCACTCAAGAAAGCTCAGGCTACATGTAACTACAGGAAGTGTGGAATGTAAACATGGCGACACTCAAAGAGCTTGTATTATGTTAATCAGATCAAGGCAGAAAAAAGCAACAGCAGAGCAAACAGGTGTTTTTTAAGGTGCACAAAACACCGTCAGCAAGTCCTCCAGCATATTCCTTTGTTCACAGACCCTGATGAAGGCCACAAGCCGAAATGCATCGGTCTAATTTGTTAACAAAGTTGATCTTCATACTAAAAAGTGTTGCTGAAGCTTTTTTGACCTCTTCAAGCCTTTCACTCTTCATGCACCTTGATAGTCGGGGAAGTTGTGCCAGAAAATCCCACTCTGTTCACGGTTCACCAGACATGTTTCCTTTAGTGCCTGTCTTCAGCTAGTTTGACAGGCATGTTTGTCACTGTGTGGTGGCAATGACACAACTCACAGATGTGGATAATTGCAAACCTCTTCAAAACTTGCCGTTGTTGTCCCTGCTGCTGTGTTGACAGAGGGAGTCAACACAGAAGCATCATGTGCACGTGAATGCATAGTCAAAAGCAAGTATATCTCCGGCCTTAAATTAAGTGTGTTATGTGCCAGACTTTTTCTTGGCTGGTATGCAACCAGTGGAGTCTGCAGGGAGTTACCGGTCCCGGCCAAGAAATAGCCTGGCACGTCGACTCTTGTGACACAAATTGTTTACACCTCACTTCTTGTAGTAATAACACAAAAAGAGACGATAAAGTCATCAGTGAGCTAACTTTTGATCAAACTAGAAACTGGACAAAGAGGCGAGCTGAGGCGGGCCTCTCATACAGGATTCACAATAGAAGAAATGAGCTATTGAAACAATTACAACATTTTGTACCAGACTGTAAGCATGTTTGTTAGAATGGGCATTTTAACATGGGACCTTATGGGGATTTATCGGCTTTTGGACACAGCCTCAAGTGGTCACTCAAGTAACTGCATTCTTTGCATCTTTGCATTAGCTTCATCTTTGAACCCTGCAGGTTGCTGCTTGGTTTTAGTCATAGTGCTAAGCTAACAGGTAAATTAGCCAACTGGTTCAGAATGTTAATTTATACTGATTGTCGTCTCAGTAATATTTGGAAATCACTGCTAAATAAGTTCCCTAGCAACACAGCAGCACAATCATTTTTTGTCTGTAACACTCTGGAGCATTATGTCCATCTAGAGGTTATTAATTATGACACCTGTTTTTCCATTGGGGCACACGGGATAAACAGAGGAGTATAACTTTTGACAGTATTGTGGGAAGATGAGACAGTCTTTCATCCTCAAGCACAAAAGGACTCATAACTTCGGCACTTTGGCAGCATTGCTTTTTTGTATAATTCCCTTCAAGAATCTAAGAAAGCAGAATGACATGTCTGAGCTGTTGTGCAGAGATGCAAGACATTTCGTTTTTTCCACCTTACTTGCTACCGGGTTAACTTTGGGGAATTTTGATGGAGGCAAACATTGCCTTGTTTTGGCAGCCAGACCTTGTACACCTCTGAGGCTTGTCCCGGGATAAAAAACAAAAAACAAGCAGTGTTCCCCTGCAGTTTCAACCCAATTCGCATGCTCAACTGCGTAACATGCAAACTGAATAGGCTGCATGTCTAATCCATCCATTAAATGTAATTGAGACTGAAACGCTGCATTAGAGCCAGTCTGTAGAATTGAGCTCGGAGACGAAATTGCAGGGATTAGAAAAATCTCAAATATGTATATACTTGTATTTTTCCACAGACTGCAGAAGGTCCCTCACTAGAGCATCTAAAATTAAGTTGTCAATCCTGAAGCAGCTGCAGAGCAGTTTTCTGCTTGTCTCACTGGCACATGAAGAAAAAAAAAGGGATGTAAAAGGGTCAAAACAAGCGCTGTTTGGATGGCTTTCAGGGCCATGTGTCTAATGGATGGGTTTTAATGAGAAGAGGCTGCGACGCCTGATTTAAAAACGCAGTGACAGCCAGTCAGGGGGAAAAGCAACCCCCACAAACACCAAAAACTGCACTAACATCATTTGTTGTCACCATGCAGACAACGTTCTGACTAAAATAGCAGAAAAACTGCAAACAAAGTCAAGTCGCTTCCATTTCTCTTTTTCTAAAGTTGTCGGCTTTCTGTCAACGGTGTGCTTAAGACTTCTACTTACAAGCCTCTGCAAATGTAAATCTGAACCTCCAGTTGCCAGAGAGCTTTGGGGATAACAAAAGAACAATTTGTCTGTACAGTACCTTCCCTCTGTGTTTTTTAATGTGGCAAAATTAGCACAGCGGAGGGAAACGATGCAAAAAATCCAAGGCAATCCGCCGAATGATCACACAGTAAAGTGATGAAATGAGATGGTGTAAAGATAAATCATATTATGGATCTCCAGGGTAATACACATTGCAAATGGATAGCCTACTTTGAATCTTACATTCCCCAGGAAACACAGTCCTAATGTTGTACTGGGGGGGGGAGGAGGAGGAGTATCTTTTTTTATGCTTTTCCACTGCGAATGACCGTATACATTGCATCGTCTTTTCAACTTCCCTTGCTCCGACACAGCTGTTGTACTTAAAGGCAAACAGTCATAAACATATGCTTCAATCAGTAGAATATTAAAGATCCTGCAGGTAAAAAGCACTGACTTTCAAACTCTGAAATGGGTTGCAAGTAAATCTGCTCTGATCACTTTTTGCTAAAGGCGACTGCCGGTATCATCAGCCCAAACTGTGATCTCATCAGACGGGGTCGCTACCGAGGAAAGACCTCACCTATTTACCCAGAAGCAATCTGTCCTCTTTATCTCATCATATATTTCAATCACAAGAGGCAGCTTTTAGGATATGCAGCAAACGCTTGACCCTAATCAGCGCTGTCAAGCTCTCCATCTTCATCCAAAAAACTGCTTCATCCACCTGATTGCCCAAATTGTATCATCAACAGGAGAAAAAAAAGAGAAATTCTCTATATTAGGACATGCTGCTTACCAGAGTTTTATAATAACATGTTAGGCAGTCTCCTCGCTGAAGTGAAGGGAACATAATGGGGATCTCCTCGTTCTATTTAGTACAAACATGCCACCCTGTTAGACGATCAGGTCTGGCGATGATCATTACCACAAGTCCAAACCCCCTTGGCATTGGCACACACACACACACACACACACACACACACACACACACAAACACACTTACATACCCACCCTGGATAAATACACCATGGGTAATTATAGCGGGGAAAGCGTGTCTTAGTGGAGCTGTCAGAACTGTAATTGCTAGAGGGATAGCGAGCTATCGAGAAGCGGAATCGCGCCGCAAGTGCAACACTGGCAGTGGCGAGCGACTTTGATTATAAGGAAAAAAGGGACGAGAGATGGAGGTTATCGCACAACCTCTTCTCATATCTCGCACACTATGAACGAGGCTGTCTATTTAACAAAAGATAAGCGGAATGTTTAAGAAAAGTGGCGAAGCAAATACTGCACATGTATTGCCTGGACTGTGAAGTGACTGCCCCCCCCCCCCCCCCCTCCTCTCCATCACTTTCTCCTCCTCGTTTCGTTTTTCCAGAGGATGGTCATGCCAGAGTATTTAGTCTAGAGGGATATTACAGACCACTTGTCAGTGCTTAGAAAGGTAACATCCATACCTGTATCACATCAAACATGAGACCACGCACACCTCTCATCTTGTTCGAGGAAATTGCCATGGGTAAATGTGTGCACTAGTGTGCTCACTCAGCTTTGCCGTCCTGAATTGGCCATTTCCATGCCAGGAGCCTTTTTTTTGGGGGGGTGGGGATGGGGTTGAAGAAGAGCCAAAAATGGGACTTTAATTTCTTAGAAATCCTCATCTGTTTGTGTATGTGTGCGTGTGGGAGTAGGAGGACAGAGTGGAAAAAAAGAATACTATATACTCAGGGTGAAGGAGACAGCTGAAATCATGACTTTCAAATGAACAGCACGCTGCTTCTCATGGAGATAGCTTGTGAAAATTACAAGTCATAATGTCATCAGGAAATCAATGGGGACTATAAAGGTAATCATAACAGTGCAGTGTGTGTGCGAGCTGGGGCCAAATTGCCACTCGCTTTGCCACTTCCCCCTCAGCAGATAATTGCACTGGACAACCTGAATCAAGTCTATTCATGCCGAAACACTTTACATATATCTCCCCGTGCCATGAAGCTAATTGCATTTCAAAAAGTTATTTTGCCACAACACCAAATATTGATTGAATGCTAAACATGCAATCTGCAAGTACTAGCAAATAGCTAATTTGATTCCTGACACATGTGGACTAACCTCTCCTGTCACACCCCAGTTTGAATCAAGATATGAGAGTCACTGCATGGTTAGCTTTAAAATCCGTCCAAATATCTCAATCGTGCGCTTTTGTGAGGAGAAAATGAGCTTAATTGAAAGTGGCATACAATTGGCCAGCTTTAATCTAGCGTGAAATTTGTCTTCAGCTATCCTGGGCAGCGGCGAGCACCAACTTTGCCACATTATCTTCAGAGTGATTGGACGATTTGTAATTGGTTAGGATCATTATGGCGTGAGGTGGCTGCTTGCCAAACACCAAAATGTCTCAGTTATTTGAGACGAGCAGGTTTTATGACACGAATCACATTTGATATAATTTAGAAAATTAATCCTTTTTAACGACATGATGTGCTGTATGTAAACATTAAAATGACTTCAGTAGACATTAATAAAGTCTTCTATTTTTACTCTGTTATCTGGTTCAGTGGGACTCTCCGTTTAAAAAAAATGTGTTACAGTAGTTGTGTGTCAGCCCGTATGTAAAAAAAAAAAAAAAGCACCATTAATTAATCAGTTTTAGTCCATGATCGCTTTAAAAACATTTTTTACACAATCATCCAACCAATGAAACTTCTCTTCCTTTCATTTTACTCGTATACTTTTGAAAAAGAATGAACTGAACTTTACACAAAATGCAAAAATGACCTTCTACAAAGTCTCAGCTTTGTAGAAGCACGACAGAATAAAGTGATACCATTCTTCACCTTCTGCACATTGCTGAGACACAACAAATAAGAAAATGTTGAACACAAAATAATACAAATCCATCAACATTAAAACTTTTCACTCCGGTGGTACATCTTTGATTCAAAGTAATGAATTACTCAACAAGCAACTTTGCCATCATACATCATAGACAAACGCATGATCACAGTATTTACTCTTTATGGAAGCAACTATCCTTACAAGTTGTGTCTCATTCAAGCTTTTCAAACATGGATGCATTAGAGGAGCAACATGCAGCTAAGAAGCAGCCCAGTGTGCTTTTTCCTGACTTAGACTTCCATCAAACATGCAGATGACACCGATGGCATTATAAATATGACAGTGAACCTCAGAGCGACTTGGCTCCTTTCACATTTAAATTGCATAATAACAAAACAAATAAAAGTTTAATTTTTACAATGCATGACAAATTAGCAGTAATAAACAGTAATCATAAACTCTAATGTAAACACAAAGTTGTAATAAAACCATTAATAGCCTAGGCTGCAAAATGTAGATAAGTCATAATTCAGTGCCTTTTTTTTTATTGAGAAACAAGCTATTGTTTCCATGCATTTGGGCAGTAAAGGACTTAAAGGTACAAAGAAACACTTCTGATAGCATTCATTACTTACACCTGTTAGAACTGAGCCTATTCATTCTTTTCATGTGACATCAAACACTTCTGGAACCACCCACCTGGCAGGCAAGAAAGGTTTCCTTCTGCTGCACGCTACGGAGAAGATGCCGGACTCGTTTGCCACCTATGTGTTTTAACAAGTATAATACAAAAAGAAATGCACTAACCGATGAAGAGTTGTGCTTCTAAACAATCCCATCAGAGAAAGAAAACCCAGAGAGGAGGAGATTTTGGAGGCATACTGTTGGATGCTCCACTGTACCTCAGGGGAACAAAAAAAGAACAAACAGACTTCTCCTAATCCTGCCATGAAAAAAAATATAACTGCCTTGTAACTACCATTACTGCACCAGAGCACTGACTGAAAGTGACAGATGACAGTAACCCTGATTCAAACGTAAGGTAATGTTGTTTTGATGCTAAAGAATGTATTGCCCTTTACTTCTCAAACAGCACCATTACTGACCCAGACACATTGAAAATACACGTAGCTGTGCATACTTTTGTAGGCTTTATTTCTGGCAGCGGTGTAAGTACTAGACATACAGTACGTAAACATCACTGAAGTGAAGTTCTGGCAAGGACTTTTCCGTTTATAGTGATTGAAATAATGTCCTGTATGTGTGATGCAAGTGCAGAAAACGTGCGGTTTATCGTAATGTCTTCGTTTTTTCTACGGTTGCCAGGTGATGTAAACATGCATCATTTTGAATATATGGAATATTGATAAGCCCATTGCTGCAGCTCAACAGTGATCAGTGGTGGTTGCCACTCTCTTGAGCTTGTTTTTGCCCTCCAGGCCTTTGCACCAGTGTATCTGTCATGTGTGAGAACACAGTTTAAAAACACTTGAGGTCCAGGTAGGGGAGAGACAGCTCATGGTGAAGTGTGGGTAAATCCCACCTTACTCAAAAGTGTTGTTTGAAGTCGTGTTGCATTCATCAGTTCACTTATATTTGGCTGTTTAGGCACAACATGGTCAAATCTTCACATGGTCAGAACCCTTGTGAAGTGCTGATATGTTGGCCAAAGCGTGGCATTCATTTAGTTTATGTCTTTGGGCCGTCTCCAACTGAAACTAATGTTACAACAAGCATGGATGTATGAAAATTCAAATGGTCTGAGAAGTCATTTGCATGAAATAGAGCATCTCAGATGGTTGGAGTTAGCATGTGAGCTACATCCTGCTGTGCGTTTAGTATTTCATCAGAGATAACTTTGTCTGTTTACTCAGGCAGCGCCGCTTTCTTTCTGCCACATGCCATCTTATTACTGGAGACACTTGTAGCAGCTCTCAACAAACATCATATTGTCACACATGGGCGCCAATAAATGTGAACTCCACAAAGCATGGTGCATGCTGTCGAGGCAGGGCCCTTGCCAGAAACCCAGCTGCCACCGCCTCCCGCCACACGGAACAAGGAGTCTGTTTGCGCGGGGAGAGATGAAGGACGCCTCGCTGTCACGGGAACCTAACCATCTCTGATTGCATTCCCTCAAACGGCGTGTTTTTCATAATGCTGTTGTTTTGAACAGATGTGTTGTTTGGAACAGATAAGAGCTAATGCGTGATGTATACATGCATTACATTCTGCCTTTTAATGTTTTCTCTGAATCTTTCTCCTTCTCCCAGCTTGCCCCGAACAACAGGTATCATGCGCCGCTCCCTGTTTACGCTGTAACGGCGGCGTGCCAGTTGAAGCCTTTGAAATGGAAACTTCACATGCTCTCTTTTCTCACACTTCCTTGAAGTCGACTTTTGTACAATCTCGAGACCTCATTCCCTGTTTCATGATAATCAAGTAATACACAAGACACTTCCTCCGTGCTTCCCTCTATGGAGCTCCGGCACATAATCCAACGCACAGACCCTAATGGTGCTATAAATATTACGCATTCAACAAAGCAGGGCCCACTGTGTAATCTAGTCATGTGGGATTCGTCAGCAGCTTGACTGATGGATCGCGTTGAAAGGTAAACAGGAGCAGAAATGATAGTCTGGCGTAGACTTTCCCCTGCTCTCAAAGTGCCGTCTTCTCTCCACGCACGCCACTCTTCATTTCCTTACTCATTCAACTACCAGGGGGCAACAGGCGGCATTCAATCATCACAGGACCTGATAGCTGTAAATTGTATTCGCACGCTGAAAATGCATAATCAACAGCGGTACTTTCTTATTCATAATCTTCTCTGCGACTCCATTCGCTTAATGCATTCACATTCAGGTTACTAGATAGGATGGTGGAAAGACATTGCTTTGAGCACTTCCAGTAATCCCCCCCCGCTATTGACCCACAGTTCTCTTTATTTTCTGCTTTTTGGCCAGTGTTTATTAATAATGTTTTCACATGTAGTTTATATATCCTCCTACTTCATGTTCCTCTTACTGCCTGCATGTCTGTGTTGCACACCACACTTGTTTGCATATACAGTTGTGTGTGAGCAAGGCATGCCATGTTTGGAGTCATCTTTTTAGAGTGTTTGTTGCCTCACCACAGTTCACCTGGCTGAATCAGGGAAATGTTATATTCATGAGCCTGTGTGCACAACTCTCTTTTCTTTTCTTTTTTTTCGACATATGACCCTCGTGGCAACATTGGAATTCAGATAGCCAAGGCTGCATGTGGACACGCATTACACCCTGCTGCGAGACATAAGAAAGGCTCCTCTCTGCCACAACAAACTTTTTTTTTTTGGAATATGTCAGAGCAGGATTTGTGTGTTTATGTGAAATTGAGTGCACAAACCGGGTCACAGTAGAACAGTAAAAAAAAGGCCACATTATGCATGCTGCTATGCGTACAAATGATGCACAATTTTGTTCCTGATGAAAACGATTGGAGAAGTAAACATATTGTGCGCCTTTGCATCGTTTCCATTTCACTGGGGGTAAGTGTTCATACTGTACTTTTGCCTGTGAAGTATTGCAGTTGTTGTTTTTTTTCGTCTAATAAAGAATTTTTAGAAGCTCTTTAAACACTATTGCTTGCTCATAAGACTTTTTGAAGAGCGATTGGGTCAAAGCCACAGCCTCATTCATTTTATCTCTTTGGACTGAAGACGAGCGAGTCGTTAGTTGAAACACACGTTCAGCCGGTAGCTCCGTTGAAATGGAGATTCAAATCCATTCCAGTACATAATGTTAAAGCCCCAGACAGACAGTAAGAGACTCAAGACGAGCACACACACTAAGGGTGCATTCGAATTGTCCCTCCTATCTACTTTCACTATCCACTTTACCTTAACCCCTTGAAAACGTCATGGGGTTAAGGAAAGGTGTTAGGAGAATTCATAAAGGACTTAGGGAAAGGCGATCGCGTTGTTTTGACAATCCGACCGCATTTCCACTAGGTGACGTAATAATGCGACGGCGGCGGAGGTTAGTGACGTGGGTCTGCCGTGGTGAAACTACAATCTTACGAAAATGGACTACTAAAAGCTCATTTAAAAATCTTTCCCCTGTGCATTCTTACCGGTGAAATAATCCTAATAACCACGAGGTTAGAATTAAAATAAAAGGAATAAAGGTTACCAGGATACTTCACTTTGATGGTTTTACAACATCAGCATCACGTTCATAGTTCACCTCTGTGTTTAAGATTGTTGAAAGTTGTTCAAGGCATATTATTGCAGCTTGGTAACTTACATGATCTGAGTTCCTTTTCCTTTTCCTTTTCTTTTTTATTAACAAGGTTTAATATTACAATTTCTCGTGTGAATCAACATTAACAGCAAAGCATCTCCACTAAACATTATTCACCTTCTTCACACACACATAATATAAATAAAGAAATAAAATAAATACAAAGGCAGTAACAAATTATAAGTCAAATCAATATATAAACCAAATGCAGATTGTCTCCACATTTCTCCTCCAACAGATCGTTAGTTTTCGTGAACGGTCAGATGCGCGAGTTGCTTTAAATGTTGCGGCCGCAAGGAATTGTGGGGCGGCATTATCTCATCTCCTTTCGTAAAGGATGGTCCAGTGTTTCCTATGCTAAAGGAGGTTATAAAGGAAGCATTGACCCACCTTTCCTTAGCTTTTAGAGAATTTCGAACGGCTCTTATCATGGCCGCCACTTAAACGCTTCCGGGGTTAAGGAAAAAAGGATAGTGAAAGGAGACAGGAGGGACAATCCGAACGCACCCTAACTGTTGATGAAATTTAGGGAGGGGACAATGCACGTTTATTTGAGGACATATTAAGCATTAAGCTTGAAATAAAGGTAGCACATTATCATGCTAGCAGATGCAACAGTCATTAAGATGAAGTATTCTGTTAAACTTTGATGTGACAACGGTGCAACATAGAAATCACAGGAGCAGCAAAGTGACCAACTGGCAAAATGGCAAATTGCCTGAAAGCTCTGCAACTAAACTAGAAAGCCAGGTAACTGTCTAGCTCTAGCTTGTGTCAGAATGAGAGCCTGTACGTCCTGACATTGGCACTAGAATTGCTCTACACTGGGATTTGTGAGACAGAAGAAAGGCCGACTGTTTGCAGCTTGAAGTCTGTCTTTCAGTCTTTCCAGCTTTCTGTAAAGTCTCTAATCAGAGCTGCGAGTCCGACCGTTCTCATCACAGACCAATCCCGTCCTCCTCCTCTTTCTGCCCTCTGCTCTGCTGTCCTCCTGACCCCTCTTCTTCCTGATAGATTTTACTTTATTTTTCCCCCCTTCATTTTTATGGTCCTTTCCCTCTTCTCCTCGATTTCCTCCTTGGAGAGGTCATCTCTTCGCTCTTTGCCAGGCATTCACTCCTGAGATTACCTCTTCATTTACACACCCATCTAGACACCCACCCACCGTCCCACCCGCTGACACACACACACACACACACATACACTCACATATATATATATATATATATATATATATATGTAATACTCAGTCCTTCTCCCTAGAGCTCCAGCAGGCGTTTTGTCCTTCAAACCGGCATCTTGTACTACAGCTTTTCTCAATCCCCCCCTCCCCAGTATTTTACTTGCATCTATACTTGACCATGCATTGAGGTTAAAATTAGCCCTGCACCCTCTTTCGTTATAACAACCTCAAACATGCTTTGTTTCACATTTATCTCAGGAAAAGAGCAAGTTTAGAAGTAAGGAGTTACATACAGAGTTTATTGTGCACTTGTGTTGATTTGAGTTTTATTAAATGTACTCGGCTTCATTCAAAGGAAGAATGTGCATCTTTTTGATCCAGTAGATGTCGCCCTTTGAGCACCAGCATGAAACCAAAACAACACCTCCGCTTTTCTGAAGCCTCCGCTCTCCTCCAGCGTCACACCTCCAACCCCTCTCCGCTCGAGTTCACACGGAGGAGTTAAGTGCAAGTGGCGGACAAAACTGTCCTTTACTCGAGCTGCGATTGCCTGTGGCCTGCATTGTAGTGTTAGCAGGCTAATGTTCGCACACTTTAGTTAGCTAGTAGCTACACATTGCTGTGTAGCTACTATGGATGGTTAAAGTTTACATTATTCTTTATAGGCATGAATAGAAATCCACCATATTTCACTGCTGATTTAAAGCACTGCCCGGTAAGCATGATGAGCAACCCAACTAGCACATACACCCGCACCCCCAAGATATGTGTAAACTACTCATGGTTAATCCTCACACTGTGTTTTTTAGGAACTAATTCCTCTAATGATTTGTGCGAGAACTTTTCTGTTTTGTTTGTCAGACTGTAAAACCTTTTTCTGAAAACGTAATACCAACCCCTCTTTGTCAGCCTCTCTATCCCTCTACTCATCTCAAACTCTCTTCGTTCTCCTAACATTACACAAAGGGCAAATAATGAAGGAATTTGCAGCGCACACGACTCTGAATGCAGGATAAGACTCAGTGTCTCTGCAACAACAGATTAACTAATGGATGGACTCTCAAGAGAACAACAACAAATACTGTGTGCCCTAACAGCAAGTTGTGTCGTTAAGTTGCATCTGTTAGTTTTTCTTTTGTGTTTATTAGGTAAAAATGAGTTGTTTGAGTGTGCTATTAGGCACCAGTTCATTGAAAAGGAACTTGTAGTCAGTTCAGATGTTGTGGTTTCTTTGGCTGGATTTTTCATGAGACCTTTACCGTCACCTAAATTCAACTTTTTGTTTGTTTTCAAAGAACACTGGTCCATCATCTAAGGATGCATTTTGTCTTATCCTATACCCTTTGCAAAATGAGCATTGCAATGCATTAATATTTGGTTGAAATACATTTCAACAGACTGACCTTTTTCTCTCTTGTAACACAGGTCATTTTGTCATTACTTGAGTCAAATATAAAAGTCAAAGAAAAGAAAAGGTGCAGGACAGCCTGCTGGTTGAATCATCATTCAGTAACACACCTACCACAGCACATTCGAACAGCAAGGCGGTCCATTGAAATGTGACTTCCTTCTCACTCATCCCTGCTACAGAAATATCCCCCACACACACTGCTGGTGCTGGCAAAGCTTTGCCTCCACCTTTCTAGTCTGAAGCCTTTGGTTCACTCTGTTAACCCAGGAGAGGTTTTGCATTGCGCTACTTAGGGAGCAGAGATCTCAGTGCCAAGCTAAACTACCTTTCTGTTTGGTCATAAAGGGTTAAATCCTTAACGAGAATGTTCCTGATTCATCCCAAAATTTCTCCTAGATTTCCCCAAAGTGACAGTACAGTAAAATATTGCAGCACCCTTTCCGTCCCTGCACGGATATACCACAAAGGCTTGACGGCAGTTTGGTTGAAACGCTTTATGACACTGTATCAGTTTCTCCCGTGTGTGCACCTGGCCGGAAGATACACTTAGGTCAATATATCATGCCTCATGAGATAGCTCAGAGCTTGGTTTTTTATCTCTGCAGAGTAGCTAAAAGCAGATTGTGGTGCAGTATATATTTATGTGTAAGAATTCTGCAAGTGCTGTCATTGGATGGTATCACACCTGACTGCAGCTACAAAGGAACTGCTTTCAGATCTAATGTGCGCTTATGATGGACAAATTCACCAAGACTGGATAGGTGACCTCAGAACCAGCTGTTTCCCCCTCATTGTACAACCCAAGCACAAAGCAGAATGGCAGTAATTACTATCCTAGCTTCACCTCATTGAGCCATACTGCACAGTGTAGAACACTGCTAATGTAATCACACTATGCTACACACTCTTATGGGCAAGGCTTAATGTCGAGTGTGTGTCATCTGAGAGCCTTCGCTGTCACAGTAAGAGGTTCCGGCTGGTTTATAAAGGCACATGTTTATTGTATCATGCATTAGGGCCATTAGCCCCCAGTGCTAGCCAAACCCAGCTGCTTCCTGGGGTCATTCCTCAATGTGAAACTCAACTGCATGACATGACCAAAATTGACTCTCCAATACTCCACAGCTAATGGACGTCTCTGTAATTGACATCAATACCTGGGAAAGAGCCGGAGCGGCTTAGGAAAAAACGCAGTCAGCTCCTATCAGAGAGGCTATTTCGGTCTATCTCATGTTTGATATGTGTTTACATGTGCTTCAGAGGGTAGGCTGAGGACGAAGGTTCTGGCTCTGCATACTCAATATTTCTTCAGTGGTTACTCAGTGACTATTGACTGAACATGAAGACCGATGATACAGCTCCACCTCCTTTCACCATATAAAAGTAAAGCCTAAATACCCCTGCGATGGGCGCTGACATCTCGCAAATGTGGAGCGAGTCTGCGTAGTAAGGGTGAGCTCA
This sequence comes from Tautogolabrus adspersus, assembly GCA_020745685.1. Lineage (NCBI taxonomy): Eukaryota > Metazoa > Chordata > Actinopteri > Labriformes > Labridae > Tautogolabrus > Tautogolabrus adspersus. The sequence goes on along the minus strand of CM036556.1, from coordinate 12,247,119 downwards.
GGGTATCAATGTCTTGAGCTTGCAAGCTCTCTCAAAGTTATGGAAAGATGACTCTCGTGATAGCCCATGTCATCTTTCACCTCGTTTCTTTTCGTCATTCCTCCTCTACTCTGCTAACCCGGTGCACACAGCGCCACAGGAGACACCTTTCTTAACAGAGCTGTTAATCATGGCATCATACTGTATCCCATTTTTTTACCTCAAACAATTAAAGATAATCTCCTGGAAAATGAATATTTGGACATATTTGAGAAACTTTTCTTTGACGTGTATTTTGATTTTAAAGTTGGACCCATGTTCCATCTGGTAACATGGAGGAGGTGTGGTTTCTGACATGTGCTGCAGCCAGTCCTGGAGGGGGAGCTCTAAATCCTTGGCTATACTTTTTGGTCTGTCCCCCAACACCATATTTTCACACTATCTATGGTTTTAATCTGTAATCAAATATAAATGGCTAATGGTCAAATCTGTGCTGCATCATTAGTTTTTAAATTGTACATTATCAATGTTTTTTTGTTACTACATGAGAAGAGTCAAGTAAAAAAAGCCCCCCCCCCCCCAGCAGGGAAATGAAAGCTCCAGAGGCTTCTGCGAGAGACCCATGATGCTGATGCACTACAATATTAATGCTTATGGAGCCCATCAACTCTAATTAAGCCTGCCTTGCTCAAATCCAACCAGGAGTAGCACTGAATATTAATGTACAGCAACCCCGAACAGCAACGTCACTTCATCGGTGAAATAACATCATTAACAGTGGTGAGTTCCTGAATAGTGATTGGTCTTGGGGTTTGAAAAGGTCCAAGGTTAGCTGAATATGTGCGTTTCGGGATGCCTCTTAGGTCTTCTATTAGATCAGGACGAGGGGGATTCGCCGTCTTCGAGGTACGCGAACCATCATCCCATTTCTTTCTCCTGATGGGCCAAATTTAATCAGTACTTGTATGTTTACCTTAATTTATCCGCACACAGAGGAAGCAGCACGCCATTATCATGCAGGGAAACATTTGTTGTCGCTTGATTACGCTAATGGGGAAGCACACACGAATATAAAATGTTGAACGTTATTGAAATTAGGCTTAATTGCTGATGGCATCTCAGGTTAATTTGTATTCCCCCAGTATGAAATGTGTCTGTGTGGGGTGTTTGTTTTTGTGAGCTGAGCTGCATCTAAGTGAGTGTAGATGCACAATACACTCGCATTGAATTCACTTGGGGTTATTTTGCTCTTAATATAAATAAAGAAATGAAAAAGGGAAGTTGTGTGTGGAAATGGAGGCGTACATGACTAAATATAATTCATGATAAATATGTACCCCCTCATGATTCCTCTTGTTCGGGCCCTTCAGTCCACCATGATGCCAGGTCATCAGGGTACACTGACGGGAAGGCGGAGTCGGAAGGAAGCACGTTTAGCCGCCTCACCGGGGATAGCGATTAAAAAGCACTTCAGTGCAGAGGCTCACACAATCCAGATGAGGTTTCCCCTCACTGAGGACCTCTTTAACCAGCAGAGAAAAAAACCCCAGCTTGATCAGTTAAAGTGGCTTTTTAATCACTCCATTTGACTGTTATGCTTTTGTCTTTTTGCTTCTTAATTATTGATGTTGATGTGTTTCACTTCTCGCCAAGTTCTCCATCAAAGGCTTGTTCTTAATCGTCGTTAGAAAAAAGAAAGGATAAAAGTGTTCTGAAGCACCGATTACCTTTTATTTATTCCATTTGATAGAAGGGGCAGACTGGTAGACGAAAAAGGCAGAGCACTCAGAGAAAAGACGCTGGGCGCTGCGCTCTTTTTGCGGGCGGTTGCCTGCTGCTGCAAACACTCTCACCTCTTTGAAAACAACTGAAAAAAGACGCTGGCGCTCAGAGAAAAACGCCAGGTGGACACGGGGCCTAAGGTGTCAGATAATTGCTACAGCAGTAACTAAGTAGTAGTTGTTGTTTTTTGTAAGTGTAGAAAAGGCTTACACATTCCTTTTATGGAGCAACGTAACAACTAATGTTTGAGTTTTTGACTAAATGTACCTGCTGTCCTCTCATGAGACTTGAAAGATAGACCGCGAAGAAGAAAACCTTGTTGATCATTTTGTGGCTGCCGCTCACCGACAATGTTTCGGCATTAACAATTGCACTTTTTTTGGAGAGTAGTGTTTCCACCTTTTCTAAAAAATCATCAAAGAGATTTGTGCTTAGGCTGAAGAACAGGAAGTCTGAGGCTACAGGAGTTTGAAGCTTTTGATGTTTCAAGATTTTGTTGCAAAAACCTAAAAAATACAAGTGTTAACCTGAACATGATTATGCTGATAAATGACAGCTGATCCTCCTTAAAGAACCAGAAACTTGTATCTAAAGCCTAAAAAAATAAATAATTATAACATACACCAAGTGTGCAAAGATGATTTGGATTAACATTTTGTCAACCAGTGAAATCTTTAATGGGGAACAGTGTAAGATTCAACATCGTTGGTAACCCTCCTCATGAATATGTTAGAGAGCGTACATTAAAGATTCCTCATTGGCCACATCAAAAAAAGTAATTAGAACCTGTCAATCTGTGTGTAATTATTTAAAGTTTTATAAATGTTAAAAAGAGAATCTCTAAGATGTTAACGGAGCTTCACAACACGTCACCTCCTGGTTAGAATATCCTCAAACATCATTCAGATTTCATCCCAACTTGTATGTTTCCTGGATGCATTTACAAATAGTTTATTTGCACAAGATCAAATGGGAATCTGCCCAATCAGAGAAGAAATGAAGTGTAACTGAAGTCCCACATTGACACCCCCACAAATGTGTTAAAGAAAAATGTTTTCCTCTTTAGCAGCTAAATGATCCACAGTGTTCTACAGCGAGCTCTTTGTTTGTTGGAGGTTTCAGGTCGAGAACTGTGCAGTTTTTTGGTAACTGTTACTAAAGTAATGATTGAATGAAGGATCATTAAATGGCAACAAGATAGAAAAGATCTGTGCTTTATTAAATAATACTAATGTAGTCCATACTAAAGCCTTTGCTTAAATGCTTTTATGACTCCCATGGAATGTGGCAACCCATCATCAGTTAATAAAATACAGCGATCCTCAGTAGATCCACCGTAATTCTGCAGGGAATGTAGGTCTGTGCAGCCATGTGGAAGACCAGGCGGTGCTGAAATGGACAGAAGGGGAGAATTTAGCCTATCTCTGGCAATTATCCGATGTTGGACAGGTCAGAAGAACGATAACGGCTTCAAGTTCTCATGCAGAACAGAGTCATGAATGTATGACATGGAAACACAGCTCACCTTTATGACCCTCAGAAATGTGGTTGTACAAAGAGTGAACATGCACTGATTTTTTTTTTTACGTCCCTTTGTTTTTTCAAACGAGTTCTTTGAAATCATCAAAAACATTGTTGAGGTCAATCTTATTATTCTTAGTTGTGCTCCATGAAATGAAAGCCTGCTGCTTTCATTAAAACAGATGTATAACATTGAGATACTCAGAAATATATTGGTTTACTTCTTCGCTTTTTAAAAGCAATTTCTTCCTGATTTCCCCACAGGGGTTCACAGATGAAACAATTTCTTTAGCACAACTTTTTCTTTTATTCTTCCTCTTTTATTTTTTTGCACGTTTTAAAACAAATGCATCCCGTGTTCGCAGAGCACACGTTACGGTTGAAGCTGACTTTTTTATTTTATGCTGACCCATCTCTTGGACGTGATAATAGAAATTCTGGGCTATCTTGTTGAACCTCCTGTCTGCTCTTCTCTGGTCCCAGCTGAGTGCCTTCATCATCTCAAGGAAGGCCTCTGAAAGGATGTTTACACATCAAGACTGTGTACATAGTCCTCAGCGCTTCTCTGTTCAAAGGATTCCTTTTCCCAGCTTGCACCAGGGTTTGGCCTGTGAGGGCAGATAGGCGTGCGGGCAGTGACCCGTCCGCTTCTCTGAAAAGTCCAGACTTCACTCGTCTGAAGCCGCAGGGAAGGCGACAGAGGGATGGACTCAGAGTGGGGAACGGGATGGTAAGTTCAAGCTTTAATTTATAAATCTTTGTGGATGTCTCTCAGCATGCAGCTGTGAACGAGGAAAAAAGGTTAGAAGGAAAAGGCAAGAGAGGGAGAGAGGAAATCACTTTCTTTGGCTTGGACAGACGCTTTCAGAACACCTGCTGGATTTGTCTGCCCTGTCTGGTCCAGGCGACTGGAGGACAACCTCAGAATAATTCATTTTACACCTCCTCCGCTGTGGCCTCTACTCTGATTCTGTTCTCCTTTTTTTTAAAGAAATACCTTTTTAGCTGTGCCTGAGAGGCAGGTGGATCACTTTGAAAGTGGACTTATAACACCTTAAGCTGAAAAAAAAAACCCTATAATTTGAAGACTTGCCAGTGTGGACAAATTGACAAACCATCATGTAACTGTACCTGTATGTCATATATTTAAAAACAAGCCTAATTTTTACATTTTGTCAAGAAGAAAGTCAGCTGGCATTTGAATGGGAACATATTTGAAAGTGATGCCGGCTCAAGACTGGTTTTCCAAAGGGATAAAGATACTGCAGACAAAAATAGCAAAGTATAGCTTGAGTTTGGAAAACGGGGGGGAGAGAGAGTGCGGACTGAAAGCTCAACAATAACACAATAATCTGCAACTCTGCCACTTTTTTCGTGTGCCTCCCTTACTGGGAGACAGCTGCTCTACCTAGCTATTCCCTGGTGGTTTTGATGGATTCTTCCCCTCAGAAGAGGCAATGACTCCTTGGCTTTAACGTAGCGTGCAGCGAGCGGAGGCCCAGCAGCGTTTACATAGGAATGAGTCTGGGAGATATACCATTGAAGCTAGAATACATTCAGCAGTCCGACAGAAAGAAAAAAATGTATTCTGTGCACCTCCAGACAAGTTTGATTTTTCACAACATGGATGGTGCAAAATATTTCAATTCGTCCGAAATGCTGAACAAATTAAGCTGAAGCAGAAAGCCAGCAAATTTGAAGTTAAAGTAATATAATGGGAGTGTTGTAAGATTAACTTGGTTCTAAATTGAACTAATATCCTCACATGGGCTTATGTTAACCATCACTGTCCAAATGAAGTCATCATGGACAGCAAAAACGTTGATCCAACATTGGCACGACAAAGGAAAAACGTTGACATATTCAGGGATTTCATGCAAATACTTAAAGGGGACATATTATGAAAATCCATTTTGACAGTGTTTTTGAACATTTGTTTGGGTAACCTGAGTGTCTATCGACCCACAACATTTGAAATAAATCCATCCAGTCCTTTGTTTGTGGTTTGCATAAGTCTTACCTCACAGAGAAAAGTGCTCCGTTTCAAATTTTCTCAGTTTGTGACATCACAAGCTGGATCCTGGTAAAGAAAATACCCTCCTTTCCCCTGGTTTCTCCACCCATGGACTCCACCCCCAGCCTAGAGCAAAACTTTTGCACAGGTCTGCCATTTTTATTCTCGCTACAGAGGAGTGATGTCTACTGTGAAACTCAGGGGGGGCTCATTGCATTTAAAGAGACACACACACCAAAACGGAGTGTTCTGAGAGAGCTGGTTTATACAGGGTCACAAACCTCCTCTGGTGCTTGATTCATGTTATATTTTGACCAAAGCACAGCACAGATGTTTCATTTAGACCACAGGGGACTGTTTGAAAAGGTGGAAAAGGGGTATAATATGTCCTCTTTAAAGATAAAATTAGACTTAGAGGAACTCTAAACCTACCCCCATCATTTGAAATCTATTTTTCTTCACTGCGATAAAACTTAGCAGAAAAAACAAATGTTTCATTTCAGTTTCCAGTCAAAGAAAGGAAAGGCAAATTGTGAATTATTTAGTCCACCTTTGCAACTTGGTAGTGGAATTTGTGTAATTCAAAGAAAGACAGCCAGCCAAACCACAGTATTCCTGTAGAAGAACTCTCGAGTATTTGTTGAATAATGTATGCTGCAGAATAAGGCAGGCAGCTGCTGATACACAGGGACTGAGACTTGAGATTACAGTGGACCAGATGACCTTTCCTTTCATGAAAAATTAAGTGATCTGATATTGAGCAGATGAGGCTTTATTTGGCGGAAACCTCCCGTGAAAACTGAGAAACAGTTGTCATCAACCTGGCATGTTTTATCCTAAAATCTGAAGGGTTGTTTATGGCAGAAAATGGATCTATGGTTGTTGTCCATAACATTCCCATCAAGTTCCTCAAACTCTCTCATCTCTTTGTCTTATTTTGATGTATTTTAAAGGTTTCCACGTGCCATTGCATTTTCTGTCTCCGCTGAGAACTTGTCCACAGATGTATAATACAAAAAAGGGAGCTTGGTGAGTAAACAGTCTGCCGGTGCTAGCCTGTAGGTGCCAATCTGCCTGCTGGTTTGATGTTGGAAAAAGCCTAACACACTCCCAATGCATCAGAATACTGTATCTCTCCCCCAAATCCAAAATTCGTTCCGCGTACTATATGCTTGTTTTTCAAAGCACCCAACGCCTTAAAAATTCCAAACTTCCCCCAACTAGTTCTGCTGCCCAGGCAGGTATAAAATCAGCAGCGCTTTGATGTCATAAAAAAGTTAGTTTCCGCTCCCGCCGTCATTTTGCTTTGCCAAATGAGTCACAGATGAAAAATACCATATTATACAGCGGGGCCGTCAAGCTGTCACTTAGGTAATGAAGTTGGTCCAAACCATTTGTCTTATTTTGTCACGCTTTTTCCCCATTAGTCATACCGCGCTAACCATTAGCTCCTCGGGAACCCCCTTCACCCAAGGACACTTAGGCTCTCTTTCCGAGTGCGATTGAGGCCGGCTGCTGCAGCGTAGAAGATGACACAGTGGGAGAAAAAAGGGGGATGGAGGGAGTCGAGACTGACACCAAAGAAGAAAAAGAGCGGCAGAGCATGCTAGAGAGACTCGAGGCCTGTCTGAAAGCAGCTTGGGAGAAAAGACAGGTTGATTAATCTGTCAGAACTGACTGTTTATTTAAGTAAATGTTCAAACTTCCAAATCAAACCTGTACTGTACGACACTAAAGTAGTGGCAAAGCAGGATTTAAATGTGGAAGGGAAGAATTAGGGAAAAGGGTTCAATCAACTGGAAAGGGATAACAAAATATAGTGACAGGAGCAGAGGATCCAGGGAGATAAGTGAGACTAGACAGTAGTGTATGAGCACAAAGTGAGTGAAACTGGAAGAAAGGGAAGACTGGGAAGAGCGATGTAAAGAGACCTGAGCAACACTGGATTTCGGGAGTTATATCTTCAGGGTACAGTGTGTGTGTTTGTCCTACGACAGGGTTATTACTCAGCCAAGTGTGGTAAACACTAACTGCTTTATGAAAGCCGGAGGCAGGGCCACACAAAGTGCAGTAAAAGTAAAGTGCTTTTGTTGTGTTATAGCATGTTTTACAGCATATCCATATTGGAAGTATTGATGGTGCATAGCATCCTTTTTCATTGAGATGACTTTTTAAACGCCCTTCTGAGGAATTGGACTCCAGGGAGTGCAGTTTTTCTTCGGTTTAGTAAAGTTTAATTGTGGCAGGAAATGTTCAGGCACCAAATTGCAGGTCCTGTGGCACCAGATATGTGGAACTCCCACAGGAGATATTACAGATAAGGAGTTTTGAAGACTATGCCCCATATGGCTTATACTAAGAAAACCTTGTCATCTGTGTGGAAAAGTAGAAGTCGTACAAGCACTATTAAGATTACAAACCACTGTGTTTAAATCGCCTTACACCATCACATTTATCACGCATCTTGACCAGGTGTGTGTTTAACTGCAGGTGTGAGTGATTAAATCAAGCCCAATGGTTCTAACCAAGCCGCATCCTGAGAGCTGGACCAGGGCCACGTGCACTGTTAGTCGCTGCTCTGACAGATGCCAGGGGGCAAGCACAAGGGAGGGGACTAATTACCGGACAGCTGCCCAGCAGACCCTCACCCTGCCCTGGGGACGGCCATCTATCTCACTCCTCTGTCCTCCAACCCTAGACCTGAGACCTGGCACCGATGTTGCCAATTCTCGCTCCACCTCTGGGAGTTATGACGGTTCACCCTCAACCATCAACCAGGGGCAAACAAAATCATTTCTTATCCCTTAATCCCTTGACAAATGAACAACCAGGATTGACAAAAAAGTTGGTGTTGAATTCTGCCTGTGTGCTGTCAAAGTTTAAAAGTTATCCCAAAACCTTCAGGTTTGACTAAATGTACACTTAAAACCCAACACAGAGATTGATTTCAATTTATCTCTCAAATGGTAGTTGGTTTTCTGCCACTTAATTTGCATCAGCCACCAATTTTCCATTTGACCACTGCGAATTCCCAATATGAATATAAATATATCATAGTTTGGTGCCACAGCAGACTAATAATATCTCTATTGCTGCTTTGAGTAGACTGTGTCCTTCACCCTTCACTGCGATGGGTAAGAAAGGTATTTGTAAGAAAATTGAGGTCACCACTGAGAGGAGGGCTGGCTGTAGGCCCAAAAAATATCAAGTGTTGGAGAGGTTCAGGCAGACTCATTTTGCTGGAATTAAGGGGCTACCAAGCAGACTGCTCATCTCGCTGTTGGCATAAGCGTGAGAAGAGGAGCTAAAGGTTGAAATTATGCACCCAGAAAGCATTTGGCTCGGGTGAGGAAAAAGTGCAATGCAATAATTAAGCAGCACAATAAAAATGATTAGAACTGCTTTTGACATTCTCATTGCGAATAACTTGCGTTTAATTGCAATCACAAATTTTATATGCCAGTTTTATGTTCCATGGCTATAAGCTGTTTAAAGTTCAATAGCTATACTCTTTAAATCTCCTTCCAATTTCTGCTCGGAGGCAGCGACAGGGAATGGATACAGACAAGAGGAAACAAAGTATGTAAAATGAGAATCCAAAAACGAAGTAGCCAGAATGAGGGAATATCTTTCACTATTAAGTGTTGGACAGCGCGGCTCGCTGGCCTGGAGGAGGACCCGTGTGGCGCAGCTCGAAGCTAGTTAGCTATTCAGCCACAGCATCTGTTGCAGGCTAATGGATGTTATAACCTCATAAACGTCATGAAATTGGACATTATCCCTTAATTAAAAGAACAGAGATGCATTACAATGATTAGAGTGGCACTCCAGTGGACCTGCCACACGCTTCAGTAATGTTTGTGGAGGACATACAGCTCCTGAGCAAGGTGTTGGCCTGGGAGGGGGGCATGTTGTATTTTTAACGAGCCATTTGCTGTTACAAGCTTCAAACTTCTGAGACTTGCAGGAGAATCCTGTTAGGTTTCGGACTTTCTCCGAGACGTCTTCTTGACCTTTACGCCTCTCATTTACTGCTATGGGAATGGCTCCAAACTTGTCCATTCTGCATTTTCTTATTTTTTATTTGGATTTCTGCAGTTTCTGATGATGATTTGAGTGCCTTCACCGTGATTATGTGCACAGTGTTAGCTCAGCACAAACAGCTGTGCTATAAAGCAGATATAAAAACAAAGCTTGATGCCTGTGTTTCTCAGCACCTGGGCCATGAGTGCCCAATAAATAGCGGCAACCAATCAATCTTGCATGCCTTGCATGCTTAGGAGCTTAATGAAACTTGGGTGGGGTACCAAGGTTCTGGACTATAAAGCATGCAAAGATATGGGACATATTAACCCTCACTCTGGCCTTTACTCATAGACAATCCAAGGCCGACACTACTGCAGAAGATTCTTGGATTGCGTCTTTAAGTGTGCTATAAAGGTCACAAGAGGCCTGGACTCGCATATCTCTCATTGCTCGTCAAGTGGCCTATGCATGGGAATGTGACATTTGTCTGAGGAAGTTGTATGTTGCACAGGTGTGTGTTGACCTCCTCTGTAAACCTTTGTATCACATGATGCCATGCATTTACATTGATCCCCTGTGTATTGTAAATGCCTTTCTCTATTATCTGGTGTATGAATAGCACGCATTGTGACAGAAACCCTGTATTATGCAAAAAAACACACCCTTAATGTATCACTGCATGCGTTTGGTTGAACCAATTACATGCTAACATTCACAAGACATGTCAGTGATATTGCGGGAGCTATGTGAGCGCAATCTCAATGCCACTCTTGGCTCGGCGGGAATCCATGTGAAAAGTAATTGAGGCTTTCTCATTTATGTATAAGGCAGTCTGTCTTCCCTATGATCTATTCTCTATCGAGACAGACACAATAATATAACACCGAGCAGGGCCTGATAAAGAGTCTATTTTTGCTCAAAGCTCCCTCCCCCTGAATGAGAATGAATGTAGGCATGTTGCAGTGGTAATGTATCAACATAAAATATTGAAATAGCCCAACCAAGGGCAAACTGCATGTAATTGAAACTCTCTCTGTACTGAGAACAAGGAACCGGTGTCCCTGCATCTGAGATTTGGCAGAAGGGCTTTCAGAAGGCATTTGTTTCAGGTTTCTCTTCTTCTATCCCCTCCCCTCCCCTGACTTAATTGCCCTTTTTGAGAAATTTGTATTGCAAGTGTCTGGTTTCTGCTGCCGTATTATTTATAACCCTTATTTTCTGACAAGGAGGGTACTTTTCCCCCCTTTTTCGAAGCAGCTAAGATGATTGATTTGTCCCGTTTAACCTTGATAAGGGAGGAAATAGAAAAACAAATTGCAGTATTGACACTGTGCTGTGATGGCATGATGTTTGCGCAGGTGACCTGGAGGTGAGTCAGAGGTGACTCTAAAGAGGAAGAGAGGCTGTGCTGTGCTTTCCCGACTGACTCCCCAATCTATTTTCCCTTTTTTTTCCTAAATTTGTTTGATGTCTTGGCCTCGTTTGATTGCACTTGTGCTTAAGCAAGCTGTGACAAAGCTCGGCTTTTTAGAATTTCCCTCACATTCAGACTGTGTCACACAGCTTTAGTGAAATGAGGTATAGAATAGAAGTCAAGCTCCTAAAATATGTTTTGCATTACTGGCAAGGTGTCATCAATGCAAGGTGATTCATTATTTAGGGATTATTGTGCATATTGTAGAGATTTAGGAACAGCTTATAAGGTATCATTGCCTTCAAAAACACCATTATTAGAACCTCTACACACCTTCAGCTTGCCATCCTTTGCTTTTTTTTTTTGCTCATTGCTATCATGTAATCCTATGAAGAATCAACACCCCTGCTTGTGTCTGTTCCGTGCTCCTTTGACGGCTGCTTTGTCCTCTTCCAGCGTCGTGAAGAGCACCATGGGCTGGTCACCCTCTCCAGAGTCCCTACATCTGGCAGCACCATTAATCTTCCGCAGCAGCTGTGCCCCTGTACCTGTCTCTCTTTGTGTAAAGGAGATGGAAAGTCATTTTTAGTCATTATCTTCCCTCTGGCATATGCTCATTTCGCTTATCGCACTTAACCTGCACTTTGACGTTCAGACTCAGCTGCTCTCCTGGATTCACTCGTACTGGAGCTGACCCCCAAGATGTCCGGCATGAAGGCTTCATTGTTGCGGAAATTGCAAAAGTTATTTTTCCCCCTGCCATAGATGATGTTTGTGAGTAAATGCTGGAGGCAAAGGGAGACTCACTCAGTCCTCAGGGGGGCAGCAGGCTTTTAAGAATCTCAAAGAAAGAAGTGGACAGCTGAAGGACCACAACAGGGTCAAAGCCTGAGACATGGCAGACTGCCCTCGACATAGTGTCAGGTTTGACAGGGTGTTGCAGTTGGAGGATAAACACATGGAAACCAAAGTAGCCATCTTGTTGCACTGCCCCTTTGATGTGCACTCATCAGTCTCCAGGCAGACTGTGTGTTAGCCACTAATTAACTGCTGACACTTAGGGCTGAGAAATACGGCGTTTGTGAAGTTTTACAAAGACTGAGATGTCGTTTGAACAGATTGGGTTGAAAAATGATTAATACTGGGATAGAGTGTGGCTGGAATTATGCTAGCTCTTGTTGGCAGCTTACCATCACAATTTAATAGTATATTGAGCTGATTCTAAGGCTTTTAGAAACCTCATTGATGCTGTCTCAAATATTTTACGTCTTGATCGAAACTCTATGGAGGTGTACTATATTAGGCTGTTTACACCTGGTAATAAAATGCGTCCAGAGTTTGTTCACAATTGGACAGCTCTGAGTAGGAAATACCCTCACTATGTTTGATATATTATTAATGCTATTGTCAGCAAGAGCAAACACAATCATTTTTATACGCAGAGAAGTATTCCACAAGGCAAGAATGAAAGATGACTGGTTTTTCCAGATTACTTTTTTAATTATGGTAAACACTGCCAAATGAATGTGGTCAGATGCGTCCGATGTCGCCTCTGCATTTGGCCCGAGTTGTCACTAACCTGATACAAACACCGCAATCCACTTTTGTTGTGTATGGCGGCTGTTGCTTCGAAGTCTTTCTTTGAAAAACTGAAAGTTCACTACGTTAGCTTAGAAGCTAATAGCTAGCTATGCTACATGTTCAAGGAGCTGAAACAGCTGTTGTCTCCCATAAACTCCCCATAAACCTTTCATTATGTATTAGCAGGTTCAGTCAGAGAGACGAATGCAAGATGACTTGTATGATAAATTGATTATCGATCCCAGGAAAAAAAAAAAGATTTTTAACACTGATCCGGATACTTTAGTGAAACAATTTTTCCCACCCCTACTCAATATGTCCATAGGTGGGTTAACTCCTTTACTGAAGGCTTTACAATGGATTAAAAAAAAAAGATTTTCCGGCTATGTTTTTATTTGCACATAGAGCAAGGGAGTAAGTTTTGATTTACACATGTCCACTCAAGACGCATTTGGAGACACATGATTATGCCAGGTATGAACAGTCGTACTAAGAGCTGTTCACTTGTGATCCGGTCACTCAAGACACATGCCATCCTTAAACAACATCTTAGTTGTCAATCAAATCAGAAATCCTCTACTATAGAAAAATCATTAACTGATCAACATGGATCCATTGGCCTCCACCACTGTTGTACTGAGCCTTTGAACATCCCCTTTCCCACGCTTAATCATCCAGCATGGCTTTCATGTGTTCTTTTATGCTTGCATTCTTGTCTTACATGTTTATGCACGTGGCTTTCAAAGGGGTGTCCACCGGAAGCACAATCCATCACAAAATCCAAAGAGATCAACTGTAATCAGTCTACAAGGTTTAGGTGGTGGCTCACCTTCTAGCCTCCGCGGTCCGGCTTGCTGCTGTTGGTGGCTTTCGAAGCGGCCATGGGGAATACCCAGGTTCAGTTAGCTTTGTCTGAAGCTAATTAAATCAGGGATTGAAAGGTTCCTGTTGCTCCCCCTCGAAGGCTGAAGGGCTATTGACATAACCACAACAGCAATATCTGCTAATGTCAATCGAATCTTACTAGCTCCAAACATGAATACTGTTATACCGTGGCAGTCCTGAAGAATGTTGCTAAACTGTGAGGACATCTCTATAACTGTATTGAGATTTTTGTTTTCTCATTGCCAACCTATCATAGGGGAAGCATACTTTTGTTTGAAATAGTACTTACATTTTTTTTCCCACGCTATCAGCATTGCTCAAGGGGTGGCAATTCCAACTGGTTGATCAATCCACTTCTCTGTAAAATCTCAACTACTATGCGATGAATAGCCTTGAAATTGTAGAATGATTAATGTGATCCCCAGAGGATGAACCAAATGACTTCTTTGATCACCTCAGTTTTTCTTTAGCGCCACAAGCAGTCGACTTTTTCATGTCCAGTCTTGTTAAATGTATCAGGGTCTTACGATGGAGTGACAAATGACATGAATTTGTTGACAACAGTATTTAAAGATACCAAATCAATAACTCCTAGTTACAGATGATCCCTTGATCTATCTTGTACCAATATCAGGTCAATTTGGGCAATCATTTGTTTTGTAATCATGTTGGTTTTCTTACCGTGTTTCTTTTGTTAGCTTCACATACCCCACTACAGAGTTACTCTTATAACAAAACCTACACCTACTGACAGAGGTCCAAGCCAAACTGTCATCATGCAGCCTTATGATCGTTCTTGGCTCTGTGGAGGAACCAGTGAATCAACACCTTAACTTCTGTTAGACATGTTGTTATTTTACTTTTGAAATACTGATGCTATCTGAGACTCGGAGGCTTTGTGGGGAGGTTGGCCAACGGTCTCAATCCGATCATAAATTGGATTTATGTTGTCTCGACTCCAAAATATTAAACTTCTCTGGTTTTCTCTCTCAGTGGGAAAAACTACAGTAGATAGGATGGAAACTTGCTGTACAAATTGGGGATTGAATCTTTGTCTGTAAATGATCCAGTGGATTTATGGAAGATTATTTAACAAACCTATTTTGTGACATCTGAAAAACAAGCTGATAACTGGTGCTCTGTGATGATTACTGCCCAGTTTGGAAACCGCTGACATAGCATACTTGAAAGCATAATTGAAGAAGTACATTTGTCTGTCCAGTCGCAGTGAACCCCTGAAATGTATTTAAGCACATCAGCATTTGAAGTTGTTGTCTACTTACATGATGGCTGCATGCTACATCTCTGTCATCAGATAAACAAAGCTCTAATTTCCATAGTGACAGAGGGTCAGAGGGTTCACCCTAGGCGCCAATGGGGGCCCAGCCAGCAGAAGTCTGGAGGTTATACATCCATCGCCTGCTCTGTCAGCCGATGCCACCTGATAGCGCCTAATGAGAAAACACGATGTTGCTGTCTCCATTCAGTTGGCTCCCAAGCCGTCCGACAAGCGTGCAATCTGATCATGTTGTCCGACCAGTCTGATACTGATGCTCGTCTTACTTGAGTCAGAGCCGATTGTTATCAGATAGCAACTTCCAACGCTCAAACAATGATTTCATAGCTGCATATCTTTAAGCTTGTAATTGCTGCTAAACTATATTCATATGGAACCGCTTTGAAACGCAGTTTACAAAGTGCAGGATACTCAGAAGGAAGAAACCAAACAGCTAGGCCAAATAACACAGTACACTGCTAAGGAGCTGTTAAGATCTGTCTGCTTAAACAAGTAAAGGTTGCTGCATTCTAAAAAAGTTTGGATTGCAAGGGTTTATACCTGAAAGTGAATTTAAAAAAATGGATCGTTTGACAGCCTGATTTTTAATACATTAAAGAAATGACTAAAGTTAATCACACTTTCTCCCAATTTCCACGTACTCCATGGCCGCCGGGGTCTGTCAGCGCCACGCACTACACCACCGTTGGCTGCCACTCTAGTCAATGATTGTTTCCACAGCGAGCGTCGCGGCTTGTCTGGAGCGTGCCAGCAGCACCACTACCCTCTGCTCCGTTACAAATAGGCTGCATTTTTCCACAGGCACATTGCAAGCACACGCGTCAAGGTGTCCTCTGGCAAAAACAAACCAAAATTGAAAACATTTTGTATAAACATACTACAATTTTATAACAAATTCTTCCCATAAAGATATCTAATACATGGTATACAATTGTACTTGTGCACAATAAGACTTCAGAAACTCAAGTTCTGTTTCTGAGCCAAAGCACCACAGAAAGGAATTCTCTTTCTTTAAAGGTACCAAACAGCAGCCAGCCGTGCACTTTCCTTCTCCCAGAGATGATGCTCACACATCCACTTGATGAACACAGGCTTGGGAACTCATCATCCCTATCAATCCCCTTCCTTCCTCAAGGTTCTCATTATAATCAAACCCCTGAAACAGCCAGAGGCTCAACCCAACTTGTGTTCCCCCCCCTTCAAGTCGATAAATCAGACGTGTCTTCTTGGCCAGTGGTCACTTAAAGGCAGCTTGTAGATGGGGAGTAGAAAGGCAAGCGGTGTGGTGTGGCGTGTCCTACAGACCATTCAGGCAGAATGCGGTGCCTGGGCCGTGAAGTGTGGCGAGCGACACACTCGAGGAGTTGGAACTCCGCCTTGCAAAAAGGGGAGAAATAGCTGCTGTGAACATACTGGTCTGGAGAAGAAGTAAACAGCAACAACGCTGAATAGAGAGACAAAAATAAAGAGAGACTGGACGTGTTTGTGAAGATAAAAGGGGAAGCGTGTACCATCATTTCCAGCTGGCCAAATAATAATTAAAAGAACTGTGTACCTGCATCAAACGGGAAGTTTGTTTTGTTACATTAAGAGACTTCAGTGGTTTGAAAAACTGTCGTGAGGTGAGGCAGTTACACAGCATGCATCTGTTCCGTCTGTGCTCAATCTCCTCATAAGCACAAACACACACGCACACAAAGTTCTTTTTATGAGCTCGCTGAGTGAGAGGCACCCATTGTCTCTGTGTGAGGCTGATTCAAAATGGCCGCCCTCAGCACTCAAATTGATCATAATTGTATTCCCGAACTCTTGCTCAGCGGGGCATTACATTTCGTGTTATTGACTTTAAAAACACATTCAGCGATTCTAGTTGCGATTTCATTACACCGCTGTCAATTACCGCCCTGTGAACAAAAGCATGCCCCACAAATAAAATGTATGAGGTAATTTTCCAAATGCCACTTAGGAGGTGCCGCCATCTGAGCGATGGGCATGTTTAATTTGTGCACTTGCTTACTGCAAATCTGGTTATGCATATGCAGCCGTGCACATTTCATTAAAACAACACAGGAGGCTCGGGGTGATTGCCCCTGTGTTTTCCCATCAATACATAAAACGCCGGCCAGGCCCAGGTAATTAAGCATTATAAACGTTTAGAGAAAAAAAAGGAAATTCTTTCTCCCTGTTTTTTGTGTGTGTTCAAAGGGAATGAGTGTGGAATTTATGAATCATAAATCACACTAACTAGAACAATTACTGTACCTCTCACATCCACTTCCTCGCTCCATGGTGAAAGTGTTTGTTTGGCGTTTCCTCTCCAGGGTGTCCTCTGCGCCGCTTTTAAACGAGGAATAAACGGTGCCATTGCGGCTAATTTGGCAACCTCGGTGTGACTGCCTTTCCATTTTGCACCACGATGGTTAAACCTTTCACCTCTTCATTTTCTCTTATGTGTGTTTAGACACTTCTCTTTTTCTTCTTGCAGAGATATATAGTCATATTGCTAAAATAAAAAAGGTCATGTGTGAGTTGATGACAGGGTTAGAGGGCGGTGAGCTGCTGGGGGGGTCACTGATAAGCGCTTATGGAAGGAATAACCACCCCCGCCCTCTACATTCAGCAGCACCATCTTCTCTTTTTACCCTCTACACCCAATTACAGTGAGAAAAAAGAAGCTGGTAGACATGAACGTTCTAGGCGTACGGGCTCAGAAGCACATACATTAGAACGTGACTTCTGGCTATATTCACTGGCAGCCACTGAGTTTGAAGAGTAGTGATTACTCTGGTTTGTGTGTGTGCTCTCCGTCTGCACATCTGATGACTTTGAAGGATACCGTGTTTGTCTGTGTGTAGTCTTCATAAAGGAGAGCGCAGGGGACAAGGGCTTTCTTTTTCTGAGCCCGGCAAAAAGTGCTGAAATGGGCCGTATTGATCGCCGGCGAGGGGAGTCAAAACAATCACCATGAATTAAACTCCTCAAGGTCTTAGGCAAAAGGGGATTAACAAAATTATCTGGCCTCTATTCTGGCCATTTATTGTGTTGACAAAAGCTTGGAAAAAGGCAGCGAAAGCAGTCAGGGAATCGAGGTGGAAGGAGGGGGGAGCGGAGTAATGAGGAGAGCGTTCTTGATGAGAAACTAACAACAATGTAAACACAGCAGATAAGTGCTTTCTTGGCCCGACAGTATTGATCATGAAAAGGTTTGATGCTCAACTTTACAGGGGGAATTGTATTTTCCTGCTGCGTTTTGATAGCCGGCCGTTAACACACTGCAATTACCGGCTGCGTCGACGACAGCTTTCTTTTTTTGGGTTTCTGTCTGTTGTGATGAGAGGAGGGAGGCTGCGGGTAAATGTGTAGCCTCATTAGAAAATGCGTGTAAGTGGATGTGAAGCACAATTAAAAAGTGAGACAAAGCCTTTGTTTCAAATCATCAGCAATGAAACCCGGAATTATCATTAGCGCCACGGGTGTGTTTGGTTGCAGAAACCTTCTTGAATCAAACGGTTTTGCCTCTGCCTTCGGTCCTGTGGCCTCCCCCCCCCCCCCCCTCTCCTTCTCGCCTCTTACCCATGGACTTGACTCTCAGCTAATTAATTTGCAAATTTTATTCTCAATAAAGTGCTTACAAAAAGATAATTGTGACTTTATTAACAGTTTCTTGGGCAGCAGATGGTGTTCTGCAGGCCTGCCATGTTGAATTAGTGATGACGCTGTCGTTTTATGCGCTCTCTACTGTGGCAACCCATAAAACTCCTAATTAAGGCTACAAATTAATACTACTTCTTCCCAGCGTTATACCCAGCCATTTCCCCCTGCATTTGTGTAAACAGATGCAAATATACAGGTAAGTCTGCTATTAATATGCACCTTCTCTCTGCTTACAGTAGCTGCATTTATGTAAGGAATCCCTGTTATTACAATCATTTGTTCTATATTAAGAGCAATTAAATGCCTATTAAAGATGCCAAGGCATTTGTTGGCGTGTTTGTGCTCAGCATTTAGAAGACATGCACTTCCTCGGAGCCAAATCTCAGTAAACTCCATCGACTTAATCCCTCCAATGTTTTATTAAAAACAAATTATGTCCGACTTCACCGCCGGTAATCCAGCGCATCAAGTATTGGTTACCGCCTGAAGGAGAAGTGCTTGCATTTTAATTAAGAGCCCGAGTAACGAGGCAGCAAAGTGTGCGGATTAGTGTGTTTACTCGGGGAAGAGCAGGAGACAAAAAAGATCTTCATTTCATTTTTTAATCTGCTCTTGGATCGGCTCCAAGTGTACAGTGACTTGACATATTTCAGGGATTGAGACACTGATCTTGTTTGGCAGAGAACAGAGACCTGCTAGGTGTTGGAACATCGTCTACTGTTGTCTTTATGAAGGCTGAGGCCCTTTTAATGGCATTCATATACACTCTGCTTTATTTTTGTTGACCACATTAGAGTTATTTAACATAAATAGATTTTTGAAACTGAAAAAACTCTTCACACTGGACAAGTAAAAAGCAAGTCTTCTCTTTTCCCTCGCACGTGTCTGGCTTGATGCACTTGGATGGCCCAACTGGGGTACTGACGTATGCAGGGGATGCAAATGTATTAACCCTCTGTGTCTCATCATATCTCCTTTAACTTCTACTATTAAAACAATCTAAAATATCTAACTACTGTGTGTATTTCTTTAACTTTAAAAAGTTACACAACCGAGTGGCAACATTTAAATCATCTTACCTTGTTCTATAACACTCAAAGTTTCAAAGTCTTGATTTCAAGTACATACAAAAGAAAAATGTGTGGCATTGAATGCGACTAAAGCCACGATCAGCCAGTTGCAACACAGCCCGAATAGTTGAGTTCAGTCAAGCCTCTGACAAGTCAAATAGTCAATCATCCAAGCTGAAATGTGTCGGTCTGATGAAGTTGATCTTTAAACTGCAAGTGTTGCTTGAGTTTTTTTTGACCTCTTCAGGTTTTGGAGTGACACTAGAGGTAGACAATCAGGTTCCAAGGGAGGCCCAGGCCACCCCTCTGGACACATCACTAACATTTAATCCAGGCCGTAGTCAATTTTGGAAAATCCGCAAAAGAAATAAATATAAATGCTTGTTGAAAAAATAGTGGAATTTTTTTCAAGCCAGGATTAAAGCACCTTGTGTATCATGTATAGTTCCACATCTACAGACAAGGGAGTCATTTTACATTGAAGAAGGGTCCACGTTTTTATTACCAAAGCAATAAACTGGATTGAATTCAAATGAAACCTAATCAGTAGGTATATTACAAGCTGTTGTATATCACACTCCTAATTTAGTGCCAAGAGGCTGCCACCATGGCATTACCACCTAAAACGTTAATATAAAGCGATATAATGTAGTAAATGTAAGCTGTTAATGTTTAGCTGTTATTTATGGAGTTCTTTTGGCGCCGGCTCAGCAGAACCTCCTGTTTTGGAGCCAAGGTGAGATCAGAAAGCTGCAGAGATTGGCAGATCCTACCCTCGAGTAGCTCTGCGTACATACCATAATTGACATACTCAGACATAATCCCTTGTGGGACTTCCACACTGTTCCCAGACTTCAGTGGGAGATTGCTGCTTCTTCAAGAAGTCATGACCACTGTTTGATCAAAGGGGCTCTGCTCCCAACGCCCACTGCTTTCTGCCAGTGCTCGATCTGGATCGATGCAGGGGTTAGTGTACAAAATCCCTAGCTTCCTCCAGCTCTGCAAACCCACTTTTGCCATTCAGAAACGGGAAGTCATGTTAAGTTCATGTGCACATTGGTTCTGTTGTGTTTCTTTGGCTGTGTGGTGCTTTTTGTCTTTCTGTGGAGCCCTCCTCTTTGTAGGAAAGCATCAGGAGCTACCAGAGAAATGTGAAATCCTTACTAGAAAAGGGGCTCCGTTTCAAATGGAGATGGTTTACATCAACTGACTTCATAAAAAAATGTTGGCCTAATGAATCAATACTGTTCCTCCATGAATGCATGGGTTTTATTCCGCCTCCAGCTGTGACACGTTTGATACCACTGTATATGAGCTTCTGCCTGCAATTACAATCCAAAAGAGTTCTAACAGGCATTTTATTGTTTGTCTTAACTTTCCTAATAGCAGGCACAAAGCCAGGCTTTGACTTCATATAAATGCTTCCTATTACCGTTAAAAATCTGTCTTTAGCCCAAGAAACGCCAAACCAGCTCAGCTCGTTCCTTTATCAGCTTACAACCAGAGTTCTCTGGGTGCTTATAAATCCAGTGAATATTGTTCATTGTGAGTTTCTCCGTCTTACCAAACAAGAATAACAAGAAAAGAGCCATAATTACAGAATTTACTGCAGTTTGAGAACTTAGCCAAAAACTTTTCTGTTCCCATTAATGGAAAATATGGTAATTAGTTTTTCATATTCCCTCATACATACGATTCTGATATAACTTATTCATGACAGCGAAAACAAGAATTGCTGTTGTCTGTCCATTTTGCTTTTTAGCAGTGCAGTTTTGGAGCAGCTATTGAGCCGTTTGCCTCTGTCTCCCTTTGGGTGAGATGCCCACCGGGTATGAATCAACGACATCATTAAGGAAGGGCTCTGTTTCATCAAAGCGAGAGTCGAGCCCAAAAGATTCAGAGGGGACTCTAATCAGTTTGAGGGAGCAGGGTTTATTTATTGCAAACAAAATGAAATTACTCTGCCTCGTGAGTGACATTTATGTGTGCTGCTACCTGCAGTGCTGACATGTTTACAAAGGGATGAGGTTAAAAAATGCATGCTCCGGTTTGTTATTTAGATGTTGTAGATGCACTGAAAACTGTGACATTTCAAAGATTAGGCTGACAATGCTCTGCAATATTTCCTTTTTGTCAACAAATGCCAAGAAAAACAACAAAACCAAAGCTTGGCAGTTCTTTTCCCTGTTTCCTTTAGACTGCCTTTGTTTGTTATTTATATAACTACATCAGTCACCATTGAACTGGGAGACATTCCTTTTTAAATATTAACATGGGCTAACATGTTCTCATGAACACAGGAGGTGTTTCCTGTCTTCATACTTGCGCTGACAGGATCTCTACGCCAGTATCTGGCCTGACATGGGCAAAAAGGTAGCTTTTTCAGATAGCCTTAATGATGTTTGGCATTACCTACTTAACTTAAAAAATGCTTCTGCAGTGCCAGTAGTGTAGAGGTTATTGCGAGCTCCCCATGTACAGAGGCCGTAGTCATCCAAGCAGGCGTCCCAGGTTCGAATCCGACATGTGGCTCATTTCCCGCATGTCGTTCCACTCTCTCTCTCTCCCTGATTTCTGACTCTATCCACTGTCCTATCTCTAAAATAATAAACGGCATAAAAAACAACAAATTAACCTTGAAGAAAATGCTCCTGATCATTTATATTGGGCTGTTTAAATGTGCGCCAATAAACGTTAATGGTTCTGCCTAAAACCAAGGAAGCAAGCAACTATAAGCAAAGCATTTTCTCTGCTCGTTTGTCGGAACGTTTTGTTTATTGTTAAAAAAAATTAATGACTCGTCACATTAAGGGTGTATTCTTATTTTATTTTTTGGCCCAGCGTGTCAGTGTAAAGTGGATCGGTCCTTGTAGTAGCTGCTGACAATGAAAAAAAAAATGCACTTAAACCAATCTTTTCTTTTAAAGACACGTAGCGTGTCAACATCCATTCAAGCATCAATCTGCCACGGTATGGATCTGCACAGCATTTGCTTTAATTAATCTGCTTCTGCTCTCAAATCTACTTCTGCCATCTTGATAACCCAGCTTCAAGTAAATTGTCTCATGTTGTTAACAGACAATTGCTCATTATCTACCACTCCCCCCGACTCCACTTCTTGGGGATTATTCCCTCAATTAAAGGTTATTTCGCTTCCTCCTTGAGGTGATGTGGCCCTGGTTTGAACCTGCTCCAGCGCCAGAGGACAAGCCAATGACCCCAGTGTGAGGCAAAGAAGAACAAATCCCTGTGTTTAGCCTCCTCAGCATAAAAAAAATGTACCATTTCATGAAGTGTGAAAACACTCAGACAGCCATTTTATAAATTACAGTTAACCATAACGGCTCTGTTAGCAGTGAAGAAGCAGTGCTGGTAGCGTATAGGACTGTATTGGTGAATATTGTGGCTTCCTAACTAATGAAGAGGTGGGTGGGAGTTGGATGCGGGCGACGTAGCACAGCGAACAATGTGCCATTGTCGCCGCTAAGCCTGGGCTGTCACACGCTGCTCTGATCATTACTTACCCACAGACGTCCAATGTCACGCACAATATCCCCAGGTTTGCCCTTCATAGGTTGTTGTGCATCCTCCAATCGCTCCAGCTTGCTTAATGATAACAGGCAGCAATTACACTAACACGCCTGCACACACAAATAAGCTTGCACACAGTACTGTATACTGCAGGAAAACAAACACTCTCCCCTCTTGCTTCCTTTGCCTTATCCCTTGGCCTTTTTGTTTAGGAAGGAAGATAAATAACCCCATAATAGAAAAAAGCCTGCCCCTGATGCATTTTCAACAGTCCACTGCTTCAATACATGTATTTACTTACAAGTCTGGATTTATTCTCTGCCTGCTGCAGTCCGATTTGTTTTGAATGGTAAATGAAAAGATCGGCGCTTCTATTGTAGCCATATTTCAACTCTTTGCCTCGGCAGCACACCTACCAATGAACTTTATGTGTGCAAATTGTTTAATAAATCAGCCGAGGAGGGGGGGTGAGGTTGTTGAGACGGGTGGTTCTCGTGCAATGTTAGCACCCTACTATGAAAAGAACAGTTTATAAACTGCCTGAAAGAACCTCCAATACGAAGGGATTAGAGGCGAGGCCGGGATATTACTCGCAAGGGTGTGTGTGAGTCGACACTGTACTGCAGGAGTGTGTAAAGCAGTCACACTATTGCCTCCCTGACTGCAAATGTTGGCAGTATGCAAAGCCATCTTTTCGCGCTGCAGTTAGATTTCATGGGACTGTGGGCATATAATATCAGAGTGTGGATATCAGGGGACACGACTGAGCTGGTGTGCTGGTAGGGTGGCATGCTTATTGAGATCATGATTATAGCTGTGTCTAAACTCCGGTCCCTTTGTGACAGAGCCATTAGCAGGCTGTCACACTCTTCAGCGCGCTCTACGTATGTGACCGCTAATGCTAATACACTGACTGCAGCCCACAGTCACATACTAGATTACAACCAACACTGGGGCGCTGACCCGGGACACTGTGATGCTTTTTAAGGAAATTAAAGCTCCTGTGAGGAGTTATTAGCTGGTTATGAAACAGACTGAAATTAATACTGATGCCTCTTGCAGAAAAGATCATCAGGGACTTAACTGATGACCAAATCTCTGTAACTGCTGCCATGGAGTAGGTGTTTCACAGGAGGTGATTCACAGGATGCTGTGAAAGCAGCCTTTGTTAACATTGTCAAAGGCAAAGATTAACAACGTGTGATATGTTTGACCCTTAAAGCAACAATATGTAACTTTTCCACCTGAAAATAGGAGTTTCAAAAGTTAATCTAATAGAACTATAACTTTCAACAGGGAGATTGGTGTCCACCCTATTTCCACAGAGCAGCCAAGTTGCCTGCTTTCAGCACTATGTAGCTTTGGCAACGGGCTTTGGTTGTTTCACGAGAAGTGCATACAGGTTCAAACACCAGCCTTCAGCTAAAAAGAAGCCAGTTAGCCTCTGTACTGATCAGGGCTGTCAAAGAATATTCAAAATTCGAATATATAATTGAATTTTCAAAATAAAAGAATATTCGGATGTTGATATTACTCGCAAGGGTGTGTGTGCTCTAACAAGCAAACGCCAAACAAATCCTCGCTGATCTGGAGCAGCGGTGTTGTGAGGAAAAGGGCGCATTTATGGTGCTAAAGAAAATAAGTTTCCTTTGATCTTCACTTTCATCGTCTTGTTCATTTAAATGAGGGACTAAAACGGGAGATGCAGGTAGCTGTACTGGAGGAGATGACACAAGTGAGTGTGGCAGGACACAGACACCAGGCCCCGGTGCTGACCAAGATCAGCAAACTGCTGGGAAACGCGCTCTAACGGCTATGGTGGATGGAATATCATATGCAAAGGCTATATGAGAGAATAATATGCGGAACCAGTTCAGTTGTTTTTCTTTTTTTATGATCGAGAGAGAGCGCTCTCAGTTTGAACACAAAGCAGGGAGCAGAGAGGAGGGAGAGAGAGTGCGTGCGAGAGAGAGATCGGTAGTATTTAATTAAGGTTTTATGCTATGAGACAGTGTTTTATTAGTTTTATTTTGTCATGTGTAAGTAAACAAAAACATCTTAATGGACATGTTTATGTCGAAATAAATATACCCATACCTATAAGTACTGTACTTGCGTGCTTGTGTTGGTTTGCCCTCTTGCGCAGTGGCGGTTCTAGACCACTTTTACTGAGGGGGCCAGGCTGGGGCCAGTTGTTTTGTCAGAGGGGCACATTCAACCCAGGACAAATAGACAAAGATGATCTAGCTTTTTTATTATTATACCAAATAATAGCGCTTAGCATTAACTACCACAACCTAAAATACTCCTGCTGTATCTATGGAGAAAGTCAAACCAAAATATAAGGCCATGTAAGTCAACATGGTTCTTTGGCTTCTCGCTAGATCTTTGGCAAAGACATGAGATGTTCTGCCAAGGCGTGCACCAAACCAAATTCCTGCATATTGTTGCTTTAAGGAATGCAGGATGAACACAAACTGAAAATTCCATACAGGAGCTTTAAAGCAGCATAACATAGTCCTTTAGCCTAATCATTTCTAGCATGTGTTCTTCCTCAGGTTTCATATACTGTATATCCAGGTCTGCCTTTCCACCATGCCTCCACATGTTTTCTATTTCTCCACACCAGTGGTTTATACAAGCAAGGGCCAGGCTCCACCAGCCTGCAAAGTCACATTGCCAAATTGATTAGCCATTTAAAAGGATTGTGGCTTTTACAAGGTTTGGCCTCCTCCAGTCGAGTGCAAATCAAGTGCCACTATATTAAGTGGTAAGACCAGAGCGCTGATAGATTACCTTTGGCCAATCTGTTTAATTGTTGGACTTTGTTGGCAAACCTGTTAAAAGAAAAAAAAAAAGGGGGAAAAAAGGACAGAGCTAAATCGAGAATGTTAAATATTGAAGTGGTTGCTGGAGGGCTAATGAAATTAACAATGCAAGTAAACAGCCTCCTGCGAGTGCCAGTGCACTCGCTTCTCCTCCTCTGCCGTGCTCTGTCCCTCGCCCTCATTGGCTTATCATGAGGAGGGCTTCAGGGCTCAGTGTAGGGGTGTGTGTTTGTGCTCACAGGTAGCCATGCATGGAGTGTTTAGAGAGGGTGATCCAAGGTTAGAAGTCCACCAGATCTTCACCATGCTGCATCAGCTCTATTACATTGTTACCCATAATCCTCTTCGCTGCCTTTACCTCTGGGCAAACTGCATTACTGAGCATTAAGGCATCAAAAGCTTAATCGATGTTTTATCTTTTTTTTATTTGAATACTATTTGGCATTCTCCTAACATATACCCCAAACTGTGACTTATACCCACTTTGATCTGGCCTGTTTTTCTTCTAGTTTGTTGTAGCAGAGAGATGAAGCATAGCCATGTTTTTCTTATCTTTGTGAAGGCTGTGATTGAGCAGTGGGAGAGCTTTGACAATCGCATTTCAACTTGAAATGGCTCAGTGTGACATAATTATGTCAGCGCCAGCTTACTGCCGCTGCTCTCTCACATGGAGATGTTGTTAGGTGTTGGGCAGCTAGCTGGGGCCTCGGCTTTAATGCATTTGTTTAGTTTTTTTACAGTTAAACACAGGCCACACACACACACGTGCATACATAGAAAGACACACAAACCTGGAACAGACCTGCAGTAAAGCTGCTGGAAGCCAGGAGAAGGAGCTTATCCTCATTACACATTCTTCCTGAAGGCAGCACTGGACAGCTGGCACTTCTACTGTACGGTGAACATTGACACACACAGGCGGACATGAATCCACTTGCACACACTCATTGATCCTCGCAGCGCATGCATAGTCACACAGATGCAGACATAATTCACACAGAAACCGTATATACATACACACACGACGGGTTCAGTCGATGGCTACTTGGCTTCGGAAGTCACCCAGCGGCGCCGTGTCAGAGGGTCCCCTCTGTCCTGCAGAGGACAGGCTCTCAGCAGATGTGCATCTCAGTGGCTCATTCTTAAATCCCGTTCGACTGCAGCACCCGTGAAAGGAGAGAAGCTTAACAAATCAATTCCTTCCAGATTAATCTGCTTGGGATTCTTTTGTCATTCTCACTCTTGTCTTTGCGCAGGGTTTTCTGCATCTTGGCGTAAACTAAAAAACAGTAACCAGTGAATAATAATAAATCAGGAACCAACTGTGTATCTTCAATTAATCATCAGCTCACAAGTGGTTCCTTAAGTCTTCTTATCAATGGCCGTATAGTAGATAATAAGTTACTAGGCCAGACTGCAGGGTTCAAAGTTAATAGTTAAGGTCATCATTATTTAATGAACGGTTTGAAATGTTTAAATGAACCATGTTGAACTTTGAACTTGTGTTAAAATCATCTGTTTTAGTCTCTTAAAGATACAATATGTAGATACCGCTGCCAGGGGGCTCTCAATCAGAACAATAACAAAAGACGACGTCGAGGCAAGCGGGGAATCATGGGAGTTCTTTCTGCTTCTCCCCCTCACCCCACCCCCGATGAAAACGAACGGGCGAAACAGACCTGAGGGAGAGGATATGTTTACCGAAGATGTATCCAAGTTTAATGTACATGACATTTTGGCGGTTGCCGACAAAACACGGACCGTTACAACTCTTAAATTACGGATTCCTCTGGCTCTGATAACTGTTGGAAATATTTGACATAATGCAAGTACTCAACAATAAAATAAACATGACATGGGTTTAGTCAATTTTAATTAATCTACATATTTTAATGTAAACATTAGCAACCAAATTCTACATATTATACCTTTAAATTAGATAATCATAATAAAGGTGTAACTAAAACACATAAATAGCTTTGAATCTGTGTTCCTACCAAGTAATGCATTTCTGCCTGACATCACTGTGAAATATTATGAACTACAAGCAAAGCCACACAAGCCGTGAGCCAACGATTCAAACTCCATCTGATGCTTGCATGTTCTGTTTGGTCAGACTAGGGATTTGTTGTAGATTAAGTTAGAATATGACAAACAACAAGAGAAATCAAATCTCTGCTAATTGATTTAAGTGAGCTGCAAAACACAAAATGATTGATTAAAAAAAAAAGCTCAGGCTTATCAAGTCCATCTCATTTGGCAGCCGTCGCCCCGTCAGTGTGAGTGGATGTTTCTGTATCGCCTCCGAGTCTGAAGAACTGATCAGGATTTTCAATTTATATTATAACGCTCAAAAACCATTATCTTCAATTCAGTGTTGTTCAGGAACTCATTTTTAAATATATCCCTTTAACTTGGTGGCAGCTCTGAAATGTGTGCATCTTTTTGCAAATTGTTACCTTTATCCTTATGTACATTGTGTAAATAATGACTAAACCCCGACAGTTTTATAACTGTGCCCTCTTTTCTTCTGTTGTCTTCACACTTAGGAACATAAAATTAACACTTGAGGACATTAAATTTATCACCTAAGGGCCTCAATTAACAGCCATCTTACACCAAGGCTTTTTTTCCGGACCCGCTGCAGTTACTTAAGCACACAGCTCGGCTTATGTTTGAGAGGTAAACAGTATTTCAGCAGTACTGTTTCTTGAAGCCAGCCTTTACAGCTTCTCTCCCCACCACTGGTGGCAACAGTCTTAGCAGGCTGGGATCCAAAGCCCCCTCCAGAGAGCGCGGTCTTTTCTCAAAACACGAGCATGGGATTTGGTTTCACTAACAAAGCCTTTTTCACAGTTTGTTGTGGTACACATGAATATTCATGCACGAGTGCTTTGCTCACTATGTCCTCATGAAACACTCGACACTGAAACAGCCATTATTTCATATGCAGTTGTTCCGTCTGTGGTGAGACAGTTGTTCGGGATGACAGGGATGGGATTTTATTTACCTAATATTTTTTATGCATACATTTTCTTAGTCAGTGTTGTGAGGACAAAAAGTATTCATGACTATAAATAACTAGCACAGCCATGTCTTCAGATAGACGCAGCCATAAACATGAAAGTTTTTGTTTTAAAAGTTATCATAATTAACAGAGATGATCGAACTTGAGCACACTTCTGTGTTTTAATGTGCATCTTTATGTGACAGTAAAATGTCTCTTTTCAAAAGGTCATTTGGATATTTGAGATCTTTTACTTTGAAAGTTGAAATAAACACAAGATGCTTGTGCCCTAATGAAACGATTAGTGCTCAGTGAAGAAAGCCTAAATCCCCCTAATATGAAAAATATTTTTTTGGTGTAATTTCAACATCATTTAAAATTCTAATGTTCCTCGACAACAATTGAAATGATTTGACAAATTGAACCAACCTTCTAGACATGCAGCTGCTCTATAATGTGTGGAGTGCCTAAACCAAATAGAGAATCTGAAACTTTGAAGTTTCCTTGTTCTTTTTATGCTTAAACTTACCAAAGGTTTATAAATGACAAACTGTATTAGATGTGGAGAAATCGTCGTGAACAGAGAGGAGTGCTCCAAAAAGTCCCCTACCTGCATGTATGATGGCTTAAAATGTTTTGTTATATATGATTAGAAAATATCAAGTGATCCAGTGGGAAATGTCACCGACACTGCATATTAAAAAATGAACACAGAGTGGAATTCACAATTCCTTCAATGTTTCTTGAAAGCGCTCCATTCAAAGGAAACGCTAAAACCTTGAATCCTCGATAACTCTTAACAATAAGGTCGCAGTACTTGCTTATTAGCATGCTAACGAGTAGCATACTGGCTGCTTATTAGTCATTAAGCTTTTATTAGTACCTTTTTCTAGTTAACAGCCTATTAGCTATACACTAAAGTCATGTAGAATAAGACAACTTATAAGCAGCCGGTATGCTACTCACTAGCATGCTAATAAGCAAGTATTTAATGGTGAATATTTAAACCCTTAATATCGAGAGAGTTACCAAATTCCTGTCTTGTGAGAAAGTTTGGTTGATGCATCTTAAGAATGTGTCTCCAGTACAAACCTGACCCGTCACCTTTCTTCATTGTCTTGAGAGCCGTCAGGTGACCTGCTCCAAGTCGGTGATTGATTTTTTTTTTTCAGCCCCTGCTGTGTGTGTAGCTCTCATGTCACACTGTCTGTCTTTTCTTTTTAGAATTGGTTTTTGAACTGACTATGGTCAGGAAAGGCAACACGCCCTGAAGCCATGCCCTTGTATCTTTATCGACCCTATCACATTTGCATTGCTTCGTCTTAGTTGAGCATTGGTGCTTGGCTTTCTTAGGTTTGTTTGGGCAAAAGAATTCAATAAGTAGTGGAAACAAAGTGTAACCATTAAAGATGCTCAAGTGATGGACACAGTTGTCTTTTTATCAATTTTCAACATTTGCTTTTTGTTGATTAAGTCTTCAATATTTCATGTAGTGCTTAATATCTTAGGGGAGGGTCTCTGGATACAAAACTTCAGCTCTTGATTCACTTAATAAAGTAGGAAACACTTTGACAATAATTAGACGCAACAAAGAATCTGACTTATTCTGATGAATAAAAACAAGTTTGAACTTACTACTACATGATCAGACTGAGCTTTGTCCATATTTAGAATGAATACTTTGTTTTCTGTCAGAGTGAGCGGGGTAACCAGGTTGAACAAGCATGACGCCTGACTTCATAGTCATAGCAGAAAATATTCTCTGACTTGTTGAAAGACATCACAGTGATGTCTTCTCTATTTCTGCCCACCCAATAACCCCCTGTTTCCCCTTTCTCACTCACCTCTTCTGCTAGCTATCTAGCTCTGCATTACCTTCAGCTGTTTTTAGTCGGGGATTAACATAGCATTAACAGCTTACATCGTTTTCCTCTGTTGATCTCTCACTCTTTGTTTTTTTTTTTACCCTCCATCTCCCAAAACCTTTTACTTTTCTGAGTTAAAATAGAGGATTTGATTTTCCATACAAAAATCAGAGCAAAGCCTAAATGAAGATGCCAGTTACATTAAGAGAGATTCCACAGGGGCTGGAGGCGACGTGCACTGCTGTGAGTGAGAAACACTGAGGCTCTGCACGGCGGCCCCAGAGGAACCGCCTAGTGTCTGATGTTGATTTAGCTGTAGAGTGCCGGTTATTCCTGCACGCCAACAAATCTAGTTATGATTGTGTTGAATTAATTCGACAGGCCTCTAAAGAGAACAGGACAGACGAGTAAAAAAAAAAAAAAAAGTTTTATTTAGATTGAGGTTGAGGATTAAAGAGAGTGGTAGCTTCTGTGGCCACCAAAAAACAGTTTTGAGTTACACACAGGGGCGTAGCCAAATATTCCTGGGCCTGTGCATTAGTGTTCTTGTTGCCCCCATCCCCACCTGGCCCTTTACGTCCTCAGTAGCCTCTACTTCCGTCAAAATAGCTGAGAAGAGTTGTAAGTTACACACAAGGGTAGCAGTTTTGAGTTGCACACAGGGCTGTGGCCAAATATTCTGGGGCCTGTGCATAAAATATTTTTCTCCCCTCCACATACCCCCCCCCCCCCCCCAATCCCTACCCTTTAGCAGATAACCCTTCCAACGCATGTTAACTAGAAACTAAATTATTAATTTTTGATTACAGAAAACTGCCCTTATTTAGGTATTTTTTACCAAACCAGCCGACAGCTAATACCTTGTGCAGGGTTTGAAAAGTCTGTGGCAGGTCTATTGCTTTTACTCTTTACACTCGTGCAGGTTTAAAACTTTTTTTTTGCTCTTATATACATTTTTAGGGCACTCAGGTAGGCAGCTGTATGCTATCTTACAATTGCAAATAGAATGATTCGGATTAGGTCAGAGCTTGTGGGGAGAGGCATGTGCTCTTGTCAGAATCTAGAAGTGTTTTCACTATAGATGCACTGATGTCCTTCACTTTTCTCCAAATAAAAAGAGGGATTATTTTTACTCCCTAACGCTCACTTGATTCGGTACAATTTATGCCTGTGGCGCTGTAGTATTTCCCATCCTTTCTGTCCTTTAAGGTTGCTTGCGTGTGCGTGTGTGTGTGTGTGTGCTTTTTACAGCCTGTTTGCGTCAGTGAACTCCAACATAAGCTGTGTTTAATTGCTCTTGATGCACAGCGGGTAAGGATCCCCCGGGCCAGGCCTGTATGCTTGGGTGCCCAGGAAAGACATCTGCCCCATCAACCACCTCAATGCCACCAAACTCTCACACACACACACACACCTACCTTCCTTTGCAACCACACAGAGGGCTCCTGTGGACCATCATTACACGTGTAAGGGCTCCCCACAGAACGTCGCCTCTGTCACACTCAAGTTAAATACTTGAATTATAGAACCTGGGAGTTTTTGTCGTGATTAAATACAATAATAAGGTGTAATTAATGGTGTTGAACTCTTAATTGCATGTCAGACTCTTCCCTGTCATTACCAAATCCTAAATTTCATCCGATTTGTGTGTGCTTGCTATGATTTGGTAAGGAGTTTTTCTTACATTTTTATATTCCTAATCCTTAATACATCCATTATTTGTGTCTGTGCTTAGTAGGCACAGCATACATTGAGTTGTAAGGCTGTGTTCATTGGCAATGGTGGCTCTCTTCCGGGAACCTCCAGTGACTTCCACAGCAGGGGCCAGAGGTCAGTAGCTCTCATAGTCCTCGACAAGCTGCAGCTGATTGCCCTTGTTTCCCTGAGGAAAGCTGAATGCCACAAACACAGCTTCCCCATGAGAAAACAAATTGGCCGCTCAATGCCTCCTGTCATTTTGAACACTCCTTAAAAGCCTGAATCACTGACTGAACCTTTATGGACACAAGTTCCTGCAGACTGAGCTGGAGGGTGATTCCACTACTGCGCTGGGAAATGAATTGAGATGCATTCATCATTCAGGATTGAGCAAAGGTTTGTCAGATAAGAGAGAAAGAGAGAGAGAGAGATATGGTGTGTGTGTGTGTGAGTAAGAGTTTGAAAACATGGCATGAAATGAAACATCTGTCTTTCTCCCTGCATTGCCCCAGGGCCTAAGGAGACATTTATAGCAAGCAGCAAAGCAACGGTTTCGTTTGTCATGTAAGTTACCAGAACCACACGATAAAGTCATTACTTCAGGGCAACCCCCCACCACCACCACCCTCTTCTTGTCAAAAGCTACACAACATCCCTCTAAGCACAGTGGTACTTTATGGCATATACAAGAAATAAAGCACAATCAACACACTAGCAACACCGCCGACAGGAATAGGCTCCAGATTCATTATGACAAGATGAAGCCGTACGCCTTTTTTCTCCCCTCCTACGTCTTCGTGCTGGAATGGTAAGTCAATTTGTTGGCTTTGTCAATCCCAGGGGACCTTTTTGAATGTGTCACATCAGCGTTAATTGCCATAGACGTATGAAACAGCAGCCCCCCTTCTCGCTACTCTGGCGCTCGACAGCCCCCTCCCCAGCGGCAATGACACTAAGTGCACCCCTGTGTTCCTCTCTGCACGGCTCCTCTGAGGATGTATTCTAAACAGGCTTTGACAAGGCGACTTGTGTTAGACTATGATGATTGCTTACTTCCTTGCTTGACAAGCAAGACATTTTGCCAGTAAACAGAGTGGAAATGAAGAAAAAAGTCTCCTAGCATTATCTGATCCTTTGGAGTTCAGTTTATTACAGGGAAATTGAAAGATGGACAATTTCAGTGGCGAAAGCACAGAGGTCAAGAAAAGTTTTCAGCCTTACTGTAGAATAACTACCTAGAGTGAAGAGACGTGCGTAGGCACAAGCCTAGGGCCGGATCCACGAGAGAAGTTTTTTCTTTTGGTGGGGGGACAGACTCCTGTACCAAAGCCATCATCACAAGACAGAGGACTTTCTTCACCTTTTAATTAAACATGGAGGAAACAGAGTGGCGCCAGAGGCCCAATGCCCTTAATCAAGCACTGTAAGGTCAATGCAAAATGCTGGGCTACTGCTAAAAGGGAGTCTGTCTAGATGGTAGACAAAGTGAGAATGAATGAGCAAGGGAGGAATGTACAGGGCTTTTAAGGGCTCAGATTACAGTGGGTCGCTCCTGGAAACGGCTGCATCCTGCACACGTTGGGGACAGTGTGGAGAAAACCAAGATGCAGAGAAACGAGGTGAATAATTAAACAAAGAGAAAACTGAACTGAGGGTCATTTGTCCAAAGAGAACGAGACTTCCCAAAAGAAGACTTTGATCTTATCATAGATAACGAAACCAATGTGTGTTAACATTAGCTGTTTCATATGGTCTGTTATCGATCGCCAGTGTAGAAAGGCTCAACATCCACCATGAGTTTGTGCTGATAGGGCCAGGCACACGGTTTGTTGGACAGCAGTAGAGATTGGGCTAAGATGAGAAAGGTTGAACTATCCTGCCATAAAACATAAAGAGATGCTATCTGGCATGGTATACAATAAGCTGATGGTGCTGTCCGGTGCGTGACTGTATGTACGTATGTGTTGAGGAGGGGTCTGCTGTGATTTATTACTAGTGCGGGGCTCAGCAACAAGTCAGCTGTTGGTGTTTTGACCAGGTGGTCAGGGTCAAAAAGAGCATTCCCCCTCAAGAATAGGCGAGGATTCACACTGCGTGCATGTGTTTTTATGTGAGTATGCAAATCTGTCTAATTTAACCGTCTCCACAAGGACGCATGGAATCAAGCTGCTCTCTCGCAGCCTTCAGCGACAATTGCACCGCAGTGCTGTGCATGCGTAAGGAACGGCATGCGGTGGCCATTTCCTCTAAACGTGTCAACAGGATGCTGTTCTCACACTGCGCCTCCCAGAAGATTGATAATGAACGATTGGCTCATTAACAGAGACTATTAGCCATGTCCACATGTGCAGTCCCATGAGTGGGTACAACTCTCGCTGAATGGACACACTACAATATGAAGACTAATTGCCTTTGAAGACAGAGTGTGTATTTTCTCCCGTAATTCTCCGAGGGCCCACAGGCAGGCCTTAAGTCCGCAATAATTGCTGCAATTTTCAGTGTCATTTACTCATTTTGAGAGTGACATGAGCACTCCAGGACCTGTTCTCATGGAACATGTCAGACTGCCTCTTCGTTTTGTCTCAGTCGTGATCAAAAACAATCGCAACTGAGTCTTGATCAAGTTTAAAACCACAAGACGCCAAAAGAAATAGACATATTTGAAGTCATAAAGCTGTTGTGAGCTGGCAAGAGAACCTCGTCAGACAGTTTTCAAGAGAGGATATAAAATGATCTACAATACCTTTACAACATCTTAATGAAAAAAACAATCGGGCTCCATGGGCTCTTTTTGGTCTTTAGTTCTCCAACAAATCCAATAAAGACTTAAAGAAAAGATGTAATACTATTTACCTGGACATCCTCCATCACCTTGGTCCCACTGACTTTTTTAAGTACAGTAAACCACGCCTTTGTAGTGTTTGTGCCAAGCTTGCATGCGTTCGACCTCTGACTCAGCTGACCCCGAGGAGGCTGATACTGAAATGCTGACAGACGAGCAGCATCAGGAGATTAGAAAAGGAAAACAGAGGGAGGGAAAAAAAAAAAAAGATCTGTCTGCTTCAGGCTTTGTTTGTGGGTAGCTAGTATTGCCATAACAACATATGGCCACCAATCTGTAGATTCACTGAGCTTGGATGTGCATTTGGTTGGTCAATATTGCCTCAAATGACATTGGCAGGTTTATTGTGTGAGGAATTAACCAATTTGTAGAGCTGAAAATCAGGCTGTTGCGCAGTTGTTTGCTGTAATGTATCGGTTCAGAAACAGTTTGGGAGGTTTGAACAGGTGCTCAGTTCTGGAACGCCTTGTTATGGACTAGACTGGGGCAAGATGAAGATTCTTTATTATTTGAATACATGTAATCATTTTAAATTTAGGGGAGATATCAATCTACCAATTCAATAAACAGTAAT
The DNA here is from genome assembly GCA_020745685.1 of Tautogolabrus adspersus. NCBI lineage: Eukaryota > Metazoa > Chordata > Actinopteri > Labriformes > Labridae > Tautogolabrus > Tautogolabrus adspersus. Next base: position 12,211,551 of record CM036556.1, on the reverse strand, counting down.
ACTTTTTTTTTTTTTACTGCAAACATTAAAAGAGGAGGGGTCAGGTCTTAGTTTTTACAAAAAAACTCAAACAAGCTTTCGTGATTTGAGGATACAGATCCCGTGTCAGGGATAATGTACAAAGAGCTGCGGCGATGAGATCCCCCTGTACTGAGCGTTTATGTCCTACATCACCTTGTGTGGGTTTCTTTCTGCTATAACATGCATCTTACAGGCATACAATCCCATTTATAACACTGCCTTTTGCAGCAATTCCTTCATAGTTTGACTCAATGTACTGATTTGATTTGATTAAAGTCCCAATAAATCGGAGCTTCGGAGTATCTAACTGCCTCGTTGTGACGTATTTCCAACTTAAACTGGAAAGGACCAAACACAAGACTACCATTCTGGTAGTTTTGATTATTATAATGTTGAATTGACACAAGGTAAATGACCGCACGAATCATTACAGTACCTGATTAAGCCACTTTCCAAAACCGACTATCCCTACATTCGTTCTGACATTGGCCATGAGTGTGAAGGAGACAAAAAGCATGGGTGTGAAAAAGTACGAGTTTAAGGTGGAGTTCACGAACACAACAAGGCCCCTTTGGATCCCACAAAACTCACAAGTGAAAACAAAAAAAGCTAGCAGGATCAGGTTGGGATCAGGCCCAAATATCACAAACCTTTGAAGCAGTCTTGTGGTTATGGATGACTGTTCTCAAGCAAAGCCTGAACCTCCCCCACCCCCACCCCCTTCCTTGGTCCCAAGACAGGTAAGTGTAGAAACAGGACTTGCATCTCTTTTTTTTCCAGTGTGACAGGTATGATAAATAACAAGTCATGTCTTGCCAGTATGATATCAGGTCTTTAGAGAAAAAAGGGCATTTCCCCCCCTTTCTTGTCTGGAAATGACGGAGAGTTGGAAAAGGCAACTCTGATTTTCTGTCCAAATTCCCAGTGACGGTTTGGACACATGAAAAGACATCTTGCTGCGTGAGTGCAGGAGTGAGACGAGACCTTGTCGTCTTGAAGCCCCCCCCCGTGGTAATTTATGATGTCCGTTCGGGGGCCTGTCATTACCTCTCCACCATTGCTTTCTTCCCCCTTCCATGAAGAGAGAAGGTGAGATAATTAATGCGTTTGTGAGTCCTCGCACTACCCTGACACACTTGACTCCGTTTAATAAATGATGTCCCATATTTTCCCATTCATTATAATGTCATTAAGACATATTAATTCCCCCTGCTGCTTTAACCTTTTAGCCCGCGTTACCGCAGTCGCCCCTCACCGTGGCTAGCCTCAGTTCCTTGTTCTACACCTCACATGTTGTACCACTTAAATTACAGAGCCCTCAATCGGCAGTTATGCAATAAGCCCATATAGACACCAACGAGGACAACACTCAGTGGTGTTTGCGAGCACTCACACAGAAAGCAGGCATTTTCAGATGTTTTACAGAGTGCATGAAAGTCAAACTTCAGAGAACGTGTTAAGTGCTTTCAGCCTGCAGGTACAAGGAGAGACTCCTTGACAAGAAAAAAAAACCCAGCAACAGTCTGTTGACCCAATTCGAGGCCCACACTTTTCATCTAGCAGATGTAAGAGATGCTCTTTTTAAACACTGAAATGTACACTGTTAAGATGCCTTTGGCAACACTGGGTCTGTTGGTTATGAAGAACACACAGATTTGTGATTCATTACCCTGGACATGGATAAGTCTACAGGAAAAAAAGATGCTCCGAGAGAGTCATTTAATACCACAGGCGTACAGAGTAGTCAGCCTGGTTGTACATGCAATGGAGCAGATCTGTTCATTTCCCTACAGTGATAAATGTCCTTTTTGGATTCTTTTCTGGATTGCCTTTATGAAGCGGAAAGTCATCGACCATTGTTTGGCCCAATGACCTGCCAAACGTACGGCAGCGGCTTGCCCAGAAATCAGCAGCAAGAGAGGGTGGAAATCCAAAGAGGGGTGGGATGGTTAAAAAAAAGAGAGAGGTAGAGCGTGTGTGTGTGTGTGTGTAGCTAGCTTACGCCCTTGAATTGGCCGGGGACTACCAACGCTTGACTCGTTTAACTGCTCATTTATAACAGGTGGGAAGCATTAAACACTGCAGGTCCAAAGTCAGATCTCCCTTTCCCTATTCATGCCTTAATCATAGCCGACTAAAAACCCTAATCTGTCTCCAGATCAGTGGCCAGGGACCCATTTTATCTAGCCCCACTAAACATATTGTGCAAAAGCCCATTTGCTGTAAATTGCAGCTATTAATCGTCAACTCAAACAGGCACCTGCATTGTAGCCTATTTGGCCAAAAGAATTCATAGAAATATCACCAGATGTGGTTATAGAGCTCTCGCTGATAAAGGAACCAATGTGGTACATTAAAAAAATTGTCACCCATTATTCCTTTATACGGTGGCAATAAACGATGAATCACACATCTTTGGTTCTGTATATAACCAGAGGCTAAACAATTCCCTCAGCTTATTCAGGCTCCTTTCTTATGGATATTCCAATGTTTCGTCTTTTGTACATCAGGAGAAAAGTTGAGGTCCTGTCTGCCCCCTCATAATCTCTAACATTCTCCACTACTGTATATATTCAAGGGCTGTACTTTCTGCAGCAGTATGAACGCTGACAAGCTAAAATAAATACAGTTCAATCCTCTTTTACCTTGAAGGAGCCGTCCCACTATGACATATTACATCTTTTCTTTCGTTGTATGAGGAGAAAAAAAAAAAACCCTGCCCGTGGACACCTTCAATTAGAATGAAGCCATAATAGTTCTCCAACTCATAACTCATTCTGTGTTAGATATAGTGCCAAATCTCATTTTACACTGTCTGATAGAGTACTGTGGGATTTGAATATCGTCTCTCCCTTGTGTTCTGGCACTACCTCAGCTTCCTCCAAAGGCACTGACGTGAATTTTCATCTGCAGGTTGCCCCAAATACACACTCTGAGCAGCCTCCTTATTGTTATCTTTTCTAGTTCCCCATATCACAGTGTTACCACAAGCCTTTCTTGATACAGCTTGACAGTATAGATGTTTCTATATAATCTGACTTGATGTGGTGAGGTCATTGTTGAATCACAAACTGGACCGTTTTGAGTGTGTTCTCATTCAAATTTGAATGCACAGTTTGACAAAACTTCAAGTTTTACAAACTGAATTCCTTCCAAAGATTAGTCTATAGCCCATTTCTGTTGGAATGCTGCAACTGCTACTGTACTTTCTGACTTCCAGGATATAGGGAGTTGTTACCCAAAACACTTAAATAGTCACCGCATAAAATGAGCTTACAGACTCTAACTGTACCATTAAGTACCATTTAAAACAGAACTATGAAGAGGATGTGATTGTGAAGTACACCAACAAGTCAACAAGCATTCTTGAAACAAGTGGACTAACTGAGCTCAGGAAACAAAAAAGTACATTTAAAGTAAAATAAGTTTGCAAACTTCTCGTACTTAAGTGTACTTTAAACACTTATTTGCCAAAAGACACTTACGACACATTAGTTTCTAAAATGTTAAAACAGCCTTATTACTTTATAGCTCTACATTTCAAAGGAGTGAGTCTGTATCGTACTAGAGGAGAAATACAGTTTCTCTTCCTCGACTAGAAATGTGCTTCATGTTTCTTGCACTGCTTTTCACTCAAGCTTTTTGACAAAATGGCACCCCTTGTGACCTACTTTCAATTGACTTCCTCATCACACTCTACACACTCCTTTCTCTTCAAAACACCTCAACCGAACTCCCCCCCCGCTCTCCAGTCCACAATTTCGTATTTTGGCACCCCCATGATATTTTCTTACTGGGGAAATCTGCAGACAATGGCAGTGCGTGATTTCAAATCTGCCTCTTGCTTACTCAGAAATAACCCCATATGTCGAATGCATTGTTTGGAATCGCCAAGGTGGCATTTGGATCGTCCTTCTTTTTGGCCCTGTTCTGTTAATCTACTTCAGCCAGATTTGAGAGAGTGGAGCTGTATATTACCCTCTATCAGTTTGGCAGAGGTGTCTCCCTACATTTTATGCATCGCTGTCCATATGGGGATATGACGCAGTAGCCCACTGTTTAATTTATCCAAAGCAAAACTGCTGCCATACATCAGCACATGTATTATTCATGGCTAATATGTTCCAGTAAATGACAGTAAATATACTGGTGGGTGTTAGGAATGGTTTGGCCAACTGCTGCACACTTGCCACCATATCCGCCTCTCCTCCTTGGTTGTGTGTGGCTGTTTTCCTCGTAGACAGCTGGACAAACCTGTGATTTTCTGCCGCTCAACACGCCTCGATGTTGACCCCCCCCCCCCCCCCCCCCCCCTTCATATTCATTGTAACAGTGACTGCATCACCAAACTGCACGCGCTACAATCTCACATTACAAGTGAGTCAGACATGAACAAGCTGAGGTTCCTTTTAGTATCCAGCACAAAAGCTTTGTGCCACCTTCACCCTGAATGTTCCCTCTGTGTGTGTTTGTGTGAGTCTGAGTGTGTACGCACATGTGCATCCAGTTTCAGAGGATCCTTGACATTATCACGCAGCCAATAAAAGACCACCTGTTCCAGTGTGCTAATCTAATCTGGCCTTGCGCAGACTTGACGGTATTTCTTCCAGTGTCACGTTCCATCGGGGGGGGCCCCCTCCGCCACTCCACGGCAAAAGCTGGGCCGAGTTGTTAACAGAGCACCTCTGACACACAATGTGACAATTTCACGCCCAGCCCCTAATCCAGCTGACACGGCTATCGACGCTCCTTTAATTGCCCTGTACGTTTTTTTGGCCTTTTTATACATGTTGAGGAATAGAAAGTGCCGTCAAATCTGTTCCCGTGTGCCTCTGCTTGTCTGTCAGGCTGCCTGTCACCTTGTTATGATTAATGTATTCCCAGGCATGCACTTTTATATTGCAGGAAAACACACATTTTCTCCAGACGGAAAAGGCTGCTGTAGAGTCCTATCACGTTTTTTTTTCTCTCTCCGAGAAGCCCCCCCCCCCCCCCTTTGATATTGCACATGGCAAATACATATTTCAGAAACAACTACTTAAATTCATCTTTCAGGGTGTTGAATCAGCTTGTCTCAGTTTAATTCAGTTTTCTCTCCGGGCACTTTTGGAGTGGAGTTGAAGTGTACCAAATTGAGATATAGATTTTTCTGTCTCTTTGAGCAGAGAAATAAGATCACTTGAAGAGTTTGTGAGAGGCGGGTTAGGGATCATATGTGTTAAGTTGGAGATTGGATTTTGTCTACTTTCCTCACAGTCAAACATGAGCGTAGAACGACGTAAATACACTGCATAAATAATACATAAATCAGAAAGAGCAGCCAGCATGCTGCAAGATATCTTCTTTGCAAATCGTTTATCGTGATGCTTAATTTCAATCTCTAATACACAACCTAAAGTGCGTGCAAATCCTTTTATGACAAAGGCATTCGATATATATTGAAGCTAAACTATGAACGCTAAACCCTGTATTGAATGCTAAAAGCTACTCTTATGGGTATAATCTGCAAAATATATTGTTCTTTCTTGATGCTGCCATGCTACAAAATGCACATTCCTATACAGCAAGCAAAAGCCACATTACTATGGGTAAGTATGATTACAAGATGGAAAATATTGCATGTGTCAGACCATTTCAGCGGCATTCATTTCACATCCGCTCAGAGGGGAGAAAAAAAACAACATTTGAAATGAAGCCTGTATGGAACGAAACAAGAAACAGAAGCTCAGATGGCTTCACCAATCTCATTCTCACTGGGGGTCTTACAGGGGCGACTAGCTACTCCTCCCCGAGCCTGCTGGCAGATCAATACCAGGAATCAGGCCATTACGCTCCTTTGAAAGCGCTACGTGCACAATCGATATGTTATTATTTTTCATCTGCTGGCTGTATTTAATACCCTCATTATTATTTCCCCTCACTGAACAGGGAGGAAGCTATTCCAGTCCCAACTTCACTGTTTTTTTCTTTTCTTGTGGTTCTTTGGGATTGGTCCTCATTTACATGGACGTGGAGGTACAGTATGTTTCACAGAATGATCCCCGTGCATATTTATTTGAGTTTAGTTTGGATTCCTTTAGGATTGCTTTTTTCGATAGTTAGCAGGAGTGTGTACTCTCTGTAGATCCAGAGGAATATTTTGCTCCCTCTTTGAACACATCCTCAAGAAATGGATGATTTTGGGATGACGGAGTGTGCAAAGTTAATTTATTTTCATGTTTGCGATCTGCTTTATTGGTTTTCTGATTTGCTTTAAGCCAAATATAGTGATCGCCCTTGACTGGCGGAGATGACTGACAGCTATGACCAGAGGTTAACCAACGAAATGAGATTCAACATAAATGGCTCTTTAGTGTTCTATGTTTAATTCAGTGTATAATCTTTCATGTCCTCCTACATTCATCATGTTTGCAAGGGCAGTATGGACTCATGATATACGAGTTACGCTCTGTGTTTTTCTTTAATCTTTATGGGGAAATCGCAGCGAGATCAAATGTGCATTAACTCTCCGGCAATAAAGCACTTGATGTATGCCGAGGCCGCCACGAACCAGGTGCGATCTGAAGCTCATGCATGACACACGCTGTGTCCAAAATGTATGGAGCGAATTAACCGGTAATACTCATTTTAATATAAATGAGCTCTCATAATGATGTGAAGGCTCCCTCAACACAGCGGGAGAGCGGCGTGGGGAGAGACAACGGAAGGGCCCAGTTAGCGAACGACAGTTTGGTGATAAATCATCTGTAATTAAACACTTTGGAAGTATACGGACCACAGCAGAGGGCGCGGGGGCGGGGGGTCTGTTTGACGGTAGGTGGGTGGCATGGTTGCCCATCCTGGCGGTCCGTTAATGAACGAGAAGGAGATGATTGGAGGAGTTTGCAGTTGAATCTTGCTGATCAGATAGCCCCGAGCTAAGCCTTCTTGTTCATTAATCAGAGGCTCGTTCCTCTGTTCTACCTGTTAAAACTCCCCTTTCTGTATGTTCAAATCAAGCTGTGTCCAAGTCCAGGCCTTTACGTGTCCTCCACTCCTGGTGTAAGATTAATTGCTCTTGATCAAAGTCGTCAAGCAGGAGCCGCACCAGGCGTAATAGACTCAGAGGAGAATGGCTTTCTTTATGTGGGAAAGGGAGGGAGCTCCAGGCTTCTATTATCTTGTCTTTCTTGTTCCTGGTGCAAGAAATTTAATTCCTTACCATGCTTTTTTACTTTCTGCTGGTTTGGAGAACAAGCCTTCAATGTCAAGCGGCAGTGTGAACGAAGGCTGAACATGGAGCGCTATCACAAAGTAGCAATTGAAGTGGAGGCCATAGACTGGCTTATTGGGAAGGAGTATAAATCAGAGAGGACAAGTGACAGAGATTAATGCCAGCCAAGCCCACGAAATAGCCCTTCCATCCCTCTCCAGCCTCCACCTACAACAACTTCCTGATAAAGCCACCAATGTGACACTACACAAGGTGCAATAATAGAAATGCATTACTCAAAAGTCCTTTGAGACATGTAGATAGGAGGACAGTGCCAGAGGAGAGATGAAGAAGACTACCTGGGCAAAATAATATTTTTATGTCCTTCACAGGACAAGTGGTGTTCCTTCAGACAGTGAGAATGAGTTTAGAGGGTTTATGGCCCCTATCAGAGTCACTCTCCGAGCGGATGTTCATTATGTGCTCATATTTATGATGTCCCTTAGTAGTGGCCAATTTATGTGATATATTTTTAAGTATCTGAAGTAGTTAAGCTCAGACTAAGTATAGGATATGTATTCTTTGAAAGGGAAAGCAATGATGTATAACTTTAGTTGAAATGATTGCTTTTGTCATTTAGGACTTTGATGATTGTGCTGGATTTAGGCCCAATTATTGAAGAACACGTCTGTCTGCTTGACTTCAGGACCCTAAAAATGCTAGTATCTCGTCAGTACACATCTCAAGAACAACAACAGATATCAAAATGTTCATTTCCAAAATGATGTGGCAAGATGGGGATTTATTTGACCTAAAAAGAAAACCAAAATACTACAATCTAGGCCCATCAAAGAGGTCAACTCAAAATAACTGAGCGTGACAAAAAAACAGGCTGGCTGCACATACAGACAGGAAGCAGCGACATCTGTAAGGTTTTCAAATTGAATATTTTAAACTGAAGTGCAGGAGGAATTGTACTTTTTAATCATATAGAAGGAGCTGTTGAACGTCGTCATGGAGACGATTTGTGGGCACTTCTTACAGTTCGGGTCTGAATGTCTTCAAAGCAAGACTGTGCGAGCTGAGAATGTTTAAAGTGCCGAACAAACTGTCTTGATTGTTGAAGTTAGTCGGTGCCGTGAGGCCCGATATTAGATCAGATCTGTCCCATCTCTAAACCCAACGAGACAAAGTAGTGTAAAACCGACACCAAGGGGAACTAAATACAGAGCAAAACTTAACTGCTATCAAACTAACAAACTGTGTGTGCTTGACTGCAAATGAAAATGAACAGTTCTCACAAATTGTAATTTTTACTGTAGACAGGATGTGCTTTCATAAAAAATGTGTTTCTTAAATTTGTTTGAGCTGTTCATTGTGGCCCAGATTGCAATCATTTTCTCTCTCTGTGCGTGAACTTAAATACCCCATCTTTTGTTACAAAGCATTGCAACCCTTTCAAATCTCCTCTGAGCTTTCCTGACAGTACTTTTTAGCATCCTTATGCTAATATTTCTGTGGGTTAGTATTCTGTGATTAACATATTTCCCTCTTCCTGTGCTGGATTTAGACAAATGCCCTGAGAAAGCCTGCACGATTGTTTACTGCCTGGTAAAAATGTAATGTGTCGGCAAGGGCCTCTCCTTCCCTCTTCTCGAGTCTCACCGCTTTTGGGCTTCTGCTTCAAAGTCCCCTCGGCTTTGTATTTTTGTATCATTCCCATGAATCTCTCCTGATCGTAATCTGATTTTGCGGCTGATTTATTTGCAGCAGAGAAGGAGAGGAAGTGAGTGGAAGGGTTTTCACAGAGAAAGCCTGGCAGCGGGTGCCGCCACCGGGCAGCACACAATCAGCTCAAAAAAATGAAGTGCCATGTACTCTCCCGGTGCTCAATACACACAGACACACACGCACAAACTCTTCCCCAATGAAATAAGACAATACTGCAATTTGATCCAGCAAACCTCTGAGCTTACCTTCTCTTTCAACTCTCTTCCCGTTCTCTTTTATTTACAGGGGCTGTCTTCCCCCCTCCCCCCTCCCCTTCCCCATCCAACAATCAAGATCCATCCATTATGTTCTCCCACTCTTTAATTTGGTGGGCAAATTTAATTTCCAAATGAATACCGAGCCGTTTTAATGCAAGCCACAAAAGATAAATGTGCTTTTGTGCTGGGCGTGTTTGATTGCTGACTTTGAAGAAGCTGCCTCTTTGTGTTGAGACGCTGAGAGACTGACCCAGCAGGCCCTGAGCCGCTGTGAGATGTGAGCTATCAGAGGTGTTACTGCTCACAATGAATCAGGGCCATCTTTTCCTTCTTTTTCGAGCAGCTTTCATACGACTGTCTGTTTTGTGCATCCCCGAATCGTGCCCGTAGCCATTCTAAGAGTTCTCGAGATTGTCAGCATTGTTGTTTTCTCTTTGTTCCAGTCAAGTGGTACATTGCGTGGAAATGGCAAATGCTGGGCAGGCAGACGGTCATCAGTGTGTCTCTGCCGCTGCTTGGAAATGAGTAGAGTAGAAGCCTTGAATGCAATAATATGAGCACGTAGTGTATTATATCTGCAGACAATCCTCTATATCTATAGCTTATAACCTTGCAGAGACTAGCATCTAGACTTGAACTTGTTGACTCTAATATGTTGGTTTTTACTTTTATTGTGATGGGACAAAATATCAGTACCACAATATATCATCGTCAAGTGATACAGTAATCAAATCGCTTGTGTCAAATATTGATATTTAAATGAAAATCATACACTGCTCTTCACAGATTTCCCTGGAAATTTCACCCCCAAATTCCTAGCTTCATAATTCCTCGCGGATGCGTCTATGACATCCATGAGGGTGATGCAGAAAAAATGAACAGGGATGGAAAAAGAAGAACACAGCGGGATAATGTCAAACAGTGGTGAGAAGAAGTTTAGAGAGGAAGCGTTATAAGATGTCCAAGTGACACCAACTTGCAGTGAATACATAAAGTTAGCCTTGATTTAGACTTTTTAAGGGCATTTTGTGTTCTTCAGCTAATCAGATGTCTTGATGCAGAAACCCTATATCGTGATATCGTTATCGTTAGCCTGGTATCGTTTATCGTCAAATATTGCAAGCAACCCTGCGATGCCAACCCCTTGTTCATATTCCAAACCTAGGGTTAGGGTTAAGTTGGTTTAACCTTTCATGTTCTGCTCGTGTTTTCATTGGTAAGATATCATCGTGAAGTCTTTTCCACCCCAAAAATATGAAACATTATGAAACCAGATAGTAAGGGAATTGTACGTTCTTTACATTTGGAATACTATGCCATTTACAACGATCAGATCTGCAGCCTTGATTGTTCTTACAGCGGAAAGCTTAAGACTTAAGTGTTTCACTCTCTGTGTTTGACATTTGTTGATGATATCCGGCCACAGGAGAGAGTTGTGAGCATAATCCTTCTTTCATAGAAAACATGATAAGTGGAGCACAACTTACACATGTATTACAACTTTAAATCGTCCTGATTTGACGGATAAGAAGCTGAAGAAACTCCTAGAAATGACATCATGATAACCACAAACCACAGTGTGGGTACTGCATCTCTGTTGTTTTAGAAACCATCAAAAAGTCACCTGAGGTAAGACGTGACGGGAAAAAAAGACTCGGAAGTAGCTATACGATGCTTTAACAGAGATCGTAGTGGCCTTGTGCATACAGTTTATGCACTGACATCAGTCACACGATATGAACGGCGCCTCCCTCTCCTACTGGCTTGATGTGAATTCTCAGGATAATATCCTGCTGCGTTCTCACATCAGCTTACTCTGAGTTAATAATGAAAAAATTGGACTGTTTGTGTTCACACATACAGCCCCTCCTGGAGATAAAAGTTTTTCAGGAGTTTTCTGCAAGTGTGAAAGAAAGCCCTATTTCAGAATACAAAGGGGTTTTAAATTTGGGCTCCTGACGACCACTTTACTATTTCATACCATTATCACTATTTAAACAGCAAGATGTACTAATGACTCTGATAACATAACCTGGAGTGTAGGACATTTATATTTGAGTTGTGAATCAGACGCTGTTATATCAAATTTATAGAGTGACTTGTCAAGGATTGCAGAAATGTGTACCTTATGTGGGTGCCGCTTTCTTTTCATCCCTGGCTCGTCGCCAAGCTCGTCGCCGGTGTGCCAGCGAGATTAATTTATCTTGTTTGATGAACTGCATTTGTTGATGGAGTGGAGAGAGAACACGGTTTAAAAAATAAATAAAAAATCTCCAAGGTGTAACTTTCTAAGAGTGTTCCAACAAAGCGAGGCAAACAGAGACGTGCGGGCGGCCCAGCGCGCTCTGATCATGTCGGCGTCGGCAGGATTGAGGAAAAAAAGGCATTAATTGGGGAGCATCAGGTTATCAGGCGGATGGAAAAAATCTTCAGAGAAGTAATCAAACCTTGATGAATTAAAGGAACGTGCTAAGCCCTCGTGTCTGCCGGTGATAGAACTGACCCCTCAAGCTTGGCTGATAGCTTCGTTCTGATAAAGAATTAAACAAAAAAAAACACACAACACAAATCCTGGCTTTATCGGCATCAGCATATTAAGCATCGTCAAAGGGAGGATAAAAAATGCAGATGCTGCCAAAATATGGAACAGGAAACTTGAGTGGAATGAAAATGTAATCACTTAAACACTCGACAGGTTTTGGAGAGGATGCTTGTGTGGCCTACATGCTGCTCTTCTTTTGGTGAATCACGTTTGTGAGGCTTTAAACGTCTTAGTGGTTGATTTGATGACTTGATTGACTCGATGGAAACAGTACAATCTGTGATAATGGGAAATCCACAATATTTTTGGCAAATCTGGCCGTCTAGTGCAGAAAAGGTTAGCATCTAATTTGTCGTGCTGATGCTGATTGATCACTTGAAATGGATTTAGTTGTTGACGTTATACAGCTGGCGTGTGGAACATCCTTATCTTGAGTGAATTGAAATCCAGAACAATGCAGGTTTTTTTTTTACTTTGGTTGGAAGAAGGAGGAGCCATGTCCTTCCTCTGATGCAAAAGTGTCACTTATGCATCCCATTTCGTGTGTGTTCTTTTCAAATAGTTTAATTTGGTTTCCGTTTCTTAAAATGGTCATGTCGGTTATTTTTGTGGACCCTGAAAGCAACCTTTCTTTGTTGTCTGAGCTACTTTGATGAGGTGTTTGGCCATGTCGAAGGCACAATTGTCAAGGACTGACTCCGGCATGTGCCTGTTTTCTTCACCTGGGCACGCCCGTCAACACAAACCTGTCTTTAATTAGATGTAGATTCTTAACATCAAGGTTCAGAGGTCACAATGTTCAAGGAGAAAACACCAGGTCTTCTTCCGTCTACACACTCATTTGCTGTAACACTTGAACCTCTCCTTATCTCACATATTCAATAATTCAGTCAATCATGTTTTTGTTTTCCTCAAGTACGCACTTCTCGCTGCACAATAAGGAAACGCAAAACCACACAACATACCCCATATCTGTTTTTGCATCTTTAATATGTGAGGCAACCTTGGGATTTGCATATTGTTTTTTTCTTCCTTCTCTTTTTTATTTGGCAGCGCTTAGTGTAAAATTGAATTTCCCCTCGCGGGATTAATAAAGTATATCTTCTTCTTCTTAATGCCAGCAAGTGTTGAAAATGTCTTCTTATCAGCCTCATGATCTCACCACACGAGTTTGAACATAAAGAAAGGATGTGAAGGACATCCGGCTGCCAAAATCAACCTTTTTTTTAATCTAATCTGTCCATCCAATCTACCTATTAGAGGTGCCACAATCACTGGAAATAGCATTTAATTTCAAAACAAAATGCTTGAATTTGATTGGGTGCCTTGAAGTGCCAACACAGATGTTCACTATCTGTCAGATCTTGTCATGTTTACATTTTTCCACCGAGGTAACTGGGATGAGAGGCTTCTTCCTTCTCAAACGTTGGGCTGGGAAAAAAAAAGGTTGGATGGAGGGAAGGGACGGACTTCTTGCTGCGCAGGCCTGATATCATTAAGGACTCTCCATGTGTTCTGCCGTGCCTGCGCTCAAAGGGCACGTTAGCCCCAGGTTCATCAGCTAGCCATTGTTCGGGGTTGGCTGAGAAAAGGCTGCGCGAGTGGCCGAGGAAGGAGGGTACATAGAGGGGGACCAGTCACAGGCTGTGTTTCCCATTTACCAGCAGGGAGGGGGGTACACAAACAAATCAGCCTGCTTCCACACACGTGTGCATGCTAGCCTTTTCTCCTGTCTCACACTCTCTCTTTCAGTTTAACACTCTGTACATGTCTGTCACCCACTCAATATCTCTCTCTTTCTCACTCTCCCCAGTTTCCCTGATGCCTCTGTATTCTGTTTACCTCCTCTAAACAACTCCCCCTTCTCTTTCCTTTCTATTTCTTCCTCCCCGCCTCTTGCGCCATGTCTTAGTCCCCTGATTAGATTTGGCCCCGACGCTATCTCATTTGGCCCCGTCTGTGGCATTGTGCCGCCGTGCCTCGCAGAGTATCCTGGGAAGGCTCTTCGTCTGCGTCGCTGCAGCCGTAACCATGTTAGCTGTGCTTAGGATGTCACCGCTGGTTTAACTTACAGACGTGCATCCGCCTGGGACCACTCTCAGTCCCATAACAGTCTAATGGCAACAACAGCAACATTACTACACACACAAAGACACATGCAGTTATAAACACATACACACACACCCAGGGAGTAGGTATCATGGCTTCAGAGTCATTCTTTTTTTATTTAGTGTCTCTAGGATATAATTCAATGAGTCGTTATAAGTGTAAAATAAAAACAGGAGTTTGACATTGTTTGTCTACTCATTGTTTTTTAGAATGTTTTAGACTTACTGTTAAGCATCTATCAATGATTTTTATCATCATTATGACTCTTTTTCCCACTAGTTAATTTCTTAAAGACGAGACATACGTCAGACATAAATGTCTTCACACTTTCTAATGGCCCCAATTCATGTTTTAGGGATTACATTTAAAAGATATTTAATTTATCGTGCATATAAAAAAGGAGAAGCTGAATCTTAAACTCAGACGCTGCAGACAAACTCATGTTAGTCATTGTCCTCGGTAAATACCTTTGTGTAAAAATGAATACATTATATTGATTGCTATGGTGTTTAAAGTCGCCATGAAAAAAAACCTTCAACAGTATCTAACTGCCGTGTCCTTGCGTATGTTCAACTGCAAAGGGATAGAACCAATCACAAGACAGAAGGCGGGACATAACATCGGGATAAATTTGATTGGATGATTAGCTTCAACAAAGGTTTTTAATTGGTCAAAACAGTAGTAAACGCCCCCCTGAGTGTAGGACGAGTCCTCAGACATTTGAAACGTTCAACAGGAAGAGAAAATACAGTTATTTGAATGTAAAGCTACTCAGATCATGCTTTTTGTCATTATAATTTTGTATTTCATGAAGACTTTTAATAAATTGAAATTAGCTAGTTAGCTAAATCTGGTACAAAGCCTGTCTTCTCTTCTGAGGCTAATGTTTTTTTGTACAATGTCCCTGATTCAAATAAACTAATAAACTAAAAAAAAACTAACTAAACATTTTTTGACCACAATTCACCATTACACAACTTTTTCACAGTTAACACTTAAACTCTTGATTACAAAATGCCAATCAAAACTTCAGAGTATTAAAATAATGTAAAAGCATTGCATTGCTTATTTTTTTCTTGGCCTGAAGCTGAAATAAATTTAAGTTACAAAAAAAAACAAAATCAGAAAAGCGGAAGCTAACCCTGTCTCTGTTTCTGTTCACTTCTTAAAAGGCTGTGTTGTCAGTCTCTTCAATAAATTCGGCATCAAACCTTCAGACTTCATATACGTGCTCATGAGGCATAATACAGTGTGTGGAGAGGATGAAAACATGTTCCGATCTCGTTTTTCCTTCTAGAGATTGCGTCAGTAATTAAAGCTCCACCTGAGGTAGCGTCGTGCTGATTTGATGATGGTTGCCAAAGATGAAGAGAATGGGCTTGATACAGCAAAAAAAAAAGACCATTATATCACCAGCTTATTGCACTATTGTGCATTCCTCCTATGGGAGCTGGGCTTGTGTTTTTCTTTCTTTGCCTTTATCACACACTCCTCTGTCTCTCCCTTCCACTTCTCTCTCTCTCTCTCTTGCATGCCTCCCTTTCTTTCTGTTTCTTCCCCCTTCACAACCTCCACTCTGTCAGCGCTTTTTTACACTCGTACTCGTCCCTTTGTTTTCTCTCAGTTACTGCACTTTCTGTTTCTATTCCTTTTCTATAGAACAGCTGAAACGTGTAGTAACCTTACAACAATTGGCTGGAGCTAATTTATGTCTTTTTTTAAGTCTTTGGCAGAAGTACAGTGTGAAGAGGGTGTTTTGTGTTCGCTCTCTCGACTTGTTTAACAACTATAGACTGTATTGAATGCAGGCATGAACACAACCCAAAATGTTTGAGCTTTATTGTTCTCTTGTGCGTATAATTAAACATGAATCACCAGTCCTACCGAGAACTTGTATGCTCACAACTTCTCTCACCCTTTGCCCTCTCATTTCTTACTAGCTTTCAGTTTCTTCACTCTCCGATTGTTCTCCTTCTCTTATTCTCCAGCTCTTCTTTTGTCCTGTGAATATCTTCCCCTCCTCTTCTGCCTTTAACTCTCGTTCTTGCTCTTTCACTCCCCCTCCCATGTCAACTACACCTCTGCCAAACCCATCATTTCAGCTTCCTCCTACTCTCCTCCTTCTCTTGCTCTCCCTTTCCCTGCAAGCTATGTTTTGCCTTCTTGTGT
This sequence comes from Tautogolabrus adspersus, assembly GCA_020745685.1. Classification (NCBI taxonomy): domain Eukaryota; kingdom Metazoa; phylum Chordata; class Actinopteri; order Labriformes; family Labridae; genus Tautogolabrus; species Tautogolabrus adspersus. The sequence continues at coordinate 12,195,530 of CM036556.1, read as the reverse complement.
CCCTCTCTGTCTCTTTCTCCTGCATCTCCCTCTCTGCCTGGCATCTCTCTTTCTATCTGCGGTGGTGTGTATGTCCTGGCTCCAGCTTCTGTGGATATTAAGCTGTAACAGGCAATGCTCTGCATCGGTCTCTGATGTATGTATGACCTGCTTTCCGCCAGACTCAATCTCCAGCAGCCAGCCATCCGGCCTGCCTGGATGCCTGCTCGTGTTTTCTGGGTTAGCCCCTGCCAAGAGAAGCAGTAGCCTTAGCCTGCATGCTGCAAATAACACTCAACTAATAGCTTGAATCTTGGTCCATGAACAGGTTTTTCAAACTCTACAAACATTTCTTCAATAAGCAAAAATGTGAAGATACTATTAGTATTATTGACTGTATAGTAACACAATCGAGTGGAGAATAAAGCAAATGATTCGCTTATGAGCACAGCGAAAGGACATCAAAATGTTTATCGTATCTCTTTGAAGTCCTTTCTTTCTTCAGCCTCTAATTGTTCCTTCATCCTCGTGCCACCTTTCTCACTTCCTTTGTTGTATTTCCTCTAATTTTTAATTTGCAAAAAAAGGTAAAAAAAGAAAGTATTTCTCCTCTACAAAGCCTTTTTTTGTTGTTGCTGACATGCATGACTTCAAATTAGCAGTCTCTGTGCAGTCCTCATAGCAACATAGCACTTTAGCGTGCAGAATGTGACGGGGATACGAGCCGGTGCAAGGGAGGCATGGAGAACGACAGGCACGCTCTTTATTTTGGTACAGAATTCATCGTTGCCTCAAGCATTTTTACAGAAACAAAAAGGTTTCTTCCACTCGTGATCTCCTTCTCTCAAAGCGAGATGATGTATAGGAAGTTCTGCGACCTCCTCCTCTTACTTTCCGCCAGTAGGGGACACACGACGAAGACACCCTACAGCTACCCCGGCAGAGGGTCACCCGTCGTACCATGAATCCCCCATGGGATCATGTGTTGGTGTTCCTTCTCGCCGTCTCTCTCTCTCTGAGGTTGGCTCGAGCTTGCCCATGATTTCACCTCACTGTTGTTCCTCCTGCGTCCCACCCCGCTCGCATTGTTGTGCGAGAGAATACAACGTGATCACCCGGGGCGATACACAGCTTTGTTGATCAATGAGGCGCAGAGGACTTTTCAGAAGAGAAATAAAACTCAAAAGCTTGGTGTGTTGGGAGCAGGGGAAAGATCCTTATTATTTTGTGTGGGTATTATGGAAGCCTATAGAGTACATACTGTCTGAAAGTCATGGAGATAAACAGTTGTTGTTGAACCACTTCTTAAGATTCGCCCTCATGAATTTGGACAGGCAGAAGTTGTAGCAACTAGCAAGTAAATCCTCAAAGAGCAAATGATTTCCAGTTAGCTTCATTTGTTTCCCTGCGTTGATTGTATATAATAGGTGGACGTAGCCCCCTTGATATCTCCTATTGTCGCCTGGAGTCCCATTTTTTAAATCAGCACCTTGTTGTCATTGTTTTTAACCATTACCATATTAGCACAAATGGGTGGAGCTTGAGAGGAGTGATTGGTTGGCAAACGCTACGTTATAAGAAAGCTAACCATAGTTTCTCCCTACTGAATGAGAATCTATTTGTGATGGTAACTGACTCCAGATTTGAATACTGAAATAACAAAGAGAGTTTGCTGAATGTAAAGCACACACTCATTTTTAATCCTATACCAGCCACCAACTAACTATCTGGAAATGAAGACAAAAACAAAGTGGGAGATTCAGAGGTGGAAGCCCCGGGCCCCTGTGCTGTATCAGCCCATTGGGAGCCGTGGCATATGTTTCTCATGCTGCTTTTAATTTCCCACTTTCCTGTAAGCCACATACACATCTCCCCCTTTCAAGAGGAGAAAAGAGATCCCTTCCAATGATTCTGATTTTGTAGAAATATTGGATAACAAGTTATTTAGATTTTTACTCACTGTTTCATTTGAGAATAGTTTGATTACTTTGCCGTGAATATCACCCATTGGCCACTTAAGTTCCTCTGGCAGCCACAACACGCCTCCGCTGTGTTTTTCACATGACAGTTGTGACTCATAGCTGCATTGACCTCTCTCCCTCTGGGGGGTTAGCTAACATGATCTGCTCATCCCAACCCTTGGTCCTGATGGATTTGTTGCTAACTTGCTCGGCGGCACAAGCGGGTGGTAGGAATGAGTGGGAGTGGTCCCAACAACAGACGCTCCCGCGGGCCTCAGCCGTGTGGAGGAGGGCCGAGCTGCTTCATAACAAACCCGGAGCGCTGTGGAACGAGATAGAAGCAACACATCAGCGTTATTTATGGTGTACAGGAAGATCATTACGGCCGCTTCAATCTTAGCCTGATGGATGTCTCTAAGTGCCTCCTCTCTTGATCTTTAATGGTACCTTGTAATCAATGGAATACCTGACCCCCACTGCCCCCCTCAACTTAATCCTCCTGCCATCTTTTTTTTTTTTTTTACACAGGGGTCCACGTGGATTGAGTTTTAAAAGGAGGTAATTAAACCAGTGGCAGCTGAGAACTTATTATGCCGGTGAAAGAGGAGCTGCCTATATGTTGGCCCGCTGATCGTTCAGAAGTTATCTTTAATCCCCCATAACATTAAAGGCTGGCCATTCATCAAGTCACAGGGCAGCTTTGTGCACTGAAAGGCTCCTGTCGCTGCCTTTTTTTCCCCCTGCAACATAATTGAAAATCCAACCCCTCCTCCTCTCTCTGCGTAGAACTTCACCTCAAATGGAAAACAAACTGGTATCAATGAATTAAGGCAACATCTCAGGATACAGTAAATTATCTGTTGCTTCTGGGCCCTATTTTAAACCCATTCCTCTGCCCTTACGAAATGTAAACAGTTCATATTAAAGCACATTGTTTTTGGGTGAGTTATAAGCCCACCGGACACATTTATCCAACTCATCGTCATTATAATTTTGTAATTAAAATAGCGGTCAAGTTGGGAGACCATGCAGAGGTTGCTGCTGTTGTTTAGCTGCCTTTCTGCTGGCACACAATCATAGCTGGAGTGCCAACGGCCACTAAAAGGGTGTTTTCATGCTTTAAATTAGAATATTCATAAGCAGTGCAAATGGGTGGGATTGAAGAGCATTGTGCTCTCTTATACGAGGATAAAGGGCATCGTTTTATTGCTCTGTTTTGCTGTGAAGCTTAAACAAAAGAGCGAACAGTATATGATAATTATTTGAATTGTTTGTAGAGACCTTGATGACTAAAAGCGTCAGTTTTGGCCTTTTTTTTCGAGGTTTTTCGTTCTTGATTAATATGTAATATTTCAAATATGTGTCTTCCAGCTTTCATTCCTTTCAGGGTTCTCTGTTTTGTGACCTGGCAACCCACCATTTCCCATCAAGCATGCAGCACAGTGTCACCATTATCACTGTTATTTATTCACATGAGAATGCTTATGTGGGAGACGGATCTGGTTCAGGCGAGGTCTGATAGAGCATGACTACCCTGCAGCTATATCTCCAGTCTGATGGGGATTGGAACTGGGGAGTTCTGCCATGTTCCCTTTGTAGCGAGTAACAAATGTCTGTGCTACTGATGTGGTAAAAGCTTTTCCTCCTTTGTCACCTTCGCTCTTGGTTGATCCCTGGCATCCCAGCGCTCCATCACGATACAGTTTGGCCTAGGAAGCGGTGACCCGTGTTATTGGTTGGCAAGGCTTCTTCTCTTCGAATGGGGTGTGGGCTCTTTTCCAGCCTCTTCTTCTTCTAATCCAGCAGCCCCTTTTTTTTCTCTGTGTTTATCAGTGACTCCCGATGTAAAAAAAAGACCCATAGGTATCGGTGAACTGTAGGTGTTGTTGAAGACAGAGCCTGATGTATTGTGAAAGCTGCCTCTTCCTCTCTGTCTTTTTTGTATTCTCCTCCACTTGCCAAAAAGTTTTAGACAACATGCTCTTTCCCTCTTCATCAAAGCAGAGCCGGGCCAGGGAGAAGGAGGAGGTGAGAGAGGGAGAGTGAGCGAGCGAGCGAGCAACGGAGAAAGAGAGACAGAGTGTTAAGTGAGAGAAGTTTGGCGGCTGAACAGCCATGAAATACAGCCCTCCAACGGTTATTGCTGCAGTAAAGGCAGATACATAAAATACAAAACAGAGACTGGCGTGTCTATTTATGGACCAGATTATCGGTGCATTAATCAGGCACGCTATTTGGCACACGCACCCAAGAAGTCTGGTTTCTCAAAGTGTGAGGCTGCTTTATGGGCTGTGTCAGATCAATGGGCGATTCACTCACACACCAGCAACACCCACATTACTTATGTTTAAACTTTCCTTAAACACAAAACTCTGACAATACTTCTAATAACAGTCAAGAGAGAATCATTTTTAAGAAAACTGGTTAGGTTTTTTCTTGCATTTTGGAATTTTACGTGATTATTTTTCTATAAATTATTCAGTGTATAAATGAATTGGTAAGTGTAAATTGCTGAACAGCTGAACTGTAATCAGTATTTATTTTACTGTGAAATTGAGTCTTCTCTTCTCCGTGTAGGGACCTATAGATAGTTCTTTTTAGATCATAACATAGTAAAGACCATATAATATACAGAATAGAATTCTTTTGATTTAATAATACATTTTACTTGGATAAATTAGCTCGTCCGTAAACAGATCATCTTCCGTCGGTTTCACCCGTTCCTGTTTACTACGGTCTACTCAGAGTTTGTTTACATCAGAGGTAGAGAGAATCACTTCCATGATTCCCCACCAGCCTCAACGTCCTCTTTTGTTGTTGTTTTGATTGAGAGCCACCTGGCGGGGAAATTTTCCTACTGTGCGTTTGAATGCTGTATAAACTGTTAACTGCTGCAAATACTAAAGCCACTACAGATGCTTCTGATTCAGCAGTTTGGCCATGTGCATGAAAACATGTCTTAACACATAGAAAGTATGTGCACAGCCCAGATTTCCATGCTAATGACATATGCAGAACGAAAATAAGGTGCTGGAAAAGACTAGACAGGTTTTAAACAGACAAAGCGTCGGCCCTGGACCTCCCAAAAGAAAACGATGGATAACTCTGAGGGGTCACAAGATGATTAAAGGTGTGGAGGACAATTCAAGTTTGTCTGTGTTTAAACTCAACAGTGACAAATAAACAAATAAAACCTTCCCCTAAACTTCTTCTGTAACTCCACCGCCAAATTCAGGGGTGCAAATTGCCAGGAAAACAGCTCTAACAAATAATTAGTAACAAGCAATATTAATGAGACAGGAATGTCTGCTGCCTGAGGATCAGCTAGCCTCAATAGGGAAAAGTAAAGATGTTAGTTATTGTTATGTAGCACAGTGAGCGCAGACGTGGAAGAGGCAGATCAGTTTATCAATGCTCTGTGTTGCTAAAGATGGAATCACAATGCTTCTTGTTTTGTTGCCCATTAACAAGTCCATATACAGAATGAACAGTTCACTGACCAGGAGAATATTACCAAATTTGTCATTTGTATTATAATTGCTAACCCACCTTTAACATAACAGGAACACATTTTTTTAGCTACTTAAATTAGCATTTTCTTCAAGCAAATTGTGAATTTTGATCACTTCAGGCTTTTCAAACATATCAAACTCAAAGATTACAGTCTCTTTGACTCAGTCACAAGTAGTCGTGAAATAAAATCAGGGTCTAAAATGTATAGGAAGTGTTGATCGTAAACCTCGTATCCCAATGAGATCCATAACTGAGGCAAGTATTAAAAGTCAGTTGAAGCAGAAAGATGGTCTGCCGCCTGCAATAGATGCTAAAAATGATTTGAATAATATATTTAAGTAGGGCTCTTGCAGTGAAGGAATTTGATTGCGACTTTTACCTATTTGATACATTTCCTAACAACAACGCCGTGATCATCGGTGACACAGACACACAGTCCCGCCATGAAACAGAGCGGAGCTGCAGACAGCGCCTGGTGCTGAAACAAAGCACCGTCAAGCAAAGCAACAGGTAATCACCTACTCTTTAGCCTTTTGCCTACAAAGAAGCGCAAGACAGATCGTTTTTGAAAAACCTGTGCAGTACGATTTGGCTACAGAATAGAATGAGAGAGAGACACAGACTGGGCCAGTTAAGCCAGTTTTCCCATTAAGTACATACTGAGCCTGTCAGTATGTATTCTGTAGCCTAATCGTACTGTACAGGTTTCTGTCGTGGTGGTACCTGTTGCTGCCGTGAAGGTGCTATACTTCAGCACCGGGCGCTGTGCAGAGTCTGCTGCGCGTCTGACATTCACACCGTTCCTTGGTGTAAATGTTTGAGCCTGTCACTGATTGTCACAGCGTTGTTGTTTAGAAAATAATCAAATAAGTTAAAGTCACAATCAATATAATCTTGCAGGCCAGATACTATTTGCGAGGTGAGAACTCAAATTGGATGTGTCCTCGTTTTCACAGGGATCTTTTTGGCGCAGATTTTACAAATTGCATCTTCTAAATTAGCTGGATCTCCCAAAGGGGAAAAATATCTATCCATTGTTTCTGTCTGAACATAAGGGGAGGTGACTTCACATGCCGTTGTGGCGGTCGTTCTCCGCGGTTGGCTTGTTTATACGGTGGTAATTAATTTCAGCGGTTACATATACAGCTTCATATTTAAGGTAATACTCTCACATTTGTTCCTCCAATAAAATCAATGTTAAGACTATTAAGATGCCATCAATAGAGATAAGAGCGGTGGCCTAAATTTAACAATTGAGGTTACCCTGTCATTCCCACGCCTAGTTTTAAACAGAAACAAATTCTATATGTTTGATTTTTTACTAAAGTGACTAAATTGCCTTTGAGAACTGAAGGGGTTAACCTTCTTTTTCCCAATCCAGCTCGGAGGCCTTGTCCATTATGTGTCATTGTTTTGGCTCCCGTCAGCCTCACAACAGGTCTCCTCTGTTCTCTCCCTCTCTCTCCTCTTTGCGCTTTCTCCCAGCCTCTATAATATTATCTCTCTCAGTGAGGCTTTAGGCTCTATCTCTACTAATTAGAATTTAATGGACCAAAAGTGATTGGTGTACTTCCAGAAATAAAGTGGCCTATTCATATGTAAAGCAAACAAACAGTACTTGGTATAGAAGTATTGTTTGGGTGCGTCTCTCTCTCTCGCTGGAGTCACAATGACGCAGAGACTAGGGATTATACTGGGCTAAGAAGCATATTTAAATGCATGAGTTTTTTTCTCCTCTTTTATCGCACTTATTAGGAGCAAACACATAATCTCTGCAATTGAATGTCCTGTAATTTTTCTTCAGCATATATTTTACTTCCTGCCGTGTTTGCTTGACTTTGCTCTTTTTTTCCCACCACTATGGCCCCTGAGTGGGTGCCCATTCCTTGGACCCTGAGTAATCATCATTATAAAATGATAAGAGCGCTACTCTGACTGCTCCCTGTGGAATGAAGCATTAGAGACATTTGTTCTTCAGGCCTGCCCACACAGCGGTCTCACTGTCTCACACACTCATTAACACTGTTTCTCTCACCCTGCTTTTTATTTTCTCTCCTCTTTTCCCTCCACGTAACATCCCCCTGCTGCTCCCCTCGCCTTGTTTCTCATACTGGCATAACTGATGGCTCTAATTTGTGTACTTTAAAGGGCCAATTCATAGAAGGTACTTATGCTGGATAAGGAAATTGAAATGAATGACGGCGGCCTTATCAAAACCCACCTCCCCCTCCCTTGCACTCATCCCTGGGCAACTGAGAGGTTTCATTGCATTAGAAGAACGCCATCACCGCCAGAATGTAAATGCAAATCTAAATGCCTCGACGCTATTGAAGAGCCCCCCTCTTTATAGAATCAATAATCATATGCAGACCTGGAGCGGAGAGACTAAGTATTACTACAGGGAATTGATATACGCACGGTTGTTTACACGTTGCTATCAGGAGAGGTTTGCACACGCAGGGACAGCAGAACAAGACTGCTTACACACCACAGCACCGAAAAAGGATGTGCATGAACATCATTTGGTAAAAAGGGTAGGCAGAAAATATAGATTGACACTCGCTTTAATTCAAACATTAACAAGATCCAGCCCGCTTGTTCTCACAGCGTAAATGATGCTGTCCAAGTTTCCATTAGCTTGAGTACATGAAGCAAGATACACGTACTGTAAAGTGTCAAATTCATGATGCATAAGCGGTCTGTATTTTTCTACACTGTAAAAACAATCTGTTTACAAATAGCAAGAGTGCTCCTTTATCTGACCCAGATGAAAGACTTTTAAGGTTTATTCTTTTACTTTTTATGAGTCACAAAGTGGGGAAAGGGAGAGTGGAGATTGACATGCGGGAAAGCAGCCACAGGTCAGATTCGAACCTGGGTCGCCCACTTTGAGGACTCCAGCTCGGTGAAGTACATGGGGCGCGCTCACTCACCACTAGGCTACCAGCGCCCCTGATGAAAGACCTCCTTTTTAAATATAGCAACAACACAAAAAAAAGAGTATCTTAGAAAAACTGCACCATGGAGAAAGTCTTGAATTAATCATTCTCTATGCTTCATTTCTGTTTTGTTTTTTTAAACCATAAACACTCCATAAAAGTAGAAAGCGTTTGCCTTAGCATCATAACTCACCGTGTGATGTTATATGTTTCTGATATGACGAGGCTGCCTGTAAGAAGATACATGAAAAAATGTCTTCTTTATTTGGTTAACTCCTTAAATCTGTGCGTACAAGAGAAGGAGGATGCAGGACGCAGTGTTCAGTAGCTGTAGGATTGTATCTGTTTGACTCTCTCATCATTCCTCCACTGTGCTTGAACTATTTTTCCTAGGGTAAAAACAAGATTCTTCTACCATTGCTAAAGGCTCTTGGTATGGGCATTTAACTTGGTGGCCACAGGAGGGCATCTATGTAATAATCGGGTGGCCACGGCGTCATGAAGCTGCTTTAAAACGTTAACGTCAAACCCCTGGATCGTATTAAATCATCTCACCTGTAGCTTTAAAACGTCCCTTCTCTTTGTTGTTGATTTTTTCCCCAACACAGCCCTGTTTTGTTTCTGTTTGTTTTTTTACCACTGCCTGAGATCCTCCAGCAGGGCCCTACGAGCAGTTGCTAAAACTCGACTGGTCACAGAAGGCGACCAATCCTTCACAGGTCTGGCCCAACAGCTGTGGAACTCCCTGCCTGGAGATCTCAGGCACTGTGGCCACAAGGTTTTGTTATTAGGCTGTTAGAGCCATTCATACACGAGAGTGTAGTAGTTATCTTTTGTGTTCTTCAGAGTTTGATCTGCTAAAAAAAGATGCAGCATTCTTAATAGAAGGCAGTTAAGACTGCAGTCAACCCTGGCTGCTGATTGGTTGAAGCTCACCGCATGCTGCCAGTGCTGGCTTGATTGTTTTATTGGAAGCTGTGGAGCTGACACACTGGTCTTTGGCCGTGCTTTACATTTCGTTTATTTGTAGTTTTGTATACTTTTTGCATCTGTAATGACAAGAAAACACTTTCAAAAAAGCATTGAGATGAAGAACCTGGACGCGTCAGCCGTATGTTTCCAGCGCTGCATTTTTGGGAACTGAGACGGAGCCACACTAACATAAGGCAATATTTTGAAGATCTGAAAGTTCTCTAAAGAGCTGCAGGTTAGATACATTGGTGATTTTTTGCCTATACTTTGATCAATTAAAGATGAAATAGTTGTCTGCCCCCTGTTCGGAGTATGAGCCACCATTTTTGGTCTAGGTCAGCACCTGGTTGAGTAAAGTGTTCTAATACAGCCGGAAAAAAGACTCTTTCCTTTAAAGGAGCACAGCTGTCTTGTTTTCTCTTAATACATGTTTGGGATATTAGTATGTCAACCATGTTGTTCATTTTCAGACATGTTTCCCATCAGCTCTAAATTAAAGATAGATTATCTGAGATTATTAGTCACTGAGACAGATCAAGATCAGTTACCTTGAAAGTAATTTAATAACCTCATGCAAATGATGCTGTGAAGAAATTCTCCTTGGTGTGAAGGGACAAGATTTTATTTATTATCAAACAAAGATACTAGACTGGTTTATATTCCTCTTTTTACAGCGTGTGTTGAGAAAATGCCATGTGAAAAGAGCTGATATCCTCTTTCATTAGGCCAATAATCAAGTAACTCCTTAATGTTGCGTTGTAACGCTAAATTTAGCAAAGCATTGTCAGAGCATATAGGTCTCAGCACATATCTTTATACAGCGGTGTCCAGTGAAGTGCAACGGCATGTTTTGACGCCTCGGCCCGGCTCAGCACGGCCCAGTGCCCAGTAATCACTCCGCTATTGGAGGGCTGGCATCAGCGGCTGCGCCCTCCTCACCCCAAGCCCAACCCCCCCACCCACAGCCCAAACAGCAGTCAGAGAGCTCTTGACAAATTGGAGCGAGTTAGCCACTCCTCAGTTCATTGCACAGCCCTGAACGCTGGCGAAACAACAACAAAATATAAAGGCACATAAAGGAAAAAGAGAGCATCGTCAGTTTCTGTCTCTGCTGGCTGTCTCCTCTCCTCTTTTCTTCTTCTTCCACTCCCTTGTTCTTGATCCCTCTAACCCTCAACTTGCATCTTTTTTCTCTCTCTCTCTACCTCACGTACACACAGTCTTCAGAAGAGGTGTTTTTTGTTCCACAGCTGGGCTCGCTTGCTCGCTGTGTCATGCTCAGAAATCAATCAGGGGTTAAGCTCACACCTTTTAACGAGCTCTTCTCTGAGGAACGCCTCAGCCATGTGCTCGGGGCGGCCTCAGCCAGAGGTACAAACGCCTTGAATTGCGGAGCCGAGGAGACGTGAGGAAGAAGTAGAAGAAAAGATAGCAAAAACGGAGCGCATATTGTGAGGAAGAACAAAAGGAAGAAGGGATGGAGACAGATGGAAAAGAGGGGAAACAGGGGTGAAGGCATTTATCAAGGTGCTGGGCCTCCTGCCTTCTTCCTGAAACACACAGGTGTGGTTCACCAGCCCCCTCATTGGCTATGCAACCAGGCCCTAATGGTGGAAGGCATTGAGATGAAGTGAGGCAGAATGGGCGCAGGGATCACCCAGGAAAAGACTGATGCGTTCCCTGACTTATCTTCACTCAAAGGCAGCCATTTTGTTCTGAAAGCTCCCCCCCCCACTAAGAAAGTAGTTCTTCTCTTTCCCGCCGTTTATTTCCTTGTAATTCGTTTTATCGTTGTTGTTGTGCACCTCAGCCCAGCTGTTCTCATCGAGACTGGCAATTAATGTAATTTATTCGTTTGTGAGTTTAATGGCCTTAGGTGAGACCGAGACACAACAACAGCAGAATGAAAAATGCTGGCTGCTTGACAAAGGCTTTTTCCGGGCCTAGGTTGAGGCCTACGCAGGAGTTGCTTTGACAAATACCGAGCCCTGGGAGCCTTCGAAATCACAGTTGGAAAGGAGTTCTCCCAGTTTTGTTCTTCCACTTGAATAAGGTAGGAAGGATTAAAGGTGAAACACGGGTAACACCTAAGGCAGCACAGTTTGAGTCTACCGGTTTTTCTTCCGCTCAGCCCTTCCTTCTTCCTCTTCACATTTAGTCGCTTTTTTGCTTCCTTCTCCGTCTCTTTCATTTTTATTTTCATCCATAGATGAGTGAGTAAAGCTGTCAGCATTTAGACCCGGCTAAAAATTTGACACACAAAGAAAATCACACCCTTCATATTTCTTTATCCCTTCAACCATTTCTTACTTGACAGCTCAGTGGTAGCCCTCCTTTAAAAAAAAAGAAGTTCTTTATTCCACTATTGTGTGCTCTTTAAAGCAGTGTTACTGTACTAGTCAAGTGTATAATATTGATAGTGACAGGCTGAGACGACATACAGCATGTGGGGCCACTAAACCGTATAATTATTGACAGTGATCACATGATCATCCAATCACTGTCACGCTCCTCAAAGCTGTTGTCTTACTGTAATTGCCGCCTGGATGATGGCGGCACCGTCACCCTGAAAGAGACCCGTCCTATCACCCACAAAATGCATCATGGGATGAAAGTGATTGCTCTGAATTGTAAGTGATTAGAGTTTGTCTAGACGTCTCAGGGAGTGATTGGATTGATTTGATGCCAGCGAGTAGATCGGACACTGGCACAGAATCACTTTTAACTCTTGCTTTTGTCTCTGTGCTGGATTGATACAGCTGATAGTGTTTACGTCATGGTGTCCTTTGTCCAGATATATATCTCGGTTTTTCTTCATAATGGTAACATTTGTAGTGTTGTTCTTTATTAATAGGTTCAGTATTACTTGTACTTTAGAGGAAGAATGTGCAACATTTGACACATAAATACAGCAGAGATCAAGTATGTCCTCTGTAAATGTCTCTCTGAGTCACGACTGTCTACAATGAGAGAGAAGCGTGAGTCCCTCTGGCTGTGTTGTTGTCGGAGCTGTGTTTACATCAGGGCACCGCACGTTGTTCATTTGACATTTTGCAAACACACAAAGTTAATAGCCCAAAAAGCCCCAAATTTGAGGCATTTTATTTTGAAACTGAATGATATGTTCTCAAACGACCGTGGATGGTCAAATCACTTCACTCTCTACGGCCAGATGGACTGCTAAGGTGTCTAACTTTTTGCCTGGTGTAGGGTATGGAGGAATGCGGAGACTGCTTGCCCCTTACAAAAGCAGGATTTCAAACTCTTAACAGACGTGTGAACTGAACGAAAACTGGCAAAGTAAACTCTATGTTATGGGCCAGTAAACATGGAAAATGTGATGTTTCTTCCAATTATATTGGCCTTATACAGGTCTGTAATGAGTGGCTACACTCTTCATAACTATAATTATTGTTGTTTGCTAATGGGCCCGTGTCCTGCACAGACTTGACAAAGTGCCCTTGGCGTGTCCGAATTAATGGTTCAAGTGCCTATAAGATTATGTCTGGAGAGCTGAAGTGAATTCTGCCAAGTGGCACCCATCCAGCAGCTCCAAGACGTCGGGCGTCATAAAGTGTGCCACACTTTAAGTTGAAGCACCTCAAAACAGGTCATTTAACTATCGCAATTATCATTAAAATGATCCTGTGCCACTTCTGACACCATGTTCAGAAAATGAATTAGAATGTAGCCGACATCCTTTTATAGGTTAAAAGGGATAATTTACCTGATGCACACATCAGAGGACTCTATTAGGCTACTTGTAAATCCATTCATCTGTTTGGGGATGACTCATTTCCCCTCCTGTGCAGCCATTACTCTCCCTACTTGCCAATCAAGCACATGTTCCACTTTAGCAGACGTGTGGCTCTCATTTTACCACGCATTACATTCCGCGATTCATCCAGAAAGGAAACCAGTACTGTTTGATTTTCCCAAATGTTCTAATCAAGTTTGTCAAATTGCTTTTTAGTGCGAGGGAGTGATTACAGCAAAATCTGTCAAACAGGGGAAAATCTGCACAGGCAAAAAATGCAGGATGTTTTCTTCCACTCAGCTCATTTGTCATGCATGGAACAAAAGCAGAGGGGTTTCAAGGACGAGGTTTTAGACACGTCTGCTCTATTGATTGGTTAACGAGCCTGCATTCAGACCACTTCCACATCGAGGGGTGAGAGCCGCACAGACACAATGGAGCATATTTCCCCTGCTCACAATGCGGGCATGTGGTGGTCTGCTGCCTGCGGAGGAAACAGGCCCACACTCAGGCCCTCTGCCAGGGATTGGGGGGGGGGGGATTACTGCGAGAGGAAAGGGTGGAGAAGGGAAGAGGAGTTGAAGGAAACACTGAGAGACAGAGGAGGTGTGGGAGAAGGATGGATCAAAGCAAAGGGGGGAATAGAAAGTCCAAAAGAGAGCGGTGCATGGAGTGTAGGCGAGAGAAATGGTCATAAAGGAGGAAGAAAGTGTGTTAATATTTTTAACAAGCAGGACTGCAGGGTTTAAGAGGACTGGAATGGAATGAAGAAGGACTCAGATGGTATTAAAAGAAGGATCGACAAAGGCTAGAGACAAAGCAGGGAGAGAGGAGCTTTTATACTGTAATATTGGAGCTGTTGGTTTTTGTTGGGATTGGCAGAAAATACAGAAAGAACAAGAAGCATAACCTGCTGTAATACAGGTATGGAGATGAGACGGGGGCCAAATGCAGAAACAAGCTAAAGACAACGATGAATAGCCTGAAAATAAACAAATGAAAGTATCTGAGAGCGTTGAGGATTTAGTTATTTGAATGGATATTTGTCAGTGGCAGTTAGTGGAAGAGAGAATTCAAACATTCAATGGTTGAAGGTTCGTAGAGTCAAGATTTGCTGATGTGCTTCGTTTATATCACCGCAAATTCAAAGTCATTAAGTTCTGGACTGCTTGCCGTCAAAAAAAGTGTCATACCCCTTTATCATCTGGTGACCTGTGATTGGCAATGTTGATGAGACGTTAAAGGGCCTATACATTTCTTGATTGAACAACTTTAAGAGTTATCAAACACAAAATGATAGAACTCTTAATGAGCTGCAAACCTTGAGAATGAGATTTTTGCTGCCCAGCTGAAACATTCACAACAACTTGTGGTGTGTGATTACTTCAAAAAGTGTTCTGTTTCTTAGTCCTTAGAGGAGCTGTAAAGAGATTTACAGATTTACTGTCGCTACGGTATTGTTAGTAGCAATTTAAGGGCACCGGTTGTAGAGGTAGAGCTTATTTCAACTTTTAATTTGGGTTGTGTGCTTAAATATAAATTGGCATATTCTATGTTATAAACAGCTCAGCAAAATTAGAATACAGAGAAACTAGAAACTTCAATTGTTAAATAAATGTAGTGGAGTGAAAGATCTAGTCCTTAGCTCTGAGTTGTATAAAATCAGACGCCTAAGTCACATAAATGAAAGGGCCTATCTGTCTAAGGCACAGGAATTGTAAAAATTTAATAGAAATATTTTGTACGTCCTCTTTCTCTCCAGCGTTGTTATCTTCACCCTGAACCCATCATACCCCCACACTGCTCCCGTCCCCTCAACTCTTTAAAAATACAGTCCGTCTTGTGCGCTTGCCTTCATTGCATGTGACACGTTACCGTTTCTCGTGCTCGCCAGTAAGCTCTACTGTGTCTCTGTCTGTCTGTCTGTCTGTCTGTCTGTCTGTCTGTCTGTCTGTCTGTCTGTCTGTCTGTCTGTCTGTCTGTCTGTCTGTCTGTCTGTCTGTCTGTCTGTCTGTCTGTCTGTCTGTCTGTCTGTCTGTCTGTCTGTCTGTCTGTCTGTCTGTCTGTCTGTCTGTCTGTCTGTCTGTCTGTCTGTCTGTCTGTCTGTCCGTCCGTCTGACTGTCTTATTGTGTATGTTTCGTCGTCTTCATCTTCAGTTTTGCCTTAACCAGCCTGTCTCTATTTTCCCCTCCCTGAAAGCTCGCTTTAACTCTCCGTCATTTGTTGTCTTGTCTCACTCCAACAGTTAAGATTTTTTTTCTCTCTCATTCATTCCAGGACGAATCAAAAACGAGTACACATCGGTCATTTTAAGTAACAAGTGTCAAAATCCAGTTGAGGCAGATGGCTGTCCACCAGTGAGTCAAGGTTCCTTCTTGTGCAACAGAAGATTTTTTCGTGCAACTATTTCCAAGGGCTAGCTAATTGGTTGAGTAATGTTTGGTTTTGTAAATAACATTTTAAAAGAGTAACATCTAGAGCCGCTCTATATGTAATGTGTCCAAACTAGTCCTGGCGGAAACACATGCATGTAACAGACAGAGAGGAGAGCAAGCGGGGTGAAATAGAGAGAGCAGGCTAGCCCACAAGACTTGATTTGTTGTCCTGTCCTCCTCCTACGCTGCCAGCTCACTGTGTACTTCAGTCCAGGGGACAGGGTCATGAGCTCAACTCAACACTCAGTGGCTGACCTCTTTTTTCCCCCCCTCTATGTCTGGCGGTTCTGTGCGTGTGTGTAGACCACACAGCGAGCTCTCAGTGCCCCCATCCCCGCTCCCGTACTCAGATCTCATTTTCGTGGGCCGTAAAACATTGAGTTGTTAAATTTCTTTATGCGTCCTGCTCCCCTCGCCGCCCCCCAAGGGCTCCCGGTGCGTTTTAAATTGAATGATTGCCTGCAGCTCCTGGATTGTTTAACCTCTGCGGTGGCACTGGCTCTTCTGTAGGACTGTATTTTTAGAAGTTTTGCTCACGTCCCCCCCCCCACTCTCCACCTGAGGAAACACGAGAAAAAAAAAAAGAAGTCAGTTTCTGGGGAGGTCCTCTATTGCAGGTGGTGTGTGTTGCACGTGCAAAAAAAAGCGCCTTGAGCTGTGCATGCATGAGAGACTGTGCAAGTGTGTGCATGTGCATGGGACAACGACTACCGTTTTCCTTATTTATGACCCTCACCTCTGTCCACGCTGCCGATTTGTCGGCGGCACTGGGGGGGCATGAGGGAGGTAAAAGAGGGGGAAAAAAAGCAATCGGGCGATTCCGAGGTGAGCGCTGTTCCGGGCCCGTTAGCTTTTATAGCCCACTAAAGAAGAAGAGAGAGAGAATGAACATCCTTCCTGTCTTGATTGACTTCTCCTCCTCCGCTCCTTCGACAAGCTCCTTTTCGACACTCTCTTAAGTAGCAATAATGGACATTTTCATATCTACCCTGGAAGAATTTCCTCCAGGCTGTAGGAAACCAGCAAAAATAAGTACGACAAATTACCCACATAATCATACCTGCTCTGTGAGGTTATTATTGTAGATTTAAACAGCTATATTTTGATGTTACACATGGCGAGACGGCCTCTTGGGCCTTATCGGGGGAGCCAGACATGTAATAAAGAGCAAGTAAGTGGTAATTACACACTGATAACTTTGGCAAGGACACAAAGAGGTTTTGATGTGAAGTTGTAAATGTGACATGGAGGTCATGTCCTGCAGCACCAGTCTCAGGCTTGTAAACACTCCCTGCAAACCCTGCTTTGTTTGGTCACACTTTTGTTTGCCTCCTCATTTAGTCTTATTAGTCTTATTGCATTCTTATGATGTGATGCAGATCGTTACAGCGGAAAATGTGACTTTGATCCAGTTGTTGTGTATTTGCATGTCTGTTTTTTTCAGTCCCCCGCTGCTTCTGTTATTTCGTATGTTTTATGCAATGTATGCATATCTCTTATCTACTGTTTATTTGTATTTGTCGGCACTTTTTGACAGCATCTTGCTGGTTTGCAGCTCATACTAGTTTACCCTGCCTTCCATCCCTACTGTATGCAATAAACGAGAGTGCAGAGGGAAAGAGCCCCGGCCCACGCTTGTGATTCAATGCGCACACCCCCATGGACCAAGGCTTAGGGGAGGGCATGTGCTGATGAAAAAGTAATGTAGTGTGTCTGCAAGGTACCGCTGGCTTTTCCCTCTCGCTTCTTCGACTCCAAAACCTCGTTTCCCATACCAACCTGGGACCTCTTTAGCTAAAAACAGCCCCCCAGAATGCTTTCCTGTCCCTTTGTTTTTGTCTGTTTGTCTTTTTTACTTCTCCGGGAGAAGCCTGTTTAAGAAATGTTTATTACTACGGTTAAGACAAAACACTAGGCTGTGTATGTGTAATGTTTTTAAATTGTTCTTAATGCAAGGAATGATCTAATGCTGTTGGTCAAATAGATAAAAGACGTCAGACGAGGGGAGGGAAGTGCATCGTGAATTGCACATTAGACATTTTTAAAAAGAGAGATGAGCTATTTTCATCTATACCACACACATTAAAGGACAAGATCTGCA
Organism: Tautogolabrus adspersus; assembly: GCA_020745685.1. Lineage (NCBI taxonomy): Eukaryota > Metazoa > Chordata > Actinopteri > Labriformes > Labridae > Tautogolabrus > Tautogolabrus adspersus. The sequence continues at coordinate 12,177,872 of CM036556.1, read as the reverse complement.
AAGAGAGAAATCATCCTGCTTGACCACAGGGGTCGCCCAAATCCACACAACCCGTAAGTTCGTCACTGGAGCTTTATCTAGATCCACTTAATAACTCTCATTTGTGTGCCATAAGAGGGTCAATTCATAGAAAGCGTTTCTTGATAATAGAAAACGTGAAATGAAAGGCGACAACCTCATCAGCAGAGTTTGTCTTTGACTTACACTCCCTCTTACACACACACACACACACACACACACACACACACACACACACACACACACACACACACTTCCTGTAAGAGCCCCAGTGAGGGGAAACTGTAGCCTCACCTGAGACTGTCACAAGTGAGTCACTTAAAGTAACAGCAGCCTCGTGATTGATGTCCTCTGTGTTCATGTGTGTGTGTGTTGGAGTTGGGGTGGGTGTGGGTGTGGGGGGGTTTGTAGAGGGCAGACGGGGGATTGATATCGCACCAGAGAGCGGTGGACCAGGTGAAAGAGGAGAGGAGGAGCAAGGTGGTAGCTAGGGACTTGTCCCGCAGCGAGCAAAATCTATCTTCCTCACTTCTTCTTCGGCCAACGCTCCTCTGTCCTTGGACGGGGAGTGCTGACTCGGCAGGGTTTGTCTTTGTCCCCTTCCAAAAAGTACCAAGACTGCAACCTTATTACAAAAGTTTACTCAAGGACTCGGTGCTTACAAGAAACTCTTTTCATTTAGACTCAAACAAAGCTGGGAAAATTCTTCAAGAAGCAAATCAAATAACTTGTTTTGATTGGACATTGAAAGAGCAAAATAAATGACCCATTTCAATTGATATTGGTAATATACAACTGAGCAATCAGTGGTTCTTCTGGATGTTTCTGCTTTCTCTATTTTAAACCCCCATCAGTTAATCTGCATTGTTCTATAAACATGATCCTTTACCAACAAACCATTTCAATCCACTTCCCCAACTCGCTTGCCAATTTCCTTAAGCACACAACATTGTGGAGCAGTCTTGAATTCATATGCTCCGCTATGTATATTCAGCATCGCGCTTCCTCCACAGGGGAGCCAAAACCCATTTACTGGCCGGGCTCGTTTGGCAGTCATGGCTCCGACACATACAGAACAGCACATTAGCATGAAATCGGGGCACATGCGTGTGGCAAAGGGGGCCAAAAAGAGACGTAATTGCTATTGACAGAATTAACAAACACATTAAATCCCCACATTAATTAGAAAGTCAAATGTAAAAAGTGTCAGGAGTGGCAGACAGCTGTCATCCATCATCCCTCTTATTGGAGTTTCATGGTGATTCGTTTTCCCGGAATGTGCTTTGTTTTGCGGCGGCCTTGAAGCACAGCGTGTTGTAATTATTGTTTCCACATGCGTCGTGGTCACTCTCAGTACTTTGCAGTGGGGCTTCTGTGGAGGGGCCGTGGTCGGGTCAACCAAATGAGCTCGTCAAGGCAGTTTAACCTTAAGACTGCTGATTGGTCGATTATTTCTGCTTTTTAAATTAATGATTAGTTGAATAATTACGGATACAACAGTCATCATTACCAAAACAAACAAATGTCGATTTGAATTAAAGTGAGCTCCTCACCAAAAAAAGGGACCACAGTTATTTAATGATGTCTTTTACTTAACAATTCAAAATGTTTTTAGCTGATTTATTTATTCCTTAAATGTTGTTTTTGATACCAAATTGATGTAATCTCTCTCTTCTCTTTTCCATGTTCCTGTTTACTCCACTGGTGGCCTGGATATTCCATCTCAGGTATTTCAACTCTGTTTTATTCTTGCATCTTCACACAAAAAAAAAGAAGTCCTACATGAAATCTCATTTAAAAAACTGGAGAAAGTTTCTGTAAACAAACTCAAACTCGAAATTAATAGAAAAATCTCCACAAAAGCATTCCAAGGCCTTAACCTTAACCTCGTTGTTCACTTGTTATTTCATGTTATTGGGATGGCTGTTATGTTGGATTCGCTTCAGGGAGTTGTAGTCCTTAACCCTTTTACCCACATTTATGCCCCAACACATGAACATTTCCTTCAATTCAAAATGTAGTCCTTGCAATCCTCTAGATGAGTGTTTGCTCCTTCTCATAAGCCCCTCTTTGCCGTTACCCGTCGTCCCAAACACTCTCTTATAACGTTAATCAAAGAGGCTTCATTCAAAGGCAGCGTCACAAGGTGAGTAAAAACTGATCAAGCATTTACTGGATCCAGTGGGTATTCAAATTTTTGTTTACCCTCCCATGACCGTGTTTGTTTACAGTATGCCTGTAGGTTAGTGGTTGTTGTTTAGCTGCTTCTGTCCTGTAAGTGTCCCCAACATCACACAAACAAACGATTTAAAACAGACTGTCTGCTTCTGTTGCCCTTTCTTTCCCAAATCTCTCACTCCTCCTCCTCACGTCATCGGCGTCGCTTCGCCACTGCAGACTCGAAAGAATGGCAGTCAGCACATTGATCCCTTTGTACACACAGCGTCATGGTGCCCCGCGCGTGCTAGCAAACTCCGTCTGTCAAGGAGGTTAAGATCACATGTTGTCACGTCTGAACTCTGGCGCAAGGCTTTGTTGAGGAACATGTGCACGGCGCCAAGGTTGACCTCCGACAACACGCCTGTTAGTCCCACAGGAAGCTGAGCTGCCAATCATGAAACACATTGTTTGATGATATAAATACACACGGCAGATTTTGTTTGTCAGAATAGAAGAAATGTTTGTGACTTGATTACAAATGTGGAGGAGTTTAAATCCGTCTCTTGTATTTTTTGTTGGCCTGTTTGACTTTTCTGATAAGCTTCTTTTTTTAAACGATAAGAAACCAATGCATGAGGGACACAGCGGTGGAGACATGATGAGTATATGAGCTACTACTCAAACTCAAATGACCAAATGGACAGGATGTAGAAACGCTGTTATTACATTGTGCAAATATCCCTCTGTTCTTCCCTTTTCATATTAAACGCCAGCATGATTGATTCAGCCCCGTGTAAAATTCCTATTGGTCGCTGCCAATGATAAAGTGACCGTATTTCTCATTTGAGGACTCCCCAGACATTCGCCCTTTGAGAGAAAAGGTGAAAAAAAAAAAAATCTCCCTCTCTGACTTCCCCTCCCTTTTTTTTTCTTTAAATCCTCACTCTCTCTTTACATGCCCAATCGTTTATCTATCCGGCCGCCAAATTCATTTCAATTAGAACCCGTGCCAGCTTGCCTCGCTCTCCTTTATCGATTGCTGCCCCCGGCATCTTGGGGCACGGGCGCTTCGAGACCAACGATGCTATTATCAGCACTCACATGAGCATAAAAATCGTGTGTGTGTGTGTGTGTGTGTGTGTGTGTGTGTGTGTGTGTGTGTGTTGTTTACAGACTTCACCCTGGACTCGGCCACAGCGGGCACCTTCGCCACTGCGATCAACAATAAATATGAGCAGTGGCAAACAATTACCCCCTTAACGAGGGATTAATTGTGTCAAGATGGAGTGAGGTCGACACAGAGGTCGCTTAGCGCCGTACATTCCTAATGTGTTTATTTTCATTCGTTAGGAGCATTAGTCTTTTCTTTAGTAGCACCACTGTCCATTGATTTGAGCTTGTATGAGAGTGTGCGTGCCTCCGTGTATGTATTTATGCGCCTGCAAGTGTGCACACTGCTCAAAGTAATATTATGAGTGCCTGAGCATAGAGCCGGCTATTGACTCCTGCAGGATCAATATTATAAATGCCTTTAACGGAGGCAGTTAAACTCATTTGTCATTTATTGGTGCTGGTAGCGGGGGGGGGTGACAGTGCTCCGAGAAGCGACAAATGTATCAATCTATCGCAGTGCTAACTTCCCTTGCCGGCCCTTCTAAGTGTGTCATCATCCAGGAGTCATAACTTGAGGCAAAGCTCTGTCATGTTCCTCGACGACAAGTGATTAGGTGGGGACGCTGTTGCGGCGGGGCGGGGGAATGAAAGGACCGGTCATTTGTTTCTTGGTGGTAAAAGTGAGGCGGTGAGCGCACGCAGAGCTGCCGCCGCAGCCTGTCCCCTGTGGCTGATGGAGACACGCCGTCTGCATGTTTACATTTCATTTGTGTACATGTTTGAGAAGGAGAGAGAGAGAGAGACAGAAAGAGAGAGAGAAGAAAGGCGGCGGGTCTGCAAGCAGAGGAGAGTAAAGCAGGTCTTAAATTGAATCACTTTCTGGTCGCTGCGGTTGACATTGTTTAGGCTTTGTCACTGACAGCATGTTGTAAAGCTACAGTGAGGCAGTGAGGATGGATGCCGGCCCTCCAGGCTTGTAATGTATTGCATGCTGGGTAAATCGCTGCCGTTGTTTGTTGTGACAGAACAGAGGCCATGCGAGACAGAGCTTAAGGTTTGATTTCATTATACTTTCAACACATTTAAATATTGATCGACTTAAATAGAGTCGGGGAGGCAGTAAAAGGCTTTCTTCCAGTTCTAATAGTCATCATAAAAGCTTTTTTACAGCGAGGAACTTACATTTTAGTCTGCCATCTGAATCACTTCAGCTCTCTGCATATTTTTTTTGACATTTTCTTTGCTGCTTTTGTCTTGAACTTTTCCTTTTGCTTATAATAATGGGTCAAAAATCATGACGTCTTTTCAACACGAGAAAGGCAGAAACAAAGCTACCTGATAAACTGAGCCCAGTGCTTGTTGGTGTTATCTGCACACACATGACAATAGGCTACATGTCACAAAACACTATTTTGCTTTCAAATGTTGAATATCTGTTCGTTGAAACGGTGTGGAAAATGATTGTTGTAGCGACTTTCTCTAAAATTGTTTTGCAGTTGTAAGGGGAAGATGTAACTTCATCCTATCTTTTAATACAAAAATCCTAAATCTGGCACTTAATTTGCTGTGCGATGTTAAAGGGCACATATGATTCTCCTTTTCAACAAGTTGAAATAAGTCTCAGAGCTCCCCAAATCATGTCTGTGCAGTTTTTTGTTAAAAATCTGTATTTAATCATGCCTATAAACCCCTCTATTTCAGCCCTGCTCAGAACATTAGCTTTAAATGCAAATGAGCTGTGTCTGACCCCGCCCCTCTCTGGAAGGGCTTGGGTGACTCAGGCTTTCTTGCACCATTCCCTATTGTTCATGGTGAGAAAGCAGACTCAGAAGGTAGAACAAATACTTAGCTGTGGGAGTGTCCCCCACCTGTGGGAGAGGTTACTGCCCTTTGTGATGTCACAAAGGGAAAATCTCCAAACGGCCTGTTTGAGCACACATTCTCTAGAAAATGGAGCAGGCAAAAAAACGGAGAGGATGGACTTTTCTCATAATTGGGGGGTTTGTAAACAAACTAGGGACACATATTAATGTTAGAAAACCATGGTTAAGTGTATTTTGCATAATATGTGACATTGCAAGAAGATTCAGAGACGTTATAAAGGGATAATACATTTAAATTCTTCACTGGTGACTGTCATACTCAGTCATACAATCTCTTTATCTGTAATCTATAATGATGCAACTCGAATGTTGCCTTTACATGAATGCGAATATGTGACACATCTTGTGACAGAAGCAGCTTCCCAGGAAAGTCTGCTCCAAACATAAACACAAATCAACGTCTTCAAGTAAAAGTGAAAAACTGTGAACACGTTTTGAGTGCCTTCCAGTGGTGGCCTTAGGTTTTAACATAAAATGAGCTCTGGGAAGGTTGAGCTGGTAATGCAACGTGAGCCCAAATCGTGAATGTATAGAGCTTTGTTTGAAAATGCGTATGTACCAAGTATCCTTAAAAGCTCTGAAAGAACAATATTGTGATGTCGAATAATTTGGTGGGAAAATGGTTGGAAGTAAGGTTAAGGAAACACAGTTTGAATCTGAGTTTGAATCACCTGAGGCCACATGTACAGCCCTTTTAATAGACATGAGCAAATATCTTCCATTACACTCTCTCATGTCCACAACAATGATGATGATTACGGCATGAACTAGTGCTGTTTCTCACTTCTCCTTCCGTTCACACTCTTATTGCTCCTATACAGCTATAAGGAGCTTGACCTCTTCAGTTTGCAACCCCCCCCCCCCCCCCATGTATACATGTGCTTCATTCATTTCATAAGTCAAATACTGCCACTTTTGTCAGAACCTAAAGATTTTGAAGTCTTTGCCAGAAAGATTTGCTAATCAAACTTTTCTTTTATGTTCCATGCATATTGTTGTATATGCATGTGTGCATACATGTGTGTTCCTATGAACACAAAATATTATCTCCAGGGATCTTCACGGTCTCCCCCCCCCCCATCCTATCCTCCTCCTTCTCCTCCTTTTGGCACTCTCTTCATTTCCCCCTAAAGCTGTTGCTAGCTATTTATAGTGAGAAGAAGGGAGAGACCATCAAAGCCGTTTCCATATATCAAAGCCGATCCGATCGTCTCCACTCCTCTCCCTCCGCCATGTCCTCCTTCACAGCTCTGCCGTTCTAAAACGGGAAGCCAGGGAAAAGCCCCTGAAGAAATCCTTCTCTCCCCCCATGCCCACCAGAGACCCACCGGTGGGAAAAAGGCTCTGGAGGGGGAGGAGGGGGGGGAGGAGTGTGGGAGTGTGTGAGAGAGAGTGCGAAAACCGAGCAAGTGGTGGGTTTCTGTGTTCACGCACGCATGTGCACAATTGCAAGTCTTTCTGTTTTTGTTTACGTGCACGCGTGTGCTGGCCCGTGGGTATCAGCGGCCCAAGGGTTTGATGTGTTGATGCGACACGACGCTCATTGTCGCCGCAGCAGCTAATGAAATTACAATGAGGTCTGGGAGGCCCTCAGTGGGCAGGCCTGCGAGGCTCCACCGCCTGAATCCATATTAAACGAACTGTTTCCCCTTCAGCACGCACCGCCTCTTCTGTTTGTCCTCGTACAAACACATCACGGGAGGAAAACAAGACCAGCGCTCTGCGGAGACCAGGCGTCTAATGTTGAGAATCTAATGTGGCTTTAATAGGAGTGCAGCCAGAGTTCATTCACAAATGTTACTGATGTGACTGCTTATTGTGCTGAGTGCTTCTGATGCTTTTTTTGTAGCCCGATGCTATCGACATCCTGACTTCCAAGTGATGCAATCCAGAGTGGATTCCTGTTTAAATGTTTCAGTTTAGTGCCCATTGAGTGACGCTTTTAAAACAGAGTGCACAACCTATACATCTTTTATACTTTTATTTTGGGAAAGGCTCAGATAGAGTTTTATTTTGGAAACAAACCCCCAAAAATATCTCTTGCTCATCCGTTGCAGATGTAGGAATAAAGGTGTATTTATTTGTTGCTTTGCTCGCTTGCAATCAAGACAGAAAAAACAATGACGATTACCTCAGCAAAGGAGGAAAAGTGAAAACGAGGATCTGATCAAACCAACCTCAGACGAGCCTGTTCATTAAAAACACGATATGCTTTATGTATGTGTATATTATTACTTCATAAGCGATCAGTATTCACATCACCCTCTGCTTCCTAATCCTACACACAGATTAACGATCTTAATTTTCTGCATTCCTTACAATAGATTTCACAGGCAGCTAATGGTGTTGCTCCAAAACTTTTAATCAACTTCTCCCGCAAGTGCAGAATACTTAACAGATGAGATGATAGCAACAAGAGGTCATACTCTTTTATAATTCAATGTCCATGGAGTTTGGTGGCTTTGTGGATAGCAATGCTTCTTGTTTTATGTGTCAAAAAAAGCGACAACGTCCTTTTTTCATGTAGGGATCCTTCCATAAAGTTGTCACACTGGGCCTTTGGGTGGGGAAAAACAAGTACTCTCAGTGCTTTGATCAGGTATTTTATATGTTGTGTCACACTCCAAAAAGGTTCAATGTACTGTATGCTCTCAGACAAACAAAGCTATGTGCCATCTACTTTGAACTAACGCAACAGACCTGTTTAGTTGTAGAGTTCTCAGATTATTATTACTCCATTGTCAGTAGCAATGAAGTCCATAAAGTAACTAAATCTTCTATTTATATCCCTGATGCCTCTTCTCCAGGCCGTGCTCCCATCTCTTCATGGTGTAAACCATTGGACTTACAGTAGGACTAAGGTAATAGAAATGAACAGGATGACTGTAAGACCTTACAAATATGGACAACTCAGCAGAATCATAGCTACTCCGCACCAAACCACTACAAAGTCTCTGCACTGATTATAAAAAAATAAATCATCAGGCTACTAATAACATCTGATGTTGTCATCAGATTTGGGATTGAAGAATGTCTTGAATGCTGGTCATCTGAATAAGTCCCAGACCTTCTGAAAGAACCTCAACAGTCCAGTCTATCTATTGGTTTTTGATGCTACCAAACCAGGGGCGGAGCCAGACTTATTTAATTGACCTGGCCATACTGGAGTATTAAGTTTTTGTGCACACAAACACACGCACACAAATGAATAGCATCTATTCACCCTTTTTCTCCATTATTTATTAGCTGCTTTAATAACTAAAATGTACATTTCATAACAATGTTAAATTCCTGTCAAATTGTTTAAATGTTCAAACGTAACAGCAGAGTGGAAACATATCAATGTTCTAAACTGAATTCTTTAAGGCCTTAAAAAAAAAAGATTTGTTGGCAATCTTCCAAAAGGAATGGCACCACATTGACACAAATAAAGCTATAGCACACTGTTGCAACAAACCCCACCCCCTGGAACCACCACCGGCCAATCATGTGCAATTACAAACAAAATAGTCATATAAAGCAGAAAATAAAAATGTATTACCGCAGTAGTAAGAGGTTCACTGTCATTATTATTTCTCATACTAAAAGCAATATGAACTTCTGGTATAGTGTGCATACTGTGTTAAATAGAAGGATGGAGCAGGTTTATTTTTAACGTTACCCACTACCTGATATTATACATTATTTTTAAGTCCATTGTTGTGTGAACAAAAATGTCTGGAATATAATGTACAGTGGGTGATACAGGTGTGTGACTATGACTGTGTGTGTTTGGCTCATGTACTATGTAGCAGCCTACAGTAATTGCATTGTCTGTTTATCTCATACTGTAGCTGTACCTGTCTTTGTTGTTCCTCCGCTTCCTGAGAATGCCAAGAATGCCATGATGGCTTTCACCGTCTTCTGACAGAAAGAGATATATTCCAACACAATGAGCTCAATTTCTTTTGGATCAAAAATGGGCTCCAGGCTTTAGTTTGGAAACGCTATGCTTGCATTGTGTTCTATAAAATGAGTAAATCCTATCTCATACAGCATGCCCAAAATATGAAATGAGACCAAACTTAGCTTTTTTTGGGGAGGCACATGACAGAATTAAACTAGCTTCAGTTTCCTTTTTTCATTGTAAGATTCATTTTTGGGCTTTAATGCCCAAACTTAACCTTTCAGCCATCAGGCGCCTCTTTAGGTTTCTTTTTTTTAGATCATATCTACATTGTCATTCTGCTTTTTAGGATTGACTCCAGAGATTGTCACATGTTGAAGGCCTTAGAAATCCTTGCACATGCCAAATGAAACATACATGGAGATATTGCTTTGTAATAGGATGTTCTAAAAGAGCAAAAAGAAGGTAACAAGTAAAAACAGCAAAGGACAGTTTCTTTTATTTTGTTGTGTTTAGCTTTTAGTAAGACTCTGAGCCTTTAGGTAGACATGCATGTTGCATTTCTCTTACCTTGTTTTCCCTCCGCTAACGTCGGTATAGGGCTGTGTATTTCTGTGTGTTTTGGACTTATTTGTGTGCGTCACCAAATTTGTAATGTTTCTGGGTTCCAAAAATCTAAGCAAGAACTGAAAACGTGTAAAAATAAAAGTATTATTTTTAGAAGCAGGGCCAGTTAGTGTTGTTGTTCAGGTTAGGATTAATTAACAGGTTTTAAATGCAAGTCAATACCTCCATGTCCTCGCTAGCATTAGAATCCAGGTGAGAGAGAGAGTGTGTGTATTTGTGTGTGTGTGTCACCGTCTGCAAAAAGGAGTGGCATCATGGACCCTGGATGCAATTAGGAACCTGTCAAGCTGGTGTCAAAGGTGCCCACACAAACCCACCCATGCAACAAACACATATGCACAAACAAACACATCCACATAAATGCACCTTACTCCTGCAGACAGACTGATGACAATGTTCTCTTGCTCCACGTGTGTGGAGTGTGTGTGTCTGCGTGTGTGTCTGCGTGTGCACGTCCAGCCTCACACATGTTGAAATATGGCTCCCATATTTCACTGCACCCATAGCATTTGTAAATGCCAACTGCTTTCCTGCCTCCCCTCCACCCTATCCCTCTCCTGCGATTGGACCATCCCATGGAGGCTCTGGCTTTTAACAAATTGAAGGAATAATCCAGAAGGAATGGGGGGGTTGCGCTGTGAAATGGTTGCACCACAAAAGCCCAGAGCCTCCAAATATCAGTAAACAAAGACAGATGCTCCAGTAAACTACACAAAACAAAGGTCATTTTTTTTCTGTGTAAAGACCTTCCTTTACTTTTTTTTTTAGCCCACTATAGAGACCCGAACTGCTTAAACCAAGACAGCAGCTATTTGTAGGTTTTGAAGGTTTTATGTTGGGAGCAAGGAGGGGTTTGTGTGTGTTGGTGGCAGCCATAAAAGCACTTTTATCACAATGGATGATGGGAGACAAAGATCAGAGTAGCTTAGAGGAGTATCCACAAGTTCATCTTCCTCTCTCTGTTTCTCTCCTTCCACACCCTGACGACACTCTCTCAATCCTCAGAACCGTCACAGTAAATGGCTATCCTGGAGTAAATTTATAACTGCCACTTCAGCTGACAATCAAATGCTATCACTAGATTCTCACTGTCTATCACTTTGGACCCTGCGAGGGAGGCAGAGAGAGGAGGGAGGAGGTTGAAGGCGTGATCAGAGGGCAGAAGGAGGTATGAGGGGAGGTAGCCGCTCTTGGCTGTCCCCGATCGATGGGAGGTTGTAAGGAGCACACTTTCTCCGCCTCCTCCTCCCCTCCACCTGCCCCACCTCATTATTCCACGCGCTCTCTTCTTTGGCTTTCTTCCCTCTTGTCGTTGTCCTGACAGTGGTTTTTCACAATCATTCCCTTCCCTCCTTGTCTGAGTCTACCCTCCCTCTCTTTTCTCTATAGATTCCCCTGCTTCCCTACCTCCCTCCCCCAATCGCACAGCCTCTCTCTCCCTGTGTGGGTCGGCCCATGTCAAAGCCTCTGTCTCTCGCCCTCGTTTGACATGCCGCTCATAATGGTCAGATGGGGGAATACCACTCTCTGCATGTCTCTCTCCATCTTCTTACCCCTCTATTCTTCTGCTCAGCCACTCCCTTGTCAGAATGTCATGCTATTGCAAAATGGAGAAAATCAATTGAACATGAGCTCTCTGAAGGATGTCTGTATAAATACAGCAAGCAGATTATTTAAGCAAAGACAGTTGTATACATTTGGATGTGTGTGTGGCTTTTTTTCCTGTTCATACATGTGACGTGACGGAGAAGAAGAGGAAAAAAGGGGGGGTTTCTGACAGACTCAAGCTGGGGACATTTGTCGCCACTCGTCACTTTTCCCGTCAGCCAGCGGACATGACAGCCAAGGCGGGTGAGAGGCGAGTGGCGGGCTCTCAGGACCCGAGCAAGAATGAGCACAGAGTGACAGATGGCTCCTTCATGCTCAGGCCATCATGATGGGAGTGGGAGAAGAGCGAGCAGAGCGGTGGACAAAGAAGAATGGTGGAAAGGGGAATGAAGAGATGTCTTGTGACAGTATCAAAACCCAGCAGACATTGTAGACAATCTTCACCAGTCTGAGTGTCAGCTTTTGTAAACAAGGTTAGCCACATGCTTGTAGTAGTGGCTGCTACAGCTAAAACACAGGTTTAAAAGAGTCTGATAAACTGTAAAGCAAGCTTACAGACAGAGCTACTAAGGCCTTTTGCAGTTCCATCCTTAGATTGTACACATAGACCGTGATAAAACACAGACGTAGTCTCAGTGACATCATCTTTCGGTTTTCTGAAGAGGCATTTTGAAGTCCAGCCCACAAGCTGATTCTTCCTAACTTTCGGTCATTCTAATAAAAGACAACTATATTGCGTTGTGGCTTGCCTTAAACCTCCTGGCAAATGGCTACTAACGCACCAGTGCCACTCCGCTCTGCTCCCTTATTTGATGGAGCCCGCTGCAAGCATGCGTCAAGCTGAATAGATCGACTCGGACAGGAAGCCAGTCAAGGGGACGCACAGAGCATCCGATCAATTTTAAAATTAAACCCAATGTACAGACTCCCAATTGTATAACCCATCATTTTATCAACATTATGTCACAAAAGGCACCAAATGAACAGCAAATCAAACTCGTAAAGACAAAGCAACATGCTGTTTGCATGTTCTCTTTATTCTCGTGTGATCTTGTAAACCCGGGAGTACATCTGCTCATGGCTGCTCGCGCCTCTGCTCTCACACTCCAAAAAACAGTCCCAGTGGGCAGGGACTATGTGGAAATTGCGGGTAGCCCATTGCCTGAACCAATCAGCTCTCTTCTGAGGGGGATTCTGCATTTAATTGAACTGTGTAAACAGATATCAATGTAGATTCTTGAACTCAAAATCAACTCTCCTATAAACCCGATTCTTCTGTTTAAAATTGCATCATGAACCAAAGGAAGTCTTGGACCAACTTACCACTGGCTACACCAGAATCCCAACAAAAATTGTAGTCACTGTATTGCTATCAGATTATAGCCCGTTTGTTATTTGCGATTATATAATTTAACCAAAGTCCTTTAACACTCGATATTTTAGCCATATAAGGTTTAAAAAGAATGATGTAATGTCAAGATAACATGCAAAGAATGCCTAAAAACCCATCAGAAACTTGTAAAATCGTCTTGGTACTTCTTTCCATTGCTGCTGACAGCAGAAACACATTTCTTATATACAGGTTGCTATAACACATTTTTTGGGGCTAAATAAATGACCAATGCTGCTGTTTTTTGGTTGGGACAGTCAAATGGATGTTTGCCAGAACCTCCATTGAAACATCTCTTGCTAAATACACCACTACTCTGCTGTCCTTGGTATACATACAAGCTCAGTTTATGCATGCATCATTCATGGCGAAATTCTTGTGCTTTCATGTACTCTAAGTTAGCAAGTAGCTTTCCAACACTTCTTTAAAGGTGTAATACATTCATACTAGAAAAAGGCATAAAAATGTCTTTGGTCCTAATTGAGAGTTCAAATTAATTGAGATAAAGACTACAAAATGGACTCTGACAGTTGCCTTTGAGGATCACTCACCCCCTCCATCACTCCCAATTATGAGTGGAGGAGGACAAACGGAAAGGACATGTTCTTAAACTGGGCGTCAAGCCACATGTTTGAGCCGTTTGGCAGGCGGGAGAGCTGTTGGTGATGTTGCAAACTAACACCTTCAGTGTATTCATACCCTTTTTCTCATGATCCTGCTGCTAGCATGCTACCAGTTAGCTTATGAGGAGTGTGGGGGTATTGCAAAGAGTATCTTAAGATTACTCTTAAGTTTATTACTGTTGAATGGTGTTCACTGTCCATGCATTGGAGTGCACGATGAGTCATCCAAAGAGTTTAGTCTCTTTACAGGAAACAGATGGGGTGCAATTTTTAAACATGTGACGTAATGATAAATAGCCGATTATCTGCCGACAACTCAGGGTTAATGATTCCCTTATTGTCTGCCATACAACTAGCAAACTGCACAGTCAAGAGGTTTGGATAAAACCAGGTAACCAGTAATCTAAAGTAGACTTTTAATCGTGGGTGGCACAAGAGAGAAGCCTTAATCATAAAAAACACACACATAGAGAAATTAATTTCTAACACCACTGAGCAAAAACGAAACAACTTAAGATAAAAGACACACCATGAAAGCCTCTCTTCTATTTTAATTCAGGTCACTGAAGGCAAAGCGGAAACAAAACGGACACACACAACCTTGTAAGACAAATAGGTTTTGTCATCCCCACAGAAGGCTCTCTTTTTCGTCAAAGAACCCAGAGGCTGCGGCTACGATGAATTGTGACATAGCCTAATTCCTTTGGAATTGCAGTACAGTCGATAAAGGAGCAAACGGTCTGGCAATGACCTCCAGGATAGTGTTATTGACCTATTTTGCATACACACTGGGTGCTAGAATGGACAGGCGCTTTATTTGTGCCGTTATTTATTGGCCTGCAACATGACTGTAATGCCTGTCCAGGGACTCCGCTGGAGTGCAGTTATAGATTATCATGATTGCTAGTTATTAGTGTGTGTGAGTGTGCTCTTGTGTATGTGTGTGTGTGTGTGTGTACCTCACACACACACACACACACACACACACACACACACACACACACACACACAGATTATTCAGAGCCCTTTCTGTTTGAATAAAGAAGACAGAGGCAGTCTTGTGCAGATTGTTATTGAAATAGTTTAATGCCGGTCCAACTTAACTTCAAGGACAAAACTGGCCTGGCCTATTTGAAAGCTAATATGTAGATATAATGTGTATGTATGCACTGTGTCAGGACTGTCTCAAGACGTAATTACTGAGTAAAAAGTGGCAAACATTTACCTTGACATTCAGTTCTTAGTACGAATCAATATTTTGCAAGGGCTAGATAGGACTCAAATCTACACACACACACACACACACACACACACACACACTGCTATTTCTTTTCTCTGTGTCCCTTAAAAAGACACAAGACGAGGGATAGAGAACCATTTCTTCAGCTACATGTCACACTGCCAGACACTTAAGCCATGCACTTGTTGTCTGTGGCTCTGCGATGAACCCTTTTCTCTCACATCGCAAAAAGAGCACAAAAAAAAAGACAAGGGCCATCCCTTTCCATCTTATCCCCTTTTCATCTCCTTCTTTCAGCTCTGAATCAGCATCAGTGTCACGCTTAAGAACACTTTTTGGCAGCAGCTCAAGGTCCCTTTCGCCTCTTTCATCCACGGAAGCCGCCTCCGTAGTGTGCAATGCAATTTACGTTGACAATGGTATTGACTATATTTAACAGACTGATGAATAGCAAAAATAAATAAAACTTCCACATGAGCCCTGCAGCCCTCCACCACAATACATTACAATTAGGCCTTCAGAGAATGAAAAGGCTAAAGTCATCAGCGAGCAATTAGCCAGGACCTTCAAAGTGAAAATGGCAAAAAATATGACAGAAACTATTGCCTTAACGCAAACATTTATGCATTTGAATTTCCTCAAGTTTGAAATATTCATCATATCAAGTAAATCTAAACGCTTCAAGCCTCTTTGTAACATTAAGGAAAGTTTAAATGGCAATTTACTTCCTTCTCTCCTCTGTTCCTACCCCTTCTTCCATCTACGTTTTTGCAGGTACATGGTATCTCCGTGGGATTAATTGCTCATTTAGCAACTCTTTTCCATATTTCACGGTTGAGAGAAGATCCAAATTAGCTTTGCCATCAGAGTTCACTTCTTCCACCGGGGTTTGAATGACCACACTAGAGGACAGCACAGGAAACCAATCAGGCACTTAGAACTCATCAGCTGGGCGGGACAATAACTAAAGACAATGTGCACTTCTTGGCTCGCTGTTTGCGAGTCCCATTGGAATGAGCTGTGTTGTGGGAGGAAGAGGCAAATGCATTAAGATTGGGGCTTTCAGGCCCTTGTTATTACGGAGAACATTTATTTCTTGTAAATTAGAGATTGGCTGGAAGCGTCACAGGGTACCAAATGGACCCAGTCGATGCTGGTCTGGTGGACTGAGGGAAGGGGCAGCAGGGTGGTGGGGTTGCGACTGAGCGGCAGTTATTATTCAGACATGGACAGCACAGTGGCGGGTGTGCTGGAATCAACCTAATGGGGTGGGAAGGTGCAGTCGATGGCTTTCTCCGACGCTCGGCTGCACTGATATCTCTCCTGCTTTTCTCTTCTTTCAACCCCCAACCCCCCTTCAACCGACCATCCATCCACTCTGACGTTTTCTGATGACTCGTGTCATTAAAGCTAACGTCCGCTGAGGAGGTAATTAGCCAAAGTATGACATTAATCAGCGACTAGAGCCCCGTGCGCCTGCCGGGGTGTCTAGGACGTGCTTTTTGCAGCAACGTTGGCCTCCTGCGGCCCCCTGTTCCACACATGGTGGGCATTAACCTTCCGAGGCTTGGCCATTTGTCTGACGGGCTTGTGCTCTCTTGTTCACAAGCTGTCTCAGATTCTGCCACTGAATGGACCCTTTAAACACCAAAGCTATGTTTCCATCGAAACCAGAAATACATATAAGCATATTTCCCTATTGTGTAATTTCAGCAGCTATTATAGACGAACCTTGTGCCACTTTACATAATAAACTGATTAAGGTGTAAAGATGTGACGATGTAGAATCGATCTCACCTTAGCTCAACTGCAGTCTTACATGGACTATATGAAACCCTGTGCAGATGCTCAAGAAACAAATACTGTCCCTGAAGCCAGTGCGATTTTGAAGCCCTCTATCAGAGCAACCAAATGAAGTCTGTTTAGTGTTGACCGATGGGTCATTTCTCCGTCCTCCCGCTCATCAGTGTCCTCCCAGGCAAACAAATCACTGCTGCTTTGCCAAAACAAAATGGCCTCCATCAGTGTGTGCACACAGTGACATCTCCATCTGCTGTCAGACAAACCATTAAAAGTGCAGGGCAAAATTTCAGCCCTGTCAGTGCATATAAAGTCTCTCATTTCTCTCCATCAGCACAGTCTACCAGTTTCAGCACAGCAGAGAAAGACTCAATCTAAAAACGGACTCCCATACTGAACATTTTGATTTCATTACCACCCGCCACTGAATATTCATACCCTTTTTTTTAACTGCTGTGTCAAGTCACACCTGGAAGCAGCAGGGCGTCATACATTATTCATTAGTGAAAGGCAATGGGGTGTGGTCTAATAGAGTTTACCAGGGTGCCGACAAGCTTGGTCTCCACTTCCTGATTCATTAATGATGCAGCTTCTCCCACCAGTGGTGTCGAGCTAACCTCCCGCCCATCCGACAATGCCCGAGGGTCCTGGAGGAACCGCTCGGCTCTCCTCATTTAATTGTTCTCGCAATGACCCGACCAGGAGATTAGCGAAAAGAACACGAGTGGGGAGGGAATACTACCAGCCCTGGATTTCACTTTTCTAACCTCAGACAGTCCAAATCCACCACTCGCAAGGGAATGGTGCACTGACGGTGGATGTCTGTCCGGGTAAAATAAGCCGTCTGTACAGTTGCTCTTGCAAAATTTAAACTCAGACACACCAACAACAAGTGGAACGTAGAAGCCAGAGCTTGTACGTACCTGATTCTTCTTGACATAAATCAAATACAGCTGAGACTTTTCAATGCATGAGTCCTTCCATATAAAACCAGTCAAAGCCCAAAGGTTTTATCCTCTTTGACCAATACTTAATGGAATCCTGCTTCAAGAAATAACGTCATGAGGACACTAAATCAAAGAAAGACATAAAATACCTTAACTTGCAGAAGAAAGTTTTAGCATTTAAAATGAATGAATGAGTTTGACAAAATGTAAGATCTGTCACTTGATATATCATTTAATTAGTTTTCTGCCATTGCTGGTGCTTGACAACAGGACAAAGGAAATTAAAGTAAATAACAGTTGATCAAACACCTAACGGGGGGCGGCTGTCAGCTGGGAGAGTCAGTAGTCTCTCAACTGGAAGGTCCGGGGTTCGATCCCCAGCTCCTGCAGCCACATGCCCGATGTGTCCTTGGGAAAAACATTTAACCCCAAGTTGCTCCAGCTACTTTGTCGACCTATGAACGTGTGTGATTAGTTAATTCTGACGGTCAACTCTGCCATCAGTGTGAATGTGTAGGTGTGACCCGTTTTGGGTAGTCAGAAGACTAGAAAAGCTCTAAACAAGCTCAAGTCCATTTACCATCTAATACCTGTTCATAGTCTAAGTGGAAAGGGATATACAGAGCAATTTATATGATTTGTACGACTCCAAACTTCCTCAGTGAATTAGTACCATCTATTTCTTTTCTTTTATGTCTGGCAGGCAGTGATCTTAAACTTTGCAACTCATTACGGTTAACTATGCTATAATTCTGCTTAAGGTGCGGACACTTTAATTGTGCGAGGCATGTGAGGCATGACACATTTTTCTTAGAGAATTCCTTGGCTCAGTTTTTGTTACCTTTTTGCCCGTTGCACTGCCAAAATCTACGATGTTTCACCACTGGGGAGAGCAATTCCCCCAGGCCTCGAAGTCACCAGCATGATCTCTTACTGTGTAACTGTCACACACATGGTCTCCCTTCCCTATTAAGGTCATATGACAATAGAAGCATCTGACACATACGTGCACAGACAAAATATTTTGACTGGAAACACCGCATCAGAAGGTGATCAGGGATCGCCTACCAGCATATGTCATGAGCTCTGCTTCCTGACCTTTCACCCATGAGGGACAAAGGTTGCACCCTGCATTAATCCTATGGGTATTAAAAGCTTTGTTAGGGATCCCGTACTCTGGTCAGACCTGAACACTACAGTTAAGTGGAAAAGCTAAAAAGCATTGAGCTGCATTTTTTTTAAATACTGATTTGTCCCAAGAAGCCGCAACTTTTCCCTCACTATTTCTAAAGTAGTTGTTACAACATCTAAAGCTCCTGTGAGAAGTTTTAAGCTGGATATGAAACAGACTGAGAATAAAACTGATACCTTTGTATGAAGCTAACAAATCAAACAACACCATCAGCAAAGAGACTGATTATTTATTTGAAGTTAATGTTATACTTGTAAACACTTCTGCCGGGTAGGTTTCAGATGAGGTGATGAGCATATGCTGCCAAACTCATGTATGTGTCATGTCTGTAAGTAAGAACGAGTATCTGTGTGAGGTAGGTTGTATTGTGCTTGCAGTAAGTTCCTATATGGGACTTTGATTGTGCCATCAGCTTGTATAGGGAAGAATTATATAAAAGAGGAGGGGCTTTGCTAAGATCTTTTTCCATTTGGGACTGTTGGCATCTCTGCAATCTCTTACACATCATAATTAGTTAACAACACTATAATTTACCGCAGTCATACGTTTCATGTTTTTATATTTTCATGGCAGCTGTAGAAATTGTGCTGGGACCAAGCGACAACCTCCGGTCTTGAAAAATAAAGCCGATGTGGAAGTGCAAAATCCTGCAGTCGTCGAGTGTCCGCTTGAGGCTGGCTCCAGGAAGTCACATACACACCACAGCCAAAAAAACCTGTTTACTACAGCAGAAATGAATTTGTTTACAGCCTGGTACTAAAAACAAAATAGGTCTGATTAGTTATTGTCCTCATGGGAACACCGTTTTTTGTAAATGGCTATTTTTTGATTTAATGAACGATACGTGTTATCCAGTGTTAGGTGCGTAGCTGACATAATTGACAGGTGGGCGCGATGTAACAATTTGTCAGGAGGCTTAAAACCCGCCTCAGCTCCAGCTCTAAGACTGTCGTAAGGTTGACTGAGATAGCATTTCCAGCATGGCGGCTGCTGCCGATGAGCCTGTGGAACCCTTGCCGTAACAGATGGGTGACGTCACTCAGGCTTCGTCCCTTAATATTGACAGTCTATGGCTGGGACCAAAGATTGGAAGACTAGTCATGGATTAGGTTTTTAATAGCTTTACAGATATCAAAGGCTAATAGTCAGCTGTGGTCTTTTCCTCTCACCTTTGCTGTACTCAGGTCTCCTTTCCTTTCTCCTAACTTGTTGGAAAGAACACAACCACCCCGTTGAACTTTTTAAATTTGTTACAGAAACAGATTTAAATTTGTTTTCTTTCCTGCAGAAAATACAAAATGTGTTGAAGATATCAAACTCCAAATTCTTGTGCTGCAATGCAAAGTGGTTTAGCTTTTCGTTAAGCTTCTTAACTTTAAAGGCTGCAGAATAGCACTTATCTGCCAACATGTGGAAAAGTTAACTGGCATTTTTTTTCCTTTATATTTTCCTGACCTGTCCGCCGTGATTGTCCTTTACTCTTCCGTCTGCCCTCACTCCCTCTTTTCTATCTTAGATAGAGGTGGAGAGGCATGTGTAGGCACCCACGGGGGCTGCGATGCTAACTTTGTGCCTGTCCTCTGAACCCTCTGAGACGAGCCTTTGTTTGAGCGGCGGCTGGCTACTCAATCAAACCCTGACCTTTTCTTTCCATGGACATGTAGTGCACCAAATGCACAATCTTATTATTTTTTTTAATCTCTATTAGGCACAGTGTTTGGACTATGTTGTATCACATATTCACCCATTTTAATATAGAGCTGCTGTGTCTATACAGCGGAGAAGGGGTAAAATATGACTTTCCATTATTGTGGCGTTGCATGAGAAAGGAGGACGGTCTTTGAGCTTTTGACAGCAAGCTTTTTTTAGCCACAAGTATAGAGACTGCGTGAGAGAAATGAATAGATGAATGGATAGAGGGGGAGGGGCAATATTGATCATGTTTTATGAGCCCGGCGCTCTGACTGCATGGTGAGGCTTCTGCGAGGAGCTGCCTCTTGCCGTTTTTTTGTCCCAAGATCCTCCATCACAACACTCATGTCCAAGGTAACAATCAATCTATCAATAAAAAGCAAAACAAACAAAAGGCAGAAAATGATGCATCACCCTAATGCCGCTCCCTTCTTTTGCGGGCGCCACAAACAAAAACAATGACAACCAAATAGATTTGAGCGAAGCACACACAGGCCCTACTGCAAACGGGGGTTGAGGGGGTGCCGACGCTAAACACAATTCAGCCTTATCGCGTCTCGTAGGCTTCCCTCCCTGAAATGATTGTTTCACTCAAATAAACAGATTGAATATATCATGCATCCTTGGTGTAGATAGAAATAAATCTTTCAAATCTGCTTCTTCCTTTTCTTTTTTTTTTTTCAACAAAGCAATTTCTTAGCCGGAGTCGCTCTGACCGAGGAGGCCGTCTCTCATAAATTTACTCCGGCAAGTGCATAAATCTCCGTTACAGATAACATCAGGTGTGGATTGACTGGAGCTAGAGAGCAGCGGGGACATGGAAGAGTCTATGCATGTTTGCACTGCAGGCGTGAGGCTTTCCCACTCTTTGCACACTTTCTAAGTCCCTCAGTGTGTTGACTGTGTGTGTGCATTTTTGTTGCAAGGTTTTATAGGTGCATCTGCTGTCTGTCGTTTATTTTCTGCATTATACACGTGTTTGCAGGCAGTGTGGATGATTTATATGATTGATTTTAACGGGTGATTATCCACCTGCCATAATGCAAATGATCTGTCCTAATTTCTCAGTGGACAGCTCGGCCTCATCTGCACTCATTTCAGTTTGGTCTGGGATGAGAGTCGGTTTGTCCCTGATAATAAATTCAACTTTGTCCAGGATTTTCCTGGCCCATTTCTCTTTTTAATCCCCATCATTTCTCCCACACTTCTCATCCTTTTGTCTCTCCTTCTCTTCTCTCCCCCTCCAGCTTCCTCGTCCTTCCCCGCCTCACTTCCCCTTGCCCCCCCCCCCCCCCCTTTTCGTTCTTACGCTCTGCCACCATGAAGCCCCTGCGGTTACTCTCTGACTTGTGTGCAGTTTAATAACCATTAGGACTGAGCCCCTAATGAATAAAGTCACTCGGACTAATTGCTCGCAGTGTTTCAAGATACGAGAGAGCGTGAAAGGGAATGAGAAAAAATGAGAATGTGGACGTTTAATAGCTTGTTGGCAGAATTTTAAAGAGGTAATTAGAAGCACTTACAGTGGGATGGCCACACACCGCTTGTTTGTTTTTTTGCAGGACATGATAAATCTTTTGGTTGATGGAGTGAGACGGTGATAAGCCTTGGGAAAACACTGTTGTACAAAACAGAGAAAAAGAATTTCATGATCATTTTGGTCGAAAATTAGACCACCAGGGAAGGCTGGAAACTCCATTTATTTCTATGATCTGGAGCTTTTACTGGATTTAGCACTTGTTCATATGTGCATTTAATATATTCATGACCAAACAAAACAAAACAAACGTGTGGTTTAGTTAAGTGAATTCGAAGTCTCCATTACTGTTTTAAGGCATTTAAATTCCAACCTTTAACCACATTAGTGTTGTCTGGTCCCCTTGAGTGTGATTCTTCCAGAAGCCCTAATGCTAATATCAATTATGTCTTAACCAAATGCATCAGGGGATTACATGCCTTAGTCCAAAACACGCACACAATTACATCAACAGTTGGTAAACCCCAGTTAAACCAAGAATTGAAAGTTTTGTCCACACATCAGCACTTCTAAGCGTTGTGAGGTGAGGACCCTGTCACTCTGGATCAAACATATTAGTAGGCACCAATGTGCAGGTGGACAGATGTAGCTGAGCCCTGGGGCGACACCTTGTCCTGGGGAACTGCATGCTAGCAGAGCAGTGTGTGCACGGTTGTGTGTTTGGGTTGCTTGAAACACTCTAAAAGCAAAACACAGGTGTATTGATTTTCAGCACCAGTCATAGAGTGAGAGCTAGATATTGGCATTAAACCCTTTTGACATGTTGCTCCCAATGAACACCACATTGTACACTTGATGTGACACACAAGACAAGGACTTGTGTGCAAGCAGCAGTCAGGATACCATCAAGCATGTGCAGCAAAGGATCATTTGGTATGTTGGTGCACGTGTAGCAGCACCCCTGCAGGATTTTCTGTCTGAGCTCAATCAGAAACACACCGCTTCTCAAATTCAGCCAAAGACAAACTCACACTTCCTGAAATAAAAAATATATGCACCCAAACATTTTTATTTATCACACCTGCACATTGTGCGCAGGCATACCTCTGCACTGATAAGAAAAACATGCAAAATATGCTGCCTCTTCACGCTAAAACATAGCCCAAAGCGTGCTCCCATTCTCCCTCTCTCTTTCTCTCTCTCTATATTCATCTTTTTCTACCATCAAGCCATTACCAATTGGAGGAAACTGATGTTTCCTCTTGCTTCACATCCTGGCTAAATTCTTCACCCTTTGATGTTTCTTCCTCATGCGGTACCCTGTATCCCTTTGCTGCGAACAATCATGATGACAAATACATACAGATTTTTAAGTCACTTTGTAACCTAGCAACGGAAGAATGTATTGTACGTCCAATCTTCCTGGATTCTCTAATGCCCTGGTAAAAGTGGTGCGGCCAATGAGAAGATTGTTTCTGAGCCTGTCAGGTTATCAGAGTAGGGAAGGTGGGGCTACTGTCGGGTTTAAGGTTCCAACAGGGAGATGATGGGACCATGGAGTTAAATCAAGAGTTACAGTATAATAATATTACCAGAACACCTCCTCTTGACCCAATGCTTTGGGTCAGTATTTACACAAAGTGCTAAAACACGTTGGTCCCGCTTCGCTCTATTGTGAAGTTGGTCTGGTTTTTGGACAAGAATTTGAGATAATGTATGAGATTTTATAGGAAACACTGAAAAATGTTTAATATAAAATCACTGAAAACCCAAATGCACCACAGGCCTCTACATAATTTGGGATCTTCAGTGCATGATAGTAAGCATCTTAATGGTCTAAATCAAAATCTGAAATTCTGTCAGTAAAGGTTCTGTAAGCCTTTCCAGTATTGGGTTTGAATTGAGTGTTGTTAAGCTAGAAAATGTGTTAGAACCCAGAGTTAGCTGTGTGTTTTTTTTGGGTTGTTTGGGACTGACGATTGCTGTGGTTGTTCAGTGTCAACAGGTGTTTGGCTTTGGTTTACACTGGGCCAGTATGCTACATTGCAGCAGGGGTTGTTGAGGTTGCTGAAGGGATTGTAGATGTGCAACAATATGCCACTCGCTGCACTTCAGTCATCATTCAGGATTGCATTCATAGCTTTTGAGAACAAAGAAGGCCCTCTCAGCTAGTGTTGCATGTGTATGCTAATTGCAACTATGATCTGGAAAGGAAAAGTCATTTGTAATTGATTATTGGGTGTTGGAAAGATGGCAAGGCTCCTGCTTCCTCCCCTGATTCTGACGACTCAAACTTAATGTTTAGGGCTACACAAGGTTGATTGCCTCATGCTCCATTTTGCGTTCCAGTGAGATGTCACTTTAGCCTTGAGAAGTTGTCCACAAAATTAGCAGTAAGAACCTGTATTCTAATTTGAACTTTGTGGATTCTTGAGACTCAGAAAAGTTTGCCAAACTAGTAGAGGATTCTGAATGCTTGAAGCACAACGAAGGAAACCTTAATTGTATATTGGGGTTGTAGAATAAACATAAGAAACAGAAAGGACTAATCAACACTAAATAAACTGAATGAAATTAAGCCTGTAAATATGACATAGCCACTAATAAGGTCCCGTTTTACTAAGTGCTCATGTCTATACACAAAAACGGGACATTTGAGGAAACAGTGTTGACTTTTTGTTTAGCTCTCACTGTAGCCTCTTTCCTGCCCTAGAATAAATAACTAGAATGCCATGTATGAGCATCAGTGCAAGAGTATTTGCTCAGCCCCTATTGCGGACTTGTAGCAAGGAGACTCCCTGCGATGGATAGCTGCCATGCTTGAGCCCCAGGAGCAAAGCTGCAGAACATACAGAAGGTACAAACCAACCTTTCCTAGCTGTTTTCTAACATATGCAATTCAGAACTGGGTTGCCTGCTTGCTGCTCTGCGTGGGGGCCTGCTGTAATTCAATATGAGCCAGATGTCAAGGGAGGCAGACCACCTCAAATACAGATGGGTGTTTGTTTTGCGGATTATTATTTGTTTGGGTGTTAGCAAGTAATTACAGACTAAAGATTTGTTTAAGTGTATTGATCTATTAAATTTGGCTATTTAGACGGGTGGAGGGGGCTGTTCCTGTAACATATTCGAGCTGGGAAGCAGGTGGTGACATTACAACCCCCCTTCAAATGACAAAATGATCCCAGAATTCTCTCCTGTCACCCTAGTTCTGGTCATGTGGGTGACCTTGCATTCACAGGCCAGCTAAACATGCTCAAAGATCATGGCCAGACATGCAAGTTTGCCTTGTGAGTTATGTTAAACCTTCATGTCCTCTTACTAGTCCTCATTCTAGGTAGAACAGCAGCTAACCCATAAATAAAAAGCTGCTAAATGGCTGCATCTTAGAAAAAAACTCACCCAGAACACATTTGACCAATATCATTTCAAGGGGTTCTAGACTCTAACTGATGTTGCCTGCCAAAAGGTGAACCAGCATGTGATTGGTTGCAACAACTTCGGGCCATTAAATCGGATCTTGTTTGAGCAGTTGTATTGCTTTAATTCCATTGCCCTGAACACTAGTTGATAAATTGAGCAGGTTGCCTTCGAGACAAGTCGCAATGAAAAACAGCATTTCTAATGTTTTCATGGCAAAAGGAAAGAAGGACCGCCTGTGAGAGCCACGGAATAAAAACAACCCTTTTCTTTGTTGATATCAATTACCAGGTGACTGTTAATCAATTGCAGTGACGGCATAATGATTTGTTGTCAGATGTTTGAGGAATGAGCAATGGCGGCCGGAGTTGATTTTCTCCCTTTTTTCTTTCCGTTTTTACATTTTTGGGTTCTGGATGACATTTCCCTCTCTAGACTAAGACATAGTAAGGTAAACAGTCTCCTTTTGGGTTGGTTTCATCTCCATTCAGACCCCCCCTTGTTGTTGGGTGACTCTTTCTTTTTAAGTAACAGTGGAGAAGCTGATTGTCCTTTTTGCTCTGTAATTTTCTACTGATGGGCTCTGCCAGCTCCGTCTGCAGCCAGAAAAGCCTGCTTGACAACTGGACAATTACCGCCACTCAATCGGGATAGAAATGCTTCTGCAAGTGCCTGTTGTTGTTGCATTGCTTTTCCAGTCTTCCAACAGCATTAAACGCTTCAAAGAGGATGCAGATCCAAATGCGATTCAGCATACTGTTTTCTCAAATTTGCCTTATGCTGCCTTGATGGATTGATTCATCAAAGCATGATAATCACTGGGATTAAAAGGCAGCTCAGAAATGCATCTTTGTACACTGTTACAAAGACCCAAAGTTGGAACAATCTCCTGTTGCTGATTCTTTTGCAGAGTGGTTTCCCTCATTTCCTTTTTCCTCACACACAGATAAAGAGTCTTAGATAGTTAGCAAAGATTAAGAGTGATGGGGCTAGCAAACATTGGTGTTTGATTAAGTAAAACGAGTTGATCAGCCGTACATATTACATGTACAAGTAAAAGCTCCGCTTTTCTGCTCCTGCTAAATGAACAATTGTGTATTATCGTTCTAAAACACACATATATTACTATTGAAAGTGCAGTACCAGTAGTTTCCCATGATAGACCTCAAGTTTGACTGGTCCTCCTCCCTCACACTGTTCTATTATGCTGCTGTCTCCAGAGCAGGGGCATAGTTCTATTTGGAGCCCAGCAAAGCTCTCTGCTAATGCCCCCAGGGATGCAGCATCATATCTGGCCAGGAGCGATGCAGAGACGTCTAGTGGTGGAGGCTTTGTGGCTTGCCTTTTACCAGCACATCTGGCTCCAGAAGATTAGTGTGCTACTGGACCCCAGGAAAATACACATCACGTGTACTTAAAGGAACACAAAAACAACAAGCCTCGGAAAAATGCTTGTGCGGAGCGGTTTGCAGGGGAAGAAATAAAGCCCTGCCATAAACAGATTTCAGTCTGTCAGAAAATGAATGCAAATATAAATGTAAATATGCAGAAATTAGATTTTCCAGAGAACAGGGAGTTAATCAAGTGGAAGTTGCTTTTAAAACATGCCATCAGTCGCCCGGGGTTCCTCTATCGTCTCGCTTGCCCTCTAATGTCTCTCAGCACTTTAGGCTTTTAATGCGCGTCTTTGAAAAATGCTCCTCTGACCAACACATCCATTTTTCCTTTCCTCCTTAATGACAATTGTGTATTTATCTGTCCCTGGTTTGCGGCTGCGTTAGTAAATAATACACTCTAGAATGATGAACAATCCATCGTCCGACATGTTACGGCAGCCTCGTAATGAACTGAAGTCATTTGTGTGGCAGTAATTACACACTCCTCTGATTAAAGATGGCTGTGCTGGATAGTATTTGGGTAATTATTCCCTTTTGCTCTATGTGATAAGCTCATAATGTCCAGTCAGGGGAGGCACGGGGACCGGGAGGAAGTTAATGACATGCTAAGGCTGGTTGGAGTGAACATCCAGTCGCTTTTCCTCAATCACTCACTCCCTTGGCCTCTGTCGCCCCTCCAGCACGAGCGACTATCTTTATGTGTACTGTCCCAGCATGTCGGCACTACCCAGGCTAAAGTAATTGCTACCCAAATGGCCTGGTTGCACTGAGACCTCGTTATGTGAATGCTAATGACGGCTAGCCTTAGCTCTTTGGGGTTAATACAAACACGTGACTGCCCCACCAACAATGCTAATTAAAGTTGTTGTTTTTTTTCCTTTTCTTCATCTAATTCCATGCTCCATGGTTGACCTAATCCCTCTCCTTATCCCTACTTGCTGTTTGTAATTAACACTAGCCTTCCTCATCTCTCTGGTTAGCCACTCTGTCAGCTTCCTCCTCCCTTAGCCAAGAGCCTGTCTCTCCTCCTTGATCTTCCTCCCAGAGTGGCATCCTCTCATCTCGCCAGAGGTTATATTTTCCTCAGCTCAGCCACACCCCCTGCAACTACCTTCATCCATCACAGGCACACACACACAAACATCTACTCGGAACAACAGCATGACCCTAAAGACACAGTCAAGGCACAGGGGAGTTAAGAGCTTGTGATATTTGTGATCACTCAGCTTCATTTCAAATTTTTCTGGCGTTAAGGACTCGAAGGTCTGAGTATTGTTGGCATGTTAGCTGTCATACGTGCTCCAATGTTCACCTCAAAGCTCAAAAAGCACCAGGTAGCAGCCCCCACCGCTCCAGAGGTCACTTTGTTTGTGGTGTCGTTTAGATGTTTGTCATCTTCATGTTTTTAACAGCGGTTGAGCTCAGGGTTAGCATGTTGACAATGAAGAATCTTAGTCAGCGAGGCGCGAAATGAGAGAAAGAAGGTGGCCGCTGTTCCCCAACCACCCAACAACCATCACATTACAACCTTGGACCCTAACATTTCCGGAACCCTCTCATTCAACAGTGGGGGGTAGGGGGGGAGTGAGCTGTTTGATAGTCAACTCAGCTTAAGGAAATATGTCCAGTTATATAACGAGTCGAACCGAAAAAATAGGACACCATGAGGTGCTTAATGTTAACTCATAGTCTTACAAAACCCCCATCAGAAAACCTTTTTGTAGCTGCTGTAGTTTGTATGACCCAGTCCGACCCCCACAACATATGACCTAATTCCTATTAGTCCAGATTTATGTTTAAAAGAATAGATATCGTTTTTTCTGAGCTGGACATGACAGTCCTCAAGCTTTAGTTGCAAAGTGGCAGCAGTTGTTCTGAGTATTGAGATGCCGAACTGAGCAAATAGTCTGTCTGTCTCTGGGCTATGGTGTTGTGCAGATTTTTTTTTTACCTGCATAATCCAGGCCTGTACCAAAGCTACTGAAAACAGGTTCAAAAGCAGTTTCCACGGTTGCCCTTTAAGACTTGGAACAGTGACAACCTGCACCGTTTTAACTTTAAAAAAAAAAAACAAGCAACAAAGAAAAGAAGCCAGAGTTAAGACCAAGACTGAGACAGAATCCTGCCAACAGAGCGGAGCCCAATGCCCACAGAGGGGTGCTGTGGGGCACCATCTCAGACAGACAGCGGCACAGGGAAAAGCAGAAGAAAGCGAATCGAATGGGCAGTGAGAGGTGGCCCCGGTTTATCGGCGGCGGCAGGCTTGGCGCAGCTTCCCTACGCTCTTGGGGGAGCCCAGTGCTACCGTTTTAATGAATGTAAACGAGGACGGAGGGGACTTCCGTTAATGCTTAGCAGCGTCGTCGTAAGATGCCAGAAACCAGGGGCTCCACAAGCCATGGCGGACCTGGCAGCGGCCGTGGCACATGCCCAGGAGAAGGGCGCCAGGAGCTGTTTGTTTGACAAGGCCCAGAGATGGAGCTCATGCTAAGAACGGAGGGGCTTTGTAGTCAGGGCCAGATATGCTGTAGCACAGGCGACAAACACGTTTACACGTATGGAGAAACACAAATAATACACATTTGATGACTTACACGCTTACTGTACAGATCTTATGCACACTTTCCGGGATTTTTGTGCAAACTCAACACAAGCAAAAAACTGTTTTGTGTTTGTATGATATGCCCTGATGTGCTCATTAGCAGTCATATTACATGCTTAGACCAAGTGAGACAAGCATGCATAGATGAACACACTTATAAACACAAACCACTCCAGGCTGCGGCCATTTTCCTGTCATGATTTAAACAGTTGTTCCAAGGCCTCTTCAAGCTCCCCTTCCACCAATGCTCCACAGCCCCTTCCCCCTTCCTCGTCTTCTTCTCTCTCTTTCTCTCTCCCATCTCACCCAGAGCGAAAGTGACATTTTTGAGCCTGCATCCCTCAACTCGCACTCCGCCGCGCTCCGGCTTGACAGCGGCACATTCAAGGCGGTGTCAGGCTGAAATTATACTGTCTGTGAAGCTCAGTAACGAGGCAAGGCGTACACACGCGCTGAAGAACAAGCACACCCTGGAGCTGTGAGAGTCAACCTTCGCTCTTTGAAGAGTGATGAGGAGTAGTGAGAAGAATCAAGTGGATGAATGAGGAGGAGTGTTTGTTTTTATGTCGCAGTTTATGGAGTCTGTTTCATCTGATATTTGAAGATTGCAGGTTCAAATGCGCAGCGTCATTTAATTTACTACAAGTGCAATTTCCTTTTAGTGGTAGTGCTTTGATTAAACCAGAGACTGGGATGCAATTTAATATCATGTCACACAAATAGTATTATCATTTCAAAGGGAAAGACACAAAAAACAGGTGTTCTAAGTACTTAATGTGTGCCTGACACATACAGTCTCCTGGAAAACCGCTCTGCTAAGTATGTAAATGAGCCAGGGGATGACATCACAGTTAACAAAAGGTCAAAATACTCCAGTGAGCCTCCAGTTTCACATCACTGACAGCTGGCACTGTCTTGACCCGCCAACAGCAGGAGTACTGCGTCGTCAGTGCTCGTGCAACAGGGATATGATGTAAAAGGTGGTGTTCACAATTTAAACTACCCCTTTGACCTCAATTTGATCAGTTTAGAACGTCAAAATGTGGGGATAGTATAAGCATTAAGTACACAGTTGTTGCTTAAAAAAGTTAACTTGAAGGATCTGGATGGGGAAAAAACTGGAAACTAGGTCTTCTTTCTAAGCAGCAGTAGCAGTATCATCCTAAGGAAGTGTTGCATATGCGGTTCTTCCTTATCTGGCAGTGAATGTGTCGTTGAGTCACTCCCTTTTACTCTGACTCAAATCATGTGCTACATACTGCAGGCTAACCTTAATGGAAGATTCTTACCCATTCCTCCACCCATGACGAGTGCTCTCCCCAGCCAAACTGCAACTGCTACTGACACAACTCGTGACACAGCCCGAGAGGGAGCCAAATGTAGGCACAGGGAGAGAGAGGAGGGGCAGCTGGATGCCATGTCTTTAGCCCTTCTATAAAAAAAACTGTGGCAAATTTCATGGAAACATACCTTGTGACAGAACCTGCCCCCCGCCCCCCTTACAAAATCTGCCCCAGCCATGACCTGTGGAATCCAACGTCAAGCCTGAAGCAGTTGGGGGGGGGGAACAAGTTAGGTTAGATGACGAAGGAGAGAGAGAGGAACATGAGAGATTACGCACCCTGGGATGAGGCTATAGAGTTACAGTCAGCTGGATCAGGGTTCAGGGATTGTGATGGGGGTGAGCTTGGGAAAGTGAACTCAGTAGGACTTTAAATAAAGATGAAGTCTTATGTGTGAGGAGAATGGGGGACACTAAAGTTTCCATTGGTAATTCAGTCATCTTGTGTAAGACATTGTTAATATTCAACGCTAAAATCTGTTCAGACTGTTAACAGGAACATTGCTTTAGTGGAATCTGTATGTTGCTGGGCAGGTTTCAACACATAAAGCTTGCAGGGATGAAACCACCTAAGTAGGTGTCTACTTGCTCCAATGTACCCCGTCAAGTTGTATTACAGACAACAGAGTTTGAATAACTGTTTATTTATTCCAAAATTTCAAAAAGTCCCCTAGATGTTTTGCTGAATTTGCACTTAACCTTACAGTTACCTCAAGACTCGTGAATTTGCTGAGTGTATAATATGTCTATGATGTATTTGCCCCCACCCAGTTTCCTCCCCCTGATACAGATTGTTCAGGCACTACTTTCCAGAGAGCGGATGGAGTTTCAGTCCCATGACTGAGCCGCCAGTGCAGAATTGGAAAGCCAGCTAACACGAGTTGCTCCCAACTGCCGCCCCGTCTCTTGTTTGCACATTTGTCTTTGTGGGGGGTATCAGTTCCCCCCTGACCTACATGTAATGTTAACCCTTCCCCTCCTCCTCCTCCTTCCTCTCCTACTCCTCCTCACACAAACACACACTTGGTCACACGTCACCCCTGTCTGCTTTCTAATGTTATGTCCCACGCTGCTCCTGCAAAGCGAGACCATGAATGGGCTGGAAAAGTTGGGGCCCCACAGAAGAGTGTCGCCCTGTGACGTATTCAACAGGAGGATACTTGAATGGGCCACTAGCATGAAGAGGCTATAGGCTCAAACTAGAAATCAAAGGAAGAATATCTTGTATACTTAGCTTTAAAATCAGGGTCTGGAAATGAGTCTGAGACACACTGGGCAGGGGCTATTCCATAGTTTTGTAAGTGGGATTGCCCAACTGATAGCCAATCATTTTTGTGTTTTGTTTTTTTGGTACCTGGGGGGGGGCAAACATATTTCAGGGGCCATGCCACCAAAGGTGAAAACACCCCTGCATTTTAATTAAATCCAAATGAGAAATATTCAAGTGCATTTAATTATTCAGCATTACCGTCCTAAACCTTCTGTGTGTTTCAGTCAGTGCTGTAATTGATTGCAACTTTCAAACGCTCATAAGTTAGTGTCAAACCGATGCGCAATGGGAAAGAAAGCCGACACGCTCAATCAGTGCGTCCCTAGGATAGCAATTGAGATGTGGTTCACTCCATTGTTTCTGACAGAGCATTCCCTCGCAGCAGCACAAGTCCACAGAGTTGGAGCTGGAGAAGCTTCAGCGGTATCGTCGGGGTTCTGCCCTTGCCCTTGGTGGACGTGTGTTTAAGACAGGCGGGCAGCTGTTGGTGCCGGCTGGAGGAGCTGCTTTAGAGGCAGGGGTCCATCCCGTAAATGGAGCCATGTGGTTCTGATGGATAAGCACATCAGTTCACCTCCTGCAGGGTCAAACAAATGGAGGGTATCACTGAGACTGTATCACTCATGATGAAGGGCGCAGGGGAGGGAGGGGTTGAAAGAACTACGATTAGGAGGAATTTCTTTTTATTTTATATTTTATAATATATTTTTTGAAAGACAAAAGTCATTCAAAGGTTTAAAAAAAAAACTTTCATAGAAACTTTGGATTATGAAGACTTAGAAGATGAAAGAATAACTGTAACAATGGATGCCCAAAATACATGTCAGTAAATATCTGAACCCTCTCTCTTAAAGACCACTTCACGTATCTCAGTGAAATAAATGAATAATTAGCACAACTGGACTTTGGATCCTGTTAATAAACAATGTAGATACAGTATAAGCTTTACATTAGGACAGCTTGAGAAAGCAACATTTTGTTAAATATTATTCCACTACTGTTAAATATTGTCTTGAGTTTGAAGTTTAATAAAACTCAATCCAGAAAGCTGAGCTATGTGGAAACACAATGTGACATGTTCATAGGTCATAGAGCTGTAGATTCCTGGAAAGAAAGAACTGTTAAAAGCATACACCACACATCTGCACAGCAAATACAAAAGCATTTGGACAAATTCCTTAAAGAATTCCTCCGAGAATTTTTCTGGAGAGAAATGATGTCATGATACCAACATCAGAAAGAAGCTCCCCTTCAAAGAACGAGAGAAACACAATGACTGTATAAAAAATGCAAGTGGTCTCACATCACCTTTTGGTTTCTGAAGAGGCGTTATAAAACCCAATGATGGCGGTCCCCATGTTGGATATGTTGACTCCAACTAACTTCAGGCTATAAGAGGTGGAATTGGCTTTATTGGCATGATGTTTGGGGTTTAACATGTTGCCAAGTTGAGTGTTTCGTGCCAACCTGTGTTGAGCCAAGCCTCATGAATATCTTGGTTGCTGAAACCCCCCCTTCTAGCTTGTCTGGCTAGCATAAAGCATAAGGTCAGTAATGGGATTTAGCTAAACGGAAGCCTCACCTCCTCCTACAGCACGCCCTCCTCTTAGCACATCAGACCCTTACTTTGCCTACATATGCATAACACTAGCCTTAATATAATCTAAACAGATTCATTTGACAAAAAGATATTTTTTTGTACCAGGCTGTACAAATGTTTATTTCTGTTGTATAAATGGGAATATTTATGTAGTCGCTAATGAGGATTCCCTGGTCTTTGGAGCGAGCCTAAAGTGGACGCTCGAGGAACTGCAGTGACAGTACTGTAGTGCGGGCTTCTGCATTTGCTTCATTTTGCGACTCTGGAGGTTGCCACTTTGATAAATATGAGCTTTGTAAAAGTGTTTTTGCACAGCTGAAAGGCCAATAGGGATAGCAGCTCAATAATTTCCAGCCTGTTGCTATGATTTGCCATCAATCACATTCACCAGTTATTCTTTTGATGGTTGAAATTTCAATAATTAAAGGTAACGACCTTAATAAACTCAAAGGAAACGTCTTGAAATGGGAAGCAGCATTAACTCCTCAATGTTTGGGAAAAGAAATGAAGTGGAGTCAAACGACACTAGGAAAAATGTATTTTACATTCATCATAAGTGATAAATGAGAACGATTTTGGACTAAAGAACTGAAAGGTAATTAGATCCGGCTTTGAAATTACTGAGTTGCAATTTATCACTGTGAGAGAGTTCGTCTCGTATGATTCCTACGTAGTGGTCTGGTAAGTCGTGTTCTCGCAGTGCTGACAGTAAGATGCTGATGAAGAGGCGGCGTCCTTCCTCTCAAGCCCATCCCCCACTTAACTGCTTCATTTATCCCTCCATTTCTCCATCCCCGTATTCTAACCAGCCAGTAATTCATGTTGCATCATTGGGCCCCTGTCTATATAAATCAAGGGCCCCATCCATGAAACATATCTTTTTGATAAGGCTGCCTCTTCATCAAGGTCTTTTGACGCTCCGTTACTAACCATATCGATTCGTCGTCCGATTATTTTCAGCCACATGGGCGTTTCTATTTTTTCCCCACCATTCTTTTTTTTTAAAGCATGACAGAAATGGATCTATGGTAATCATATTCCATCTGTGACACTGCGCTCCATTACTATACACTATCCTTGCTTAACCCTGAGATTTCTCTCTGTCCTCCCTCTCTCTCCAGTCGTACCTTAATTGTGCTGTTAGGGAAGCAGAATCTAATTCCGAAAAAGCATCTACACGCTTCCCCTCCCCGCTATCTCTCTTTCCATTCTCCCGCTCTCTCATGCACACACACACACACACACACACTAACTTTGGTCGAAGGCAACTCCTAGAAAGCAAACAGGCCTTTGGCTGGAAGAGCCAGATAGGAGCTGGTTGGCTCCAACCAATCCTTTATCTGAGCCAGTGCTGCACATCAATAACACAAACACCACCGTCCCCCTGATTCCTCCTCCTTCCCCTCCCTCTATCCTCTGTCACCAAGCACCCTCCCCTTCTCCTCTTCCTCTTCCTTCTTTCCCTCCAGCTTGTACTTCTCCACTTTTAATCTTTCAAAACAAAACGGCATGGCCCCCGAAGAGAAACCGCATCAAGCTGAGAAAGTGATAAAGCAGTTATTTATTTCTTATTGGTGAGAGGTGTGGTCAGGCTGCAGGAATTTTGTCCACGTTTATGTGTGCTTTCTTTTTTGCTACCTTTCCAAGGCTTATGCTAATAACTTGTTGATCTATGCTTCTGCTCAGTGTGGCTTCTGTCACGAGCGCAACGCTGGGCAAACAGGCATAAACAAGCAGCCAGAACATCAGTCACGCAAACACTTTTTAAATGCCATCGTGTTCCCCAGGCGGATGCTTTTGTAGTGCCGTGTGATTCTCACTTTGATTGTACTTTTTTTGTGTCCAGGACTGCCTTTTATGATGATAAAGAATGTTGTCGTTTTTCATCCTTCAAAATAAAAGAGTGATAACAGCACGCATTCGCCCTGAAATCATCTGGATGCCGCTCTAATTGCTTTCAGGTTGTTTGATCTCTCTACCCTGTTTCAAGTGAAACTCGTGTTACCTGATAGATAGTAACCATTGGAGGGTTTTTGTGTTGCCCAAACACACAGATGCCTCTCTGATTTTCTCTTTGTTTTTTTTTGTATGTTCACTCATAATGCACCTGTAAAGAGTTTGAGCCTGGTTGACCCTCAGATACAGAAATAAGACAATTACCAGCTACCTTAAATGTCCCAATACACATTTGTACCTTCCATTTTTTGGCTCAGTTAAAGTGATTTCTTCACTGAAATGGCGTGTGCCTGAGTGTTCATGTAGCCTTGGGGTGTTTGCCTTAGGGGGGATAAACACTACAAGACTTTATTCAGACTCCTTGCACTTAAAAACTGTCTATTCCCCAACAAAATCTGCAGCTATACTCTCAGAAAGCCTCTGAGCAAAAATCCTGGAATTCCCCTTAAAAATGCATTGCATAAAATGTGCATGAAAGAAATGTCTGTGCATTTTATTCTAGGCCTTAAAAGCAGGCAACATGCCACTTATGAGCACAAGGTCTCGCTCAGGCTCTGCTGAATCAATAGTGCAAGCAAAATGGCACACTAATCAACATTCCATTATTGCTATTTGCATATTTGATCCAGGATTTGTTCAATGGATTATACATATTACCTGCATGATGTTTAATTGCCTTTTTAATAGACTCTGTGATTAAACAAGGAAGTCAGCGGTAGTGTTGGTGGAAGAGACAAAATGGAAAAACAAAAAATGAAAGTGCAGAAAAATCCTATTAGAACAAGTTGCTTGCATCTTCTGGAAGAAAAAAAAAAAAAGGTGTGAAGGTGCTGCACTGAAGTAAAGCAGAGATTTGTGTTGTGATAGAGGCAGCAGTGGCTGTTCAAAATTCATTCATTTGTCTGGTATTTGTTTAAGGAGATTGAAGAGGAGGCAGCTTGTTCCCGTCACTGCAGAGTTTTTATATCTTATCATGTTTTGACAGATGAGGGGCATGAGGCACTAGAATGTGCACATGTGGAGTATTGTTGCATTGGAGGTGTGCAAATGAATTCAACTCGTCTTAAAGGCAACGTTTTTCTCGGACTTTAAAATGACATGAGGGGAAATCTCTAAAGGGTTTCCATACTTTCTTGCCTCCTGTACTGATCCCCATACTCCAAAATGAGTTTTGGCAAATACCAAGTAGACCTAGGCTACTAGCGTAACAATATACTGTATATCCATAATATTAGTGCTCATATTTAGATAGCTTTCAAAAACATTACACTCTAGCCCTGACCCTAACCACAGCATAACACTGCTGTTTGTTATTGTCACTCAATAATTTACTTGAAACCAGTTCTTTTTTTTTGGGCGGGGGTCTGATTATGGTATCTGATCTGTGCACTGACTGTGCATACTTGCTAATACCAAATTCCTGATACCTGGTTACATTCCTGGTACACTGTTGCAGGAAAGCTTACTGGAAAATGTACTTAGTTTGCACTCAACCACCTTCACATGCATGCAAATGATCACAAACAGGTTGTCATGCAAATATGCTTTAGTATTTTGGTAGTGTCAAACCTACTCACCTGCCATACAATCAAGTTTTGAATCAAAGATAAGAGTTAAAGGACAGGAAGGAGCATAAAAGCTACAAGCTGACATCCAAACATCAAGGAAAAAAACTACCGTGTAGGCAGAAAATAGTCTCTTTATTCTAGAGCAGTATTAACACCAAGCTGTAAGTAACCCAAGTAAAGCACAAAAGAGTTTCCAAGTAGGCTGAGGGTTTTATATGTCCGGGCGACGGTGCATTTGAGGTCATGGGTATATTTCATCACGTGTCTCATATGGTATGCATTCTCTGGCATCGAGGCAGATGAGTTCAGAGTACATTCAGTCTGTTCCTCTCCATGATCTGAAAAGCCGGGTAGATATATGGGTGTTAAAGTGTTTGTACAAAGGCCAAAGATACACTTACACATAGTGGCATAGTGTACATAGGAGCACACGTTAAAAGAGATACATCAACAGCACATAGGTACATTTTCAGTACATGATTGCACATTGTGATCTGGCATTTCCTAACAAGGGAAAGTAAAAAAAAAACCTCTGTTAGGTCACCCTCTCCTACAGTTAGCGTCCAGTCACCTGCTCTCATTAATAAGGAAATTAATGTTGCATTCCGTTTCAATTAACCTTGCCCGGCTACAGGAGCAAGACTGGGAGGGAGGCCCCAGCACCCGCCGAGGTCATCGTAATTGAATCAGAGGTACAACAATGACAAGGCCAAAGAGTTGTTGCCATGGCGTTGGGGGGCAATTGTTACCCCGTCATTAGGGTGGAGGTTGAGATCACCGTGTGTCAGATTGTGTTGTTGTATCACCGTGATGTGACAGTCGTCGTCAGTGACATCAGCCTTTGTGAATATCAGGCGGCAAATTAGGCGATTGTCAGACTTGACTGTTGGTGGTGGCACATCTGCATAATGTCTGAAGGCAGTTCATAGAATGCATGACGTGTTTAGCAGCATGAAGGACAGAATGAGCTTGGGACTGAAAACCTTTTTCTCTTTTTTTATTGCAAATCACATAAAAAAGACAGAATGGAATCCAAATGGATTCTGTGTTGGTTCTTTTTTGTTTGTTTCTCAAAGAAGTAAGCACTGTAATATCCTTGGAATTATGCTATAAAGGAGAATGTACTTCAGGTGCCCACTCTGAGTGTAAGAAAGGTTGTTGAGGTCAGAGTGGCGAATGTGCTTGTATTGTATCTGAGCAGACTCAGGAAGTAGAAACGGGGTTTGCGCCCTACCTAATGTCTGCAATTCTACAAGCATGTTTTCTTCTTAACTATTCCTTAACAAGCTTATGTTGCTCCAACAATTTCCTTAACCATTTCTTTTTGTTATTGCAATGATTCTCTCAAATTTATGGTATGTGATTTTTTTCATTTTCATGTGAAAAACAATTTGAGCCAGAACAAGCTGAGACTGAACGCAATGCTAAACTTTTGAGAAACATTGAATATTTTTTGTCTGGCAATCATCGCAGTCAGTTCAACCCTACCAAATAATTACTTTATAAATGTACTAATTATCACACTTTTAATTGCATGTTTGAAATTCTGTAATTTCGCATTTAAAAATGAAAATGTAATTTTGTATTTTTGTACTGTCTTAAGCTGAGAGTACTATTCTGGCTGTTTGAATTCAAAACTGCTTTTGGACTTTCTGGCCGATCGAAGGTTACAACATTAATTTAACCACGGGAACAACTCACCAAAAAATGAAAAGGATTTTTGTTCTGGATGTTTTTGTCTTCCCCCATCTTCCCATGTGGTTGTGTTTACTAGATCTTCCATTCAGGATGGAAGATTTAACCTGTGGTGCAACTTCTTGATTTGTAAAGCCCCCCACTCTATAGTGAACTTTCCCCACTGGTGTCTGTGCATTATATGGATGTCATGTCATAGTTCATCAATTTATAAAAAACAAAAAAAAACAAAGATTGTAACCAATTGGGTAAAAGAGCCATCAGATTATAGACCTATTTTGTATAATGTTGGATTACCTTATATTAATTCATGACAAATTAGTAGCCTTTTTGGGCACAGCACATATTTGTTAGACATTCTGTTCCCTGGACTATTTGCGGGGAGCAGTCCTCAGTTTGTTGCTGTAAGATTTTCTTTCTTTCTGCACCGTTCTGTTCCTCCCTCTCCTCTGGGGTGTCTCCAATGATGGTTGTCTGCTCCTCGAATGCGCTGCTGAGCATTGGCCAACAGTAAAACACACCTGGGTGTGTCCAACCATCTGATGAATGACCCTGCGGCTGGCGGACGGATCGATACGGAGAGTGTGTGTGTTTTTGCGTGCACACGCCTGTACATGTTGGGGGGTGTGAGACCAGCAGGAGCATTCTGCTGAGCTGGAAATCCCATTAAATCCCTACCACACACACACACAGACTTTCTTTTACTCACTACATCCTCCGCTAACACACATTAGTAAACACACCCACCAGCTATCTATGTCTTTACTGACACACACCAGCCCACACAGAGCACCTTTACACACATAGACAACGCTCTACTTTGTTGTGAGGGGCCGGCTATAACTCACTGCTCTCCTGTACTGTACCAACTAGAGCGATGCAAAGCTGCAGCGCTCCTCTCACACCCTCAACACAACCAGGCAGAACCCTCATATCTTCTCCTCTTTGTCAGGGAAATGTCAAAATGCCTGTAACGGCAGAGCTGAAGCAGCACAATATGTTTGTTTGTATGTGCTGTGGCGTAGTGATATGGATACTGTGACTCATGTCTCTGCAGGCGCCCAGCAGGTCTTTTTGGCAACGTGTATTCCTGGTTGTGTGTGTGTGTTTAAGTCTGTGTGTGTGCTGTAAAAGCAGCCACCTTGCCGCCCTTATTCTTACATTGAATGTGCAGCATTGGCATTCGAAATAATCTCTTTCTATCTGTCTCCGTGTGTGCTTATCCCCCCCTCACTTGATCCCTCCTTTCCATCCTTGTCTCTCTTTCTGCCAAACACCTTCAATCCACCTGTTTCCCGTCCATCCTCCTTTTGTGTAGCTCTCTTTTGTCGATCTCGCTTCATCTGTCATCTCTCTCCCCCTCTTTTCATCCCCCTCTCCATCCGGGGGCCTCTAGCGTGACATTCTATCTCTGACACATCATGCATGTCCTGCTCCGATGATGCCAGCGCACTGACAGATCAGCCACAATGTGTGTCATCTGGCAAGAAGAGGGAAGGGAGGGGCAAGAGGAAAAGATAGACGGGGATGATCACCCACTCCCTCCACCAACTACAACTGGAAAGTAGAACGGTAGAAATGTAGCATTGTGTAGTGACATGGGAAGTTTTGAATTTGGATATCAAACAAGTTTTGTCTTAGTGTGTTACACTTGCAAGTAGGCACTGATTTGCATGACAATGGATAATAGCAAAGCATTAATCTATTGGGAGTTTGGGTGAAACCCACAGCCAGGAGAATATCTTATTTTGGGTAAAGGCTCCATTTATTTTGCTGTTTTATTGTTTATTTCTGCTTCTCATTTTCTCTGGTAATCACTTTTGTCACTCCTATCAATATTTCCATCAGGCTGCGCACACATCTAGCCTGCATAAAATGCTTCAAAGTAAGTCTTCTCGAAAGCCTACAGGTCTCTAAAAATAGAGAAATGATGCATTACATCTCTTTTGCACTATGACTGTTTAACTGTATAGCCGTTTAAAGGCCCTTAAGGCTGCAAATATGCCTCACACCCTGCTATACAACAACAAACTGGCTTTTGTGCCATGTGTTTCAGTGTGGTCCAAAAGTAGGAGGCTGGATTGCATACATACATTTTAAAATGTATCACCAATCTGTGTAATAGATTATAAGAAATAGTCGGTGCAAGTTGACATAGAACCCATATTGTTTGCACAAAAGGCAAAAAAAAAGAACTCCTCTGTGGAAGAGAAATGGACAGATGGTTGAATGAGCAACCATAAATATTGACACCCCAATTGTCATAAAAGTAAGAAAAACAATTGTACTTCTATCCACTTTTATACAACAGGATATGAGGGAATCAATGAAGGGGTTAGTGAATTCATCCATCAGGTCTGCCGGGGTAACCGATGCCAACAGTTGGGAACCACTGGAATAAAGTTACTGTACTGTTTTTCCAGTCTCTGCTTCCACTCACTCTTCAGAAGGTTGTTCCAGAATGTGTTTATGTAGAAGTAAAGCATGCCGCAACACCCATACAAAGAAAACACAATTTATGATGTGGTAGGCCAGCCTCATCTCCAAACTCTTGATCTGTCCCTGGGTCACACTTCACTTAAACGCCCGTTAGTTAAAGCAATCCTATCAGTTATGTCACTGAATGACAAGAGGCTTAAAGACCCTCTGCCCACCTCCTGTCCATTTGCCACCACCAGCCCTGTGTAATTTACCAAATCTCCTCCAAAGATATGTGGACACTTCCCCACTAACCCTCACCTGGATCTTGAGAAGTCTAGCATTTCGTCTCCTCCTATGTTCTCTTCCTCACTTTGCCCTCTCATCCCTGCCCCTACCTATCTCATTTTGTAAAACCTCAATTAGTTAAGCAGAGCTCCCTAAATGACAGTAGTAATCATAGTAGTTATTATTCCCAGAAGAAATATCAAGTCTAGCCAGAGTTGGACTCCTCTTTACATTTGGGGTATTTTGTTTGTTACTGTTTGCAGAGTTTTTAATGATAAAACAAGGACTTTGAGATTATACATATTTTGTGACTATCACTCTGGACATCAGTGCTACTTACTGTATTTATTTACCGTATAAAAAGGGAGGAAAGAAACAGTAGCACTTTGTTTTGGATGTTCTCAAACTTGTCATGATGAGCTTAACAGGGCATTGAAGCTGCAATACAGTGTGTGCAGAAGAATCTTTTATAGTGAGAATAACTCTAGGCTAAAACCTAGGAGGGAAGATTATTGATGGCAACGGCCCAAAAATGTCCCCTTGACACTTTTAAAAAGAATTATATAAAACATTGAAGGTTTACCACAGCATTATGTATCAGAGACACATAGTTGTACAGTAGCTTGTCATTTCATTGTGTGCACTGTGCACATTTACACAAAGACTCACCCATCTAACACACCAGCTCAGACACTGCCCCCCCCCAATCCTCTACAAAAGTACTCGGTGCATAACTTGAATTGCTTCAGCCTTGTGCGAAGGCAGATCCAAAAATCCATCCTTTTTTATTTAATACAGAACTTTGACCGTGGCCTGAAGTGACTGCTACTTTATTTTTCCTTCTTCCCCCCTTCTTCTTCTGCCCTCTCTCACTATCTGTCTCACTCACTCTCTTTCCCCGGAGCTTGTTCGGTAGTAGCCCGTACCCCTTCGCTCTTTTTAAGCTGACTGGATTTGCGCCTCCATAATGAACTCAGTCAGTGCAAGAGAATGAGCAGGATTAATCCAGCCAACGGCAACGAAGGGATTTGATGATGTCATCCGTATGAATGAACCAGTTAGCGGATTATTCCCTCCAAGGTGGAAGCGATCCAAATAAATGAATGTGAACGACAGGGCAAAGGGCGCGAGAGTTGGAGACGGAATAGTGAAAAGGCAGATGAGGATTGCACTCTGGAAACAGAAAGGTTGATGAAATGAAGAAAGAAACTAGGAAGGAAGAGATACTAGGACAGAATAGTGTAGAAGATAGAGACACAAAGTGAATAAATGAGGTTGAAAATGATTGATGGAAGAGTCAAGGGAGACAGAAGAAAGGACAAATCAGTGGAAGAAGATATAGGTTGGTTCCAAACCTCAGTCTTTCCATCTGTCAGGACAAATGGCATCGTGAGAGGTTGGTCTGGGCTAGACAGTGCTTAGTGGGAGATGTCAGCTTTGAGCTATGGGAGCGCCAGAGGAATCTGTACCGGAGGCCCCAGCTGTGGCAATCACTGCTCAGTGGGCCGCTGGGCCAGAGCAATCAGGCCACCAGCAAGCCATCAGCTGAGCTCTCTACCTTCTGGGCGCGTCACCCACCTCTGCCATCATCCTGATCGCAGACACGTAGTACTGCATATGTGCAACATAGCCCATGAATTACACACCTTGCATCAAATTGCATCCCCAGTAAAAAGAGATCTATTTAACACAATTGCACCAAAAATAAAGTAATGTGTGTGCAAACACTCAAAAGACGGAGCGCAAGATCATTACATTGTTGTTCACCTATCTACCAATATCACTAATCACAGATGGGACAGATGTGAACCATCTGAACAACCTTAAAAGGGTAATTTCAGATTTTTCTAGATATATATTTGTACCTCTTTTCCTTGCCATACAGGTTTATTTTATTTTTATTTAGCACTGTGTTATATACAGTGTCAGATTTTGGGTTATCTGTTCCAGGAGGTTAAAAGGGTCTTGACTGGTAAGTCATTGTAGGAAGGTTACAGAACTGGACACAGTCCGTTCATTATCGGCATTGAATATTCAATACGTTTTTAACATGGACATTCATTCGAAAAATGATCAGAACAGAACATTTAACTTCCGTCAAATTTGGTTTCCATTAACGTCATTTTCTTTACTAAAATGTACTTTCTTAAACTAAAGTCATCTGACCTCATTTCGCTCCTGACTGTCCGAAGGGAGGAGACTGTTGTTATCTCTTTTACTTTTTAGCTGACACATCTGTGTCGTGTAATGCCGACCACGGAAGGGATGTAAAGAAAGTTCGTTTTTACTCAGGCTTTCATTAGCTATAGTAGTCTGGGAACAGTGAATGGAAGGTCTTGATTGTTCAATTAAGGTGTCATTCAAAAGTTTGGCGTTCTTATTAGCATACAGAGAAAACAGCTGAACAGACGTGGCAGATTGTTTTTTTTATGGATGCAATGTGTTTGAATTAAATCTTTTATTGGAACTGGATGACGAGGACTGTTGCCGATGTAGCAGGACTGCCTTTTTTGGAATATAATGACCGGAGGAGTAACCTACAGTGGACCTTTGGACGGTAAAAACAATGAATCAGAAAGACTTGTTTGTTTGTCCGTGGTCTGACAGATGTGTAAATAGTGGCTGATGTGTTGGTTGGATCTTGGTTGGTATACACGGTCAGAGTCGCAAGAACCAAAACTTTCTAGCTATGTAAGCATGAGGGATTTACACTGAATGGCATTGCTGCACCAGGTTCTTTGAAACATCTTCATGGGTAGTGGTCTGTGTGCAAATGCATGAACATATGTTTGCATTCGACGAAATGTTTGTGTGAAGATTAACCCCCTCTCCATGTGTAGAGCAAGCCTGTACTCTACAACATTTTTAAAATTCAAAGAAAGTAGGCTGCACTTAAACCCACCATTGGGGAGTCCATTTAAATGTGCACTAAAACTCTAAAAGAAAGATCTAAAAGAGTCTGATATACAGATGCATATTAAGAATGCTTTCCTGCTCTTCCCTCTCTCCCTCCCATTCTCCTCTCCCCCTTCATAAAGGTCCTAATGAGTTGTCGGCGGAGCTGAGGCAAGACATCCGTAATGTGCCATGAAATATGTAAGCCAGGCCTTTTGGAAAGTGTCTTTTTCATGGCCCTCTCCTTTATCTCTCTCTCACTAGGAGAAGGAGAGGAGGTTCCTCTTTTCTGATTAATGTCCATGGCGATGGCAGCAGGGGCAGGTATGGGGCGCGGCCCAACGTATGAATCCATCCCGACACTCTTCCTTTCCCCCTAATTAGATTATTGGACTGATGAGGTAGCACCACAGATTAAGTCCTTCATCAGTTCTGAGAAGGGATAGAGGGAGAAAGACTTGGGGGAGGTGCACCATTCACTCTTGGTCCCCACTACATCCATCCGCCCACTCATTCCCTCGGTGCGTCTCACCACTGTAAATCTGTAGAGCAATCACAAGTGACCAATGACAAAGTGCAAGGTTCCAATGATGAGTTTTGATCTTAAAATAATCCACTAAACCAATGAGGTAGCAAGAACCACAGTCACAGTGTACTATCTGCCAACACAGAGACGTATCAAATCCCAATTTTTATTTCAAGTCAGACCAACATCAGACTCTGTAAGAGACTTTAACAATGAGGTGTTATTGAACACCCCCCACAAAAGAGTCCAACGCTTGTACGCCCTGCATCTACCCCTTGGCCTTAATTTATGGGCTCGACCTTTGTAGTTCTTT
This sequence comes from Tautogolabrus adspersus, assembly GCA_020745685.1. NCBI lineage: Eukaryota > Metazoa > Chordata > Actinopteri > Labriformes > Labridae > Tautogolabrus > Tautogolabrus adspersus. The sequence goes on along the minus strand of CM036556.1, from coordinate 12,132,926 downwards.
TTATATATGCCCCATATTCATTCACCTTCTGCAAACGGACATAAATCCCCATCCCCCACCCCTTTCCTCCGTCCTCCGGTATTTTAAGGCCTTGTTTTTGAACTTGGAATGGCAAACTCAGAGCCAAGAGCCGGCTTCTGGTCTTTCATGTTTTATGACTCAAGGGTATTTTATTCCTGAGTCTCAGCATGTGCTTGATGTACAGTATATGTTGGTGTCCATACAATCGGACAGAGTGTGCGGGAACTTGATATTGTGTGTCCATATCAGATCACTAAGAATGTACAAAGCGTAGCAAATCTTGTTTATGGAGGAGAAATATGTATCTGTGCTGTTTCATTCAATGTGCCTAATCCAGCATGTGTCAACTATTTGTCCTCACGCTCAACTGGACAGTCACCACATGGTCTTATAAATCACCATTGGAAAGCAGATGGAATTTTTGACTCAGAGTGGATGGTGCCGATCATCTTGTGCAATTCATAAATCTTCAAGTACAAATTTGTCTGCAGCTCAGTATAAGTAAGACGATGACCGATCCTATGAAATCAGGACTAGTTGCATCTCTCAAAGTGGTTGAGGGAATGGGGGGTTTGGAGATATCGCCAAATTCTTCTATTGCCATTATCCTAACAGTTTCAAAGTATTTTAATTATACCTAAATGTGCTTCCTTATCCATTACAATATATTTGAAATGTAATATGGTAATATATGTCATCCCCCATGTGTGTAAAAGAGCAGGTGAGCACGAGTCATGAGTGTATAAGTCTGCCCTTTGTCTGTTTTCCACGTGGCCATTCCACTGTCAGACTTTGGCAGGCACCTCTTTTCCTTAAATATCCTTAGAATTATGACTCATGATTTGTCCTGTGAAAATAAGACCCTTGATGTGTTGGCACAACTCGCTCTCTTGATTGCAGTGTCACCATTTTATGAGAGTGTCTATTTCCATAGAATGTTGCAGTTGGCGTGCAGTTGCCAGCAAAAGCCCAGATGACAAGTCAGGAGATGTCCTTGGCTTACGCAGTTGAAACAAAAGGCCTTTCTGCTCCTGACACAAGTCATATTTTACCTTGTCAGCAGACCTCCTATTTTAAAGTGTTTTGCAGTGCACATGGTATAGACTGTTCTTGTACCAATTACTAAGGCGTAGATCATTTGAACATTTCAAACGTGATTAGTCTAGCTTTTAAGCACATATCATAACATCCTGAAATACATTGCATATTGAATCAGCTCCGGTGAAGTCTTTATCCAAAGTGAGTCATGTTACAATCTTTCAGGTGAGGATGTTTTTCAGTCCAGCAGTGACACGTTGTTGTGTCTCTATAAGGCTGCAACTTATTTATGACCCCTGTCAGCAAAGATACAGTGTGTGTGTGTAGTTGAGTTGGAAGGTGAGAGTTGTAGGAACTTCTTGGACTATTTCCAGGAAAGTTTGCACTGGTGTGCTTCTGTATGTCACTTATGTGTGTGCACATGTGTCCTCTTTTTATTAGGGCAAAAGCTGTTTTTAGACATAGAACTTTCCGCAAACATGATACACAAGCTCAAGGCCAGTGCTCAGTTTTAGAAAAAAAGGTCTCCATTTTAATGATTTAATTATAAACCAGTCTCAATATAAAGGCTATACTTTAATACAGAAAACATAAGATTGCATAATGTTTTTGTATTTACTCTGTCTTTGAGCCAGCGAACAATATGCTGAGATGTTACCTCATTAGTCTGTACCACCTGAAAAGATGTTTACCAAGACATGTGCTTGTTACCTCTTCTTTGCTCTGGGAACTAGACGGTGCCGCCCCCCCGGCCTGTTCGATGGCCATGTCTGGCCCATGTATTTGAAACACAAGAATCGTCTTTGTCTTTGTCCAGGAAAATGCCTGCCTGTCTCTAGAGTTCTTAAAGTCTTAAATACAACAAATGTTTTGCAATTTCTCCAGTGAAAAAGTAGCTTACACCAAAAACAGCTCTTCAGAATTTGTAATGAAAGTCAAACAGTTTAGAAGTAGTGTCTGCTTGTTCATATTACTAACTGCCGCCTCTGCAAATTTGACGAGAATGTTGGTGGTAGTCTGTCTAACTATTTTTGTAGGCTATTAGGCCAGAGGGAACTGTAGTAACAACTGGAGCTTCCCTGGAAGATTTCCAGGAGTGTGTGTGTTTATTTGTGTGTGTGTGTGTGTGTGTGTGTGTGTGTGTGTGTGTGTGTGCGTGTGCGTGTGCGTGTGTGTGTGTTGTGTGTGCTCACATGCATGGCTGCTCCTCTGCCTGCACACTGTGTGCTTGGTTGATTGAAGACCACTGCTGATCTTGTTTTATTTAGTTTTTAGTTTTTGTTGACTTGATCACATACTGTCCATGGTCGGTATGTGGCAACCAGTTTACATAAATATCATTAGCAACTGAAACAGAAGGGTAATAGTATACAGTTTCCAAGGCTCCGTCCAGCCGTGTGTGTGTGTGTGTGAAACATCTTGGATGTCATCGCACGGGGCTGTGAGTTATTACCTGGTGACAAAGTTACAACACCTCAGTCCTCTGTAGCAGGCGGCACACCGTCCCGATATGGCTAGGGTAATGTAAACCCAGGCTTGTGGCACATCACAGGCACACTGAAATAGTACATAGGCCCACTTTGTCTCATGGGACAGAACATGCTGTAAAATGGATCAAGAAACAGAAAAGGCAAGAGAGTTCATGGTAAGGATGTGATGTATGAAGAACACACAGTCTCATCAAACGTGTTCATAAACTGCTTAACCACATTTCTAATGATTTGTTAAATTAGGACATCATGGTTTATGGAGATCCCTTTACATTTTTTTGTTTTACAAATTATGTTTTCAGTCCTTTTTTATTTAAAATTGCTCTACATCGTTGATTTCCAAATACTTACCACCTTTATTTTGCAATGAAGGAGAAACCAAAATCCAAGTGAGCAGAGTCAATGAGAAATTATATTTAGCTCTTTTTTTGCATAAGGTCTGCACAACCAGGGCCGTGTCTGAGGGGTTGGTCAGGAATGGCATGGGCCCCCTTAAAATCAGATAGGCCACCCATGGTACCACGCCAAAACCCTAAACTATGATTGGCTACTTGCCTTGTCAGAGGTGGGACTTATGTTAACTAAACTATTTGGGCTGTGTTGCAATAGGCTGCTAGCAGCTTTCTTTGCATTTAAATGTAGCACATTTCCTTTTATCTCAGTTCTTTAAACTAACTTTGGCAAGCACTTCTTTTGAGTCCTTAAAGAATAACATCTGTACGATACTGTGCTGTTAGATCTGATAAGACAAAGGATTAATGAATGCTATTCATTTGTGTGTGTAAATTCACATACATTAAGCCAGTCCTGCAGAAGTCCCTGCCCCAGTTGGGCCACCCTGGTAAGAAAAGTTTGGTCACGCCCCTGTACACAAGTGAATGAGATAACCTGTCATATTTGCTTTTACTTACCAGAGATTGAACTTTTAATAATTATTTAGAGAAAAATGAATACTTAGATTCATCTATAGGACAGTTCCATACTTGTTCAAGCCTTGGAATTGACCCAATGCCAGCCAGCTACTGTCACCTCTGACTTTGTCCCTACAAAACCCCACTTTGGAACACTTTGGTAATGTTTCTATCCAGCAATCCGCATGGTGCACAATCAATTTATTATAGGTGCAACTCAGTGGAAAAGGGAACTCAACAGAGGAGCATGGATTGGCAGAAACAGTGGCATACACCAAATGCAGACTGAGCTTTATTAAAGAGAAACAACTTTGAATTGCATGCTAATCCCAATCAGGCTCTTTATGTCATTCATTCATAGGTCCTGACTGTGTGTTTTGTAGTGTAACAGCACGACATGAAACGTGTAAAAAGAAGGCTGTGTCTCATGGGGGAACATGCTGCCTAGATCCATGGTGAAAATAAAGGAGTGGTGCAGGGAGTGTGTTTTTTCCATTTGCGCCCTCCCCCCCCCACACACACACACACACACACTTCCGTCTCCCATTCTCCCCAGGGTTTCAATTACTGTCTCCCTTCACCTCTCATTAGCACAAGCAGGCCGCTCATTCTTAATGCTCGTGCAAACACACATACATGCACAAACACACACACAAACGCAGAATGAAGCACACATTTGAACTCAAACGGAGCAAGTGAAACCACACACACACACACCGCTAACTCTCATATGTTCCATGTCGAGCTCTGTAAACACAGCGCTGCATGTTCCTCTAAGCCTGTAACTTGTGCAAAAGGTGTTGCTGATAAACACTAGTTCCCTTCCATCAGTCATATTCACCGTTTTCTATCAAAGTTTAAAGCATCTTACCTGGAACCACACAGCATCTTGCATGATTGATGGTGTTAATTATCACAAGCTGATGTTTCACTTTCTTTCTCAAGGCTGATAAAGTTCCAGCAAAATGAAAAAAGTTATGCTGTTGCCATCACTCTCGCCATTAAACTCAGAATTATGTCTGCATCACTTAATAACCAAACTTTCTCTCAATATTTGACGGATTTTTACGCTTTTTTTTTACGGACATTTTTCTCAGTGAGTTGTTATCAATACTTAATCAAAGTTACAGATTTCATCGACAAACTACTCCACTAATTAATTAGCAACAGCAACACAATGGGCTACACTCAGGAACCAAATGAAACTAACAACAAGATTTACAACACTTGATAAGATTTTTGCTAAAACTAAAAAATACAGTAACAGTAAAAGCAATAACATTGCTACTAACATATATAACAACAATCCTTAAAAGTTAAAGGTGATGTAAAAAACTATGATTAAAAACTCAGACTAAAGCTATAAAAAATGGTGTATTTAACTATATCAGCTTGTGTAAAGCTGACATAAACTTCCAATTTGAGGTAAAAGCCTAGAATGCACCATCCTGTCTACATTTTATTTCCCTTTACATTCCCAGAGATGACCCTTCACCCCTTCCCCAAACAGCTGTCAGTAGTCCTGCATCCCCACATCACTGCTAGACGGTGAAAAAGGCCCTTCTGCTTGAGACATCTAAGTTAGCCAGCAGGCTAATTCTGCTAATACAGATTAGCTCCCTCGGGGACTGCTGTATTGATTGGACAACAAAGGCTTGGAGAAAAACGCTCCAACATTCAATTATCCACACCGATAGACATAATGCCATTCTACTCCTCCTTCTTTTCCTCCCTCCCCCTTCCCCCCTGTCTCTCTCTCTCTCTCTCTCTCCTTATCCTTATTCCTTTACTGAACGAATCAGTGAGGTCGGAGGAGGGGAGCAGACAAACAGGCAGGTGTATGTGTGTGTGTTTGTGTGTGTGCTTGTGTGTGTTATCTGATTGTGATCCTATCTTTAAGGGAGAGCGGGGGAGTGTTTGGGTGTTTTTGGTCTTCAGCTATCTCTCTGTGGCTGTCTCTCTCTCTTGGAAATTTAGATAATAAGAGAGTGATACATTGTGTATTCCAACATTTACAAATGTGTTTTCTAATGTTGGTGGGAAATTGTGTTAATTCCACTCCTATGCATCAAGTAATGATAAAGATATAATGTCAACATGTGACATATGCAGTCCTTCGAATGGCCTGATTTCCCTTGAGGGCACAGTTGTATAGGACTGTTTTTGTGTATGTATGCGCATACAAACATGTTAAATGGGATTCAGAGGGAATGACTGCATTGAATCCAATGACCAATACATGAAATTGGTTACCTTTTTAAGATGCTTCATGTGAATGGAAACACTGGGCCATTCTGGTCACTTTAAAGTGCATTTTTTGAACTCTTATATTCCCCTCCCTGTTTCCCCATATAAATGCCCACTAAGTCCACATAGTTAATGCGTTTCCAGAGTGCGTGTGCGCAATGAGTCAAAATTAACTGAGCATAATTTTGCATTTCCATAGCTCTGCAGTGTCTTTACACAGTCGCAGTGCTAGCCCTCTCTCATTAGCTCCCGCTGTTAAAGCTAACTCTGATTGCATTCTGGTCAGAGCTGCACGCTATTCAGCTATTTCTTGGGATGGGAGGCTGAGAGGCGAATGCTTCTCATTTCCCACAGCCAATGACACGTGAAGGCATCGCAGGTAACAGATGCATCCGCAAAGTATGTATGTACGCAGGCTCACACACACACAAAAGTTTGAGTCTCACGCACACACACACCCAGGTCATCACCATTAGACGAGCGTGGCGGTGCTTGAGTGAGTGAGGTAAACGACTCATGATCTGAGAGAATTATTAGCTAATGGCTGGAGCATGTGGACAGGGTGATCTCTCAGAGGGGCGAGACGAATAAGGAGAGAACGAGGAAGAGAAACAGCCAGGCAGCTAGAGGAGCATCATCAAAAGAATACTTGCACACTTGGATCAGCATCATTGGCTTCTATTCATGTCTTTCAGCTAATGTGAAACTTGATTGGTGAGCTAAAGGTCTCTCTTTTCTGAAATGTCAAGGCTTACGAACAGGTATGAGAATAGTCTTATAACAGAGGTTGCCGTATTGCTTGTGCCTCATTTATTTCACATTACAGAAAATGTTAACAAAGCATTAATGAGCTGCTGACTACATCATCCTAACTTTAAAGAACTCTGTCAAGGGAACATCCAACCCCACTCTGTATGCCATTGTAGTCTTCTGAGCCGTAATGTGCTATGCGGCAATATTTCCTCAGACATCAGGTCCACTCAGCATCTGATATGTTTGTGGCTGCTGTAAACCAAGTTTTCATGTACTCGTTAGTGTGCGCATAGCTTAGTTCCTAGCAGTTTAGCAAACTAGGTAGGTTAAGGTTTGAAGGGATTCTTGCAAAAGTTGAGTGTCTGGAGAAAAGTGTTTTTAATACACAACATGTATCTTTTCGAAACATATTAGGGCTTTACCCTTGGGGATTGTCTGCCAGCAGTCTGTCAGTCTATGACTGGCTCGCCATGAGGACAAAGCCTACTGTATTGTATTGTTATTGCAAAGTGTCAAATACTTATTCGATCAACATTTTGGTGAATATAGACCTTTGATGTGACTCGGTTTCAGCAAATGCACTTTTTTGAAGGACCCATATCAGTACAAGGGGAAAGGCAATTGATCAGAATTGACTGGTCTGGTAAGTTGAGTGACTATAGTATATTAAAACACCTCCTTAACATGAGCAGTTTAGGTACTAAAGTCTACATAAAGCTGAAAGATGTGGGCTTACCAACTCTTCTTGTTATCAACGACCACTTTATTTAGCAACTATTGCAAAATATACACCATGGCTTCGACACACATTCAAAAACAACTTCCTTTAATGTTCAACTTTTTTGTTTGCTCATGGCTTTAAAATGAATCATGGCCAAACTGGCTGCTTAAGTTTGACCAGTATCACCAAGTTGCATGGTGGCTCATTTTCATGATCGGTCTTTTGGCCCTTCATTTTTTAATTGGTGGCGCAAGTCAAACAAAACCACTTGAACTGGACAGATGTGTCAGTCCTGCACGAAAAGACAGCATTGTATCACACCAACGCATCACCCCTTTCACAACCACCCAAAAGTAATTTCAGGGTTAGGGCAAAGGAGCCAAGTTGTCCAAATGAAAAGGCCCTCGATGAAGAGAGGAGGCCATTTTCCCAAGAAGCTGAATTGACTGTTGCAAACAAGAGGCATGACCGAGATGAAATTGGCTCACCTGAATCCATTCCTGGAAGGGGGAGGAGGGAACAGAGAGATGAGCGGACGGGGGGAAGCGTGACAGAGACTGGCAGAGAGAGACGCAAGAAGACAAATGAGACCATGAAAGAGAGAAAGGAACGGGTGTAGGTGCGGGTTCAGGGCCAGCAGAGAGGAATAGAGATGACAGGGGAGTAAAAGAGAGGAAGAGTTGATATAATATAGAGGATGGAAGACTGAACTTTCCGTGGCGTCGTTCATGGTCTTATCTTAACCATAGAGTAAAACCCTCAGTGAGAGTAATATCCATTTAACCATAATCTCTTCAGGCTGAAACCCACATCATCAATAATAAACCATCATCCAAGAAATCAAAATGAAAAATGTACAAGTCTACTGCTGTGTATACTCTGTAAATGGGGGATCCATTCATACTCAAGTAGATAGTAATATCCTTTATATTACTATATTTGAAAATGATGGCTTGATTTAAAGCTCTGTATACCACACTCAAAGTCCAATGTGCGGTAAAACCATTGTGTGTCTTTCCCAACACTTTGAGTCCTTAAAGCGGCATATTTAAACAGATATTAGCCTTGATTTGACCACAGATAAAAGCTGGTGTAACTATGATGCAACTTCTTCCCCCGTCTCCCAATCATAATTGCACATCATGTTTCTCAAATGAATTTCAAATACAGAGTCTCTCCTCAGCAACTTGGAAACTCAGTGAAAGTTTTTGCTCGGCCAGTATCAGACTTTTATAGCCTAGTATAATTAGGACCATAAACCTGGTCTGAGCCTCATTCAATAATGATTCCCTGCTCCAAATACCTGCTGGCCTTTAGCAGAATATTACTTATCAAGCACTCCAAAATCTAGCGGAAGTATTATCCGTAAGGTCAAGCGTGGAGAATCTTACAGAGAGGCTCGGCTTTATGAGCTCGGTTTCTGTCTCATCTGTACGCATTGCGGATGGCATGCTAATGGACGCTGGCTGCCATTTTTAGGTTGTTTTTCCTTTCTGAAATGCTGCTGATGATGAAAGGAACATTGACTTCTTTTCTCTGAGAAAAGTGTAAACAGTGCCAATTGTTGTTATTTCTTCATCGAAGTTCATTGATGTAGTTTGTGGACGTTGTTTCGTACGACTCAAAGCGTAAAACTATTTAATCGTATTGTCGTTACGACAGAAGCCAGTCGGTCTTTAATTTGGTCTAAATTATCACTCTAGTAGCTTTACATAAAAATGTTTTTTTGACTATGTACAACCAATTTCAAATATATCTGCATGTCCTAAAACTTTTAACGCAACACACTTGCCTATGATATCGGAATCCCCAAAATGTTTCTATGGAAACTTCTAGTTACCTCGTACCAATGTTTCCAACACCAAAACATGGGCACAAGGTATTGGCACAAATCAAGACTCTGTTTCGTACTAGCTTTCCAGTGTCATTGTGGACACATTCACCATTTCTATCTAGCAGAAATAGAATGAAAAAATCCATTACAAAATTGTGTTTTCAAATAGCCTAAACTATGTTGGTTCAACACCTTTCTGATCATCCTCCTTGGCAGCTGTTTGGACAGCTCTTTCTTGGGTCAGTGACAGCCGAATGGAGGATGAAATCAGTGTGAATTGAACGTTTGGATGCCTCACTTCGCGTGTGGACTCCCATTAATGTTTAACCACTGAAGTCTTTGCACTTGTTTATTTTTAAAGGCATCATCCATGCTGAAGTATCTGTACGGAAAGCACTGTATCCCTCAAAGAAGAGAAGAAATAGCTTCTGAAAAATTCTAGCCTGCTCTTTGTTGAGATCCAATTCCTTTCAGTTTGTTTAATATCCTTGATGCATTTTATTTGTTTGATACAGGAGTAGACACACACACACACACACACACACACACACACACACACACACACACACACACAAAAACACTCAGATCCAATTCACTAAAGAAATGTTTGAGATAAATCATCCCTGCAGGAAGAAGGTTTCATGTTCAGGGGGGTAATGCATGTTGGTCCGCTTTGTAACCGTTCTACTATTTCCCTGATTGCCTCATGCTCTAAACATAGTCATTTGACATTGTTGTGTTGTATCCCTATCTCAAGCAGAGCGACGCTGGATTTGCTTGATTTCTTTAAGACAAGAGTTCAATCATCCCTGCAATCCCACAGTGTCACATCAGATTTTATCACACAGGATATTCAAGGGTATGCTGTGTGATTATCCCCTGACAATACAGATAAAAGCTCTCTCTCTCTCCTCTGCTCTCTCTCTCTGTTTCCCAAACACATTGTTCAAAGACACACACCCATGATACACAGGCTTGAAGGCTCCCGTGTGCTTGTGTATACACACACATACTCAATGAAAACCGAACCTTTAACGGTGTGCACACCATCCCCCCCCTGGGTCAACAGAGAACACAGGGAGCCCATGGAGGAGCAATTGTTTCAATGCGGGACCCGTGGTGTACCCATTGTGAGCCAAGGCCACCATCATCAGAGAGACAGAGGAGGGAATCATCCTCTGAAAGAATGCCACAGATCGCTTCCCCTCCCTCAGCTTCTTCTCCCGGGAGACTGGCAAAGTACAAGGCGAATCCATCCGATCGAATGTCACGCAAATACACAGCCCCCGCGTCCAGCAGTCCTGTGATTGCTGTTGGTATACCCTGGTTATTGACCCGTGCTGTGTGTGATGTGTGAGTTTCAGAGACTGTATGTTCTGGGGGCCCGTTTGTGTATGTGTGTGTCTATGTGTGTGTATTGTTTGTATCAGAGACGGATTGGAAGGCCATCATGCGCTGAGCTGACCCTATCTCCAAGGCTCGGAGGCTGCATGGAGAGATCAGAGCGAAAGCCAAGCCCACTGTCTCCTACTGTGATGGAGGAAGGATCTGTGTGTGTGTGTGTGTGTGTGTGTGTTTAGAGACAAGATGACATAGCCCAGAGCCCCTCTGCAGCCGAGTCCAAAAGATAAGAGAGAAAGAGAGATGGGCAGCTCCACAGATGGTGGAGGGCTGTGGTGAAACTGTTGGCGTGTTTATACGTGTGACGTTTGACACTTGCTTACATGTATATGCATATTTAAGCACATACATTTTGACAGAAACCAAAAGTCAAATGCAAAATAGGACGTCTTCTTACTTCAGGTTGACTTTAAGGCAAGGTGATCTTACCTGATGTTTAAATTATTTAAAGACTTTGGGCCAACTCAATTGTGCATTTTTTCCATATTTCATCAAATCCCATGAGCAGGCTGAATCCAAGGTTTTCCAACACTTTCTTAATACCCCACTATTTCTTTAGCACTTAGCTCTGGGCCTATTGGTACCTCTCTAAGAGCGTAAATCTTAAAAACAGACCACAAATACAGAGTGTTTCTCAAAAATAGTGTGGGTCTAGTTCCCTAGCAAATGTTACCAAAACAGCAGTAAATAGTGCATGTTTTTGTAGAACATTTGCTTATTTATTCATATATAGAAATATATTAAGAAAAGAGAGTTTATATTAGCTTTGTTCCAGATCTCTGGACTGCTAGCTACAACTCCATTCTGGTCATTGTTTTTTTGTTGACACTTTCCCAGGCTAGATAAACTGTCGACCAATCAGAGCGTTGTACTCATAAATAAGAATTGAAATGTCCTCATCCTAAAGAGCAATACCTATATCTGTGAAAAAAAAATGGTTAACCAAAATAAAACTTTAACACAATGAGAAAAATAAGGTAAATCAATAATGTAAAGCATTCTGAAAAACAGGTTTTCTCAGTGTTGGCTACTCAGGCAACCTTCAGCTTTTGAATGAATTCATTGTGAGACTTTTTATGAGATTTATTGATGCGAAGAAAAAAACATAAAATATTGCTGACCATATCCTTTTTATAAAGTTTTATTTTACCCAAATCTTTCCAGCTGCACGGCATTTAAATTCTCCTCACTTCTGTGCTGCAGATGTACAAATAACCCACACACATAACTGTACTTTATCTCTGGACCAACTTGCACACACACAAGCATCTTGCAGTAAAAAGTGACTGGCACCCTGGGCAACCAGCTGCAGCAGGCCTGAGGCTCCCCTCACAGCGCTGTCTAATCCTTATGCAGGTTAATCCAACTCTGACCTCCTCTAGTCCTCACTGACCGATCATATCTCCACCTCTTCCTCTCTCTCCCCCACACACTCTGCCCATACAGTCATTTTCAGCCACCCTTGTCTCCCATCTCTCACAATCTATCCCTCATATAGCCCTTATCTCTCTCTCTCCCTCTTTCTCTCTTCTACTTTTGACCCCACCTTGCTGTCTCTCTTCCTCTCCCCACCTCAGAGTTGCCTTAAGGAGATTTCAAAGCCCATTCGGCAGCAGTTCTAACTGCCAAACTGATGGCCAGATAAAGTCCCCATTTACCTTGTCCTCAGTTTCCCATTAAAGCCCATTTTTGGGGACCGTAACTTTAGAGGAAATAGGAAGGAGCGTGGAGAAAAAAAAATCAGCCACTCGGCCACCCTTAAGCCCTTTTTGCTGTTTATTTGCAGCAGCATGAAGGAGGAAAGCAGGTTTTTTTAGGGGCGGTGGTAGAAATAGGACTGGAAAAGGTGACTTGAAGTGTCAGTGGCCCTGTCCCCATAGGAAGGCAATGCAGTGCGGAGCTGCACCCTCAGGCAAGGTAGCTTCATTGGCAGCATAGATGGATGATCCGGAACATTGTACACTGTGTGTGTGTGTGTGTGTGTGTGTGTGTATAGAAGTTACAGCCATTTTGCCAGCACAAGGACATAAGGCAGTCTAAGTAGCTCAATTAAAATGTATATTTCCTCATTTACTGCCCTCCTGGGTTAGCTGGAGAGATGACTGTGAGGTTTTTCTAAAGGTTGCGCGGGCCGTTGTGCATGGGGGCATTTTGGCAGGTGAGCGCATTTAAAGGGGCATATTTTAGGGCATAGTCAGGGGGTGGGTTCCCTTGTTGGCACGGATATATAACCGTGCAATGGTGCATGCCACATGTGGTCCCAAGAGACGGTGGGCAGGGTGCCAGGCCAAGTTGGAACTGTCACCTTCGATGACTTGGGCGTCACTGCCTCAACTGGGGCCTTTGTGGTTTAAGTAATTAGGTGTAATAGCAGCCTGTTAAGAATTGGGATTTACATTTACTGTGAAATCTGATAACCTGAAAGAATTGCTGAAACTATTAATTCTTTCTCCTCTGGAATACAGCTCACCTTCACCATATTTTAATTAACCCATGCAGACAAGACCTTGTACACAGAGCATTGTGCTTCTGAAATGCAGCCTCACAACTACCTTGTATGTTCTTCACCATGAAATAATTAGACCGCATTACTTGTTTAAATAATGACATAGCCTGCAGCTACAAGCCTTCCAAATAAAGTCCTTGTTGAGAACATCTCTTCCCCGCTTATGTGAGCCAAAGCTTACAGCTAATCCAGAAACCATAACCTGTTGCTGTTGTTCCGGTATGCTAATGACCATATGTGAGCCTTTGCACCCCACGTCTTTATAAACAGACAGAGGCTTGTCATTCTAGCTGTCAAGAAAGACACAGGATGGGCAGCTGATGGTGCTCATAAATATTTGCGTGGAAGCCGTTAGTTGTCCTGCTAAAAAAGGGCCCCCGATCACATGATGTTGTAAGAGCTTCTTATTTAAGGGATGGCTACAAACACAAGCTGCTCAATTCTACTTTGGTGTGTTTGGGCATTGGTTTTGAAATCCTTTTGGTTTAACAGTTTAATTTAAAACCATGACCTTATCAGCAAACTAGAATCAATGTGTCTATGTGATATGTCCTCCCTGAATGTAAATCTATTGGTTGTCAAGAAATATTAGAACAATGATAATTTAGATTTTCCTGAAGTTCTATACCACTTAAGTAAACAAAAACACATAAGTGAATGCATTCTTATTCTTTGTAAAACAAATTATTTTTTAAAAACTAGGTGGGTTGTATTTCACCACATCAGGAGGAGGTTTCCAATATTTTGAATACCCTGTTTTCTTGCAGGTTAAAGACAAAAAAAATATTGCTGAAGGTGTGTGTATGCTCTTTATTGTGAAATCAAAGCCTTCTTGATCTGTCTGCTCAAGGTCCTTAAACCTTATTATTCAGTGAGAGTTTAAAGATGGCTAGGATTTAGGTGTGAACAAAAACCCAATTCCCACAAAAGAAAAAATTCAGCCTTCTTCACACACTGTCTTTATCTTTCCCTTCCCTCACCTCATGTATGCACATATGTAGTCATACCCACAAATATAAAACTAAGCCCGGTCCCTTGGTATCAAAGGAAGACTTTATTTGTCCCCTTGGGCTGTTTTTCTGCGCTCTGCAGCAATCAAGGGCCAGAGAACTGGCTGTTAGTCCAGGATTAAAGCTAGCCCTCTCCACATCCATCAGGGGATAAGGCTACATGCAGCCCTGCTACTCAGGGGAAGACAGACGCTAGCTTCGTCTCTGGACCCAGATTGATCCTCCCCAGCAATTTTATAGATTGTAGGCAATGGCGAACCGGCTTTTTGAAGGAATGTTACCTCTGCTGCTCAGTTAGTTGAAGAACAGAGACAGTTTCTCTCCTTCAAGTGCAGGAAACTTGCAAGTCTGGAGGTGTTGTGTAAAAGAGTCTAAAAGCAACAATGACATGCCATTCTTCAGGGATTTTTCAACCTGTATTAGCAGCGTATTTATGTATTTGCATTTCATAATAAATGCCTTGACAGTTTCCGCCGATAAGATGTTTGTCAAGAATACTCAGATAATTTTGACCTTTTTTTCCCCTTTTACAAAACGTTTATTGGAAATGCATCCTCTAAACTAAAGCATTCATGCGGGAAATATTCCTTACACCAGGTCAACCCATATATCTGCTGTTATCTTTCCTTGGCTGGCATTTTTTTATTCTTTTACCATCTTTCTCCACGCAATCGCTCTTTCCCCTCTAGGCTTTGGAAAGAAGGATTACTGCTTGTTGTCACTGAGCGCCCTTTGCACACCTGAAACAAGCTTGCTTTATGATAGACCTCCCCCTTTTTTCTTTCTTTCTCTGCATACTGCCACATTGCCCCTTCAAATGGAGGGCAAACCAAGCAGATAGCCCAGCCTTATCTTATGCTCATACCTTCTCGCCTTTTGACAAGAAGAAGGAAGAACAAGGCGGTATAGCTGGGGAGGGAGGGGGAGTGTCTGATGCCTTAACACTGTCCTATGGTAGCTAAGGCTCAATGCGTGCACTGGTTGCGTGTAAGCACTACTAATTGCACACTGGGTTGAACCTCAGATGCATAATGCATTGTGTGTATAGATAGCTGGAGCCTTTAAATATAGGAACCCTATAAACTTGCATGCTCATGGTGCATCACGACCATTCCATATTACAACTCTTGCACATGCAAGAACCTGCTCTAGTTGAGAGATCTGCGCCTCAGGGTGCTCAAAGCTAAGAAGGCCTCTCTTCCCCCCTCTACTCTTCTTTCTGTTATCCCACTCTTCCCTCGACTTTCTTGTGATACATGATTGATCTATGTGCTGCTGAACTCAGGTGGGCTGTTTTTATGCGAAGCATTTCTCAAAGAAGGCTTGTGCTTTTAAATGATTTATGGCTGCGTGCTCTTTGAGTGCGGGTATCTCCGTGCATTTGTGTGTCCTGGCATGGCTGCATGCGTGCTAACTGGCATGTTTGCAGCACTTTTGCATCATGAAACATTTGAAATATATAATGAGACCAACACGAACCCAAACAGCTTAAGAAGCAGAGATCGCTCATGGAAACAAATATGCAAACTAGAGGTAACATAATGGAGATTACAGATGTGTGCGACTAGCGGACTAAACGATTAAACGCTGTCATTCTCGCTAGTTGGTACCAGAACTACTAGTTGGTTAAACTAATATTTGTATCAATTCAGGCACGCAATACCAGTCAAGCAGCTGCCCACCCACGTCTAGCCAGGGCTGTAGCTGGGCTACTTCCATACTGCATAATGCTCTACTACACGGATGTAAACCAGCACAGATGACAGATGGCATCTCTTGGGCCAAGCAGTTTGGCAGGTTTTTGATATAGAAAATGAAGAAAAGGTTGTTTGTGGCTGTATCAGGCTAAACTGGCATATAACCTGGGCCGCTCATGTAGTGTCATCATGTAGTGTTTTCACTGCTCTGTTGTCATCTTAGAGGTTTGTCTCTAACCTGTAGCTTGATTGCGGCTCACCAATTAGAGTAGTAAAATGGCACACCTGGGCCCTGTGTGCTGAAGTTACTTAAGCTCCTGCAGTCTCACACACTCTCTCTCTGCACCAGAATCTGAAAGAAAGAGAACCGAGACCCACCTTTACAAATGGTCTTGGTCCGGTTGTACAGTCTGCACCAGTGTTCAATTCACAGCTTTTACACCAGCGCAAACAAACTGCACTAACTTGACAAATGGACAGAGTTTGTTTTAAATGAACCGAACAGGTTAGGTGTGAAAGCGCCTTAAGTTACATTTTGTTATGTTTGCATTTTGCAACTCCTACACACACACACACTTACACCACTCATGCACCACTGACTTTACTGACTTCCACACCTCATATTGTATAAATCTATGGCCTGATCTAGATTATAAAGAGTTGTTTGACTTTTTAATTTGGTCTAATTTGGTTAATAAGGTCATTTGTGGATATTTAATTACGTCTGATTTGGTTAAATATAGAATCATTTAAACCTTAAACTTGGTGCTGTCTCCCCGCTGTGATCTCCTGAGCTGGGTCATGACAAACCAATTGACTAGAAAAATGCAAAACAAGCACAGGCATATGGACCTGCAAGTAGGACTGAAGGCTGGTGGTGCTAGCAGTGCTGATGTTAGCCACACTCAACAAGCCAATTTGATATTGTTAACCTGCAGACACAGTAACCCTGTGTTTTGTCATGTTAAAACATGCTTAAAGAACAGTAGTTAGGATTTAAAACTTTACTTCAAGTATTAGGTCGATAGTATAGGGTCTAAAGAAGACATAAGGAATATACGGAGTCCCCCAAGGATACATTCTAGGCCCATTCACAATCCACAAGAATCCAATTTCAGAATAATATTAAGAATTTTCCCTCATCTTGACAAGCAATGTCCGCGAAACTAAAGGTTCAGAGATCTGCTTGGATATAGTGCAAAGGTCTTGATCCACATAGCACACTCCTATCCATTAAAAGCCTTGTCAAAAGACCACTTGGTTCCCAACAGAGCTGGCCAAACTAGGGCATGATTCTCACTTATACTGACCACCCTATTTTGACAATCTGCCAGGGATAGAGTGAGAGACCCTTTAATGTAACCCCCCAAGCCCTGTGAATGAGGTCAATCCATTTCAGAGGTGTGTGTGTCTGTGTATGTGTGAGGAATGATGGAGGGGAGGAGTGTATGTGGGAGGGTTTCCCCATAAGTGCCAATTAGTGGCTAAAGGTATAAGCATCAGTCACAGGAGAACAGGTGATTTTGCAGACGCCTGGGTAAGATTTGTGATACACATCTTAAGTATTTCAGTGAATTCCAAGCTTATGAGTGTCCATAACTATTTGATGATCTTTTTAAAGAATATTTTTTATAGCGTTTCAGCTTTATTGGGCAGTAGCGTAAAGCAGAAGCAAATAGGGTAGAGGAATGTAATGGCTTCTTTCAGAGAGTGAGTGCATGAGGCTTTAACTTAAGATACCAAACTCAGACTCATAACTCCATTATATTTCCCTTATTATCCATTGCAGCATAAAGCTTTCCAGTTACAATGACTCCCCAGTTTCTCTACATTTTTTTATGTTACATTTTCTACATGAATCCTCTTTTCTGTCTGTTTCCATCTGTTTTTACACACTATGTAGAACATGGAGTCTCCTCTGAGGAGAGTCAGTCCTCCCTCTCTGTGTTTCTTTCTTTCTTATTTCGAGTTCCCTCTCTCCCATCACTACCTGTCACTGGGAGTCTAATGCCTGCAAACACAGGCAGGTCCAAAATGCACCACAAATAGGCGGTGGTGTGAGTGTGCTGAAGGAAAGTGGGAGAGGAGGAAACCAGGCGTGAAAAGTAGAGAACACTACGACCAAATAGACACTAAAGACGGAGACACCCACACCACTACATTCCAAGTAAATGTCAGCCTCTTTGATATTCTGATGGTTCACCCTGATTTCTCTAAGCAGATGATGCGTGGCCACTGCAAATGAGAATAAGTAGCGAACTGTTTTCTCTTGTATGTCCTGCTAATTTGTCTATGAGGGCACACAGAGTCAGTTGGGTCACTTAGCAGGCAGACTTGTCTGACCTGCATGAAGAGGATAAAAGAAACACTCGCACTAAGGAGCAATACACAAACCATTTGACTGAAAATAACAATTAAAAATTAGGGTTAGGGCCGACGGATAGCCCAGCGGTTATATAGTGCGCCCCATGTGCAGAGGCTGGTTGCCTGCAGGTACGACTCTAACACCTGGCACTTTGCTGCATATCATTACACGCTTTCTCATCTCAGTTTACTACACTACCTACTGTCCTCTTCTCTAATAAAGGCATTAAAGCAACACAATTAATATATACAATTATAATAAAAAGATTATCCCTGGTTTGCCCCATGGATTTGGACCAGTAGATAACAGCTCATTTCAGATATTTAGGACTATTTGCATCCATTGTTGTGTAATATCTATTTAGAGTTGCTTTTCTGCAGATTTAAAATCAAACTCAAAACCAAACTGGGGGCACAATGAGTAAAATGTGAGCATTGAATCATTTATTTCTTCTTCTCTTTGTCTCTGTAAAAAATAGCCATCAATTAAGAAAGACACTCATTCAATGCATAATACATGCAGTCATCTGTTTTGCATTGAATCCTACATTTCTTCACATTTGGAATCAATTCATATTCTGAGTGGAAAAGTCTTTTGATCCCAATGTGCATGTTCAGAAACAGATTAGTGTGTGAACTTTCAGAGACAGAAAAGAATCACAGCAGGCAGCTGATAATGCCGTTGGAACTCGTGCTTCCCTTTGCCCTGGTAGACTCTGCCAGACTTTTCTCTGCACCCCCCCCCCCCTCATGTCCCCGTCCCCTGCCCCTGAGTGTCACATCACTCACTCTGTATGTTGCCAAATATTTGTGTGCGTGTGTGTGAGTGCACGAGGAGTAGTGGGAGGTATTAATTCCACTGCTATAAGACAGTCCTTTCGCTGCCTTTTTCTTTCCTCCACCTCTCATCTCCGTCTGGGCCGGCTCTGCTGAGCTCAAGTGAGCCAAAGTTCAGCTGAAGGGCAAACTGACTTTACAGTAGTAGGCAGGAGAGTCATGTGTCTCACCGGTGCTGGCAGGCTACTCTTCTAATTGACCCCCCCTCTTTCTTCCCCATACACACTTGGTGATTCTTTTTTTTTTTATCTGATTCCATTCCACCAAAGCTGGTGTTGACAGCACAGAGCGCTTTATGGGAACAGCACGTCCATTCTTCCTAACGCCTCCTAATCACTGGCACTCCTCCTCCACTGCTAAACCTGAGAGGGGAGAAATTAGGAGAGACAGAGGGGTAGAATAAAGGAGTATGGAATGAGATTAAAAGAACAGGGGAAAAAAACGATGGCTGAGTGGCAGAAAATACCTGCAAAGGGGAAAAAGGAGGAACAAAGAGGAAAGGAAATGAACATGTCTGATTTGTTTGCTGTTTTTTTAAAGCAGGGGGCGTACATTGTGGAGGAATATTTAGGTGGTGGGGATAGCGTGGGTCATCAAGACCCTTTCTGTTTCTGTTATCTATCCCCCCTCTCTCCTTCCCCATTCCCTGTACTGAAGCCAAGAGGTAAAGCCAAACCACCAGTCAATCTGAGCAGATACAATAGCTGCAGGCCAAAACAATGCACAGAGGAAAACCAAAAACAGAGCCGTCTGTAAGTAGGCACAGATTGGGACAATACACGAGGGAGGCTGCGCTGAATTGCAAATGTGGTTTGGATGCTGATATGCACGTGCATCGCTTAAACACACACAGAACAACACACACAATAAGCTACAAATGCTGCAGCTAAGCTAAGTGTATGCATGTGTTCAGGTACATGTGATCACACTTAATGTCACCCAACATCTAAATATGGAGTCAGATCAGTCTCAATATTCATGAATGCACACAGAAGGATTCACAAATGTATTTCAGTGCACACACAAATAGGTATCATTCTATATAAATGTAAAAATAATTCACAAATAAAAAAACAAGATTCAGAAACGTATTTCCGATTCACACACAAATAGGTATCATTCTATATAAATGTAAAAAAAATCCACAAATATATGATACATGTGGATCTGGTTACATTTATATACGAACTGTTCTGTCTGCATTTACAGACTGTTTGTCTTGTGTGAACCTCATTGCATTTGTGTGTGGGATTTTTGAGACTCCCCTGCCGTGGTTCGATTCACAAATGCATTTTTTTCAACAGGGAAGTGTCTGTAGCCTATCAGATGTCTCCTTCCTCTTCAGCCAATCACAGTAGTGTAGATTCGAGGGTATGTTTTAATGTGATCACTAAGCGTTACATCTGCGCAGACAGCGATTAGCCTAGCTGTCTGGATGACTTGAATCAGACAGCTAGGCTAATCGCTGTCTGCGCAGATGTAACGCTTAGTGATCACATTAAAACATACCCTCGAATCTACACTACTGTGATTGGCTGAAGAGGAAGGAGACATCTGATAGGCTACAGACACTTCCCTGTTGAAAAAAATGCATTTGTGAATCGAACCACGGCAGGGGAGTCTCAAAAATCCCACACACAAATGCAATGAGGTTCACACAAGACAAACAGTCTGTAAATGCAGACAGAACAGTTCGTATATAAATGTAACCAGATCCACATGTATCATATATTTGTGGATTTTTTTTACATTTATATAGAATGATACCTATTTGTGTGTGAATCGGAAATACGTTTCTGAATCTTGTTTTTTTATTTGTGAATTATTTTTACATTTATATAGAATGATACCTATTTGTGTGTGCATTGAAATACATTTGTGAATCCTTCTGTGTGCATTCATGAATATTGAGACTGATCTGACTCCATATCTAAACAGGTGCAATTCTTCTCATGCACTCCTATTCCATGCCCCTACATACAGTATCACATATTAAGCACTAGAAAGAGTTATGGTCTATTGACCGGAAATGTACAATTTCTATAATCCGAAAGGAATAGTTCAACCTTTTATGGAATTCGCTTTTTGCTGTCTGGCTGAGAGTTAAATGAGTTCTTCATGGCAATACGTTTCATACGCTGATCATCAAGACTGGGATTCATACTCGAGCATGTCTTGTCCTGTCCAAAATCTGCCCACCAGCTCCCCTTAAATGCAATTATAAAAACATGTGATTATGTTTGTTTAATCCATACATCAAACCATTGAATAAACCTGCCCTCAGTCTTCAGTCTAAGCTAAGTGAACAAGCGTCTGTCCTAACTCCACTTCCGACTAACAGATATGAACGTGACATCAATCTTTTCAGCTAACTATCAAAATGAAAAACACAATTATTTACCCAATGTCACTTTTTAACCTCATGTCTTTTACATCGTTGATCACATGTTCCGCACATGAGGAACATTTATAAATTGAATACTTTCAGGGATACTTTCAGCAAATATTAAATCTGTACCTGGTGGAAGTTTGAGAACATGATTTTGAACAATTGATCTTGTCTTTGAACATATAATGATATATCCTTTTAGGTCAAAACAGTCTAACTTAAAGATAAACCTAGAGACAATTTTGCAGTATTCCCACATGCCGTTAACAGTTTGAACTGTTGTACAGAGTAAACAAGAAAGATGAAGATGTGTTAGCTCTCAGTTTTCACCTCATCAGGTGCTTACTGTAGAATTTAATTCAAATACGAAACAAAACAAAAAAGGTTTGAAATTCTTTTGACTCGCACTGATTGCATTCATACGAGCTATTTTTCCTCAATCAGTGCCTGTTGCACCGCCACTCTTTTGTGAGATTGCAAAAAGAAAATATTGCGGAAAGAAAGACAAACAAATAAACATGTGACGCTGTTTTGAGCACATACATAGACCGTGTTTTTCTGTACTGTACTGTACTTTTGAAGATTAACAGAAGGAGATTGAATCATGTGGTGCTCCCATATTGCATTATACTATATATAAACTGAATCTGGGATGGATATATGAAAACATAAGGACAACTATAAAGCATATAAGGTCATTTGAGTGTAAAGAGGCAGGTGACCTTAAACACAGATGCTCATGGTTTTATTTCCAGAAAAAACCTTTCCGGCCACCTTAAACTAAGTGACAGATTCATTAGGCTGTACACATGCACACTGATCCCACGCTGACGCCATGGCACGCAATACAATGGTTTGCCATCGCTAATCTGGCGTTAGAAGCCAGGCAGCATATTTTGCAGCCCTGCAACGCAGCTTATGTTCTCTCTACAGGGAGTCGTGAGGTTCTGGCTGTGCTTCCTCTCTGATTCTCTGCATCCCTCTCTATCTCTTTCTCTTACTCTTTCTTTTTTTTTCTCTTTCTGTCTCTCTCTCTCTGAATCAAACCAAAACAAACCAAGGCCAGAAAATACTGCAGTCGTTGCATTGTTTCTCCAACTAATTACAAGGCGATGCATGCTCAACCTCCATTTATTAGCGACAAAAATAACACCGAGATAGAGAATCACAGCAGTCATTTGGAAAAACATGGTGAGACAAAAGGGGAGTTAATTAGGACATGAGAAAAAAAAAAAGGATTGAACAATAAAGGCACTCATCAAAAATATCCCCTGTCTCGACTGTGCAGCATGAAAAGGGCATGACAGCAAATGAAGCGCGGTGGGAAAAAACACAAGTTTTGACTGATTTGACAGTGAAGACTGGCTGATCATCCTTCGCTAAATAGGAGAGTTGGGTTTTTTTTACAGCTCATGATTTTCAAAGAGTGACAATCTGAAAAGTGAGCGTGTCATTAATGAACACGAAAAACACCCGACAAGAATCTCATCTTCTCCTCCCTAACAAGCTGCAGTTAATTTGACCAGCTATCTCCCCAATTTAATCTCCATTTGCTTGTATCTTAACTCATTTCTATACGTCTCATAACTGATTAGGTGGACTAATGGTACATTCATGGCTGTTTTTTTTTTATGTTCATCAGATTAAACTGATTTTAAATTCATAACTTCTCACAGAATCGCACGTGAAAATGATGTGCGTGGAGCTTTTAAAGAGATGTGCACGCCTGCATATAAATGTGAGCTAAAGTGCCAGCGTGTTTTCTAGTGTGACCATTCCCTGTATCAATTATTCAAACTGACAAATGGCCACAGGCCGCCTGGTGTTTTGGCCAATTACAAACGGGCATACTGCGGGGCTAAACAGGGCCAGTTTCTGCCTCTGGCGTTTCTCCTGACGCCTCCTCACACGGTGTGACAAGTCAGGACCCAAAACAGAGTCATCGCCACAGGTGGGGTTGCTGCCTGAAGTCGACCAAAACAAACAATCCCCAAATGTCAAAAGCTGTGTGTTTGAGTGCGTGTGCACGTGTGTGTGTCATGCTGTGGTGCAAAAGCAAACTATGGGCCATTTCCAGGTGATTTAGTTTGTGTGTGTTTGTGTCCACCATCCTCGTGTTTTGACAGACAGAAGTGCCGCTCTTTTCTTTTTTTCTTTCATAACTGATATTTTCTCCATATCATGACATTTTCCCAAGCATACCTCAAGGCCTGTATTTATGCTACAGAGCAGCTGCTTTGTGTGGGTAACAAGACATACGCACATTGACATTTTTATACACAAAAGCAAAGCAGAAGTGGGCAAGTTTCATCCAGGAGAGCGAACAAATATACTTTATTTCTTGTGCAGATTGTCCTGGTCTAATCTGATTGGCTGGTCACGTCTGAAGCGGTTGTTAAATGTCCAATAAACACACACCTTTGACCACATGAGAGATGATTTAAATATTAATGTAGAAATCATCTCTTATGCTCGCACTATAATGCGCTCAGTAATAATCCTTACAAATATTACACATCAAAAATGAAAGATTATGATTCTTTTATATCATCACATTACCTTTTGTTTTATAGGAGCTGTAAGCCAAAAGAGGCCAAGCATGACATGTATTTTAGGACTCTTTCTCACGGCTTATTGCTTGATTTTGATGCAAACTCTTTACCAGGCTGTAGGAAAATCATCCTTTCTATCTCACAGCATCTTCACTTAGTCTGCATTAAGCACCTCTTTCCAGCCCACCAGCTCTGGTCAGGTTTCACAGTTGGTCCCTTCAATCCATAACGCATGGATTTGCAAATGAGCAAGGGGTGGGGTGGGGGGGTAGTGGTGTGGGAGAGGAGGATGAGGGAGGTGTGGCGGGGATCACTGATCTCATTTGCATAAAGACCCCTTCTGCACAGTGTCACTCTCATCACCTCGGACCTCTGCTAGAGGAATAGACACAGAGAGAGAGAGAGAGACAGACTGAGAAAGAGAGAGAGGGAGGGGAGGGAGTGTGTGAGGAAGAAAAAGAGGAATCCATCAGTCGTTCCGTGAGGCGTGGGAGTCAGGGAGGGGGGAGGAAGCGCGGCCTGTCATGAATCACCTCACATTCGGCATCACAACGGAGTGATAGGTGCAAAACAGCTGGCCCTATGATCAGTATTGATCTCTCCGTCCCCCTCGCGGTATGCGAGTGTGTGTCAAGATGATATTTCTGATGTGTGTATGTGTAGTGAGAGAGAGATAAGTGAGCGAGTAGGTGGACGAGTGTGAATGATTCTCCTTCCTCTCACGTCTAGTACTGTGCCATTGTGTAATTGGTTAGTGTTACTCCACCTCCGTGTATGTACGAGCGCAACTATACATTTGTGTGTCCACTGCTGCACCACTATGATGTTTGCATAAGCCGGGGGACCGGTGACGTCTGTGGGAGGTTAGCTCTCAGAGCCAAACAGCCTGTTAGCCAATAACTCAGACAAACTAAAACCACTGTGGACTTTTACCACTGAGGCGCTCAACCCCCCTGACCACCCACCAGCTCGCACACATGACTATGCATAAATGAGGGAAACAACTCCCAAACCTCCACCACATGATCCACTTTCATATCCTCACTATTAAATTGTTTTCATTTGGATTTATGTAAAAAAACATCTTGGGATTTAAAAAAGAAAAAAAACACCTATTCTTGGATTGTGAATATTGAAGCTCTTTTATGTCCCGCAGTGCGTCAAACTGCTACAAACTCCTCCAAATAAGATCTACTTGTTCGCATTCTATTCCCTAAATCTTTAATTTATTCTCCTTTTAAGCAGAAGCTAACATCGCTATGTGTAAACGCACTGTAAATGATAAATGGCTAATTGCTAATTCCCCTCTCAGCCCACTCAATGGCTTTCAATGGAGCCTATTGACTTGACTAGTCTCAGTCTGCTTGCTGCCAGAAACACAATCCTCTCCTGACACACACACGCGCCCGCACACACACATGCGGTAATGAGTAACCTCAGGTGGTGCAGGGGTCAAGAACCTTGTGTTTGTTGAAGATAAACTCAACATGAGGGTTAATGACTACTGAAAAGACAGGAAAGGAAGGCAAGAGAGAAGAACATTTGCCACAAACAAAACTTTTTGGAGCCCTGGAGGAGTGTGCGTTTGTGCATGTGTGTGTCAAAATGTTTGCCTTTGCAGCCAGTTAGAAAAAACAACAACATTGCTCTGCTTGTCTTTTGCTCATAATAAATTAATAAAACTGACTAATTTATCACGGTCTTCTGCAAGTGAGACTACGGCATGTTGAGTTTTGTGTTTGTTTGTGTGTTTCAAAACCTTTTTGTCAGTTCTCTGGAAGGACAGTGGTGCTGGTGTAAAGAATAGTTGTCTAAATTACAGCCAAGGTGGGGATGTGAAGTGTGGGTTTTTGGCTAGAACCGTTCAGAGGCTCGCGTGTTTTTTCTGGAATAAGTAAGGGAGAAACGAGGGAGGGAGGGAGGGAGGGAGGGAGGGAGGTGGGGGTTTCAGCAAGGAGCCCAGAAATAAGGCTGAGACCACCTGCCCTCCCTCAGGGGACAGATGAACCAACATTGCAAGGAAATGTCTATCCTGTGCTCTGAAAAAAAAAAAGTCCCAGACTCTGGCGGCTGCTTTAGAATTATCAGTGTGATGCTGATGCAAAAATTCTGCCCTTAAAAGTTCAAGCATATAAAGCACATCAAATAGGATTACACTGTGTAGGTTCTTATATCATTCTCCATGCCCAAGCAGGAGGGGTATACTGTACATTCCCTTAATACATCAAACAGAGAAATATGTATTCTTTGGGACTACAAAGAGAACAATGCAATCGCTGCCACATCTAATAATAGCTCAATTACCATATCCTTCAGGGCTGTATCTATGGGGAGATGTGTGCTGGCATGTGCACTGAGATATAACATGAAGCATTGCTTAGCGTCATTTGGAAAGCAGTCATCTAAATAACACCAGTACAAACAGAGCTATGATATTTAAGCCGTCCCACAACCACCAGTCACACGTACCCTTCCCGGCCTCCCGGTAGAGTGTGTGTACAGTTTTTGTGACAATGAATGCGCTTGTTTAGCGGAGCGCATGACCGCAAGTCGAAGCCAACGCAGTCTGGGCTGAAAACTCCTTTGATGTGACCACCAAAATGTGAGCAAGAAAGACAAACGAGCAGCGCTGTTTGGGAGTCTTGTCAACTTGCGTTTGATGAGTTTGTCTTTGTTTTGCTCTCTCGCTGCAAACTGTGCAGCGTTTATCGGATCAAACGGGGCTCAATCTGAGCTTATCTCCACGGCCGCTGAACAGCTTTGTCACATTTCAAGATGCCCCGTCCTGATGGAGTACTTTTCTCACTCGCTCCTCCAATTTTTTTTTCTCTTCCTTCTTCAAACAAATCAATACCCCCATAGTTTAGCCTTTCATAGGAAAGATTACAGAGAAATGGCTATTAAGGGCTTAGCCTCTATCACTTCTACCATCTCAAAGCCACTTAAAGACTCTGGCAAGTCTTGGGTTGGGATCCGGGACCTGGTGCCCCCGTCACACTGCAGGGAGAACCTGAGGATCTCACTGACTTCAGAGATGCACTTGGTTCAATATGTGTGCAAGACCGACTTCACCTCGGGGACAGAACTTCGATGGGACATTTTCTTAGGCGGCAGACAAAAACCTACAAGGAGAAGAAAAGAAATGTACCAAAATTGTCTTTTTGCCATTATTGAAGTTTTTCTCTGAGTCATCAGACACTTTTCATTCCACTGAGATCGACCACTCCCTCAAAAATGGCCTCCTCCTCCTCTATCAGGCCCTGTGTGAGTGTGTGACTGGAATGAGCAGTAGGCAACCAGGGAATCAAAATAGCCACCACAATCAGTGCAAATATGAAAGGCAGCCCAATGCAACTGTTGGCCTTTAAAAGGAAGTACCCCAGGTCATTGAAACAAACAGGCACCCGATGTACGCATATAGCTGCTGAAGTGCTACAGCAACTGCTAAAGAGCTACAGTAGCACTAATGTTAAATGCAGCCCGAGCCTCTTAATGCTTGTGCTGAGTTTTATTTTATTTTTTCAACACGCAGCAATAGCCTCAAAGAGTTACTCATGCATTGGCAGCCTGCGCTGTTGCTCACACAATTAGCTCGCCGCAAAACGGCAACATCAGCTCTCGTTTTCTTGCAAAGTGATGAGAGAGAACATGAATAGCATATAATTAGGGATGTTGGCATTGCTTCCTTGTCTTCTAACTGTGTTTGTTCTATAGTCTTCCTTCTCGCGAGCCTGAAAAACCGCAACGTTCATTTGAACAAAAAGAACAAGATTTGTGTTGTTTTGGAATAAATTGCTGTGGCTTATTTGCTCAGTATTTCTGGCACTTGTGATTGGAATAGTATTGTGCTCTCGCTCTCGCTCACTCTCTCACTCACTTACACACTTAATCCTCATGATTTAAAGTGCAGCAAATAGGTTTTTCTCCCTCTTTTTCTCATTTTCTCACATAGAAAATGTCTTGTCAGAAATGAAGCATAAATGATCACCACCAGAAAGCAGTGAGGGGTAAAATGAAGCTACTGAACCACACTCATGGGCGGGATTAGCATGCAGTCAATCATTCACTGATATAGTCCAATGAGCACTCCTCAATCAATAAATGGCCCCGCTCCCTCCAGGTGAAAACTTTTAGGGCAACCGCCTCTAGTGACCTCGGCACCCATTTAAACGACAGGCCCTCTCTGAAACCAGAACTTTGAACAATAATGTATGCTTAAAATAACCTTATTATATTATTCATAAACACCTTACTCTTTTGGGAGATCACACTAATCCTCAACATTTTTCATAAAGGGATCTTTTACACTCGAGTTGGTTCTGCCTGTCAATGTGTGTTCAACTAAACAAAAGACAAGGTTATGACCATATAAGAGGAACTACCCCTATCTCATGTCATTGTGATAAAAATAAAGCTACAGACCCTAGACGGTTAGCCTAGCTTAGCACAAAGACTGAAAAGAAAGAGACTGCTAGTCTGGCCTCTGTTTAAAGCTCATACCATTTGCATACCAGCACCTCTAAAAGGTCAGTTATTCACACATGTGTTAATTAGTTACATGTAAGTGGTAATCAGTGGAGGCTTGTTAGTGCCATGAGGTTGAAAAGAGATCTTTTTCTTTTTACAAATTAAACAAGCAAGATGTAACAAGCCAATTAGTGACCTTTAGAAGTACTTGATGACAGGTTGAGCAAAGCAAAGCTAGCTATCTCTCCCCCCCCCCCCCCCCCCCCCACACACACACACACACACATTTCCAATCTTTTGCAAAGTTACCAAAGCTAACGGCTAATTGTCGTAGCTCCACATTTAGCATACAGACATAGCTGTGATACTCATTCTGTCATCGCGATCTGGGCAAAAAGGAAAATAAATATACAGTATTTTTTCCCGTCATGTCAAAACTATTTGTCATGAAAGAGACATTTAACAATGGACTAAAAATTACTTTTTTGATATTCAGCTATTAGGTTATGTGTGTGATTGAAGTGAGACTGCATTTAGCGCCGAGATGGACACATTTTTGCATTCCATTGGGATGTCATTGAAAATAAATTAAAATTACACCCAGGTACCCTAGTAATCTTAAAGGACATGCATTTTGAAAATGATACTCCTTTATGCCGCACTGTATCTCAATTTGAAATAACATTAGCGACCTTTTTTGGTAATCACATGCTAATCAGCTCATTGTCTTTCCTATCTTGTCATTGGCATTTTAGATCGAAAGTATACACCTGGAAGGTGACTGCAGATTTGTGTGATTTAAAGGCATAAATGTACCCACTGTGTGACATGAATACAATCACTGACTGAACCCAAACCCCTTCTATCATTATTTCAACAATAATATCCCAACTTCCAAGCTAAACCCTTACCATTTTCATCCAGCTCTGTTCAATGGCAATATAGAGCAAGTCTATGGAAAATTGCGCCCTAGAGCAGTACACCACAGTAGTGTTATGACACCCGCATTTAAGATTGGTGTTTGGGTGTGGGTGGGGGAGAGCTTTATGGGCAGTTTCACAGAGAAAGTGAAAGGATATCTTACTTTGGACAGTTTTGAGAGTGAGGGCAATGTCACAGAGTGGTTGCAAGCTGGGCCTGAGTTGTTGTGATCCATGATATTTCCAGATTTAACGCTATTTCCAGGATGCTTAGTTCACTGTTTTTCTGGTATTTTTTTGCGATCCTTGCTCAGCTCAACCTCTCAAGTGTGTGAGCGTGTGTATGTGAAGGAGAAAATAAGCTAGAGAGTTTGACTTTTTGTGACTCAACTGTAAATCCACACACATTTAAACACTACAAATATCCACATACTTTTAAAGAGGTTTTGTTCTCCCAGTTGGTGTGCTTTGCCCATTTTCCGTTCTGTCTCTCTCTCCCTCTCTCTCACTCAGTATCCCCCACTCTTGCCGCCTGTGGCTCTCTCTGGCCGGGGGTAGCCAGGAACACGGGTGCTGTGATATGGACAGCTGGTCGCTCTGTCTCTCAGGGCCCCAGAAGGTGTGAAATCTGGTATACCTTTCATAGCACATTACCCTCATTTTGGCAAAAAAGAGAGAGCGACAGAACAAAGCCAGGAGAGCAAAACAGAAGGGAGGCGGTTATTTATACTGGAGTGAAATCTCTCTCTTCTTTAGGGGACCCTGGATCATGGATCCTGTCATCGATAGTCCCTCATTGACTAGTTTTCTTAATAATTGAGGGAAAAGAGAGCTTGTATTTGTCATTTTGACACATCCATTATGGCAGTGGAGCCTTGTCCACTGGAGCTTCAGATGTGTCAATAGATGAGAATGAATTTCAAGTAAGAGTGAGCTTTTGGCTGACAAGCATCTGAGGACCTGTCTGAGATGTACGGTAATAGGGTCATTCAAAAGTACTTATTCTATTCACCACAATTTCTGATTTGTTGAAGTTACAGGCTTGATTTAAATTAAAAAATACTTTCTTCATAGAATCGTCTCGAGTCACATTTTTGCTGCAAACTTTTTAAAACCATTTTTGTGACCTTCTGGACAATAAAGTCAAACACAATCACATACTTTGTGCCAAAGATGAATGAAAGGTGAAGTTATTTATTGGCTAGCGTTCCTTTTGAAGGAATGGCATTTGTTTGACTTGTGTCCAGGTTATTCCAAGGACTCATTAGCACTTTGAACTTAACAAGAAATCCATTGGTTGTCATAGTTTAGCTGCATTGACATATCAGAATGATGCAAAAGTCAGTAGCATTTTAGAAAACATGATAATATGATGCTATCTGTTTTCACACTCCTGTTTCCTTAAAGAAGGAATCTGCTGCTTGTGTTGTTAAAACCCAGACCTAATCCTGATTTCAACACGTTTGCCACTTCAAGTATGTCAACCTCTCTGCCGAGAAGGAGGAATATATGGTCTAATACACCAGAGCCAGTGGAGAGGGGAAATGCAATCCCATTGTGAGCAAATAAATGAAAATGGCATGACCTCCCTTCAGAGCTCACTCATTACAAAGAAGATATCAGAGACATTGTTGGTGGCGGAGAAAGCCAAAAGGGGAGAGAAAAAGGGAGAAAAGTTTGCAGATGTGTGAAAACCGATAAAGTCGGGAGTAGCGTTGGAACTTTCTCTTATCTGATGGCAAACCTTTCTAAATGTATCGGTAGCGGCCTCAGCTCAGCGGCCACCCGGCTAGAAAGAAACTGCACAAAGATTCTTCCATCGATACGGTCAGTCGTCATTCGATTAACTCAGCCATCATCCTCCTCCTGTATTCGGATTAGTGGTCAGGCCGGCGCGGGTGTCGCACATGTACCAGGGCCTCTGCGTGTTCCTTCCCCAGCTTGTCAGTATGCGCGGGACACCGTGGATCAGTGTTTATTGAATCATTTTCCAAATAGGGGAAACGATAATTACAAGAAGTGGCGGCTCTGCACATTATGCAAGTGCTGTGCCATGACTTTGGAGCCAAACGGGCCTTCTTATTAAAGGCGGCCGGGCCAGCGAAGCTCCTAATCTATTTCCAGGATTTCCGAAGCTTCAGCAATCCAGGGATTAGACGTTTTCTCACAGATTTAGACCCCTCTCCTCCACCCCCACCTCTCCCTCTCCCCTTTACTGCTCAGCCCCCCCCCCCCCCCCCCCCTCTTGCTCTCTCACTCTTGTAGTGTTGGCGTCTGCAGTTTGTCAACTCAAACCTTTTTTTATTCTAACGCATTCACACACAAACACAGACGTATCCTTTGAATATGGAACACACACTCTCGCATGCCTGCCTCAGTGTATGTGTGGAGTCATGTGGGCAAACGAATATGGACTTTGTGATAACAGTATCACAGTCATAGAATGCTAACCTGCCTCCTGACACTGGCACATGTTGGTAAATGATGTGCACATACATTCAAACCCAGCATGAGTGCATGAAGGGAAACATGCTTCTGTGGCCAATTTACACTGTTGATCTGCCACACAGGCACAGACACTTTTTCATTAACAGCCCATTAAAACTGTTTTTACTTTGTTCATATTAAACAAGATACAACATGTTGATGTGCACTAGACAAGCAGATATCGTTATCGTAAGACCCATTATTTGTCCTTTTTGCTGCGGTCTAAGGTGTAGAAGGAAAGAAAATAAGGTTCTCCCAAGTTTAAACATGAACCAAAAACAACAACTTCACTGCCATGGAATATAATTTATGAGCTGGACAGCTGTACTTGTAAGTGTAGGGGTTATACCATATGGGTTCAGGGAATGTGACACATGGGGGACAACCGGCCTTGAGTTGGTTACCAAGGTGGGATACAGGTTTAGCACCGGTTGTAATCGGCTGCAGTCAAGCTGTGGGCCGGATGTCACAGTGACACAAGTGAATATAAATACAAACAAAGTCATAAATATGAGCACATGTGCCAACACATAAATGTCTGACAAAGACCTATACAGGGTCATGCCTGTTGGTACTCGTGTGTGACATGTTCAGCAGAGCTGATGTAAAATAATGCAAATCCGAGGGATTGCTGTCCCACTCAGATGTACAGGTATGAAACATTACACCACTTATCTTGACTCCCTCTTTTATCCGTTTTCACTCGGAGGTCATGAGTCACCACTGTCAGCGGGGTTGAGTGGTTCAAAGCAACCTATAGACTTTGAGGAGAGAGAGAGAGGTGGGTGGCAAGATTGGATGTTTCCATCTTCAACTGCTCTCTAAGCTAATCATGGAAATCCTAATCATGCAAAATACCAACCCATGCAGCTGGAATCACA
Organism: Tautogolabrus adspersus; assembly: GCA_020745685.1. Taxonomy (NCBI): domain Eukaryota; kingdom Metazoa; phylum Chordata; class Actinopteri; order Labriformes; family Labridae; genus Tautogolabrus; species Tautogolabrus adspersus. Next base: position 12,100,400 of record CM036556.1, on the reverse strand, counting down.
TGCAGACAGTTTGTAGGTCTTCTAAAAGTTGCCTAAAAGAGATATGAGCTGCCATAAAGGTTCAGCTTAAAACAAAATATTCATATTCTGGGCTATAGAGGTTGAATATTTCTAAATGAAGAAGGTACACAGTTTATTAAACGGAGAGCAGAGAACTGAAAAAAATATTGAATAAAGATGATAAAAAATGGAAATGGGAGGAAAAAGGGAAATTGAGCTGCAGACGTAAGCCTTTGGGCGATAAGCTTATCTTGCTTCAAACCATTTTAATTTAACCGTCCAAGCAAACAAAAAGGATATTTGATAAAATATTGCAGGTGTTGGCTGACCACTTAAAGGACGACTTTATATTACAAGCGACCAGGATGCAACTTGAATGTGACCAGATGAGACAGTTATATAGACTCTTCCCCTTCACAGAGTCCAACCCCCCTGCACAGCTCTCAGGTGGGACATGGCCTTGGACGAGACATGTCATGACTCGCCTGATGGAATCCACGGAGCGGAATAACCAGGTCCGACAAACAGTCCCCCACCTCCGCCTGCCAGTTTGCCGGTTCCACCCCCTATCTCCCAAGCAGCCCAGACTTGACCAGCCCTGGGACTTTAGAGGGAGACTAGGGAGGAGGGGGGGTTTGGATTAGACCTGATCCCTTCAGCTTTCAGCACGAGCTGGAGGAAGGCTGGAAAAAAGAGGCATTCTATCAGCGAATTAAACTAAGATTCATCCAGGGCTTATGTGATTAAAAGGGGAAGAGGACAGCATCAATTAACAAAATCCCTCCCAAACATTTTCGCCAATATTTGTTTGAGGACGTGCTGTCTGCGATGTAAGCCCTTTTTGATGCCATGCACAAATATTTGGGGTTTATTTCACTGGGGCTTCGCTGGGAAAAAAAAGGCTTTTAATGGGCATGTGAGTTTAAAAGAACACTTATTTTTGCATGTTGAGAAGCTGACATGTTTACGCCAAGATTAAACTCACTAGAAATAGTAACAAAACAGACACATTGTGCCAGCAAACTTGACAATGCTATTTCCCTATCTGAGTAACATTCAAAAATCTGTCTGTAGCATTTCCTTCAAAAGAAAAACCCAGGCTTTCATTCTTTAATAATAATAATAATAAATTTTATTTATAAGCGCTTTTAAAGATCTCAAAGACGCTGTACAATTTAAAAAAAGACAGAAAAGGTTAAAACAGTAAAGACAAACAACAGATATTGCAGCATACACACAAAAAAAACAACAACAACATCAAGGAACACACGGTAAACAGTACACACATCACAATCACACATTAAAAGCTATTTTAAAGAGGTGAGTTTTGATCAGGGATTTAAATTTAGAAGGGTCAGTGCAGTGTTGAATATGTGTGGGGAGTGAGTTCCAGAGGGCGGGGGCAGCTATGGAGAAGGCTCTGTCCCCCCAGGTTCGGTGCTTGGTTCTGAGTGGGGGAGACAGGAGGTTGGCATTGGAGGAACGGAGGCTGCGTGAAGGAGTGTGATGGTGGAGGATATCGGTGAGGTAGGAGGGGGCCTGGTGGTTTAGGGCTTTAGGAGGCAGGTTAACTCTGAAGACCTTGTATTTGTGTGTCACCTCAAGATGACCCCTGCAGAAATGTCATCCCGAGCGCAGGCTGAGCCATGACAGAGAAAGGATTTTACAACACCTTTGTGTACAGTGTGTCGCCATCTCATTAGACCTACAATATGGAGATCTGACATCCCTGAGGGCTCTCACCACTCTCCGAGACGTTTGTAATCTCAGTTGACACCGCTCCCCCTCCGTTCATTGTTTCTGGCACCATTGTTCACCCGCCACATCACTGACTAGATAAACCATGGACATGTCGGTTACAATTGGCTCCCTCTGATTAGCTGAGACGACAAACAGACAAATTATAACCGAGCGTGCAACACAGGCATTAATAAAACCGCTCTCAGAAGTCAAACAAGTGGAATCTCTTAGCCGTGGCCTTATTGCTGTACAAGTGCATCCTTAAAAGTTGCCTCTTCCACTATTAAGCCTAATTAATGGGCCTGGTGTGGAGGGGCGATAACCGCTAAACAGCGATTATCGGCCAGCGTGACACTCAATAAAGAGCCACTCTGCACACAAAAGCCCTGGCTGCATAGTGGCAGAGAGGAAAAGAGGAAGACAAAAGGGAAGGGGGGAGGAAGTGAGAAAGGAAGAGCAGTAAAGAAGGAGTTAAAATGAGTGATGCAGGTAGGCAGTTGTTAAAACAAATGTGGCCAGGGTGATGCGGGGGAAAAGGGAAGGGGAAGGGTTCAGAAGAGAAAAGGGTCCTTTATCCCCGATCCCCAGAGTGTGGACTAGAGTGTGAACAGCCAGATCAGAGGGCTCTGGCAGCCATCAGGGGGTTCACGCTAGCGTGGCTGCAAAGCACAGTCTTCTAAGACACACGGAAGTGGCCCCTGGGTACATGCTGGAAATAAGATGTTACAAACAGGTTTTGGGTTTGGCTGTGAAAGCCCTGAGTTTCAGCCAGTGACGACGTTGTCAATCTATCTTGTTTTACTGACACGCCCAAGCTTCTGTTTCTTCCACTGTGTATTACAGTACAGACAGTTTCTATTTAATGGATGTTTTTATCTGTTTTTGTCTGCAGTGCACGCTCTCTCTCCTGGTAACTGGGCTGCAACTAAAGATGAATCCCGATGCTACCGCAGCAATTCCAAATTCATTTGGGTTTCGATCAGTGTGTCCATTTTTTGCAGTTGAGGAGGTGTCAATATTGGTTGTTTTTAGTAGCGCCTGTGTAAAGGTGTTGTGCCTTGATAGGCATAGAAACATGGCGGAAACAGAATAACTTTCAGAATTCCATTTTCATTAAAAAAGGTTACTGGTGTTGAACATATGTTGTGTTGCTGACTTCAAGCACCAAATGATTCAAACTCTTAATTCACATAATATATCCCCATTTCCAAAAAAAGGGTTGAGATGTTGTGTAAAATTAGAATTAGAATGCGATGATTTGCAGAACATTGAAACCCCATATTTGTCCTATTCAAGATAGCTTAGTTACCATGTTAGAAGTACTAAGATAGCTACCCTTAATGTATTGCAACTGGAGATAGTCTTAGATTGCTGCTATTATAACATGCAGTTACACCGACGTTGCAAACGCAATGTAAATGCATTGTTATAACATCCCTGAAGACAAACCATGTGTGATCTATTTATATCCTATACCTATACCCCAACACTGTCAACATGGTCACTCATTGGCACCAAATTAAAGCATGTTGTTCTGTCATTCGTAGTCGATTCACAAGTCTCGGCAGATCATCTCCTGCTTGTTTGTTAGGGATGTGGGAGTCGTTGTCAGTTCATTGATGTCAAAGAACTGGCAACACTGTTGTAAAGTAATCACTGGCAGATGTCGTGCTCAACACAGTGGCAATGGCGGCTCATTACCGAGGCTGTTACTGAAAGCATGGGAAACAAGAGTCTCATGGATTATCATTACCGGCAACAACAAACACACACAAAGGAACATTCTCTCTGATTACTTTAGAAACATAGTAGATGTCAACATACAGTATGTGATGCCAGATTCATGCAGTGAGGTGTCGTTGTGTGGGGAGACACTGGGTTTTTGAAAATACTGATGTTTTTTGAGATGTGATCTTGCCTGGCTGAAGTGGCCTTTGCCCTTATATCAACACCTTTCAACAACTAGTAGAAGCTACTTGCAATGCAGTGGTATTGCAACAACACTGAACATACCTGCATTACTCTGGACATGACATTAAGGCAGCTAATGTGTGAAAAATACCTAATGTGCGAGGGCAGGGGTGACACTACCAAGGGCTGAAGATGACATTGCAAATGGGCTTGCTGATAGGGACTAGTTTGCATATGAGAAGGTTATTAGCAGAAGTGAAGTTTGTTCCTTGCAGGATGTCACACTACATCAACAAGAGGAGGTGTCGCCCCGGCCCAGTCATTCATTTTTTCACAGCAGCTTCCCAAACCACATTCATGGCGTGAAGGTGTTTGTCTGGGACATATGGACCTTTCATCGCCCTCATTCCTTCAGTTTGAGATGGTTTTCCACAGCTCAGTGTAAAACCACCTTGGATTTGATTCAGGAAGTGGGGAGCTGTTGTGTTGGGATACACTGTTCTTATCTTATACTTTAATTGAAAAGAAAAGAAGGCAGAATAATACAGGGTTATTGGCTTCCTGTTCATGTGTGTTTGAACCAACATATTTTCAGTATGGTTGTTCACACACAAACATGCAGCCATAACAAAAGACTTGTTCATCTATTATTTAAACAGAAAACCAGATGACATTTGCTGGTTATGGGTCTGTAATTGCATGCGCTTTGGATGTATGTCTGGTTATTTGCTGGTGGGTGTGGGGGATATGTTGAACAAGCCCAATGCCTCATACCCCTGGAATTGTTTCCCAGTTTGCGATTCCATGTTCATCACAGTCCAAAGCAGCGCTGACTTGCATGTGATGTGGTCTTTGACTTAGAGTTTGCCAGTTCGGCAGATACCCCCAGCCTTAACACGGCAGGCAAAGCCACTTTCCCCAGGCTTCATATTTATTAGCCCTGATGTGTGTGAGCTGGCGTGCAGCACTAGTAGCCGAGCAACAGTGCAATGGACGCAAACCATGCTTGACGTGGCCATCTCATGTGGAAGGGGAGAGTAAATAAGATTGCAACAGGGAGGAAAATGCACAATCATTGCCTGGGAACTGGGGCTCCCATCATGGGATTCATGCAAACCTCGGCAGGTTTCTGCTTAGGCCCTTCGCATAGGCTCAGTCCTCACCAAGTTAACCATTCTTTAGTGGTTAAGAATCGACTCAAGGAATGTGCCTGGTCTCCTGGAGCAGCTAGCTTAGGCTCAATGTATGTGCATTAGCTTACACCACCTCAGGTTGTGCTCAAGAAATCCGTCACTTTCCTCCCCCTCCATTTCTAAATGTCATTCTCCACAATATCCTCCCAGTCCAGAAATGCTGCCCTTCAGCATGACTGAATTCTCTCAGGGCGGTATGTGAAAAGACACAAGAAAATTCACTGCTATCAATAGAAAAGTGTCCTGTGTTATTACAACACTGTGTTCACTCAAGTACAGGCTATAACTTAATCTTCGTGAGGAAATGGTGTTGGGGCCTGGGAAAGAAAGGTAATTTGCAAGTCAGAATAGTCGCTTTAATAGAGGACTTGAAACGAGGTTACTTGATATTGAACAAGTTGAAAAATCTGGTTTCCCAGCTATCTTATATGAAGACCACGCTTTACTTAAAATAGCTAGCAGAAGGGCCAATCATAATACTTTATTTTGAGAATGTAATTTTCTCATGCCTTGCCAGTAATTAACCTCCACACAATAAGGTATTGGAAGCACCACAGACACAATTCCAGCCCCACAGTTTGTTTAAAAGACTAGGCTATATGATAGGCTGTGTGTGACAGGGGAATGGAGGAAGAAGGAAAAAAGGAGCCAAGATTCGACTTTATCTTCAGCAGGGAGCCTTTTCTTTTGCATTCTCTGCCTGGTTTTATTCAAAACTGCTGTTTCTTCACTTCTGCTGAATTGGGTTTTGTTCCTGGCTAATTCCAGCACCGTCTCAGTCCAGGGCTCGTGGGAACTGCAGCGATCGCTTACAATCACTTCAGTCAAACACCTGGGAGATAATTGACTAGGCTTCGGTCAAACTTGTTTTTTCTCCCATCTCCCTCTCTCTCTTTCCCTGAGTCTTCACAATGGAGACAAAGAGCATGGGCACAAAAAAAGATCAGAATCACTAAATCCATTCCCAGACAAGGCACTGTATAGATGGTCCGAGAGCCAAATTGCCTTGCCCCAGTCTGGGCCAACTGAATGTGAAAATGGTTGAGGAACAGTTGTGGTTTGAGCTTGGCAGTCCCCAAGGAGATGTAGTGTTGGAGAACATAACAGTGAAAAACACATAGACAAATGTATTATCTTTTCATACCTTTACAAATGTTTCCAGACCTCAATTCCCAAACCCAGAAACTGTAGCATAGAATTGTGTACAGTAATTGCAAATTTAGCATCCTGGCTGGGTGATAGCAGAGCTGGCTGAGATACAAGAACATTAAAGTGTTGCCCTGTATGCAGACTATGGCTTATTATTATACAGTAGGTTATTGTCCATTTATTTTGGATTTCAGACCAACTGCTCTCTTTGGGCCCTCCTGTATTTTTGGCTATGCATAGATGCATTAACCTCCAACACAAACTCAAGTCGTGTTAGTTGTTGCAGATACAATATTGAAAATGTACTGTAAGTCTGAATGTTTCTGTCGGTTTGTTTTCCATGTCTAATGTTTAATTGTCACTGCAGTCAAAGTTATAAAGCACTGAGAGCAGGTGAAGTGTAGAGGTTGAAAAGGTAAATTAAAAAGCCTCAAAGTGTCTCTCACTTTCAATTCCTGAAAATATCTCCAAGTTTAGTTTCAGATTTAGGCTCTGCGTGACGTTAAATTGTCCGTTTTTATGTTAGCACTCAAAGTAATTTAATAGCCGAAAGCAGATGAACTGTCAGTTGATGTCTTAGCCATGAAAGCATTTAAAATGTCACCTGATAATAAGTCAGGGGCTGTACGAACATCAACAGTATCTCAGGGAATATCTATAACATCAGTGCTAGTGTGCCACTTCAATTATCCTCCAGCACTATCACTCTCACCGCTCCAGGATTTGATGGCACACATTTCTATTCAAGAAAGAAAGGGAACTAAGTAATCATTTTTGAATTAGTGCATGGCAGCAGAAGGAGCAGCCATTAAAATCACACCGCTATTAGTCACCATACAGTACTGAGACTTTACAGCTTCACTGTTAAACATAATCATGTCCTAGTCTCATTATCCATGGGGAGTATTCATAATGAAACAATCCTGCAGTGTATTCTTATCAGTGAATGCAACTTAGTGAATTCATGTTATTGACTCGCTAATCTTATTCAAGGTCATAATCCGCTATAAATAAAATCCATAAAACGGAACCTTGTAAACAACAGTGGACTGGGTTGACTTCTTATCTAACACTTGGCAGCACAGTGCTTCTCATACATATAGAAAATGATTTATCTTCCGTACCATGTGGCCACCTCCTGATGAGAAATCACATTTTAGCATGGAGGTGGTTAAATCCTCGGCCTGTTTACTCCAGCTGCCTGCGGGGCAGAGGGTAAATTGAGGGTAATTATTATAAGGGTATGGAAATGTTGACAGCTTTACATAGCCAAAAACAGCTATACTCACAAAATCACTCACAAGAACTCAAAGTAATACAGCTACTCACACCTGTTCATATGGGAGCCACTCCAGCCTGGACTCAAGTCTCTGGAGTGATTTCACGTTGACTTCTTGATGCATCTGTTCCTTCTTATCTTTGGCCTGTTGTTCTACTTCTTTGACGATGTGACGAGCTTGGCCTCATTATCCATTTATGTGGCTAATGCTGTTATCCCTAGTGGCATGGCATGCACATTAAAAAACAATAGCTTACAAGTTATGCTGATACGACCACTATAACATGCTGCAACAATGCTCTGTCAATGCTCTTTTGTAAAATTAAATAAATAACCATTGATATTGCTATGTTGACTAAGTTAAACAGCCAACAATTTAAGGGTTTTTCCTCCTTTATAAACAATTTAAACCCATAACAAGTCATATCAAGTCATGTCTGTACAACCTCTTGAGAAGTTTTGGATATAATGTCACCAATCCAGGAGCGTTTATGTCCCCCTGCCAGCTTTAAAATGTGTTGCTATGGGATTGGACAATGCAAGGTATTCCGTCCATCCCTTTGAGCAGTCATCAAAGTCTTGAAGGGTCCGCTCATGTGATCCCACCACGCTGTAACCTACTCGGGTTGCAGTTATGGCACGCGTCGATGGCTTGTATCTTAGCACTTCTCCTTGAACCCCCTTGCTATAAGAAGTTCAGACAGCAGTTGTAATGATGTCACGACAGACAGTGTTATCAAATGCCCTCCACATTGGAGTGCACCAACAACCACATTATGCACATGCCCTAAATAAGCAACATTTTACTTTGAGGTTGTGCATTGTAGAGAGAGCTTATACATAAATATTAGCATAGTGACTCTCCCCCCACATAACATATTGGTATTAGGTCAAAGTTTCTAGCACCATATCCATATAGCTAATTTCTAGTCTATATTAGGATGACTGCTGTCTTGAAATAAGAATTGATATCTCAGAGATGATTATCTGCAACCCTGCAGATAGAACATTAACAGATTTTCTTTCCATTATCAGACAGGAGCGAGATTAAATCATGTCATCTAGTTCGGAATATATTTTAGCACTATGGACTACGTCTCAGCTTTTCTTATATGGAGCATGTATTGGCTGCTAAAGGAATTTTTCCCATTTCTGGCCCATTACGCTCGACTGGGCCTTGATGAATCCAAAAGTACCTGCTTTAATTGCAGTGTTTTATAGACTGTACACAAGGCTACCCTCACTAAATACAGCATGCTTAGATTAATGGGAGCGTTCAGCGTTGGTGCATTTTTAATGAGGACTGGAGGCTGCCAGACTACTTTTCTATATGATGAGGCACACTTTCCCCTTCGTTTGACGCTGGCACGATACGTTGTGGCGCCCCAGTGCCCGCCAGCTGGTATCCAGTGTGAAGCCAGAAGAAAGTACATCCCACCCAGCAATGACAAGCAAACAACAGGGATTTTCTATTGGAGTATTTTTTAAAGCAAGCAGTGCTGCTTGAAATTCGCCGTCTGAGATGTAAATACCCAAATTCACAGACACACCCAACCTAACAAATATACACACATAAAGAAAAAGCACTGTACACACGAAAGGTTTGGTATTTTTTCACGCACCAGAGTGCACCTGTTGTTGCATCACACACACACACCAAACGCCCAGCCGCATACACACATATACAGGCTTATCAAAGAAAAACAAGAGTTTACAGCCTGATATGTTACGGGATACAGGGTGTGACCCTGATTTACATTTGCATGCGGAGTGCAATGGAGTACAGAGAATAGAAACGGCAGTCGGCAGAGAAGATAACCCCAAACATTCACTCTAAATTTATGCCAGGATCCTATTCCCTCTCACTGAATTAATGCTTTAATCTCTCCCTCTTTGTTGCATGTGTACTTGGGCTCAGGGTGTGTGTGTTTGTGTATATGCATTGGGAGGTTGGGGCTTGGGGGATTATATTTCTCAGCAGCTACTGTTTTAGTACTTTCTTTTTGGAATGAAAGCCACCAAAGTCCGGAGCCTGAGAAATTGCACCTTTTGCCATCTCAGTCTTTCCTCTATTCAAAGTCACAGCAATAGTCCCCATCAGTTCTGCTGTCTTGGCATTTCTCCTCCACAATGAAATAGCTAGTATTCTTTAATGGAAGATTACCTTCAAATGCAAGCTTAAAAGATTATGCGCTTTCATATATGTCTTTGAGGTCCATTATTCGATGTCATTTCCTGAAAATTCGGTCCTCTCCCTCACTTTCCAATCTCTCTGTTCTTTCGGTTGTTCTCTCATTTATCTGCGTATCTTTAATTCACAACTTTATCTGTTCAGATACCTACCTGCTCTTATTGCGCACTGAAACTTTCTGAGACACCTATGCCCAATCTGTGACTCAACGCACTGCATCTCTGATCCCACGGCTCACTCTGCATGCAGCACCACCAACACGTCTGCTGACAGACCGTATTTATAATTTATTCCATTCTGAAATGAAAAATCAAACGTATGCTGGGGAATATTCATTTTTCCCCACCGCCATCCTGCCACCTGACTCCTTGCTTTATGAATTATTTTGACTATTGGTAATGATGTCCTGTGTTGGTAGGCCATTACAGGAGAGGAACTTAATTCACCCATTGTTAATTAATTGCTTCAGTCTTAGCAGGAGTAATAAAAATGCTATTAAGTAAAATACCTCTATCATTAACCTAACTTTGTTAATATGGATATCAGTGGGGCTCAATAAACAAAAGCTGTAGAGCCTACCGCCACACAGGGGTAATTAAAAATGCACCATCATTAATTATATTGGATGGAAGATTGTCCAATGAGTTGGTATCTTGTTGACTATTCCCTTCCCAAGCAAGAGCTCCATGAGGTGCGCGGTGAGAGTTTTTATCAGACCTGGACTTCCTGCTGTTTATCTGCAGTGCACATGCCTATACTACACCAAATACAACCTGAAGTGACACAAACTCTAAGTACTTTATGTACTTTTAGCCGATTTATCACTGCAATAGCCCATTGCCTATTGATTTATAGTCATACAACCCACAAGCATGCTTAACTGTTGAGTCATAGTGCAGCGTAACACACGGCTGGTCTAAAACCCTAACCGATGAAACAAAGGGAATTATCAGACTGCTATAAAATTTGTTTGGTCAAGGAACCATAAAGCAATTGTCAGGTTAAATATCTGCTATCTTAGCTTGTCTAATCTGACTTGTTTGCACCATAGATAGGAACTGTTGATAACTACAACACTTTATAGAAGTTAGTGGACGTCTTCCGGGATTTGTTACTTTTCCTTCCCCCAGATGAACCTTGAAAAAGAATGTAACAGTTGAGGTAAAAGCAGCTGTAGTTATATTACTTTACTGGGGTAGCCCAACTGGGGCATTATTTAACACAGGGGTGGCATTAAAACTGTGATTGCATACACATGTCAGAAGAGGAATAACCAACCATTTTCATTCTCATCTAGTCATATCTACTTTAATGACTAATCTTAAGGTACGGTATGCCGATGGTACATTCCTATAAAATGTTCGTAGTTTAAAAAATGTTATACAACAATTGTTGCAATTTATAAATGTTCCTTAATTGTTTAAGGACACAAATAGAAGACATCCAGTTTAAAGTTCAAACTAAAGCTAATGCGGGTTGCAACACAGCCAAAAAGTTTATGTGAAATAAACAGGCATCATACTTTAGAATTATATCATATTTCAGGGGGCCTATGTTGCCTGAGGACATCCCCCTAGATACACCCCTGTCCTGTCACAGTGAGAAAAAATCTATGAAACGGTGAAAAGAAATCCTTATTTGTAAGAGAAATTTGCAGATTGTGTGAATGGATTTCAAAGTTTTCTATTCTATAGAACAGAACTCACTGCTGTTACGAGCTAGCACCTGCTACACGTATAAATACAACAAAAAGCTAGCCCTAACCGCTTCACCTGAGTCTTATTACGTTACTTTTAAGACTAATGGAAAACCCAGAATAAACACAGCTTAAACCAATTCTCTATTCTTCCCATGAAAACCAGTCCAAAGTAATTTACAAAACAGAAAGATAAGGACGAAGAAGAAGGAGAACCTTACTGTTCCCTAACACTACTGTTATACAATACCATGACTGAAAATGTACAGTGCTTTGTGAGGATGCACTAATAGAATAAGTAATGTTAACTTATTTCTCTTAAAAGGAATGGCTAACTTTAACTCTCTGTGAACCTACCAGAAAGAGTAAACTGAATTGCCTGAAGGATTTCTTTGTTGCGTCAGTAAATTGAGAAATGGTTGAGCAATATTGTCAGTAAAGATATTAGCTCTGGCGATATTCTCATTTGTTTGTTCAAGAGACAGCTGTGACAGCAATCACTCGCAGCAGGAGCAGGCCTCCAGATTAACATAGCCAGCTTTATGCATCTCGCAGCGAGTTGTTTTCTTCCTCCTCACTATCTCCCTCATCCTTTCTTCCTACTTTTTTTTCTCTTTTCCTCCCCAGTCTCCATCTTGTCACATTTCTGAAAAAGAAAAAAAACTGGCGGCACAGGCGTGAAATTGATGTGATGAAAAACAACTGGGATATCTCTATGAGCCATTTGCTTTGCCGTTATGGCCACCCTCTCTCCCCTCAGCGTGGCTCTGGGCTTTCTGTTGCGATTGGGGGCATACTGCAAATTAGCCAGCAGCTATCTGAGGTTACCAGCCAAGTGCATCACTGACCTCCCTCCCCCTGCTAGGCTCACCCCTCCTGGAAGCAGCTCAAACTTTGTTTCAGTGATGCTGGGCTTACTTTGGTTTGTTTTCTGTGTTTAAACTCTCTGAATCATGTATGATTCATAATAATAATTTGCTTTGGCACATCTTTAATATTCCAGAGCCAATTGATTTATAGAGAAGAAGCAGTGCAAGTTTGGTGTATGTAATGTCCCTTCTTAAGGTAATGTAATTCAAAATTGCATTTACACTGACAAATGGCTGCAGATAATCTAAGTAAGTACGAAATAGTAATAAATAGGGATGCGTCTGTTCTATACGTGCTGAGATAAAGCATCCACCTAAAGGCTGGCAGTGAATTTCTTTTTATTACTGACTTCCATAACAACTGAGGATATATAAGGTGCAAGGGCATATAAGAAAACTCTCCCCTTGGTTATGTTCATTCTAACATCTCCCCCATGAGCCATGAAATCGGGCTCTGACTTATCCGGGAGCTTCACGTTTACAAGGATAGATAAGGGCTAGTTCAGACCTATTGTTGCAGCCAGCATGACCCTAAACATAAAAGGGCATCTTGGCCATCTCCCATTGTGTGCAACTACAGTATATATTGAGCTGCATAAACTCATCCTTTTGTGCCGAGTGAAAAGAGAGGGGCCTCTTAATTAAGCCAGCGAGAACGTAAGTGACTTCCTACGTGCATAAATGAATATTCAAGAAAGTAACTGTGTCATCCTGGATGTAGATAAATGAATAAGTTGCTGAATACAAGCGGCGGTAAGTGGTTTAGCATGTAAATAAGTGAATAAGTTAGCAAATTAGGGTTTAAGTGTGTTAGCATGTAAATAAATGAATAAGCGAGTGAATTACAATGCGAGGGAGTAAAGACATTAAGGAAGTGAGAGTGTCAGCACCGCAAAGGAAGTTTTCGCCAAACAAAAAGAGCCTTGGAGGACACAGTTACAGCGTTGCTCGTTGCCGGGCGGAGTGAGTACATCTGGCTAGTGCGTGTCATATTTCCTCATGTACAGATGACATGCCAATTACTTCTTAATTACATGCGTCATCTGGACCAAAGTGCCCAATGCCAGAGCTGATTAATCCTGTTTATTGTGGCGGCGATGACAGTCCCGGTGGAAACAGAGCACCAGAAAAAAAAAAAACACACACACAACAAGGGATTATTTGAGAGACTTGTAGGAGGCTGCAAGGGGACGGAATAGCCAGGGCAAGGGTTGACTGATTGAATGACTGCCTGACAGTTAAGCTTGCTCTTGATTTCCACCGCCGATGATCTGATAGCCTAAAAATAAGTGATGGAAATCATTTTATTTCCAGGAACTCAAAATGGCCTGAGGCAAAACATTTGACTAGAAAAAAGCAAAAAAGCTTTAGTTTCCAAAAACACTGACGTTGCCTACTCATAAGGAAAAAGCCAGCAGTATTGCTCAGCACAATCTGCAATCTGCTTACACACATTTTCATGTTGACGAGCTGCTGCCAAGTCATTTGAATATCGTGTCCAGTTAAAATCAAGATTTTACACACATCAAAACCAATTATTTTCTATCATCTTTGCATCCGCATGTCATCATTTCTTCCTATTTGAATTTCACTAATAAGAGAGGGAGCTAAACGATTTTACTTCCCAAAACTGTATGGCTGGAAGGGGTCAATGAGTTCATTTCAGCAGTGGAAGGACATGTGTTGGTTTGTATGTGTGTGAAAATCTAGACCTTCCTGTAATTGAATGCACAGCACATACTGGTATGAGTCAGATAACCATCGTTAGCGGGAAGATCTCAGATTGTGTCCCGAATATGCGGGGGAAGGTGGTAACCATTAGATTAACACTGAGATAGTAAACATGGTAAGATCGGCAATAGGAGTCCAGCAGGGAACTGTTTCGGGCCCGTTGGATTTTTCTCCAGCAGAGCGATTAAACATCTCCGAAGCATTGCGAGGTTGTTTGCTAGCCTCCCATTTGTCTGACCCTTTGTAGTCCAACCACTCCTAGTAACTTCCATCTTCCTTCCTCTCCTTCCATATCTGCCTCGAATTCATGCCCCGTCTTTGTCCAAATCTTTCTATCACTCCCTCTTGCTTTTGTTACTCTCTGTCACACTCCCTTTCACCATTAGCTCCATCTCCATCCATCTGCTCCTTTTGTCTCCTTGCTCTTCTACACTGGGATGCCTTGGCAAAAAATGGCTATTGACTGTGCCTTCTCTTTCTTTACATCTCTGCTCCACGCTCCCTTTTTCCTCCATCACTGTGTACTCCTGTACTACATGCACCTTTTAGGTGGAGATGTGAAGAGTAGTAGAAATGCACCCTGTAAGTGGAAAAAAAGGTGATGATACAATCAGTTTTATTGTGCCGTAAGGATTTTTTCAGGCTTGTGGTTATACACCCCGTATGCAGGCTGTATGAAAGAATTGCATCTCGCATGCATTTTTTTCTCCCTCTCATTCCCTCATTCCCCTTTTTTTCCTTCTCTTTTCATTGCTCAAAATAATTAGACTGCAGTCTGGACTCAGGGGTGTAACGTTTCTGCTCACATTTCCATGATACAAGAGTAAAAAAACTGGCTGCGCTGCTCCAGAAATTTCTACCTGTGTGTCACCCCCCCACCGCCACAGCCCACTCCACCTCCACCCCTCCTCTCTCCCTTGATGGTGTTTTAACGTGGAGTTCCACAAGGCACGGTGCACTCCAGCTGACCTAATTCTTCCCTGGCGCTCTTCCAGTGCTAAGACTACATAAGGACTGCGCTGTCAAGGTATTCAGGCCTGCCTCTCTCTATTATTTGGGAAATCAAGCAACATCTGTTGTGCTGTGGGCCCTCCTCATGACTAGCAGGAGGTTTTTGCAGTTTGCAGAAAGATGCAGTGAAATTCCCCTGTAGCCTGTGATGAGATCTCATTAATGTTTTCACATTTTCAAGCTCATTTTGACTCCAAGTCATGTTGAGCAGGCAAAGCACATTTTTGTTATAGATACTTAAACATGCAGTTAATGATCTTGTGACCATCGCATTATCAGAAAAGTTAGATTTCTTTAAGACCTGAATATTAGTAAGATTATATTGTTGAGTAATACAATGCTTTTATAGGCCATGGCTTTGACTCACTTTTTCACCAAGTTTAAGGTTAATTTTAAGATTCAAAAGGGACCTTACTGGATATTCAACATGACAGAAAGCACAATTTTCATGTGCCCATTCAGTAGAAAAGACTCCACTTTGTCTCCCCCACACAAGCGCATCTCATTTCCTCTAGTTACATTGCCAGCCATGTGGCATCTGTTGGAATTTTACAGCCATTTCAAAGTTTGGGTTTGTAGCATTTTAAGCACAGGGAGTGCGCCAGTCTTGTTTATGCATGTGTGTTTGCAACCCAAAACCCTCATGGTCCATAAATTTTAATATTCCTTGTGAGTGCTATACCCAAGCAAAACACAAAGTGCCTCAGAAGTCCCTGCCCAGAGCGCTAGTTTAGCACAGTTCTCCACTAAGACGCATTACACACCAGGCCTGCGCTCACAGCTCGCCCCCTTTCTGCCACCACTTTCCACATGCATCTTGCATGACTCGCTGGTGATTTTAAACAAGCCCTGTAACAGCCCTACAACACACAAGTCCGACGAGAGACTCCAACTCACATCGCCGTGTGATTATTCGTCTGGAGTGTGGGGGGGCCAAAGCCGCCGCTTTTCCCTGCTTTCCTCCTCCGAAACAGACCTGGAGTAGAGGAAGGGGAGAGTGGGAGCGTCCTGTGTGGCGCCCCAGGCTCCTTTTTTGTGTTTACCTGCCCCTGCGTGGGACTGATGCTATTTTCAGTCAGCCACGGCTAACTGGCCCTAGCCTCCCCGTGCCATTTGCCTTAATAATGTGGGCCGGACTCTCTGCGGGGAGAATAGCCGCCATCCTGAGAGTGGCTAAATGACACAGTGGAGTTCATTGATGGAAAGGATTACACGCTTGCATGCGGGGCGGCAAGGCGACGGGTTCTCTGAAGGGCACTACAAAGAGAGGCGATGTAAAAATCTGCACAGGGGGAGAATGCGCTGGCTTACTGTATGTCAGAGTGCGAGGGTTGCCACAATTTGTGGCGTCACATTGTTTATCTTGTTGCACATTATGCATCGAAGCTGGGGAGATCATGTAAATGTAAGGATTTGGAGATCTTGATGAGGCACTGATGTTAAAAGGCAGGACTGAACAAATAAGTTGTATTCAGAATTTTAGCACTTTATTGATCCTACAAGGAAGTTAAGTGCAACTACAATTGAGGTAATTAAGAAAGGTATAAAATCCAGTATAAAAAATGTCCTAAGTAGGCTAAAGTATCAATACAAATAGTTATAATGTATAAATAGGTGCTATAATACTGTTATATGTAAAAGCTAAGAAGCAGCGCAGAATAATTGCATGTGCGATTGCTTAAATAATAATTACTCCACATCAGAACCTTATAGATATGCTTCTAATTACATTTCTTGCAGCCAGTTTTATATGACATGACTTCCTATGTTATTGTACAGGGATTGACTCTTATGAAATGTGACCACTTCCTCCCGTCCCCTAATAAGGAGAAGACAATATGACTTGTCAAAGGCAAAAAATCCCCAAAGCGCCAAAGATCTGAGAGCACATCCAATGACAAGCAGCAAGAACAAAGCGTGAGCTGTCTCCTAACAGTCGGGAACAATAAATGAATAGATGTAGCACTCCGTTCTACCTCTGCCCTCAATTAATTCATATGAATCCAGCCACCATGTATTAAAATGGCCAGATGCTAGGATAGATTCTGTTGGGAGCAATGACATGCAACAAAGTGATATGAATCATCCCCCCCACACACACACACTGTGCAGCAGCAGCAGCAGCACTCTCTCAGAGGGCCACTGACACAATTTATGGAAAAAGGAAAACAAGACGCGACCACTTGAGTATGGATGGACTGTCAAAAAACGACACGGTTTAAAAAAAAGGACTGTCTCAGTGTATTACATTTGAACAAATAACCACAATATCCACGACAGGATCGATACACTTTAGCTTCTTTTTTCTTTTCTTTTTTACGGAAACCATTGTGTTAAATTTCCAGAAATGCAAATAGGATACTCTAAACCATGAGTCAGGCTATGTTGAATATTCAAACAAAGATAATTATCTGTGGATTAGCCCCGTTTTGGCTTCAAGAGCTGCACTTGTCAGCTGACTTTTAATGCAAAATTGTTTCATCATTGACATCCTTTTTTGCTTTCTTCGAACAGCCAGCAGCAAAACCTTCGATTTCAAGTAAGTCTAACTGCAGTTTTCCTGCACTGGGAAGTGGTTTTATTCAGTCTGCATACAGAAAAGTTGTCACATTGCATTATTTCTGAGTTTTGGATTAACAAACAATCACTTTTAATTAATTGGGGTTTAAATAGTTCCTTTTGAAGTGTATTGGTGTGCAACGTTTTGCTCCGCAGTTTTCTGAAAGCCTTAGAAGAGAAGGTTTGACAGAAGTCAGGTCCATCATATGACACACATGCTATGCATCAATGGGTGTGAACAACTTTTCACACTCCATCCTATAGATTCAGACCCCTGGAGACGTGATATCTATAAGAGCGGCTAAATGCAGGGGCAGTGTGAAAGCAAGACCCCAGGTCATTTCTGAGGTGCAGAAAGATTGAAATGGAAGTGGTGTCCAAAATATCTTGCCTGTTTCTTTTTTTTTTCCTGTGACAATCTTCCACTACCTACATCTTCATTAGCAGCTTTCTACAGCTGAAACAAAAACATTTCAAAGATTACCTGTATCTAAAGATATAGACCCCCCCCCCCCCTTTTTTTGTCTTCCTTTTTGAAATGATTCCTATATCTACAAATCTCTGCTGCTGCATACATAAATACCCAGCCTCTAGCAAAGAATGTTAGCAGAAAAAAAGAAAGAATCAAAGGCCATTCAAGAAAGGAAATCATAACATTATATCTATATTTAGCTTCCGTTGTCTTAATTGGCATGAAGAGTACAATCAGATAAGCCTTTTGACTGTGACTCACACGCCGCTTCAGGAGAGGGAGAAATGGTGTTTACCAGCACATATCTCCTGCCAAGATTCTCCCCGTCTTTTTTTTTTTTTTTGGCTAGTCTGTGTTGATTTTGTAGCTATTACTCGACTTATAAGGAATCTGAGCTGTACCTACATCTGTTGGACACCACATAGAGACCGAGATGTTGATTTAACTACACTTAAATCCCTGTTGTCTAAGTGTTTTTTATCTCCTCTGCAGCCACAAAGCCAGCAACCAACGAGCTCTGTTTCACTCCCATGTCGCCCCTATATTACGGTCTCTGTGGTACTTGGTCCATCTGGGCTCTGTGAGGTCACTGCACACGCCACCTGCTCCGATCAGGTTTCGCTGTGGCTTCTGGGTAGCATCTCTGGGCACGTTCCGAGAGGCAGATGTATAGATTTAGTGTTGCAAATGCCCTCAGATACCCATAAGCATCACACAGACACACATATCATGTCTGAAACTGCACACACAGGGCACACGCTGGCATGTGAACACACACAATCTGTGCGATTTACATCTCAAGTCCCAGAACCTTTTTTTTTTTTTTTTACAGGTTTCAGTGCAATTTTGTGTTTAATGAGACTTGCTGCATGTGGATCACTAATTTAGGAAGACAATTGCTTCGTGCATGCTCAGGTGGACTTAATAGCTTACAAGAGTAAAAATTAGATCGGGGTTAGCATGTTCCATGGAGTGACTTTCTTATTACTGAAATATTTTATAAAAGTTCACTTGGTTATTTCAACAATAAAAAGAAAGCTGTTGAATTCTCTCTTTTTACAAGAACTCTGCCACCTTTAGAGGAATAAAACCACAAGACAATCCCTTTGGGACAATACCTCCTGATCATTTATGTTAAAATGATGAGTCTCTTAAATGTGCGATCACAGGGAGACTGTAGAGAGAATTCCTCCTACAGTACATTAAGCCTGCCAGTCCACCCAACAGACACCCTACTTTGTTTGAAATGTCCACAAAGCTTTTGTTTTTATTTTCCTGAGGTAGTGTTGCCTATACACGTCCTGTTGACACTGTATACATGCTTGATACTGCCACCTGTCCTTTTTATTGCCTCTCAATGGACAAAGAAATACTTTCAAACAGACTGAATTACCGTCTTTGATACTCTACACTACAACACGGGCATTTTATGTCATAGGACAGTCGAGAATAATGGAAACTAATTATATTGTTACGGAAGCATGATTTGATTACACTTAGCCTAAATGCTCTACTACTCTGCTGTAAGTGTGATTGCAAAGCTAAACGTTTAAAACGTGATAGATATCCACTGTCATCCAGTCTTTATACTCACTTCATGAAAAGAGAAGTTTTTTATTCCACTTTTCTTTTCCTGGTAAAACATCATCCTGCTATTGTTCTTTTCATTAATGGCATGCTGGCGCGTGCAGGGTAGATATCTCGTGTTTATTGCGCATTCATTCACTGACATTTTTACCTGATCAGCATCATAAATAACATTTTCTGTCACTTTTTGGGGAGCTAAGGATGCGATGCAGACTTGCTTGCTCAAGATCCAAACCGAGGGAGACGGGGACAGATGATTTATGATGGCAATGTTGTGATGACGAAGATTGATCCTGAATATGTATCGACTAAACTATGTATTCCTGACGAATGGTTTCTCGTTTCTTTAGTTTAGTGATTGAACAACTAATTTGCTCCATACAGTTGCGAGCGTTTACGTTCAAGCTGCAAAATAATACGCCGAATCATTTAATGTTGTGTCTTAAACGTTTCGCAACAACGCCAAACATCATTAGCGCCTGATCTTTAGAAAACCAAGATTATTCTTTAAAGATATATTTTGCGAATACGGGTTCTGAATTGATCTCAAGACCAGTCTGCGTGTTCTTTCAGACTGCAGAAACGAGTGTCTCGGTTAGTCAACGTTCTGTTTTTTTTTTCTGCTCACTTTTTCTATACATACAGCCTACTGTACAAAAATCGAAAGCTCATGATATGGTTTTCAGATGGACATTTTTTTGCAGTGCACGGAGAGGCTTTTACTATGTGCGCAGCCAGACCCCGCCTGCTCCTCGCGCGTCACTGGCGAGTAGTGTGGACACGGAGTCACTCCCCTGCCTACTTTTAATAGCTTTGTCATGTGATGGAAAGCAGTTGTAAGACAGGTGCCCTCGGTTCATTCTCGGCGAGGGGCAGCAGTTGCCTGTGTGAGAGCGAGTGGGAAGCGTGTGTGGATTTCTTTTTTACTTGATTTCTTTCTCCTTTTTTCTTTTTTTTTTTTCTTTTTTTTGTAATTTTCCGGGGCCGTCATTCAGTGGCTGGATGGCGTGGGACAGGTGTAACCAGGACTCGGTGTGGAGAGAATTAGAGGTGAGCGCATGCAAAATAAAAAAAAATCCGACTTGTTTCATCTTTCTAGCCCTCTGGAGTTTCTTTTTCTTCTTCTCCTGGAACGATGGACAACGCTGACAATCCGAAGCAGTGATTTGCACAAACACTCTTCCTCTCTGGTGCTGCTGCTGCTGCTGCTGCTGGCGGTGCATGCCGGTGTAGTGCGCGTCTGGACACAGTTTGAGGATGCGGGGGATATAGCCTACAAGACGGAAATATGTATAACAAGTGGAGGAAATGTGCGGAATCTCCTTTTTCTTCTCAGTTAACGAAGTAGTGCTTGTATTGCTTTCCACATAGGATCTCTGTTCAGTCGGATATCGGACTGCACGCGCTCCGGGAAGCTTTTCGTGCAGAAATGACCGAAATGTCTCAAAGTCAGGTATTTCGCTGACGCATGAAATCCACCGACGATAACAATCCCTTTGATGTGCTGCGTACGGATAGCGCTTGTTATTTTTTAGGAGCAAAGGTTGTTCACACAGAGGGACCGGTAATCTGGCATTGCGCAGGCAGGAGCATCATAATAGTAACGTTGCCGGGCACGTCTGTGTGCCAACAGCCTGGCCGGATGAGCTTAGCACCGGCTGGCTGGAGAGCAACATCCTCCAGACATCATCTTTCCGTATTTGTGCAAATTGTATCATCTTCTGCGCATTTCTTACATCTTAAGGGAAAATACGCCTCATTTTGCTTAATAAGTCGTTGTATTTGTATTTCTCACAGTTTAGATTAGAGTGCACTCATAGCCTATGTAAAGGCACATCAAAGGGATACTTATTCGTCTCCTCTTTCCTTATTTACCGAGTCTGTCCAGCTTGTCATGCACATTAGGTCTACCTGGCTGCGTACAGGAGCCCAGTGATGTTTGAGAAACGTTTCCACACGATGTGGTTGCAGAATGCCTGCATAATTATGATGATCAAGGCTGTGTGATACGACTACATCAAGAAAATAGAAGTCAAGATGTGTTATTTCGGCCAGATTTGAGGATTTCTTGGCATTTGATGCGCGTATTTACACTTTTATGACACATTCTGTCACTTCAACCAGGTAGTCTGCAGGAGGGAGTCATTGTCACCGTTTCTGACAATTCAACATAGGCTACGTGTTTTCTTGATGCTTTTTTCGAAAAATTCCATGATACATGTTGACTCAGTACCACGTTTTAATTCAATGAGAGAACTGTCATGCAGGATCTCTCTGATAATCCTCCCCTTGTTGCAGGTGCTTTTATGTGTGATGCGTGCGTAAATCACCGGAGTGCTTTTGTGCGCACTGATTGTCTGTCTGGCGGCGCTATTTCATTAGTGAATCAAGAAGTCCATAAGATAATTGGGCATACGACTTCCAGCTTGAAGATTCCAACATCCTTGCAACATTATTTCATTTCGTGCCGTGTCAGATTTGATCACCAAAGGGGGGAGCCTAAGATGCAGTGAATTCGTCCCCATCCCAACATAACGGATTTGTCACCGTGTATTCGTGTTGGTGCGAAACCGACGACAGATGAACTGTGACACCGGTGTCTGGGCTTTTTTCCCTTGCCTGACACAGCATCCGTCTCTCTTCTTTGCCCTGAGCCGAACCCGACTCTCATCCCTCCTCGCTCTGCGGGCCAAATACCTCCCGGCTGCGCCACGAGGATATCTATAATATGTATCTGTCTTTAGGCCATCCTGTAGCGATCACACAGCGGCCGACGTGTTGCCAACAACATTAGGAGCGTGCAACCTATTAGAGAGTACTCACGAAGCTGTTTTCTAAAGCTTAGATTGCATGTGCGTGGAATCAGAGTGTAGACACGCTTGGAGTCTGGTGTGTTTTGTCTTTAAATATCTCAAAGTTTGCATTTCGCACAGAGGAAGGTCTGCCGACTGTTGGTTACCTGCCTCGGGGGTTGCTTACTAAACTTAGTAATATCCCCCATAAAGATGGTGATGATTTTAGTTGGCCAAAACAAAAATATTGCTTCTGAAGATGGTTTAGGTTGTTGCAAAACCAGCTTTTGAAACCTGTTGCCCCCTCCTTTAAAAATACATTTTTAAATGACCAAATCTCAACTGACACTCAATCCATTGCTGCTCACTTGCAGCCAGAGCAGAGCTGCTGATTTGTGGTGGTGAGGAAGCAGGAGCAGCTGCCACATACAGTACACATTGTCTAGATTACATAAAAGTGGCTGGTGAATAACAGAGTGTCAACAGGCATCAGTTAGTAGCATGGAGGCCAGAGCCAATCGCAGAGCTCGGGGAGGGATGGGGGGAGGACAGGGTGTTCTGCAGGTTGGACAGAAACAGGATGAATACAGGGTAAAGGTAGGCATATCACATTATAGACGAAGACATATTCAAAATAATGAAATCAGACTATTAGAGTTAAGTTCCTATATTGAGATTATTGAGATGTTATCGTCACTTATGTGTTTATTTTTTGGGACTCGTTTTCACACAATTTCTGACTCCTGTCCAGATTTCCTCTATTGTTTTCATACTTGGCACGAAGTAATCAGAGAGGCTTATTTGCATATGATATGATAATTTTGTCTGTTTCCTTTCCAGTGTGCTGCCTTGGTTGGTGAAGACCAGCCCCTCTGCCCAGACCTCCCTGAACTTGACCTCTCAGAGCTGGATGTCAGTGACTTAGACGCAGACAGCTTCCTGGGTGGCCTCAAATGGTACAGCGACCAATCAGAGATCATTTCCACTCAGTATGGCAACGAGGCGTCCAATCTTTTTGAGGTAAGAAAGAACCTTTGTTTTATTTTTGTATTCTTAAACTGTCATTTCCTTTTTCTTTATCACATTTGTGCTTTGTTAAAGTGTTGTGGTCCTTTGGAACATCTTTGCATCCACAATTATTTCTTCATCCAGTCTCCCAGGGGTCACGGTGTGGGCTGGAATAATACAACACACTATCTAGACACCTGAACGCCAGCCAAATGAAATGTACGACAGTTACCGGTTTACAAACACGCTTTTACATTGCTCCGAAGTACAAAAAAGGAGAGATAACGTGATAAGCCCAGGGGGACCTTTGTCCCCTTGTTTGGATCCTGGCCGCCACGGTAGGCTCCCTTATCAAAACTTTGAGCGTTTATTCCTACGCAGAGTAAGTAATGCGGCACGGATCTGACAGAACCGTCCGGTAGTAAACTCTGGACAAAGCAGCTGTATTGCAAAACACTTCTCAAAGGTTGAAGTGTAAAACTTTAATCTTTGCTCCCCCCCGCCCCCTTTCTCTAACCTCTCTTTCCATGTCTTTTCTGTTCTCACCCGGTGACAAACGAAGTCCACAGAGGGTGATGATCTGGCCGGGGCCATAAAGCCATCGGTCTTGGGACTGAGTTCCAGTCCCCAGTTCATTATAAGCCTTTATCAGTGCCAGAGATAGACAAGAAAGACTGAGATTGGATGCTTTAGCCTTGCCTCAGGAGGAAAAACCCTGTCTGAGAAGCCTCCCGTGTGTGTGTGCGTGTGTGTGTGTGTGTGTGGACTACCCTGTCATGTAGTCACGTTTTTCAGGGTCTGTGTCGTGTGTATGTATGTGTGCTTTTTTTCAGTGGTCTTGCAGGCAACAGTTGATAAGAGACTAAATTCTTTCCACGTTTGACCTCTTCCCTACCACCGCCACCTTTTTTTCAGAATCTCTTTATACACTTACATTCTACCTCTGTGGACCACCCCAATACACAGACACACACACGCATGCACACACACACACGGAAAGGATGTGGGGAGGAGGGGGGGGGGGGGGGGGGGGGGGGGGGGGCTTAAGTACTAGCTGGTGTGACCGTGGCTCCTCTGTCGTCTGAGAGTGATATGGCTTGCAGCCACAGAGCGGCTCTGGGGATGGATAAAAATACCGATGAGAGAGTATGCATGTGCTCGTGTGAGTGTGTGATGGGAAAAAAAAACAATGGAACTTAGCACCAACCCTGATGAGGGAAGACGCTCTAAGGAAGATGCTGTGTGCGACTTCCTATATGGTAGTGAGCTTGTTTTTGTGTACTTGCAAGGGCAAATGCTTCTGGAAAACAGCGCACGTGTCTGCATCCACAACATTTCTGTACATCGCAGATTGTGTGAGATGTTTTCACACACTCAACAAGCCAGCAGCTTTTATGCTATGCTAAAGAGACGGAGAGGCTTCTAATCAAGCTGTGAAAACTGGGTGTTTCAAAGCAAATAAAAGAAAATGCATTTCCCTGACCAAGGATTTTTTTCTTTCCTTCTTTGGAAAGTTCCAAGTCACCATATGAAGTGCTCAGTTCATCATACAGCAGGACCCGGCTAATCCTACTTAATCTGACAGGGGAAAGTTTGCCGCTCTGCAAGGATCAGAAAGCTGGGGCTGCAGCTGTACTTCCTACAACCCCCCCCTGATTGGCCTCTAACAGGGCAGAGAAGCATCCAATCAAATGTGCAGAGATTATAGATCATGTTAATTAATGTTAACCCTAAATCTTGAGAGTGTATTCTTTGTTGTCTTGCTCAAACAAACCCTTTAAAATTGGCATGTGTTTGAAGAAGAACAGGTTTATCAAAGCAGCCTTGAGTTACATGTGTAACAGCTGTGTGCAGCTGTCACACAGGGGCCCCTCTTTTAAAAGTCCCCATCAAACAGCACGCTGCCTGGAAGTTTGAACCGGCTTTCGTTAGTTCAAGTAAGTCAACTGTTGAAATGATTTGCAGCTCAGAGAGAAAAGCAAACACCTCCTGTTTTTCATGCACTGGGGCTTTTATTGAGGCTGCAGGTCTATGTGACAGACAGTAGCAAATGAGTAAACAGACTTTGACATGGTTGTACAGTTAAAGTCATAGTTGTCACACCAGAGAAAGTCTTGACAATTAAAGGGGCAATGGAGTTTGTTTACACTCTGTATAAGCAGTGTTAAGTGTGTGTATGAATCCCTTTCTGTTCGGTGTATTCTATCTCCGTATGTGTGCGCTGTTCCGAGAGCAACATGCAGTCTGAGATCACAAGCTGTCCCCTGGCTGGACTTCTGCTCCATTCCCTGCCACTGTCCCAACTGTCCCTGACACGAAATGTGAAGAATGATACACCACAAACCCTCCCCTCTTGAACCACACAACACACACAACAGCGATGTCCCCTGGCACTGGGTGTTTGACACCTCTTCAAAAACGGGCCGACCGTGAAAGTCCACAGTCTATTTTAGGCCGCAGTTGTTAAGGGGTGGTTACTCCAATAAGATCCCGATGTACTGCCAAAGATAACAGCAGAGAAGTGTGACCGATGTCTTTTTAACTGCAGGACTCCACTTAGATTTCGTGTTCAGCCTTTAAACTGTTTGATTGATGGAAATGTGTCTTGTTGGTTTTGGCTTCTTCAAATTCCAATGTTGACATCGCCAATGGCGGTTGCAGTGGGATGTGGCATTGTTATATTAAGTGTGTGCAAAGGAAGACACATAGAGAAGTTGTAGGTTTGGTAAGTCTAGGTGATGGAGGAATATTTGCACTGGGTTGACCTAGAATTCAAACATTCAACCCCCTTTCAAATTGTCAATACCTTTTTCTGTTACAACTTGAATGAAAATGGATTTTATTGGAGTTTTCCTTTCAACATAAATTAATCGATAATTTGAAGTAGAGATGAAGTGGGATTGAATTTAAATCGTGTTAAGATAAGATATGGTGCAACCGGGTGACTTCAGGTTAAGTAGTGCATCCAACAGTTGTCTGCTTTTGTTCTTCATCAAATAATAAAAAGAACGTCTTCTTGTTATTCTGGTTGTTACACTGTGAAATGGAAAATCAAAGGGGTGAGTGAGTATTTGTGCAAGGCACTGTATATGGACGGGAGGAAGGGGCATAGGAAGGTAGACAAAAGTGAAACAAAAGGAGATGCAGAGAGACAGAAAAGACGGACATACGTAGTGACAGATGGGAAGCGAAGGAGACAAACATATAGACCAGGAGAAGCTGGGACTTGTGCCAGCTAAAATCAAAACCCATGGATTGGATGTAAAAGGTTGTGGGCTTTGCAGGTAGTAAAATAAGATGCCAAGGCTTAAAGCATTACTCAGATAATGCATTGGAACATGGGCAGACATATGTGTTCCCTGTCAGTCATTTCAACTCTTTTTATCACTCCAACAGCATGCACGGTGTGTGTGTGTGATTGCATTCGATTTTGCAAAGGCATTATGCCGCTTTGTGTTGCTTGTTTGCGACTTTTTGGACAGATGCTCAGGCGCTTATTCTTAAGCAAAGGCAGATTACATTGATTGGGTCATCTTTGGAAAGGCTTTGATAAAACATGCTGCGATGAAATGTTTTCCTCAAGCAGCCTCCTTCCTTCCCCCTGAAAACACGTGTAAGCCTAGATTAGCTCACACACACTTGTTGGGCGATAGGCGCTCCCGTGAGCTGAAACAAGTCACAGACCCTCTGAGAGGAATTGTCACGCCCACACACACAAATACACACACACAAACACACAAGACAGCAGACACCCTTATTGTCCCTGTTCCTACTCCCTGCTGAATGCCGATTGCGTTTATTTTGCAAATTTATGCTGACATTTGAGAGTACACCACCCGCACCAGTTCACCGCTCCAGCAAAGGGTGTATGAATTATCATACTCCACTGTATAATATGATTTTCTCAAGTGAGTCTTATTAGAATACACCATACTGTCCTCATATCGAGTTCCGCCTTCAGTTTTTACAGTGCTGATACATTGTTTGCACTGTCTGATGGGAGAAATCCTCCATCACTGTCGAACTCAAGGCGAACCAACGCCTCTCACACCCGCGGCTGTGCTGTTTCAAGACACACAAATGAGAGCGAGCGCAGACAAGTAGGCGCAGGCGTATCGCACAGAGATGCAGACTTGGGCTGTCCAAGCCTGTGTCATCTTGGAGCGTCTGTCAGATCCACTCCACAACAAGAGCTCTCAACCCGCCCGCCTGCCCGTCCTGCAACACTCTCTGCCATCCCTTCTCTTCCTCCCTTCTTCCCTCTGTCTTTTTTAGCTCCCAAGGGAAGGCATTTGTTCCTGGCTGATGGGGATGTTGAAGCTGCAGCAGCAAAACAAATATATTCTGGCCTCCAACAATTGCTTCTAGAAGGAGGAAGGGGGGACACAGTGGGCGTATGTGGCCAAAAAATAGTCCCCTCAGGGATTTTTGGGAAGAAGAGCAAGGAAACATCTTTTGGTTTTGGTGGTGGCTGCTTGGCTGCCTGTCTACCTCTTTTCCCCTCTTTCTCTCTCTCTCATTCTCACACACACACACACACACACACACACACACTCAACCCCACGTTCCCAATGGGCCCCTGCTGCTGATTGAGGCATGGTTTGGTGTTCTTGCCCCAGCTGATCTCTTGCCCCGAGTGTATACCCGTCTCTCTCATCACTTTGAAGCCACACATGTGTAAGTGTGTGTGTGTGTGTGTGTGTGTGTGAGTCTTTGCGTAATTGAGACACCCTATACAAAGATCAGATAGTGGTATTTTCTGGCTAGACACAACACTTTTATAGCTCTTTTTAGCGTTCATGTGTGTATTGGGCAGGAATGGCTATTTTTAGTACGTGGGGTAATCTCCACTAAGAGCCTTTCAGGGCTGTTTCACTTAAACCTGGCCAAAACACTAAGCCAATAATCCCCCCCTCTCCCAACTCCCCACCCCCAGCCCAACTCATACTTTCACACACATGGCAACAATGCCAGGCAATAACACCGGTCTTCCTTCCATGATTTATTAATGTACACTTTGTAGTGGGAGGAAGGTGTAAACAGTGAATTTCTATAGCGTGCTTTGAATGTCTTCGATTTATGCAACAACAAAAAGGCAGAGGAAGTGCAAGATTGTGTTCGCATAGACATGAAAAGAAATGATCAAAGAGTGACAGGGAGATGTGAACAAAGGAAAGAGTGAAAGTGATAGCCAGAAGTGAGAAAACAGTTTGAATAAAAGACAAAAGGGGAAACCTCGACAGAGAGAGAGAGAGAGAGAGATGGAGAGAAAAAGCCTTCAATCAGTGGGTGCTGTGATTCATGGTGAAGCGTTATCAGTCTTGGGCGATAGGCTGCTTCCCCTCTCCAGGAAAGGCCAATCGATCCCAAGTGTGTCCGTGTAAATGTGTGTGTGTTCTATGCCAACATGTCCAGTTGTGGCAGAGGTCTTGGCAGTAGCCCCTCTGCTTTGGTGGTTCGCCAAATTCTGTCAATCTGTGTGTTTGCAACACAGCTTTGAGAAATGTTTGGGTTTTTTTCAAACCTTATTCATTATTTAGAAGCAAAATAATGTGTTTTAGCTTTACTACGCAAATACAATAATACATTTTTGGGACTAGTTTGCAGATATTAAAGAGTAACTAAGGTCCAGGCTGAAAATATGTGTTTCACTGCCTCATTTGGTTGACAGTTTTTGAAGTTTTGCCCTCATTATCACTGCAAGATCTGATTGGGGCCTGTTGCAGTTTTGCATCCATTGCCTTACTCAACAATGATGTCATCGAACACACTTTTACTTTACTGCAGCAAGGATTTAACAAGTTGGGACACAAAAAAAGATCTGCTGTTGCAAACTAGCTCTTACGTTAGCTCATATTAGCTTTCTGTAAAGAAGCATAACCATGTTCTCAAAGTACAGTAAAGTTGAGGTAGGACTTTTTCCTCTAAGAGAGACATGATGCTTTTTTAATCAGACAAAAAAGCACTAGTTAAGTACATCCACGTCTTAAGTGTCTCCTTTGAGTCTCTTTAATTTGTGGATGCTTCATAATTTAGTTAATTTGGTTTTAGCACCTCTTAGGCAGTGTGCACTGCAGACTACATGTGAAGGACCAGTTTCCCCCCCCAGTACTTTTTAAGAGCTTTGTCAACCATGCAGAAAAAACCCTCCCCATTCTAACTAAGCTTTATGATGTGCACTGCATGCTTATAGCTTCAGCTTATTTCCCCCCTGAAGCATTTAAGTCTGCACAGGCCTCAAATAGTTCAAGAGGCTCTCCGAGGCTCTGCTGATGCATGAGTGACTGGATGCTTGGATGACTCACTTGCTGCCCAATCAGTAGCTCCAAAGTTTGAACTGGAAGCAGAAGCTTTTACAGACACTTGGTAACTCCAGATAGAAAGCATGGTTGTGCTCTCCTTTTTCAGACAAAAAAACTTCTGTGATATTAGTATACAGTGTGTTGTAGAATAAAAGAAAGTCTGTAAGTTTTGATCCAAAAAGACAGGAGTTTAAAAAAACTCAGTCATTTTTGCTTGCACACCATATAAAGTACTGAGCTAATCTATCGGTTACTTAACATTAAACTGAGCTTTTTTTCCCCAGGAAACCATTTTGATATCAGTGCTATTATTATGGCATTTTATAAGGACTTCTCTGTTTGTAGTTATCTTAAGCTACATAGATTTCAAGCAAAAATGTGTGACCGACTACAGAGAGGCTTGATGTGTCCGACAGCATTGGCTGTCTTGCCTCATAGACACCATTCTGAAAAAGAAACTTTAGAATTCAGGTTAATCTTTAGCCAGCTGATTGACATGGTTTTATAAGGTGGCACCACCTACTACATGTTTGATCTTGATATATTTGCATTTACGTCGTAGTTTTTTAACTGATATGCCGAGATGTTTCTTAGGCAACCACCAAAACACTTCCCAAAACTGATCATTCTTTTTATGGGTAACAGGAATGCTAAGCTAAACATAGCTTATTCAAAATAAAGGTGATATGATCAGTATTCCACAGGGAATAGATCCTAGATTAAGATGAAAAAACAGCGCAGCATTGGATGTTGATGTTACAAAGAAACACTTTCATGCCCCCTTCGTCCTTTCAGCCTTACATCAGCACTGAGGATTGTATCGACTCAAGTGCACACTACCTTTGATGTGTTTTCATTTATTTACTTGTAAAGATAGGCGCATCTCGAACACGACATGCAAAGGCTTGTGAAGTCCTGCATGTTTGACCACGGCCGCTACACGTGCAGCCCATACACATATGAAAGAAAAAACTGCCCTGATAAAGCACTCACAAAGTCACGACTGGCATAAGGATTTGACACTGCAGTCGCTCCCTGCTACCTGGATCCAGGAGCGGAGCGGCACTGCACACACTTGCGCACACAGCAGAAGTCAAGGTAAAAGATAATGCGTTTATTTAGTAATCAGCAAATAGCTTTTATGCAGCGGGTAAGTGGTGAAGCCTGTGAGGCCTTGATAAGATCGTTTGCTTTCAGGTGTTTCCCTGTCGCACCACGTACGCCATCAGGTGCAAATTGAATAGGGTGACCTTTTTTGCTGCAGAATCAAATTGACTGCATTTCCCCCCAAAAGATTCTGCCATTTCAATTACCATAAATTTGTGATATTGCGCCCCCTCTTCATACGCACAAACACATGCACACAAAGATGTAGAATGGGACAATGACACAGAAGCACCCCTTTTGTTTGAAACACTGAAGACCACTATATCTTGTCCACTGTACCCTGGCTATCCTTGCGCTGGCATCTTTCCGAGGAAGACATTACTGTGACAAATGAAACGCCACAAAACCCTCGATGGGCTTGGCAGGGCCTGAAAGGTCAGGAGCTGCATTTGTGTGCAGGTGTATGTGTGTGTATAGTTGTAAAGTGTGTAAAGGTGGTGTCATCGGCAGATAATAACATTGAGTCCTCTGTGCAAAGAAAAAAGAAGTTCTGGTCCATTCTGCTCCCCTTGCAAATCTATGTAAATGTCAAAAATGTCAAAACACAGCCTCCTGTGTGTGTCTAATTTTTTTATTGATAGCTGTGCTTGACTGCTGATGACAGATTTACATTCCAGCCAGGAAGTGTGGCACTGTCCAGTTAGAAAAATGAACATGGGAAGCAGTCTGTGTTTCTTTTTTCTGCCTGCCTCTGCACGTGCTCAGTCCCCCTCCCTGTGTTCCTCCAGCACATTATCAACAGTGTAACAGCATGTTCAAAGGCCCCTTGCTTAGTGATGCACATTCAGAGCTGCCGACTTAAGCAAATAGCTATTTGCATGCCATTAGGTGAAAAAAAAGCAGAGGGAAGCACCATTCCTCACCCCATTTCTTGATCTAGCTGAATATTCCTTATTTTGAGCCTCCAAATCTCTTTTTTTTTCTCCTCCTCCTGCTGTGACCGTCAAAGTCAGAGCAATCACAGCAATCAGTGCCTCCTCATGCCAAGCCGATTGGGAAGTAGCTGCCAAAACAAAAGAGTGAGTGTCCAATCATTATGATGGCGTGCGATTCTGTGGTGTTAGCAAACGTTTGCTTGGACCATCTGTTGGACGGCTGTAGAAGGAAAACAACAGCAGCTTGGGGCAGGACTATGGATGGGGAGGCTCCACCAGGGGCCACAGAACCCCCCCGATCCTATCATTTGTTTCCATAGCTCTAAAGGAATAAGTGTGAAACAGTTGGAAAGGAGCTGCAATGATTAATCAATGAATCCTTTGAAAGATAATAAATGAGAACCATTTCTACTCTCAATAAAAAAAATGTTTTGTAAGTGAGAGCAAAAGTCATAAGTCAGCAGATTTCTGTCATTTTTCAATCAAAAATCAAGAAGACTTGCTCGTTCATGCTTCATAAATGTGAGGATTTGTTGCTTTTTTTCATTAATTAGGGTCAATAAGGGTCAATCGGTTAGAAAATGGTTGGTTTCTGTGATTGTACCAGTACTTTTTATGGAGTATTAATCAATTAATCAATAATGAAAATAATCATTAGTTACCAAGGGACTGCAGATGTAAATTAGCTCTAAGCTAACTCTGGTACAACGCATCAAAAGGCAACAATTAAATTGTACATGGTCCCTTTTTTTCCCCACTGAGAACTAGAAAGAACAACAGAGCTCACATCCCTTGGGTTGGTGTCTCAATCGGATCTGGCCTGTGTCAGAATGTGTAAAAACAGTTCTCTCTCCCTCTTTGGCTGGCTCTCAAACACACAGATATCTCCTCGCCTCACTTTCTCTCTCTCTCTCTCTCTCTCTCTCTCTCTCTCTCTCTCTCTCTCTCTGTCTCTCTCTCTCTCTCTCTCTCTCTCTCTCTCTCTCTCTCTGCATTTTCTCTCTCTCTCTCTCTCTCTCTCTCTCTCTCTCTCTCTCTCTCTCTCTCTCTCTCTCTCTCTCTCTCTCTCTCTCTCTCTCACACTCACATCAGCTCATCTGATAGTGCTCTAACAGTCTCAAATAGTTCCCAGGAGAAGCATCATCTCTGCACACACACATCCTGGTCCTTGCTGATGGGTCGAACTGCTTCCTCGATGATGTATCAGTCACGTAGCCTTCGCGACTGAGATGGACATCTGGCATATAAACTGTCAGCCTCTGAAACGGGGCTTCTTCTTCATTCAGAGGACCGCCATTTTTGTTTAAACAGAGGCACAAAATAGTGAATTCCTGCCAGTGTGAAGGGATTAGAACAAGGCCAGTTTTGGCATTATAGCTAAGTAGGATGGAGAAGCCTAAAATCAGCTCGACTGGACAATCTTGTCTGCATTTAGAGGGTACAAGTTTTTATCATTTTTCAGTGTATACTCTTATAATGAACCATATACCAAACCCTGAGTGGTAAAAGTACATATTATGAGTAAGGAGATATACTGTTGGCCACTATTTTTGTGTTTGTGTATGTCATATGTTGACCAATGATATCTAGTTCGTAGAATCATGAAATTATTTCTGGATAACTCGTTGCCATATTGACTGGAAAAATGAAAATAAAGGACAGGAGCTTCCACTCTGCAGAGCCAATCACAGCCCGACCACAATAGAGCTTTAACATTTAGTTTCATGATTTAAAACGCCATCAGATAGTTTCACCGCTGCCTCACACACCCAGACAGAGACACACAGAGGGACTTATCAGTGTTATGTATGGTTTCATCACTCCGTATAGGCCATAATCACCCTCTCTCCATCTCAGTAAGCTCATGCTAAATGACCAGACGTCTCTGACGGCTGCCATGATTTGTCTCTCCGCCGTGCATCGTGCCGTACCTTCACCCTACCCGCCTCCCTCTCCCCTCCCTCCTTCCCCGCTCCCATATGTTGTGCCTGTGTGACCGGCCGACGTGTCAGGCCTGACTAACGCCTTAACGGCAAGCCTGACGTTGATTTATTTCCTCTGAAATCTGGGGGCCGGGGGGTAATAACACAGAATGACATTATTTGTTTATCAAATCCGAGGCTGCTTTTCATGGCAGAGTCGAGATGTGACGACTTGATACCAACCTCCCCCCCCCCACACACACACATATCCCCCCCTTCATTTCTGATTGTGCCATGATTAGAAGGTCTGGCTACTCGCTTAACCTCATCCAAGGGAATGTTTTTGAAATCTGACAGAGCAGAGAGCAGAGAGGGGGAGAAAAAGATTGAGATGAAGCAATGCAATTAAATTGTCAAGGCACAGATTTAACCCCGCCACGCAATTTGGCGCCCAATTTATTAAGAATGTTTTCTGTCTGAACTAACTGGATGCTATTTCTCTATCTGCAGAAAGAGAGAAGTAAGGAGTGAGCAGACAGTGAGAATAAACAGTACTTTAAATACCAGATGACCCATTTAATGGGAGATATTTTATCATCCCACATTCAGAGAGTCTGCCACATGTTCTGCCTCTCATTTGAAGATAACAGCGGCGGCTGTTTAGTCTCTTGAAACTTCATCTTATTCAGTGATCAGGTCTATCATTCCGGCTCTTTCACAACACATTGGATTCCTTTTAACATGTAAATGATGCATTGCCCCGAAAAGTTCATTAAAATTTGATCCCTGGCAAATTTGCTCAGGAGCGTGGAATCCTCAAGAAGCAATTAGCAAATTTAATTTGGCTATTTGCCCCGGCGTGCAGAGTTGGGTGTTTGTTTAAAATAGCACCTTCACCTTCCGTTATCAGCTGTGTGAATAGTATCTCCTGGAACACAATGCTTCGCCGTGGAACTCAATAAAAGAGTTAAAGGCAAGGACAACCTCAAAGACAGTGTGCCTGATAACAAAAGGGCCTCACCTAATAATGAACAACCAGAGTTGGCTTTCTTTTCTCTGACTTGGGGAAAGCTAGGGTGAAGGAGGGGCAAGAGAGGCTCTGCCAGCACTTGCCAGTATGTTTTATGGCTAATTGAAGCATTTGGAATAAAACAGTCACAAAATGGCACCCTTTAGAATTGAAGCAGGGTTAATATATTGTGATCCCACAATTAGCCCAGGATTGTTAAGATCTCTTTAATTCGGTGAGGTCCATTAAGCGGGATGGGCGAGAAAGTGCTCCCACAGAGACAATTTTTCTCCTCTCGCTTTGTTCTTCCTGCCCCCTTTTCCTCTCAGCAGCTGCTGTAGTAATCAATATAAGTGGACATGTCCGTCAGCAGGTTGCCAGGTTATCCAGGCATCACCTCCTTTGGGTGCCATAGCTCCTGAAGTCCACCCACACGGAGATGGGTTTTATTTATACATAAACAAGTGAGTCAGTTGTAGTAGAAGAACTTTGGTGCGGACACTCTGCAAAGTGTGGTCATTAAACTGACATCGAAAAAGCTCGCCCTCGTGGACAGGAGTATTAGATCACGCTCTCTCCAGGGTGGAAATGATCACTGTGCTCTGCTCTTTAC
Source organism: Tautogolabrus adspersus (assembly GCA_020745685.1). NCBI lineage: Eukaryota > Metazoa > Chordata > Actinopteri > Labriformes > Labridae > Tautogolabrus > Tautogolabrus adspersus. Next base: position 12,065,324 of record CM036556.1, on the reverse strand, counting down.
CCCAGTTTCTAAAATCCCCACTTGGCCCATGAGTGCCTCCACTAGAGCCATAGCAGCGTCTGCAGCCTGATCGACACTGCTCAGAGTTTTACAAGTGTCTCTTTCAGAGTAAGAGAGTCCCTTCTGGGTTTTCTTCGGGGGATACAGTGTGCCTGTGGGAGCTTGCCAATTGGTTGAGGATTTTTTTAAACAGGATTGAAAATCTTTCCCAAACCATGACATAATTAAGCCTGCACAGCCCTTACACTTTTTATTGCAACTAGTGTCACAGAGTGGCATAATCCGCAATTTCTACGGAATGTACAGGGTTACATTTACTCTAAGGAGGTGAATAGAGCTTCCTCATGCACAGCATTGCTTGGTTAGTGAGTGAGGATGGACCCAGACAGATGGCTGACTCATTAAGGACTCATTTGTGATAATCTAAAATGATCCTACTTTCAATTTCTCATGAAAGGATGCATGTTTGGCCTAAGAAAGGGCTGTGGATTAATACCTACCCGCTTAGCGCTCAGGTAATAACTTGGGAAGCTGGAAAACGGTGAACATTTTAGCAGCACAGGGTTCCAGCACAGTGGATTTGAAGCTCCTTGCAAGTAATTAAACAGCATGCCACCTCATACAGAGCAATTTCCTGCAAGGCGTATGCCTGCCAGTGCAGCATGGCCCCAGTCTACGTTGTGTTATCTCTGTGAAATATGTCTCCTTTATCATTTTTTAATAATGACTGAGTGCTCTTGTTGTTCGGAAAAAAATCTACTCAATAACCATCAGATTAACATTTCCTCAGTTAGCTAGCTATCTGGATGTCCAAGATTAGAAATTAAAATTGGAAGGGTAAAGAATTAAACGGCTCCTTTGATGTTGGTAGACAAACCTTTTCCAAAAGAGCCAGCCATGGTGGGTGGGCATATTTCGTGCTTGTTGGAATTTTTGGAGTCTTCTGAGGCGTATTTCTCTGATATCTGAGAGGTTAATGGTGCCATTGGTGTAATGATGGCATCTTGCCTGAGCGAGAATAAGAATCCTGCCATGTGCATTAAGGGATTTGTTCTTGTTGGGCTAGCCACAGAATATCCTCGGGTGATGACACTGTTTATCTTTCCACCGTCTTAGTGGGCTTTAATGGCACTGGAACTTACACTTCCTGCTGTCATTTTTCTTTTCACACAAATAAGCTGAAATCCTCTCACTCCTGGTAATAAAATTATCTTTATGTTATTGTTTTCTTATCCACATTTATAGTTATTATTCTGAGAAAATCTCCTGTGATGCTAGTTAGCACCCCCTTTTCCTCAGTAACCATATCTGTAAATTCAGTCTCTTTACACCATAGTAATCATCTCTACTATTAAACAGCCACTTGCAAACAACTCCTCTGCGACATCAAAGACAATGTCTCATGATATGTTGATGCTAACTTCCCGCCCGTTGCAAACATCAGCTGTCATGCTAACAGTTTGAATATATCACATTTATTTAGCTTCGGCAAATGGTAATTCGCCTTATCTGAGGATTGCTCGCAAACATCTTGTGAGCGAGCCAATCAACTCGCAATTCTGTGAGGGAAGAGAGAGTGGAGTCAACTTCTGCTCATTGTTTCCTTTACCCCCACAAACAGCTCCATACCACAACACTTCCCAACCCGTACTCGCCTTCCCTAGATACATGCTACTTGTCAGCCCTGGTAATGGGTTTCTTGGGGGAGATATTATTTTGGTCCAGTAAGCTGCATGCTTAAAATATGAGTGACAGCCTTGACTCACTTGCACAGGGAGAGATTTTTTTTTTTTTTAAAGGCTGCCAAAATAGGGCCAGCTCTGCGGCTGGAGAGAAATTGAGAAAAAACTTCCCACTCTATTTACAATGAAAGCTTGCATGCAACCACCCACCTACCTTAACTTTGCTGACAAAAAAAAGAAGCAACTTTTTCTGACTAAAATGTCCTATTTTCCCCATCTCTCTATTTTTCTGTTTCCGACTTCCCCCCTGTTCCCCCTCCTAAGAAGATAGATGAAGAAAATGAGGCCAACTTGCTGGCAGTGCTTACAGAGACACTGGACAGCATCCCGGTGGATGAGGACGGATTGCCTTCGTTTGAGGCCCTGGCAGATGGGGACGTGACCAATGCCAGTGACCGAAGCTGTCCCTCCTCCCCCGACGGCTCGCCGCGCACCCCAGAGCCTGAGGAGCCTTCCCTGGTAAGCTCTCCCCTCTTTAGATTCTCCAATCAACACCACTCCGGGTCATTATGCTATTCCTGAGACATGTCCTCCGACCTTTAGCACACTTGCTTTCCTGCCAGTCCGTTGCTAACACTAGCAAATACTCAGTAACAGAAATGGGCACCATAAGTGACCATTTGTCTCTGAGACTTGTGTATTTGGCGGTGCCATATTCGCCACAATTTGTTCACAATATGTCGAGTTAAAGCGTGCAGACATACAGATGCAGAGAGGAGGGGAGGAAATGGAATGGATCAATGCGTTCGCTGCTTAGCGCTAATTACATAACAGTGCTATTGTGGCGCCAATTCAATGATACCAACATTGTGTTGGGGCCAACTACCGTTGACACAGTGCCACAAGCCCCGAAATCAAGCCGGCACATAATGAAAGTACAGAAAAAAAGAAATCCATCTCATTTTGTCTTCTCTCAGTGGGTCCCAACTAATCCCCCTGTGCCCGAATCTTCGTTTTGGCAAAAAGACAGGCCACTTGATGAGAAGTCAGCTTACCTTTGTGCTGTTATTTTTACACATAACCAAGCCATCTGGGTCTTTCTTTGGCTTAAAGGCTTTGACCTAAAATGTTGTGTTCAGTTATAGTCCATTTTATTCCATGCCGGTCCTTTCCAGATGACCTTTAGCCACATGCCCGAGTGTGTTTATTCAATCACAGTTGAGAAGCCTGGCTTTGTGTACATGAAAACACCTGCACAGGAGGAAAAACTTGCCCTGTCTCATCGTGTTCAGCTGAAGAAACTCCAAATGTTGAAACATTACAGCAATTTTATCTTTTCTAACTGCAGTTTTTGTGTCTGGCTCCGCATTTTCAAAGCATAGGAAGTCTAATTGAAAGACAATGGTAATTTGCATAACTCACCCTCTCTTCCCCACATTCTGTTTGGGTCCGTTCGCAGCTGAAGAAGCTCCTTCTGGCACCCGCAAACTCCCAGCTCAGCTATAATCAATACACAGGTGGCAAGGCACAGAACCATGCAGCCAGCAGCAACCACCGGATCAGACCACCACCTGCCGTCGTCAAGGTAGGGACACACACACACACGCACACACACACAAAAACATGCACTTGCATAGCCTTAATGCTGATCCACTCGTGTACACACATTTTTTGTTAGTGTTTGTTTATATTCATTCTTGTTTCTGGCTCGTTCTCCCTTCCCTCTCACACTTTTCTTGTTTTGGTGGCCGCCTTTAGAAGATGTTAGACTGCTGCTCTAGTCGACTATCCCAGGGGGCCCTCTCGTAATGAAAACAGGCTGATTGCTGTTGGGCTTTCCAGGCGAGGCTTCGGCACCGTTGTCTCATTAGCTCCACCACTTATCCGCCTTGGTATGGTGCCTGTTGAAAAAAAGAAAGAAAACAGCGACAGGCACTCTTGCGGCGAGATTGATGCCTTGAGACGACAAGATCAAAATATCAGACTTGATGTTCTCATTAGATGGCTCTCCAAAGGATTTTTCCAAAAGGGGTGGGGTTGATTAGGATTAATGTTAGTCTTGTAAGTATCATAGGTTTATGAATGTCACATTGTGACATACTGTAGGTTCCGTGTCATAAACAGCTTGTAATCTTGATTTTTTTTCTACTCCTGTTATGTTAAAAATGTCAAGGAATCTGTTTGTTATTCCTACACAGATGATTAAAGTCATCTGTATGTAAAAACAACATCTGTATGTGATCAAATTGTGTGCTACAGACACAGATTTGTGTGTTTAGTACATACAATGTTTGCACATGCAGTGTGTCAACCTTCCTCACACAGTCTATTTTCATACTGTGCCTTTGAGTCATCCGTTTCTGGAGCACAGCGAATGAGGACTCCCGGAGGACATGGTGCACATACAGAGTGGCACGCTGGTGCTCGGAGGGGCCACGCAATTAAGATGATGGGCGGACCGCACTCCCTCCATCGCCTCCCAGACTGCTCAGCAACTGCTGTACTGAGGCTGTCTGACTCGCTCTTTTAGCCTCTCTCTGGCTCCCTTTCTTTCAACCTTTATTTATACACTTAACATTTCTGAAAACTGGATCAGCTGAACTATACTAACAAAAGTGGGCAAAAGTTTTTTCATACGCAACTGAAGTCTCTCTCCCTCTCTGTATCTTGTTTGCACAGATGGAGAGCCCCTGGAATGGCAAAGCAAAAGGGGGCTCCAGCCAACAGAACCGCCCGGTGAGGCGGCCGTGCACTGAGCTGCTGAAATACCTAACAGCCACTGATGACATCCTGCTCCACACCAAAGCCAGCGACGCCAAGAGCACCTGGGGAGGCGCCGGTAGCAGGGACAAGAGTGGCCTGGGTCTTGGCGCCTCATCCTCTTCCTCGTCGCCATCCTCGTCCTCTACCTCCTCGTTCTCCTCCCTCTCCTCCACCTCTTCCTCCTCCTCCACCACCTCCAAGAAGAAGTCAGCCGTACCATCTCAACAGCAGCAGCAGCAGCAGCAGCAGCAGCAGCAGCAGCAGCTGCAGCAGCATCACCAGCGAGGTGAGAGCCGGGCTGCAGGCGAGTGTAGTGTTGGGGCTGGGAAGTGGCAGCGTTGCTCTCACGATGACGGGGTGGAGGAGTCAGAGGGTGCTTCTATCCCTGTCGGCCACAGAACCTCCACCTGCGGCCATGCCCGCCCCAAACTGGAGCACGGGCCGCCCAGTGAAGAAGGAAGGCCGCCAGGCGATGCGGGCCGCCTGGCCGCCGCTAGGTTTATTAGGTATATGCATTCTTATTCCCTCCCTCCCCGAGAGGTGAGTCACAGCTGTGAGCATTGCCGAGAGGCTGCGGGCGCCACTCAGGCTAGCGAGGGCTTTGGCAGGCATGGCCGTAGTAATAGTAGTAGTGCCCGCCGTGCACCCCGTAGGCACATCACAGTGACTATTAGAAAAAGGGAAGAGAAGCTGGGCCACCCCTTACTTAGCCAGCTGCTCACCTCCAAACAGAGGCCCGCTCAGTATCGAGCCCACTTACCCCCACTTAAGATCACCCCTTTACCCAGCACCCACAGCAAATCAGCAGGTAAGAGGTCTGAGAGCCCCGTCCATGCTGATTCAAAGGTGGAGGAGGAACAGTTTGGAGGGACCCTTGATTGTAGAAACCAGGCAGTAAGTCAGGTTGAACAGCCTGACTCGGGGTCCCTGTTGTCACCTCTCGCCTTCGACTTAGAGAGCTGGGTTAGCCAGCCTGGCTCAGAACTAGACATGGGCTTTGGCCTAGATCTGGGGTGGCTAAACCATGGGGAGGATGTTGACCATGATGATGATGATGATGTTGATGATGATGATGACCATGTCAAGGGCAGCCCCGCAGCGGCGCTCTCACAGAGCCCACCAAGCCCACTCTTCCCAGATACTAGAATTGCAGAGCCCGCCCCTACCCGCATCATACAAGGGCAAGGGCACCCACACAGGCAGGCACTCAGCGAGCACCCCGACGACCAGGGCCACCCGTTGTTAGGTAATCATGACTGCATCCCCCCCACTGGCCTTATCTCTGCTCTCTTTTTCTTCCTCTCCTGCTTTAACCACTTCCCAGTTTGACTTCACAACTAACCTCTATTCTAATCCGTATCTAACAGTCATTCTGAGGACAAAAACAAACTGCCTGCTAGACAATGCTTTCTGCTAGTCCTGGAGGCATTTAAAAAAAATCTAAATATAGTGAAATTTTGAAAAAAAAAGGAGGGGGTGGGAAAGGGGGTGAGCTTTGTCTTGCTATTTTTACACCTTGTATCTAAAAGTCGACCCTTGAACGATCTTTGGCTGATTGAGCTGAGTGTGCTGAATTTGTACTTTTAGACCCAGAGCGTGGGTGCTGCTCTTTTTTAGCGTCGTGCTACTATAAGCCACGTTTCCACAAGTCGGCCAGAGCCTCGGGCAACTGCACAAGCTTCCTTGACTCTCCTTTCTTCCTTCTTTTTTTCCCCCTCCTCTGCTGTTGGTGCATGCGATTATGACTTTCACTGTCCAGGAAGGCGCTCAACCACTGTCATGTGTCTTGTTTGTGGCATCGTCTCTTTGTGTATTTATTCCATCTCAATCTATTAGTTGTCTTGAGCGGGGTATGTTTGTCTAGACACCTGTGAAATACACACCATCACTCCATCCTGCCTCACAGAGTTAACAGTCTGTCCTAAGACAGTAAATTGTTAAAACGGGGTCAAACTAAAATATGCATATATGCTTTGTGCAATAGTGTCAATAGAAAGGCTTACTGATGGGTGTTTTGTAGTTATAATTGCATTCAATAAGCCAATTTGAGGTTAATTGTTGCAGAATGTGGACCTGTTCTCTTCTGCCATGAGTGTTATAACTAGATCAATAATTACCCATGCTCCTTTGTGTTCTGCAGCCAAACCAACCACCTTGCCACTTCCTTTGACCCCAGAGTCTCCAAAGTAAGTGTGAGAAGTTTTTCCACATTATTCCAGGCAGACAGCAACAACAAAACTACAGAGCAAAAGCAGACAAAAGTCAGAGAAAACCATATAGATTTAGAATCCAAGTTGAGGCATTTTTTGTGACTCATTTCCATTTCTTAGATCAAAAAGGTTCTTAAGTCTAAGTTTCACCTGAGTAGTAAACTGTTGCACCTTTTTTTTTGTCTTCCAGTGACCACAAGGGATCACCGTTTGAGAACAAAACCATTGAACGCACATTAAGTGTGGAGATTGCTGGAACCCCAGGTGAGCAAACCTCTCTGATTATTTGAAACATGCAACGCTAATCTTTGAATATTCTCACCTCTTTATTGGAGCTAATAATGGGTTAACTGGTTCCACCATCTTGATAGTTCCATCACAGTTCAGAGTTCAAGGTGAAGGCATAGGAGAACTCTTTTATGTGCCTGAGTATTGATTAGGCTTTCCAATCTCTTCAGGGTTTATTAGCAAACCCCTCCCCTCCCTACCACACTGCCCCTCCTGTTACTGAACAGTTAATATGCTTTTCTCCTGCCTCTATCAGATCCTAATGTTCTCTGACCGACAGCCTATTTAGCCTACACATGATAGAAAATTGAAATCACGGTGTTAGTGCTTTAATTGCTTTTTGCAGTGTTATTCCTTTTTCCCTGTATGATCTTTGCTGCTTATCGACATCACCTTTTTATGTTATTGAGTTCACTTAAAGATTCTGTGAGGAAGTGTCATTTTGTGTCACGTTTGGCTCCCCCTGTGGACTAAGCAGTATGTCTTGTCTCTTTGCTAATTTTGTCCTGTACATGTTTTAGCAGTGTTTTTAACACACACACTCCTGCTGTCTTTTAATAATGAAACATATCACTCACTGTGAATCTTTACCAAGGTAACTGTAAACAAAGTATGGAGCGTTTGATTGACTGCTACCCGGTGGCAGGAGTTTGGGACATAAAAAATAACTATATAGAAATAATCAGTCTTTATCCTTATGGTCTGGTTTGATTTTGTTGCTCATATTGAGGCTTCAGTATTAATGTCAGTCTGTTTAACAACCAGTTAAAAATTCCTTACGGGAGCTTTAACTACATCAGAAGAAAACGTTAAAAAAAGGTGAAAATATGGCCAAATTTGAGAAGGGCCAAAATCGGCAATATAAGGGTCATATATCCATTTTTGTGCAAAGTAAAAGTCTTACTAACTTCTACAATTTTTTTAAATTATAAGAATAATATGGCTGCACTGGCCCCTTCTAGTACTCATTTACCAGCTGGGGAAATAGTCCTCGTACATACCTCATGTCTCTTTAGGGGTATGGAAATTTGTGGCACATCAAACCCCAAGAGGGTCTCCCTGTTTCCCTCTGACCTTGGTCGAAGTGCCGTTTAACCCTTTTGTGTAGATAAGCTTTTCAGGGTCAAAGGGGATGCCTGTTGAGACCAAGCACAGGGAAAGAGCTGTGCTGCTTAAGCTCTGGGGCAATCAAGCAAGGTTAATATTTCTTCCTGTTTTACTGCACGTGGGTGAGCCTTTTGACCTGTGGCCAAATCTAAGCGTCCGTTCCATTCAACAGACCCTGTCAAAGAAAGCCCTTCATGTGACTTCACAAATGTTGGATTGAATATTAGCAGAAAAAGTCATTAGTCCAGGAAGCTCTGGGTTACTGAGCCCCTTTTACTTCTTAGGGATTAGCTTTTGAGTCTCGTGCTGTAAGAGACTGATGGAAATAGACCCCTTTAAGCGGGGTTGAGAGCTATTAGGTCCTGAGTTACATGTCCTTTGCAGATTTTGAGTAACATTCCACTACAATGGAGATTATCACGGTGTTGCTGATAACCAGATGGAAGTTAGCCAGGAGGGCAGCTCCACCCACCACCTTAGAGGCAACTCACTAATGGAACTTTCCATGAATTGCGGCCAACAACATAATTTATGGCTTTATGATGGGTTGTAGTAGTAGTAGTTACTGTTTGATAGAAAGATTTATCAGTTATCAGATGCGAACCTGTACATTTTGTTCTCTGCCAATTCATTATTTAGTACTTAAAGCTCCTGTGAGGAGTTTTTAGCTGGCTATGAAACAATCCTAAATTAATACTGATGCCTCCTTATGAGCTACAAAAGCAAAGAAGACTACCACAGAAAGACTGACTGTTTCTATATTGTTATTTTTAATGCCTTAAACAACTGCCGTCAGATGGTGTTATGAACAGCTGGCTACATAAAAAGACTTTTGTTTTAAACATTTTCCATGGCAACGATTCTTGATAGCGATACATTGAGTGTTAAAAAAGAGCATGATGGGGTTTTTTTTCGATAAAGCACTTCTTACACGTGTCAGGGACAAGGTCAGCAAGGCTGTACGAGATCCCGTTTTGTCCAGAATAGTCGCCAAAATCCAAAGTTCCTCACAGGAGCTTTAAAGAAAGCTTTTTCCCTCCACGGTCGGCTGCGTGTTTTCTTGACACCTCTCATAAAGGTTCAGTAAAGGCAACAACAAGCAGTGAGCTCTCCTGGGATCTGCCTAATCTTTGCCAAGCTAATAGATTTACCCTGTGCTGCCGTGTTGTCTTTAATTACTGTATCTCATGACGCTGGGGTGGTCTGTGTGTAGATATTTGCATGGCTTAACGCTGGATCAACTCTTTAAGCTCTGAGTGGTTATTAACTGGTAGCAATTTGCATCTGGACCAGAAAAAAATTCGTGAAACCCTTCTCTTTTTTTTTATTGCTGTCTTACTGACTTTCTCTCTACTGGCTTCATGATTGGTTTTAACCAGTGGATCATCCATCACCAGCATGTTTGACTGAGAGGCACATATTTATCTAATTCTGATTTATTTCAACCCCATCGCTAATGGCTCCTAGTTTATGACCCCACGTCGCATATTGTTTTGGACAGATGGCACTTCATGGTGAAACAGAAGTTCCTCAGGCTATGTGTAGCACACCCTCTTTTTCTCTCCTTTCTGCTGCTCATACAGTTTATGTCTATTTCTCTCTGAGAGCTGAGAGAAGGAAGAAAGAGGGTAAAAAAAGAGGGAGTAGAGGCTCCTTACAGACACATCCCCTTAATAAGTAGGATGCTAAGCCGTTGGATCAGGCATTCCAAACACAGCAAGCGGTTTCAGAAACTTGCATATTTATGTATCAGGCTCCCTCTTTGCTCCTTTTTACCAAGCTGTCTTCCCTTTGCACACTCTAACACTGGATTTGATACTAATAGCTGTCATTTGGTGCAATTCACCAGCGAGGGAAGAATGATGTGCATTATAAGAAAGGCAAAGAAGAGGGGAGAGCGTAGGTGTTTCAAAGTGCCGGAGTTTGACTCCAGTGAGAGACTGTTAGCGACGAGTGTGCGTTTGTGTGTGTGTGGGCACATTTGTTCTGCGCGAGACAGAAACAGGATATGATACCAAGAGAGGAAAAGGGAGAAGTGGAGATTGATTCGGGGAACAGGAAGAGAAGGAAAGGGGAGAATACAAGACTAAAGGAGAGGAGGAAAGACAGAATGAGAGTAATGGCGGCTGCTGTTTGTGTGAGTGCATTAACAATGCTATAAAGTGGGCTCATCTCAGGACTTCCCATATAACTGCCATCTGTCTGGTTGTAAATCTGTAGGAGGTGGGGGTGGGAGGCGGGGGCTCATGCAGTAGGGACATGCCATCAGAGAAGAATGACAACCCATCCGACAGTTTTCCTGTGCTGCCATGAAAAAGCAGACGTTTCAGCATGGTAACATTCTCCGACCGGCGGATTTGTACTTAAAGAGAAGCAACATTGTTTCGCAAAAAAATGTCTTTGGTTTTATTCAGATGAATTGGCTGCCATCCAGAGTGGAAACTCACGTGAAGCGGGCAGAGTTATGATACTTGTTCTTTCATTTTTTTCATCAGATGCATTAGGGTTCGTCCTCTGCAGGGTTTTGTGGGGGTTTTTTCATGGAAAGGGATCTTTCCAAGGTCAGAGAGGAAGGAGATGGCAAGTCATCCGTATTACAGCGCCATCATATTAAGTTACACCAAGCATTACATTAATCTGTCAAGATTGCAATAAAATAGAGATCAGGATTAGGCCGAGGGAAAGTGAATATTTTAATCAGGCATGTATCTGTGTCCACTGTCCATAAACTGACCTGTGAGTTTATAGATAAGTGAGGGGGGGAGGGGTATTTGGAGGGGTTTGCATTGTGATTCCATTTACATTTTATTGATACCACCCTTCTCTCTTTGTCCCTCCCTCTGCAGGTCTGACACCACCTACCACGCCCCCACACAAAGCCAGTCAAGAGAATCTTTTCAAAGCATCGCTCAAAACCAAGTTGTCTTCATGTTCCTCCTCGGCCTTGGTGTGCAAAAGAGCAAGGCTGAGCGAGTCGGTCCCCGGCGCTCTGGCCCCGGCCCCAGGTGCCTCAGGCGGGGGCCCCACCAGAAAGGGTCCCGAACAGACTGAGCTTTATGCCCAGCTGAGCAAAGCGTCCCCCGCCCTCCCTTACACCCAACACACAGCGGGGTGTGGCCTCGAGGAGCATCGTGGTGCTAGCAACAATAAGCGGGCAGTGCCACGCGGTTACAGTGACCATGACTATTGCCAGGCGTTGGCTGGCGCTAAGAAGGACGGCAGCACAGCCACTGTTACCATGACTACAGCAGCGGAAATAACAACCACTGCTCCTTTGCCTTTTGCTGGCAAAGCAGAGGACAGGCATGTCGAATGTAAGGACTCAGCCATGCCAGCGTCCTCCTCATCATCCTCATCTTCATCTTCTCCATTATCAGCTCCATGTGGTCCTCTGGATAAGCAGAAGAACTTCACCTCTGTGGGTGATAAAGAAGCAGTCCAGATCCAAGAAGCCACCACAGATGGGGACCAACTACACCTCTCTGCCACCAGCCGGAAGCTCCTGTGCGATCAGGAAATCAGAGCAGAACTTAATAAGCACTTTGGACCCCCCTTAAAAGCCCTTTACAGCCCGGGTGGCCAGGAGAGAGAACCAGGTAGCAAACCCAATAAAGCTGCGGCCCATCAGCCCCCCAAGGAGGGAGAGGATGGCTACTACTCCCAAAGGCTGCCTGGCTCCACCTACCTGCACCCGGGATTCCTCCCCTTACAAGAAGAGCTCGAACTCAGCGAGGGCCGCGAGAGTCGCTTCCTATATCCATGGGAGGGCACTCCACTGGACCTACTTTTTGATTGCCCCCCATGCTCTCCCTCCTGCTCCCCACCATCCAGCTGCTCCCCCTCACGAGGCTCCGTCTCCCCTCCCTCCTCCCTACTCCTCTCGCCGGGCAGGCCTTTCTGCTGGACAGGCAGCGGCTCACGCTCCCGTTCTCGTTCCCACTCCGGTTCTCGCAGCTCCTCCTTGCACTACCGGAGGCGATCCCTCTCCAGCTCACCCGACAGACACCCCTCCTCCTGGTAAGATATATCTCAAACCCTTTTGGCTGCTCCCTGGCTGCTTGCCACCCATGCAGTTCAAACAGGTCTTGGAGCTGGCAGGGAATCTATCTTAGTAGTGTAAAACAGTTCTGATCGGTCGTCAGAGCTGGAGTCAGACAGGAAAGACCCTGGAGACTCATGGCTGGCATGGCATGGCGTCTTGCCCTCCTGCTAGTCTTTTCTTTGCACTGACTAAATGCAGACTTTGGAAAGTCCAACAGAGAAATTAACATGTCTGCATTCGCTATACAACTGAAATTCTGTCTATTAAACCAGGTGGCAACAGATAATGAGGAAAGCGTTGGGTCTAATGCTGCCCTTTAAACAACACAGAAAAGGAGAAAATCCCAGAACATGAAACGTGCCAGAAGCAGTGGACGTTTGAACAGTATGAGTTTTAATCTCCAGGCATGCAGGACTTTTATTTGAGTGTCTTCCTAACAGTCCCCCCCCCCCCCCCCCCTTCTCACTTGCTCCTGTTTCCTTTTTGATGCCGAGGCTATTGTTATAAGCAGGCAGCTGTTGTTTTTACTGAGTGGCAAACCCTCCTCCTTTACATCCCAAGAGATGAAAGCCGAATCCAGGCTGTGGGAGTGTAGACTCGAAACCCCCCTCTCAAAAGAGACTCCTATCATCATCATAGCTCTGTGTGAGAACTACATTTCCCATGCTTCCCTTTGATCAGAGCTGAGGGGTTTTCAGTTGTTCTTTTTTTCAGCAGAAGAACAGAAGTGAATTGTGGTTTGTGAGGAAGATGTGAGTGAATTCAGTTTGTCAGTTGTGGTTCATTGAGTGTAGGACTCCTCTGCACTGACTCACTTTGTTTGCTTGATTACTTAAAGGTCAGTTTACTCTGCGCAGCCAATAGAATCACTCTATTCCGTTCCACACCGACTTGCTCACAAATTATACAATAATAGTCTCAAGGTACTCTCTCAGAATCTGACACTGACAGGCTTTCTGAAAATACTCAGCTGGGATCTGAGTTTTACCAGACAATAGAACAAGAAGCTTGAAAAGATAAATAGAATTTCGGCAGAATAACTCTCAAAATCCCTCCTCTGTGTTCAAGTTTCACAGCGTAAGATCCTCCATCTTTGCAAAACTGGCAGTGCTTTGCTTATGTGAGCTTCCAAAACTTCTCCCCCTTCCATTATTCAGGTCTTCCTTCTTCAGCAACACTTCAATAATTAAGTATCAGAAGCTTGAAGAGAGCAGGGGTACAAGCTCCACAGTCAGGCCACCGGGGCACACAGTATTGACCATTTCCTTCATACAACATAGATAGCAGGTGCGTGTTTTTGCTAGCTCAGGTGTGGAGGAGAGTTCTGAGGAAAATCATGCTCACTTTCCTTTTCCAGGGGTTAGATTAGGACAAGAGAAGGAGGAAAATGAGTGCTTTCATGTGGAATTAACCCCGTTTTTGTACACCTGAATGGGGCTTGGAAGTATTAAAGAAGGTAATAATGTTCTGGAGAAATGAATCAAGTCTTCAGAAATTAGCATTATGTGATATGAGTATATGTAAGTGTGAGCTGAGCAGCAGTTTCTTACAAACCTGTGTAAAAAAAAAAACTGATTCTGAATCGGATTCTGATCAAAAAAATGATCTGTTTGTTCCACATAGGTCCCGTCACAACACAGATTTGAGCACTTTTCGTTCCAGGACTCACAAGAACCCCAACCCTCAGTCTCGATCTCCTCTCAGCCGCAGGCCAAGGTGAGTAATTTAGTTCAGATCAACTTGGTGTACTTGTTTGGAAGGAGTTTTATAGCTACAATATTGCCCAACCATCTATCGATAACATTTAAACAAAAACGTAAGTTGCAAAAGGCAAACACATCATGAGTAACTTTTCGCTGTCACCACTCACAAAAAGTCAAATTTCCTGTCAAGCAGAAGCTCTCTCACAGTCTGCACCGTTCACACTGGAGGCCTTATGACAAAACATTTAGGACAAATGTGTTTAATTGATCATGTTCTATCTGACTTGTGTCGAAAGAATCCCAAACCCCACACATGCACACTCATACTTCACTTCAGAGTCGACGCTCCCAGCTGTAGAATGACGTTTATTAAACTAAGCGGCTCTGTAGTTTTTCATGAGCTACTGCAGAGGGGACTGTTTCATACTGGCAAAGTCAAGAAAGGGAGACGGCGAGAGAGGGAGACTGACACCATCCCAGCGCTCTGAGCTGATTTGGCACCCACAGGCCTAATGACACACGACAAGCCTAAGAGTCGCTCATCAGTTGAAAACTTAACGGACACGTCTTGTGCCAGTCCGGGGGTGGTGGTGGGGTGGGGGGGGGGGAGAAGTTGCACTTTCCCTCTTGATGAAGCCCTAAGTAAGCAGAAAGTAATGACATGTGAAGTTGTGCTGACGGTTGCAGCTGCCCGGCTCCCCGACCACGCTGCTCACCGTCTCTCCCGCGGGCCTTTCCTGCGGGCGCGGTAATCATCACAATGGCGGAGAGACATCTTATTAACATGTCCGTTTTCCTCTTCCTTTTCAACACCTTTTCCTACCATCAGTGGGGGAGAAATGGTGGGCTACTCCTCAGTGGATACTGGCAATTGTTCTTCTGTAGGAGGGTGAATTTTAGAGGGCGAGGTAGGACAGTCATGTCACACCTTTCTTTTTTTTCTTCTCCCTAGGTATGACAGCTATGAGGAATACCAGCATGAGAAGCTGAAGAGGGAGGAGTACCGGCGGGACTACGAGAAGCGGGAGTTTGAACGGGCCGAGCAGCGAGAGAAGCAAAAGCAAAAAGCAATAGTGAGTCAACCCACCTCATTTCTAAGATTGACTTTCCTGCTGTGCTAATAAAACAATATGCTATCACTGTTAAGAAATTCTGCAAACACAAACACACTTACATGAGACAGCCGTCAGCCCGGTGCAATGTGCCACAGCATCTCTATACATACGAAGTGAGTTCCTGAATGATTCAGGCGACAGGCCCTTCCTCTTTATCTCAGAGTTGTGTATTTTTAACATCTCTGTGGTCTGGAAACACTGTCCACTCTTATTAATCACACCACGGGGGTAAAATGTTAAAATAGGCTAAAACAGAAACGAGAAGATTAAAGGAATAAAAGAACTGAACCATGCGTTTCAAAATTCAGCCACATTTCCCTCATAAATCTGCCTTCCACGTCTTGGTGTGAAATCATTCAGTTGTCCTGCAGCTACCACCACCCGTTGATAAAGCACACATTAAATGATGCAGGAAGGCAAACCTGGCTTGGCATGCATGCATATTCAGAGATGGAAAAGACAAACAATTATGAGCAGCGGAGCTCAAGCTGTCAAACAAGGTTTGGGAGGCCGTGCATGTGAAAGCATCTCCTGTCTGTTAGTCTGTCTGTCTCACACACCCACACACACAGGCAGCCCTTAGGGGGCCATCAACCAAAGGCAGCTTATTTATCAGTTGTCAGCATCTAAACCCCTAATTCAGCAAATCCTTTTTTTTTTGTTCAAACTATATGTAAGCACTACAGAGTGGAAAAGGCATAAAAAACAGCCGTCTGTAGTTATGTATTTCTACTGCTGCTTCACAGAAGTCTAACTGGGCAAAGGTGAACTTTGAGTTGAGCACAAGGCCACTGATTTACACACATGTTCCTAGTACCCTCAAGACAGCTTTTAAAACTTCAACAAGCCTCAGCGGACCTGCTTTTTGTAATGGCAAGTAAATGAATGAATAAATAAATAATACTGGTGGAACACTATAGCCCCAGGCTCGTGCTATATTATATGATTAGCAGATGCAATTAAACTACTCAAAAGCTGTAATTGCAGCCCAGTGCGGCTTGTTCCTAAATTATTCCACTATGACCCCCAACGTCCTCTGAGGTTCAAGGAAATTCATGTTTTCTGCCCTGTGGCTCTTAATGCTCCCCGTCTCTTGGAAATGAATATCCATGTCATATTAACAGACTTCTTATTTAGCAGCCGTGCCTGTGTGTTGTACGTTTTGACTCCCGAGTTGGAGAAAAAGAAAAAGGCTTTTTTGTGATGTATGGCTGAGTCACTCCAGCGCTTTATTTTTAGACTTCACAAAAAGAAGAAGCAAACTTAAGACATGGCATCATTTGATAAAAATCACTCTGCCTCTGGTTGATGAGTTGCAGCGAGAAAAAAAGAAAGGAATTGTGGTGCCAAGGCAGACTGAGGGGCCCTCTATCTGCAACTCTATCAGATAACAAGCTGAACCAATCACAGAGGAACACAGACGCACAGAAAGTGTAGAGGGACAAAGAAAAAAAAGAAGGGGGGGGGGGGGGTTAGAGTCAGCTGTAGTATCCACAGGAGTGATCAAGACCAATTCATTAAGGCTGGGTGAAGAAAGAGAGGGGAAACGGAAAAAACGGCTCCCCCTTTTAATCTCCGTCTGTCTTTCCTCTTTAACGAGCAGGAGGAGAGACGGGTGGTGTACGTGGGGCGACTGAGGTCCGACTGCACCCGGACCGAGTTGAAGCGTCGCTTTGAAGTCTTTGGCGAGATTGAAGAATGTGCAGTGAACTTGAGGGACGATGGGTAAGGCCCCAGGACAAGCTTTTTTTCTTGTGTGCGTGCTTCTATATGTAATCTGGATTTAGGCCAGGAGGCTGGTTTAACTATTGAACTTTAACAAAACAAAAAAGAAAAGTGTTGAAGGTCTAAAACAAAGACGGAGTTTGTGCAGTCTAAGAGCATCTCCTGATCCATCTACAGCGCCCTAAAGATACACTTTTATTGATTCTCTTTTGCATATAAATAGCGTGATCGCCACCGAAGACAAGGGCCCTGTGTTTGCTTATTGTTTGTTGCCCCCACAGCGTCATTCTGACGTATGGTTTTCTATTCCTGAACAGGGACAATTTTGGCTTCATCACGTACCGCTACACTTGTGACGCCTTTGCCGCCCTTGAGAACGGACACACCTTACGCAGGTCAAACGAGCCTCAGTTCGAGCTGTGTTTTGGCGGGCAAAAGCAGTTCTGCAAATCGCATTACACAGACTTAGGTAAGTGTGTGTTTTTTGTTGTTGTTTTTTTTGTATTCTCCATCAGCCCCCTGTTTCACACACTGTGTTTTGCATTTTTTGGGAATGACTTCTAGTGAAAAAAAGAGGGGAACATTAGCCTAAAAAGAAGACTGGAGTGATGCTTCCAGAGCAAAAGTGACCCATCTCTTGTCCAGCAAGCATTTCAGACTCATAAGAGCACAAAGATAATCGATAATAAAGCTCAGTTTTGTTCCTGCTTGTAGCTCAGGCACCTTTAAGAAAACAAGGCAGGCTCCAAACTCTTTAACACCTGCTGCATGTTTTTACTTTGTCCATATGAAATGCAACACACCCGGCAGAAGGATAGCTTTTGAAAGCATGTGTGCAGCTGAATGCAAGGCGTGTTTTCACCCGCTTATGGATGTACAGTAGGTGCGTGGGTGTGGGAATCACCTTTAATAGCATGAGGAGGAGAGGAGGGGCGGGGTAAAAGATGAAATTACAAGAGAGAAAAAAGATGCAGTAAAGGAAAGAGAGGAGGTGAGGAAGAGGAAGGTGGGAGCAAGGTTAAGTCCCAGCAATCTCTCCCTCCCTCCAGAGCGAGCCTCCATCTCTTGCCAGCTGTTGCTGCTCCTTTACATAGAGGAAGGGGCCACTGTGAAAGCATACACACTTACGGATACTTGCTGCCTTTGTTGGGAGTCAGAGGGTTTTAACCAGAGTGCAGTGTAGGAAAAAAAATCATCCAACATAAGTGATTCCTTGGAGTAAACATGCATGTACGTACATAGCGTCTATATTGATCAGAAACGTATATATGACAGAAATCTGCACACAAATGGATGCAGCCGAGGGTCGAATGACGCATATGATAAATAATGCAGGATATCAATGAAATCCAGGCTTTTTTTTCCTCTGGCAAGATGCCCCATTTCTGACATATGAAGAAAGAAGCTGCTTTCTTGTGTCCTCATAGAACTTCCTAGATGTAGATAACTGAGCGGCCATATTGAAGCTAAAGCTAAAGATGCCTCCATGATGTTAAGTGTTGCACAAGAAAAATCACCCCCCTCAATATCATGGAGAAAAATATAGACCCTTGACATGTATTTACCACTAAGAAGTGAGGTCAGGAATGTATAATACACAGCAGCAAGAGGGTCACCGGGTCACCGGAAAGAAAAAGAGCACTTTCCTCAATAAATGAAGCGGTTACTATACATTGCCAAAGCACATCCTCGGAGCCATCGCCTTTTAAAGAGACGGCATGATGAGAAATTGACACACACAGAAACAGTTGCTAATCCGAAAGCCTTGAGGACACACATTATGTTGGGATTGACTAATCAGTCCACTGAAATGGAAAGGGGCCGTCTTTCGACCGCCTCTTTGTCAGGAGTGGGCTATTTTTGGTCGTCCCCACACTGATAGCACAGGATAAAGAGATTGAAAGGGAATAGTTTCCCCCCTCGTCTTTTCAATCTTATAGGCCCTCGCTTCCTTTTTTTTTTGTTTTCGGAGACACTGTCCATTAGTTTAAAGTAGAGCACCGGGGTGTTTTTCATCCCTCAAGGTGCGCTGTGTGACACAATCCAGCCCGTGGCCACTGCATTAGATCACGACTGGCGTCTTCCAGCTGCCATGGTCACTCCCATTTCTCAAAGCTCTCACGGTGTGCTGCTGGCCCCTTTGGGGGGGCCCCATTTGTGAAGCTGTCTGTTGGCAGAGATAAGATGCTCTTTATGTATTATCAGTTGATCAGGAAGAAGAGACGTATGAGGGATGGAGCGACAGATTTATATGCTCTCATGACTGTTGTTTACGTGGAGAAAAACACATTTATTTTCTGTTTCTGACTTTTTAAATCTTTGGTTGAAGTTATTAGGCTACTATCTAATAGACTTCATTTTCCACCATAGATGAAGTGTATCTTAGGGTTCTATGAAAGTACTGCAAATGTACATAGAATTAAACAGAATAGGGCACCCCATTAGAGCCCACACAGGATCATAATGGGATAATGGGAGCAAATTAGTTCCATTAATGATAAAATCACGAGGTGATCTGTGTTCAATATTTCTAGTGTGAAGGAAATTAAAGACTTTATTTCTGCTGACCATAAATCTGCCACCAGAAAGTAACAGCCGAACTCCAAACACTGTTCTGGGTTAAGAAATGTCCTCCATTTATTGTACCAAACAAAGAAATCATCGAGCTTGTAACGCCTTCAAATTTTCAATTTTGACTCTGAGCATGTCCTGTATTTTTTTCCTTCAATACATGTTATTCTTTTGAACTTATTGTAGTGTACTCAAATGTATGCAGCCAAAATAGGCAACACATTTTCTTCCTCACCATTGTGCAGTTTGGAAACTTTAAAACTCAACTGCATATTAAAGGAACTTTCAGTTTGTGTTGATTTTGGCGCCACCTGTGGACAAAGCCTCGGCTCTTATTGCTTTGCTTATTTTGTCCTGTAAATGTGTAAGAAGTGTGTAATGAACAAGTCACATGCAGGTAATCGCTGACACCTACCCTGCGGCAGCTTTTCTAGGCATTAAAAATAACGATATAGAAATAGCCAATCTTGATGCTGATGTTCTCATTTGGTTTTGTAGCTCAGAAAGAAGCATCCATATTCATTTCAGTCTGTTTTTATAACCAGCTAAAAAATCCTTACAGGAGCTTTAACTTTAAGATAAACATTTGACTGTGAAATAATGATGTAAAGACAGAATATTCAGGAAGTTTCCAGTTTCTTTTCCCCCACAATATGAAGGTGAATTTTATCTTCATTTTCAATGAAATACCTCTTTCACACTTGAACTCATCCTTTGTTGTCTCTTTCAGACTCCCACTCAGACGACTTTGATCCAGCCTCAACAAAAAGCAAGTATGACTCCATGGATTTTGACAGCTTGCTGAGGGAGGCCCAGCGCAGCCTGAGAAGGTAACCAGTTCAGTGGCACCTGCTGTCTGTCACAAAGAGGGACTTCTGATACCTCACTGTTTGATTCTCGCTCCTTTGACGACGAGACTACCACAAGTTTTACACTCTATGTCATAGAGTATAGAAGAATAAGTCTATAGACCTATATCAATATAAATGAATATATCAAAAATAAAGTTTACATGAAGATAGCTGCTGGAGAGACGGGAAGAGACAATACATTGTGGGAAAAGCCAGTGAACCCTCAGAACCTGGTGCACAGGTTTACTTGCTGTACAACCATCAATGAACGAAGAAAAAGAGAAACTTTCGTGACTTTTTTTTCTCTCCAAGCACTACAATACCCACAATTCTTGGGGAGTGACGACATGCAGCTTGTTCAGCCAGATTTCTTTCTTTTGCTCTTTTTGATTCTTCTTCTTTTTTTCTTTAAAAATCTGGTGTTTGGATCTAGTGTTACATTACAACCCAGAGTATAGGGAATTGTATCTTGGAGGTCAAATTCTCCAGGTAACATTGTTGTCTACATTTCAAAGAGAAATGTAGCTGTGTATTTACTAATACTATAAAAAGGAATATTTTTATTTTATGTACATATCGGATAAAGTTCTTTATTTGTTACAGCTATGCACTGTAAAATGCAGCCTTTTTTTAAAATGAAGAGAAAATTTCTTAATTCAGAATGTCGATCTGTAGTACTTACAATACTGTCAAACATATTGTACACCTACACGATGTTTAGCAGACATGACATGATTGTAAAAAAGAGAAAAAAATAAGCGTCCTATTGCTCATTTTGAGGGAGCATGTGAACAAAACGTCCTTTTTTAAGTTATTTTGTTGGGGAAAAAACAGTCTACCATGTATAGTTTTATCTGTTTATAAAGTTTTTCTCAATCAGTGTTTTTGCTTATACAACCAGTGTAAATGCATTTTTAACGTGTTTTTCATGATTGTAAAAAAAAAGGTACCCCATTTTTTATTAATTCTTTCTGAAGCAATCAGTATATATATGTAGATGTATATCTTTACATATATATAAACTCAGTTTGATTTTATTGCTTTGTATGATTACTGAAAGAAACAACTGCATTCAACTCTTTTCAATCAGAACAAACACATATTTATCTATTTATTTTAATATTTGAATCAAGACTATTTATGGGCTTCATTCAACATGGCGTACCTCATGAAATGTATTTTTCTGTTCATGTTGTCTTTCGATTTGTGTTATTTAACTTTCAATCACTAGACAGGGTGTACAAAACATGCTTTGGTGGGGATAATAATATTACCTTCTATGCCTTTCCAAAACAATCGAAACATTCAGCTGATCACTCCAGACGTCCTCGTTTTTTTAATCTCCACTATCGTCCGTCACTTCCGGTTTTTTCTTTCCACAACAGAACATGAAGCAATAAAATGATTTAGCAGGATTTTTTTGATACCACTGTAAACACTTGTTGTCATCGCTCCACTCACGCTTGATTATGTGAATGCCAAACAAAAAGTTTACAATTTCCTTTTCCTGACTTTTTTAAAAGATCTTGTATTTGATGTACAATATAAATATATATATACAATGATGATACTACTAATATTATTCACAATAATTACAAGATGATTAATAACAATAACAATGATAATAATATAAATGAAAGAAAAATATATAAAAAGCAATAAATTATTTTTCAGAGTTGTATTTTAGCTCCTATTGTTGTGTGGTTTTTGGACTTGACCCATTACCCAGCCGCTGCTAGCTAGCTAGCTAGGATGACTCCATTCCAGTATGTTGGTATTACATCATCGTGACATCACCATGTGCGGTAAAAAAAACAAAAAAACACTAGATTGTCCTCGCTCTCACTTCCTGGTCTTCCCTTTAAGATGTAATTGAGTCTATGTGATTGTAATGCACGCATTACTTTGTGACATCTGTGCAAAAAACGTGACTCTTAACTCCACCGTGTGTGTAAAATGTGTCGAGTTGAAACTGTGTTGTGTAGATGCATGGCTTTTCCAGGATGACAGTCGGTAGCGTATATTCCACTCTGGACATCTGCCTCTCAGCTGTCTTTACTGGCAGATTTTAAATGACATTCTATAAGCCTAGAGAAAACTACTCAACAATGTATCGCATGCCGCACCAATCTCCATCACCTACCCCCACACCCCCACCCCCCTCCACTCACAGTCCAGATATCACAGCCGCCGCCGCTGCTACATGACATAAAAGGTAACCTTGCGGTTTCTGGTTCAATTAATATCCCGTTTCTAGCGTGCGCCAAGTAATGAGAGAACCAGCTTCCATCACAGGAAGGGTGAAAAAAAAAATCTTTTGTATGAAAGCTTTTGCTGATCACAGCCTTCCTTTCATGGAGTTTGACAAGAAAACGGCAAATTTTTATGATGCAAAGAGACAAAAATTGGTCGAGGGAAGGATGAAAAAACCCTTTACCTGTGTTTTAAGACTTTGTTTAACTTTTTTGCTGTCTGTATAGCGTATGGGTAATGGTGTCGTGTCCCATTTGATAGATGTGGCTTTAATCATTGTAACAAAAAAAATGCTTTGTAAATTGCCTAGAGTAGCAATATATTATAACACCTTATGGTTCAAATTTCAACTGTGGCAGACTTTTTAATAATGTGACCTACTATGGAGGACTTTGCCACTGCTTAAACGTTTGTTGGGTAATCATGTTTCTTTTGGAAGGACAATATGTGCGTTTGAATGTATGTGTGGGTTTGTGATCTTAGGGAAAGTATGTGTGTGTTTCTGCAATATTTCTGTGTGTGTGTGTGTGTGTGTGTGTGTGTATGGGGGGAAGGGGAAGGGGAAGGGGGGGCCACTGTGGGTTGTTACCTGTTTGTGTCCTATCCACGTTGCCTTCTGCGAAGTCCTTACCAATGCCTTTGTGGTTCTACCTATTGTACGACTTTCTTGTGAATTTTATTTTTTATGTGCAATTCTCATCAGCCTCACCATGCCAATAAAGGGAAATGTGTTTGAAAAAAAAATCCTCCTTTCTTTCTCTTATTGTCTTCCTTTCTCAGTTGTACCACTTTCAGTCAGCGCTGAGGACTGATTATGATCTGTCTGATTGCTATCAAAGAAACAACCTTGAAGTTTTTTTTAAAGAGAGAGATTTAAAAAGTCCTGAAAACAATGCATGCTGCAAATGTGGATTCCCCCCCCCTCCCTGCGCTTATAAATCAAAGTGTTGAATGAAAGCTGACTGAAATGACACAAGGCCATCCTCAGCACATCTGTCTCCCTCTGAAGTTTCTCCCCTAATAAAGAATCTCGGCTTAATTCAGAGCAACATCCCTCTTTGATATTCATATCACCTGGGAGAGAACACTACAGTCTTTGTCTGTGTCCACAACTTGACTCCACACCATGCGTCTGCGAGTTAATTAAAAAGTTGGGGGGGAACAATTTCATTAACACGATAGAGAGAGCTATAGTAAGTTGATGGTGCGCTTGATATTCAATAGGGCTTCATTATGGCTCTAACACCCCCTCTCCTCTCCTCTCCTCTCCTTTTCTTTTTTCTTTC
This sequence comes from Tautogolabrus adspersus, assembly GCA_020745685.1. Classification (NCBI taxonomy): domain Eukaryota; kingdom Metazoa; phylum Chordata; class Actinopteri; order Labriformes; family Labridae; genus Tautogolabrus; species Tautogolabrus adspersus. The sequence goes on along the minus strand of CM036556.1, from coordinate 12,041,728 downwards.
TTTTAACACACATCTTCGCCTGGGAGCTGGGATCACACCAGGAGCTTCCACCATGTCCTTTTTTTAAAAGAAATATGGGAAGAATGTGCATTAAACTTTAAGGTTGGGGGTCTGATTGTGTTTTTTATTAAGGCCGCTGTTTAGCCCCGGAGAAGAGAGCGCGGCCGCCTTTCATTTCGACTCGGCTGCCGCATTACAGCGGGAGGTCTCCTTCTGCTTGCCCTTTCCACAGAATGAAACTGTCCCTGGAAATCTCCCCCCTCGCTCCCTGTCGCCTTTTTTTTCTCTCTTTCTCCCACCTCTCTCTTTCCATCACGATAGGATGGCTTTTTTATCTGTTATGTGTCTTTTTTATTATTAACCACTAGATAAGCAGCTATCTCGACTCCAGTTGGAGGTAAGTGGTAGCCTTGGAGATAATGGGGTTTGATGGGGCTGCGGCTCTCTGTGGGACAAACACTGAGATGTTGCTGCTGAGTCGTTTAGCTCTGTATTTTATTTGGCATCGAGCTGTGGCTGCTGTGTCAGAATTCTGAAAGTGGCACTCGCTATTCTGCCTTTGTTTTCAGATGTGTGACAAGCATGTAAAAATGTGTTCATATGTTGGTGGCCGAGCTGTAAACCTTTGCCCAATATGGTAGCTCTTTTATGAGGATCCCATCCCTCGCATGTAAACAGGCCGGTGTGTGGAAAAAAGCACTCTTGGATAATAAGATTAGACTACCTGAGACTGGTTAATTAAAGCCTGTGGGGTGGAACATGAGCTATCCAACCAGTAATTTACCATCAAGAACACTTTTTTTAATTGTCAGCCTAGCACAAGCTACATCAGGAGCACACATTTCACATCTTTATCAATGAAGACAGCTAACTCTGAAGCAACATCATTTCTCTTTGTTTATACCACAATATTTCAAGTCAACACTGATGATCTCCTAAAAACAAGGCTGGCAGGAAAATGAAAAACAAGATTGTAGTGAACCAAAGACCTAGGATTAGGCTTAATCCCCCAAACGCCTCTGCACTTTCTTCCGTTTGACCCTCGTGTAAAGCAGCTGTTTATTTTTAAAGTTAAAGCCATGAATGTAATGCTAATCTGTTGCCAGGAAGAATTTGACACCCAAGAGTGTTCAAGCAAAGCCAAATCAATAAGACTTTGCCATGTCTAGAAGAAGAACAAGAAAAATCTTGAAACATCATCTTATCATGACGGTGGTGGCTGCGGGGTAGAAGCTGTTATTCCGGTCAGATTGCATAATGTGCAAACTTGGGGTGGTTGCTTAAGCCACACTGCCCGTGGTGTTCTTTTGCTGTGGTCACGTGAACCTTTGGCTCACATTAGATCATGAGAAAAAGATATGTTTCCTGTAGGCCCATCATGTTGAATAAAACTGAGCATTTTGTTCCCATCATCAACAGATTAAACCACTGGATGTTGCTTGGATTTCTTCAACCGTTTCTTTGCTAACGCCTTTTTTTCCCCGCTGACAAGCCTTCCATCGTATGCCACCTTATGGGAGAGATAATGACTTTGCTATTAAAATCGCAATCTCCCCATTCGGCATTCTAGTTTCAGCACTTTCTGCTGTTAAAGAGTAATGAGGAACAGAAGGACAGTATTCTTCTTCCCCCTAAACTATCAACTTTGGGGACTGAATGAATTCTTCGCTAGATAATTAATGGCTACAGACAAATGGTGGTTGATTGAGCGACTCATCCCTCTATTTTCAATCACCATCTGCTGTGTGTTGCTGGCAAAAAACAATGTTAATTACCTCAAGTGTGCCCAAGACGTGGCGTATTAATTAGAACAACAAAAAAGGGAAACCTAAAAGATTCCAGTGTTTAAGTATCAGAGATGATGTGTGAATGTCTGTGTGTGAGTACGTTTAGATTTTGTTGATGGATTAGCATGCAAACGAGATCCAGACGGTAATCATTTGGTTATTTGGCCTTTGGATTAGTTACCAACGTAGCTTTGTAGCTACCTTTACCGTCCTTCTGTGCCTCAAGGCCATGCCAGGCCTTTAAGAAGCCTGCGCCAGCCAAATTTGTTTCACACACAAGGGAAGTAGGCAGGAAGAAGAATCTCCACATTGACAGCCAGCTGACACAGAGCGTTAGAGCACCAGATTTAGATGTCTTGAACTCTTTGGATGTGTGCATCACCTGACTAAAAGAGAGGCTGTAGTAACAATCTTAGGGCTGCAGAACTTCCATCCACACGACCCAAGATTCCATTTGTGCAGGTGCTGAGAGTGTATCCTGATAGGCCCGACATCAAGACGTCGTTGCTAACGAGCTGATGTTGAGAGGAACATGGTAATGTGTTGATGTGAGCAGCATATCATCAGCTATTATTAAGCAATCATGGAGTAGCATCAATAACAATTAGCATAATTTCCATGACTGCGGTACTTATTGAGTTCATTTTAAAACACTGACAAATCAAATATGCTTATTTCCCTCGTACAAATGGGTCATATACAATCTGTTACAGAGTGGATTAAGGATATCAAATACAAATTAGCATTAGCTCTAAATAATAAATGACCTCAGCTTAAGTATGCTTGGAGGTAAACCCCTCTAAAGTACTCCTTTAGAGCAGTTAGTCTAGACCGGTTTATTTGCCACCTCTTTCATTGAAGCAATGTCTGAGTTGTAAGAGCGGTTTATCAGGAGAGGTATTCCCTCTTTTAAGATATTAACCATTTTCAGTAGCCAGACTCAACACTAAAAGCTATTTTAAAAGAGTCCTTTAAAAGTCCAACGAGTAAACATCATTTTGTATCTAAGAAGCCAATTTTTTGTTGTTTGTTTTTTCATGTTTTCCACCTCAGGAATGATATCGCAACCCTTTAAATTTAGCTCATAACCACTCAAAGGGCTCCCAACCCCCCCTTTGGAAGCCACTGCTTTGGAAAGTACAAAGCTTGCTATCTAGTTTTTATTCTTGCTTTTTAAACTGTCCCATACTAGTTGGATCTAGGCTTCATAATGGCTCCATTCAAGCATTCTTGACGAGATGGCTCGGAAAGAAAGAAAAAGCTGAGTGCTCTCTCCATCTCTATGTATTCTCTCTCTTCCACTGTCTCTCTCTTATCTGCTGCTTGTATTTTTTTGCAGAGTGGTCCTGTTGAAACGCAGAGTTGTGTCTAAATCCAGTTCCCAGCTACTTAGCCCCCACCAAACCCACTCACTCTGACACAAGGGCCAGCGAGAGCATCTCTCCCTCTCTCTCTCTCTCTCAGACCCCAGCTTGAACCCATGTATCACACAGCAAGCCATCACAATACAGTAGAATGGGCACATGGACAGTTATTGTTTGTTTGCACTATTTATGTCAATGTAGAGTCTGCGGCAAATGGCTCCGTAATGCAATCATTCATCCTAGCCATCCTGCGCTCCCGTCCATTAGGCTAATGATATTCTGTAACCGTCCCAGGTTCCCTGGTTGTTGAAATCATGAATGTGAGAAGTAGGAGAAAGTAGGAGGACTGCTGCTTAATTGGAGGATGATGATCTAATTTGAGTGTCTGGAAACATATGCCCTGTAGTGCCCTTGAGCAACATACCGAATTCCCGGCAGCTCCAAAGTGGATGCAGTATAGCTGTTCGAGTGATCCAACCAACATATGGAGTCTAGAAAGTAGCCACATGAGAACAATATAGTATCTGAAGAAGAGATGTTGAAGCTCCTTATCCTTATTTTAAAAGTTCCGATACGTTTTCAGTTACATGAATTCTATATTTTAAGACCTAAGTGTCTCTCAAATCAGTCCATCTAAAAAGTAAAGTGGAGCTCTGCAGCGACATAAGCGATACTGACAGGAGTTTTAGTCAGTTAACAAGACCAAGAGTGTACAGACATGCTGGCTATTGCTAACATGCTCATCAATGCTAAATTGAGACGCTGACATTTCTCAGGCATTGAAAATATTGACAATGTAAGTTCAGAGTGTTAGGAATCTAACATTAAAGCTAAAGCCGAAGCCTAACATACTCATAACGATTGACATGCTGTTGTTGTATTAGTTTAGCACATTTAAGCTAAATGCTTACATTCTCATAGATTATATACTGACATGCTAATGCTGTACTGTGGCAACATTTAAGCTAAATACCAACATGATGATGAATACTATACAGGCGTGCAGATGATTCTCAGGTTTACATTCACTAAATGTACCTTATTAGTTTAACCTGATAGCAGGGGAACACTTAAATCAGATGCTAACCTGCATTCTCTGTGCGTAAAATATCAAGCATAACCCTCATCTTAATTTAGCATGATGGTGTACAAACATTTGCTTCTTCTGATCAGTCAATGGACCACCTCATTCTTTAGGGATTATCATCTTGATAACATAAGTAATATTGGCAATATTGTCCATTACACAGTATTACATTTTTGAGCTTATATTGGCACTCAGATTTATCATCTGGTAACCAAGGATGTCTGTACGCACATCCGTTCCCATGTTTTCATTAGATAGCTGAGTTATTTCACAAGGTATGAGAAAACAAAGAATGGCACCAGAGGATAGGTCAAGGGACCACCAAAGGGTGCACTCATACTAGGCAATCCTCACCATGCTTAAGCACATTTGACCTCCAAAGTCCTGTTTGTTTGACTAGTGTGATTGCTCTGTACTATGCTCAAGCACGGTACACTTCCTTGGCCGTGACCGCGGTTGGAAGAGGTGGACTTCTGCACGGTACAGTTGCTCATGGGCGAGCACAAGCACAGAACCGCAATGTGGACATGACGTATAATCAATCCCGGTCTTGCATAATAGAAATCTAGGATTGTAAGAGAGCCGTCTCTGAATAAAACAACAAAGTCAGAAAAGTTGCAGTGATGTCCTCCATTGTTAGACTAAACACATTTTCAAGTGGTATTAAGTAGATCAAGTTTCCATGACTGACTACAAACGGTTAATGCAAAATGAAATGACAGCAGAGTTCTGAGCCCCTTTGATTTTGAGTGTGCAGATTCTCTTCTCTGATACATAAATAGCATGAAATCAAGGCGGTGTTCTGTCAAATTAAAGACTAATTACCACCTTGTATCCTTTTAATCCTTATTTTGTGAGCATCATTACAGCTCAAATGCCAGTGCTATCCAAAAGCATTACAGAAATATTCTGTAAAGGAACCTCCCTCTGTTTGGACTGTCAAAAATCCCAGCCCAAACTGTCCAGACTGGAGTGCATTAAAATGCACGGACAGTCAAGCTTTAATTACTGGGAAAAAATACCCCATGCCTTAATCCACATGGTAATAACGCAATTAATGTGGTGTTTCTTGGACTTGGTAATCTTCTGTGACAAGGCTTACAATTCAATTAACCCCGTTTTAACACTTTGTTTCAACTTCCTGTGAGGCTAATTTGCTTTAAACTTACTTCAGTCGCTATAATTATGCCGTAAGAAAAGTCCAATTTGTGAATTATCAGTTGTTTATGTCAGTGAGGCGCTGATTTTCAGTGGACGTGATGTGCTCTTATCCAGCAGGATGCCTGACAGGGAATTTCTTTAGTCTGGCTTCTAACAGAATGATAGCTTTGTCACTCTCAATAATGGTTGAACTGGCTTTTCTGGTCTGTTCTGATCCTTCAGACTTGCTGCACACATACAATACAATACAGAAACAATACCAAACCCACTCTACTTTAGGAGTGAAACATTTTTGGCTTCAAAATATTCTCTTATTCTTTTTTGTGTGCGATTCTCTGCTTGTAAAGAAGGTTGCGTCCATGATGAGAGTTACAGCCTGATACAATTTCCGATAATCTCATAGTACAACTGAAGCTGCACTCCTTCTGACACCTACCAAAGCCAGGCGCGGATCTAACCCATTTAATCACTCCTTTCTTGTTCTCGTTCTAAGCTCATGCTGGCTGTGACATATTGAGCCGGCAAACTTTCCATGTTCTCCCAGAGAAGGTCATTGGGCCAGGCCCAATCTAGCCTCTGAAACTGAGCCAAGATTTCCACTGCTGTCGTTCAGATTAGTATTAGACGTGAGCGCCTTTCCTAAGCAAATCAGACAGTGTGAAGGACAGAACCGTTCTTCCATTCAAGCACGCCTGCTTCTTGTTAAAGAGAGACAGGGCAATAAGTTGTAGGACAAAGGGAAGTTTGTGGAAAGTCTTCACATTTCATGAATGCTTATTTCTAACTGTGTCATGTAAGGTGAGGAACAACTGTGCTACACTGACTAGAACTGCAGCTGCAGGAAAAGCTGCAGTAAGTCGGCAGGATTCTTAGAGTTATGAGTAATTTGCATTTCAAATATACTTTTTTACCGTGTATGTCTGCTCATATGCTAGTTCTAAGAAGTGCATTTCAAAGCATACACTTGCTCCAGCAATATGCAGGACAGATTCTGGGTGACACCAGTGCAGTCAGGCACACACTGTGTTGAATGCAGACACATGATACGTGCAACAGGATCTAAAATTCACTGCTAAAGGACAACAGGACACGGTGTACAGGGCAAATATGTGAGAGCAGCGCACTAAATCTGCGTTGTGGATTTGACAACGTTAGGAAATAAAAAAATAAACAACGGGCCATACTGTAATTCAAGAGTTTTGTCTCGAGCATGAACAAATCTGGCGGGGGAATTGATATCGATTCAGCTCTGTAGCACTTGGAAGGACAAACTTGCACCTGGACTCAATCAACGTTGATTGGAGAGTGGCAAGATGCCCACAAGCACAAGGCACAGCTGATAGGACACACAAAGCACTGCTGCACAGGAGGAGTTCAAAATCAAACTTTCTCACTGGTAAATAAATCTGCTCACTACATAACTTCATATTTATATTGCAAATATCCACAAGTATGACAAAGCAAATCTTCCACAGTATATGAGATCTAGAAGCCCCCACGTGATCAAGAGTTTTAAATAAATCCTTTAAATATATAAGCAATAAGAGAGCTAGGCACTGGTTTCTGAATTTTTGTGGCTTACTTGCACATATTCTTAACCCTAATTTAAGTCCCTGTAGTTTTTGTTTCTTCAGTCTTCATTTGGCTGGGTGATTCAACTTAAAAACTGTTATTTTTCCAATCTCTCCCCAAGTTTGCATTAATGTTTCTCCAGTCTGTGATTGGGTGCTAATAAGAGGCTACAAACAAATTTTGGTGCAGTGTTTCAGGTTGTTTGTAGCGCTGTTTGGTGAACAAGATATCTCTATTGTCACCTTAAAAGTACAATAATATCAGGTTTAAAGACATCTGGAGAAACTGGCAACTAATTTAAGCATGAACTAGTGTTTTTCACAAGATTTGTTTCCACATGGTGAAGCAGTCTTCTTCCCGAATATCTTTCTCAACAAACGGCTTTCAACAGACAGTTATATTCCTTGGTTGTTTGCTCGTCTACTTGTTGTAGACTCCCATTATAGATCCCTTGTATACAGACTTGTTGGCATGCCGACCGGATGGCTCAGTTTTGGGATTATGTCAACGCCTTCAGCAGATGCTATTGCATTACATAAAGAGATATGGCATGCTGGAGAGCTTCCACTCACTTGTAATGTGTGCATTCTGGCCACAGGCAACAACTTCACATCCAGTTCTATCACTGACATGGCAACCAAGGATTCTGGGAGCGTTCCCAAAGCTGTGTTGCATCAGTTGTCAAAGGTGTATTCTGCACGCATTACTTGAAGTTGTATTAAGCGATCTGTGAGAACTGGGGGGCAGAAAGATTTGGAAACAAACTCTAAGAAACGTACTTTGATAGATATCACCTTATCAGATGCTCAAGGCTAAAACGTTAAATAGATGTCTTAAGTGTTCTTATTGCATGTCAAATTTTTGAAACTTTCTGTTCCAAGTTAAAGCTCTGTTATCCATTATGCGTGCCTGTACTGCAGATCTAACTGACTCTGTGACAGTCAGTGACAGGAGAGTTTCCTAAAAGCTACTTTCCAAGGCATCAAAGCAAAATCTTATCTAAATTTAGACAAAAAAAACAACAGCAACATTAGATCGAAAATTACAGTTCATCCAAGTACAACATTTTCAAACTAATGCACAATATCTACATAAAAAGGCAGCATTATTTTAGGATCACAGTTGTACATTGTACATTTAAAGAGGTACATGTTGCAGTGATAATCATTTTTTGACCATGCTGGCTCACATCTTGAAGTGATTCTAACAGCAACAGTTGGAGACAAGTCTACAATAATTTTGTTGATGAAAAAAAAAGGAAGTAAGTAATTAAGCTGCAATACTGTATATTTCATGGAACATTCCCTTGTACAGTGAGTGCCGATTGAGACATGAGCTAGTCAGACCAATTTCTGCTGTAAAAACGGGCTTTTTTGAATGGGTGTGTATGTGACTTCCTGTGCTTCTGCATCCAGCCTCAAGTGGACACTCGACAAACTGCAGGATTTTTCGGCTTCATTTTTCAACACCAGAGGTTGCCGTTTTGTCTGAAAGAGCTGCATTAACAATGTGAGTTTGGGTCGTGGGCTTAAAGTGAAGTTATCCTCTTGAGTCAATTTGAATCATATATGCCGTTTGCCTCGGACAAAGACTTGGATCAATAGTAGTACTCTTACTAAATTTAGCCTGTTTGGGCTTTTAGTAACATGCATTTTGCATCAATATTGCATCAACATCATTATCACCTGCTTCAGCTATACCACATTTAAATTGTAATGTTATAAAACGTGCTAGAACTAACATTCTCTAGTGCGTTATATTGTATGACACATGTAAGCATTTCTTCCAATAAATATCAATTTCTCCCAGGTCTGATGTCTCAGTGGAGGCCCAGCAGGCTGTGTACCTGAAGCCCAGGAGTGAGCTCAACACAGAAGGTGAGGCGGGAGGAGGGTGGAATTTGGGCAACGTTTGTGAATGTGAATCGAGTAACGTTAATCATCTGGACAGCAGAGACATTAACTGTGCATGAAGCTCAGTCTCTGGACATTGCATGTACTGTTCAAATACTGACAGAGGGCGCGTGTATGAGAAGAGAAAGAGAATTGGAGGTAAGAAAGAAAGAAGAGGAAGGGCATGGTGTATTTCTGTGTGAATTTGGGAGTAAGGGAGGACATAGTGCGGTGAAATTGTGTGTGTTTGTGTGTCAGGACAGTTTGCCTGTGCCGTGGTGATATACAGTGCCCTGACTTACTCTTGTAAATGAAGTGCACTTTGCTCAAAGCTACACACCCCCAAAGGAATAGACTGTGTTTTCAAACTCACTTTTCGGGTTGGGAAAACACACTGATGAAAAAGGATGAGGCTATAGCAGCACACTCAGTCTTCGCTGCAGCCCCCCGTCACACACTAACATCATTACAATTTCAACTCCACTGCCTTCTAACAAAACTCTGCATATTTACAATGTGTGTGTGGATCCGCTATTGTCTTGTTAAAATTTTACAATGGCTGCTGAGCGCCTTCGCATACAGAATGCAATATTGTGGGTTAATATGCCCCAGTATAATGCCTGCAGATTTGGAGAGTGCTGATAGGGCACATTTCGCAGTGGAAGCATCTGAGTCGCACGAAAGCGGAGCGTTCACCCCTGAGAGAGCGAGGGGGCTCACCTTTTGTTATTATTTTCAGAGGCGACAATTCGCTCTGACCTACTTTGGGAGCAGGGTTTGTTGAGGCACCAATGCAAATAGAATCTGTTGCTTCCCGCCTGTTGGATTTCAAGGATTTCCAGGCACATGATGCACTTGGGGGAAAAACAACTTGATGTCACTATACATGCTGCAGTTTTATTCATATCGTCACCTTTTTATGTTCGTCTGGACTCATCGTAATGGTGTGTTTTTTTGTGGCAGTTGTTTTCTTCGAGAGATTATTGTAGTGTCGGCCTTACATCAGTTGGGATTGTGACAGCAGCGTGCTTGGTTTACCTATAAAACCTTACATAAAGCTGCTCAGCATTGCAAATGACAGTGATCACACTGTGACTTGAGTGCGACACTCCACCTGCATGACAGGCAGCTGTCACAAATACCTGTCATTCTGTCAGCCGCAGAGTCTAGCCACTAACATCACCTCCGATGCTTTTCACAAGGAAGATTTTGATACTGTTTCTCTTAAATTCATGTTGTTTTCACCGGCCGTCACGTAGTGCTGCAGAGAGCTAAGACAATAACTATTAATATACGTTTTTCATTCCTTTGTTTTTAATACTTTTTTTAAAGCTACTATACTTATGAGCTGATGTTGATTGCCTAACTACGATGCTTTTTATGATTTTGCAATTTCATAATCATACCTTCAGATTTTATTTTTTAAAACGTTTTTTCTGTGCGTTTTGGCCTTTCGTACACACAGTGCTGGTGTTAACGTTGCTGACTTGATTTTTTACACACACATAAACAGTTGGTCTCCCACTATGTTGACGAGCAGAGGCTTCTAAATGGACAACGCCGTAAATGAAATGGTCATTGCAGAGGAATAGCAACAACATTTACGCATGTCAGGGACATCGTTTTTGACTTGACATGTTTTTGACAGCCGTAACAGTGAGTTTTGTGTTTTCATGTGGACAAAGACGTTTTTGAGGACTTTGCGTGTGTGGACGGAACTATTTTTTTAAACGGAAAAATATACTTTTTTTTAAAAACCCACACGTAGTTGTGGACCATAGACTGTAAATATTAATGGACGAAGCCTGAGTAATGTCAGCCATCTGTTACGGCAGGGGGGCTCTGGAGGCTCATCGGCAGCAGGCGCAATGCTGGAAATCCTGTCTCAACCTAACTTTCAGTCAACCTAACAACAGGCTGAGAGCTGGAGCTGAGGCGGGTTTTAGGACTCTTGACGAACCGTTACATCGCGCCCACCTGTCAATCATGTCAGCTACCAGCATTGGCTTCATTTTTCAAGACCGGAGGTTGCCGCTTGGTGTGGCCTCATTGGTTAAAAGAAATGCTTTTTGGAATTATTGAAACATTTAAACAAAGGACATTGACAAACACAAAGGACAGCAGATAGACTTCAAAAACTATTAATTATAATTAATATCCAACTTAAATATTTGATAAAATAGGGTACCTCATATCATCATTGTAGTGAACAATAATCACACACCATTTTCTCACAACATGGCCTATTTCAGACTCAAGTACAACGTGTTCTGCGAACGTAAGAACAGGAAGAACTTTAAGTTCAAGTGGGTTTGTCTCCACAGTTTGTATAAGATGAGCTGTTCTGGCTTTAAAAATGCTTTCTATTACCTTTTATATAGATGCAAATTGAGTTCTTTTTGAATTAGTGACAGCTCCCACATGTAAAAGAAAGCACTTGTACCTTAACAAAATCTTTTATTACACACTGTAAATGTAGACACACGGTTAGCAAGTGGTCATTTTTGGGTAAGAAGGGAGAATCAGAATCCAGAGTGCTGTCGCCGTCCCTGGAGGCGTCGGAGTGCTCTAAATGTGGTGTGGCCTTTGTAGCCGCGTGTGAAATATGATTTCGCGTAGGATGTCATTTGAAGGGGGGGGCCCCCGTTCTGCAGTTATGACAGCCCCCGAGCACTCTCTTACACAGTCTCTGTCTTTTTCCTGCCGCCTCCATATCGCTGCATCTCTCCGCGCTTATCTTATCTCTCCTTCACACATTCTCTCACACCTTTTCCCTCGCTCACTCCTCTCCTCCCAGTGGATCTTTGATTGGGCCGCTTCAGAGCCAGATGTTTCTGTGCGGCGAGGATGAGGAGGGAGAGAGGGGGGGAAGGCTATGAAGGGGAGGGGCAGCCAAATGACTTGTAGCTTCAGAGTCACTCGCTTTACACACAATATTCTCACTTCCTCTCCAACCACAGGCTGTCTTTATTCCATTCCCCATATTTTGCATATCCTCTCTTTTTACAGTATTTTATTTTCTTCCCAGGATCCAGCTCACATTACAAGCTCAATAACACACCCACATACACAAACTAACTATCTCTACCTCCCCCTTGTCTGTCATGCAATGCAAGCGACCTAGTTCTAAGTTTCTCCAACCATTTGATTTGAATCAGGGAGGAAGCTGTGGCTGTGATTCAGGCCGCATGCAGCACATAAGAGGTGTGATCTCAGGGGCCTGGCCCTGTTTTCAAACCCAAATAATACTCTCTCAAAATCAGATACCCACACCGGCACAACTGGCCCCTGCAATTGTCTGCACTTTAGCTGCAGTGGATTTCTCCCGTAGTGAACTTTTTCACAGCGTCAGGGGATGAATAATTCTATTCTTATAACTGCAAACTGTCTCAAGCACAATGTGCTTTTTTTATCCAGAATTTCCAAGTTGAAAATGTCAATTTGCTCTGTCCTTTCTCTCCCCTCGACTATAATCAACGACAGTTCCTATTTCTGCAGATTATACAGACATCGGTGTAAAGAGAGGAATAAAAATTGCTGCCATGCTGAGTTTACGCCTGACAAACAACATCCACGCGGAGATCTGACACTGCAATTTGCACTTACACACAGAGGCAAATCCTAGCCTTATTCAGATACATTTCCAGTACAGGCCTATTTTGCAAATCAATCATGCAGCACAAAATAGTGGCGCAGAGACTGATATTTTCCCACTGCCCTGAGTCGGAAAGCAGGAGGAAAAAAAACAGAGCAGTGGCAGGGTGTTTATGGAGAATATGAATGAAGGTAGCATGCAGCTTTTATACCTCCTAATAAGCCCCCAAGGCTGGGGAACATTACGACTCTACAGTTTTACAACCACTGATGGTCCGCTCGGAGATGTGCATTGTGCCTGCCCATGTGTGTGTGGGTGTGTGTGTGGGATGGTGGTTGGGGGATGGATCCGACGCATAGCTGTCTTCTAAAACGATCCCCATGAATATCTGGCCATGAATCAGTCTGCCAGACATCTTCTAACATGATACTTCTTACAAATGAAATGCTTGATAAGTACATGAATGTGTGTGTGTGTTCATGTGCGTGTGAGTGCTTGTACATACATAAGTGTGTGCACGCTTTTGGTCTTCATTACGGCCAATGGATTGTCATCTGACAGGCATGCCAATGAGCTTCTATGACGGCGTGATGAAATCATTACCCCTCAGTAAAATTGTGCTCACATTAAGAAGATGTCGTGCAGTTTGTGTGTGTGTGTGTGTGTGAAGATGTGTGCCCTAATCATGTCACGTCTAAGCGTCGTGTTGCCATTTTGTTGTGTGCACCGGTGTGGTTGTACAAGGGTGCGTGCTTGGCATGGCGAGGGTGCCGTCCATCAACAAACCAACGAGGGAGAACTGACACAAGTGCATGAGAGAGAAGGAGAAGTGATTCTTCTGACACAGGTCCGAGATGAGGTTTGCAGTCATAAATAGGCGGCTTCGTAGGAACTAATGCAAAGTTATTGACATGTGTTTGATCTGTATCTTCTGCTGTATAAAGTGCTCAGCGGTCAGATTTTAGAGCTGTTTATTTTTTATATCCCTTTTGTGAATTGCAAAATGAAGGGTTTATTTTTCTATGTAGGATGTGTATATGTGTCTGCCTCCTAAAATTCACAGACAGTTAAAAGTAAGCACTAATGTGCCCAACTCCTCCCTAAAGCATGACCACTAAACTGTCAATGCAATGCAAGAGTTTCTTGTTGGCGGATAAAAAAAGTACCTCCATTGGTAAAAGGACTTGAGCTTGTATAGCGCTTTTCTAGTACTCTGACTACTCAAAGCGCTTTTACACCGCATGTCACACCTACTCATTCAAACCCATTCACACACCGATGGCAGAGGTTGCTGTGGAAAGTGACCATCCAAAGTTACTAATCTCATGCATACACATTCACATGCCGTCGACAAAGCAGCGGGAGCAACTTGGGGGTTAAGTGTCTTGCCCAAGAACGCATCGGACATGTGGCTGCAGGAGCTGGGGGTCGAACCCCCGACCTTCCAATTGAGAGACGACTGACTCTACCAACTGAGCCACAGCCGACTGTCTTTGCATTTCTTTATGCTCTATGAAGTAGGGGGCTAAATGCCCACCCTTTAGACTAGTGGTTCTCAACTGGTCTAGCCTCAGGACCCGCCTACAACTCCTTAACGAGAAAATTACGACCCAAATTTCTGATATTTTTCAACCAGTCAGATACATTTAATGCAAAATAGTCCAGTTTGGACAACAGATGGTACAAAATGCGACGGAACAAAGAAATGGAACAAACCAAACATGTTTAAAAAGCGAAAGATGTATATCCCTGACAATCACTTATAGTCTAATGCAGCTCTTGTCCTAGAAATACTAAAGCCATGGGATTGTTCAACCATATTATAAACCATTTAATGCTAGCAACATTTTTACACATTTGTTCTGGAGGAAGTGTATTGACAGCATTGTTGTTGGTACACTGACAAAGTAAGCAGGCTCGGGAGAAGAAGCAACAAAGAAGGTCTCAGCAATACTCCATCCTGGACTTTGAGAAATTCTTATCTAAACAGCTTTGTACAGCGAAGCACACTTCAAAGATGCTGAATATATTAGTTTTAGGGGCTGTTATTCAAATGTGTCTTTCCCTTTTGGCCCTTCATAAGCATATTAATAGTATTGTGACACACAAATGGCTTCTGGTCATTGAGGCATAATCAAACAATGAATTGCTGTGTGCCACTGTAAATGGTTTAAGCCTGTACAAAATGACATAGTAGTAAATACTTCGATGTCTAAATACTCAAATATGAACCACTTTGAACCTGTGCATTGCCTCTTTATGGATTCTCGAAATGAATCTATTATGTCTGCATTTTAATTTTTGGTAGTGCTTAATTGCAGTAGTTTCATTAAAACGGCATCAATAGATTAACCACACAGAGAGATCAATTTCTCAAAGCATCCATTAGAGTATTTAGAAAAACGGGAGGGTGTTGATGACGCTGTGTGTGTGTGTGTGTGTGTGTGTGTGTGTGTGTGTGTGTGTGTGTGTGTGTGTGTGCGTGTGAAGAGGAATTGTTTTAACACCCCTGAGTCAGGCTTTCTGGCGGCAGATGGCTGTTGAACATAAGAATGGTTCTGCTCGAGGTTTCTGCCTGGTAAAAGGACATCTTTCCTTGCCACTGCTTTGCTAAATGTCGCCAAGTTCTTTTCTCATGATGCATTAATGTTGGGTCTCTGTAATATCGTTAAGAGTAAGGTTTAGACTTGCTCTTTTTGTAAAGTGTCTTGAGATAACATGTGCTTTAAATTTGAGCTATTCAAATAAGCACTGTGACTTGACTCTGGACTCGGACTTGAGCTGGACTGGAGCGGCTGGACTCAGATTTATTTATTAATGTGTTATTGTTTTTGTACATTTTTTCTTTAACGCCCTTTTTCAGTCAGCTTTGGACAGAGGCTGCCACGTGTGTTCACTTGCATGCCCGTTCAGCAACAGTTTGTGTTGTGTTGATGCCCGGACTGCAGTCACATCACTGTGCGTTTGGCAAACGGCGTCATAAATTGTAAAATGTTGATACATAACGTGTGGGTTGCAGGTGTGTTTGAGTTTATTAGACACCTGCTGTGATCTCACTGCAGGAGAAACTATCAGTCCGTCTCCTCATTTAGAGAAGTGCACATTTAAGCATTTAATGACTTCATTGATAATTTAAATCTCCAAATACGCCAACAGGATCAGTCAGAAACTGATGTTGATAAATGAAATATGATTTCTACACATCCAAAAGTCAATGAAGGTTCATACTGTTAAATAGTTTGGAGTGAAACGGCGTTCCTCCTTTAAATCCTGAGCTCCATCAGAGCTGTGTGCAAAATCTTATATTAGATGATACAAGTTTTTCAGTCCTCTTAGATTATGACAGTTTAAAAATGTTTTTTGTTTTGCTAGTGCTAAAATGGAGATCTGAAGACCACCTTAAGAACTTGGACTCAACTCAGACTCAGGTAATGGGGACCTGACTCCAGCTTGCTCGGATTCATGTTTGGTGACTCGGATTCAACTTGGACTTGAGCACTTGGGACTTGAGACTCGACTCGAGGTTCCATGTCTCGACTACAACACTGGTTGATCATAAGGGCTTTTCTTAGTCATATGTATGAATATTTTTACCAGCCAGCATCAATGTCTTTATAAAAACTAGTGGAGTGAATCTTTAAATATATTACGATCCGATTCCATTTTGATTCATGGGGTCGCGTTTCGATTCAAAACCGATTGTTGATCAAAGTGATTCCCAATACATTCCCTGCATGTTACACAAAAGGTGCTTGTTTCATGATCTACTCCAGTCTGCTGTAATGCCAAGATGCTTGAAATTATTATTTGACATTAAAAAGCACAATAATCATCACCTCATAAAGCTAAAACCTTCATTGTTGACGGCACTGTAGGGGCGCAGACCTTTTGAAATGAAACAGACGATGAGATCTTGTTATTTTTACTGCTCGTTCACATCTGGCTGGCAGATCTGTAAAGTGATAGTGTGTACAGTAGTCAGCAGTCGCTGGTAGTTGTGGTTTGCTGTATTCATTTGTAATGTCTGTGAACTTATTGTAAAATAATTGTACAACATTGTCTTTTTCTTTGTGTATTTCCCATTTATTCTAACTGAATGATTGTTTGGAGGTGTTTAACAACCTGGACAGAGTAGATGGTTTACCTCACCTATCATCAGAGAGCTCGTCAGCCTATTGGTCTGTTCAATCTCTGTAAAGGTTTGTGATTTCCATCTTTTTTAAATAATCACCCTACAAATGTTGTGAGAATTATTTTTAACTTAAGGGTATAACTAAAGAAAAGTGGGCCTTGATTTCAACTTACACATTTTAGAGGTTCAGATATATTTAGAAAGATTCTTTAGGAATTCCTGATCAATACTGTGCTGCACTATATATTGTGCCTTGTTTAGAGCATTTGACATGGCAAGAACTGCGTCACATGGACATTTATAGTGTATATTCACTAATGTACAAACACTCAGAGACAGTCACATTTCCCAGTTAATGCTTCCCAGAACATCTCGTCCGATATAATCGATGGCTTTCTAAAAATATTTAGACTACAAACGATCAATGTGAGAGATCATTCCCATTCTGCTCCGATATGTATACACAAATAGACCATTGATGGTATTGAGTGCCCTCAGGGCTCTATGCTTATGTTGCCTTGCTGTCGAAGTGATGCTGCTGCCGGAGTCGGTGCGTGTAGCCACTAATACTATATCTGGCTCTTCTTCCCTCATGCACACACAGCTTTTTCACATTTCATAATGCAAGGTTGAGCTTGTCTCGCAGAATATAAAACCTCGGGCTTAGAATAATGCCTGTGAAAGGCGGCGCGTGCCCTGTCAGAGACACTTTAGCCTGCTATGTGATTATGTGTGAGATTTTTCTCTGCAGCAACTTTCAATAGAGGATGAATTTCTCTATCTACTCCCCTTGCAAAAACTTTATAACCCAGCTGTTGTCAAGTTGTTTGCATTAGGCTTTCTGGTGGAACCATTTGATCGCTATCTCTCTATTGCTACAGAGGGATGTGAAAGCAGTCTCAAATGTTGTGTGTTGGTGATGCAGGAAATTGCATGACTTTTTAAAAATGTTGCTCTTGTACTTGTTCACTAGGCCCTGTTTGCCATCATCATCATCAAGATTTTTCAGGCTGTTTCCAGGTCTTAAAATACTGATGCATCTTCATGCATCAGAAGCACCTTGATTTCATCTCCAGTCCAATGTAAGAACCATCTGTAGCATTGTTAGACAGTTAGAGCACCTGGTGGTCTTGGGCGGTGGACCTTTATCCATGAGAATGGGTTTTGTCTCTATTTAGAATTGAAAAGTCAATGTTGTCTACCTAAACCATTATATTTTCTTGGACTTTACAAAGTAGACTTTGTGCCTTAACCTAATCAAACTGTGAGCGTATTACAATTTTGAATGAATGATGTGTTTGAAAGACTTAATGTCAGAAAAACTAGGTAGCGTAAAAAGTTAAGATATTCTATTAACTGCTTTTAGAGCTTATTTAGTGTTTGGTAGCTTACATTTTTAAAGTCAAATAATTGGCTATTGTCTGATGTTGACTGATTTATCAGACTTAAGGTGTAATCAGCAGTTATTTGGAAAAGTGAAAAAGAATATCCAGGTCGTGACTTCTCTTCCGTTAGCTGGTCATTGTTTAATGTCTGACTCGCAACGTGAAAAAAGATTCGGAAATGTTGTCGTCAACTCTTATTAGGGTATGATTACTTGAACGATCATTGTTGACAACATTCTAGTAACGTTTCACTATTTGTGCACCTGCTCACGCCTTGTTTTATACTACAGTAGTTTAACTCGGTTAGCTTTACATGTACCATGTCAAATGTGACCAGTAACTCATATCTGGAAGTGCAAGTAATGTTGTGTTAATGCATGTCATATAAATACTAGTTCATTGCTTAACCACATGCAAATAATGCTCAAGGAGGAATCAGCAAAGACATACATTAGGTAGTCTGGCAGCAACATATCATGTGCTAGCCCTGTTAGCACACCTCGTTTTGATGATACCAGAGTTGAGAAAATTAGCCAGCTGATAATTAATGGGTGACTTTCCGTTTTGTGGAAAGATAAGGCTTCTGTGAGCTGATGATGTTTGTTGAGCCATAGTACAGGCCAGGAAAGATGTATGACATATCAACATAGTAGCTGTTACTTCAGACTCGTAGACAGTTAGTGTAAAGTAAATAGTAGGCCAGGTCTAGGAAGTCCTTTTCAGACTTTTTATGTTTTACAATAAGAAAATATATAAGCTAATAGCTAATAATCAATTACTTGTTTAAAAGGTAATGATAGTACTAAAATGTTGAAATTACTGAAATTCCCCATCCGTAGCACAAACACCCTCTGGGTAACGGGACTGCATTAGGCCTCTTTGCTCTCCAATTGTAAGGTTTTCCAGCATAAAACCCAAAGCCCCCAATAGTGTGAATGGACAATATTCATGGTTCACACAGAAACCAGAACTCTTTAGACACCATAGATTAACTTCAGTCCAACAATTCAGATTATCTATTTAATCTAAACAGGATATATCAATGACACACTTTCTTAATGTACTTATTTTGGTTTCCTATCATTGTTGTAGTTCCACCATACTGTGCCTGTGATTTGTCTTCCTTCACTTGTTCGTCCTGTGATGTTCAGGTAGATTAGCTGCTCAATTAGGGATTGTAGAAACAGGTTTGCATCATTATAATCACTCTAAGAGAAAAGCTGTTGTTTTGCTTTTGCTTTAGCCCTTGAAAAAAAGTGTTGCCTATGGGCTTAATGAAAGCTCAGCTAGCTAGCTCAGTGTGGCCAAAACATGAAAACCATGATGGAAGTTAAGCTTTACATTACCCCAACGCTACCCCAGCAATGAAGCCCTGCTGTCAGCTTATCGCTGCAGAAGGAAGCACTGGCATATTTGTTGTCATTCAGGGTGAACTGTAGAGTTCACATTGACTTGCTTTTCTGTGTTCAAGATACGCATTTATATCGAGCACCTTTCATATCCGTAATTCTAAAACGTAAATGTTAACTAGGAAGTGGCTAACTGCTAACGTTAGCCATAGCTAATAGCTTTTTCTTTCTTTCTTTTTTTACTCTTATGGCCTGTTATGTCTAGAATTTAAGGATCCATGTTTGGGTACTTTATTATACATCGGGAAGCTTTAAAATGAAAACCGTTGTTCAGATTTGCAACGATTACATGACTTAAACCTAGAACATAATGGTAAGAAACAATAACATTTGAGCATCCCACCCTGAGCGTGACGTCACGACAACATCGCTGCTATGGGAATATGGTCTATTCTATTTCAACAAGAACAAGTGGAGCTAGATAACTTCTTTCTGCAGTTTCACTAGGTGCTGAACTTAAACAGATGCAGAGGTTCGTTTGGCAGCGCTACTCTGCTCATGTGATGCTCTGGATCAAATCTGAGCAAACTTGACACAGGCCGATTCTGGAGCTCACAAAGCCCCCGGCAGAGATGCACAGCATTTGAACGAATGTGAGCAGTGGAAATAAACATTCTAAATTCACATAAATCTAAATACTGATGCAGGAGGAGGCTTAGGAGGCGGATGGAGTTGCATTTTCTGTGGTGAAGGCGCAAGGATGCCGAGCCAGGCACTTTTTTTTTTACACATTAAATGAGAACCAAATTGTGTAGGCTCTTCGGGCCTGATGGTTGTTTAAGATAGGTCATATATGATTTAACAGTATATGGAACATGTGACTATAAAACTTCCATGGCTGCCTGAACTAGGACAGGACTCCATTGATCTCCTTCATCTTCATCATCCCACCCTCATCCCCTCTTACAGGATTTGTCCAGCAGTGTTACTCAAATGTGCTCTCATCAGCAGGTTGGGAACTTCAACATCATGTCTGTTGACAGGGAATATATGGAGGCTCTTAGAGCATGGAATTAAGCAGCTCCACTACACTACTTATGACAAGCGCGCAATCAGGGTGCACTGCTCTGGCCGAGCCATCCTTCCTGTGGAGCTCCTCCAGAGAGAAACCTCTTTATTCCTCCATGCCCTCCTGACCTCCTTCTCCCCCCTCTCTACCTCCTAAAGGGAATGCTGCAGTTACTAGGCAACAAGAAGGGGAGGGGCTGGAGGCATTTTAGAGGCCAGTTGGGTTGTGCCCAGTTATTCTGCAAGCTATAGACATGATATAAAGTCCAGAAAGTCCTGTCTATAACTTTAAGAGCCTCCGTTGAGGAATAATATAATTCAGTATAATCCCTTTTTAATATTTCCGCCATATCGTTAGAAGATAACATTAGTTAAATATTGCTTTAGCGGAGGGTTATCCCAAAGTGTGTGTTATTGTGAGAAAAGCATTAAATAAAAATTATGTTTTGGCACACCCCATTGCTCCATTTGCTTCCCCCATTAAATTCACTCAAATTCATTCATGTAGGACAAGATTTCTAATTGCCGTATTTAATGTGTTAATGATTTAATTATTCTTTTAATTAATTTGTTACGACTAAATGATTGACTGAATTCAAGGGCTCATGGCTTGTCTTTTTGGGGAGGGCGGGGGCACAAGGCTCTGCAGATGACTTCCTGATGCTTTTCCATATCAGTGAAGGAAAAACAGAAGAGAAAGGGAGTGATGCAACAAAAGCATGTGTGCGTTTTTCTTAATCGGCTGCATATTTTTTTTTGTAAGATGGAGCCACTCTATTTTCCCTCCCCAATGAGAAATGACTGTGGGCCTAATCTGAAGTAAACAGGCTCTCAAGGCCTCTTGAGGGGGGGCGTTGTGGCTTCTCAAGCGCATCAACCACCCGGGCCTCAGCATCAAAGGGATCGCCATTTTTAATTGAAACGCCTTTTAATGTATAATGTAGTTCATTTATTTAATTTAGATTCGATAGCGCACGGAAAAGGAATTGAGCTGGAAAGGTCAGACCAAATATAAGCATTCCACGGCACACCAGCTCTATTAGTTTTTCAAACAAATCTACCGTCGCAGACGATGAAAATGTGGCCTGAACTTTTTTAGGCAGCTGCAAATTGCCTCAAAGTTTTATTGATGATGGAGTAAAAACCTCAGTCGATGGATAAAGAGGCTGCTGTTCAGTATGCGAGGGATACAGCATACTATTGAAAGGAGGCTTTTATCTCTCCCCATGCAGCTGAGACACTACATTTTCTTTATATGTGCCATGTGCAGGTTGTCAACAGATGTAAATCATTGTTTTACTGTCAATCCACAAAACTTACTGTCCCATTCTTTAGAACATGATATTTTGATGCGCTTTAATTACCATGATTACTGCTGTATATTTTGTGGCATTGTGAGGGTTAAAAAGTAAAAAATACAAATGTAGCTGCAGGGTGATTGTCTATCAAAAACAGAATGAATCAAGTGACTTATTGTATCTCAGGGGAATATCACAAAGTCCTCTTGAAGAAATTCTGAAGGAATTGTCGGCGGCGTACGAAAGGATTTTTGCCTAAAATGTTGACATAAACATTATTAGTTGCTGTGGATTTGAAAAGAAATGATTCATAGAGGTTAAAGTGCATTTTTTTCCCCAAGAGTGTCATGAAAAGATCACTATTGAATTTGTGTCTGTATGTTAAACATGGAGCCAAGGTGGGAAGGCAATTAGCCTAGCTTAGCATAATCACTTATGCTACCAATCACTTATGCATAATCACTCATGGACCAAAGGGGAGCCAGGAAGAAAAAGTTTAGTAACCACTGCTTTAAGCTTGAACTTTATTTAATTTCCCTACAGCTTTAGCCTCTTTAAAAAGTGCTCAGATATCAATCCATTAATCTTTAACTGTAAAGCGCCAATTCATTACAAATGTTAGATCAATAAACTTATTAATAAACAAAAAAGGCAGGTAAAATACCTTACTTTGTTATATTATGTGACTAAAGAGCAGGTAAAAGATCTTACTTTGTTATATTATGTGACTAAAGAGCAGGTAAAAGATCTTACTCTTTGTTGAATTATTCACAAAAACCCAACATTAATCCATTATGAGCACTTCACTGAGCAACATTTAGCAGAGTTACAGTGAACATGAGGTTTAAATCAATCTTGTCAGTGAACGTTTGTAGAGAAAAACATATTAGGCAACTCAAGAACGTTTTTTCTGTTTTCTTTCTGAAGTTCATGTTTTTTTCAATTCAGTATTCCCAAGTACTTGAGAGTCGTTTTGCTTCCACTCAAGAGCCTCTATGTTGGGAAGAAAAGCCTCTTTGCTGTGGGACTGAGGATCCCTAACAAAGCATTACTTGCAGTACAATTACTTGCAAACAACATTGCAACCCAAGATCACTCAAGTGTGCCTATATTGGCTCTGTATTTCTGTATTTCTTCCACCGTAGTGAGCCTTTCTGCACACTGTAGCTAACTCGCTTGATGGAGAGGCACAGGATGTAATCTGGGATTAATTATGGGAATTCAGTGCACCGCACTGCGCCTCTCCTCTCCTGGCGGCTCTGAGGCATCTGGTGGTGTCCAGGCTAATCTGGATGACAGTGGATTTGGATGGCAGCTGGAGGACACAGGTATCACTTAGTATAT
The DNA here is from genome assembly GCA_020745685.1 of Tautogolabrus adspersus. NCBI lineage: Eukaryota > Metazoa > Chordata > Actinopteri > Labriformes > Labridae > Tautogolabrus > Tautogolabrus adspersus. The sequence goes on along the minus strand of CM036556.1, from coordinate 12,018,694 downwards.
GCAGCACCATTCTGAACTCAAGAGATTGTTTGTGCATTACGCTTTGTGGGATAATTGTAGCAGGTATTGTATATAAGAGATGTGTGCAATTCTATTTATGCATGTGTGTGTCTTTTTTTATATGTGGTTTTGTATTCATGCAAACACATTTTAAGTCACACGAGAATGTAGGTGAGTAAGTAGCAAGTGGAAAAGGCTGACAGGAGGCCCACGCAGGCTGTCGAGCCATGGGTGTTTACAGTTAAAATATTTGCCTGTCTAGGGGATCTGAGAAGCGGGAGATAAGGCAGAGACAGGCCCTGTCATGAACAGAACTGTCTGTCTCCCTCCCACCCAAGTCCTCTTTATTAAAAGAACATTGATTTCTCTTAGCCTTTGATAATCCCCCCCACCGGAGTCTAATCAAAACACATCAAATGTTTGCCACCAAGGACAACCACGTCAAAAAAATTCCTCGCTCGCTGGCTGCCTTGTTTTTTCCAGCATTGCTCGACTGCAGTGCGTGTTGATGTGATATGAGGAATAGTGCGAGAAAGTTATTTTGTTTTGTGGGATAGCCTTAAGTGACAGTCAAATCAGCAGCCTTGTATGGAAATTTGCATCTCTACAAAAACTTTACAAGTCCCGCCATTCCTGCATGCGTCTCAACTGCTGCTTTATGCTTTCTTGTGCACACATATTTGTGAAAGCATATAAAGTCTTCCTTCCCACTTTCACTGGTTTTTATCATTTAACTGCTCTCCCATAGCGATTGTGTGGTCCACATCAGGAGGGTGGGGTGGGGTACATCTGTAGCCCGAGCAGACATCTGGGCTGTCTCCCAGTTGCCGGGTAGGGCCCCTCCTGGGCCCTGCGATGAGCGAAATTATTTTTAATGGATCTTCATAAAACCATCTGTATGAGCGCACCTGCACACTGGAAGCCTATCGACAAAATGATTATGACCGCAGGACCCAGAAATTGCTCTAAAATGTGTAATCATTTTGTTTGCTGTATCCACTGCCTCCCTTCTCTTTCATGTGTCTGTATTCTTTGGGCTCGGTTCAACAAAGTAAGGTTATTTTCTTCCATTCGGGTCTACGGCCTGCACGATTTCCATTTAGATTTGAGGCGCTGTCTTTTAACGTATACCCGGTCCCTGCTCTGCATTCAGGGATGCTTTATTTAAAATGTCAAACAAATGGGTTGCCTGACCTGGCCAGAGGTGCATTGTCTGCAATAAATTAAGGTTAATTGTGGATGTTAATTTTCACAGATTGTGGATTTGATGAAGCTGATTTCCCATCCAATAATTTTACAGCGTTTAAAAAAACAGTGTTGACAGTTGTTGGCATGCATTCTGGCATCATGATGAGTTCTCCAATGTTTAGTGTTAATGCAAAAAATGTGTTAGCCCAGTTGATTGTCCTTACTGTAACTGCTGGAATAGATAAAAAAAATAGTTAAGAAAGATTTAAGCTTTGCAATCTTCTTAATTTCCTTAATCCACCCAAATCGCACATCAATCAACCACCGTGCCACTTTTAAATCATAATTTCAAATTCTAGACAGACCCAAGACGATCTTAACTGACAGGTTCAACTGTCTCTACCTGCCATTCCCCTGTTACTTCTCATCAAATGTGATTTGTATGAAGATATAGCTGATGTTTTATTTATTTATGCCCTCCGAGGCCACCTGCAGGTACCCTCTGGGTGTCATGATTTATACACACCGTACAAAAAACAACAAAAAAAGCCACTGTCCTTGCACCTGCTGGCGTATCCTTTAATGAAATTCAATGAGATGAAATTTAGCACAACCTCTATTGGGGCTGGCCACATCATTTTTGAAGTGCTTCATTACAGCAGCGGTGGTGGCCTGTGGGATATCTTCATTTGGAATGTGGCAGGCCACATTCATCAATATAAGATGAAGAACCAAAGGCAACGGTTCTGCTGCAACTCTGGTAACTTTAAGGTGTCCCAGTTGCCCCTAAAGTTCTGCATCTCATAAAAACAGAACTAAATGTCAAAAACTGTGTTTCATAGTGAACAAAATAAAACGTTTTAAACACCATTAATGATACAGAATCAGTCAAATCTATAGAAAAAGTTACTGCTGTGTGTTAGAAACAATACTTTTCCATTACAGCTGTGTGCGCCGACACTCATGGGTCCCTTTTAGATATCTCGTTGATGTTAGTGCGCTCACATTTGTGTCAGATCTTTGAACACCCCGCCAGATTATTATTCTTTAGAGCCAGATGTTCCTCCGATTGAATGATGAGGAAAGAGTGATGAAGAGGAGAGACAACCAAATAATGAGGTACCCTGCATCAGTGTAGCTCCTCTCTGCTGCCGTGTCACTCACTTTAAGGTTTTAGTTTGCACACTCTTCTACAAATTTCTTCTGTTTCTCTAACTCCACCGTGCCTCTTATCTTGCAGATTTATCTGTTTTCTCTCTCCTCTGTTTTCCTGCATACTCGCTCTCTCTCTCTCTCTCTGTTTCCATCTTCATCCACTCAAGAGTGTCTCTCTCCCCCCTCCCTCTCCCTCCTCTTACTATTACTGATGTGGAGGCAGATGCTCCGGGCCCCCAGAAGGAGTGCGTCTCTGATATAAAAAGGCCTAATGAATGGGAGCCGCCTGTTTGTGTGCCCGCCGCCAAGTAGTGCAGCTGCACAAGCGCTGGATGCCACAAACAAAAGCCTCTCCCCTCTGCAACCCCCCCTCACCCCCAAATCGGCTGCAAACGCCAGGATGTTGCACGTGTGCGGCCTCAGATTGAGGCAAATGAGTTAATCCATAACAAGACCTAACACAAAAACAAACAAGTGAGCTTTACTCATTTATAACTCCGGTCCAAAGGGCCATGTCCCAGCATAAGGTGAAGTTATTGATGAGAAAAGACCGCTGCATTATTTCCACGACCTGGGAGTCTGTAACCTCACGCTGGGTTTGTGTCTCTGTGCTGAATTATTTTACCTTTCCCCACCTGTGTACGGTAGCTTATTTCGGGTAATTACTCCTAATGAATTTGTGTATCCTTATTGTCCTCTAGAGCACTGAAGAGTGGTCTCCTGTCAGGCAGTTAAAAAAATAATCCAAAAGCTATTTTGTCAGTCTTGAATCAATCTCTCAGGTTTTGATTGATGTCTGTCTGGCATGCCTTTTCTCTTTTTTGTCCGTTGCAAGGGAAGTATTGTTTTTCCCCCCTTTGTTTATTCCATTATCTTAGAGCTTTGTTGGGGGTGTAATGGAAGCTTAGAGGAACAGGTGATGGGGCTAATTAGTCATTAGCAAAGAGATTAGGGTCCCAAATGACAAGTGCATGCTTTACAAGGTCATAATTTGATTAAAGTCGCTGCCAGTTGATGGGAGAAGCTACACTGAGATGATTAACTTGTCCCCCCATTCGTCTGTCTATTCCTGTCCACATGCCACGAGGATGATCTCAAATATTTTCATACATATATAGAAGAGTGTGCATGTTTGTCTGTGTGACAGGATGAGCCACCATAGATAATTGTCTTGGTCCCTCCTTATTGGAGGTCACCGTTTACAGAGTCAAACACCAGTTGATCCTAGTTTACATGTGGCAATATTTTCCTTCTCATACTGTAGTATTCTATGGAAGCCCAAAGTGGACATGCACCCATACTATTTACTTGAGCTGCAAAAGCACAACAAACATAGAACATCTAAAAAGGATCTCATTCTGAAAAGAGAACCAGCTTTGTTATCTCAGGATAATGAGCTAAATTAATCTATTTTAACAGTAAAACCAGTAGCAGTAAAATAGGTGGAGGTCTCAAAAACAACTAAAATGAACTTGTCATCTTACAGATCAGTGTTGTTTTCTGGAAATCACTAGGATATTTAAAACACAACCATAGCAATTTCTGGATGCATTTCAGCTAAAGGCTTTTGTACAGTTGTATCCAGCACAATAAAAGCCAAATTCAGAGCCACACTGGGAAAAACAAAGGTTTGATTATTTTGCCACTGTTGTAGCACCAGTGGTTGTAAGAGCCTTGCTCTGCGACCATAACTGCTAAGGATAACACAGAATTCATTAAAAAAAAGAAGGACATTAATTTAGCATTTAATGAAATAAATGCACAAGTTATAATAATTCAATATTTCAGCTTTAGAACTCACACTTTTGCCTCATGTTCTCAAATATGCTGAGCTAATCCTCTTCTCAACTTAAAGGGAATTGTAAAGGTTTTTTGTGGATGTCTAATTAGTGTTTGTGGTAAATGTGGTCAATTGAGGCAGTTCTTTCCTCAGTGCATATACTATACTAACCGAGTTCTCCTCACTGTAAAATCTGGCTTGAATAAACTTGAGTAACTGATCAAAAGCAGAATCGCTTTAAAACATACCATCACCTTTAACATCCACCATTAAGTCGTTGTGTTTTATTGCAGTGTCTGAGCTATAATTTGCAATACATGTGAAGGCTAAAGCCAAAAATTCACACTGTAATAGCCTGTCGTTTTTCCAAGCAATTTTTTGAAAAAAGCAGCGCTGATGGCAGAAAAATCAACAGATTTTGTAGCTCCATCCAGTTGTAGAGAGACACACAACATCCGCAACAAGTGCAGGTGTTTTTAAAATTATTTATGTAATTTTGAGTATTAAAATTCAGCACAATTTCCCTTTTTAACAGATGGATTTCTCTTCCTGAATCTATTGTGTCTGAAATCAGTACTTTTACTCCCTGACACAGTAATGCTGACATTAGCATAAAAATCGGTTGCAAACATGAGAAAATCCTCATAAGTGACACGCAGACAAAATCGTACAGTGTTGCATGATGCGATGCTACTTGAGGTGCAATGTATAAGCAGATAAAGACATCAAGCTACAGTAACTGGGCCCACGGTGGGAGAATCTGGAGAGCGAATGTGACAAAACTGCAGCTTTTGTAAAGTGAAGATGTGCGTCACTGCTGGGAAATAGGACCAGAAATGTGACTGCTTGCGTCAAACTTTCCTCAATGACGTGTTTTGATGATGTCAAAGAGAAGGAAGAAGAGGGTTTTCACTGAAAACACTTGGGTGCTTTGACAGGCGTAATAAGCAGAAACTGCGTGTACCCTCATACTCATGACTTTAATGTATGTTTTTGACATGTGGATGACGCAAACTGCAAATAACTGCAAGTCTTACTGCATGCCAGAGCACACTTGCATGCATGAAAGCAAATGGCTTCTGCATTTGCTCATAAAAGAATATGGCATCATCAATTATACTTGGGTCATGGGGTCAGGGCAGCCTTAAGGCACTGTATTCTCCTCTAGAGAGATGCCTTCAATTGGTGTTTTATAGCTCTCAATCACCTAGAAAACAGTCCACTCTGCAGACATGTTCAACATCTTTTTGTGATTTTTATTAAAAGGACCAAAACTGTGACACATGTCTGATCGATCGGCTTGTGGACAGATACTGTAGTCATAGGGAATGTTTTCTTTTCAGTGACCCGCTCATCTTTATTTCATGGCAACCAATACTTTCTGAGCTCCGAGCTGTCAAAAGGGTGCATCATGCTCGACTGGCATGTGGTTGAGTTTCTAGCACACTAAATTTTCCAAGTGTGCGGTTCTTTTGGCTGCTTGCATGCGCCTTGCCCTTCACCTTTCCCCTGTATAACCTTCACTTTCCATTGTTTACTAGATGCTGTTCCTTGTGATCAATTATTGATAGAGGTCAGTAGCAGAGCAAAGTCACCCCATCTCAATTTTTAATGTATAATATAGTACCACAAATGGTGTTTCCTCCACTTTAATGCTTTCCAAGGCAAATACTCCCTTACCGGTCCCATTGGTTCAAGATTCAGTTTATAAATATGTTCCCCCCAGGTCCATTGAAAGCCACACTGCAGCTTCATATGTAGTGAACCATGCCACCAGTGAATTAGAAAATACACTCAAACCGCCTTCAAAAAAATCGAAGTGAGTCAACATATTTCCACCGCGCATCCTAAGTGGCCTTTTGGAGAAAGTAATAACCTTGAATAATCTTTGAAAAGAACATAAAAAGCAGAAGTGGTGGCAGGAATAGGTTGAGGAGGCGAAAGAAACGAAGGTTGGGTTTGTGAAGTGACTAAGCGTCAAAGACGCAATGAGTGAGATATTGAGTCCATCTCATTTATGTTTAATACATGCACGGATATGGAGTCAAATTTAGGCAGGTCAGTGAACACTTGAGACAACAAGAAAAACCACAAAAATAAAGTGCTTGCATGTTTTTACTGTATGTTTGCATGCGTGTGTGGATTTACATGTTCATCTGTTTTCTCCTCAGTTGAATATCTTTGCATCCGCTTGTCCACATGATGTTGTTCCCATTTGCTATGCGCTTTCTCCCTTTCTTCTACAGCAGCACATGACAGCAGTATATTTTTAGGACTGCACCAGTGAAGGGTCTATATGTCTGTTTTTTTTTCTGCTTTGCTTTGTCCTCTGGCAGGGCCTCGTTTATTTTGCTGCCCCCTTGGTGAAGATGCAATGGCTCCTTGAGGGTGTTAGTCGCCACAGCTTTAACAAACGAGCGTATCTGGAATGAGCTAAGGGAACAGGGCCACTCAGACAGATGTTGTGAATTTCAGTTCTCTTCCATGTCCTCCTCTCACATATGAAGACACATGCAAATTACACATGTTCAAACATTCCTCGATCAATTAATTTTTTTGACTTAGTGCCGAATAACAGAAAAGTAATCTCATCAGAGAAAAACGTCCTCACAAAGGGGTTCCCAAAAGTGTGTTTCTAAGCCCATTGCTATTTATTTTGCATAAATTACCTTGGACAAAAATGGCAAAGTCTGCTTTTCTTTATTTTACTGCTTCGTTTAAAAAAATAGACTGCTTGTCTTTTGAGGCTAATAACAAGTATGCTCATTTAAAAAAAGCTTAAGACTACCTTGGGTTTTACAGGGTTTGACCCTATGGTTAGCCTTAATTTTCACGTGACCCAAAAGCTAATGGAGTCTACCTAGTTGCCTGTTCTTGATCATAGTACTGTTGTTCCTGTGCCTTTGGTCTTTGCCGCATGTTGTGTCACTGTTCACTCAGAGTCATGTTGAAGTTTCCATCATTGTATTTAACATCCAAAAGTGGAATTGGTCTGTTTTAAGATCACACCAACTTGTACATCCCTTCTTATACAAATTTCCTATACTCATAACTCCTCTGAATCATGAAGGGAGGAACAATTGTTCTCTGGTTATTGTGAGATCTTTTTTTTAGTAGTGTGAACTGAATTAAGTAAGAAATATATCATGCTTCTAAACTCCTGCATGGAACAAGCTACAAACTGATCTTAAACTTCAAAACTTGGTTACCATAACAGCTTTAAAATGTTAGGTCGAATCTATTGAGTCTCTGTTGTCTCTGTTACTGTTTTTCTTAAACATTATAGTAAGAGCCCGACCGATTAATCTGCCAGCCGATAATATCGGCCGATATTAGCATATCCAGTGACTACCGGTATCAGTTAATGGAAGACAAGAAATAATCAATCCATTGCTGGTCAAGTCAGCGAAATCCCTTTTGCATAAACTCAGTCTTTTTTTACATCCTGCAGTATTTGGGAGAAGAGTACCATTTAATGATACATATTCAGGGTACATTCGTCTTTTTGTAGTGCTTATAGGTACCTTGAAATGAGGAAGAAAAAACATAACAAAGGCCCCCAGCGATCGTCAAACCAGGGATGTTTAGGTTCATGGTTGGCATGCCAACCCCTAAGCCAAGAGGGCGCCAATTATAAAGACATGCTTTAGTTGAGGAAGATAAAATCCTTCTTGTTTGCTACAAAAACAACCTATTATTGTTAATAATAATAATCATGTCAGATACTTTATCACAAAAACACTCAAAGTTTGGGGTTACATCTATTTGTCCCACTCTCTACAAATCCAGAATCCAAGTAAAAAGCACGTGTTGTTGTATGTTCATTTCCAAAGTTTAACTGTCAAGAACAAGAAATGTTCTACTTTACTGAAGTGTAAGTTGTCTAGTCTCTCACAGTGAACTCAGTCTTACCTTTTAAAAGCCTCTCTATGGCGGTATCAGTGTGAAGAGATCTCCAAGGGGCCTCAGGTCTCCTGTGGCTTTCTGAAGGCAATACCACAATTGCTTATTTTAGACGCAGCTTGCCTCTACAGCACAAAGCGGGGTCACTTTACATGAAGGGCCAAGCCATGAAACTCTATCTGGCACTCATGAAATAAGAATGCAGTGAAGTGGACTGGCGGTCTTTTGCCTCTTTTTGCCTGAAAGTGGCCTTTCAAAGGGTTAGTGATTGTGCCCTCGAAGAAAGCCCTTGACATGATGCACAGTAGAGGGGAAGGGTTAAACACATCACAGAGCTCTTAAACAAGGGTCATGATCTTGGAACATCTCTCTACCATTATACACGCTTCAATGCAACGTTGACATGCTTGTCTAAGCTGCACAGAGGAGCACGACCTTTCAAATAGATTATGTTATTGTCTCTAACAAATAGTGTGTTATGGTTTGTTGACTTGTAGAATACAATCAGGGTAAGCTTGCGTTAATACGCTGGACATTAGATGTATAGATATTTACTGAGGATGCCAATTGCTAGTTAAAACACTTGCTTTTGTATCATAGTTTAGAAGTTACTTAATGTGTTAAATTGACACTTGATGAGCTCCTTTCTAATCTGCTGCTAAATGCTTCATTAGACAGAAAAGACGTCTCAATGCAAAGCAAGCTGCTGAGCATTGCCAATGAAGTAAGAGAATTTGTATTTGTTTGTTTGCTACAAAAACAACACAATGTGATGAAAAAGGTTTAAGCCAACGGCACAAACTGGATTTGGAACTGCAGAGAAATCATGTAATGCTCAAAGATTTGGGTCCTTGTGTTGGCGGAATAAACAAAGAGCTGCATTGAAAGATGACAAGAAAGCGAAGAAAGAACAACTGAAATAGTTAGACTCTCCCCATTTCAACTGTTCCTCGTGAGAAAATAGAATCGGAAAAAAAAAACAACCTCTATTTCTATCTATCGGACCAGCCAAAGGCACATCAACTATTTTCTCTCCTCTCTCCCCATCGTCACTGAAAGCAATCATTTTAGAATTGATTTTCATGGCTCAGAGAGAAATAATGGGAATTCTTTCTAATGTAGAAATGTATGTGTTCCTTTTGGTTAACCAGAATAGACCATATTTCAAGCTTGTCAGTTAGAGGAGTAAAAATGCCTCTCATTTTTGCTCAACTTTTTCTCTTCTCTTATTCCTAACGTGACAACTCATCATCTCTAAAAAATCAATCACATAATTCTATATTTTTTAGACTTCTGGAATGATGGAAGAAGTTTGGGTCTTTTAACACCATCGGCCCACATTTGTCTATGTTTTGAAGAGAAAATGGCATGCCAACCAGTAAATCATTCTTCAGCAGTGGCAACAGGGAGGGGGGATGACAATCGCCTTAACATGCCCCAGTTAGCACTCACCAAGTACATTCTCATTCATCCTGAATTGAAATCTACATGTCCATCAATTGCACTCACTTCCAGTTTGAAAAGCTCACTTTCACATGCCCTCTTCCATTCTCCAGCAATTGAATGGGCCCTTTTCACCCTCTTCAGCTCACAAATTCAGAGTCAGTCCAAAAGCAGCAGCTCCTCTCCACTGGATGAGCCCAAATCCATTTACCTAGGGTTTATCCATCAGCAGCTGTCGGGTGCGTAACACCCTGCCCAGGTGCCATTACTGTACCATTACATACCAGATTCCCCCAGTTTATTACCACTATAGGAGCGTGTCAGCTATTATTAATGATAGCTCAACCCCTGCCGATGAAAGAGACTATTGATTGACAGAGGAGGTGAGGAGGTTGAGGATTGCCCAGACATTACCTGTATTTTTTTTTCTGTATTTTAAGATACTGTAGCTCTTCAGCAGTGTTCTGCAAACTGGGACAAAGTGTACTCTCTAACATACTCAGTTTGCTGCTATTTCAAAAGTAGATTTACAGCTGAGATTCAGGTCAGCAGCATCCAACACACGGCTTTTTGCATCTCTAGAATCCAAGACGGCACAAATGTGAAAGCAGGTTTGAAAACCAGCTCTACTTGAAGCATTTAAGTGGTGAATTTGAACAGATTCATACATAAACACAGGGCTTGATGCCAGTCACTTAATCCATTGCTGTAACACTGTACAATCAACTGCTAATTGTCATTTTAGAGGGCCATTCCAGTGATTCAGTATTGACCTATTATAAACTTGGCAAACTTACAAGAGAAAGATCGAAGGGAGGACAAGTCAAGCCCACAAACCACTGAATCCAACAGTTCCCATCATGCAACTCAATAATGTATTTTCTAGAACATATCTGACAAGAAAATCTCTTGTTCATCTCCATGCCTTTGGTTTGTAATTCTGAAAATGTGTCCTCACCAAGCTCATATTGAGATCATCAAGGCTATTGATGACATCATTATGGTTCCATTTTAGACTTAAAGATTGCTCCATAGCTTAAAAAGGGATTTAAGTTGTTGTAACCATTATCACAGGTGAACGTCACAGGTGTATATACTTTGTTGAAACGTGGACATAGCCATAGTAACATCATTAGCTATAATGCTGTGATTATCTGAACCCATGAGGCTTGTACTTCAGTGGTCACCACCCTGGTTTTTGGAGCCAAAAGTGACCATTTTTGGATGAGAGGGTGGCGTTTAAGGGTAGCAAATGGTTGGCACCTGCCAAGTAATGAACAGTCTATGCATGTGGCACCCTAACGTTCTTGCTAATTAGGTAGTGAATCTCTAGGGGTGAGAAAAAACATTCACACATCGATATATAGTTGTTTTTATTCATGTGAACAGTTCGTTAATTGCCGATGCCAAATATACATTCCTATTTATTTATTTTTTAATATGGCTCTCTAAACAGGTTTCCCTGGCAATTTTGCTCACTGCCTCACTTCTTCATTAATTTTTATAGTGGAGCTTAGACGTGAATGAGGGTGACTTGAATGAAAGCCTAGGAAGAAGTTGATAGCTGGATAAAGGAAGAAGAAGAAACAAGACGAAAGTGGGATATTGTCAGATAGTGGTGAAAAGGTAAGAGACAAAGCGATAGAAGTGTTTAATAGATATATTCATCCTGCACTTTACCTTGTAGGGACATTTTGTAGTGTTCCATTAATCAGAAGTCGTGATGTATAAATATTTGATAGTCTCCAATTATTGTCGAACCCTTTAATGTGACATCATCATCGTGTGCCATTTATCGCTCATCTTATCGTGAGTTACCCTGAGATTCCCATCACTGTTAACTCATTTGCCACAGAATGTGATTCTATTTGTGTTATTATTGTGTTGTTGCTATTAGTAAATATGGGTTTCTTATTGATTAAACTAAAATGCTGAGGGTTCTCAGTATTTTCCACAGGGAAAGAAGAACAACACTCCCAACTCAGAACAAGCCAATGAGCAAGATACAGGCAGACTTAACGTGATACCTGATAAGATTTATAACCCTCGAAAGTTGTCACGAATTGGATTATTAGCTATAGAGACCAGAAAGGTTTTTTGCGAAGCCTTGTTTAATGCATCTGGTGTAAAGTTGGGCTTTTTAACATTGGGCCCTATTAGATATTGACTCACTTAAGTGGCTGGTCCAAAATGGCCAGTCGAGGAACTGCAGTTTATGTTATTTCCACTTTGGCTTCTTTTTTTCAACCTCAGACGAAGCCATTTGAGGCTTAACTGACATGATATAGAAAATGTGGGGAATGTCTCTTTTAATTTCTTTTATCTGTTGTCCTTACCAAGTTATTGTAACACAATTATTTAAGTGTTTATGACAAAGTTACATTTTGATCACTGGGATAAGCAGGCTTTGAAAAGATAACAAGCTGCTGCGACACTTGCACAATAAACCAAGATGTCAAAATCAATTAGTGTCGGATATGATGTGAGAGGAGGGGAAAAACTCATCCAAACTCATAAGCCTTTTCATCAGTGCCATGCTTTGTTAAATTATCATCAGGCAGTGTCAGGAGCAATCAGCAAGTGGCCACTCCCGAATCCTGATGGGGAGAAAAGTCTATTGGTCGTCATGTTGACCAACGGAATATCAATGAGCACTTAACAACCCAAAGTGGATGAAAGAGGAAAAGAGAGTAAATGGCATACAGAGAAGAGCAAAGAATGTACCCAGGAGGTTTCTGTAGAGAGCGTTTGCATTTCCTTCCCTGACAGAGAGGAGAAATGACTGAAAAAGTAAACAGACTTTGTCTCGCAGCAGCGAGGGAAGTTTGGTGACAACCCTGGCCTTTATCTGACAAGCAAAGCCTAAAAAAATCCTTTTCCGATAAGGAATAGAGCTAGTTATTAAATTGTAAAAGCAGGAGAAAAGCATTGCGCTGAGGACAGCAAAGAGCCAAAAGTACCATTTCTCCATTAAAGGGACACAAGATGGAAAATGTGCCATTTCTATCCTGTTGTCTCCATTTTCCTTATTTGCTGTTGTGGAGGATCAATGATAGTGTACAGGCATAACCTGGCAAGGTTATTTCCTCAGTATTACTGTCTTATCAAGCTGAGTGAAAACTTGTTGGTTCTCTTTGCAAGCTCAGCGAGGCACTGGGCTTATGAATGCTGACGTTTGTGATTGCTCGTCTGTCGAGAGGTCATCTGGCAACACAGGGAACATTTGGTCCTTGAATAGAACATGTCTTTAGCAATCAAAATTGTTGCCAGCAACTCCAAAGGATGCACATCAACTTAAAAAGCACACACAAATATTACTCTGTGATACCACTGCCTTTAAATGTGTCCTTTCAGAAGCCTTTTTTTTCACACAGAGAGAACAGTCAGATTAGGGAGCAGCTCTTTTAGTTTATTTTTAACGTAATATGTAACTACAGGCAGTTTCTGCCTTTTTTTGAAAGAGCAGAAAATGGTTTTCAAGATGAATCTACAAACACAAACAGCTTAAAAGAGTCAGAAATGGGATATTTTGATCAAATTATATTCTAAATAGCTACAATCCCAAAGAACCAGAACCGTACATGAAACTCTGGGAGTCTGAAAATCAAAATAAAAGAGAATGTAAACACAGTCATTCAGAAACTACAGTATAGTTTATCATTGGAAAATATACTACATGCATTTCGGTATTATTTGCCTTGATAAAGGGAAAAAGGCTGGCTTGCTTTCTCATACAAACACTAGTGCTTTATAAAGATGTGAACTTAATGCAAGGACAAGTACCAGTAATGGTTAAGCATGTATTGTAATTATCTATTGGCATGTCTACACAAAGAAAAATTGATAGTATGGAAGTTTATACTGTACTCTACGGCAGTGGTTCTCTACTTATCTAGGCTCAGGACCCACCACCAACTCCTCCATGAAAAATCCTGATCCAAATTTCTGATAATTTTTAATCAATCAGGTTTATTTAATGAAAAATTGTGCAGTTTCTTGCTTCTGTCAAATGTTTTGTACCTCAGATGGTGCAAAACATCTGACGGAAGCAAGAAACTGAACAAAACTAACTTCTTTTAAAAAGCGTTTCACAGACTGTTTGAGGCAAGGTTTTTTCCAGGCACATGCTTCGAGACCCACTGAAAACAGCTCTGCGATCCACTTGTGGGTCCCGGCCCACCAGTTGAGAACCACTGCTCTATGGGCATATGTTACTGTGTTTGATAGATTGTTTGTGAACCAATGTTTGTACATTTACAATATTAAACACTTTCTATGTAGGTTCAAAGTCAGTCTTTTGACAAAACTGTTCTAAATACCTTTTCCATCATTCTCTTTGTAATTGAGTTGGTTAGCCACCATTGTTTTTCAAATCAAATTCTAAGTGGAAAAATAATGGTAAGTCTAAATAAATTTAAGGCTAGGAAGTAATCGTGATAACATGTTAATACAGTAAACATCCTAATCCTCAAATCACTCTAGACTTTTGTTGATTAAGCCAAATCCACAGCCGTCCTTAACCTTAACCAAATGCTGGAGGCGAACATAATCAACCAGTTTAATTTTCTGTGGTTGCTTCTTAAGTAGCAGATATTGTATTCAAAGACTTGATTTTGTAGGAAAACAAGTTGCTGTCAATGTTCTTGCAGCTAAGTCCTGTGTTTAATGGGGCAGAGTTGATGTTGGAGTATGTTCATTTATAGGAATTACATTGCAGGCATTAACTTGAAAGAAAACACCATTGTAAACTGAGTTTTGCAGTCTCCTTTACTTCAATCATTTGCTTTATGTCTTTGTTTAAGTGAATTGAAGTGTATGAGGAGCAAACTTTGTGCAGCACTTTTTGCCGCATATGTCGGTCACCTTGGTTTATATAGGCTAATCTGATCGAATGGGCAGAACTAAGATAAATGTCTGCTCTATACAAGCTCAGTTAGAGGGACGCCTGGGTAAAAATATAGGACCAAAATTCTTTCAAAACCATTTCTAGTTTATTGTTAGAAAAGAAATGCTGACGGCCAAGTGGTACAGGGGGGCTTGGCTGCTGTGCTGACATGGAGTGGTACAATCATCCTCCACTGAGGTTCTGTTGGGGCTTCCTGTAGTATTACTTAAACATACATCTTTGCCCTGACAGGCTTTTTGTGGTGCCAAAGCCTCACGCGGGAATATGCTGGCAGCCTAATCTGAATTTCAAAACAGGATCAATTATTCATTTATGACTAATGCTGACTAATTGTGGCCCTTTTTTTTACTTTCATACAAATGAAGTTTGAAAGGATGACAAAGGAACATCACTGAACCTCTGTAAGCATCAAGGTGCCACCTAACCATTGTTTTCTCTCTGTGAATTTTGTATCACAGATTGAATATTTCATTAAATTACTTTCCACCCTATCACATAGGACTTTGCTTATGCTTCTTTGTACCTGACAATAAGCCCTAATTTGAATTGTTGTGTCGGGTTGTGTTCAACAGCTGATCCCAAATCTTGACATTTTCTGCAGAAAGAAGAACAGGTGTGTTACAAATGGCCTGTCATTTAACAGTTTGCTTTTCTGGCATCAGCTTCCCATTGAGTTAAATGCCACTCATTGTGCTCTATATCTTTAGGGGCATTCTGTCTTCTATATATCCCAATATGTGTAAACTATGAACATGAAAGACTCAGGGTAACTATTTAGGAATCAACCTATTTATTAGAAATATAGTTTTAGATGACAGTAATCGACATGGTTTAGTCATTTTCATAGAAATAGATTTAGTTAATTTGTATTTTTGTCAGAAGCGATTAAGTTTCTAAATGTTCCCATGATTCAAATGCTCCAAGCTGTCGAGTGGAGTCATTTCAAAGTGCGTATCATTTAAACGGCTCGAGTCACATTTGAACTGCATGACAGATGTTTGAACCGCATGCTCCTGCCCGAATGGAAGGATTAAAGCAGTTGTTTTTGGAGGAAGGCCATTCAAAACCCAGTTGGGATGCATTAACTGGAGTAAATCTGAAAAGTAGTGAAAAAGTGAAGTGAAATGGATGCAATTGGACACAGTTTTATAAGAGTCCAATTACTTCAACTTCTGACTTTATTCATACTAATGTTTTTCAGTCACCTATGGAAACATTGAACAAATACAAAAACAAAGATTACCAATATATTGAATAAAAAAACTTCATTTTGGGGGACAGTTGGATGGATAGATGGATTCAATCAATCAGGAGGGCAACGGAAAGAGTTGTTAGATGTCTAAAATGTTCTAGTTTCAATGTGCAGTCTGGGGTTGGTTGTTCACTGGAAAACATGCTGTCCAGGCAAAGAGCAATTTCGGCAGAATGCATCAGCAATAATGTCTTCTTGAAACCCATCAGCCATAGTCTGACAAAGAAATTCATTCAACTACATAATCAAACAAGTGCATATAACCATCCTATTGGAGATTAAGTTTCCAATCCAACTCTATTCTTGTGTTCCAGGTTCTTATAATGACCATCTCATGTAATATGAAGTATATCTACCCTTTGTCGCTTGACCATTGGCTATACAGGAAGCCCTTAAACCACCAGCGGCCATTCATCATTTGATAATAGTCAAATTGTTCTCTGTGTGTTAGAATTTTATGTTAAACTTTTAAGTACTTTATTGTGTGTGGGTATTTTGGGGGGTTTCATACTATGTTACTTTTTATAAAGCAGTGTAGTTTCAGTGACAGTGTTATTGTTAGGCAGATGGCTGAATTAGATGCATAGCAGTGCTGCAAAATGTTGAGGCAGGCGCTGGGAATGAAGGAAATTATTGGTTAGGGGGCACTTTGTTGCACAGAGGGAACAAAGGGCAACACTCTATGGACTATAGCCATTATTTCATAGCTAATGAGGAAAGAGGTGGCAATCTCCCTGTGGCATGTGTGCCCTGTGTGGATTTGCCATGTGAGGTAATGACAGCATTGGACTGTACCTTTAGGCAGTCCTTTTGTACTCTTGTGGTCACAGTCCAGGAAGCGTGTATCTTAGAAACTAGTTTCCTTTAATGTTTTCTATTTGCAACCTTGTGACTCTCGAGTTTCCAAGAAATGGATGACTAAGTAACTGGACAAAGTCCTTGGCTGACAACTTTGGCCTGCCCTTCAGGATGCATGCTGACCAAAGAGTGTATACACACTGTATGTCTAGAGGTATGGGCAGTGTGTGTGCCTGTGTGTGGTTGCATGCCGCCTCCATGCGTCAAACAGCTCTATTTGAGGTGGCAGGCACAGGTGCGCTAACGGCATGGCAGGCTCCAGCAGGTTATTGGCCAACAGATGGAGCGGAAGGCGGGGTGTGCTGGGGGGGACAGGGGCGACTGTAAGGTGGAGGGGTGGGAGTTGGAGGAGATGGGGAGGGGGGCATGGCCACTGTTAGGCGGGGACATGCCAGGAGTGGCAACTGGCAACGTCTAACCTTTTTATATAGTCTGCATGACCTGGGCTCTGTCACTACCAATAAAAGTCTGTCTGTCACACCGGACATACAACAAGTACTGAAGATATAATAATGGAAAAATACATGCAGAACACCTAACTAAGTCTATGTTCACAAAGCAAGCCATAATGCTCAATTCTTAACTTTTTTGTTTGGCTGTTCACATGGCTTTTTAAACGTGGCTCCTAGAGGAATCCACATTTGAAAGTGTCCCAAATGTGATTTGAAAAAATCAGATTCTCAAGCTTCTTTTTGTAAAGCTTCTTTTTGTAAAAAGAAGAGGTGGATATTTTGCTATATATATATATAGAATAAGCAGGCAGACTCATATTTTATTCCAATTACAATAGAATTTTGTTGTAGCGGTCCTAGATACCATCCACGATCACTTGATGTCAATTTAGCTTCCTATTTATCTCTATTCACAGATATCTGAATGCAACCACGGCTAATAATCCAATCTTGGATTTCGTCGCCCAACTTAAACTCTATTCTTAGTTTGCTAACTGCTAGTCAGTGATTACCATTTTAAAATACTAAGTTATGTAATAAGTATTTGCCTTGCTCTAATTGTTCTGCATGATAAGCTTTGTTAGTTCCCATGGTTGACAATTTATCATATCTTTGCCAATCACAGTAGAGGCAGCTGGGTGTGTCAAAAACCCGCAATCTTACAACATTGTGCCTCTAAAAGAAAAAAAGATGACCATTAATATTAATACAGAAAAGAGTAGAGATAGGGTGTGGGAAAACAGGGATGTCGGAGGTTGGGCAAATCAGCTCTTATCGAGTTTAATACTATGGCCCTTCTGTAGGGCTCATATTTTCCATTAATCTGCACCGCATGAATACTAATAGCCCCGGTGGCTTAATGGCCCTGCCCAAATCCCTGTATTTGATTTCCTCTCCTCAAAGTGACCTTTTCCCCATGCTAATGGGCTTACCTGTGCTAGATCATGTTGGAGCATGAGAAGGGAAAGTTCGTCTTCACCATTTCAGCTCATTCTGTTTAAAGGAGACGTCCACATTTATGCCTGACACTCGAGTGATGTGACAAACACACATACACACAGTGGCACACAAACAGGTCTGACACTGATTCAACCAGCGCCCCAGCTTTTCATCTCATTTACCAGTATATTATGAAAAGCCAGGAAGCAGCCAAGCCATAATGACCTGCTTTATTCCATTTCTGGTGAGTTTGCCAGGAAAGACATTGGGTAGCTTTCAATCCCTTAGTTGGAAATGATCACCTTGTGAGGAAAGGTTTCAGTCAACTTCAAGTTTGGGTTTCACATACACAACAAATATTTATAAAAGATGAATTATTGTTGAATGACAGGCCATTCTTATTACATTATTAAATGTTCCTCTGACCTAGAAATATTTTGAATTAAGAAATATTTGATAGTGGTAAAATAATAATGAATCCTCCTTTTTTTCCTTAAAGACTGTTCATCTGTGATTTTCCTGCTACATTTTGCCTCAATGCTCTCTACTGGCAGCCCTGATGGACATTGTTTATTATTTGCTTTTGATAAATAGCTCACAATGCATCCTCCTTTGTTTCTTGTTGTGTTTGTGTTTGCCACTGATATACCGCTGTTCTTTGCATATTAAATGAGTTGATTTATTTGTTTAGCACACAAACATTTGATGCTTTACAAGGTTATGCGCAAACAAGCTCTAGTTGCTCTTTACAATGCTAATTAGATTTTTCTCTTCCAAGACCTGTACCATACATTCAGTTAGCAGCTTGCACTTTTGACCCACATCATAATTGATACAGTATCAACAACAGTCTTCTGTCTATAAATGGATCATGAGGAGAATTAAAATCATATATAATCCAAATAGTATATACACGGGCCATGTATTTACTTAGTACAATTTAGAAATTATTGTCAGCTTTGTATTTAATAATATTTAATTACCAAAATATAACGATTTCACTATTCCTCAAGTGATCAATAGCCCATACTGTTCAATATCAGTGCAACTTTTGCTACAAAAAAACAGAATTTAAGCTATAGTTTCCATAATGAGGTTGAATGCAATTTTGTGTATCTCTTTGTAGTTTGGCAACCATTTAAAGTCAGTAAATTGGTTTACTGTATCCACTTAGTCTCTAGAAACAATACAACTGCCTCAGGTCCATTACTGGTGTGAAATAGATGGGATTATCCACAGATTAAGGTTGGCAGTTAGAAGATAAAAGGAGGAGTTTGGGGGTAGGGGACCGTTTTTAGACCCAACAGATGAAGGCAAACAAACATCTCGAGGTCAAGATCAGGTTGGACAGGTTGGCTCCAGCCAATTGGAAAGAGGCATGTACATACAGTACATGTCATTTTGATCAGTTTCTGCAAGAGTTTAGGTTTTGACACATACAAATGATACTACTTTGTCTCCCCTTTATCAAACAGTAGTTCAGGCTGATTCACATAGATTTTTAAGACTATTTGGCAAGTTACTGACCAGTACAACCATATACATTTTCCCATGTTATTTTTTAAAATGCACAAATACTGTCAGGCAAGTGGAGTCCGGAGGTACATTTTAAGCACGCAACTTTTCTTTTCCTGCAATCTGAGCAAAAGCTAAAGCTGACCTAAAGTTGTAGTATAAAACAGGTAGCCTGGATTTACTTTAGTTCTTTTTTAGACTTGAAAGACTGGCAAAATATAGAAACATTTAAAAATAATCCATAATTGAATATCCGTGAACAGTTGTGGCTGATGCTTATTTTAAGATTTACATCCAAGATGGAAATCTTAGTTTTTTTTAGCTTGATGCTAGCACATAATGGCAATTACTGTTAACAAGCCAACAGAATTAGTATCACATTTGCGGTTATTTTAATTTTTAATTTGAAAAAACATGTGTACATGATAGTCTGGTCCAATCACATTTACAGGGGGAAAATAAGCATTGGAACAATACCAATTCGCTGGGGCGCGGAGAGTTGTGCCTTGCGGTAAACTTGAGGCAAGCCAATGAGAGAGAAGCCCCAAGTCACCTGCTTGGCAAAGACTAACAATTACATTTTGCTGGCTCCCAATAACGAGAAAGAGTATGTATTCACACAGAAATAAACCAGCAACCACAAACACAACGCAGTTGAAACTCTTGGAGAGGTTGAAATGGTTTATGTGCAAATACTGTGATTTGAATGACAAAAAAAAAACTTTGTATGGGTCTGTATATGAGCATAGAACTGCAACAAAGAGAACTGTGCACTGTGTCCCGATACTACGATCTCTTTAGGAGATTGTCGACACATGCTCATCCTTCACGATCCAACGTCCTATCACCCACCCCTGACAGTTTTGAAATTATTTTGAAACACAGTGTTAAGACGGAGGAATATCTCAAAATATCATGCACATTTTTATTCCATTTTTAAAATGTAACAGATCTAATATGTAGACATATTTTACTCCTGAAAGAATGATTGTAGGACGTTTCACAAATGACTCAACTCTTAATAAAATGTTTTGATCCTGATTCACAGCATATTTATTCTAAATTGCATGACAAGAACAGGTCTTGCTCTTGCATGTCAGACACACATACTTCCCACTCACCCTTGATTTGTTCAATATATTTCAGAACAATTCCTCCACATCGATCCTATTTTTTACCCTTTTCACCTGCCTTAAAGCTGTGGGACTCTGGGCATGTTATGGAGGTCTGTCATCAGGAAGCTACTCTTGGCCTCCTCTGTCTCCCCTTGTCACATCGCAGAGCAGTGCAGGTGTCAGGACCCCAGGGCTCTGTCAGTGACAGAGCTAGTCAAGCCCCTGCAGTCCCCGCAGGCTTCAAGATGGGTGAAAAGGGTCAAAAAGCTTCCAGTGCCCTGCTCCCCTCCACTCTAAATGGATCCCCTTTAGGGTCTCTCAAGGGATCCTTCCTTTCTTAGCCTGGTAATAGAATGTAAGTAGGACCTTGGATGGATGGGCTACGTTGTTGACAGGATAGGCAGTTGGTGTATTTATGACGCTCGCTGAAAATCGCGGGCCGTTATCATTTCACGATTCCTGCATTTATAGGCAGGATGCAATGGGATGTAAAGATATATTGCTGATTCAAACAAAATTGCTCATTTATTATTAAAATACTCTTGTACGTTTATATGCACTGTACAAATGAGATAATATCCTGGATCTTGGATCAGTTGGTGGAGAAGCTGAATATGTATTTCTTTTTACGCCTATTTGTATTTCCCCTTTCTACATTTCTGAATGTTAATCCAAAATAAAAAAAAACCCCTGTCATAGTTTTCTTCTTTTTTCAAAGTCTGTATTCATGTAAATCCCTTTTGATTATTTGTTTTGTACATAAAGATGGGTTTCCAGTGTAGTCCACAGATACAGTGTAGAGTTGTTTTATGCTAGAAGGATCTTGGTTGGTTATAAGAGAGACTGCAAAGCTAGGAACATGATGGGTACAATGGGGAAATGAAGAAGAGTATGGCTGGAGGGACTGGCATGAAAGCTTGAAAGGGGCAGGCTTGTGGGCAGATGAGTAGGGAGACTGACAAGTGAATGCTGATCCTGAGACATGGAGAAGTATGTTAGTAATGGCGGCACACAGGGTAAATAAACAGAAAAACTCCAGAGTTGGCGGTTTATCATTACTTGTCCCTAGGTGAAACGACAATAAGGCTTGAAGTGGTTGAACTGCGGTAAAACATTACTGCTGGATGAGTTGATTATAGGCAGATGCCCTGAATGGGTGGCGTTACATGGTAATTGCAGGAAGGTTTATTAGGGGAGAAAGGCCTGGGAGCTCTAAAAATGAGCTCTGGGTCTAAAGCTAGGCCTGAAGGCTGAAAAGGGGTAAAGCACAGGAAGTCAGGCAAACTGACAATGCAGGGCACCAATGGAGTTGGAACCCTCTTGCAGAAAGTTAAGAAGTATATCAGAAGGGCAGAGCTGAACTGGTGGATGGAGTATACCAGACTAGAGGAGTTATCAGGAGGAAGGGGAGGAGATTGACCAAAAGGGCGATGTGTCTCCTTTAAACAGAGAGGAGGTTAACAAGAAGGGCTGTCCTACTCCAGAGGAATGGCTGAAGTTCAGCCAAAAGAGTGGACCTTCTCTTGATGATAGACAAAAGGTCAATCAGGATTTAAGAGCAACTCTGGAGGCTGACAGACAGCAGAGATGCTCTGGATGATGTGGTGGTGACTAGCTATCGACTCAGGACTGCTCTTGGAAGTAATATCATAGGTGGGATTGCCCTCAGAGGTGACTCTGCCAATGCTGATCTGGCAGAAGGTCAATGCCTGGAATGCACGATGGGCAGGCCCAGTAAGGTCAATGCCTAGGATGCAAGATGGGCAGACCAATAGAGGACTCAGCAGGAGACCAGAGCCAGGAACATAGCAGAAACAGGAGAATGCTGCTTCAGCTCACCCACAGCTTTTATCCTCTACAACCAAGATAGCCAAAGGCAGTGTATCAGTCTGCTGTCAGGCAGCCACCATAAATGTGGACAAAGGAGTGGTTGTTGTTTGAGGTCAACTGAGACATAGGAATAGGTGCCTGTGCTAACAAACAGAAAAGGACCTGGGGAAATAATAAAGTGTCCTAAGAGGGGACTTAAAGATTGACTACGGAATACACAGACTGGACATAAACAAATAGTTTGAAAGGGGGGCACATTATGGAATGTGTTGGTCTATCCAGTTTTTGCTTAACTCAGAGTGAAACAACTAGTGCCAGTAGTCACATTGATATTAAATCTCTTACTGCCTTATTCTCTCCTAACCAAATCTCACTGCTCAGCACTAGTGTTGTACTCAAGACCACACTAACCGAGACCTGAGTGCTCCGAGATCGGGGCAAGACCAAGAAATGTAGGGATTGCGACCGAGTCAAGACCAAGACAAAGGCAGGGCGAGACCGAGACAAGACCATAAATATCACTGAAAAAAACATCAACTTGTGTGCAGTGGGTGTGTCACCCACTTAGACTGTAACACCAGGAAGGTTATTAGTTCTTTTAGAAAGGGGCGGTTTCCTTCTTCTTATCACTCAGTAATCAATGAGTTGGAAAAAAGCCTATCAGTGGGGGTCTTGACCAGTCTTGATGTAAAATGCGCAGTCCATCCAGTATGAGGCAGAGACAAGAGTGAGCAAAAATGCTTTCGATTCCGAGACAAGACCTTCAAAAAGTGTTCTAGAGACCAGTCTTGAAATTAAATACTTTGTAGTATGGATCCTTAAACCACAGATGGGCAGTAACAGGTGGGACGGTGGACAGATATCCTTCACCCTGACCCTTAACACAGATTGACCTCAAGGTTTGGTTTTGAGTCCAATACTGTACTCCCTGTGTACTGTGTTGCAACATTGAGGCCACCTTCAACTAAATTCAAAATTGAACCTCTACCTGAAGGAACTAATCAATTAGGACAACAACCCAGTCCTGAACCTGAGCAAGTCTATGGATGATAGTGGGCTTTGGGATACAGCAGCCCTCCTTTATATCAACTGGTCCTCCTCGGTGGGGGTGGACGGCTACAAGTACCTTGGTGTCCACATCATGAAATACCAGACTTTGATGCTTCAGACAGTAAGGCAACAAAGTCAACGCAGATACTTTCCCCTCCCATGATGGAGCAAAGTGTGAGGCTGTTTTGGAAACAGCCTACTATACTAGTAATACACACTGATTTGGCCAAAATGCAGTATGTGAACAAATGCAAGATCCGCAGTATGCCAAAAATACCCAGATGTGTACTGATTCTGGAAAAATCTACAGTATGCCAGTCAGACCAGTCTTCTTCACATACTGTTTCCCACAATGCAAAGGGCAAGGTCAGAGATCAGAATGACGGACTGCAACAGCCATTGTGACAGGGGAAATAATCACAATCAGACCAATACATATGAAGATACCACAGATAATCCTTTTTGATTCACTAAATCATGAAAACCAAAATGGATCACTTGTCAGCTTTTTACAGACCATAAGTGGACGCTTCACTGTTGCAGCATTCGCTGTCAGCTGGGCTGATCTTCACGTCTGCATTCCAAGAACGTAATTCAACTTTGCACATTGCAAAATAAACACATACTCTCAGTAATACTACATACTACTGTCCAACATAGTATGCAGTACATACGGCATACTACGTTTGATAGTACTATGTAGTAGGCTGTTGTGAAAACCACCTAAGTATCCCCTTAAAATCTTACAGAGAAACAACTCCTAATAGGAAAGCTATCAAAACATTTGTTTTGTAGTCTTGTGGACCTGTAGAAGGTGCATTAATTTTTTCTATACAGTTTTGTCTGGCAAGGTAAGCTGCCTTCCCAAGTCCGCCTCAACTCATCACCTTGTGTTGGATCTGCTCAGATCTTGTTCCCAGGCACAGCCTTAGGCACAGGGCGGGGTCAGTACAACCCTTAGCCTCAACAGCAAAGCCCTCAGGCCTACACTGGTCATCATCTTCATCCACTCATCTTCCTGTTATCTCCTCTTCTTGCTCTCAGTGTCCTCCTCCTCTCACTGCTTTTCTCAATTTCTGCATAACCTACATCCCTCTTTCTTTCATGTAGCCTCCCCACACACACACACACACACACACACACACACACACACACACACACACACACACTCCTGCTTTCTCCCCTTCAAGGCCAGACTTCATAATGGCCCCTCTCAAAGGCCACTCATCCATAGGGCCCATCCATCACCATCATGCAGAAAAAATAAAAAAAAGGGGAAGGGAGTAGACATATGAGCAAAGACATTTAGGAAAAAAGAGGCACAACATCTACAAAGGTGAAAAGTCAGATGGCAGCATCGGACAGAAATACACTGAGGGAACAAATGTAGAGATCATGCATTAAAAGAGGCTATGGGAGGTGGCAACTGAGAAAGTGGAATTTGAAAAGTAAAGCTGCACTTTAGGCGCCAAAAAATGGAAATCCAAAGAATCCCCAGTTGGGTTTGATAAACTGATGAATCCAGTCTGATTTTATGTTTTGGTTTTAAGGTGTAAAATGAGTCATAGTTTTGGAGGGTCTCAAAATATCTGTATCAAGTGTTGAAGATTTTGACTTGTATGTCTTTCTTTGTCTTCTTGTTTGTGCTTGGGGCTGACCCTTTGACAGGGTGCTCCCTCTTTTTTCCCCAAACATGCCATTGGCAAGGCCAGCAAAGTCAGTTCAACAACAAGAGTGATAAAGATGTTACATACAGTGGAAAACACTTTCTGAAATATATAAGATTACTTTAAAGTTCTCCTACCTCTGGACAAAAATGCAACAAAGCTGGTCGATGTGCAAGAAAAAAATGTCTGGGAAGGTTGAGCAAGTTGGTTGGATGGGAATCAAAGCCAGACAACGGGTTCCAGCACCTTCCTCCAGCTATGCCTCGAGGCCTAAATGTCTAACTGACAATGTCTATATCCGTCACTCAGAAAATAATGGGCTTCAGAAATCGACCCCTGTGCTAGAAAACCTCAATCAGCAGAGAAAAAATGTATTCAAACTGACAAAAATTGATCAGTATTACAGTAGTCAGCATTGAATCAGCACAGAATATGCTTCATGTATACATACATGCCATACAGTGTTTTTGTGTATTATTCTCCATGCATGATACAGATTTCAGTTTAAAGTTGGGGGAGGTTTGATCCTTATGGTATGCCTTAAATCTTCATGCCATTGCTATTATGTTCATACTGCAGTGGTCATAAAAATGTCAATATCACAAAGCAATCTTGATAACGTGATGAATTACAATGTAATCAGTTTGTTTATTAAAAATGCCATATGCCTTTTTGTCAGTGGCTGCCTCTCTATCTAGGTATAACCCTCTTTTCCTTTTTTTTGGTCTTTGTTTTCAATCTCTTCTTTCAGCGCCACAAATATAATTAATGGCAGAGCGCAAGGAAGCATGTTACTGGTTTATGGATTTTTGATGGTAATCTTCTGGATTAATTATGTGATATATGTGCCTTGTTAAGGTAATCGGGCTCGGGTAAATACAATGCATGAACTTTGATAGCGAACTGGCAGGCGTTTCTCCCCTGCCTCCCTAAATCAATTTGCACCGTTCCCCAAGTCATTCCTGCATCGCTTCACACAGAGATACTGCCAGGTATGAAGGTTGCATGTATTTCTGAAATGGCCAAAAGGGGGTCAAATGATTACAGTGATTACAATGATAATGGCACGGTAAAACCCGTGCAATCACTCATCAGCTGTAACATAATAGGCACCTTGCACACCAGTATGTTTAGATGCATTTATACTGTAAATTCACAGTTTCATCAACATGGAAATTGGATTCAGGGCTGGGAAAGATATCATGCACGTGTGGAACTGCCAATTCGTTTGGATGAAAATGGGCTGCAGTGTGAGTGTGCTTGTGTGTGTGTGTGTGTGTGTGTGTGTGTGTGTGGGGTGTGTGGGGGGGGGATGCACAGAGTGAGACCACGAGTATTTGCATATGTGTATGTAAGCTCACAGATGAGTACACAAATAGCATCTGTGTGTTTCTGCATGTGAGGAGAGTTTGTATATAATGGGAGGCGAGCTAGCTGGCAGAGATAGTAAAGAATGCATGGGGACTGTGGACACCCAACCAGTGCCGGCAGACAGTCAATCTTCCTCGCCGCATCACTGAAAATGCCACTCAGCTACCAAGGTTGTTTAGCAAGTAAACAAGCCTCTGGCCACCATGCATCTAAACACGTATATTTCCCATGAAAAAATGGCCAACAGGGCAGGAGAAGGTGAATCGTGCATCCTGCAGATCTCCCACATAGCTGGCTGATAGTTTTTCTCCCTTCTTTTAACACATTTCTCACACCTACACACACAGGCATAGATATATGCACTCACACCATCTTGTCTAAGCACACACACGTCATGGTAAGAGGGAAAAGCAAAAAGATATTTTTTGATTCCTCCCTTCCTCCAGGGTCCCCGTTGACAGCTTTGATTTGAGTGCTGTGGTGGCAGAGGTACTCCCAGGGCCTCATCTGTACCAGTAAATCACCAAACCACATGTGTATCTGTGCATGTGTCTGCACGCATGCACAAGACAGGACATTTTACCATGTGGATAAGCATGTCTGTTTACTGTTTAGTGTGTCCGCTGACTTCAGACTGTCAGTTTTCATAATTTTTACAGTATACTTCTTATTTGATTTTGAGGGGAAAAGAAAATAACCTCAGAATATAATATTAAAGCCTCCTTGTATTATTGTGTATTTTTCAAATGTATGCAGATTTTGCACGGCCCCTGCGATAAAGAATGATTTACTCCTTTCCTTTTAACAAAATTAAGCAAGGACAAAAGTGACACAGGAACATGCTTTCCTCTAATTGCAACACAGTGATACACAAAATGGATTGATCTGACAAATCCTCTTTGGGCTGAAGCAAGCTCTTGCTGGTGACTGAACATGGTTGCTTCATCTTTTGTGGATTACATGAACTCAGTATTACTGCAAGTGCTATTGATCATATTTTTGTCACACTGAACCACCAGAATTAACCAAAATGCACGACTCAGAAACAGAGGGCAGAATCAAATTTGGTTTAATGGAAAACAGGTCGGTACACAAAATATCCAAAATACAAAAGGGTCAAAAAACAAGAAAGAGGTCAGATCTAGGGCTATCAGAAACACGAGGAATAAATGCAGGAACGCTGCATGCTAAAGTACATGACTAACTGGCACAGAAGGAGTGGACACAGAGGCTAAATACTAAAGAGAGTTTAAATCAACAAGACACAAGTAAGACACATCAGGTAATCACATCCGTGGGAGACACTGGGGGAAGGGCAGGCAAGATCAGACCTGAAACGAGACACATGGTAAGTAACCAAAATAAAACAGGAAACAGAAAACATGAAACGTGAGGATATCAAAATAAAATACACACATAACTAGCCTAGAAAAAAAATGGTAGTCAAAGTTAGCCAAAGCCAAATTCCTTGACATACATGGCCAATAAAGCTGATTCAGATTCTGATATGCAAACCTCTGCACGAATGGGCAGGAAGGTACTGGATTTTTTTCACACCCTGCAACCTAATCTCTCTGCTCTGCCCTCTGTCACATCAGCAGCTCTGATACATTCTGTATTCATAGGTTGACAAATACAGAGCTTTTTTAAAGTCATTTTTTTTGCGTCACATAAAGATGCACAAGTTACGTTTGCTGGCCCGATGTTGGCTGGAAGCAACACCTGCCTAGTAAGATTTTTTTGCAGATTCAGACACCAAAACATAGAGTATGTCTCCTAGATTGTTTAGAATGAATACAAATTAAATATGTTTTTTTTTTCAGCTCTCAGCCTGTCGTTAGGTTGACTAAAAGTTAGGCTGAGGCAGCATTTCTAGCATGGCGGCTGCTGCTGCTGAGCCTCAGGAACCCCCTGCCGTAACAGATGGCTGACATCACTAAGGTTGCGTGCATTCATATTTACAGTCTATGGTCAAATCTCATTTTTGGGGCCTAAAATGTCTTTTATTGTTGAAGTGTTATGAGAGATATTGGATTTCGTTTCATTCCTGCTAGTATTTTATAGAAGTTTGATGTTCTTGAGTAGTATCAAGCCTGTGTAAAAATGTTTAGTTTAATTTAACATCTTTGAATCTTTTCACTTCTATTTTAGTTTGGATTTTTAAACTTAAAACATGCCAATTAAATTGAAAAGAGCAGACATCCTTCATGCATATACTCAAATCTTAAGGATCTAATTTGTTTTCATGAAAAAGGTCCCCCCAAGCCACAGACCATGAAAAACACATCTTTTGTCCGCTGTTGCCAGTCGAACAGCAGCATTGTTAGCGATGGACCTTGTTTCTCTCCCTCGCTCTTTTTCTCTCTCTTTGGTCTGGTAGTCAGTTATTGGGACTTCTGGGGTTGAAAACAGTCCTAGCTCAGAGACACACATAGACACACACAAAAAAGAAGCATCCACTTGCCCCAGTGGAGTCCAAGGCCATTCACACAGCCACTGGGCGTGCTAGAGACTCCGATATGGCCTAGTGGTGTGAGCCACACGTGGCGAGCACCATTGTCCCATATTAATACACTATCGACCCACCCAGACATGCTTTGTCAATGGAAGGTGCCGCCACACCAGATTTTCTCTGGGTTGTATTGATGCGAGGGCACCAGAGGAAAGCAGTAATGGATACATAGTCGGCAATAAGAACATCAGCCAAGCTTGGAGCACAGACGGAGAGGCTATTTTTTGTTTTTTCCTCATCCCATAATCTTTGAGCAGCTCAAGGGTCCTATAGAAAGCATCCATGCTGTCCTGTTCTCAGGCCAGAAGACACCGGCTGGGGTGTCCATAGAGGTTTCAGGTTGCTATTTCAGTTTCTGGGCATGATGGATTATTTCTTCCCGTCTCCTCCTCCTGTCGCCAGCCATGCATCTCAGCCGCCATACCGATTTAGCAAATATGAATGTATATGTTTATATTTATGGGTTCAGATATAAAAATGGGTGGGTGAGAGGGGAGGTTTATCTCAGCACTTTGGTGTCCCCTGACGCCTTCTCTATCTGTAAATATCTCGAGACAGCAGTGTCAGGGATTTATGTGAAGGTGACAATGCCAGAACGAGCTGTCCTACTGTTTCAGTCAGCTTCATATCAGAGCTGTGTGGACATAAATGACATGGATAACACAAATTATTCTAGAATACTCCTTAATTAACTTAAATTGGCCTGAACAGTTCCCAGCTAGCTTGTTTTAAACACTCAACGCAAAAAAAAAAGACTGTTAAGTTGCCCGAATTGTTTTACCCCCTCTTAGCAGATGCTAATATAGCACCTAGCTAATGTAGCGCATAGCTTGTTCCAGACGGGTCTCTCCACTTAATAATATATTAAACGGATTTCACCCTTCGATTCCACTCGTTTTAGCAGACAAGCTTAGAAAAATGATAGATGAGCAAATATGAATTTTTTATCCATTCCTATTGACTAAGTACAGTATGTATGACAACCACTAGCCTAGAAGGCTTTGCTGTCAAACGTGTAAGTTCAACAGTAAGAAGAAGAGTTTGGACTGTTAAGGAAGAAGAAAGCACACAGCTACGGGGGGAAAATGGGTGTTTTCATCATTGTTGGAACCCAAATTTGTAATTAAACATCGACGCAAATAAAAAACATACTGAAGAGAAAAGTGATGTTGTAAGCTGAAGGTGCAGATTGTCAGAAATTGTTGAGGTTTAAAAAAAAAAGAGTGAAAAGGAGATGGAATATTGTTCAGATGGACATGCCTCCAAATGGAAATTAATTGTGTTGTGCTTGCACTGGAATTTAAATTTGGAAATAATTTGCTAACATATTAACCAAAAAGAAATGTTGTTTTTTAGATTGTTTTTCTGCTCCCATGTGGCCAAAAACTAATTAATCCAGATTTAATTACAAATACTTCAGGTGAAAGCAGGCTAGACTTGTTTTGTCTTTTCTTTAGCACACTGTCCTTTGTAAATGAGTTATATGTCCCTTTATGTACCCAGGTATTGTACGGTAGTTGTGTATGTTTGAAGCATTTCTTCCTGTGTGACCATAATGTTGCTTTTATCGACCTCAAGTGAAACACAGGAAAGGAAATAGGAACAACGGCTGGGCAGGTTGTGCTGCAGCTCTGAGAGCAAAGCGACCATGTTTCCATAAGGCTACAAGAACCAGAAAGTTGCTTAATGCATACACAAGCAGAGACATGGCTGTCCAGCATATGACAGTCCCTCAGTGATGCAGCATGCTGACAAAGGGAGGTCAGCCGTTCTGCCAGGTTAGGACTCTGTAAGCTAGTCACAATCTTGGGGGACGCAGGGTGAAGTCCCACTAGAGCTGACCTAAAAGCTTCAGGTGGGCTCACGTTCCCAACCCAGCTTTTTCTGTGCTAGCGGATAGATCACTAGATGGATGGATGGATAGGGGGACACAGCGGAAAGAGACGACAATTTCATTTCCCATCTGCCACGTTAGTGCAGCATCAGCAAGCGTTTCATTCCCTAACCTTCTTTAGTCTCCAATTTTTTCTCTCTTCTGGGGATCCCACATTGCAGCATGTTTCAATCACAGTAAACAGAGGTTAGGTAGGGTTTTTTGAGACCAGGCAGGCAGGTGCTGTTTAGGCCCCATGTGGCATCACCCACCAAGACCTGTCTCTTAATCTGAAAGGCCAAGTGATGAGTCAGCATGAGCAGTTTGAGCTGTTGGACAGAAAGGTCCGGCTTATCGGGGTGTCAGCCAGCAGCTGGAGCCTACGTGCTGAGAGAGATCCTCGCTGGCGTCAGAAGAAACGGATCGGCTTCAATAAAACATCCTAGGATTGGGTGACATCACTGGTTCAGTTGATAAACCAGCTGAGACCAACTGTGGAGATGTGATAAATCTGCTATATATCAACTTTAGAGTAAAGGGGGACTCTTTGGAGATTGCAGATGGGGGATGGTTTGCAGAAAATGTGCAAAACAGTCTGTGTGCAGTATTTTCCCAAAAAAAGAAATCAATAGGTCTTGTTGTACAGCACAAACTTTCCTTTTCCAATCACTTTAATGCAATAATTTCCAGAACGGAAGCATCATTACCGTAAACACAGATTGATGCACTGTCCTGGCAAAATTGGTGGAAGATACAGGGAGAATAAAGTCCCCCAACAGACAGCTCATTAATTTCCTCCGCCTGTTCTCGGGCCTAGCGACCTGAGTTTTTGTTACGCAGCGTGGTGAAATTTACTGCTTTGACAGACTAACCACGTGCGCTCCTCCTAATTTGTATCTGCTCACATTTGTTTTTGTTTTGGTGTCATCTTTATTTTTTATTGCAAATTACAGAGTGCCCCGAGTAATCTGGTGGGTCCACTGCATGCTAATGAGCTCCGCACAGGACTTACTGTTCGGGGAATACAAGCCGGATGTTTATGATTATTGGAACTTTTCCTCTCCATCAATGTTTATTTCTTTTTTTCTTTCTCTCCCCCTTTTTCTTTGCTTGCCTCTGATGAGCTTCCTGATCATCATAAATCTTGAGACAGTTGTGCCCCTCAAGCAGAGCTACTGATCTTGTAATCTCGTGTACCTCCCATGCAACCAGTTTTCAGTCTAAAATGTGGAAGGCTTCTCAGGAGAAGGTCAGGAAAAGTGCAGGATATTTCTGGTGGAGACAAATCTGCCACAAAAATAGAGAAAGGAAACCTAACACGCTGCACAATATGGCTGACTTGAGCTAAATAACACTCCATGGTGAAGGTATAGGGTTGGTTTTGAAAAGGGAACACTCTAGTGTCATTAAATCACTGGACCAATTTTAAGTGTAGGGGACTAATCAAATGATTCCAAAAACTTGTCAAGGTTACGTGGACAAATGCAATGCTAAATTAAATTCTACACTGTGGCTGCTTGAAGGAAGATTGAAAAGCACTAAATAGAGTTCAGCTCACATGCAATTGGTGTAATTATCTCACTTCATGCAAGAAGTAAGTCAGAAAGAAGTTTTGCAAGTAATATGTCACACCTTCCTTGAACCATTTTCTAAAACTGTCCACTATTTTCTTTATGCTCTTTTTTTAGTCACAACATGTTTCTTGGGTGTGTGCGTCTTTCCTCTCAGACATTATGATAAAGATATGATCCATTATTTGATTCAAACATGATGATGACTTTGAGATAAAAAGCTCACAGCCAGTATTACACCCTTTAATTCAACTCATGTTTGTACCTATTTGTTGTTTATAACATTCGGTTTTATTAAGTGAATTCATAACACAAAACAGAGATGCTCCAGATATGTCTCCCAAAGATATACACTTCATTTATCAGACATGCAAGTAAACATTGCTGGCTTCTTAATTATCCATTTTCCAATGAGGGTGTATTCCCCCACTTAAATTTTGCATGTGATGTTTTTTAATTTGATTCATTCGGCAGTGTCATTCATGTTAATTTTCTTTACCAGGGATTCAGTGTGTTTGCAGTGTCGTTTAGAAGTAGCTTTAGCCGTTAATGCTAGCTTCACTCACCTTAGTTCAATGCAATCTTTAAAAAAAGTGTTATTTTCACTTTAACCTTCTCAGATAAGAAAAATGTTTTTGGTGCCAACAGTAGTTAACACAGAGTTTAACATTTCTTTCTGTGGCGGATTGCTTGAAGTAGCAGCATTGGGTTTGAGAATTTTTGCTCAGTGGAAGAGTCAATTATTTCATGGTCTGACAAAACACGGGGGAAAAAACAGACATTGAGAAAGAAAGATAATAAAGATCGATTTGTAGTATCTGTAATTTCTCAGAGAATTTTGGTTTAATGTCTGGTTGTGAAATGATAGTACATCACAGGCTTCACAATTTTATGCCACTTTTTTGTGTTCACGCTTCAAGATTCTGGCAATGGTTGTTACTATATCACTGTTAAAAGGTTCACTTGTCAAGGTGTAATTGTTTGTCGATTGGTAAAACATGGTAGCCATCGCAATTGCCATCTTAAAAACCTTTGTAACAGCTGGTCATGATCCATACACAAATACTGACTAAAACACACTTGGACCAAAGATGGAGTCCTAGTATGCATTTTTCCTTTCTAACATCCAACAAACACACAGCTCTGATAAGGTCAAGTTGTTGTTGTATGTTGGGTCTTTATTCCGACCACCACATTACCATGGCATTACATTTGGCTGTGTGAGGGCAAACAGAAAAAAAATGCTTTGACGACTCGCAGTTCTACCAGGTTCCAGTGAGTGCTTTCTCTCACAGAGTCCCCAAAAAGAGTTCGGTCCAAAACTCTGGTCCCTGTGGCTGTCTGTTTTCACCACAGCATGTTAAATTGTGCAGGGATACTGGTTGCTGGTGACCACAAATATTTGCAAATGACCACATATTCAACTTTATTAAGGCCATTAAAAATGCTTAGTGATCCATCTACTGTTGAAAGCGACTTTCCCAGCAGATTTTCAGACACCTCTTATGAGGAAGTGATTACTCTGAAATATATTAACACAAGCTATATATGATGTTTACTATATAGAAAGAATGTTGCATATAATGCCTTTAACAATCTATTGCAGCCTTTAAGTAGCCAAATCCCAAAAGATCAAAATTGCAAGAAGCAAAATGCAACTGCTTTGTTTTTACTATTTGCAGTCAGCTTAGCCTCCACAGAATCCTCCTAAGAATAGCCCTTTTTTCATGGAAGACATTTTGACATGTCACAGTTGGAAAAGTTTCAGTTTCAGGATCCTTGTATATTGTACATGCTGGATTAGTGTCATACTATCATGGCTTACTGGGACACCTAAATATAATGGAGTTAATGTTATTAGTAACACCTGTGCTATGACAAGTCAAAATGTCTAATGTGAAAAAAAAAGAAGGCCTATGATGAGTGTAGCAAAGCAGCACAGAGAGCGCCATTTCTCCCAATACATACAGTTTGCCGTTTCTATGTTGTGAGGATACAGTTTGCCTATTTTTCCACTTGGATCAGTTGTTAATATTTACATCCGTACACAGAAGTAAAGTTAGTATCACACTAAAACTTTAAACAGGATGTTGGGTGTGCGGCTTAAATTCAAATCCTCCCTGGGGTTTGTTTTAGCCAGTAATGCTTTATTTGTTGTGTTCACAAAGTCAAAAAAAAGGTATAGCTTATCACACACTGGGTGACATCATCAAACCAAGCAGGTGACACGGGCTCCGATTTCTCTATGCGATTAGCCGTTTCTGGAATGTTAATCTGCGGAAAAACAAACAATTGGTCACCCAGTTTGCCCTGTGGGGACGGACTCATCCTCCAAGTAATCCGGAGTTTGTTTGAGTGAGATACAAAAGTCCTCGTTCTATTTCACATCATATGTAAGGGTGCACGTGTCATTGCACAGGTCATTGGCATGCATAGGGATGTGACTAATGACTTTCATTAACAGGAGTGAACAAGGATTAGGCCCCCTTCAGTGCTGCCTGCCTTCACCTTTACTTTAATGTAATGATTTTCTCCCTATATCCTTTTCTCAAGGTTGACCCTGTCACTCCAATGGCCTACAGTTCCCTTTTTCCTTCTTCCTTCTTTCTGGACTCACTTGCCCACACAACTTTCCCAACTCACAGACTTACACCGACACCTGCTTCAGATGTAGCCGCACACACCATGCATACACATTTAGCAGGGATCCAAATAAGGCATGCTGTGTATGTGTGTTTTGTTCGGTAAACAAAGCCTGACTTCTTTTATTATCAATGAAGCGTAACCAAATCAATTTATAAACAGCCTTATCTGCTCACAGGAAGCCCAGTAGCCCAGGAGCGATTAACTCCAACAGTCGTTAACTCTTTGCATACAAAACTAGCATCACTAAGCTATTTACACGGTAGAGAAATGTATAGGGGGTAAGATCTGAAATCCATTGGTCCTCCCAAGTGTATATACTGTATGTGCATGATTATCTGTGTGTGTATAAGTTGGGGGGGAAAAGGCTCTGTGATGGCACGTAGGTAAAGTAAATGCTGAGAAAGAGGGGGTGTGAGCAAGGGTGTAGGAGGGGTTGGAGGGTTGGGGGAGCTGGGGAGTGAATTTCTACATGTCATTTCTGAAATTGAGTTTTGATAACTGACAATTTGTTCAGCTAGTGAAATGTCAAGAGTCCAAAAAGATTGATGAAGTGCATAATAGATGTCTCAGATTGACTCTCCGCTGTGGGCTTGAGTCCCACGCACGCATCAGACCATCGAAACGATACAGAAATGAGATCTCACACATACACACAGACAAACCAACACACACAAACAGATACACACGCTCACACACTTGACTGCTGGAGAGCACCTCTGATATGGAAAACTGGTCCACGTCAATTTAGTTGGGGTGGATGTGATTTCTGCCTGAACACGGGAGTGTCATTCAAATGATGGTGGCCGCTGTCTGAGGGCTTGTAGATTTATTAGGAGGCTGAGATGCTGTAATGCGCTATGCAGCTATATAGTGTGTATATGAGATCACATTAAGGTAAGCTGTTTTGTACCACTAAAGCTGTGTGCATAATTTTTATGCACCCAAAAAACATATCTACCACTGCTCTAACAACTTGCACTGGCGTCTACTTACTATAACATAATATAAAAGTAGTACCTGTGGACAAGTCAGAGCATTGGGATTCTCTCTAGCTCGAAGATCTTTTTTTATCGACCCATCAGTCGAGTTCCCTGACTGACAGTGAGTCATTTGCTGTATCAACACACACAAATTATGTGTACAGTGTTTTCATACTGTGTGGGTATGAGGAAGTGTGGTTTGTCTTATTTTGCATTACAAAGTGGAGGCATATAACTAAGGATAACCCCATTCTTTTTGTGATATATACATCCACCAGACAAAGCCGTTTCAATTTGAGTCGCCTACACATTGGATCTGTTTGCCACCATGATCCGTCGTCTTTCTACAGCGTTTGTAAGCATTTTAAATCCTTTAGTATACTGCTTTCCATACATTTCTTATAGCTTTCAGCATTAAGGATAATCTGTTCTTACAGTCTGATAGTCTCTAAAGCAGACTATGAAGGTAGTGAACTTTTTGGAATAGCATAGCTGTGTGTCATCTGCATATGGACGACTTATTAAGCAGATACTATTAAGAAAGAGATCTTTGTTGGACTCCTTTACAAACATGCAGTGACAAAGTGAAAAGACAATCATCACTGAACATGAAGGTGCATTATGTGGGCATGCCAGCCTTACTGTAGGTTTTAATAAAGTGGTGTTAAACATTTGAATTTAAGTTCAGACCTTAAATAAATGTGTTGTAATCCACTTGGAAATAATATGAATTTAAACTTTTAAGAAAAACCAGAAGGATTTTTTTTCCAACTTGAATATATTGTATTGTTAAAAATAGCAAACATTTAAATATCTTTGAAGAGCTCTGCTTATTGGAGCTTATGAATCAATTGGCTCGAAGTGCAAGGTTTGAACCATTGCATTATGGGTAAAGTCAAGCACAAAGGGATTTAGTGAAAGGTTAAAACTCTCTCTGACAAACAGTCAAATGAATCGATAAAACAAAGTAAGATATCGATTCAGAGGTATTGGCCGCTATGTTTGGATTTGTTGGTAAAGCAGGTGCTCCGTGTACATTGATTTCTTTAACAATGTACAAAGTCTTTGTCGTATCAGCGGAGGTTCAAAAAACATGTTGAGTCGTTCTTTTAAGATTCAAGAGAATAAACAATTGTAAGATAAAAAAAAAAGATTTCTGTGACTTATTAATTAATCTGATACCAAAAACCACAATTGTTTTTGTATATTCTATTTCACTCAGATAAAAATAATATCTATAAAAAATGAACGATTGACTGAAAAGTGTGTTTTTAAATGCGTGAAAAACGCCAAACTTGGAAAGACTTGAAAGAATTTAACTGGAGTGAATTTATTTGGTCAGCCTAGTTTTTTGGTGATCTCATAATAATGAGGATAGATCTGGTAATTTAGGGATAAGCAACCACCTAGAAGCCCAATTCATTTCAGACAAGTTTTACAGAGTTCAGCGTTTTTCAGCAATAACAAACACAACACACTTCTACTACGGTCAATCATTCAAGAAAATGCTCCTTCTTACTAGTCTATAAATTATTAAGTATACAAAGTCTTTATAAACTGCAAACTGTAGATATTTCTAATCCCTGATCAACCCCCAAAAGAAGATTTTGTTTGTAATCTGTGCCATATATCGCATTTCAAAGAGCAGTGTGCGCGCTAGGGAGGAGCATGTTTCTTCTTGGCATGCATTTCTTTGCACAACACCAGCACCAGGTGATAAATCACGATTCGGCCCAAAGTGTGTTTGATCATTTTCTATTTTTCATCTTCGCATAAACATTATTTTGGTATCAGATTACTGACCAAGTAAAGAAATATGGAATCCTTTTTCAATTTTTCAGATGTGTTTCTCAATTGAATATTAAAAGAAGGAATGATAAGCGGATTGTTCAACCATCAACTTCAGCCCTTTAATTCATGTATACCCTACTCTCTCCCCTCCATACTTCCTCTCTCTTCAGCTGATAAAAAAAAATCCTTTAAAAAATTAATTTGCAACTGTAATCTCAGATTTTAAAGATTGACCAATGACTAATTATATATTATTATAAAGCACTTCTACGCATTTAAAAAAATGTTTGATCAATGTTGTAGAATCTATAAAGAAGAGAGGAAGATAACAAAACAGTTAAAATATCCTTGAGTTGATTATTAAATCGTTTTTCCTTCATTTGCAAGTTCTACTTTGTTTCAAGACGGATCAGATTCTTGGACATGTTTATTACATCTTTTTCAGAAAATGATTTAATCCCTCAGCCCTCTTAAGCCCTCTTTGTTTCTATGAAGACAACCTCTCCTCATATCTTAAATTTCTCACACATGCAAAATCACGCTACAACAGAGGCATCAAGTAAAGCGGCTCCTAAGCATCAATAATCTCTTCTTACATTTCTCACTTAATACAAAAACATATTTCGAAACAATCCCAAAGGATACTTCAGGTAGAAATTCAATAACTCCTAATGAAGTTTTCTGAAAATTCAAAGTGTGGGGGAAAAAAAAGGTTCTATGGGAGGTTTCCAAATGAAGCATCTCTGAGTACTTCTGTATTTGTCTTGCTCAAGGGTGTGACTCACAAAGGTCATGCATGTCATTTAAATTAAGGTGTCAATAGATGAGGTATTTTCTCAAAGGTGACACTCCCGTTCCAGCGTATTTAGCCTCATTTTTATCGCTAGCAGGTCAGTTAAAAGTCAATTCAAATGATCACTCCAATGAATCTTTCCACCAGGTGATATAAACCTGAGAGGCTGTGTGTATGAATCCCCAGTTCACAACACAGCTAGCATCAGTAATATCCGACTTTAGGAAGAGGTCCAACTTTTCCTGTTATCTTTGGGTGTCCTCTGTGAGTTATGTGGATGCAGCGCGCCAATAAGCCTTTAGGATATTGGGAGCCATCCAAGAAATATATGTGACATTAGAAAGGAGGTTTGAAGAGCAAAAGCATGTGGCCTTGAAGGCAATGAACACATTATTACTTTGTTCATTTGTTTGCATTAGTAAGTTAAACTGTAGGCCACAGGTCACGTAAACTTGTACTAAATGGTCCATGATGTAAATTGTACAATTGACAAAACGTAACTTTCGACAGTAGCTCAGTCTGTAGGGACTTGGGTTGGGAATCGGAGGGTCGCTAGTTCAAGTCCTGGCACGGACCAAGTCTGGAAATTGGCCTAGTAGCTGGAGAGGTGCCAATCCACTTCCTGAGCACTGCCAAGGTGCCCTTGAGCAAGGCACCAAACCCCCCCACCGGCTCAGGAGCGCTCGCTCTGGGCTGCCCCCTCACTCTGAAACCTCTTCATTAATGCATGACCATAGGATCCTGTTTGTGCATGTGTGTGTATTTCGGCCTATGTGTGTGTTCATGTTCATTAAACAGAGTGTAGAAATGAATTTCCCATTACAGGATTAATAAAGTATAAATTATTATTATTACATGTACAGTAGTCATTTTGAAAAAGTAACTATTCCCTAAATAGTGTAAGTTACTCCTTTTTTTATGTATTTAGATACTCTTTAAACTGGGTGTCACTGTACCTTTAATTTCAAAGTCAAATGATTAATTTTTTTTTTAAATTTTATATACTTTATTAATCCCCAAGGGGGAAATTCTGGTTCGCACTCTGTTATTTTTAGACATGCTTCTCACACACACAGGCCTGAATCACACACATGCACAAACGAGACCTGTGGACATGCATTTAATGGAGAGATGTCAGAGTGCGGTGGCAGCCCCCACGGGAGGCGCCCCCTGAGCTGGTGGGGGTTCGGTGCCTTGCTCAAGGGCACCTCGGCAGTGCTCGAGAAGTGGTCTAGCACCTCTCCAGCTATCAAACCAACTTCCATATTTTGGTCCACATCGGGACTTGAACCGGCGACCCTCCGGTTCCCAACCCAAGTCCCTACGGACTGAGCTACTGCCGCCCCAAAGCTACTACCGCCCCTTTATCCTGCACCTTCTTTTTGGTAGTCTTACTGATATATATACACTTAAAATAAATCATATGACAACTATGTTCCAAAGAATAACCTTAAATGAATCAACAAAAAAAGGAGGAAACTATTTTAGCAAGGTAACAGCAATTTTCCCACACAAATTACATAACAGTT
Source organism: Tautogolabrus adspersus (assembly GCA_020745685.1). Classification (NCBI taxonomy): domain Eukaryota; kingdom Metazoa; phylum Chordata; class Actinopteri; order Labriformes; family Labridae; genus Tautogolabrus; species Tautogolabrus adspersus. The sequence goes on along the minus strand of CM036556.1, from coordinate 11,978,575 downwards.
AAAGCCCAAATTTCGTATTTTGCTGACCTTTCTCAAAACAAGTTGTTTAAATCCGACTCATGAATTCAATGTGATTTTCCTTTATCTTTGTTATGTTGTTCCATTGTTCATATTCACTGTTAATGAATTTTACCCTAAAATACTGATTAATATTTAAATACCAAAAGAGCTCTTATAGTACCTTTACATAATAAACTTGTGGGCCCACACAAACTTACACAAGCCAGCAACCAGAAAAATTAAACGAAAAGAGAATTTAAACAAACCCCTTGTTGCAGGCCTGGTCGAAGCTGGGGAGCGTGGCGGCCAAATACAGTTGAAGCTGGTTTACCTTTACTGTGCAGGAACAACAGGTGAGTACTCACAGCAGCAGAGTTCAAGTCACTAGAGTCCCAGTAATGCACATCGAAGCTGGTGGGATACACTGGTGGGCTGACGGAAAGCTGCTGGCGGTCTGATGACAAGTGGGGGTGGGCAGGCTGATCGTGGAGGACCCTCAGCGGTGGAAATCGTTATCGCTCAGTAGTCTCAGAGTACAGCTAGCCGCTGCTCGCAGTCTCACAAAGTCCAAACCGCAACAGTCACAGTTACATACCTTGGAGTTCAAGGGGTAGCGAGTGGACTAATGGCCGACTGCGGACGAATGTCGGAGGAAAAATCTTCTTCTTCCCTCCATGTGTCGGAGCTTAGCTTAGCTAGCCGCTGCAGCTAACATTCATATCAGCCAAGTCCAATACCAAAGTCCTTATTTCACCTCCACATGCAGTGAAATATGCTGAACGCTGTTAGACAGTAAAAACTCATTTTCACGTCATGCTGCTGCTTTTGCGCACCTACTCCCTAACTCCTGCCCCACAGCCAATCACAGGTTGTACTCTGTTTACATCACATGTTAGGTAAAGTACACTGCAGACAACCTACTTAAAGTGGCAGTATAAAGTTCATCTTAAAGTAACCATGCTGTAAGCATCAAAACAAAACTTATATGAACCTCTTAATTGACAAAAAAAACATATTTCTGAATATTTAGAGTAAATTAACTTACCCAGGGCTACGCATGAAAAAGTTCCTGCAGTCTGAAAACGGCTATTAATGATTGTTCATTAAGTGTGAATTATCTGTTTAAATGTTGAACATTGTACCAGTTTGGAGCATAGGGCAGAAAGAACTGAGCTCCTTCCTGTATGTAAGGCCTCAGAGTGGACGCAGATTTGTTCTCCTGTATGCAGAGTGTAACGTCAACTAAAACACACTATTAGAGTTCGGAGCAGAAGGGCTTGTGCGGCTCCCTCTTATCTGCCAAGGAGGCCTCTGATGGCTCCTGATTGAAATGCCAGCTCTGAAGTTCTGTGCTCAGCCACACGTGTAAACGCCGCAACAGAATGTAACTTATTCCCTCAAAGCGCTTGTTTTCTCTCCCCAGGCAACTGGAGATTAGTTAGTTCAAATTCTGGACGGGTGCTTTTTGAAGAAAGCCGTTTTTTATTTCATGGAGATGCACATGAGAAATTGGCAAGCAAGCATTAATATGTATAATTAATTTTGTTGTTATCCACATATTTGAGCAACGAAGGGAGAGGAGCAGACTGAATTCATAGGAACCCAGGGACAGCATGTGGATCATTTTTAGCATTTACATTCCAATTCAATTTGTTCAACTGGAATTATCTGGCTCCCCTTCTTGGTGGAGATTAATTTAGTTTCCTTGTTGTTCATTTCTACGTTTAATAACATGACCCAAAGGTATTTTTTTTTTTTAAGGGAACACAGAACCGTTTTTGAGCCTTCTCTCTGTTCAGTTATTTCCATTTTCCTTGAAGATTACTCCCTTATACATGAATTACAAAATTCTCACTTTGAGAATATAAATATGTCTAAATCTTGTCCTGCAGCTCGAACTTGACTAGATAATCAGCCCACAAGAAGGAGGAAACAGAAAAAAATGTCCAAACACACTAGTGCATCTGCACTTGCTTGTCTTCTCAATCAGGATCAATCTGACACCTGCTCGTTGCTCCGTGTTGCCACAAAGGAATTCACAGACACGCACAGACCCTGTTTCCAGGTTTCTCCTGGGCCTTAACGCCAGCCGCCGTTCGTCTCCTAGGTGGCTTGAAGCGTTCTGGGGTTGCTGGTCTCTGGCTCTGCCACCCCCTCATCAGGATAATTAAGCTTTTTCAGCCTGCTGCACACATATGGGGGATTTCGCCAGCTCCTCCAAGTTGCGGAGATAGTTTGCAAATTGCCTCTGATTCGCCACCTGATTGTGCTATGATTATGTTGTCACTGGATGCTGTGATTATGATGGCCCGTAATTGCTGGTGTGCATTAGCTGCTGCACAACGCCCCCCCGATCACTCTGTCTACCTGTCTGTGAATCTATCGACCTGCTTGCTGTCTATACGTCTAGCTTTTTCCCTCTTTTTTCCCCACTATGGCTAGATTTTTTCCTTTTCTCCTCATGTATTCAAACACACCAATTTTAGCTGAAAAACACTTGTTTGATGAAAAGGTTTTCTAATGTCTTTTAGCTCATTTCAAAATGTTTCACAGTCATTACCTCCTTGCACTGTTACTAATAGATTTGTTGATTTTGATTGAGGGGTCTTGTGAGTAAAGATTAAAAACAAACACTTGACAAAATTAAACTCACCCACACGAAATGTCTTCCTAACACCTGGGTTAAATAACCATTCCGCCAAGGTGTATGTTTGTGCATGTTGTCAGGGTTGAGATGGCAGTGGGGGTATTGTTTTACAAGATGTACAAACACTCATCCAACATGCATGCATGCAAAGCGACTCCTTGTGGCACATGATTCTCATTTTCCCGAATGGCACCAAGTCACCTGCGGCAAGCCAGCAGCAGAATGTGCCGTTGCGTCTTGGCACGGGGGAAGCCATTTGTTTTGGTGTTAAAACAGAGAGGTGTTTATTTGGGCTTGTTGGACTGACAGTGTCCCCTGTCCAAGCAACGCTTCAGCTGTCAGTATTTGAACAAATGATGAGTAATTTGCATCTCATTAATCACACCTCTTCGTCATGCTCCTCCTGAAGATTTTGACTTTTTTTTCTCTGAATTCTTTCCCTGTTTTGCCACTTTAGTGTCTTTAACTAAGCTCATTAAATTACTTTTCTTAAAGTCTAGAACCACTGTAGCTGCTCTTTGACTGATAGACACGTGTTTCCCCTCTTTTCAGGTCTGGAGTGCTTGATTAAAAAGGCATGACTGGGACCCTTGATGAGCATATGGATTAAAAGCGCTCAGTGATTGCCTGGCCATTCCCCCCACTCTAATTGAAAGCCTAATGTGCACCAACCGCATATTAATTAAAACCAGGGGTTAGAGGCCCTTGGGGCGTACCATTTAGGTCTCTCATTAAAAATTAATAACCTCAATTAATTATTATTATCGTGTTGTGAATCACGTCAGCAAATAAATAAGACAATGGGTCTGTCCCAAGAACCGACCCAAGCGTTTTGTGGGAGGGCGTTAACACAGTCCAGACCTGTTTTCTGAAAGAGAATAACCACTGTCCTGTGGTTGTGGTCATAAAATAAACAGACCAAACTACAGGATGAACTGGAAATTCAATCTGGAATAAGATGTAAAAAAAAAAAAAAATCCATAATTTATAACCCAATCATAAAGACAAACTGCTCTGTGTGCAGGAAAAAAACCCAGTTTATGGATGTAGTTTTGGAAAGAAACCTTTGAGATACCTGCAAATTTCAATATCATTCAGAGGTGCTCTTATTTAAACTAAATATTATTCAGTTACTATTCAATAATAACCCTAACAGGAGGCATACCAAGGCATACAGACAATCACATGTTTCAAACTCTCTTTCCTAACTATAACAACTACAAATATTGAACAACTGAATAAATGGAAGGTATTTGCTATGGCAACTTTTTTGATAATCAGCTAATAGTTTCAGCTGTTTAAGCACTCATATCAAACTCTAACTGGTTTCAGCCTCTTACATGTAAATGTGAGCAATGTGTCATTCGTGAGAGTAGTTGTCGGGACTCAGGCTTTTAGACTGTTTGACGAACAGAACAAGCACATTTGAAGCTGTCAATTTGAGCTCTGGGAAATTGTTACAAGTATTTTTCACAATTTTGATCATTATAGAATAAGCCATTTTTTTCATGAGACATAAAAAAAAAGTTAGTTGCACCCTTACAAACAAGAGCCTTAACTATGAAAAAACATGATGATTCCCTGAGCTATGAGCAATTTAAAATTCAAGCACAATCTTGTATTTGAGCACTTAGTTTCTTGCAATAAAGTTTCGCCCAGCATGAAAGTGTCAAGTTGAATCAGTTTGTATGTCCTGACTTGTTTTTGTAATGCCTGTGTTTTACTGATGGTGCCAAAAGGTCCCAGGATTCTGGAGGCAGAAAACACTCATTTCAAAGCTAATTTGTCAGAATAAAGAACAGAGGAGCAGCTGGAGTATTGGTTTACAGTGCAGCCAAACAAACTCAAGTTGTTTTGCAGCCAGTCAATAAATGGCTTCTCCACATCATCTTGTGAGCAAAGGGAGGCTGATATACCACACATGATATTACCCAGGATTGTATGCATGCATCACTTCCTGTGAATCCCCAGTGCATGTCAAGGCAATTTGAATCCAGCAAAAGAATTGTGGATTCAGTCAGAGAGAATTACTGAATATATATATATATATATATATATATATCTGACAGGTATAGCAGAAGATAAATTGTATCAAACATGAGGGACATTTCAGGGAAATCTTAGGGATTATGGCTTCAAATGCCTGAAGATATTGTTTAAATTAACTTGCCAGTGGGGAAAGACAGTCATGCAAAGTATGACTGAGGCTTTAAGGTCCTCAAACAAGTTTTGAGTTGAGTCAAAATCCTTCCTGCACATCTCTTTCTTTAAACCCTGACACGTTGAGTCTTTACTGTAACATTAAAATGTGTTTCAAATGAGTTATTATTCGTTTTATCTCCCAAATGGCTTCAGTGTGGTTCCTTATAGGAGAGAGGCTATCCTTTTCCTAGACGTGTGGTTTAGCTGTATAGCCTCTGCCCAGAACTCGTGAAACTCATTATTCATCCCTTACAGGTTATTCAAAAAGATCAATACACATAAAGAGTGAACTCTCACGGTAGAGTTGACACCTAAAAAGTCCCCTGAGAATGGTTTCAGGTTGGATTTTTCTCTCTTGCTTGTAACAGAAATGCGTTGATGGTTTTTGGAACTGGTTTTGTCATCTTACATTTAACAGCGTTGTTGACGTTCATGTCACTGCTTTGTCTTGACTACACCCATAATCCACTTTAGGATCAGCCACACAAATAAGAAATCAATTATTATTTTGACAAGCAAGAACATGGAACGTAACTACCAAATGTTTGCGTCTTCAGAGGACATAAAACAAACATGTCATGCCCTAAAGTTGGATATTCTTGCCATCACTACTTTGTAATTCTGAGAACTGTCTCAAATAGATCGATTTTCCCATATCGCTGAGCATTGATATTTTATTAATGTAGACTGGATTTACGTCGGAGCAGGTCTTCTTTTTTAATTCTGTGGGAATTGCATTGGATATTGGTGGAAAAAGCCTCTTTTCACCCCAGTTATTTTATTCCTTGCCACCTGAGCGTAACCTATGGCGGGGCGCCTAGATGATTTCCATGCATATATATTTGATTAATGACATGCCAGCATCACTGTCAAGTCCAATGCCATTCAGCACTGACGGCTACAAAAGAGTGCTATCACCTTGCAACAGATAATGGAACAGAGAAGAAGAGGGAGGCTGTTAGTCGTGCCTCATAAAGTGATATAGTGCATTGTTTTTATAGTTGTTAATTTCCGCTTTGAGGTGAGTAATGATCACCTTCCCTTCACAACATTATCGTCATCGTACCTGTCAGCCTTTTTGCAGCCTAAGATGAGCAAAATAAGCAAACACAAAGCATCTGCTTACATTGTTTTCATCGAGATATCAAAGCCTCCAACTGCAAACAAATTTGGCAGATGACACAAAGTGCCAAATGTTTCCTCAACATCAGATGGCTTCTCCTGCCATCCATATTGCATTCTAGGCCAAACCTCCCAAACACCAGCCGAAGTATTTCCCCTGAGGGTCCTCTCCTCTCCATTCATAGTCAAGAAACATCCACAGGCCGGGGGCGCGCCGCATGAAGTTAAACGATTTTGAAGAATTCCAATCATAACATCAGAGTTTTGTGCAACAGCAATCCAAGACACAAGAAAAAGAATGGGCAAGAAACGGGGTTAAAAAAATATGATGGAGGGAGTAAAGCGGACGATACACAATAACGGCACAAAGGCGGAGCTGCTGTTAGATTCCTCATAAGAATTATTCAAGAAGGAATGGCACCTGGCCTGGGGGAAATCAGCGCTGCCCTTAGCCGGATTACTCCTGGCACAATCCGGACACAGTCTTGTTTGATGTCCCCCACCCATCCGTCTTGTATGTAGTCTTTTATCTCACTCTAAAGTAATATAGTCTTCACTGCAATTCAATAATGGCCCAGCCGAGCCTGTCAGGCTGCGTTTGCCCGTTATCTCACAAAGGCCTGTCCACTCCAGCAACGAGCCACCCGATATTTGTGTGTTTGTGTGTGTGTTTGTGTGAGTAAGTGATTTCGTCCCCAAGGGAGGGACTTCATGCTTGTGTGTGTGTGTTTGTGTGTACAATAAAGAGAGAGAGGGAGAGGGGAAGAGGAAGAGAGATGCCGAATCAATTGATGTGTGTCTGCACCATGTGGCAGACAGACGCTCCATTTATTCCTCAGTGTGTTTGTATGTGTGTTTTGACCGGTTATCCTACTTGAGATCTAAATTAAGAAATAGTGCGGGTGATGGGGCATGCTGCGACCAGCACCTGTGTGTGTGTGTGTGTGTGTGTGCGCGTGTGTGTGTGTGTGTGTGTGTGTGTGTGTGTGTGTGTGTGTGTGTGTGTGTGTGTGTGTGTGTGTGTGTGTGTGTGTGTGTGTGTGCGTGTGTGTGTGTTGGTGTGTGTGTGTGTGTGTCAGCTCGTCCCAGCACAAGTGAAGGGTTTTAACTCATTTCCTAATTGGATGAAAGAGGGCAGCTACAGCCCAGTCTGACCTGGACCTTTCTGCAGGACAGTGGAAAGCTCAGTAATTTACCTGCAGAGTGACAGCCACAGAGATGCGTTCAGGTGCCTCTGCTGGAATCAGGACAACAGGTCACCTTTTATGCATAGCCCAAATTAGATGGATGCTACTTGAAAAGATTTACTGACTTAGTCCGAAAGAGAAAACTTTAGGAAGAATGTTCTGCAGCCCGATATGAAAGGATGGATGGAGGAAAGGATTGATGGATAAATCATAACACACCAAATCTGTGGATATCTTCATGGCTCCACATCTCTGCATAATGTTGGAGGCTATTTTCAGTTCATGTTACCTCGCAGTCACGGGGCATCATGTCCCACAGCTCATTCAGCGCATGCTAATATATGGCTGCACAGGCCGCCCCATCATAATCACCCATAACACTAAAATGAGACGCACGACAGTAAATAGCAGTCAAGCCTTACAAAGACTATTTGGCATGGGAATGATTTTTGTTGCTAGCAAACACTTCAGGTGCCAATAAATCAGACAGATTTTTTGATATATTAAGCTGCTTCTTTTATTGTCGTACCTCAGTGCAGTCTGTGCATGCAAATTAAGAGATAAATTTACTGTACATATGGAGAGGAGTGGAAAAAGAGAGAGGGAGAGAGAGATATGCTGTTTCCTGAGTGGAATTGTAAATGGAGAGTGACATGTTTTTGCAATCAAAATAAGAGAATTCTATTCAGGAGCTGCAAGTGAACAAAGCACATTTTTTGCAATGCACACACACACAAAACTGAAAAATGAACATGCAAAACATTTCTTTGTCATGTTCCTTGCAATATAATATTACTTTGCATTCTCATGCACACTGCAACGCCCTAACACCAAACCCTAACAGCTTTATTTGTCAAACGGATGGTCAATTTAGTCTCGGTCTCCTGCTGCCTTTAATGTTGTCTCCTAAAACATGTCGGCATTATTAAACATGCTGAACACGGAGCAGCCATATGTGCACAGTGTGACACGCGTAGCCAGGGATTTCACATAGAACACACCGGTGCTAGCATCTGCATGGAGGACCGCGACGGAAACACCCCGCTGATGCAGGGGGCTCTGAGGGGTCAGCTAGACTTAATTGCACTGAGGGAACATGTGTGATAGTCCAAGATGGTGGGGTTGCTCCGCAAGGGGGCCGGCCATCTGCCATCCTGTACCTCTAAAGCCTAAGGACCGATTTGGGTTTAGTAAAGGAAGCAACAACACTGTCAAAGGACAACATTTCAGTACATGTCTGGTCCACGGAGGGTGCAGCACTTGTGCAGGCAACTGGGAATATACTTTTTGAATCCAGAATGTATGTTTGCCATTTACAATGACATGAGCTTTACCAATGGCCTCCAAGCACCTTGATTCACTCGTGCATATACTTTAGTAAATGGCGTTGCTTAAATACCCACTACCAGGCCAAGTCAGGGGCCTACAGTTTCTTTTTAGCGTCATTGTTATGACTGACAGACTCTGTAGCCTTTTCAGCAACCAAACATTCTGATTAAAAGTACCTGGTGGAGTTTCTTTCCAACAAAAATGTTGAATCTAGGGATGTAGCGATATGTTCACTACTAAATTAAACGTCATCACCTTTGCTAGTCCACACCAAAATTACCAGTTAGCTATAATAATTAATATTTTTATTAATGTAGGGCCACAATGCCTGTTAAAAGTTGTGGTTACGCTGTTATGCAGCCACAAGCCACTAGACAAGGATTTAGCCATTGTTAATGGGCCTGATCTCCCTGCTCTTCTTCATGGATGTAAACCAGCACAGTGGATGGAAAGCATCTTGTTATAGACTGCCAGGTTAAACTGGAGCAGTCAACCAGTGCAATGCGTAACAACATGAAGCACAGGCCTGTTGACTTTAACCTTCAAGGAGGACAGAAGGCTCTTGCAAACCAATTTGATATTGTTTACCTGCAAATTGATGCACGTCACTTAGTGCCATACATTTTAACAGAATAAAAAAATGTGTTAATGAAGAATGTGATGGACTTTAAAAATAGCATTTAAATGGGCTACATGGAGTATTATGTTTTTTTTAGTCATATGAAATTAATTGTTCTACATTGTGTGACTGTATTCTGAGAGTGTTCTTACCTTTACACCTGTCGACTCTTCTGAATTTGGTGGCGGCTGTTGATCAGTGGTGTAGTTGGTCGTCTCAACCAAATGGTCAGGGGTTGGATCCCCAGCTCCCCAGACTATACCCAATCCAAACAATAATTAACACATGGTGAACATTGGCAAACAGTTCCAGCATCATAAGGTTTGAGCACTAAAGTACTGAGGTTACGGAAGAGATCATGGTTTGGGTTCAAATAAGGACTTAGTAACTTGCATGTGGTTGACTACAGTGACCATGGTTTTTGTGTTAATTGAACCCTGAACCCTCAGATTAAAGTCCTTTTGTTTCTTTTACCCGTCCATCCCTGACTGCCCCCAAGCAGACTTTCACATTTACAGTACTAGGTCAACCGACTCTTAACAATAGCTTAGAGGATAGCTCCCGAAATGATTCTAGAAGTGAGTCTAAAGATTAGTATTTTCACAGTTTTTAACAAGTTGGGAATGAAAATGGGCTGCTTTGTGCAGAAGATACAACAATTCTAGAACCTGCACACAAAGGCACTGCTCCATACTACTGCAAGTCACAGCAATTATTTCTCTCCAAACCTTGTGAGGACATTGTGACATTACCGTAGTTGGGTACATTTAACGGTGCAATGGACCACACACCTTATGACCCCCTGATACACCTGTCTGTGTTGCTCAGTATTTTTAGTATTTATCTTAAAAATCAAATCCTGCGGTATCCTAGTGTTGTTCAGACTACATATAGATATTGATTCATGCACTAATGCATGGTTTTTATACGCCAGATAAGTATTTGCCATTTCACGTGCTGGAAGAGTTATGTGTCATACATAGTCATATCTTTGTACAAAAGTTTCACTTGCTCATGGAACAGAAATAAAATATCTGATGAATCGTGAAGAAAAGAACAAACTTTGACAAAGCAAAGCAAGTCTTTTAAGTATGGATGAAACTGTCATGTCCAAACTCTAAACTGCTCTGAATAGAACATAGTCTTAAACTTTATTTTGCATGACCTCTTGAGCTGCTGTTTGTCATTGTGCATGCAGCAAAAATAACCATCAACAAACTATAGATAACTGTTCTGGACATGAGCGGACACAGCTATGTGGACTGATAATAAAGGGTGCAACTTGCCAAGTGCCAGTGCCACTGTTGCCTGTGAACACTTGTATTCTGACTGCATGTCTTTGAATCTATTTTTACACCGTACCCTATTCATTAAGGCTGATGACTGATAGGCTACTTTGTTGGCAGCCAGCGTCCATAGCGTGATGCAATGACCTTGGTTCTCAACCTGGGAGACGGGGCTCTAAATAAAGAGCAGTTACCAACAAGCCGAAGTTCCTGTTCCAGGAGCGTGTAGCAACAGCTTTTAAGCAGTGACAACACACAGATTAATACATGGACACTTTACAGGTGTTCATGTGGAGGGGTTGGCATGCATGATTGATGTGAGTTAAACTGTTTGACTTTGAATGCTTACTAAAGTGCTGTGGAAGCCAATCAGTACTACACATAAACATAAAATCCTGTGCCGACCAAAATACTATGTCATCTTTAGAAAGCTATCTGCACATGGTGTGCATTTTCTGTGTCTTTAACATTAAAGTAATGAGAGTAAATGGAGAAGGACTTAATATGCTGTACCAATATAAGACAGTTTTTCCGATGTAAAAAATAAAATAACAGATGTTTATGTTTAGGTAAAATGCCCATAAGTTGTTTTTGTATCTCAATTCTGACAAATGGTAATCCAAGCTGTGGAAGATTCCAAAACAGCTTGGTTGTCATGAATTTTGAATGTTCTTGGCACTGACAGATCAGGATTTCTTGCTTTCCAATAGACATTATTAAAGAAGTTGATGTAGCCAATGCTACGTTATCATTCTGGCGTTTATATAGAATGCAGATGCAGATCAGTCTCACTGGCTTTAATTTTAAAACAGAAATGTGATGACTTCTTACATGTTTTATGTTTTTTAAATCATAAAACCTCGGATCAAAAATCAGAGACATCAGGTATTTTTGTTAAGTTGTTAAAATCTGTTATTTACGTCTCCTATTACGCTTCAAGTTTAGTTAACGCTTCGTTAACCAGGCTTCAGGATTAAGATTGGAATAAGGGTGGGAATCTCAGGCGTGCAGATCTTTCTATATATTTCAAATTTATTTTTGATCAATTCTCCAATATCAGTTTATATCGCCTGCTTGGTCAAATTTTACAGTGATGACAAAAGTGATATGTTAAACTGAGGCACTGTCAGCTATATGTTAATTATGTCTGTACTTAGTTTAAAGACTGTGTCAGAGTTAAAGTAAGTTGCTCTCTATTCCCATTTCCATTTCCTTGGCCACTCTAAGACCTCCCTCTGATGTTTTCTTTTGTAAGCCAGCACATTTTTATTGCTTCATTTGGTGTTTACACCAGCTGCAGTGATCTCAGATGCTCGTTATCTTAATATAATCCCATTATAAGCTTGCCTCAAAATGTTCTGAATGCCACTTATACTCTGGTTTAACTCATCTTTGTGAACTCTTTTTGTGATTTTATGCCCTGTAATCAGGTACAAAATCTTGCACGACTGCACACAATGGACTCAGAGAGAGGGGAGTTTTAACCAATGGGACCCTTTTGTGTTAATGTCTGTTTTGAACTGGGAGGCAAGACTCTGAATGAAGGCCTTCACTGATATCACATCACTGCCCTCCTGCTTCCCCATTTCCACTCATATTTCCCTGACGGTCCATAAAGAGACAGCCATTTGAGAGGGTGCATTGATTTCTGGGCATATCTGGTGATAAAATGCGCTTCTCCGCCCGCAGCTCCTTTAACTACCCAATTTGAAGGCCCCTGATTTGGCAGGGCCATGCAGGAACTGTAAATAGAGCTGTGAATCAGAGGGGAGTAGGCAGGAAGTGGGAAAAGCGTCTTTATTAAAGACACATACAGAAGGTAGGGGCATGGAGCAAGCCAAAGAGGGTTCCCCGCATGGATTTCAAACCATGTTGCTGTTTGGGGATGGATAAAATGTCCCAAAAAGACAAAGACGAGCAGTAACCTGTCCTGTATTAATCAGCTACATGTAAGTTATAATATCATTGCAGACAGAACTATTGATCTGCAAACAGTTTGTCTATTTCTCCAATATCAGAAAAAGTTTGATATTCCTGTTGAAAATTTGCCCTTCACCCATGTTTGCTTCAAAATTGTCCTCAAGTTGGAGGCGGTCTTATTGAGCATCAGATGAGAAAAAAGGGTGTAACTTCAGAAACACTCCCCGACCTGGGTCCCTTTCTGGCCATTAATGAAGCATTGTCCCAGTCGCACCACTTTATCATGATCTATGAATCTCTGATTTTGATGCAATAGAAAACCAATCACTTGCAGCGAGTCTCCAGGCAAAGCATTAGTCATCATGTCTTTGACACCACCTTAGAATTGGGTCATTCTTTTAAATTAAAAGCGCTCATTTGTAAATATACACTTGCAGAATAAAGAAGAGACACACTCCCGTCTTATTTTGATGTATGGAAGAATAAAGCAAGAGTGCCCAGGTGAATTAATGCCTGGCTACGATGTTGGGACAATCTCATAGTGCACCTAGGAAAGTGAAAGGGGGGTTGCAGATGATTGAGCACTATTGCTTGAAACTGGCATTTGTAAATTTGTATAACTTATTAGGATTATTTGTCTGAACCGGTGCATCCCATTCAACATGTCTAGCGCACATTAATAGCCAGACGCTGTGAGATGCCAATAAGATGCCAATATGTTTTTTCTATTCATTCTATTTTATCTTGATTTCATTAAACATCTCTCCTCCACATTATGCGGCTATATATCTTTGTTCTCAGCTGGAGAGGCTCCAGTCAAGAAACTTAATCTTTGTAGCTCAATAGAGCCTCTGTTGTCTGATAGGGTTTGGCGGTTATTGAACACCTGGGGTGTATTCAATAAACTTAAAGTTTGTTCCTGCTTTAGTCCAATAAAGGAGCACTCTGTATCAATTTGCCCATGAGATATATGTCTCGCATAACTGGCAGTGAATTGCCACATGCTCAAGCAATCATGTCCTATCTGTAGAGCTGTATTCAATTCAAACTAGAGGGAGTTTACCACTAATTGGCATTTGATATAAAACAAGAATCCATTAAGAAACCATTTGGGATTTTGGCATAGACTTTTTTTTAAGTATTTGATGTTGCCATTAGTCAACTTTCAAACTGCATTTTTTCTGGCCAACAGGGGACAACTCCCCTTGGTGCAAAAAGAAGCCTGATCGTATGAAACTAGATGAGAAAATTAACCAACTTGCAGTGAAATTAGTACTTAGGTCAAACTTTTCCTTATGAGTTTATGCTCTAAATGACCAGGTTAAACGTTAGCTTTAATTAGCAGGATGTTTATTTTTTTCAATTATGGTACCATTTAAAGTTAAGTTGACGAAAAAATCACGGTATACTTTTGGGTATAGCTACCTGTAGTTGTCAAGTTTCTACCACAGTGACCTGCCAACAAGGATAGAGGTGTAGCAATACATGATCAACCTGTCTTCTACATATGGTCACTGATGGTTCAAAAAACAATCAAGATGGCGACATCTAAAATTACAATCTGAAGGCTTCAAAAGAACCACGTTTTTTAGAGGACAATCAGGTGTTTTTGTGTGTCTTTCATAACAGCAGCAAAAACTAGATCTAAAATCCTGAGTTCACATTTATCTTGCAATATCTAGTCCAATCCATCTTGACACCCAGTTTGGCAGCCTATCCATTGTCCCAGACCCAATGAAAGATTAATCTGGTTATTTCTTATCAATCGATGTTGCCGGTCGCCTTGGCACACCTATCATTTGAGCTGTCTCATCGAGTGAGGAAAAACACCAAACTTGGAGAAGCAAGCACAGCGGGCTTTATCCCAATGAGCTGGCCAAGTGCTTTAAAACTGCAACAAGTTCAGAACCTGTCTGGGATTATTACCCCGAGAATGAGCCAACAGTCACTACACAGTCACAAAAAGAAAATCTCAGATTCAGAGTTCTGAGGCAAAAAGATAATTTCGCCCTGCTGTCAATTATTCCATACTGGTAAGGCACTTAACTCAATTCAATAGCATTGCTCCGGGTTAGCTGGGAGTGAGTGTTACAGTGATATTTGTAGAGCTCATTATTGGCATGCAGGGTGGCAGGAATGACTGTCTGAGTTAAAATGAGGAAGTGAAAAAAAGAAACGGGACGAAGACGGAGGCCGACATTAACAGTTTTGCCGCCGTACAGTATGAGGAAGTTGAAGAGTTAGCGGCAGAATGCTAATCGGCCTCTGGGGCGCTGAGCCGAAGCAAATCAACTCTTCAGAGTGGATCATGGCCCTGGCTGACATTAGACCTCAGCTCCCCAATCTCCCCCCAAACACATTCTCATCTTACTTCTCCCGCTCAGGGTAGGGGAGGAGGTGAAGGAGAAAGGGAAGTGAGTGGAGGACAATGTGTGATTATGAGCTGTGTGTGAGTTTGTGACACGGATCCAAAGACAGAGTTTACAAAGTACAGATAAGGTAAGATAGCCAAAAAATGAAACAATACAAACAAAGGAGCAGGCCAAGAGGGATTAAGGAGAAAAAAGGTTAAGTTGCGAAAAACTTTTCAGACATCTCTCCAATGGCCTTTTATAACCCAGTTCCCAGTTAGCTTAGTGCTGTACCTTTTATTACTGTAGCTAATTCTGACAAGCTTTACTTTTTTCACAGCATATGCCGCTAACAGCATTTACTGTGACTGATTTACTTGAATAGTTTGTAACTTTAACAACAAGATGTCCTGTAATCCGGACAGATGTAGATAAAAGTAGTACATGAAGAAGAAGCTATTAAGTCCTGTAATGTCAGACT
Source organism: Tautogolabrus adspersus (assembly GCA_020745685.1). Classification (NCBI taxonomy): domain Eukaryota; kingdom Metazoa; phylum Chordata; class Actinopteri; order Labriformes; family Labridae; genus Tautogolabrus; species Tautogolabrus adspersus. The sequence continues at coordinate 11,963,431 of CM036556.1, read as the reverse complement.
TATTTGGCATTCTAGCACAAATTCAGCAGCTTTCTTAGATACTTGGTGAAGTAATTTGATTTATGCTATATTTACCATATTTACAAACATCACATTTTATACAAGACAAAAAGGCTTTTAGAATGAAGACTACACAGCATGTGTAGCAGACAAAATATGCTGTTTTGAAATTGGTTACGTTGGGCTTAAGTTTAAACTTAACGAAATTTGATAGAGCAGGACTGAGCTGCTAATGTTAGCATATACTCTCACAGCCCAAACAGGGAATTGAGTAGTTTAGCAAGGCTATTTAAATCTTTACTTATAGCTGACAAGACAGTCAAACTCTGCTAGTTTAATTCTAATCAAAACGCTGTAGATAAAATATAAACCTGAAGCCGTACAGGCTAGTCACAGCCGCTAAGCTATTTGAAAAATGGCTGATGAGGAAGAGGGTTCATCCAGTGGTGAATTACCTCTTGGCCCTTTCCATGTTTAGCTTGTCAAGACTTTTAGATGTTCAACAAAATATTCTGCAGCACTCAATTACAAAAACGTAGTTTTCAACCACAGGATCAACCAATTCAGATACAGTTTGATCGAAAATTGGATTTGATTTGTTGGTGAAACATTTTGGGTTCCAAAAACATTGTTCCCAACCATTTGATCATTACTCATCATCCGTGTTGACAATTTAAAACCACTGTGGTCAATGTTTTTCTTTCAGATATTCAATGGTAAGCTCCCAATTCTCTCAATATCCACTAGTCCTCGTATCGTAGGATATCTTAGACAGCAGATTTTGTTCTTTTCAAAAAGGCAGGCACATTCTTTTTTTCAGATTTAGTTTTGGGCTTTTTATGCCTTTATTTGAGAGACAGGACAATGGATAGAGTCGGAAATTTAGGGAGAGAGAGAGTGGGGAATGACATGCAGGAAAGGAGCCATAGGCCAGATTGATCCTGGGCCGCCCACTTCGAGGACAGCAGTTTCTTTACGTGGGGCGCGGAAACTAACCAGTAGGTCGCTAGAGCCCTTAAAAAAAAAGGAAACTTTCTAATAAGGTGATTTAAGCCTGACAACTCGATCAATTAGAGTGATAGAACAGGAATGATTCCTCACCGTGACACGATCTAAAGAAGGAAGTGTTAGAGAGCTTGTAGTTTTCGAAACACACACATAAATGCACACACGGTTTCCAACAATCAAAGACAATGACACACGAACAAATTACTTTGCTCCGCTCCGGACGTGCTTGCATCAGCATGCTGAGCCCACAGCATCCCTGCTCACCTGGGAGCTGTGTTGGACCACTGAGGTGTGGTAAGATACTACACGCTCCAGGGCACCCATGACCTTTGAGTTATGGCCGTCAGTAAGTGCGGGTGTTTATGTGTATGTGTGTGTGTGTGTGTGTGTGTGTGTGTGTGTGAGTGGAGGAGAGAGACACAAAAGGGCAGGAAGAGGATAGAAGGCGCAGAAGGTGTGTATGCTTTTGTTATTCCTCTGACAATGTAGTTTTACAAATGACTTTTTTCTCTAACTAGCATGAGAATCAGTTTTTATTTATAGCTGCCTCTACAGCATGACTGCCCTTACCTGTAAGTAGGCCCCATATCCTTTTCTGAACCCTAATCATATGTGTACACCCTGTACTGTGCCCATTTACACTCAAGCCTCTAAAGAATACTCTATAGTGGTAGCTGAGTGTCTCTTTGTAGGATTCAAGTACTTTAAAAGTAGGGTTACTTTAAAACAATGACATGAGGACACGTTATATTCAGCAAGTAAAGAATGCCTCTTCAAAGAGGTCTGCTTTCTGTGCTATCACCAAGTGGTATCACACAACTATCATACTATAGAACTGTTTAGTCTTTTAAAGGGCAAACACAGTTTGACGGCAACTTTTTATCATAACTAAGTGGCAACCTTCAGAGCTAAAAAAGTAGACCAACTCTTGGTGCCAAAAGCTGCTAAGCTGTTTGTACTAAAAATACAACCCAAAAGAGACGCTGATAGCCTAGTTAATTGTTTGCTGCATGTCATCCCCCACTCTTTCCTCCCAACATCTCTCTTTCAAATATAGGAAAAATATCAACATCAAAACTACCAAACTGCAGGTTTAAAAACATTGGTCAAATATCTACTTCTTAAAAAAAGGAGGTGGTTACACGCACATCACATCGTTGCAGGGCAGGGCAAAATCAGCAGACTTAGGAAGAAGATAGGCCCGCACACTTGCTCAAATGCCACAAATGGTTTTAATTGATCACAACGTTTCGACCAGAGGTCTTCTTCAGGTGATAATGTCGGAACAGAGGGGAGCCACACCCAAATATATAGATTTCAAAACCAATAGGCTGATCACACCTGCCATCATAGTGCCTATGACATGAATCAGCAGCTGGGGTTTTAACAGTTTGTATGGAATATAGACTTTCAAATTACCTTTTTTTTTTAAATGGACTTTAACAACTTATGTTTTAAGTTGGATTAAAAACTGAGTTGTAATGATTTTTAACTTGCATTACCAAGTCTTAACGATGCCTGAAGAACATCTTTAGGATCGAAATGCTCCTTTTAAAATTAAACTTACTGGTAGCTTTTAGTACAATGTGTGGCTCCTTTCTTGATTCTTGCCACTATGGATAGTTGTGGACATGGATTCACCACTAGGACCATGTAGTCTTTGGTCTGAAAGTTTTGGTCCAATACAGAATCTTCATTGGCTTGTTTTAAAGCTCTATGTTTGCCTTATTGCTCCTGTTACTATTGAGTTGTAACAAATTAACCTTTAGACATCTTGACAAGAGCCAAGTACTTGCCAGCCTTAAATAGATGTTAAAGTGTTTTTACATCTTTAATGTCATGTTCCTCAGACTCAGTTTCTTGTTTCTTGTCTCAACAAGAAAATGAACCTGAGTAATATCTTTGCAGAGTCTTCTGCTTGTTTTCAGAATATGAACAAGGTAAATAAAAGTCTACTGCACAGCGTCATAAGTACAACTCTGACTACTGTGGAAACATGAATCTGTGTTATTACTTTGATTTTTCTGTTTGGTGTTAAGAGGCGGTGTAGTACGGCTCCACAGGCTCCTGAAAATAGTTTATGTTTTGTAACTCCCACGCACACAAGAGCAACGACCGTCTCCCATAAGATGGAAAGCAATCTGATATCTCTGCAAGCCTGCTTCATTTAAAAATATGGTAAAGTCTCCTGCTTTCGCCTCTGAGAGATGCTTTCTGTCTCATGCGTGTTTGTGTGTGTTTGTGTGTGTGTGTGTGTGTTTGTGTGTGTGTGTGTGTGTGTGTGTTTGTTTGTGTGTGTATATGTGTGTGCTCCTCAGACTCAGGGATGATGCATAGACTCTGACACTTTGACAGATGAACAGATTTAGAGTGCTCGAAGGACCCGGCCTGTTCAATAGAGGCAGGAGCGAGAGTGCGAGTGTGTTAGTGTGTGTGTGTGTGTGTGTGTGTGTGTGTGTGTGTGTGTGTGTGTGTGTGTGTGTGCGTCTGCTTGTTTATATGTGACTGCTAAGATTTGCTAAATGTACAGTTTCATGCCGCTTTTATTTTCTCCTCATTGATACATAAGGAAGTGTAATGGGGAAGGATATATGGGTGTGTCAGTCACCCTTAAGGTCTTGATTGAGCTCAAGGAAATGTTCTTGGGTTGCAGGAAGGCTGTCTGCAAGCTGATGGAGCATGTGTAGAGGTTACCTCCCAACATTACAACATGCACCAACATACACAGGCTTAACTACCTTTATTCTCCTACATGTCTGCTGTCTGGCTCTGCTCATCCAATTTGTTTTTTTTCTGTCTTCATGGTCTTTCTCTATATGAGTAGCTTCTCCAGACAAAACAAAAAACTTTTCCAATAACTTGAGAACTTTACCAGCCTTTCTTCCACTCTAGTATCCCTAGAAATGACATCCAAATTGTATGATTGCGCACTTCATGATCTACTAACTATAGTGCCCGTTAAGTAGAATGGTAGAATGCAAGGTTCCGCAATTAAACCCATTCTTATGTAAAGTGCAATATGAGCATTGGCAATAAGTACAAATTTATTGCAGTAATAAAGACAAATTACTTCATGTAAACAAGCAATGCTTTTTCACTCATGACGTACATTTGATCTCTTGTACATTTTATCTTTCAGTTTAATTTGCCTCATCACAAAACAAAATAATAATCAGTAAAATGAAATGGTAAAAAACTGTTTAAAAAGAGCCACTTGTGCTACATTTCCTTACATGAGATTGTATGCGTAGCCTGCGTTCATGCATGATTGTGCGCACTTGAATTTGGGTCATGATATCTAGGTGTGCATGCTCATTTGTGAATATATTTTTGCGAGTTTGTGTGTGCAGGTGTGAGTCACTGGGTGCTTCACTGTAAATATGTGTTTGAGCTCGGTTTTGTGTCCCAGATATTCTTCCATCTGCTTGAAAGACACAACATGGATTATCATTGAGACAACCCCAAGCCTAATAATCTGTTCTTGCCATTGCTGTGCAGTTGGAAAAAGTACTGTATATATTAAGGATACAATTACTGTCTGCCTCAACTTTTCCCAGATTCAGAAAATTCACACTTTCTCTGAACATTTCTTCTTGAATCTTGACAAGTCAGAAGGGATCAAATCGCAGGCTCGGTGTGGCTGACTGCAGCTCAAGACATAGACGGTTAATTAGAGTCTTCCAAAGACCACAAGACTCGCCTGGCTCCAAATTCCCAAATCCAATCGAAGGTGACACGGTGCCCCAGCACACTCACACACACACACGTGCACACACACATACTGCTGAAGAAAAAGAATAAAAAAAGCTCTTGCATCAATGAGTCGTCATCCTTACTTTTCTCCCCCGGCTATCATGCTCCAGTCCCCGTGCCCTCATCCGGACACAATGTTCTCCTGTCCAAAACTGCCGAACACAGACAAAACGCGCACTTTGTCTGCCTAAGCAAATAATTACTCCGATTAATTAGCCATGCTGTGGATAGCTGGAGGCAAGCACTCCATTAAAAAGAGGTAAAACACAGCAGAAAATAGCCGTAACGTCACCACTGGAGGGGGCTTCTCTAGTGACCTTCTCTGATGAGGCCTGGGAAGGTAGATGATGTATAGGAGGAGCTGCATTTAGAGATAACTTAACATTAACTTTTATTTGACTTGTTGCTTCCACTACCTCTGAACGGAGCTTATTTGAACTGTATGATTAGAATTAGGTTTTAGACCATACAATGGATATCGCAAGAAATCTCCTTTCAGTGGCAGGTGACCTCTTACAGTAGAAATGATCTTAAAACAACATTCAACATGTTTATGTTGCCATTGTAGAAATAAAAATAAGACAGTTAGTAAGACTCTGTGGACAACTTTTTGCCACAGGAACGTTGGAAGAGACCAGACTTAAATTCAAGTTTTTTACTGAATAGTTCTTAACTGGTCAGGATAACGGGAGACCTAAATGTAGAGAATCATGTCAATATGCTAAAAATGATAAATTATGTAAGCTAATATGTCATGTGAGAAGTCCAAATAAAACATCAATTTTTTCCAATTCTTCGATTCTTTTTACTCACAGCAGGAGGCTAAATGGTTCTGATAAAACCATAGTACACTGTGTGTCTCGAACCAAACAACAGACAGACTAAAGCTGAGCGGTTGCAAGATAAATCTGCAGTTCGTTACCATATTAGTTCTTCTCACTGCTCTCTTCAGTCTCATTTTAAGTCACGGCACGCAGTTTTAAAAAAAAAACAGTATTTCAAAATCCACAGTGCTCTGCCTGTTTAATACCAAACGACTAACAAATTTAGCAACTCCTTGCATTACATGGAGCATTTAGCTTCTTAAGAGACAAACAATTACCTCAAAAGGTGGTGGAGACCAAAATGAGAGCATTCATACCAAATGTATATTTACCAGTTGGCCAGAAAATACCTAGATAATTGGCAACTCTTTGCTAACAGCCAATCTGTGCCACCTTATGATACTGTGTTAATGTGGTAACGATGAAATGACGTGTGTGTCATGTGAAAGTTTACAGCACAAAAGTGAGTTTTGGATAGGCTACATTATTTCTGCTCATCATATACAGGTCAAATGTATCACAGTGTACATGCTCATCTGCACATGCGTTAACTCCTTCCATTGTAAACCTGATAGGGATTCAGAGCCCAAGGTCTTGGCCAAAGACACCACTTCAGTTATTTACCCAGTAGATTTGTAGCGTATGAACACACAGTATTGCTGTTTATCTCCAACATTACCATTCTGTACCTTCTGTCCTGTAACAAATTGGCATGGTTCCTTTTCTTGTGTGGCTTGAGCTATTGAGCATGATAAATCTACAAGTGTTAGTGTGTAACATCAGCGTCATGCCCAGTTTTCTTTTTTAAGTTTTGTATGAGAAGTCAAGACTTTAATCTCTCCCATTCTTTTTACCTGCCCTTGTAGTTTTTCCAGCACCGTCTGGCACCATTACCCACTGAGTGACTAATGAGTCTTACAAATGTGTATTATTTGCATCAAAAGACGGGGACAGATTTATGTGGCGTGATGCACAAACATCTGAGCAATGAGAGGCAGATACAGGTAGGGTATGTTGATCTGCCATCACAAAAAAGGGATGAAAGTTATCTTTCTACTTTGTGCAGTGAATGCTATAATATGCACATTATCTTCTACCTGCATTTTTTTTGTATCAGCATTTCTATATACAGATCTGCTAAATACCCCTCCAAATGTGTATTTTGCTACTTTTGCTATGGGCAACCTTTCATAATCTTTTGCATATATGCTTAAAGCAATCAAGCAGCGTTCTACAAGTTCCCCTCCCTTTCAAATTACATTTTGCCCTATAAATGTTGGAGCTGGATGAGGATTAAAGGATGATTTAACTACAAACATCAAAGCTGCTGCAATGTTCTCAATGTGGACGCTATAACAGCGAAATAAATGCAAAAAGAAGATTCACATTGAGGAGACTTCAATCAGCTTCTTTTGAACTGAAAACTTCCACTCCCCCTAGTGGACCTTGGTGGAACATCAACCTGTATCATCAAGGTGGGATGCTTGTTCATTAACCTTTCTGAAACATGTTGTTATGGGACCTTCATTCATCCATGTTTATGTGTGCATGTGTGCCAGAGACATAAAGATTTAGTAGTATGCCTGCTACTCTTTTAACTGTGTACACTTTTACCTCTCTAAATTCACTCCAGCAAGTCTTCAGTCTTGAGAGCATCTCTGCATATGTGAATGTTCTCATAATGCACTTTAGATTGAGTTGACTGCTAATTTAGCAGAGAAATTCCTGAGAAAATTATAGAGTCTCCTTTTGTGCAGGCAGAATAGGAAAATGGTCCCATTTGAGCAAGTGGCTGCAGTAATTTCATCTCTATTTCTAAATGAGCTTCCCCTTGTGTTTCATTTTGCACATTTTCTAAGTGCTTCATTTTCTTATTATTGTGCACTAAAATGGCTTGGACATTTTCTAGATGCAATATGGTGCATTTGCCCCTCAATTTCACCTTTTGCACATTCACCAATTGTCCAGATGAAATGAGAATTTCCTCTGTGTCTTCTGGTGGAGTGCTGATATTTTGGACTGGATTGTCACAGCCTTTATTGGAGTTTATATGTCAATTATTCCGATTGTGGACACACATGGCTGGATCCATCCTCACAGGGGGTCAAATATGTTTGTATGATAAAATCAAATATTGAGGAGTCCAGTGGGAGCACAGCATCTCCTGGGTGCCCCTCCATGGGTGGTTGGGTAATGTAAGCAAATATATGCTCTACAGTGAGACGCTTGGCAACGCCCGCCATGGTTGTGGCGAAGGTAATTTAGAGCTCTAACAGGTATGACAGAGCAAAGAGTGAATGTGTAAGTGTGTATTACCAAAGTGAAAAGTTACACTTCCCTCATATAATGAACCATGGGGCATCATCTGGGTTTGTATCGGTCACCGATAGTGTTTGATCCAAGCACAGGTGTCCATTTCTTCTATCTCGATGTGTATCTGTGATTTTTAAGACCAAACTTACCTCGTGATTGGCTCTCCAGCTTTTGGATTGCAACAGCGAGACAAACCGAGGATAGAATTACTCTCTCAATCCATGTGAAGGGAGCTTGTGAAAAGCAGATAGGGGCTAACCCTAACACCCCCATCCCTGTCTCCCTTTTCCTTCCTCCTCTCGATCCATTAGATGAAGCGCTTCTTATACCAGCAAGGAAGCAGCAGAGGCCGTCTTGATAGCATCCACCATCTATTTTATTTCTTCTTATTCTTATTTTTCAATTTGGTGGCTGGGGAAAGGTCAGGATTAGTTATCGACGTGGCTGTGTCTAAGCCAGAGACAGGGAACCACAGCCTGCTGCCTGGGGTCCCCTAAAGCCATTTTCCTTAGTCCCAGCAGTAGCCTAATCTGTGTGTAGATGTGTGGGCATGTGCAAGCACCTGTATGTGCATGTGTGTGTACACCGCTCATGTGTAGTTGTGTTTTTACTAAAGGGAGAGTAAACACTTGTTTGTTATAGGCTTTGGGTGTGTGTTTGTGCGTGGGTGCATGTGTATATATTTTGCTCTACGTTATGTTTCTTGGAGGAGAAATCCCCACATCGTGTGCTATGTATATGTATGCCCTCACCGAGATGTTATTTGCATGCATTTGCAAAGAAAGTGAGGGAAAACCGCCAGGCAACTCACTTGGCAGCTTAGCATTCCAAATGCATTTCCATTCAAGTGCTTTTCAAACGCTGTTGTGTACAATTTCAATCAGTCTGTCAACTCACTCACTGGCTCTAGTCGGTGCTTCCTTAAGTGTCAGAGTCTAGTCCACCAAACTGATTGCTTTCCACCTTTTCTGTAGCATCCTACTTTTCTTCTTTTTACCACCGCCCATCCATTCCCAAACCAGCGGTGATCCCAACAGTGAGAGGCTGCTGTCTAACAGCTCCAGACCTGTGAAATGATGATAGAGGAGCACAAGCCCCTTACCCATCAGTCTTTATCTGCCCTCCCTCTTTCCTTCACCGCCACCACCTCCTCCTCCACAGCCTCCCAGTATGTGAGACAGAGCTTTGGTTGTGGTCAGCATGACGGTGACGGATGTTCTTGGGCAGACAGGGCTGGAGACCCCCCCTAAAGTCATCTCAGCGCTGGCCTCAACCTGCTGGCCGGGTCCCTCAGCAAGGCCTCTACAGGTTAGAGGTTAGAGAGTGATGGAATGAACTGTTATTCAGAGTTAAAGAGGAAAAGAGAGCGTTAAAGTAGGAAGAAAAGTTTACTAAATCCTCCTTCAGTGCTCTTAAGGGGTTTTGTTTCCCTCTTCTCTGGCAGAGTTAAGCTGCCAGAGTGCTGCGATTTGTTTCATGTCACCAATTTATTTTGAGTGGTGCATTGCATTATTTAGATGATGCTTATCCCACCCTCCAAATCATTATCTTGTCCAGACTGGCACAGAATTGCGTCCCTATCTCTTGTGCTCATCAAGGCGTCTCATTTATTAACCAAAAGGAATTCTGAGCGGAGGAAGATATGCAAGGATGATTAGACGCTCAAAAATGTGATGCTATCTGTCAGCAATTGGTTTTCCTTAATCTCTCTGTAGCCGCTAGATCTTTAAAAGACATTAGCCACATACTGTAAGAAATAAATCAAACAAATGGATTAGCAGAGCTAAATAGTTGTCAGGAGCCTCACAAGGCCTTATGAAGACAGATCTGCCTCTTATGGAGGCAATCAAGTATGGAACTTATCATAACAGAAATTAGGAGTGAGACCCATTTTTTATTCCACAACCCCAGGCCATATTTCCATAAAAACTAATGGCCGAGTATAATATTCAACTATACTGACTTATGTGCTGGCTCCCCTGTATTTTAAATATACACACACAGCCATGTATATAATGTATGTATATATATATATAATAGATGCCAAGATTAATGTGGTGCTGCACTTTAAAGCAAGGTGGAGCAGGGTAATATATGTCATTAATGTGCAACGCCCTTAAAACTCTTGGCACAGGAAGTGAGAAACCGCTTGGAGTGGCAGTTAATGTCTGTGTGAACAAATAAACAAATATTCATTTCATAACAGCTGTGATCTCCCTGCCTCTGATCAGCTAACAGACATGCATAATGCATCCACAATGGTATGTCCCTGGAATTCAAGGCACGTGTTTTTAATTTAGCTTGTCACCCCTTACTGAAACCTAAGTCAATCAACCAGCTGCTGTTTTCATGATGTGTAATGGTTCAGTTCAGGTAACACACTTGGCCCTCCAGTTCATCTTAAGGTCAGCTCTTAATGAAAAAATGGAGGTAAACAGATGAGATTGAAAATTTGAGAAATGTTGCAAAACATAGTAAAGGTAGAAAAACATAAACTGAACACAACTGAAGAAGCCTTTCGGAGGAGGGGTGAAACGTCTCCAAGATCTTCAACCAGTCCAGTTGCCTTTGGATCAAGCTTCGAATTTACCATGACCTGGATGACTGAGAACCTACACAGACAGTAGAAAAACATAGTAACGTTTTTCTACCAAGTTGACGCTGCACCAACTATTTCCATCTCTCGTATGCGTCTTACCTTTGAAAGCTTTTATTATGAAGGAGACAAGCAGAAATGAAGGTTGATTTGGATTGGTGTTTCTGCCCTCCTGAAAAATATAAGTCACTTTAAACTCTACTTTTACTCTGTTTTGGTCTCCACCAACACCCTGTACTGTACTTCCCTATATTCACCAGCGTACTTGCTTTCTTTTGTGTCACATTATCCCTTTAAAATGCTATAATGAAGAACCTGTAAGCAAAATGATTTTCGCATATAGTAATCCATTACTGACTGTACTTTTACTTTTCACCTGAACAACTTCCAGAGGCCTGTACTACAAAGCAAATTCAACACACCCAGGGTATCTTTCGGTTGCCTAGCGTTGTAACCCTAACAAATGAGACATCGCTGAGTGGTCACGAGAAGCTGGTTATCAACTTGATACATCAACCCAGAATGTCTGTAAGCGCGTTCACATGATCACATGCTGTGTGACCAGTCAGAGAAATAATCAAGTCTGCCGTCAGCAGTGTATCACAACCCATGAGCAAACAAATATGAAGAAGTTAAATAAAGACTACAATCAACAACGCTGGATTTGCAAAATGCAGGAAGAACTGGCAGTAGGAAAACATATTTCAGGTTATGAATCTCACAAATTAAGGCTATGGCTATAATATCACTGTATACCAAGTCCCTTCACCCAAGTGAAGTATTTGATAATTCACCTTTAGTTTACCATTCCCATAGCTAGCAGCACTTTTGTTGGATTGGAATTCAAGATAAGTACCTTAGTAATTAACTAATTACTCTGTACCTTGTGATTTGATACCAGCATTGAATTAAGGGTGTGAAAGAAAAACACACTAAACCAACGGATTTGGCCTTTTAGACAATGTTGTACTTATCTGGCTACTTTTCTTACTTTTAAAAGTAAGATCATATATTCAATACTGGAATTGTATGTAAAAGAATTAAACTTGTTGGAAAAATAATCTACATACTGTGCTTGACTTATTATAACCCCCTGCTGTGCATTCTTGTAAAGGTTAAGAAAGTGTCCGCCTCTTTTCATACTTTATAGAGATCCAAGAATGGAAAGAGCAAGTGTTGGATTCTGCACATATATCCTGATTTGTATAGGTCACCTCCACTTCTGCATGTAACTTTAACTCTGGTGTCCATTTCCCTTATCTCCCTGTGCATCTGTAACTGGAAGATGGACACACTTTTCCACACTCCCTCAACCCCTATGCAACCGCCGAACACCCTGATGATTGTTTTTGAGAGTTATACTGAAAAGGTAGACAGTTGGCATGTGAAAATGTCATCACTGTAGAGCTCCCCCCACTTGGAAATGGGAAAGTAGGAAGGGGGGAGGGGGGGGGCGCAGCAAGCCAAAAGGCCATTAAAATCTGCGATCATTTATTTCCACTCCCTCGTCTAATCCATCTCTCTGGGGAATGGTTCTGTCCTTATCCACCCAAGGCTACCAATCTATTCTCCTGTCTGTCTCCATGCATCAGAATGAACCTGTGAAACAGTCAGACATGCTCTCTTCCTCTTTTTAGCCCTTCCCTTTCCTCAGTCTCTGTCTCGCCCTGGCTCGAACCCCTTTTTCTGATTTGTTTCCTTTTATCTCTCCTCATCCTCCTCTGTCTCTGATTGCACCCACGTCTTTCTGTTCTCACCTTTCCTCTCCCCCAGCAGCGCTTCCTTCCTCCCCTCCCTCTCTTTCTCTTCCTCTCTCCATTTCACCGTGTCAGAAACGTCTACATGAATCCAATTCAAATCATATCCAGAAAAAAAGCGGGAGCAACAACAAGACTTTGTCAATGGCAATTTAATCCACGGTGAGCAAGGTGTATATAATGCTGTGCATGTTCCAGGAAACTGTCTGATTGCATTTGGATTTGTGCAGATCTGGTTGCTGCTCACTTGTACAGAGAGGAAAAATTACGCAGAAAGAGGCAGCTGAGTCATTTTTCACAATGTACTTCTACTTCTCCTCTTTGATTTTTTTCCGTATATGTGCAGATCTTTTCAGAAAGAAAAATGTATTAAAGATTTGTTTTGTTTGAAACCGGCTGTACTTGTATGCATGGAACAAAAAGGAGAGGCTCTTTCTCTAACCTTGTATTTTGGGAACATAAGAATGAGGGGTGTGAAGGATGTAGCTCATCAGTCAGAGCTTCACTAGTCATGAAAGAGAGAGAATAAAAGTAGTTCCTTAAAACCAAGGTCCAATTCCCCATCAGACCGGATCCCCAAGGTTAGCCACACCATTGTGCTGTCACATCAAGAAATAAAAAACTCCCTTCTGCCTCCCCGCCTGATGCAAACGTCTTCTGCTAATGGCCGCCACACAGTCCCACTAAACATCAAGTGAATATTTATAGACCATTAATAACCTATGTGTAAACCGCTAGTGTCACCAACCGGCTGAAGCAGATGATGGGGAATCATAGACGGGGAAATATTACGGCTCAGGGTTCCCCAAAGGTAGATAAATGCGGCGTAGTATTTCGACTTGTGCGCACATGGGATTGGCTGCTAGAACTCTCAAACGAAGAGGTCCATGATCCGAGCCGGTCCAAATTTCATAATTGGTGTAATCGTGTGATGAATTACAGCCATTTAGCTTTTTTTTTCTTACTATCTGCAAACTTCAGCAATTTATTTTAAAAGGTATACCAGTCAAGTTCGTGGGGCATCTTCTTATAGTCGAGTAGGGAGAGGACCCGGGCGATGTTAAATATGTACAATTGGGCAAGTAATTAGATTAATAAGGCCTAAATGAGCTCCAGGCCAGGAACTGAAACCCAAAATCCCTCATCCTTTGAGAGTCTGGAGTGAAACACATTACAGGATCTGTTCGAAGTTTAAATGGAGCCTGAAAAAAGTTTCTGCGCCGTGGCTCCTCGGCTCGTTTCTCCCCACGACGGACTCGAATTCCCCACTGCTCATCTCTCTGTTCACCAGACTAAGAAAGATGTTCAGCTGAAGTAATAATGAAGCAAAACTTGGAAAGCTTTGCATGAAAGAAAAAAAAAGAGCAGAATATGGAGTGATCCTTCAGGATTATTTAACTCTATTCAATCTGGGGCTGCACAGGTTTCATGTCAGATTTTATGATTTGGGTAGTTTCAGCATAACATAGATTTCTTTCACACTGTAGCTTTTTATTGATTCAAATGTATGGACTGTCTGTGCTGAATTCACACAATCGATTGACTAGAGAGGAGTACAAAAGAGAGGTCGGAAAAGCTGCAGAATATTCCTCTCTGAACAGTAGAAGGCCTACAGGTTTGTTACAACAGGCTACAAGACTACAAGATTGACAGTTCAACCAAGCAGGCTCCTGTGAGGAGGTTTTTTTTTTTTTAAAGATTTATTTTTGGGCTTTTTGCCTTTATCCGATAGGACAGTGGACAGAGCAGGAAATCGGGAGACAACATGGGGAATGACATGCGGTAAAGGAGCCGCAGGTCAGATTTGAACCCAAGACGCCCTCTTGTAGGACTATAGCCTCTGTACATGGGGCGTGAACTAACCGCTAGGCCATCAGCGCCCCATGTGAGGAGTTTTTAACGGTTTAGGAAACACACAGAAATGAATGCCGATACATCTTCATGACCTACAAAAGAAAAATAGATCCTCAGAGAGAAGACTGACTTCGATCAATATGGTAATGTTTGATACCTGTTACTAAGGGTGGGAGTCGCAGGGTATCTCACGATACAATACGATACAATGTAATACCATACATTAAATTGGGTCCATGATAACGATGTTACCAAAATAGAGCAAATCTGCAACAACTGATATTTTGCAAGATGATCATTTTGCCCTCATTTATGTCACAAGCACCACTGTGAGGAATCAGAAGTGGTGACGCCATGAGTCGAGTTGCCAGGGAAATGTAAGAGTCTGATTCGAACACACAAGCCAAGACGAAGATATATTGCTGTATCGATATTTCGTTTCAACCCTACCTGTTAATGTGCCACCAGGTTGTCGACAGGTGAAACGTGGCAACGATGATAGGTTTGACAGTTTAAAGAAGGCAAGATTATATTTTTAACTAGAAAACGCTCCTAACACGACCACGACAGAATCAACGTAAAGATAAGAGATACCGCTTTGTCCATAGATGGCGCTGAGAGGGACACAAAATACAAGTTACTCACAGCGTTGAGCGTAATGTTAATGCTAGCATGGCGACAATGTCATTTGTTTGCCCGTACAATGTTTAGGATCTTATTGTAGCCTGTTAGCATGCCAGCTATTGCTAATTGTCACTAAATAGAAAGTACAGGTGAGGCTGATGGACATTAGTCAAGCAAGAATTGAGTGATCACCTAAAGTACTTGACAAGTTGAAATGTTGACCTGGTTATGACTCTAGATGAAGTGAAAGATCTGGAAATCACCAAAGTTCATACTTAAAGGGACATGAAAATCTCTACCAAATTGAGTAATTTAAAGGCAATCCAGCCAGTGGTATTTTAGGATGTTTACCTTCAAACACTGTGTCTTTTATTTCAAAAGTCAGGGCTGTATAGTATGTATGCATACCTCAGGTTTGTCATTTTATTTCAACCCCTTGCATACTTAATACTTAGATGTACAGTACATCTCTCAGAAGCATGAATAAAGACTGGGGCATCCAACTTATTAATGTCAGTCATGTCAGCAAACGCTATCTTTTCCCATAAAGTGTGTGTTCTTCCGTCCTCAAGTGCAAGTGTTTGTCAACATGATTGACGGCAGCACTTCTGATGGGGCTAATTCAAAGAGCTCGCTATTGAATTAAGTGAACTATCATTATATCACTAAAGGTGGGAGCGTAATGAACCTTTTCACCTCCATTAAACCTGAAAATTGGTTGAGGAGCCTTTTATTCTCCAAACATCATAACTTAACAAGAACTTTTTGTAGCAGGGGAGAGGATTTTTTAATATCGCCTAGATTTTCTTTTTATGCGGATCGCACATTTTAATTTCAGTTATGTCTACACTTTTGATTTGATGGTGCGAGTTGAAATTGGGGTTATTCTGTGGTCACATATATGAGCCTTTTGAAGATATATATTATTTGTTCCGCCCACATAAGAAGGCTGCTTCTGTCTTATAGTGGAGAGAGAGTACAATGGGACAAATAGAGCTTTAGCGAGCTTAGAAAAATGAAAGTACTGTAGGAGGGCCCCAGCTCCTTGGGGGTCCAAGATTTTCTCCATGAATGCAAAACAATATATATCATAGGCCTGTGCGTGTGTGCCTGTGTGTGTGTGTGCGTGCATGTGGAGTGGGTGGGGGTTTCTCTAATCAAAAGAACCTCGTACTTCAGCTCTTTTCCCTTCGTTTTGCCTTCTTCTTCTTCCTCTCTGACCTGACATGGATTAATTACAGCCCGGCACAATTTACACCCTGCTGGAACTGTGGCAGAGAATAAAGAATGGTTGAAATGTGAGCCCAGTGACAGGGCGTTAGAATGCTGAATTGCTTTGTACTGCACGTGACGCACTTCTATTGCCTTTGCAAGGGACCATGTTTACGAGGCCCGACTCAGAGGTGAGCTCCTGGGCCTTAGAGTGACAAAATGGCTTCACTTAGATCAAGACAGACGGAATATTTATGGACTGCACTGGATCTGTTCCATTTTTGTGCTGCAACCTGATCGTATCAAACTTTTTGGAAACTACAGCATGCTTTTTGAAGTGTGAACATACTTTATTGGCTGCCAGTGGGTAAATCCGGCCCTTTAATGGTGTCACTCTGGCTCTTTGATCATTTAGCCCAGAAATTCTTATTTGATTAAAAAAGGTTTAACTTAACAGGCAGTTTAAGAAGAGGGATTTTAGGAGTCAAACTGAGAACAAAAGTTTAAAGGTGCAACATTGTGTTTTTTAACCACAATCTACCAAGTTTACGAGTGTTTACATAGTTAGACTTAAACTAACATTTATTAAAATGGTTTAGCACATTCATAAGATGTGCCAGGTTTCTTTTAAACAAATCACTTATCAGATCCGTTGTTAAAGGAGCATTTGTGACACATTAAGACTCCAAGCTCTACAGTTCTAAATGTCTTGGCACTTCACCTTTTCAAATTTGGACCTTCTTAGAGAGTAATTGAATTGGCTTGTCATACGGTCTGTCATTGCTGTAATACTAAATAACATGTTCTTGAAACCCAGCAAGAGATTGACATGACATGTAGTTTCCACAGAGATGAAAGCATGCAAAATTTCTGCCTATGAAACACACACTAGAAGTACTAAAGCAGCATAAGCAGACACATCAGCCGGTCGGCTTGGCGCTGCCAAGGAGGTGTCAGCAGCAACTGGCGAAGCAGGCGCCCTGCCAGCCCTCCTGGCCGTCCTGGCTATGAATGGTCCTTTTGTCAAAGGTGGCAGGGAGGACACTTGAGAGGGCCGCAATTAACACCACCTAAAATTAGAACTCATGACCCTGCGCATCTGGTCAGAATAAAGAGACCTCCTCCCTTTCTATTTGAATACATCATGATTATAAAAAGCAATACTTTTGACAAGGTCGTGCACAGAACCGTGTATATGAGCGCAACCACACATAAGAGGCCAGGTTCTGAGTTCACCCAGGTTAAATGGGTAGGAGTAAGCAAGACCAGGCAGCCATCTTGGCTCAAAGTGACCAGTGGATCAATGCACTAAAAGGCACAGTCAAAGGTCAGACTGCTCAGTGGCAGCACAGGGATTCACTGTCACAGCAACAATGAAGGGGGAGAGCCATTACCTTTGTGTGACCACAAACTCAATATCCAGTTCAAACCACAAACATTGCATTTTAACTCAATGATACTCCATTGCGTAAAAAAAAAAGGTTTGAGATCTGCTTGTACCACTTTTTTAATTCCCAACACTGATGAAAAAATGACTCATTGCTGACATTTTGCTGGCTTTAATGACTTTGATAACACTGTCACCTAGCAACACACTCTTGTTGTTAGTGTCACACAATAAGAGACTCAAAACGTTGATTTGGGCAGCTGATTGGTTAGCATTGACTGGTATTTGAGGCAGCATAAGAGGCTGATACCGACAGTGGTATTATGCATCTGAACAACATAAAAACATGCTGGTAATTATGGTTGCCTGTAGTTTCATTTAAATAACTTCATCCTGAAAATGGTCGTACATGATATTTGTTGGTGACTTAGGGTCTTTCAGTCCCCTTTCACTTTTAAAAACATAACCAGAAAAAAATGCCAGTTTGTCGGATATAGATGCATGAAAGCAACGTCCACACCTCCCTTCTCTGTGCTCATCTCCACATTAAGGCTACACTGGCTTTAGGACAGAGGGGTTGACATACTGGTCTGGACACCTGCTTTGAATTCCACTTCTGTTGAGTGGCATACTTGGCAGACCACACCAGCGGCCGCGGCTTTTATTGTTGGCAAACTGACAAAGGAACCTCCTGTCCGCAGGAACTAAACCTTCAACTCTCTGTACAAAAACCCAGTTGTGTTTGGCACATTTGTCTTTAATCTCTGATATTTTTGCCCAATGTTTGAACCCTCTTCAGACACAAGTTCCTGTCCTGATTTTCACCTCCATCCTCCGTCTCTTTCAATTTTCCTCTTTTTTTCTTTCTAGCTGTCTCTATCATCTCCTGCCTCATTTTCCTCTTTTAGCAGACTATCATATCAAACTGTCGCACTAATCCAACTGAATTATAGGGGTGTGTTTGGCAGTGAGATAGCAGGAAATAAACAAGATGCCCACCAAATTGAAAGGAGGGATGTTTCCCTGCTGTGCTTTTCAAATTGGTCTGTGTAATATGACATGCCGCTGTCAAGCACGTCTGTGGGATTAGAAGGCCAAGTGTTTCTGTTTGTGTCCGCTCATTCGCAGGATATTTGCACCTTTGTGCGCAGATTATCGACCCCTTCGTCAAACTATGCTATGAGTGGCTGCAGAACCCTTGTCAGGAAACAGTCATCCCTAAATCATCCCTTTTTTTCCAAATTCATCGGATTACCCGTAATGCTTCACAGAAACATTGTAAACTTTGTTAATGTTGAAAGATTAAATGTCTGTCAGGGTCATGCTCTGGTCTAGTCATTTCCGATATATTTCAGTGGTAATGTGAAGGGGAGGCTTGCATTTTTATATGAGATATTGTGTCTTCACTGATCAGCATTGAAATAAGTCTGCTGTTCTATACTTTTTCATAACCACCCAAATGCATCTGAAAACATCAAAAGGCATTACTCTCACACAATCTACTGCTCATTCCCCCGGTTGTGAATAGTGCCGCACAAACACAGAATCACCCCGTCTCCATGCAGCCTCTATTTTCCCCAGGATAGCTGGACGCCAAACAGGCAAGAAAAATGACCAGCATGCTTTCCTTACTCCCCTGAGAAGAGAGTCCTACACGCAGAGGGATGTGGCTATTACTTATCATCATCAAAAAGTGCTTGTTTGGTGATAATAAGGGCCTGGGATAGAAATCTCAGCTAAAGGGAGGGAGGGGACTACCTGAAGTAGCAGTGGAGGAATCCTTCCTCTGCTTACACAAGCATTTTCTGCCTCTCGGTGAAACGGAGGGCTGGCTCTAAGACTCAGCTTAGTCCAGAAATAGAGGAAGATAGGAGGAACTGTTATTAACCATGGTTAGAGGAACAAAATGAGATAAAGAATAACAGACAACTTGAATTGCGCTTACTGTGCAAGAGACAATCATCTGGGAATATGGAAGAAGGGTAAAGTATAATGTTGGAGCAGCCTGTTTTATCTGATATTCTTTTGTCTATATTGGACGACAAGAAGTCATATCAGTTTGAACAAAAGGCTGTCAACCATGCAGGGCAAAACCCAGGTTTAGAGTAAAAGGGTTTTGAGTGAACTATCATTTTTGCTAATTCTATCTCTTTGTATTCTATTCCCACAGCATCCGTCCAGAAAAGTGGTCACCATTCAGCCCAAAGGGAAAGTAGCAGCTCGTAAATTTCCATCTACCTTTTTTTATATATATAGTGGGTCAAGAGGCCTGCACCCCCTGGGGGAAAGCAGGACAGCTCACAATTCAACATGAAACATAACTCATGCTATATACGTGGGGAGAAAGTTCATGCCATACATAAATTTAGGGTCATATGTTACACTTCCAGTAGGGGTCATGTTTGATAATAGCCCAATTGCGATTCAGGGCTTGCAAGCCTTATCTTTAAAAGTTCTCTGCAGAGCAGCGCACAGCTCCTAGCCTCCCTCTGTAAGCGGTTCACGTTCCTTGTTTGTTTTATCTATCGCCATTCAGCTATTTGAGTTTGACACTAGGTTCATGACCACTTCAATTCACCTCCTGGTATCTGATGATTCCGTCGCTCACACTGCCTCTAATGTATTCTGAGGAGAGACAGGATACGTGGTGGGGAAAAGACACACATCCCGTCTGATTGCGAAGTCTTCCTTGATGAATCATGGACATAACAGACTTTATTAAAGGGTGCTTTCCATCTTGCTGGTGTGATTAATCAGAAACGGACTGTTGTTAACACAGAAAGTCAGTGCAGGTCACTGGAGGACTCTTAAAATCATGTTTTTATTCTGTTGATGACACCAGACTTCAGCGTAATGGGGTGATGTGCCAAAGTCAATTTGAGGCAAATTTGCATTTGTTTAAAAAAAAATAATACTTTGTAGGGGTTGTTTATAATGTTTTTATAAATTACAGTTGGGAGAGTGAGACTGATTTGTTACAAAGGAAGAACACGATTCCCATTCAATTAGCTAAACGGTAGAGGAAAATGGACACAAAAAAGATTCGATGACAAAATGTCCTGTCTTGCCAGAAGCATTTCAGCATTTTGCGCAGATGCCTCAACCAGGGTAAAGCTACTATACCTGAAGGACGGAGGGGGGCAGGAGGAGAAGAAAAATTGAGAGAATGAAATAAATTCCTATTTAAAAATAGCCTCTCAGCATGGCAAGGAAGGATTTGAAGATATTATCCTCAAAGGCAGCTGTGAGTGAGGCCGGGAGAAGGGAAGGCTGTCTGCAGTGAAATATGAAAGGCACATACTCCCTGACAGCCTATGGCTTTTCCTGATACTGCCAACACCAGCCCACTGCAGTGATCCATAGACTCTTTGTGGAGACTTGTGATATAAATGCTGAGGGCGAGATGTTGAAGATCCTCAGCTCGCTGCCGCCCTACCCTCCCTCGTCATCCTTCGCCATCGCCTCGTCGCCGCATGGGGGGAATTTGTTATGTTCCCTCTCGTACGCCTGCCTCGGAAATATCAGGACAGCAGACGGGGGACAAGTCAACTGACTTGTCCTTGTCCCTTTTCAATTTGACAAGGCAAGCAGCCTTGGGGACTCTCCAGTCTATTTTCAAATTGACCATTTATAATCAGTTTTCTAAAGGAGAGAGAGAAGAGGTGTCAAGAGGAGTCGAGCCAGCTGTGTTGTTGTGCAAGGTAGAGAGCTGGGGGTTGGGAGATGATAATACAGCGGCCTGTTGTCAGATGTGTCAGCAGGTAAGATGAATGAAGAATAGGGAGTTGAAGCATAAAAGGAAATGCACGGTGGGGAATTGACCTCTATTCAAAACAGAAAAGCAGGAAAAAAAAGGGAAAAAGGCGAAGAAATCTATATCCTCTAGAAAATAAACATATACAGCCTCACATTGAAATATGTTCCACCTCCCAATGAACCCAAATTGAAGGAGAAAGTTGTGTTGACAGTCTCTGAAACCTTCAAGAACGAAGAGGCACCCGTTGTCCATTTTTTTGACACCAACGTGGCCGCATATATCAGCACCTGCAAGGTCAGGCCGACTCGGGCGTGGCAAGCATGGCGAGGGCCCCAGCCCGGGAGGCGTTACAGCATTCTGTCACACTGCTTGCTCCACCGCCACCACACGATGACATTTCCACAAGATGGCTCTTCTGAATTATGCGGCCCAGCGGAAGGGTAAGAAGGGAAAGGGGAGAAAAAAAGCTCATTTTCTGGGTGTCTGCTTCCGACCTGAAACCGCCACTTGTTTTCATCAGCGCCTTTTACCGCTTATGCAAAACGGCACACAGTGTAATAGGGGAACAATCAAGCCGGCCTGCTGCTCCCGTTCTCTCTCTTTTCTGGGTGGAACGACATAGTGTCACCTCTACACCGGCCCCCATCCTCTCCAAATTAATCCCAATTTGGCCATCAAGCACAGGGCCGTCCGAAGGGGCAGGCGGCAAGTAATTGACATTCTCAGGTGCATGAGTTTTGTTTATGTAGTAACGCTGAGCCAAGGCCTTTCACCATGGATGACAGCGAACCCGGTTTGCATACACCACTTGATTTCGGGAGCCCTGCATGAGTGACTGCTCAGCAGCCCGTGGCCCTGTGGCATTTCAGCAGAGGACATTTCAGTAAAGATCGCCTCAGGTGTCAAGCAGCTTGGAAGGTGCAGACGGCAGCGGGAGGTCGTTTGTCCCGCGCATTGATTCCAGCATGACCCCATCAAGCTCTCTAACTATTGATCCATCCCCCAAGACCCTTGGACAATGCCCATGCCACACTTGGGAATTAGAGCTCAATGTGTCCTCTCCTTAGACAAAAGGATGGCAAATTTTCAATAGGACATCACACATCACTATATGAAATAGGCCACTTACCTCTAAGGTCATTTCAGTGATATGGTGAGTCCATTTTGGTTATTGGTATTCCATGAATGCTGGAAGTTTATAGACATGAGAGCATACTGGGAGTAGAGAATGTCTGTAAGCCATTACATGTGGGGGTTCTTTGTGTGTGTGTGTGTGTGTGTGTGTGTGTGTGTGTGTGTGTGTGTGTGTGTGTGTGTGTGTGTGTGTGTGTGTGTGTGTGTGCGTGTGTGTGTGTTGTTGCTCATTCATGGAATACCCTTTCCTTAATGCTTTCCTAGGCAGATCTCCCATGCCTTTTAGCATGTCACCCGGCCATGAATCACCATTACAGCACCTACATTTTTACCTGGGCACCTCTGAGGCTTTTTCATTAGGGTAAAAGGGACCCTAGGCAGGGTTGTATATGGGGGTTGGCTGTGTTTGTAAAAGGGAGGGTCAGGGATTTGGGTTGGGTGGGTTAATTACAATAACAAAGGGGGCGGCCAAAAAAAGGAACACACTCTATGGCAAGGCTGAGTTGCTCTCATTTGTTTCAATAAGGTAAATTGATTCCAATGTCCTCTGGTGCCATTTGCATCGCATCCATTTAGTGCGCGCCCCTCTCATCCCACTCCACTCCCACCCTTCACCACCACCACCTCCTCCTCCTCCCTCCATTCACTTCACATGTGGAGGGCAAGACAACATTGATGCTGATGCATCGATCTTCTTAGACAGCAGACACATGAGAACACTCACATATATGTCCATGTATTCTTAGCATAAAGGTGCTGGTTTATGTATGTACATACGCGCTACTTTAAGTTAACAAAGTTCTTAAGAGGCGGATCTCTGTCAAATTGGAGCAGTTATTTCTTAAACATTTATAACATATCTTCCTTCAAGAGCACAACAACAAGACTTTACTGGAGCATACTCTTTTTTTATCAAACCTACAATATTGGGTTACGGAAAATGGAATGAGCTAAATTGAACCTTAATAAAATAATATGAAAGTTGAACTTCATTTCAGCTGCCTTTGTTTTGCTACATAAAAGACTGAAGGCTTTCCTGCAACTGTAATGAACCAGAGGTAGACTTAGTCACATTTTCTCAACTTCAGGTTTGACTGACATATTTGCTTCTTAACGAGCATCACTTGTTTTCTCCTGTCTTATTTGTCAAAAAATGTGTCAATTCTATTTAACATTTCAATTTTCTTTCTGTTATCTTGAATCTCTTTATCCCTTTGAAAGCACTGGTGTGATTTACCCAACATGAAACAGATACTTTCAACTATAAATACACTTTACATTCCCTCACGTTCAGCGCTACAATTTCCCCAAGTAGATCTCTAGATAATCCTTATTTTAGTCATAGTTATATCGTATTTATTATGACAGCTCTTCAAGTCTGTCAATTTTGGATCACATCTCTTCATTTTGGTTGCCCCATATACCTTCCATCTACAGCAGTGCTTCTCAAATTGTAGGCTGCACCCGCCAGGGAGGTTGCTGAGTGTGGCCCTGGGACCCCTTGCAGTGTATTAGCCAACCCAGTTGCCTAGCAAAAATCCTACTCTACTATTGGCTATTTATTTTTGTCAGAGGAGGGGGTTTTGTTGAAATCAACCACTTGAGTTGTGTTGCAACAAGCTGTAGCTTTCTTTGTATGTAATTGTTTCCTTTTGTCAGAACTTTTAAATTGTATAGTAACTGAAAAGTCACCTGAATAAAATTAGGTAGGGACATTGGGCCATAATTTTCAAGGTAAAGAGACATATTTGGTAACCCATTTGTAAAAGATCATCTAAAGGTTTTATTACTTGCAACCTGGAACACTGCAGCGCAACATAAAGACCCAACTGAGCTACCCAAACCAATCAATTTCACCAACACTGTTGTCCTACTTTGCTGTGTACCCAATAGTGCCTGTATTGCTCACAGACAGGATGAGTGAATACATGCTACCACTAGCCTCAAACCTAGCTCTCAGCCTGGGTAGCCTCCAACTTTGCCGGTCTACTTGCGACGGACCCCTTTTTTGGTAAAACACACTCTTTGGAGTTAACAGACACACACTCCCAACCCACACTTCCATCATCAGTCAGTGTCAGGGAAGAGAGCAGCGGCCGTCAGGCAGATGAGTGACGACTGTGCCCTGTTACCTGAACGCCTGCATGACAATAGGCCTGTGGGCTGAGATAGAGACAAAATCTGCTGCTCTGCCCCACACACACACACACGCATGACACAACACACCAGGTGATCCTCTTTGTGCTCTACAATTAGCTGTCAAATGGAGACATGTAAAAGATGTGCTGTACAATGAGACAAAGCTAGTTGCACATAACCAAAGTTATTTATGTGCACAAATCTTCCATAAAAAACGTTCATATTTACAGCAATTTTCTGACATGAGGTGTGATCACACGCATAGCCACAATACTGTATTCATTGATCCAAAGTAGAAATCATGCTACTGTACAGGTGCATCTAAAAAAAAAAGGTGAATCTTGATGATTCTGGCGTACAGCTTATGAAAATAAAAAAAACAGTATCTTGAAATATTAGAACGTTAAACAAGACCAATCCAAAAAAGTATTTATACAAAATTTTGACCATATGAAAAGTAGGTTCATTTATGCACTCAATACTTGGTCAGGGTTCCTTTTGCACAAATCACTGCATCAATGTGGCGTGGCACGGAGGCAATCAGTCTGTGGCACTGCTGAGGTGTCATGGAAGCCCAAGTTGCTTTGATAGTGGCCTTCAGCTGGTCTGTATTGATGGGTCTTATGTCTCACATCTTCCACCTGACATTACCCCATAGATTCTCTATGGGGTTCAGGTCAGGTGAGTTGGCTGGCCAATAAAGTACAGTAATACCAAGGTCAGCAAACAAGTTACTGGTAGTTTTTTAATGGTAGTGGTTCATTATAGCAGTTTGAGCTAAATATCTTTCACTAATTTCTTCAAGACTTCAACACTCCAAAGGGCTTATTCCTCACTTTAAACTACCTTAAAAATATATAGAATGCAGAGAGAAAATTTGCTACCCAAAGTATCCTAAACACCTACTTGAATCAGCAACAAGCAAATCCTATTAAATCCTGTTAATTGGGCCTCATTCAAGCAAATCCTGACTGCTCGCGAACAATATAAAAATATAGATTTTAATGACTTCAGGGAGGCGTAAAGACCTTGCATATTAGACTCATCAATAGCTTTTACCCTGTGCATGCTAAAAGTGTGGGATGGTTGCAAGCCAGGAGGGTGCACTTTTCTTCTAAACCGCCTTTCGCAGGTTTTTCAAAAAGCAGTTGCAAGCCCAAACTTGCACTGGCACACACAAACAGTCACTCAAACATTCACAGTCTTGGAACAGCACAAGATTTATAACAATAAAAGTCTAACAAAAAGGAATTGAAACGCACCAACCATTTTGCAAGCAGCCTTGAACTCTGCCTGATCTGCTTTTTGTTACCTCGAGCACTTGGCAAAACAAAAACGGCTACAGCCCGAACACTTGAAAAGGCTTATTGCTCATGTTGTGTACACGTTTGTGTTTCTGTCTAGCCGAGACAAACCATCACAGTGAAGGTTGCAAGACAACTCACTGAAAAAACCTTGATCCAATTTGGATCACAGGTTATCTACTGAAGTTTAAATACATATTTTTTATAATACCTGCAGGTAATTGTTAAATGCTCCCAACAAACCCCCTGCAGAGGGTTTGTGTTGCATCTGGAAACACTGTGAGCACAACAAAGAGTCACAAGTTTGGACACTAAAGGATGATGATTATGTTAATCCAACAATGCCACAGCTCCATTGTATGTCAGATTTTTTTTGTTGCAAACTCATGACCTTATTAACCTTCTTAATCCTCAACTGGGTTCTAATGATAAGGGGCTTACACACAAGCATGCACCCAAGCTTGCACACACACCAAAACACTTTCACTTTGATGCCCAGCAAACTCTTTAGGAGCCATATTCACCTGTTTTATCCTGCACACCTGAGGTTCTCTTCATAATATCAGCAGAGGCCCTTGAGTCATGTGAGACAATTAACACTCTCCCTTAGATCAACATCGGAAGAAAAAAAAAAGGTTGATGGCGGCATTTGGAGCAGAGGGCCTTACCAGTGTAGGCACATGAGAAAGCAGGTTTGATTGGTATTAAGTGGTGAGATTAAAAAGTCGTCTCATAAGTCAGGTCAGCTGGTGTTCATTTGAATGCATTACCAGGGTCCGAGGCTAGATAATTCTCTCATTAGCGCCACTCAAACCCTGAGTGACAACACGGGTGAGAAGGGAGCATGTCGTACAACACTTAGAGTTAATTAGTCCACGCGCACTGTTGCTCTGCACCCTATCTGTCCGCTCTCTCTTGAAATGGCCTGAACCTAAGGCGCCTGCAGTTAATCAAAGATGAGCTGTGGAGTTTTTCCAAGGGAGAACCACTTGTTGTTTCACGAAAATACCTGAAAGGCTGTTTTTTTTTTTCAAAACTCCAAGAAAGTAGTGCACACAAAACTGTAAGGGTACAAATAATTTGGCATGTACTGCGCATTTGTTTCGTTTTTTCATGTTGGCTGAGGCAAGCATGAAGTAGAAAGTAGCTAAATGGAACACCACACCTATTATCTTTTTACATTAAACCCGGTTGTAAACTTTAAATTCTTATATCTTAGCCAACGTTGGGTACTATTAAACACATTAGCCCTGTTTAAGTTACTGCAAAAAAAAAGGCATTTGTTTGGCCTAGCAGTCATGACACTCATCCCATGTACAGAGACTTTATTCCTCATCACAGCAGCCGTCGGTCCTAATCCACCCTCGGCTATTTGCTGCTATCATCCACCACTCTATCTAATAAAGGGCAAAACGGGGCCCCAAAAATAACGATTAATTCATTATTGTTTAGTTTAGACAAGAGACTAAACCTACTTGGTAAATAAACCCTACTCTGATTCATTCGATTAATATTTCACTGCGCCAATCAATTTGGCTGCCCTCGGCCATGATTACTGCTGGTAATTCTTTCTTCGTCTGTCCTATTTTTTTTGACGAAGTTCCTGCATTTTACAAATCTAAGCATTTAACCTGTTGAAGTATACTGTTGCTAATGCTAGTGATACAAAATACTAAACCACAAATCAGGCTGTATGAAACCAGAATTGCCCCTGGAGTAGAATATGAAAGGCTGTATTAAGTGTAAGCCGCCTCCTGTTTTGTCTTCTTCATGTTCCACCAGAGAAGACCCACAGGTTACCATTTACTGTCTCCAAAGTTTTTAAGGAGATTTACAGCAGATTAATTTGTCTCTCCTTTCTTTGCCGATGACACCGTGTTTGCATATTGGGAGCATGAGGTTATATCCACGTCATTAGTCTCTCTCTTCTTGGATTCAGGCCTTGTTACTACACCGCCATCACAGTTAAACTCACTCCGGATCTAAAGGTTCCATAAATTGTCTCTTTCCCTTTTTCTCGCTCTATGTTCACTCACTCGCACTACTTCTACTGTTCCCATGAGACCCGCCGCTCGGCTCATTGGCCACCACACACACGCACACGCAGGGGGGGTTCTCTCTCTATGCTGCCACCACTGCTGGGCTTACCCACCACACTCACACACAGCCCTGAATACCAATCTCTGCATGTGCCCCCCCAACCGAGCACATAGGGTTAGCTGAATATTCTAGGAGCTTTCAATTTTTCAGGCAGGTCTGCGAACCCCCTTCCATCACGCGGCGCCATCACACTCAAGGGAGTACGATTTTCAACAGTCGTTAGCGGGGTCATCTGCAGTCCCCGAGGGAGGGACTTGAAAGAAAAAGATTTGAATTGCCTTTTCTCTCTTTTTATTCTCTTTTCATCTCCCCTGCTTTAGCTCTCTGTATGGGTCTGTCATAATTCCACTTTTCTGTCTTCAAGGCCTCGCAATATTCATCCCCCCTCAATCATGTCTCCGCCGCCAAATTCGTCAATCAAAGACGAGGTCTTCCCAAGCGCTTTTTATAGCGCCGATGTCACGCTTCTTACGCCACTGTCAAAAGTGGTGACAGAGCCGCTGGTTATGCCACGGTAAGGCGTTTATCCACTTGTAAAAATGTACTGTAGTGGATCAAATACAGGATGTGAGGAAAATGGCTTCCAGCTGAAAGAGAAGAAGAGAAGGAGGGGGTGGTTGGAAATGAGAAAACATTTCTTCTTCTAACTCTTTTAGACTAATATGAATTCCCAGTGAAATGTCTGGCGAAGTAGGTCAATGGGATTTAGAAAGTTTGTGCTGTTTTTCCCCCCCCTTCCCCTCCCTCTCTCACTCCTCTTACTCTCTTGTCAATGGAAAATGAGCAATGCGATTAGGAGAGAGGAAGATGATGAGCTACTGAGTGAAAGAAGAGCAAGTGAAAGAAGGAAAAAAAAGGCAGGCAGAGGGGTGGTTTGGGCCTCTCGCAGGTCCCTCACCAGCTGATGGAGACACCCAAACAAAGAGAGAGGGAGAGGAAAGGGAAGAGAGAGATTTGTATCTGCGCTCTAGAGGAAAGGAGTGGCTGATGTCTCTTCATCTTGATATTGAAGCAACAATCTAATTATACAGTTACTCCGGGGAATATGCATATGAGGGTAATCAGTAAATAGAAAAAGGTAATTATTTGCCACAAGTCATACCCTTTGCACCTGTAAGCACTGCACCGATACACCAGATTGTGCTTTCCCCCCCGCAAATCGCAATGAAGATCAGCATCTCAATGATTTAGCTAATTTATAAATGAATCTCTCAGTTATTGAATATTTCAGCGCCTGTCAAAACATAATGAGTAAAAGTTTGGTCAAATACAAATAGGCCTCTCTGGGTAATTTGCCAGCATGTTCCTCGGGGGTAAATCTCCGCCAGCGAATGTGATTGAATGTTACAATTAAACGTGCTAATTCATTGTCAAAAGCAACTTATCTATACACATGATATATTTGGTGCTTAATTGGAAAGCACATTTGGAAATGGTTTCTTCTGTGACTTTCTACATCGCGGCTCTAATCAGAATACATTCGGTCTGCTGTAATGAATCAGAGTTGGAACATTTGTAGTTGGGCTATTAAAGAGACTTGAGGAGTGAATTATTTAAATTCTAATTAATGTTTTAAGCTTTCCAACCTGCAATAGGGACGTATTATTCCATATTATCCCTCATTTCAACATACTCTAAGTGCAGAGTAATTTATAGCTCATATTTCATTCAATCAATTCAGCAGCAGCAGCAGCAGCAGCAGCGGTGGTGGTGGTGGTTCTTTCACCCATGCAGCTACCTCCAGTCAGTGAAAGAGGAAGATGGAGCCCATCAATACTGGGAGACATTCGACGGAATTACTAATCAACTCCCATCGCTGCTCTGAGGAATCATGGGAAAAAGGATTCAAACCTTACAGTTATGAAGTTGACTCAAAGACAGCAGGAGAATTTTTGAGTTGCTTCTCTGTACAGCCACGTAGGATAGAATTTTTAACACCTTGCTTTTTTTTTTTTTTTTTTTAAATCCTTTTCTCACCAGTGTCTCCATGTGACAAGTTGCATCTGTTATGTAAATGCTCACAAGCAGCTTCCGACAGAGCCACAGATATTAGACAAACTTCATTAGCGTCCAAATAGTGTGAGATACGGCTCAACTTTGCGTTCAAAGCAGCCTGCAAAGCAGTTCTAATGCGAGTGGCGGTGGCATTATTCATGTTTCCACAATAGCTTGTTATTCATCATAAGACAAAAGAGAATCTCACTCGGCTTGACATAGATGGAGGAGGGCCACGAGGGTATTACTCACATCTGTTGAAAACGGTATGCACGGCCAACTGGATGTCACGATACTCCGTGCTTATTAATGCAAACAAAGTCTCCCAACACAGAATATAAATGACATTTTCCTTCACATCCGAGCATAAATATTAATTGTCTTCAATCTGTGATGTATTGTAGTTAGGGAGCTGCTTTAGTTGTTTATTGTTAAACCAACAGGAGGCATTTTATTAATCTAAGCAGCACATCTCATGACACCATATAGTGAAGTGCATACTGAGCTATAGAAGCCAGATTTGTAGTTCCCTTTAGTCCCACAAGGTGGCACTGTAGGCTTACAAACAGTTATATGTTCAGCTGAGTCTGTGGGGTTCTATTGACTTAAAAGAATCAACATTAAACAAACCTGAATAACATTTCTTTAAACTTCAATCTTAAACATTCCCAATGATCAACCTTAGTTCACTTTTCTTCTAAACAAACCTGCACACACTACTTTCCAAATGTTTAATGCCCCCTAGTTGATTGTTCAGGACTTCATAGAACTCATCTTACCTTAACCACAGTATGCTCAAAGAATCAACAGAAACCCTTTTCACCTTCTTACCTCTTTTCATTCGTTAAGTGTAGAGTTTGTGCAGCTGTCCGGGGGAACACAAATGGCATTAAACCTCTCTTCCTGTGGCAGGACATCTGTTGCTTTCAGCTGGCGTCCCGTCTGAACTTACTGGAGTGTGCTTGGTGCAGCCTGACAGCATTATAAATACAAAGTTGACTTTTTTTGGTTCTTTTGGATGTCAAAGTAAAAGGTGGAACAGAAGTTGAGTGTAAGAAATGAAAGGAAAACTGCATTATGTGTGATTTTATTTCCTCCAAGTTAACATTTACAAAGAAGCTGTGTAACCGTTTTGATCAGATCCTTTATTCCAAATACATCCGAGGTACAATTCTTCTTCATTTTTAGTGCATCTTTGCCCTTTCCTAAGTGAACGTTTTATCACTGCAGACCATGTTGAGGCAGCCACTTTTCCCCTGGATTACTCTCTGCATCCCTACATTGACAGACTTGAACCCTCCAGTCAACCTAAAACCTCCACAGCACAATGCAAGGTATTATACTGTGTGTGTTTTTTTCAAGCCCATCATGGTAGCTGTGTATCAAAGACACATTCATCTGACTCTCACAGGAAGATTTAAGGAGAAGATAAGCTCTTAGAAATCTTCGACAGACAGCAGTAGCGCGTCACATGACACCTATACTCGTAGATTGCATGCAAGTACACAGGCACATTACAATGCTTCTATTCAGCCTGAAACCGCCATGTATTTTGCCCTTTATCCTGTACAAATACAAAGCATGTATACATATCCTTGTGCAGCTCCGAGAGGTGGCTCTAACAGCTTGGTTTTACAGCTGTGAGGAGGTCCCCCCTCTTCATAAACCTCTTGAGCAGTCTGACTGGGAGCTCAGCAGGACAGAATACTAATTTGGATTCCATTGAAACAACTCCATGCTCATGTCCTCACTTCCCCTGCTGAAGTCAAATTTTCTAAAAAGGCAACCAAGGAAGCCCATTTTTCTTGGACTTAAGCCTGACCATTTAAACTGAAAAGCCAGGCAGAGCAAGAAGCAGAGCTCTAACTTATTGTTCTTCAGTGACAGAAAGCGGAGGCCTTGTTGGTTTTGGATTGATTCATCTTATACAGTCGAACAAAAGAAAAATACACTTCAAAAACTTCTTATTTATTGGTTGTCTTTTTTTCTCCCTTCTTCTCATCTTCACTTACCCAGTTTGTGTTTCAAGATCATCTCCGCATACTCCTGTCCAGACTGGTACACGGTTCGGCTTCGCATTTCATCAGCAAAGTCCACATGGAACAATCCAAAGCGAACACTGAATCCATCAGCCCACTCAAAGTTGTCCAGCAGCGACCATGCAAAATATCCTCCGACTCTGACCCCATCTTCCTGTATAGCTAGACATAAACATAGAGAGTTAAATCAAAGAAAGTACTTGCCATTTGAGTAAATTTAAGTTTTATTCCAGAAGAACAGAACAGAAGTATTTTTTACAGTGCAGCATGGGCAACCTAAAAAGCTAAAAAAAACAACTGTATTTTATTCCTTATCACGCTTTAAATGACTGCTGTGCCGTCATAAAAACAATGAAAGCTGGAGCTCCTGACTTTGGCCAATAACTTGCAATAAGATAAACACAAATTGGCCAAAAGGTGGTGCCAAAACACGGACTTTAAATATGTGCTATAATTGCTTTATATTGCGGGTCATTTTAGCAGGTTTTTTTCTGTTTTCATGAATAAATCATGTTTCCATGACGTAGTCTGAGGAAGAGCATGTTGGCTCAAATGTTACTTATCAATAAATCCTTCAAACAGAAGCTTCTTGGTGTGCAGATCTTGTTTGCTTTCCTTTCCCTCTATGTGTTTTTGGATCCAGCACCCACTGAGGGATGTGCGTGTCTTTTTTGATTTTTCATGAATCATGGAAAAAGACTGCACAGCCAGATGTTTTGTCACATCATGATCATTTTATGGTTACCAATTTTGAATGTAATCAATTCAGTTCTTTAGTAACGTTTAAGCCAAAATGTCATCCAAATAAACTGACCTTCAGGTAAAGTTTCTGAAAATGGTAAGACTCTGCCTTTAGTGCATGCCTTGTGGTTTTGTCAGCAAGGTGCAAAGAAGCTAAATAATAAACAGCAGTCTTCCCAAAAATGTGAAAAACTGTATTCTCAATTGAGTGGAGGGAAGGTATACAAGTCCTCCTGTTAGCAGTATTTTACTTAGGTACAATTTGTACAAGCACAAATATTACAAAGAACTGTACATAAAAACTGATTCAATTCAAAATTGGCTTCCCACTTAATCACCTAAATATTGCGGACCCTCCTACTACCTATTTATTATTTTATTGCATGTTTACCAGGCTTTACCTTCAGCAACTTTCAAGATGGTGTCCTTGTAAAATTCTGCACGCTGAACATCTTCAATTTTTAGCGGCCCAACCTGTGAGAAGCCATTCTCTGTAATGTAGACTGTTGGATTGTTGAATGTGTCCTGCAAAGTCAGGGGGCAAATATTACCATCAAACAAGGCTTCTGAGCTGTCAGACATTCCAGAGGGAGACAGATTGGTCTACAATGTGCCGTTTAGCTGCATTTCTGGGTGCCAAGCTTAAACTAATGGCCTGTGACAAGTCACAACAGCAGGAAATTGCAATTGCAAACACTTTCAGCAAAGTAACAGTTTCATTCAATGTGACAGCACTAATGAAGCATCAATTTGTTTCTGGAGGTGTTAAAAGGAGATTACTGCATAGAAAATCGATAGCAAGACACTAAACAAATGTCAGAGTGTTTGTTTGGTTGCAGGTGATTTGTCTTGTTGTTGCTCAATTCAGTTTGATGCCAAGAACATAAGAAAAATGTCTTCACATTCTATCACACATCATCCAATTTAATTTAAAAAAAAGATGATGTTTACACCTTGTTTGGGCTTCATAAGGCAGAAAATTAACCTTCAAGATGGATCAGTAGTTGAAGATTTACCTTGATGTACTTGAGAAGTTTCCTTAAACCGTCAGGCACTACGGCAAGCCAGGACACGCCACAAATAGGCCAGGAAGGATCCAAAACTTCTGCTGCATCTCTGTCGCTCTTCATGCACATCATCCTTCCACAGCCTTCTCCTGGCTTTACTTTGCGAGACGTATAGTAGTTCAACGCAAAAAAATCAGCTGTGCCCAAAACGGAAGGTTCGTCCTTGGAGAAACTGGGCAGTCTTGAGCTGTCATTGTGTCCCAACTTCTTACTTTGTGCATCGATGGCAGATCTCATTATTTCTGGGTAATCTCCGGTTACAAAAACAGGCCAAGCAAACCACCCAAGGGTGAATGCAAGGTAGCGTTCAGTGGCAGCGATATCCTCATTGCAATCTGTGTTAAATGGCTCAACCCAGTCACTGTTGATGGCCAGAGAAACCTGACCTCCTTGCTTCGACCTGTAGAGGGAGTCATAGCTATGCCAGGCCATGGCATGGGCACGCAACATGTTATGGCCAACCAGGTAGGCCGTAATCCCAGGTTCTTTTAACCCTGGAGCATGGATGCCATCTTCATGGCCCAGTTTAGCGCAAACATAAGGCTCATTGATGGTGATCCACAGTTTGACTCTGTCACCAAATGTTTGGAAGCAGAATTTGGCATAGCTGTCAAACAGGCTCACTATACTTGGTGACTTCCAGCCACCCTGGTCCTGCAGAGCTTGAGGCAGGTCAAAGTGGTAAAGAGTGACCATAGGTGAAACATTGCAGGCCAGCAAATCATCAATCACCTTGTTGTAGTACTGCACACCTGTTAGGAAGATGAACAGTGCTTTGTAGTTTGGTAAAATAGTCCTACAACTTTGAAAGAAGCTTGTTCCATTTGGTCGTTTTGGATTAAAAAAGTTAATTGGTCTTATTTCTCACATTCACAGAGGGGCCATTTTCACCTATCCTTACCCTCGGGGTGGAAAGCACAAATGCTGTTTCATTGTCGTAGTGCTTTGTCTTAATGTTGTATTTTGTATAAACACAGATAATCTGGTAAATTATGACCATCAACCATTTCCTGATTGACAAAGAAACTAAATGGAAAATGGAAAATCTCATTGGACGTTTGGTCATCTTTAAGTTATAACATCTTTGATAACAAATTAGCTACCATGAAAAAGCTAAATATGATCATCAAATCACTTCCTAGCGGAAAGCTAGCTAGCTAGAGTGTGGCTGAATGCTAATTTACCTTTTGATTGTTTTGTACAATACAAAAGGAAGAGCCTTATTGGCAAACTGTAATGTTAGGAAGGAAGTAGTTTTCTGATGGTAGCTACTGGGTAACCAACAACTTACCACCTGAGTCACAGCAGACTGACATCAAAAATAATTTGAGATTCCCTACCATGGCATGATGTCAGCGGAAAATGGCTGCCGATCTGGTCACTTGAGGGATATGGAAGTACCTTTTTGATTGACATGTCGTGTGGTCCCATCAGGCAGGAGGCGGGACCAGGAAAGCGAAAAGCGATAGTGCGTTAGTCCCAGCTTCTGGATACACTCCAGGTCCTTCTCCCAAAGCTCGTAGCTGTTACAGGCAACATCTCCGTTCTGGTCCCCAAACACTCTGCCTTTCTCGTGACAAAATGTGTCCCAGATACTTGGTCCCTTGCCGTCTGCCTGCCAGCCACCTTAACATGCACATAAAACATATTTTATTTCATTAAACGATGAAGGATGTTGACATTAGAAGAATTACAGGAATGTTTCTTACGGGACTTACAATTCTATGTGGAATCCACTGAAAATATTGTGACTTAGCTGATTTACTCAGTGATTTTGCAGTAATTGGGTTCTGCTTTGTTTGATAAGGGTGTCAGTTTTTCATTAGCGTGAAAGAGGAGCAAGCTCAAGTTGGCCTGGGGTGGGTGGGGTGGGGATGCTCATTTGGGGGGCATGGCTCATAAATGCTCCCTCATGACACTGGGCCTGAGCTTTGCAACTAGAGGTGGTCAAAAAAATCGATTCATGTAAAAATCGAGATTCTTCTCTTCTAAGATTTAAAATCGATTCATAATTTCCAAAAATCGATTTTATTTTTCAATTTATTTTATTTTTTTTAGGGGGGGGGGGGGGGGGGGTTAATCAGTCACTCCCTGCTCTTTAAATCAGTAGAATGCCAAATAAAGCAACAAGAATTTCAGCCAGTCTCACAGATGACTTGAGTAGATCCTGAAGTATGTACTAATTCAAAAATAGACTTTGAATCCATGGATCAATGAATCCAGAATCGTTTTGAATCGAAAATCGATTCTGAATCGAATCGTTACCCCAAGAATCGAAATCGAAATCGAAATCGAAATCGAATCGAATCGTGAGACACCCAAAGATTCCCAGCCCTATTTGCAACAATAGGATTTATGATGTTCAGATGGCCAGAGTGGGGTCATTTGAATAATTTTGACTTATTTGTACAGTAGTGTGAAGCACATTTGAATCAGTCATTGTGGAACAATTAGGCAAATTGAAATAGTGTATTTAACAAACACAGAAAGTTTATGAAAGCAGTCTTTAACTGAGATCTTTGTAGCTGGGCCGTTTGGTAGCCCACATAACTCTGCACAGGTTAGACACAAAGGCACTGTTTCCTGTTCAGCCACTAAACTTCAATAACTAAGCCAATCTCAATAATAATTCATTCTCCTACATACCTTCTATTTGATACGCAGCAGTTCCCGCTCCCCACGCAAAGTCACGAGGGAACATGTTTGAATACTGAATCAAACCAGTTCAAATGTCGACTGTGTTAGGCTACTCTGTATTTTCTGTATAAAAATCAATTACACCATAGACTGTAAATATGGTTTACACGTGTCGTTATTGCGCGTAATTTTCAGATTGCAGCCGTAAAGAGTTTTCTCTGCGACCAGGAAAGAGAAACGATGAGGCATTTAAGGGGTGTAGGGCGTAACGTTTGTTATGTTCAGCACATCTAACAAGTGAAGGTGCAATCAGTTTTTTACTACATTAAGGGTAGAATGACGCGAAAGCTTTGGCTAAAATAATAATCCCAAACTACTTACGTTACAAGGTTAAGACTATAAATTCTCCCTTGACATGTGTGTACTGGGTGTGTGGTTTCAAATTTACGGGGGAGCACATGAAAGCAGCACAACAAGCTGCAGTCCTGCGTGATAAGGTGATAACTGGAACAAATTTCAGGTTTGTAACTTTGTGACTTTTTGAGTCGTTTTTTTCCGAACATGAAAAATGACGATATAATGAAAGAAAGATTAATCAGACATTATCACTGAAACTGTTTAAGTAACTGTTGAAAAAGTATTATTATTAGTAGTAAAACAAGCAATAGGTGTCATCCATGATTTAAAAAGAGATGTTCAATTGAGTTAATGTGTTCATATGGAAAGAGTGTAAAAACGTGTGCACATTGATATTTAAAAACCTCTTAAATGTTGTGGAATCTATTTCATTCAGAATACTTCATCCTCTGATATGCTGTGATGATCTTTCAGACTTAAAGTAGCAAAACACAACTTATTTATCAGCTTTAAATTCCTAAGTGTCACCCATTCCTGCATGTGACATCCTGTATTTGTGTAGACAAAAAAAGGTTGAAGTTTGCTTGCAAAAGTGTGTCAATCCACACAGTTTTTATAACAAATAAAAGAGTGAAGGTGAAAGCATTATAGCTTAAGGGCATATGCTCCCTGACCTGTGATCACTTCAGTTCTATCCCGTGGTCCTTTTTCCTATAGAACAAAGTGATTCACTTGACTCGATCATAACAAAGAAAAGGGATTGATTGCCAAAGGCAAAACACATCAGCTAAATGTCCTCTTATAGCAGTAACCTTTTAAAATCATTATGATACACAGCTTTTAGGCGAAGCATTCAGTAAAACAGGAAATGTGTGTATGAGGCTACCAAATGAACATTAGTGCAAAGGAGTAAGCCTTTAAAATTTGGTTTAAAAAACTCAAATTCCTCGTTTTCATAAATTGCAGATTTTGCATTCAAAATTATCAGAGAGAAAGCCTAAATGTAGGCTACTGTGATAAACCTGTACACCTCACATTTGACCTACAAACGAACTATCCTCGAGAAGTGGGCCTTTGCGTAGCTCAGCTAGAATAACTTGATTCGTGGTGCAATCATAAATGGTAATTCAGTACAGGCAACTTCCACATCGTAAACCGGAAATTAAGCAAAGGAACTTGCCTCGCGTTTTATTCTGAAATGAAAACCGGATATGGTGTGAATTAGCCTATCTCGGGCTTGACAACAGGCTACCGGGGCAGGACCATGGGAAGAGGACTTCCCAATGGATTGAGAACTGGCTTTGAGTACTTTACGAAGACTCAGTGGGGCTGAAAGAGGAACAGCAACTATATGGATACTTTTTGAAACAACGCGGAGCTCTTGCCTTTGTTTGTCTCGAGCATTTGTAGCACAGGTGGAGCTGAAAACACGTTGTTGGGTCGCTTTGGTTTTTTCTTCTCTGAGAGATTTCCTGTCGGTGTCTGGGAAAGAAGATATGAGAAAAGTTTCCTCCCTCTTGTTTGGTCTTCGACACAGTCCAAAGTACAGGGAGATGGGAGTGAATGTTTTAAAAAAGAAGTCTGGTTGTGTTTCGTGAAGTTCCTACGGATAACGTTGGATTACAGCAGCAGCTTCCCGTGGAAAAGATAACACTGTGAAATGGTCCCACGCTATGAGTAACAAAGGAAACCGCTCAACAACTGGACAAGTTATTCACCAGCCAGCTAGCATACGCAGCATTTAAACACATTGCATTGTTGGAGTTGCAGGAAATGAACATCATTTCAGCATGGAAAGGGAATTAAAAGGGAGTCGTTTGCAAACAAAGGGCTCCTCTTTCTGTCTGACCGGGCAAAGGGAAAGCTTTGCGAGAAATGGAGGAGGAAGGCTCAATTGAGCCCAAACAAGATGCTGGAAAATGTCTCTAGCCAGGTCTGGATTTAAGAAATATTTTTCCTAGCAGAGCTGCTGAGCATCCACCAGTATAGGCTACAGTATCTGCCCTTTTTGAGTATCAAAACATATATTTTCTCTGCCAATGCTGCAGCGGTTCTGTGGTCGTGTGTGAAAAAATGAGGGTGGATCTGTTGCAGTTGTTTGTGGTTTCGCTGCTCTGTGGCGGCGCAGGCTCGGCGGTATCATCTGATTGCAAATCTTATGATGAACGCTCGAAAAGCGGCGTGAAAAGCCCGCAGTCCGACCGAAAGGTGGTGTGCAGCAACATGGAGCTCCATCAGGTGTTACCCCCGGACTCTTTCCCCAACAGGACAGTCACACTGTAAGTAGCCTTATTTATGTATTTCACCTTGTTAAAATGCATTAAATCATATCTCCTAAATCAGTTTTTTTCCACTAAACTTGAAATCGTTAGGGGTTACGTCCTCATTTGATCAGTTGTTATTCAGTGGACAACTAAAATACTTCTATTACATGTATTTCACTAATAAATAGTTTATTTGCTGTCACTACAGAGACTTACAAACTTTTTTTGTTATCCATAAGCCTACTAAAACTGCAGTCTAGTTTCCAAAAAACAGAAGAGAGGCTTAGAATTTAAATTCGTGTGTGGTTTAATTTCAATCTTGCCATTCTTTTTTTACAACAATAGAAGTTTTAAATAATCTATTAGTTGTTGGCTCTAACTTTAGGTAACTAACCAGCAATGTTTCGTTAAAAAAAAAGCTCAATTCTTAATGTTGGAGCAGAAGTTTTGATTGTTCGTCCTCCACAGCATCCGATCAGCATGCCACCTGTGTCACTGACACACTTTGTTCAACTGGCTGAGCACTATTTGATTTCCCTCTTACCAAACGTATGACATCATTTTGATTTCACAAGGTATCTGTTATTAAAGAGAAGTGAACAAAAAAAGGATAAATAACAAGCGCTAAACTAGAAAGAGGGACAGACATCCAAAGCTGTGCATCCAGTGTACTTGTTGCTTCTCGTACAGTGGTGAGTGATGTGGGGAGAAATCTGAGAATACCAGGGCAGGGTACAAGAGCAGAAAGCAAATAATAGACTCCAGGGAGGGCGAAGAAAGGGAGAAGATTGTCTGGTAAGTGAAGAGGGTGTGCAGGTTTTAACCTGTTTACCACAAATCGCATGCACACTACTTTGAAGCCCGTCCAAAAAGTTTGGGATTTATAAATAATGACAAAAATAAGCTGACTACTCTCAATAAGCAATACATCTTTAGCTTTATTTCCTAACAAAATTACGCCGTTGATCCATTGAAACTTGGATGCAAACGCACGTTGGAAAACTGTGGGAAAATGTGCTTAGTATCATGTTTCTGCAGGGATGTTGTACAGTTTGAACTGCAGTATAGGTTTGACTTTGCAGTCTTTTTAATCATGTGTTGACAACAGGTTTATGGTTACTTTTATCTGGAAATATCCCTTTAAACAAGGTTCTCCATGTTTTCCCCCCATCATAATCATGCAGCAATTAGGAATGCATCATAAATCATTTCCCATTTCACAAAGGATGCACCACACCGGTAGGCTTTGGACGACTTCAATCTAATCAGACTAACTTGCAAGTATTCTCTTATGGATTTACCCGTGTGTCCCTTTCAGATATTCAGTGGCAGGTCTTGTAGGCCCTGATGTACTGCAAAGTAATTCATTAAGGCTTCCATGTTGTCCCTATGTTTGCGCTGTCTGCATGTCTGCAGTGAGCTCTGTCATCTTATTCTGACAGTGATGGATTGGAGTTTGAGCCAGGTTCCTCATGATTCAGCATTCAGCTTCAGAGACGGTGTAATGTGGAGGATGGCCTCTGGAGAACAAGACATATATAATTAGAAAGCACAGACACAGCAGTGCAACTCTCTGGAATGTCTTTCCTGTCGCCTCTTTTATATTTGGAGTGGACATTTGTTGTCATCCATCAAAAGAAAACAACCAAAGAGGTTTGCAAGTAGAATGGTCTTTAAGACATT
The DNA here is from genome assembly GCA_020745685.1 of Tautogolabrus adspersus. Lineage (NCBI taxonomy): Eukaryota > Metazoa > Chordata > Actinopteri > Labriformes > Labridae > Tautogolabrus > Tautogolabrus adspersus. The sequence goes on along the minus strand of CM036556.1, from coordinate 11,922,886 downwards.
ACAACATTATCTGTTCACTGCGGCTTCAACGATTACAACAAAAGCTGTCACCAAATATTTTGAGAATTGATTTAGGCGAAATGTCAGTGGGAAGTCTTGGGTTTTAAACTGTTGGTTTGACAAAAGAAGCAACTGAAGACATTACTTTGGGCTCTGGGAGCAAAATTACCTTTTTATACTGTTAACCATTGACCAAGCAAACTTTAAAATAATCAAGTTGCAGCCCTGGTGGACCGCATGCTAGTTTTTGTGTCCTAATTTATGACCTGTGGAATTGCTGAGCCCACTCGTTAGGTGAGGTGGTCCTGTGTTAAAGCTCTCCCAATTCCTTGTGGTGGGGTTGACCAGGGCCTGGACACAGCTGGTCTGGTCCACAATGAACTTAAGTAGTTTCTACAAAACACTTTCTCACACTTGAGGATTGCCGGCCATTATTTCTACTTGTTAAGCCAAAGTAGACCCCCCCCCCCCCCCCCCCTCCTATTTAGCTATTGACTAGCATAATTTAACTTGGGTGTCAAAAAGATATTAAATGCCATTAACTTTAATTTTAAGAACCCCAAATGCCACACAGATGTTTTAAACTACTCAGTTTTAGGATCACGCTTTGTGGCGTTATATCCCCATGGATGTGTCACAATTTGTGTGTTAACACGCCTTGTTGTGTGTTAATTAAAGACCTTGCCAGAAACAGCAGTTAAAGCTAGGTGAGATTATAACCCCATTTCATTCATCATCACCCCCCCCCCCCCCCCCCACACACACACACACACACACACCTTCCTTTTGTACCTTAGATTTCCTGCTTTGCTTTCCTCTTCAGGGGGCATGGATTCCACTGAATACACATTTTAATCGGACTTCTCAGGGAACATAAGAAACGGTGTTGAACTGAAAGACGATTTCTCCTCAACTTCTCTTAAGGCTATGTTGAACTAAATGGATAATTGGTTTTACTTTATGCCAGGATAATAACCCCTGATACTCTCAAGTGATTGTTCTTAATTCTACCTCGTCTTTATTTGAACCATTCCTGCCTGTTGAGCTAAGCAGCCATTATTCTTCCTTACTTTAGTGTTTTCTGGTTTTGGTTTACTTGCGTAGATTTTCAGTGCAGTTCTGCTCTAAATGCCTCTGAGTAGGGGGGGGGGGGGGAAATGGGCGATGCATTCCCCGCATTTGTGCTCTCCAAATGATACCGCATGCCAGAGTAATCCGAGAGGAAATGACACAAATGTGTTTACAGCTGGCCTGTTCTCTCCTGTCAGTGTAGTTCTCGGCTAAAACACAAGGGCTCGAATTGAACCTCGCATGGAAGGATAAATCAGGTTGTGTGAGAAGTCTATATGGGTGTGTACGTGAGCGTTTATTTCTGTGTTCCTGTGTACATACTTAGCAGACAGGAACAGCCCATATTTAACCCTTCTCGTACTCACCCAGGTCATATTTCTTTCTGGGTCTTGTTTGGTGTAATCACCATCCATTCACAGGAACACCTGGGTTGGACTGAGCAAATAAGCGCACCTGGTTGCAGCTCCCACAGAGCAGAGCAGGATTAATGTCTGAACGAAAGCAGGGATTTCCTCCCTCGCTGCAGGAAAAGCGAGCACAGTTTGATGACACATTGGAGTGCAGTTAACTGTTGTGTTTCTCAGCAGTGTAAAAGGTGAAGGCTAGAGTTACATTCCCGTCTGGCACTTCACTTCCTAAAGGACAAGACTGTGGAAGTGATTCATCACGTTTCATCAGATTTAGCTGAAAAAATATAAACAATTCTGCATTTAGAATCATGCAAAAAGTATTTATAACACTCCAGAACTTATTTGAATTACATTTTTTTTAGGTTTTGAGATTGGAAAGGTTCATATATTTAAAGTCAGGTTAGCCCTAGATTTTACAGTTTTTATTTGAGATTGATTTAGAAATGGCAAAACGGCTGTTTTCTGCTGCCTAATATCAGCTTCCTCCTTCTCATGTTCAACTCTATAATGATGCAGTCAACAAAAGTGAAGGGTCTTGTGTGATGATGCAAAAGTCAGACGATTAAACTTTCTCCAACCAGTATGAGTTTGTATTCTATATTGACTTAATTTAAACCTTCTCTGCCAGGGTCATTTTATGTCAGCCCTTTCATGGTAACCCCTTGTTTGATCTGGGGAGTGGGGGTGATGCAAAAGATTGAGGGGTTAGCTTTCTACTTCCCAAAGTTCTTGCTATTAACCCTTTCATTGTAGATCGACTTAAAACAGATCGCGTGTCCACCCTCAGAAGATCCTTTTTTCCAAGGGTTAAAATCTTATTTTGAATAAAGACACATTAGTTTGGAATGCACCAGTCTTAATGTCAATCATCTCATCCCTTTATACTCTTCAACATTAAAAGCGACTGTGCTATGCAGGCAGCCTTTGAAGTGCTTGTGTAACTAGACTACAGTTGCCTGCTGTCATGCATGTCCTGAGAGGATTTGTTCTTGTTGCCTTTCAGACGAGCTATTGGTCTAAAAGGAACGCTCCTGTTATTCACTGTGGCTCTGCAGTGTTTGCAGAAGTAAGCACAATCCCAAAGTCGAGACACTGACAGCTGCACATTCGAGTCTGCTCGCAGCCTTTTATTTTCCCAGACCGGTTGAGCTTTCGACTCTGCCAGGTTGCCGCAGGTCTCATTTAATCCCAGACGATCATTTCAGTTTAGTGAGCAGACATGAGCTATGGCTGTGCAATGCCTGTACGTCTGTGTTAATTTTACTGCTCATCCTCTTTTAACCTGGTGTAGCATGGTGGATCATTTTTCTATCAGAGCAGAGGGCTATAAGTTGATTACTTTTCTGTAATGGCTCGGCTGTGGGATGTTGAAAGAGGATATTTCACAGTCTCCTTTGAGACTTCCAAGAGTGCAGAGGCAAGAAAAAAAAGCTTGCCTGACAAGTGCCCTTTTTAGCTTGACTGACTACAAGTGAATCCCATATTACTTGTGTCAGACCAATATGCAATGTTCAAAACCAACACTGATATAGATTAAGATGTGAAGAATGAATCCATTTCTTATATGCTGCCGATGTGGCTATTTTTCTCACAAAACAGTTTTTCTGTAGCCAATGCATAACGATGTAGTACAGTGTCAACCAATTTATTTTACAACCCACTGTGTGGTCAGCTGTGAAGATCTGCTAAATGTGCTTTAGACAGTGCTGACAGTAAACCTCGGACTCTACGCACTGTCTTCTTGAACAACTTGTGAAGACAATCTTTCAAAATCGCTCCAAGTTTTTTTACAAGATAATACATAATTCAGGCGTTGCAGTAAAGAAGATTTCATATTTGATCCTATCTGAAAACATTCATGCAAATAAATCAGTTTGAAGCCCGAAAATATCAGCCAACGTATACTATCTTGCTCTGCATATAAACCCAGTTACAAAAAAACAAACCTACATTTTTCTACCATGAGATCCCTTTAACTGCAGACATTTTTTTGTACTTGGATCATTATTGGACAAAGACATAACCACTCGAGTCAGCAGCACCTCAGCCATTGGACCAGTTTCTTTTTCCACCTGAGCGGAGGCCCAATTTTCCATCTACGATATTCAGAGGAAGTCACTCTAGACGGGTTTTTATGAACTCAACTGCAGCCTGTAACCTATGTGAAAACTGGTTGACAAGTTCCAGCTCTCCACTCTTGGGAGTTCTCTGTATAAAAGCTTCCCAAGCATAAAGAAAGTGTTGAGAGAGAACATCAGTTTGCTCTTAAACGTTGTGTCAGTAAGGGGTAGTATGGAGTGGCTGGCAATTTTTAGTCCCTCGTATGGATAGTATTCCTATATAGCCAGAGGCATGTGCTTCCCGAGCAGTGTTTTCTAAAGCAAAATATAAATTGGGACTTTCCTCCATAGTGTCATCGTTACTCAAGTTAAAATCTAGGCCAATGCAATTTATAGTACTCCCTGATTCATAGGAGAAATTCTGGTGTCAGACTCAGCTTTTTCATAAACGTCACTGAGATTTATAGCATCGGTATCAGGGGACAGGATGTGAGATCTTGTAGGATCCCCCCTGAAGCTTGTTCCTGGCTTGAGCTAAAGCAGGTCTTATCTATGCATCAAGATAAGAGAGACTCCCCTTCCCGGTCGTTTGAGGCCTGGCCTGAAGAAATTCCACGGACGGTTCTTCAGCAGAGAGATGTCAGGCTGACAACCAGACAGACAGTGAGGAAGCAGACCGTCTGGGTACAGACATCCTGAGGGAGGAAGAGGTGCTGCTCGTTCAATTTGCGACGACCTCCATGCAGATTTGAAGCTTTTCTACTACTTTATTCCTTGAAGACAACAGTGGCATTTCCTTCTTGCTCAACGAAGCATGGTGAACATTACATTTAGCAGCCGAAGAGTTTCTAATAAACCAAGGTCACACTCCTGTCATGAGGAAGAGGGAGGGACTAAGACAGGAGGGGTGGAGAGATGTCGGGAAAGGGCTCGTTACTCAGGAGAACGGTGTCACGGATTTATTTTGATGACCCGTGAAGTCACAAGCCTAAAAATGTGTATTTATGCAGCTGGACTAATATGTTTCCCAAGACGTTTAATTGTAAATTCATAATCTCTTCTGTGAACCACATTTTTAAACTGTTCAGGAAGTTTAAGATCGTAGGCAACAACAAATAACTCAAGGATGTATTCTTGTGATCTGTAGGATGTGTTTGTTCACTATCTGTGTTTTGTGGAATGAGTTCCACTTTCCTAAATTCCCAGGAGCCTCATGGTAAATAAATCCCATTGGCATTCTATTCTTTGAATGAAACTTTTGTCGACCACAATCCTTGTTGTCCCAATGTCTCCGTCTATATGATCAGATCATGTGTTCAGGCAGTGATAAGACTTGCAGCCATGTACATCCCCGAGTTTTAACATCTGCTATATCAGCATTCAGAGACCTGCATAACAAAGGCCGTGAAACACAGGGACTGTTTGTGTGCGCACTCTCCCCAAGCGGCAGAGAGCCAAGCTGCAAATCTCCAATGAGCCTGCACCGTCCAACCCTGTAATAAAACCAACCCTCAACACCCCATAATGACTCCAATCTGGCCTCGAGGTTGTGGGTGCCACTAGCATGTATGTCACCCACCACATCCCCTCCTCACTGGCCAGAAACACATGCTTACCACAAGTCACTGCTTTGGTTTGGTTTTTTTTTGCTGGGAGTTAACAGTGCTAATGATTTGCCAGTCCCTCTGAGACCAGTTTGGGAGAAAAATGGGGTCTCTCATGGAGTTGGCTAAAGAAAGCGAAGCCTTAATTTTCAGCATGTTTCAACTTAACAACCTTGTGCAATGCAAGGGGGATAAACTGGATAGTAAAATCTGGTTTATTACCCAGGGAGGAAGCAATCAAAGCTTCACACTTGGAATCGAAGTTTTTCTCAAACCCCTTTTTAATTGTGTTACGTGCTTAGTCTGATGATGACCCCTGTAGCGTATTTTCACCCTGCTTATTTATTCCCTAGCATTAGCATGCTAATGATCCACAGAGGCTTACATTTCTAGCTCCGTCGGACAGATAGTTTAGAACTGAAGAAGCCTTTCGGAGGAGAGGTGGAACGTCTTCAAGATCTTCAACCAGTCCAGTTGCTTTTAGATCAAGCTTAGAATTTACCATGACCTGGATGGCTGAGAACATTCCCTACAGGGCAATTACTAATCTGACTCATTTGAACTCTTTGACATTTTATACCTGGAGCTTGGAGGTGTGTCATTGACTCTTCTGTCACAGTCTGCTTTGTTTCAAATTGATGGATCCGCACAGCTTTATTTGTTGCATTGTGTCGCATTTTATTTAATCTATAGTGTTACTTGTAATCTCTCTCTACAGAACACCTGACTTTTTCCTAGTTTCTTAAATCAAAAACATGTCCTTATGCCATTATGTCAAAAGAAATCTGTAATTTCTATCACAGCTGAGAGACATTGCTGCTACACATCAGATTGTGATGAGTTTACCTCTTAATGTTCAAACTAGTTTCACAGACAGATCACACTCAATCTCACTCTGGTAACTTCTCTCCAGCGCTCTGACGTTGCCAATTTAACATGAGAGAAAATGCTACGCTCAAGTTCAAGTTGTTTTCCTTCTGATCTCTCCGTGGCAGCAGTAAACACTAATGTGACTGGAAGCTAAGATTGGCGAGAGGACAAAGAGTGAGAGCATTATATTATTAACTGTCAACAAGTAGCAGCATGGCACCGTTCCACTTGTTGAAAAAGACACTGGCTGTTTCTTGAATTCACATTCAAGATTTAATTAGCACACATTCCTCGCTGGTGTCCTGAGTGCTGCGGCTGGTTTTCTATATCTCAACTGCTTCGTATTTGGAACTCATTCAATGCAGGCCAATATTAAATCGCACTCACTGTGATAAAGTGGCAATCAAGCAAAATAACTTGATGAATGAAAAGGGAGGAGCTAATGGGACCCTGTTAAAAATGCTTTTAGTCTGTTGCTTTGCATTGATTCATATTTCTTTTCTCTGCAGAATTTTGAACAACAATAAGATTCAAGAGCTCAGAAATGGATCCTTCTTTGGATTATCAGCTTTGGAAAAATTGTAAGTATTATCTCCTTTTTCTTTTCTTTAGTCATTTGCACGATCTATAATGTGTCTATGTAGGACTTCATTCTTAACGTTTGTCTCTCATCCTGTTTCTAGAATATTTGTTACTGAAACTTAATTTACAGGTTTAATTTGAGCTTGGATAAGAGTTCATACTTTATAAAACCAACAATAGCTTTTTAAACAGTGACTTTTTCTCCGAAGTGTAAAGCAGATTTAAATGCGGCCTATTTCCAAGAAATAACCCTTCATAAAAGTTGTGCTTCTGAAGTCAAATACCTCGACAGTATTTACTTTGTATCTCCCACTGCATTAGCAGGAACCATCAATCACTCCACAAGTCAAGCAGGGAGTTGCTTTTTTTTTTGTGTAAAACACACATTGGCTTCGTGCCAGTGGAACATCCAGGTCATAGAAAATGTAAAGGCATCCACACAGCACTTAACCCTCAGAGAAGAATATCAGTGTATGAAGGAGGACCGGAGATGGTACTAGAAAAAAAGCTAATTATAGGTGTAGCCCTGAGGGTTTGTTGATGCATGCCTGGTGACATACTCTAACATTCAGCTGCCTGAGTATTCTGGGGATGGGGCCCACTTTAGAGGTGTAATATGTGGGGAACCTCATGGCTTTCCAAAGATACAGTAATACTAGTATACGCTAGTCTTTTTCTTGGAGGAGGACATTGGCAGAGAAGTAAGATGTAAAAGAAATGAGATCTACTTGGTCTTGACATTTATTGGTGTAGATGTTTGTGTTGTGTTGTCTAAGTTTCCTGGGACAATTCAGAGTTCATTTATGCCGTATGACTCTGACTTGAGTGACTGGAATGTCATCATCGGCGTTTCCTTCCTACAGAGATTTCAACAAAATGGCTCTTGGCCCGCACATATGGGCCCATTGGTGATTTATCGCTCTGGAATGGCTTCATGCAGATAAAATAACCAGACCATTAATGGCCCTGCTTTTACCCAAGGCTACGATAACACATGACTGAACTGATGTGGAATTCTAGGGGCACGTTTCCTGTCTCATTCATCCCGGTCGGGTTAAGAAGACAGCATGTATTTTTCATCCTTTGGTCATAGTTTGTGGTGGTGTAAAATTGTCCGTCACAACTTGACTTAAGTGGACTCCTGTTTGAAAATAAAGACATCTGTGTGCCTGATTGTGTGTAGATCTGAAGGAGCAGTCCCCGTGGGCTGTTGAAATGGGTCAGTTGTTATTTTTTCGAGCTCAGGCCTGCAGGATAAACAGGAGGCTGTGTAAAAAAAAAGAGGCTTTGATCTTCCTCCACCAAGAAAGGCTTTAAGGCCCTTTATGTGCTTTGTCTGTGAATGGCCAGTCGATGTGGTTGTAAACTCTCCTCTGCCTGTCGTAGCATCAATCCACAGGCGAGTTTACCTCCAAAAGTAGCTCCCATTGTGCCCCACAGACCCCGCCCACCTCCTGTCCACCCTCAACCAGTGAAGCGAGATTGCTACACGGCTTGCTTGCTTTTGTCATTGTAATGAGGCCAAGCCAAGGCCAGAGGTGTCAGGAGTATGATTCCCAAACGCTATCTGCATGCTGAAGCCTCTCCCTCTCTCACAACACCTCCCCCCCTCTCCCTTCAGTCACACTCCCCTTTTCTCCTCAGACTCTCAGAGCCACTTTGAATGCACTCTCCATCTTGCCCCCCCCCCTTCCTCCCACCTTCAGTTTTTTTCCCCCCACAAAGAAACTCTCCTTCATTTGGACTGCCTGTATGCAGTGGTGAAGTCTGAGACAGCAGCTGGCTGTGAGTTGCCAGAGAGAAAGAGGGAGAGAATCGATTACGCCTATCCGGCACTCTGCGTGAAATTGCAAAGTAACTGTGGAGACCGCTGTGTTTTGTCAGGGCCAAAGGTGCCCCTGCTTGGAAATAAGCCACACAGAATCCCCCATTATCACTCTCCTCATAGAAATAGGAGCCAAGCTAGGCGGGCGTCACATGCTAATTCCTGACTTAATCCACTGCTGTGGAGGAATGCTTATTGTGGAAAACAGAGGCAGGATAACGGCTGCAGTGTGCAGTGGATTCTCAGGAATGATTGTCTATTCATGAATTGTGCTATACTTGTGGAAGTAAGCATGTAAGGAAGTTAAGCACTATAATAAAGTACCTTTTCAATGGATAATGCTTGAACCAAATGCATCTTTGAAAGCAGGACACTGCTGACAAGGTTAAAGCAAGACTAATAGAAAATGAAAAGTTGAAGTCATGAGCATTTGCACCTTTGCTACATTTTCTCAAACAGTAATTACATCACTACGGCCTTTCCTGGTCTATTTAAAAAGCTTGTTTTAGCTGGTGTCGGCTCATCTTTGCAAACTTCACATTGACATGGCTTTATAACTGACATTGAAGAACAAACGGATGAAAGCTTGGCTACTCTTGCTACAGTTAAACTGTTTTTATTTGATTTTAAGCGTGACTATACTTCTACTGCAAATGTAAAACAAGTTTAACTGGAGCCATATTTGTAGTTTTCTACCCGTATAAGACTTTCCCAGGAAAACATTTTTAATAAGCGATATTTTCCTCTTTTTTTTTAATCTGTAGCCAGGTAACAAATGAGTCTAGGGAGCCATCACAGGACAATGGTCATTTCAAGTGTGGACATGGAAAATAAAAGTTTCTATGAGTGACAAAACTGTGTCTAAAGCCCAACCGCTTCCTGGACATATAGGACAAATGTGAGTTAGTACTTACAGATGGTCCATAGTTGATCATTTTAAGCTTAAGATTATACAACTGAGAAGAATATCTTTTTATTGGTCCCCAATGAGTCAGCAATCATTTAGTCCAACTGAAGGCTTGTTAAACTCCTTCAGACACTGTTTTTACTCCTTAGAGGGATTGCCAGTGGAAATCCAGGAACCTTCCACCAACAAACATAGTCAAAACACACTGGGGGGGAAAAAAACCTCTTTGTAGGAGTTGTCATATTATTCAAAATAAAACATTCAGGCCCCTCAAAATGACAGGAACTGCAAAAACCACCCCTTTGGTTTGAGGCCAGTTCAAGAGCAGGGCTCGATCACACTTAGAAAAATGCAGCCAGTTATTTCCATCAGAGCACGTAGAAGGAGAAAAAGTGTTTTTTAATTTTTTTTCTCTGCAAATAGATGTAAAAGGTGCCAGGTCATGTGTGGTGGTGAGGGGTTCCTGGAATCTGTAGTGAAGTTATGCAGGGCTAAGCACGGACTGCTTCCCTCTGACTTTGACTCATTTCTCCACAAGTTATCCAGAATCTGAGAACTACCGTGTTGGTTTGTTGTCATGAGTAGTAGTGGATGCTTTGGACAGATTTCCCAAAGTGATAGCTGAAGTTTAAAAACAACAACTTTTCTTTAGAATCACTTAAAGGTCCAACATGTAAGATATCTTTTAAATGAGCATACTATATCATCAGACATTAAGGAATCATGCTATGTTGAAGTGCTGGCTTCTCTGACAACAACGCAGCAGCGAGTATGTCCTCCTTCTATGTTTCAGTTCCAGTGGAATGGTTTGTTTTTGTTTTGACCAGAGAAGGGACGCAGTTTTTGGAAGGTTTTGATACACACAGGACTTCAGGAGTCTTTTAGCCAAAAGTCCAGCATGCTTTGGCTCATCCATCGTCTCTGACCGCCACACCAAACACACTATCTTCATTCTCCTAAGAAAACCCAATGAGTATTTTCTCTCAGTGCCAAATATTCCTGCAGTTGGATGAACATGACATTTGGTGTGTCTGATGTAAACACTGAGGGGTACCTTTTCTTGTCAGTATTTGAAGCCTTGGGATTAAGAATGGGCCAATCATCAGTACAAATAGTGAGATGTTTCTGGTATTCAATCTCATTTTGAGGCTTGAACATCTGGCTAGTGAGTCACATTGGAGCAGAAGAGCCTTTTTCTTGTTTCTGTCCCAGTGGCTGAGAGGCTTCATCCTCCTCTCCTTCAAATAAAACAGCTCCAACTCAAAGCAAACTTTACATCAAAATAAATTCTCTTCAACAACATGCTAATTAGTAGACTCAACGTGGTAGTTTGAGCTTGCAATATCTGCTGGCTTGCACGGTTAGTTTGGTTTCTTTGTCCTGCCTTCTCATTACTCTGTCGACAACCCTGCACAGATAGTCTACAAGCTCACATCAAAAAGCTCAAACAAGCAAAAGACTTTTTTTTTGTCTCTGACTTATCTATGACCACCTACCTACCCACCTTCAGATGACAGGTCCACCACATCAAACGGCCAGAGTTACCCAGAGGCCCTTTGTGTGGGCTCAGGTGCTGACTAGAGAGCATTTGCTGTAATGAATGACTGTGCAGTGCCAGCGCAGGTGAGCACCACAGGAATTCTGTGACGGCGAGCCTTTGAACTTGAGTAGAGATGAGTGTGAGTGCATCTGTGTGTGAGAGAGGAGATCTGATGGGGTCGGGTTGTCAGGGACAGCACCTGCTCTGATTGGGTGGAAAAAAGAAAAGCATGTATGTGCAGGATGAGCAATCAGTAGCCATATTATTAAGAGTGGAAGACGAATTGTATCATGTTCAAAGGATGGAAATCCAAGGCTTTCATTGTTGATGCCTTCATGTAAAAAAAAATCATCATTTGAAAAGTCCAGTGATTGATCTGGTTTCCATGCATTTTCTACATCATCAACAACAACCATCAAACATGCACTGGACCTTTTTAAACACACATCACATGCTCTTTCCTCAGACCAACACAATACAACCTATCATCATTATCCTGTCTCTTTTATGTGACTCAGATTCCCCACAAAGAATCAAAAGTAAGGAGGAGCGTACCTCCATTCCTAAAACCGCTTCTGGCGTTTTGTGTTCAAATCAAACTTTCATTTTTCTTTTCTTTTTGATCGTTAGAACTAAGGACAGCTTCACAGTAATGCCGCTGAGTACGTGCTTTTATAGAGGCAGAACCTGTATGATCATTTTGTTTTTGAAGTCTTGGTCTGTAAACGGAAAGGATAGGTGTATTCAATAGAGAGTAGAGATAGTATGTACGTGGTGGGTTTTTTTTTTAGATTTTATTTTTGGGCTTTTTATGCTTTTATTGTAGAGATAGGACAGTGGGTAGAGAAGGAAATCAGGGAGAGTGAGGAATAACATGCGGGAAAGGAGCAACAGGTCCGATTTGAACCCGGGGCCGCTCGCTTTGAGGACTACATCCTCTGTACATGGGCTGTGTGAACGAACCACTGGCCCACAAGGTGCCCCTTGTTATCCAGTATATTTCAGATGTGACAAAACAGAGGTTTTGCTTGCTTGTTTTATGTGTGTGATGTTTTTTTGTGTTTAAAAAAAAAAAAATCCCTTTCTGTCTCGTTAATTGAATTATAAAAGGATCGATCATAATTCTCAAAACCCGGTCCGCTGTTCAACAAATGCTGCAAAGCAAAAATGATTCCCTTGATCAACATTCTACACATTCTTTGTTTTCATGGCAGAGTAGTAAAGTACGAGAATATTCACAACTGTAAAGCAGAATAAAGAAAATTGTTCCCATTTTTGCTTTCAAATCTTCATTTATCAGCTCTAGTTCTCTCTTCAATAACTACTGACAGACTTTCACTGCTCCTGACCTAAAACTCTCTCCCTTTTTTCCCCTCAGGGACCTGCGGAGTAACATGATCAGTCGTATTGAACCAGATGCTTTCCTCGGATTGCCAGCTCTCAAAAGACTGTGAGTAGTTTAGTAGCTTCTGCTTCTCTTTTATGTGCTTTCTACCAGCGTGTGTGTACTCTGCACTTACACACTTTCCCCCCCTTTGGGGCTCCAGATATGGTTTCCCTTTTTATCAATGCAAAGCAAACTCTTAATTGTAGTGTTTTTTTTAAAGGCAGTTTGGAGTGTTTGCTTTGATTCTTTTCCCTGTGGTTTATGGAGATTTTTGAGTGGAGCGGCGCCTCTTGTTCAGTATGTCTTCTGTTTAACTTCAGATTCTGGTTAAAGCAGTTTTTTTCTTTTTGGAATTTAAATTGGGAGATCTTCTCGTTTTTTCTAAAATATGCCAGAGTTCTCAAAGTTTCGACACTTTACTGCCTTCAGCGGTTACCCTGGTTATAAATATTGTGTTTAAAGCAGCTGTTGCTTTGTGTCTGTCCATGCACTATACTATGCGTGTCCTAGCAGGTCTAGAGTGTATCCAGTGTCCATAAGGGAGCACACGGTCAAGCAGCCGTCTATTTCTATGGCCTTGTTTTGTCTGGCTCAATGCCATAGACTACTGCAGACAGTATGAGGCCTTATATACTCTCACACACTTGGGAAAGAAGGAGGTGGTATATAAACGTGTGTGTGTTGAATATGAATATCATGCGAGGATAATTTGGCAGAGATGACTCAGGTCAAGCCTGCATTTTGGGTAATTCAAGGGAAGGTCAGAAACGTAACTAGTGTTTAGTTTTGTGTTTCCGTGTGTGTGTGTGTGTGTGTGTGTGTGTGTGTTTGAGAGCGCGAGAGGGAGCAAGAACACGGCGGGAATTGGAATCACCCGACAACACCCAGACGCTGCCAACACAAACTTGAGCTTGGCTGCTGTGGAGCAATAAGAGCGAGACAGGAAGGCAGTCAGCTCCCTGGCTAAAATCAGGCCCTTAATCCCCCCCCCCCCTCCCCACAATGCATATTCATGCCACACTCAGATAGACGTATACCTGCCTATATGTCCTCTGCATATTCAAATCATTAAATCATTACATCACACACGCAACCTCTTCAGAAAGAGTGATCTGCAACCTCACATGGATCACTATTTCCAGAGTGCAGTCAGCTTTTGCCTGAAGGTAGCAGAGTTTAATTAGCCCCACCACCCGCCTCGGTTAATATCAAAGGGTGGTTGTCGCTCACTCGACTGTGAAAGGGGAGGGAGCCAGCGCAGAAAAGAGAAGAAGAAGAGCAAGAGAGAGGCAATAAGGCCGTGCTGGACCCTGGGAATGTAAACACAGAAGCCGTACATCAAGGGCTGGCATCAACGTCTGATCATCCACCCAACTTTTCTCCCCCAGTTTTTAGAAAGCTAGATTAGATTTTTTTCTTTGTGCCTTTATTTGAATTATTTGAGCAAGTCTCCAGTTTACAAATGTGCAACTGGTGAACCACGCTGTGATGCAGTTAGTTATGCTGCTATTATCCAGTTATCCACTGTGCACCTGTAGAATCTGACCAGAAGGTTCTGCAGCAGACTGGCTCTCCTCCCTCTGTGGTTCTGTCTGTCTATATACTTATTAAGACTCCTTTCATGTCAAGTGCGACATCAGCAGGACCTTTTAATCTTAAGTGTCGTGTCACAGAGCAGTAACATGAACATGTCGAGAAAAGTCTGCAGAAGTTTGGGAATATAGGAGTAAGGAGTTGGTGTTTTTATAAAGCAGTTTCACGTTTTCTTGGAGTCTTCTACAAGTTTATGATGCTACAAGAAATGTTTGAGAGAAACAACTTGAAGCGAGTTAAACCAAAGCTTTGCTTTTCCTCTTCTCATTTTCAGTAGCACACATCTAGCAGAGCCATCTCATTTGCTAATCCTCCGCTCGGTTCAGCCGCTGCACACTCTGTCATAAACGGGCGTAAACAAGTGTGTCCTCATGGCGACCTCACTTTTAGCTAAGAAACAAGATGGAGAAGAATGTAAAACCCTATTACTGTGGGGAATATAATTAAAGCATGAAACTGACTAGATAAATAGACCGTGCATGATCAACCAGCGTTGGAGAAGTGCGTCACACAGAGAGATCAAACACTGAACTGAAATTCAAAGCCGAGTTAGGTCATTAAGCTCGTGTGTCAGCCATGAATCCATATTTTTCACGTCTTGACGAGCTGTTGGACAATTCTCTTACCGACTGCTTTCATTAAAGTGGAAACAGATTACACTTCAGGTGTGATTTACACAAATGAGGTTTAAATCGTTTTTTGATTCAATGATTTTCAACTTTACTATGTAAACAGAAATGCTAAACTTGAATAAAAACACAGCTTACATTATATGTTCTAAAAATAAAATGGATCCCCTGCCCACAATATTTATCAGCTGACCTTTATGTGTCTTCAATGAAATATTTTTGAGCTCTTTATGTTTTTTTTGTTGTAAACTTTGGAATATTCAGTCCATCCTGAGATACCATCAACTTCAGTCAAAGCAATGCAGGGGGGGAAAAAAGCCTTTTCCTTATTCATCGATTCCCAAAATCACTGTCCTCAAACCTTTTAAACCCGGTTCGACTGGCGTGCGAAGACCTCTCAACGTGAACCCTCTTCACGGGCTAACGTCTGATCTAGAAATAGTCGTCTGCTCCCTCTTGTCTGGGTTTAGAGTTAGCTGCTATGAGCTCGGGTAAAGGGTTCAATGTTGCTTTCAACCTCAGTGGAAAGACATCAGATATCCTTTGCTTTACCTTAAACTCTGTTTTTACACTTTAAGTTAGTAAAAAAGTCCATAAACCAAACTTCAATCAGTTGGCTGTCTCTGGTCTCAAGCCTCTTCCCCTCTGCATTCCTCCAACAGCTGAACAGTCGCTGCTCGAGAGCTTAATCACATCAGACTATTTTCTGCATCTGCTCATCTTATCATTGGCAGCAACTGAAGCAGTGCACGGAAACAGTCCATACTGTTAATGTGCTACATGCCGTTAGCTGGACGAAGCATTTGAGATGATGAGTATGTAAAACCAGTTGACTGGTGATTATTTATAGTATTATTCATGGATTACTTGTTAGCTAAGTGATAACACTATTCACCATATTGTCTCCTATCCTTTGCTGCAGCTCTAGTATTTGAATCCTGGCAATAAAGTTTAATAAAAGTTTGCCTCGAGCTGTCGGCGGGGGGGGAACCCCTCCTTCCTTCCTTCCACTCCTTCTTAACTCTCTTATCCTCCCCCTGACACACAATGCCCGCACAAACTGGCAAGCCCACAAAAGGCGGCTTTTTCTTCTTCTTCCGAGTGGAACTAATAACCTCACATTGTAAATTCCCCCAGCTGGTACCTAAAGAAGCAACAGCAATAATTACATAAACGCTGGGATGTTAGAATATGCCCGACAGTCATTTTCCAGGTATCACTTTGTGTGTCTGTATGGCGTTCCTCAAGCACCCCAGGATGTATTTCAGCTGCTGCGCTGAGGTAATGATCTGCCTCTTCTCTCTCAGGCTCTTGTTTCCTTCACTTTGCACGTTTCAGTGATTAGATCATTGGGCAGAGGAGGAGTATGTGTAACAGCTATTGAGAAGGTGATGTCACTTTGAACCCTTGGTTGTTTTGAAAGTTACATCTCGGGGAATTTAAAGACACTAACATGTGGTAACAGTCGGACGATAGCAATGTTTGACAACTTCTTAAAGCTATTGAGGTTAAGCATTCAGCTGTTTTAAAGCTATGTCATTGGGCAAGAGGCGGGGTACACCCTGGGCTGGTCATTTTAAAACATTTTTGAAGTTGGATGATAAATTCATATATTCAGTTTCTTTTGACTCAGCAGAGCATTTTGGGCACCTTTCAGCTCCTTGTATTTTGGCTCCTTGGCCTCGTGATTCTTGTGTTCAGATGCACCTACGATCAGCAAAAACACTGATAAACCCACTGAATGCGTTGTACACTGAACTCGAGACACACCGCTTTTACTACCAGAATGTAGCGACTTGAGATCAGATATTCTTTTTAGGGGTTGGTGGAGACCAAAACAGCTAGAAGTGAAGGAGAATATTGCACTTGAATGCACCGGTGGAATATATTTTCTGTATCTACTCAATGATGCAGAGTTAACCCTTAAAGAGCTTTGATTATATGTTTAATTTTGTTCTACTGCCCCCAAGTGGCCAAAAACGATACAACAACAATTTACTGGATTATGAACCAAGCGGCAACCTCCGGTGTTAAAAAATGAAGCCAATGAGGAAGTGCAAAATCCTGCAGTTCGTCGAGTGTCCGCTTGAGGCTGGCTCCAGGAACCCCGGAAGTCACACACACTTCACATTAAAAAAAGTTTAAAAATTAACATGTTTACAGCCTGGTACATCAAACGAAATAGGTCTGATTAGTTATTGTCCTCATGGGCACACACTGTACGGGGGGTGAATTTGTTTTAAACGGCTCCTTTTTGATTTAATGAATGATACGTGTTATCCATAGTTAGGTGCCTAGCTGACATGATTGACAGGTGGGCACGATGTAAGGTTTGCCAGGGGGCTTAAAACCCGCCTCAGCTCCAGCTCTCCGCCTGTCGTTAGGTTGACTGAAAGTTTGGATTAACTTAACCCTAACTAGGTTAAACATGTTCTGCTCTCCTCTCAGGTTGATTTTAGCTGATTGGATTCTGGAGGTTTAGTAAAGTAACATTTACAACTATTTCCCATGAACACATTTTAGATCATTTATAATGTAAGTTGAGTTTAAATCTCTGATTCCACTCTGAGTATAAAGAAATATTCTAACTCTGAGGCTAACTCATTGAGCTTTGGGAGATCTGAGCCACAGTGTCAGAGCATGGTGAACTAAAGTTTGCCTGCAGTCTCTCCTCTTAGCAGCTGTCTCCAAATGTTTGCACATTGGATGTTATTCATAGAGTAAAGATCAGTCTTTCTATGGAGCATCCTGGACTCGTCTCATATTCCTGCTGAAAGGCGTCAAGAGTCTCAGACACTTCCATCTGATGTTTGCCAGAGACATCATGTCGGGTCACATCCAGAGGAAGAAAAAACACACACTTTTTGACGTGTTCGACATCAATCATAGATGATGAATCATCTGCCTGAGCGTTACAGTGCCTTTGATGAGTAGGTGCCCCCCGGAGGCCCACACAGAGACATTATCTGAAAATCACCTTCAAAGTTGTTAACCTGTCGGAGGATTTCGGGCTATTTGCTGAAACATGTCTCAGCTGAACTTGGCTTTTTTCACGCTTTATCTCAGGGGCTTAAAACATTTTATTCCTGATCTTTTTTTTTTCTCATGATAGGAACACATTTTCAGGACTTTTAAAACATCCCCGCACAGCTTTAATGCAGCTGTCTATCTGATTCTCTTACATTATTTGAAAGTAATACGTTTATTTTTCTGTCTTCCACAGAGACTTGTCCAATAACAGCATCGGCTGCCTCAATGTCGACATCTTCAAAGGCCTCACAAGTCTGACCAGACTGTAAGTCATACATGTTCTGTGATTACATATAAATGTGCCCTAAAAAAGTCAATCATGTAACCATTGTATGATCGTTGTTTAATTGTTTTGTTGTGTTATTTATCCCTAGAAACCTTTCAGGGAACATGTTCTCGTCATTGGCTCAGGGGACCTTTGACAGCTTGTTGTCTCTGAAGTCATTGTAAGTATGATAAAGCACTGAAATGGCACGCAAGCATCATTTGTGATGTTTGCATCTAAATGCAAGGACTATGTTTGCAGTCAAAAGCTGCTTTGACAAATGTAGTTCCAGTAAGAAAGGGCAGCAAACTTTGCAGATTATTTTAACACCAGGCAAGTTGTTATCTGTCTCTTAACTTGAGACTTTGCATTTCACCCACCACTTAACCCCTCTCTTCATGTGTTGCTGTATGCGTTTTCTGTTCATCCACAGGGAGTTTCAGACGCCTTACCTGCTGTGTGACTGCAACCTCGTGTGGCTGCTGCGTTGGATCAAAGAAAGAAACATCTCCGTCAAGAACACCAAGTGCTCCTTCCCGCAGTCTCTCCAGGGGCAGCTCGTTACCTCCTTCAGGCCGGAGCTCCTCACCTGTGGTAGCGACACAAAACATAAAGCCTAAAATATTATTTATTTGAACACTCTGAATCATTCATCATTTCAGTGACACTATCAGAAGTGTCATTTGTCCAGTCTCAGACATTTTGGCAGGTTAAAATAAGTCTTGTTGAGTTGCGACACAGATTGTTGTGTCAAAATCGAACACTGTGTCTTTAATTTCTCGTTTTTTTCGGTGTCAGTGAGACTGCTGGTGTTTGGGAGCAGGGGTTTGTGCAACGACATGGGAGATAAGGAGAAAGGCTGCCCAGGCCGAAGCCGCCTTTGTTTGTACTTGCTCATGTCTTATCAGTTTGGCACTCATCACAGTGAGGGATTATGAAGCACGTGGTGCAGATCTACAGGAACCATGGCCTGACGTGAATGACAAATGGCACTAATGCTAGTTTATCAAGGCAGGTTTAAGTGCCACGTTTGTGTGTCCCAAAAAGTCCCAAGATTGAAACAAAAAGTCCTCCAACATGTTCCACAAGAGAACAAAGTGCAAAATCACATCCTGTTGGTGTGACAGTTTATGAAGGAATATGAAGCATCCTTACTCCCCCCCTCATATGACGCCCCTGTATATGAAACATTAAGATTTTTTTTAAAAATGACATCCCAATGAGCAGCATTACTTATGTGAGCGCAGTAGGACCATGTATATTGCAGATATCAAAGAATTAACTGAATCACTTTTTTATTTTTACTCTGTGAGGAATGACTCTCCTCTCTTGTTTCCTCAGATGCTCCTCTCGAGCTGCCTTCCTTCCAGCTGACTCCGTCCCAGCGTCAGGTGGTCTTTCAGGGGGACAGCCTGCCGTTCCAGTGTCAGGCCTCGTTCGTGGCCGAGGACATGCAGGTGCTCTGGTACCAGAATGGTCGCATGGTCAAGACGGACGCAGCACAAGGCATCTTTATTGAGAAGCGCATGGTGCAGAACTGCTCTCTGATTGCTAGGTGAGATTTTCAATTGCTCCATTTCTTTTTTTCTAGTTCTCAACAGGCAGTGTTTGTGCCAAAATACCTGAATGTTCACTGATTCTTTCGTCATCTTTCCCTGTTAGTGCTTTGACCATCTCGAACATTCAGCCTGGTTTCACTGGGAACTGGGAGTGCAGAGTCTGGACGAGCAGAGGCAACACAACCAGGACCGTCCACATTGTGGTGTTGGAGAGCTCTGCGAAGTATTGTGCACCTGAACGCGTCTCCAACAACAAGGGAGAGTTTAGGTTTGTTTCCACACATGACCAGACACAGGGCCACACATTTAGACTACTCGCACTAAGAATCTTGTTCCAATATTTGTTAGGGTTGAGTCTAAATTGCAGGTACCACACAAGAATTTCATAACTCAGCTGTTAACACTTCACAAACAGTGATATGTGTTTGAATCTGTTCATCTGATCTTGTATAAAATTAGAGCTGTAATGTCAAGCACTGTAGCTCCCCCTTGTGGTTAAAAACTACCATTCTTTTAATGACTGCGGCCTCCATCCTTTCCTGTCTCTGGATGTTACACACATCACAAAGGGAATGGCTCAGATGACGAAAAGGAAGCAGCTATTGATGAGGAATGTTAAACACTGTGTTTTTATTTGACCCCCCTTCAGGTGGCCACGCACCCTAGCAGGGATCAGAGCCTACCTCCCCTGCAGCAGACTGACATCCAGCGCGGGATCCTACTCGGGCAGCTCAGGTGACGAGTATCGTGCGTGGCGCTACTGTGACCGAAACGGGCTGTGGGCAGAGGACGACTACTCGCGCTGCCAGTTCCAAAAGGATGTGACAAGATTTTTACACGTCATAAACCAGGTCTGTATCATCCTTGTTTCCTTTTATCTCTCAATGTTTGTTTTATTTATCCACCCTGCCTTTTTTCCCTCTTTTTTGGTACCATTTCAGATCAGACACATTCTAACTTTCTCTTTGTGTCTTTCTAATAGATGCCTCTGAATGAGACTAATGTAGTAGCCCAAGCAAGACGTCTGCTGGTCTGCACAATCGACGACGCCGCCAACTTCTCCGACAAAATGGACATCATCTTTGTAGCCGAGATGATCGAGAAGATCGGCAAGTTTGCCGACAAGTTTAAAGATGTAAGTACTTTGTAGGCTGCACTTGAAATAATGAAACCTCTCTGTAAACTTTTATAAAGCGAATGTTCACGGCAGATGCAGCAAGTTGTTTGTCACCCCTTTGAAGGACAAACAGATTAATGCTCGACAGCTGTTTGTTGTCATGTTGTTTAATGAGAAAGGATGTCCCGTCACGACTTTCAGCACAGCTGTAGGCTAAAAGAAAGAAAAGTTTTCAAAGGGAAGGAGCTCCTAACATGTTGTAACGGCTGCAGGCGGGCAGTGTATGCAAGTTTATTTTGGCGACAACATGCTTAAAATGTGTTTCCAATAGTCACACTGCCACAGCCAGACGAGTATCTCCCTCAGGTCTGTGTTTAATGCTGTTTGATGCAAACAAGATGCAGGCTGAACATATTCGCTCCTTATGCTTCCACTCATTTCATTTAAAACAGAAGCTGTTGAGCTGCTGCTGCATGTAGAATGTCAATGTCAGTGAAGCTATGATACCATTTTTTGTGTTCCAGCTGGGTGACGTGATGGTCAGCATGGCCAGTAACTTGATGCTGGCTGATGAGCGGGTGCTCTGGATGGCTCAGCGGGAAGCCATGGCCTGTTCCCGCATCATCACCTGCCTCCAGAAAATCGCAGTCTACCGACTGACTACAGCTCAGGCATTCTTCCTGGTTAGTATCTGTAGCCTACTGCTGCTTCGTACTTCAAAAGGTCATTAAATCCATGCAAACATCTGCAGACAGCAGGACAGATGTGTTGATAAAGTACCTTCCCTTACAAAAGCTTGGTGCATTTCTGCATGGCCTGCACCTACTTCTTTTGAATCTTCAATTTGTCTTTGCTCCTCCGTGATAAAAACTAAGGTCCCTCTATCATATTGTACAATCATATTTGTTTCCATTGCCCTACCAGACTTCCCCCAACATAGCACTGGAGGCTCACACTGTCAGGGCCAACGACTGGAATGGCATGACATGCATGCTGTTCCAGAGGCCCACCCCTGAGCGCACGCCCGGACAGGACCGCCAACTCACCTTCAAATGCAACACAACCAGCGCCTTCTCCAGCATCCTGCACAAGGTCAGCTGAGATAATTACACATGAATAGTACTCAGTCAGCAGGTTTTTTTTTTTTGCTAAATGCAGCTTGTGATGGCATCTTTTTTTCTTTTTAGAGTACGGTTGTTGAGGCTTCCCTGCAGCTCCCTCAGTCTCTCTTTACCCAGGCTGCTGTCCCTGGTCAGGTAGACGACACGGTCTACAAGCTCCATCTACTGGGCTTCCGCAATGGCAAGTTCTTTCCCTCCACCGGTAACTCCTCCCAGCTGGCTGATGGAGGGAAGAGGAGGAGTGTGGCCACCCCTGTCATCATGGCCAAGATAGGTAAGCCTTCATGTCTGAGCAAAGTTGGAACAAGTTTCTGTTTAATCAGACAAGGAAAACCTGATTAAAGCAAACAAAAATGTACAAGATCTTTCATAGATGTTCTGCTCTGTCAGGACACCGTATCTTTGTAGAATGCTTTTTTGTTTGTTGTTTTCTGCCACCCATGTCCTGCCTGTGTTTTTCTATTAGATGGCATGTCCCTGCGTGTCCTAAAGACGCCCGTTAACATCACCCTGCGACGCTTCGCCCGCGGTTCAGACGCCATGTCTGCCTCCTGGAACTTCAGCCTGGTCGGGGGTCACGGAGGTTGGCAAAGCGATGGCTGCCGCATCCTGGACCACCATGACAACTTCACCACCATATCCTGCAACTCTCTTGGAAACTATGGCCTGCTAATGGTAGGTTCTTTTTGTTTGCTGTCTGACTTAGAAAACATTCATCTTTAGCTCATTTGCCCTCTAGTGGCTATTAGGAAGTATTGCCTGCCATATAAAAGGTTATTAAGAGAAACACAATCAAAAATTGTCCTGCAGTAGAGTGCAGAACACTTGCGCTGGCACTTTCTATTTGTCTTTAAGCATTATAAGTATGGAATTATGTCAAATGAACAAAATGACCTAAACTGAGAATTTGTTTCTGTCGTGCAGGACCTCAGCAGTGTGGAGTACTTCTCTCCAAGCATCCAGCCCCTTCACCCAGTCATCTACGCCACTGCAATCATACTACTGCTGTGTCTGCTCACTGTTATGATCAGCTACATCTACCACCACAGGTAAGAGAACACCAATACTGTTTGTTTTTTTTGGGACATTTTTGCCTTTATTGGATAGAACAGCTGAAGAGAGACAGGAAACGATGGGAGAGAGTGGGGGATGACATACAGCAAAGGGCCGAGGACAGATTTGAACCCACGGCTGCTGCAACAAGGACTATAGCCTCTGGACATGGGGCGCCCTAGGCTATTATGCGCCCCTTCAATACCTAACCCCCCCCCATAGATATTGACAATGTAACCCAGCCCCTGTGGGATAGATCAAATAAAGTGCAACTGTCCAGACATATTTTAACATAAACATCTGTCCCATCCAAAAGTAAGCCTGCATGGCAGACTTTTCTTTTCCTTTTTAACTTGGTGATTTATTTTCTGATTCTGTGACTACAGGTCCGTCCGTGTGAGCCGCAAGTTTTGGCACATGTTGGTCAACCTCTGCTTCCACATCTCCCTTACCTGCGGCGTCTTTGTAGGCGGCATAAATCAAACGCGACATGCAAGCGTCTGCCAAGCAGTGAGTATACACCACCCCGCACACCATCAGCACTCCTGCTGTTCCTGCTTTCCTCTGAAGCTAATAGTCAGCAGGAAAAAAAAAAAAAAGGAACAAGCGTTTCAAAAAGTTTTCAAGGAAAAAAGGCATTGAAAAAGTTGCCTTTGGCTGAGTTCACTCTGCTTATAGAACTTGTAGAAACGGTAAAAGATGCATAGAAAGATACAGTCGATCGTTTCCATGGCTAGAGGCAGGACTGCACCTCTCTTCATGGTGTTGCACTGAGACACATCGCTTTTCCATTTTTCATCACACAGAGTACCTGGATGAAAGATGAAAGAAGGGAACTTCTTGTTTATTTATTTAATCCCCTCTGGCATGAAATTCTATCTCACAGGATGATTTTTCAGCACAGCCTGATGACATACTCAATACTAAATTGCTCAAGGATCACATTGCCGTTTAAGAAGCTCCTGTGAACCACACTTTGTCATTTTTATTTTATCGGTGAAACTTTACATCAGGGGCATTCTATCACTCTGCCGTAGGAGATTAATCGCATTCCTTTAGCTCTAATAAATGTCACTTCAATAATAATGATGATGTAATCTGTTCTAGGTGGGCATCCTTCTGCACTACTCAACTCTGGCTACGGCCCTTTGGGTGGGTGTCACTGCACGCAACATTTACAAACAGGTGACACGCAAAGCCAAGCGCTATGAGGAGCTGGATGAACCTCCTCCACCACCGCGGCCTATGCTGAGGTACGACACAGACACTTTTTTTCCACAAACAGATGTGTGATACAAGTACATGGATTGACTTGTAGTTAAAGTTGAAGCTTTTTGCTGCTGCTTGAACATTTTAGACCGTTCAGACATCTTGTACTATGTGAGTAAAGTCACCCTTTATGTTTAGCCAGCATGCCTCAATGCGAGTACCAGGCACTACAAACAGGATGAGCTTTAGTGAAGTTAATTAGAGCCTTCGTCCAGTCCTGGCTTGTTGCTTGTTGCAGATAAAATCCTGACAGTCTGACATCAAAGTCTACACTCATGAGGTTTTTTTTTTTTTTTTTTTTTAAACCTGTCCCAACATAAACCATACTTTGGTTTCACACATAGAGAAGACATTTCTGTCTTCTCTATGTGTGTTGGGTTTGTTTCTTTATCTTTATTATGTTACCTCCATACGGACTACAGGTGTAAATTAACATTCTTAGTTACTAATTCTTCCTGCATGTTCATATCCTGTATGTGTGTTTCTATGAGGCTTATTGACTTGCTCTGTCACTATAGAGCAGTCACACACACACACACAAACTTTTCCCTCTCTGCCAGCGTTCCTAAACACTCAGTACGTCATACCATCATCCTCCTCTGCCTCTCTGTTTCAGAGCGCCCCCAAGGGTGCACACTTAAGAGTTCTATTTGATCTTGCACACATTTCTACAACTTTAAGATGCCATTTATAGACCCCATTATGGGCGCGTCCAGCTCGCAATAGTGGTCACATGGTTTTAGAAATTTCATCAAATGTTTTCTCAGAGTCTTCAATAAATAAATATTGTTGTGGCTCAATAAACATGTTTAAAATATTTGAGTGTTTATGATATGTGAGTTTAAAATTCTTTAATTGATTCTTATTGTAAAGGTATGTAATTCTTAACACACAGTGGGAGGGGCTTCTGGTCTACTCCTACAGAAAGAATAGATGAGTTAATGTGAGTTTTCTTTAAGTTAAAGTGCTCCTGTTTGTCGGTTAAACTGCCACATGGTGTCACTGTAGAGGCCGGAAATACTTCAAAACTACTGTGCAAGAAAAAAAAAAAGAAGACCAATCAAGAACCAGCTCTCTGTGCTCTCTCTCTAAAGGTTCTACTTAATCGGCGGAGGGATACCCATCATCGTCTGTGGGATCACTGCAGCAGCTAACATCAAAAACTACGGCAGCAGGACCAACGCACCGTAGTGAGTACTCTCTGCATAGAGAGCAATTAAAGTTCTGAGCCTTCTCTATGTACTCTTTGTACTCTGTACTCTCTTCAGTCTCATTTTATCTGGCATTGGTTCAATAAAACAAAAAAACTCCAATCCCATGAGATATTTAACATTCAGTCCTCAGGAGGGGTTGGAGCGAGGTATCGACCTCTGTGTTGCTTTAGTAAATATCAGATATTTTTATGAGGGAAGGAAAAGTTTATTCCCTGAAGTTGTGATTACAGAGGCCTATTAACAGTGTGTGCATCCAAGCAACAAGCAACTGCTGCCAGTTTACAGCAAGCCCCCCCTCCTTCCCCTCCACAGTGGTAGCTGTTTAGATTGTGCAACGTGGCGGACTAATTGAGAAATCTGGACCCATATCCGTCTGAAGTCTTTGGAGTTTAATTATTTTTTGTGATGATTCCAGCCTTTTGTTGTTAAAAGTTAGGGGACTGCTTCTGTGAAAGTTTTTAAAAGAGTCATTTTAAGTTCTTGAAGTAAATAAGAATGTCGTCAGAATATGTGAAGGAGATTTGGTTGGTTTTAAATAAGTTCTGATGTCTTTTTATTCCTTTAATGAAGCGCGATATGATTCAAGTCTCTGCTGATTTTAATTGCTTTTGTCTGTCTCTTCTAGCTGCTGGATGGCTTGGGAGCCCAGCATCGGGGCTTTTTACGGCCCAGTTGGATTCATCTTCTTTGTAGACTGCATGTACTTCCTCAGCATCCTGCTCCAGTTGCGTCGCCACCCTGAACGCCGCTACGAGCTCAAGGAGACGTCAGAGGAGCAGCAGCACCTTGCTACAGCCCACACAGAGCCTGCAGCTGACTCCCACCCCCTGACTCTCCATCTCCAGCCTCATGATGCATCCTCCTCCATTGTTTCTGCGCCCCATGCTGTGCCACTCTCCGCCCTGGAGAACGAGCACACCTTTGTTGCTCAGCTGATGGGTGCAGCGGGGGCATTAGGCCTGTATGCCGCCCTTTGGGGGTTCGGAGCCATGGCTGTATCACAGGACCACCCATTTGATTTAGCCTTCACCTGCCTGTTTGGGGTTGCCGCGCTGGCTTTAGGGGCGTTCATGGTGGCTCATCACTGTGTTAACAGGCAGGATATGAAGCGTTATTGGTCCCAGGCTTGTTGCTCAGGGAGGCGAGCGTATTCTGCGCAGGAGGATGTGCTTCTTCCGCAGCCTGGTGTGGCAATGACATCCACCTCAGGATCAGCCGAAAAGCCCGATGGGGAGTCAACCAAATGTGGCCACAGCAGCGCAGAATCTTCTTAC
Organism: Tautogolabrus adspersus; assembly: GCA_020745685.1. Taxonomy (NCBI): domain Eukaryota; kingdom Metazoa; phylum Chordata; class Actinopteri; order Labriformes; family Labridae; genus Tautogolabrus; species Tautogolabrus adspersus. Next base: position 11,896,506 of record CM036556.1, on the reverse strand, counting down.
ACGAATAAGAGCGCACCAAGCATGCGCAACTCCGCCCATGGCAGCAAACTGACCAATCTGCACGCGGAGGCAGCTCAGTGCAAGTCTGCCTCGGCGCCAGCTACTGCAAATGGTGCCGCCATTCTAGACAACAGCCTGACTGAACATTCAATAGACAATGAAATAAAAATGCACGTAGCACCGGTTGAGGTTCAGTTCCGCCCAATGAACAACATCACAAATCCAACAGCTGCCACAAACGGACACACGAGCAGGCATCACAAAAACAGAGCACGGGCACACAGAGCGAGCCGCCTCACAGTGCTGCGAGAATACGCCTACGACGTCCCAACAAGTGTGGAGGGCAGCGTGCAGAGTGCCCCCCAACGGCGGCACCACCATTACGACATAGCTGCAAGGAACAGCCGCAGAGCTGCCTACATGGCCTACAGGGAGCGACATCAGAGCCAGATGCAGCAGGACAGCAGCGACAGCGCCAGCCTGCCGCGCCGCTCTCGATACGCAGATAAAGGAGGCGGAGGGGAGGGCAGCACTCTGGGGAACGGGTCAGTGGTGACTGTAGAGACTGAGGAGAAGGAGGTGACTGCTGCGATGTCAAGCTCCAGTAAAGAGTCCGCTCCTCAGAAGCAGCCCGGCAACACAGAACTAGAAAGTCAGCCCAAGTCTTACGGGCTCAACCTCGTCACTCAAAATGGCGGCACAATTAAAGAAAACGGACAGCCTGTGGCTTTAATTAGCGCAGAGAATACAGCGAGTATAAAGACCGGCCTGTGGAAACATGAAACTACCGTGTAGCGACAGTTTCCGTCCCTTGGACTGCTTTTAAACTGTGAAATATCTTGTTTTTTTTATTGTACTATTTAAGTACAATCAAACCATTACTGCCACTGAACTGTGTTTGTAGATTCTTCTGTAAATGGTCTATTTTTATAACTTTTAATCCAAATCTTTTTATTCCATTTATCTGTACAAGAAACTGCATGGGCTGAGCTGTGGCCCTGTGAATACAAACCCTAACCATGGGGAGATTTTTACCATTTTCTAGTTTGTCCCAACAATAATAAAAACAAAAGTTTACAGATTGAATGGTGTTTTATTTTATTCTTGTGGTATCACCTCTCAGGTCGCTGCAGCCGGAGCAAAGGTGAGTCAGGGCTGTTTTGTTTCAAAGAATTACTCGCGCTGACAATATATGACAAGCTGGTAATTGGGTTTTTCAATGACCTTCAGGTGGCCTCAGGTTCCTCTCTCTGCAGGGGAGCAGCACTTTAATTACGCCTGGCTGTGGCTTTGGGCTCCGTAGGTGTTGTCTCCCCTCCTGCTGGCAGATTTGATGGGTGCAGCACATATTCTGAGCAGATTTGTTGCCCGGGCTGTGATTGACAGCTGACTCGCAGGGCAAAGTGAAGCTGCTGTGAGAATAACGGATAATGAGAGGAATAAAACTTCTTCCTCCTTCACCTGATTCCATTCTGTCTCCTGCACAGTAGACAGTTGAACAGGAGTCCACTCACAGCTTGACATCTCTGTTGGGGAGTGAGTTTAGAACAGACGCAAAGTACGCTGGAAGTTCGGCTGCTGACTGTGCTGAAATAGATTTTGACCTGTTGCAGTTTGAATTTATCTGGCTTAAGAAGCTGGCTTGGGGGGATGTGTCAACATTTATTTGTCTAAATCTGACACAGCATCACAGCTCTGCTTTTGTAAACCTTAAGGGCAGCTGAACACTGGTGGAAGAAATATTCAGACCCTCTACTTTTGTTAACATACCAATGCAGCTTTATTAAAATTCCCCAAAAACTTGAGGCACCACATATGCAGAAGCTCAAGTCCTCATCACATGCTACAGGTTCAAATCTCCGCCTCGGCCAACATGTAATGCATATCCCCCCCTTCCTCCTCACACATTTGCCATCTTGCTTCAGTTATCAAAAAGGATCAATATGTAGCATCAGCTAAATGTTTTAAAAGTAATTATATTAAAACAAATACTGCAGCTAAATATGGTGCATGTGATGCACAGTATACCTGCATTTACTTATTGGAGCCTTAAACATTAAATGAATACATCGCAGTGTTTTGCTTGAGTATTCGTCTTTCTTTTTTTCTCCCAAGATATATTTTTTGCTTTTTAATGCCTTTATTTGATAGGACAGTGGATAGAAGTAGGAAACCAGGGAGAGAGTGAGGAATGACATGCAATAAAGGAGCCACAGGTCAGATTTGAACCTGGGCCATCCGCTTGAAAGAGATAGCCTAAAACTTCAACGCAAATGTTTTGAGGATGAAATAAATTACCTGGTTAAAATAGTAAAAAAAAAAAAAAAAATCTACCTCCAGCTCTATAAAGGTTGAGCATGTACTGTATCCAACTTGATACAGGACAGTGGACAGAGTCAGAGTGGGAAACGACATGTTGGAAAGGAGCCACAGGTCAGAATCAAACCCTGGCTGCCCGTCTGGTGGACCACAGCCTCCGCACATGCACATGAGTGTACGCACCAACCACCAGGCTACGAGGGCCTCGTCATGCTGCAATTTAAAAAATGATCAGTAATGGTCTCCCACTGATCATCCCAGTCAGAGAGGAAGCAGAGAGAAAGCAGTGCTCCAACAGCTCCACTTTCTCTTTAAAGGCACATTAATAAAAGGCATATTTCACTCAGGCAGAGATGTATTGCTCGGCCATCTTGGATGTGACAAATTATTATAAGACTTCTGAATTATGTAGCGAGCAGTTCCGCCTTGATTGGTGGCAGCCTCGCTCATTCCCTCCGGGCCTGAAAGAGTGATCTTCAAGTAATTGCCATGGTTCTTAGCGGTCGGTGCCATCTGTCAGAAAGTTCATCTGAGGTCGTCATCGAGGCGGGAATGTCAATGTGCCGATGTTTGTTCTGCGTGGGGAAAAGCTCATCAAGGCAAATAAAGTGATTGGATCACAGGGACACCTTGAGCACAAATTGATTATAAATTAAGATAAAACGATCCATTTAGAGCTTTTTTTTGGTCTCACTCTGAAGTCTTAAACATCTTTGATTATCTCGTCTCTGATTTTATTATTTCCAACACCTAAAGCATAAGATAAACAGACTATTTTTAGCTACATCATGATCTCTTCTACTTCTTATCTGAGCAAAATTCCTAACCAGGAGGCCCAGGGACGACAAAAATCAGACAACTGATGAGATGTTTACATTTTCCTATCTGCTTGTAGCGCCTGAAGGAAGCATCTGTCTCTGTTGTGGAAACATGCCACAGAGATGAAGATGAATTCTTCTTAGGGAGTGAAGCCATCTGACTGTGTTGATCATAATTGAGCGGCTCTGGCCGTCCAGGGAAACCAATTAATTTATTTTTTACTTGCAGTTTGGCAAGATTGATCAGCATTTAGGGGTCGTTGTGATTATCAGCGTCAATGTCAAGCAGCAGTCTGCAGGGATAATTGGGGAATTTTTGCAGTTTTGGATTTTTATGTGGACTTTATTTAAATGCATGCAAATGAGGCAAAGCTGTATCAGTATGCACACTGTGTTTTAGTGAAAGGTCAGGGCTTTTTGCAATGTAAGCACCTTGTTATCAGCACACAAAGTTACATAATACTCCAAAAACGTTCTTTTTAACACTAATGCAAGATGCTTAGCGTAAACTGGTCTTCAAATTACAGAAATACTAAGAAAATGTAATGTGAATGTATCGGAAAAAGCCAAAAAAACAAGATAAGAGCAGTTTGGTGTTTTAAGGATTCAAAACTGTACAATAATTTGCAAGGTGATCTTGTCCCAAATTTAACTTTGAAGTTTGAGCCCACATACGTACATTTCACTGTTCTTTGACTTTTCAGAGACACAAAAAAACACACCATGCACCTTAGATATTATGCTAATGTATAACTGCGTGCTAAAGTGAATTGAAGAGATATCAGCACAGTCTTTTTCAATTTTTTAACTACAAAAAAATTTCAACTTTTTTGTGTGTGGGGGGGTTGCGTATTTTTCAATAGGGGGGGGGGGGGGGGGGGGGGGGTTGTTGCATCTTTTTCAATTTTTCAACTACAAAAAAATTTCAACTGACGATGGTGAACTGGAGAATTGTTTGTTGTCCAAGGACGGGGAAATCAGTTGGTCTGGCACTGCTGACGTCATGCTGAGCTATGTCCCCCCGTAATCCCCCAGCCAGGTCGAACTCGATTTGCAACTGCCCGTATGCAGAACATTGAATCCACATGGAATTTACTTATGACAGAGAGAATAATGCAGGAAATTTTGAAAAATACAAACCTCTACATGCAGCGGACCCCCAGGGCAAAGCAGGTGATACTAATAATAATCAAAGTCAAATTAGTTTTTTGGAATATTAAATTATAGTGTATTTTTTTCAATCTTCTCACTTATGATTCAGATGGGTCAGCCGGTGATACTAATAATAAAAAAAGTCAATTTGTTTTTGAATAGTGAATTATAGTGTATTTTTAAAAAAAGTGGTTAGTGGTTATGATCAAGACTGGAATCTAAAGGGTTAATTTTTAATAGTGATTAATTGAATCATGATATAAATCAAACAAGAACCCCTTCATGAAAATAAAGAAAAAAATGGGAGAAAAATATTAATCTTTCATAATTTTAAAGCAGTTTAAATTTCAAACTACAAATCTTGCAGTTAACAGTCTCAACGTAGCTTTGTCTTAGCAGGGCATAAGGGTTCAAAAATTGATAAAGACACAACACCCCCTCTTACGAAAAAATACGCAACAACCCCCCCTTATGAAAAAGTTGAAATTTTTTTGTGGATAAAAAATTGAAAAAAAAGCAACACCCCCCTTACGCATAAATTGAAAAAAACGCAACACCCCCCTTACGAATAAATTGAAAACTACGCAACAACCCCCCCTTATGAAAAAGTTGGAATTATTTTGTGGATAAAAAATTGAAAAAAAAGCAACACCCCCCCTTACGAATAAATTGAAAAATACGCAACAACCCCCCCTTATGAAAAAGTTGAAATTTTTTTGTGGATAAAAAATTGAAAAAAACGCAACACCCACCTTACGAATAAATTGAAAAATACGCAACAACCCCCCCTTATGAAAAGGTTGAAATTTTTTTGTGGACAAAAAATTGAAAAAAACGCAACACCCACCCCTTACGAATAAATTGAAAAACACGCAACACCCCCCCTTATGAAAAAGTTGAATTTTTTTTGTGGATAAATTGAAAAAAACGCAACACCCCCCTTAGGAATACATTGAAAAATACGCAACACCCCCCCCTTATGAAAAAGTTGAAATTTTTTTGTGGATAAAAAATTCAAAAAAACGCAACACCCCCCTTACGAATAAATTGAAAAATACGCAACAAACCCCCCTTATGAAAAGGTTGAAATTTTTTTGTGGATAAAAAATTGAAAAAAACGCAACACCCCCCTTACGAATAAATTGAAAAATACGCAACACCCCCCCCTTATGGATAAATTGAAAAATACACAACACCCCCTCTTATGAAAAAGTTGAAATTTTTTTGTGGATAAAAAATTGAAAAAAACGCGACACCCCCCCCTTACGAATACATTTAAAAACACGCAACACCCCCCCTTATGAAAAAGTTAAAAAAATGTTGTGGATAAAAAATTGAAAAAAACACAACACCCCCCTTACAAATAAATTGAAAAACACGCAACACCCCCTCTTGTGAAAAAGTTGAAATGTTTTTGTGGATAAAAAATTGAAGTTGTGAAATATATTTCACCTGTTGCGAAATATATTTCACAAACCGGAAAGGCCATGCCCATACTACTTGTTTGTGATTGGTCTGAAGTCACGTCAGTACAAACATGTGACTCTCTCCTGCTGTACTGTCTCCGGTGTGTCGTCTACGGTGCTAGTTTTTTTAGACTGGCTTTGGGTGTTGACTTCCTGACAGGAGAGTTTTAGTGTGGGAAGACAGGATGTCTTAAAGTAAATTTTCCAACGTGTATTCATACAGTGAAATATGTAAAATATATAATCATATTAGCTGCACTATTACTGCACACAAACCTTTACAGTTTGTGTAAACAGCTTCTCTAATCGTTAAAGTTAAGACCTTCATACAGTGATACAAATCAATGAATTAACTGGATGACAAGCTTGCACATCTTATTATAATAATGTAATGATCATATGGCTCTGGGATTTATATCACATCCTTAAATAGGTACAGTATAAACATTAAGACTCAAAGAGTTAAAGACAGCCTAAGCTTGGAGCAATGAATTATTATAAATTAATATAATTGATGTGCTTAAGTGGAGAAGTGAAGCCAGAATAGTTCAGACACTCAGCTTTTGGGGACTCAGATTCTACTTTGATGAGTCGGACTCGAGACCTGAATTTTTGACAATTTGAGAGGCATGTGTTAATGTTAGCTTAGCATGACTAGCAGCAAGTACTTAGTGTGTGAATAACTTCTGTTAACTCTTAAGAATAATTCATTGACAAATGACTTCAAACATTGTATTTTCCACCAAAAGAAAACACACATTGACTATTTTTACATTAAAACATTTTAGTCATTGTTACAGATCAAATATATCTTGTTAGTCACCTGTTGCTCCACAGCTTGCCTGCACTCCTCTTTCTCAACCAGGAAGTGTCAAACAGAGATGAACCCACCCTTGTGTTTATATGGGGTTGTGTCAAGTGGAAGGTGCCATGTTTGGTAGAAGTGGAGGGGTGTTTAGGTTGTTAGATAGATAGATAGATAGATAGATAGATAGATAGATAGATAGATAGATAGATAGATAGATAGATAGATAGATAGATAGATAGATAGATAGATAGATAGATAGATAGATAGATAGATAGATAGATAGATAGATAGATAGATAGATAGATAGATAGATAGATAGATAGATAGATACTTTATTGATCCCAAGGGAAATTCAAGGCATCCAGTAGCAGTATACAAACATGCAAGACACATAGCAATTGTTACATAAACACCCCCTGTCCCCCCTCCCATACCTATATTACCCGACAACAAAGATTTAAGGAGCCCCTATATATAAGAATAAAAAAATAAAATTAAAATTAAACCTGTGCAATTGTAAGTAGACCTATACAACTTATATAATGAAATGTACAAAACCTGTGCAGGAATAGAAATATATGTGCAATTTAAAAGAAACCTATAAACAGTTAAAGAGCATCTGTAATTAGACCTGTACATAAGAGATGAAGAGTGTTGACCTTCTGAAGGTATGTGTTGTTGTACAGTAGTGTTTAAGATGGGGGTAGTGCAAGGAGTGTGAAAACAGATATTAAACAGTCAGTGCAGACATTAAAGGTGCAAAAAATAAAGTGATTGTCAAATGTGAAAAGCAAAAATTTGTGAAAACAGACATTAAACAGTCATTAAACAGTCAGTGCAAACATTAAAGTGATTGTCAGATAAGCATTAAAGTGTCCAACTAGAGGCTGACTCTTAGGACAGCAGTCCAGATGAAAAAATGAGTCCAGGAGTCACTGAGTGCTTTATCCCTGCCGTGACAGTGAGATGTTGTACAGTCTTATGGCCAGGGGGGACAAAAGAGTTCTTAAGCCTGTCCGTGGAGCACGCTTGTGACAGCAGTCTGCCACTGAACATGCTCCTCTGCCTGGTGAAGGTGCTGTGCAGAGGGTGGTGGGTGTTGTCCATGATGGAGAGCATTTTGTCCAAAGTCCTTCTCTCTGCCACCGTCACCAGAGAGTCCAGCTCTGTACCCACCACAGAGCCAGCCTTCCTCACCAGTCTGTCCAGCCGTGCTGCATCCCTCTTCTTGCTGCATCCTCCCCAGCACACCACAGCATAGAAGAGGACACTGGCCACCACAGACTGGTAAAACATCTGCAGCAGCTTTTTGCAGATGTTGAAGGACCCCAGCCTTCTCAGGAAGTACAGACGGCTCTGTCCCTTCCTGTTGAGATTAAAAATGTTATTTAAAAGGCTGTTTAAGTATTTACTTAACTGAAATGTATTTTGATATGCTTTTAGCCTTATTGCAGATAGTATGTGTTGTTTGTAGAACAGGTAATACTCACCTGAGAGTAAATTGATTTCCAACCCCTTTTGGTAGGTTCCAGCTCCTATATAAGAGGAGGCTTGGGGCTTCTTAGGTAGTTGGAGGTTGGATTTGGAGTGGCACAGTGCTGGAGAGTTTCAACAATTTATCAAAGAGTGTACAGAGCTGCAGAGTTGCAGAGCTGCAGACTGGCATTGTTTAGAGCTCAGTCTCTACTTTTGTTTGGCACAAAAGTTTGTCATGTTATTTTTCTTGCAAGTATTATTTTTCATTTTAAAATTTTCTCCAGGCCTGCACTGTACATATTGCTGCACTATTTTTGGGTATAATGAAAACTGTCTCGTGCATTACTGCTAACAATTGATGGCAGTGGTGGGATCATTCTGTGAAAGAGACAGGATTTTTTTTTTTTCTCTTCAACTTTTGGATTTTTTTGGTTTTCTAGCCTGTTCCTCCTGAAAGGAAGTCGAATGCATCGTGGCGGGGAAAGTTGAAGGAACAAAGGAGTGAACACCCAGGAAAGGCAAGCCAGCAGAGGTGTAAGAGTACTAAAATATTCTACTCAAGTAAAAGTACTGCTACTTTAATAACATTTTACTTAAGTACAAGTAAAAGTACCAGTTTAAATATGTACTAAAAGTAAAAAGTAGCTCATTGAAAATTTAAATATAGTAATAATATAAAAATAATATATTTTCCCCCTTTTTTTAACCAGCAGTATGTTTTAATGATGGATAATTTAATAATCAAGGCTTGTAATGTTCAAGTAATCTGCTGTTTTATGACGGGAAAGGTTAAACTATTTAAGAAAATACTGACAGGGTCTTTGTCTCACTCAAAAACAATGTAAAGAGTATTTTAGTGTATTTAGTTTTTTTTATTCTGAGGCTGCTTAGTCTCAAAAGCTGATTTAGCTGCAACTAAACCTGAGATGAAAGATCATCTATTTATTGTTTGTAAAATTTGCCTATTTTAGTTTGTATTAGATGTTTTAAGAAGGAACTATGTGTTCACCTTTTAGCAGGCTACGCTGAAGCTTCTAACTGAATCTGTTTGGTAAGTATTTATTTTCACACATCTGAGATGTGTTAAGTTGCTGCAGCTTATAACACCAAACTTCCTGATATGTCTGCTTAAAAATAAAAGCATATCAAAGAGATGACAATAAGGATCTTTTATTGTGAAAAACTTTCCGGAATTAAATGTTTTTATCGCTCTGAGCTTTCACGGAGCTGCAGCGGTGATTCTGTCGGGAGAAAGAGCATTCACAGCCACTTCTTTGCCCATGAGTCAGAGCCACAGCCAACTTACTTTAATCATCTTGGACTTAAGACAATTAGATATCTGCACACCTTCAGCAGGTAGACCCGCTGTGATGGAGGTGCTTATCCGCCCTGCATTAGCTTCAGGTGCACCGAGCCAAGAAAAGGGTCTCTCTGCCTCTCGTTACTCCGGTGCGATGACGTAAATCATTCATAGTAGGCCTTTTTTTTAACTTTTTTTGCTGCCCTCAGGGCAGAGTCCCTCTTTGCTGCCCTCAGGGCAGAGGGGCACTTTGCTGCCCTCAGGGCAGAGGGGCTCACCGCTGCCCTCAGGGCAGAGGGGCACTTCGCTGCCCTCAGGGCAGAGGGGCACTTTGCTGCCCTCAGGGCAGAGGGGCTCACCGCTGCCCTCAGGGCAGAGGGGCACTTCGCTGCCCTCAGGGCAGAGGGGCACTTTGCTGCCCTCAGGGCAGAGGGGTACTATGCTGCCCTCAGGGCAGAGTCCCTCTTTGCTGCACTGATCTCTGACATAATCATTGGAGAGTAATGGGAATATACTCACAGGCCGATCATAAAATCGGAAAGAGGGAAAGAGGGAAAGAGCCGCTCAGCCCTGAGGGCAGCGAAGAGCCCCTCTGCCCTGAGGGCAGCAAAGTTCCCCTCTGCCCAGAGGGCAGCGATGAGCCCCTCTGCCCTGAGGGCAGCGAAGAGCCCCTCTGCCCTGAGGGCAACAAAGAGGGACTCTGCCCTGAGGGCAGCAAAGTGCCCCTCTGCCCTTAGGGCAGCAAAGAGGGACTCTGCCCTGAGGGCAGCAAAGTGCCCCTCTGCCCTGAGGGCAGCAAAGTGCCCCTCTGCCCTGAGGGCAGCGAAGAGCCCCTCTGCCCTGAGGGCAGCAAAGTGCCCCTCTGCCCTGAGGGCAGCAAAGCGCCCCTCTGCCCTGAGGGCAGCAAAGCGCCCATCTGCCCTGAGGGCAGCAAAGTGCCCCTCTGCCCTGAGGGCAGCAAAGCGCCCCTCTGCCCTGAGGGCAACAAAGCGCCCCTCTGCCCTGAGGGCAGCAAAGTGCCCCTCTGCCCTGAGGGCAGCAAAGAGGGACTCTGCCCTTAGGGCAGCAACGTGCCCCTCTGCCCTGAGGGCAGCAAAGAGGGACTCTGCCCTAAGGGTAGCGATGAGGGACTCTGCCCTGAGGGCAGCAAAGACGGACTCTGCCCTGAGGGCAGCAAAGAGAGACTCTGCCCTGAGGGCAGCGAAGAAGGACTCTGCCCTGAGGGCAGCGAAGAGCCCCTCTGCCCTGAGGGCAGCAAAGAGAGACTCTGCCCTGAGGGAAGCAAAGAGGGACTCTGCCCTGAGGGCAGCAAAGAGAGACTCTGCCCTGAGGGCAGCGAAGAGGGACTCTGCCCTGAGGGCAGCGAAGAGCCCCTCTGCCCTGAGGGCAGCAAAGAGAGACTCTGCCCTGAGGGCAGCAAAGTGTCCCTCTGCCCTGAGGGCAGCAAAGAGGGACTCTGCCCTGAGGGCAGCAAAGCGCCCATCTGCCCTGAGGGCAGCAAAGCGCCCCTCTGCCCTGAGGGCAGCGAAGAGCCCCTCTGCCCTGAGGGCAGCAAAGAGGGACTCTGCCCTGAGGGCATGGCATCGAAGAGCCACTCTGCCCTGAGAGCAGCGAAGAGCCCCTCTGCCCTGAGGGCAGCAACGAGAGACTCTGCCCTGAGGGCAGCAAAGTGCCCCTCTGCCCTGAGGGCAGCGAAGAGCCCCTCTGCCCTGAGGGCAGCAAGAGCCCCTCTGCCCTGAGGGCAGCGAAGAGCCCCTCTGCCCTCAGGGCAGCAAAGAGGGACTCTGCCCTGAGAGCAGCAAAGTGCCCCTCTGCCCTGAGGGCAGCAAAGAGGGACTCTGCCCTGAGGGCAGCAAAGAGGGACTCTGCCCTGAGGGCAGCAAAGAGGGACTTTGCCCTGAGGGCAGGAAAGTGCCCCTCTGCCCTGAGGGCAGCAAAGCGCCCCTCTGCAATGAGGGCAGCAAAGTGCCCCTCTGCCCTGAGGGCAGCAAAGCGCCCCTCTGCCCTGAGGGCAGCAAAGTGCCCCTCTGTACTGTCCGATCCTGACACTGATCTCTGACATAATCATTGGAGAGTAATGGGAATATACTCACAGGCCGATCATAAAATCGTAAAGAGGGAAAGAGGCCCTCTGCCCTGAGGGCAGCAAAGTGCCTCTCTGCCCTGAGGGCAGCGAAGTGACCCTCTGCCCTGAGGGCAGCGAAGAGCCCCTCTGCCCTGAGGGCAGTGAAGAGCCCCTCTGCCCTGAGGGCAGCAAAGTGCCCCTCTGCCCTGAGGGCAGCGAAGAGCCCCTCTGCCCTGAGGGCAGCAAAGAGGGACTCTGCCCTGAGGCCAGCAAAGAGGGACTCTGCCCTGAGGGCATCGAAGAGCCCCTCTGCCCTGAGGGCAGCGAAGAGCCCCTCTGCCCTGAGGGCAGCGAAGAGCCCCTCTGCCCTGAGGGCAGCAAGAAGGGGCTCTGCCCTGAGGGCAGTAAAGTGCCCCTCTGCCCTGAGGGCAGCAAAGAGGGACTCTGCCCTGAGGGCAGAAAAGTGCCCCTCTGCCCTGAGGGCAGCAAAGAGGGACTCTGCCCTGAGGGCAGCGAAGAGGGACTCTGCCCTGAGGGCAGCAAAGAGGGACTCTGCCCTGAGGGCAGCAAAGTGCCCCTCTGCCCTGAGGGCAGCGAAGAGCCCCTCTGCCCTGAGGGCAGCGAAGTGCCCCTCTGCCCTGAGGGCAGCGAAGAGCCCCTCTGCCCTGAGGGCAGCGAACTGCCCCTCTGCCCTGAGGGCAGCGAAGAGCCCCTCTGCCCTGAGGGGAGCAAAGAGAGACTCTCAGGGCAGCAGCTCCCTCAGGGCAGCAGCTCCCTCAGCTGCCCTCAGGGCAGCAGCTCCCTCAGGGCAGCAGCTCCCTCAGGGCAGCAGCTCCCTCAGCTGCCCTCAGGGCAGCAGCTCCCTCAGGGCAGCAGCTCCCTCAGCTGCCCTCAGGGCAGCAGCTCCCTCAGGGCAGCAGCTCCCTGGGGGACCATTTTTAAAGGTTTATTTTGGGGCTTTTATGCCTTTATTTGATAGGACAGTAAATAGAGTAGGAAATCAGGGAGAGAGAGGGGGGAATGACATGCAGTAAAAGAGCCGCAGGCCGGACTTGAACCCGGGCTGCCCACTTTGGAGGACTCTAGCCTCCTTACATTGGGCGCATCCTGACCTCTATACGTCATCTGCTCCCCGGCACATAACAGTTTTTTAAAGGTCCCATATTATGCTTCTTGGTTTTATATGCTCTTTAGTGTGTTTTCCAGGTGTCTTGTGCATGTTTAGGCACATCTATGTGCTTAAATTCAAAGTCCGCGGAAACGTGGCTTCTCTTACCTCCTCCTGTTAGCAGTAGCAGTAGCAGTAGCTGCATGTAACGCTCGGTTCTAGCCCCCCTCGTTGAAAATTGGCAGTGTGATATCACACTGCGATGATGTCACTGATCCAAGCCGATTGGCTCGTTATGGCAAGCACAAGCTCATGCTGCACATTAGCTACATTCCCAATATGGTAAAAGGGGCGTTATATTTCCGAGAACTGTCCGAACGACTGACCAATTACAACAGAGCAGATCGGCCAATCAATCAGGTCAGACTTTGCACACGTGGGGAACCTGATGTGGGGGATTCAGAGCGTTACAAACACAGGCAGATGAGACGGGCTGCATCAATCGTCAGTACATAAAAACAGACACTTTTTTCGAACATTAGCGATTGTGAACGTACTTTAGTAGGCACATAAATTAGATATATGAACCCCAAAAAGGGCATAATATGAGATCTTTAAGTGTATTTCATCCCCTCTGGCAGAAAGTCATATCTGACGGGGATTTTTTAGCTCAGGCTGATGATGACATAGTCAACATGAAATTGCTCAAAGATCAACAGAAATTAGAATTTTCTCAAATAATGAAATCAAAGTTATTAAATGACTAAACAGTTTTCGATACTGGACATATCATTTTATTTATATGCTTTTTCTTGATTAGTTTTCTCTAAGTTAAAGCGCTCATGTTTGTTTGTAAAACTGCCACATGGTGTCACTGTAGAGACCTGAGATAATATGAGACCTCTGTGCAAAAGCATCAAGACTTAACAAGAACCAGCTCTCTTTGCGTTTCCTAAAGGTTCTACTTAATCCGCGGAGGGATACCATTATCATCTGTGGGATCACTGCAGCAGCTACCATTAAAAACTACACCTGCAGGACCAACGCACCACTGTGAGTAGTCTCTGCATAGAGAGCAATTAAAGTTCCCATCTTTTGGAATGTATTCATGGTAATTTAGTGTGGTTTTATTCCCTTGAGATATTTAACATTCAGTCCTCAGGAGGGGTTGGAGCGAGGTATCGACCTCTGTGTTGCTTTAGTAAATAACGGATATTTTTATGAGGGAAGGAAAAGTTTATTCCCTGAAGTTGTGATTACAGAGGCCTATTAACAGTGTGTGCATCCAAGCAACAAGCAACTGCTGCCGTTTACAGCAGGCTCCCCCTCCTTCCCCTCCCCCCTCCACAGTGGTAGCTGTTTAGATTGTGCATCATGGCGGACTAATTGAGAAATCTGGACCCATATCCGTCTAAAGTCTTTGGAGTTTAATTAATTTTTCGAGAGAAAAGATGAATCCAGCCTTTAGTTGTTAAAAGTAAGGGTTTTCAGCTTCTGAAAACATTAGATGGGAAAGTTTTTAAAAGAGTCATAATAAGTTCTTGAAGTAAATAAAAATGTCGTCAGAATATGATACAGAGTTTTGGTATTGTTTTAAATAAGTTATGATGCCAATTATTTGTGTGTGAAGTGCTTTTAGTTGCAAGTTAGTCCTGAATTTGATTGCTTTTGTTTGTCTCTTCTAGCTGCTGGATGGCCTGAGAGGCCAGAATTGGGGCTTTTTACAGCCGGGTTAGATTCATTATCTTTGAATGTACTTACTCAGCATTCTGCTCTAGTGACGACACCACCTTGAACGCCACAACGAGCTCAAGGAGACGTCAGAGGAGCAGCAGCACCTACAGCCCACAGAAAAGCCTGCGGATGACTCCCATCCCCTGACTCTCCATCTCCAGCCTCACGTCGCTAGCTCCTATATTGTGTCCCCTTCCCAGCTTGTGCCACTCTCACTGGCTTGGCTCAGTGTAAGCCAGAGTCGGCACCAGTGACAGCAAATGATGCCACCACTCTAGACAAGTGATAACTTTTATTCCATTTATCTGTACAAGAAACTGCATGGACTGAGCTGTGCCCTGTGAACACAAAACTTAACCCTGGGGAGTTTTTATTTTTCCATTTTCTAGTTTTGTCCCAACGATAGTGAAAACAAAAGTTTACAGATTGAATGTTTTTTTATTCTTGTGGTATCACCTCTCAAGTCCCTGCAGCTGGAGCAAAGGTGAGTCAGGGCTGATTTGTTTCAAAGAATTACTCGCACTGACAATATATGACAAGCTGGTAATTGGGTTTTTCACTGACCTTCGGGTGGCCTCAGGTTCCTCTCTCTGCAGGGGAGCAGCACTTTAATTACGCCTGGCTGTGGCTTTGGGCTCCGTAGGTGTTGTCTCCCTTCCTGCTGGCAGATTTGATGGGTGCAGCACACATTCTGAGCACCTGCAGATTTGATGCCCGGGCTGTGATTGACAGCTGACTCGCAGGGCAAAGTGAAGCTGCTGTGAGAATAACGGATAATGAGAGGAATAAAACTTCTTCCTCCTTCACCTGATTCCATTCTGTCTCCTGCGCAGAAGACAGTTGAACAGGAGTCCACTCACAGCTTGACATCTCTGTTGGGGAGTGAGTTTAGAACAGACACAAAGTAAGGTGGAAGTTCGGCTTCTGATTGTGCTGATATAGATTTTGACCTGTTGCAGGCTTAAGAAGCTGGCTTGGGGGGATGTGTCAACGTTTATTTGTCTAAATCTGACACCGCATTACATCTCTTTGTAAACCTTAAGGGCAGCTGAACATTGGTGGAAGAAATATTCTGCCCCTTTACTTTTGTAAACGTACCAATGCAGCTTTATTAAAATTCCCCAAAACATAGGGCGCCAGTTTACCTCAGTTAGTAGAGCAGCAGCACCATTTACAGAGATTGTCCTCAGCACATTGGCTGCAGATGAGACTCCCGGTCTTGGCCCTTTAATGTAGTGTACCACACTCTACATTAACACACTCTGATGTGTAGTATCAGCAAAAAGTTTGAAAAGCATTAAAATTAGAACATATTCTGCAGTAAATTTGGTGCCCAGTTACAAACATCATATAATAAAAAAAATTTGAATTGTATAACCAAATTTTAAAAATAACAAATTAGAAATAATAGTTAAAACCTCTTACAGGACCTTTAAATAAGTTATGTAGAGATGTGCATGTGCGTAGATATATAAAGGTAGAGTAGCCTTTACTGCATTCTCACTGAGTTTTGCTAAATTATTTTCGAAACTGCTCAACTCTTTGAATTTGATAAACCTTTAAAAACGTTGACATCATCATGATTGATTACACAAAATCATGTCCTTGAACTACCAGTCTCTTATTTTGAAGGTCATTCTGCAATTTTAAGAAATGATCAGTAATGGCCGCCCACTGATCATCCCAGTCAGAGAGAAAGCAGTGCTCCAACAGCTCCACTTTCTCATTAACGGCACATTAATAAAAGGCATATTTCACTCAGGCAGAGATGTATTGCTCGGCCATCTTGGATGTGACAAATTATAATAAGACTTCTGAATTATGTAGCGAGCAGTTCCGCCTTGATTGGTGGCAGCCTCGCTCATTCCCTCCGGGCCTGAAAGAGTGATCTTCAAGTAATTGCCATGGTTCTTAGCGGTCGGTGCCATCTGTCAGAAAGTTCATCTGAGGTCGTCAACGAGGCGGGAATGTCAATGTGCCGATGTTTGTTCTGCGTGGGGAAAAGCTCATCAAGGCAAATAAAGTGATTGGATCTCTGCACAGAGATCACAGGGACACCTTGAGCACGAATCGATTATAAATTAAGATAAAACGATCCATTTAGATCTTTTTTTTTTGGTCTCACTCTGAAGTCTTAAACATCTTTGATTATCTCGTCTCTGATTTTATTATTTCCAACACCTAAAGCATAAGATAAACAGACTATTTTTAGTTACATCATGATCTCTTCTACTTCTTATCTGAGCACAATTCCTAACCAGGAGGCCCAGGGACGACAAAAATCAGACAACTGATGAGATGTTTGCATTTTCTTATCTGCTTGTAGCGCCTGAAGGAAGCATCTGTCTCTGTTGTGGAAACAAGCCACAGAGATGAAGTTTAATAATTCTTTGTTCTTTATAAGATTTATTTTTGGCTTGTTATGCCTTTATTGTAGAGAAAGGACAGTGGATAGAGTATGAAATCAGAGAGACTGTGGAATGACATGCGTGAAAGGAGCCACAGGTCAGATTTGAACCTGCGTCGATTGCTACAGCCTCTGTACATGGGGCGCGCAAACTAACTGCAAGGCCACCGGTACCCGGATTGATACTTCTTAAAGAGGGAAGCCACCTGACTGTGTTGATCATAATTGAGACTCTGGCCGTCCAGGGAAAGATGTTTTTTTTAACCTGCGGTTTGTTAATCATTCAGAATCCTTCCAGGCCTGACATATAGATGGAAGCATTGATTAGCATTTAGGGGTCGTTGTGATTATCAGCGTCAATGTCAAGCAGCTGTCTGCAGGGATAATTAGGGAATTTATATAATTTTGGATGTTTACGTGGACTATATTTAAATGCATGCAAATGAGGCAAAGTTGTATCATTATGCAAGCTGTGTTTTAGTGAAAGGTCAGGGCGTTTGCAAATGTTTGCATTCAAGCTATTTGACATTCAGCACACACACAGCTACATAATACTCTGAAACTTTCTTTACAACCCCAATGTGTGATGGTAAGCAGAAAGTGGCCTTCAAATAACAGAAATACAAAGATATTATTTTGAAATGTCTTGAAAACTTTTCAAACTTTAGGTATTTTATCTTTGCAAAGGATTTCCTCAAAATCTCCTGATGCAATCTGTCTGCAATTTAGCTTTCAGGCCTGACTACTTGGTGTGTATGCTGTTATGGCATGAGAAGGTTGGTGATGAATGCAGATTATCATAAAGAGAATGGAGGATGTTTATAACTTGGGCAGTCAACCCGATGTGAACTATTCTAAGTGGAGCAAATTTGTCACAGATTTATGTGATCTTTGACCCCAGTTTTACCTCGAAGTTTAAGAAAATGTTTCACTTTTTTATCGAGTTGTCAGAGAAAAAAGCAGGAAGACCCTTAAACCCTTTGATAATGGATCCCATGATCACATTTGTGACATTCATTCTTGTGTCTGAACAAGATGAATGCTTTACCTTTTTGTCTTGTTTCATTTTACCTGGTTAAAGATGCCTAAAAGACGTCTTGGAAAAGGAGCTATCTTTGATAATTGTGGAGCAGTTTCCACCTCTTCATTGACTCCTCCGTTTTATTTTTGGGGACCACAAAAACTCAGTCTTAACCTGCAGAGCTCTCCATACAGCAGAGCCATTATGCTAATGTTTTAACTGTGTGTTTAGGTGAATGGAAGAGATGGAATTCTGATATCAGCACAGTCCCCTCATTAAACACGGCACAGAGACCTTGTGCAAACCAAAATATATCATGATTTAACTTTGGGCAGCATCTGTGGGGAGGACAGAAATAGACATTCATTGATCTCAAGGGGGAGAGCAGGGGAGGTCTGTGCTTCTGCTTTGATATCATTAGATCAGAATCTTATTTGAATGTGGGTGTGTAGAAATAGTTTTCCAATGACACCTTTCAAGTCAAAATTCTTTCTCTGTATTTGGACAATTTGGACTTCAATTCCAAGTCAAAATCATATTTATTTTGCCTACAAGAGTAAGATTCAAGTTCTCATCCATTCTCAGCCATTTCCCATCTTTTTTTCCACAAAGTTACACAAACACACACCCGTCCATATAATGATGACATCAAGCCATCTGCAGAGCTTCCATCCCCATGTGTCATGTGGACCTGTGCTCTCATTAATGCCCTCACATTGCCATCCATCTACCTGTGCCAGTGTGTCTGAGCACATTTTGGCTTCATTCCTCTGTCCAGGTGCTGTGTTATTTATAGCCTCCTCAAAAACAGTATCAGTCATTGTTCACGTTGACAGTTGCAGACAGCAGTGCTCTCTCATTCATACATACATACACACATGTGTATTGTTGGACATTGTAGGCTGTCTAATGGAATGAATTTATCTTGTCTGCAAGCAATAAGGTTAAGTATGAGGCTGTACTGTATGCACCTTTGTATGATGATACACTTATTCAGTAAGAATGAAGAGGTTGTCTTTTGCAATAAATGAAAAGTGCTCGTGCGAATATGTAGCCTAAAAGTGAGATTTGTAATGAGCCGTAAACACCCCTTGATAAGTGTATTTAAAGGGTTAAATACATATTTATTTTTTTGCTAAGTACAGGAAAAGTTCGACATTAAGGCAAACACACTTATGTCTTATGGTTAAGAGATATGTCAGAAGCTAACATTCCTTTATCTGTCTGTTAAAAAATAAGGCAATAGTCAATAGCTAATAATAATAGCTTGGTAGCATCAACACATTGTGGAAAGGGGAACAGCTAGTTAAAAATACCGTAAAACTTCAAATAAAAGCCCATCCCAAGGCCCTGTCCCTTTTACTAGCCTGGTGTTAGTGCACATTTGGATACAGGTAGGTCTCGATCAGAGGCACCTATGCTTTTCGTGATGAAATAGTTTGCAGATCAAAAATAAGGAGAAAAAGCAGCAAGACACAAAAAATAAATATGACCTTCAACATCTTTCCAAAAAGAATGTATGTGTGTAGGTCCTAAAGCAGGTTGGCACACCGACTCACAAAGCACAATTAAATATTCTTTCTGGTGTAAATGCACAATCTAAAAAAAAGCCTTCCCAATCGTTTCTATGTTGTTAGCTTACAAGTGCCAGTGTTAGCCTAAATTGAGAGTTTACATTGCTGTGACATTACAGGGTCAGTTCACTGACTTTATTACACCTGTGACCATGTAAAAGTGTATTTTGGTATCTATTATTAACATTTAAAAAGTGAAATAAGTTGGCGTTGAGAGCTCAGCCAATTTAATTGTTGAGTTATCTCAAATTAGTTTTTCCAATTTGGTTCAGTATCCTAATGCAGAGACATGATGAGATTACCTCAGGTAAAATGCACTTCATGCACTTGTCACTTTGCCAAACATTTGTCTTGATAAATTACTTACAGAGAATACAGTTTTGGATTTAATTAATGTACTGAAATCAACCTATGTGAAATGTGTAAGCACTGGGTTTGACTGTCCTTTGTATCAGCTGCGTTTGATTCTTGCATATTCCAGAAATAAATGCCTCTAAAAATATTCATGTCGACGAAGTTCAAAGTAGCTTCTCGCTGTAACACACATCAAAATCATTTAAGGGTGAAACTCCGGTTTTTGTGAAGTGTCAGCGATTTCCCAATATACCAGCAGAGTATATCATCCTCCTGTTTGGTGATTTGTCTCAAACTGTCTATTGTGTTTAATAAATGAACTTAGTATACCCTTTGCAGTATTCTTGGGGGACTCTCCTCCTTTGCTGCCAAGACACAGATGTTGTTCAAAATGTTGAAAGAGCTGACAGTTGTCTTGGCTTGATAAACTGAAAATCTGATTTATTCTGGATTTCTCTTTTCATTGTAGGATTTATTGTTATCTGTAGTGAGCTTGTTCTATTGTGCAGATACAGTATGTGTTGAAAATCTCTTGATTTCTGGCCTGTATACAGTTAATACTGCAGTTAATGAGCAGGACACAGGGAGAAAATGTGTGGTATGTACAGGCAGCATTTGTCTGCAGACTCCCATTTTAACAGGCAGCATCCCAAAGTGTTTTGACTTGCTGCAGACTTATGTAACTGTCTACACTGTTGGTGGTGAGCAGGGAAAGTACATAGTTTTAAAAACCCCTTAGCCACACTTTGGAAACCACTATTTAAAAGTTGAATCTAGCCTAAGGCATGCCAAACAAACCACACAGTCAAAGAGACTCCATAAATTTAGTTTGTGCCAATGGACTGGATTTGCTGTATGTGTCGATGCATTTCTGAGACACTTCAAAAAGACTTAAGGACATTTATTTGACCATCACAACATTATATGGTAGGTAACACACATGCACATGTCCCCTCAAGGCATTTTTTCTTTTCATGCTAGCAGACACACTGTTGGGAATAAGGTCTGACTCACAGTGAGCATTACAAGTCTTCCCAAATGTGTCAGATGACGACATTGTTCTGTGGAGGAAAGCCAAGTTCTTCTATCCAAAACTGTAACCCTTTATTGATTTTAACGTGTGTATGGGAGCCATCTCAAGTTGACGGGGAATACTCCAAGCTGTTGCCACAAATTTAGAAACACACCCTTGTCTTCAAGTAAGACAATCTATTTAATCAATATCCGGAGAGGGAGTGCTGATTTTTAGCACGGCTATGAAAGGCACAAGGCTACTGGCAGAGTTTCAGAGCTGTTGCTGTCATGTTAATTAACATTATTTTAAACATGTGGTGCATAGTGAAACATACAGTTTTAAATCCCAGTGTTTTACCCAAAATCAATAGGCCTTCTCATGGAATTGTCATGATTTGGTCTTTGTTTAGTTTGTATTTTGGAGTTTAGTTTAGTTTTTGGTTTTATTTCTCTTTTTCCCTAGTGTTGCTTGTTTCCCTGTGTGTTAATGTTTCCTAGTGTTGTCTTTAGTGTTTCCTGTTTTATTTTGTATTTTCTTCTCCTTGTGTCTCTCTGTGTTTTGTTACATTCTGTGTGCTTTCAGTGTTCTATGATTTATTTTGTTGTCTTAAGTGTTGTCTTAATTCCTGTCTCTGTGTTTCCCCTGTTCTGATTGCCCTGATTGTACTCACCTGTGTTTTGTTTCACCTGTCTAACTAGTCTCACCTGTGTTGATTACCCCTGTGTCTATTTAGTCTCTGTGTTTCTTCCCCTCTGTGTCGGTTCATTGTCGTTTATTGTTTGTGAGATGTTGGATGTCGTTTGTCTCCCTGTGATTCCTCGTGGCTACCCTTTTTGGATTGATTTTTGTGTAGTAAGTTTTGTTTGGCCTTGCCTTTTTTTAGTTTAAATAAATCTTTTTTTGTTATTATCTGCAATTGGGTCCTCCACCTCCTCATTCCAACCCGTGACAGAATGAACCGACCAGATATGGACCCAGCAGACTTTGATTTAAACAAGATGGACTGTTTTGAAAAGATAGCTTATTTTCAGAATTTTTTTCGTATGGCCAGGAGCACTGCAAGTGAAGAGCAGTCGCCCTGGACAGGCACCCGCCTGGCCATTTTCACTGGGACCCGGGGAGGAAGAAGAAATGGCTCCCGATTGCCTCCAAGGTCAACCTCCCTGAAGTCCCCTCAGCCCCAGCAGTCTGTCTACCAGCCCAAGCCTCCACTCAAGCCTCAGTCCGGGCCTGAACACAGGCCCCAGCCTAGGCCTCAACACAAGCTTCAGCCCAGGCCTCAACCCAAGCCTCAGCTTCAGCCTCAGCTCAAACCTCAGCTTCAGCCTCAGCTCCAGCCTCAGCTCCAGCCTCAGCTCCAGCCTCAGCTCAAGCCTCAACCTCAGCAGCCTGTCTACCAGCCCAAGCAACAGCCTCAGTCCAGGCCTCAGCCCAGGCCTCAACCGAAGCCTCAGCAAGAGCCTCAACTCAGGCCTCAGCCCATGTTGCTGCCCAGCGCACCCGAGTCTTCACTGCTCAGCTCACCCGAGCCTACGCTGCCCAGCTCACCCGAGTCTTCACTGCCCAGAGCTCCAGTGACTTTGCCCCTGTGCTCCCCAGTGACTTTGCCCCTCTGCGCCCCAGGGCCTCAGCCTCACTGCGTCCCTGCAGAGCGCCCTCTGCTGCCTGTGACTGCTGAGCTCCGTAGTCCCCCTGTTGAAGAGAGGGGGATTCCTGCGGATTCCCTGTCGGCGGTCCGGCCGACTCCTGACGTCGCCTCGGCGGTCCGGCCGATTCCTGACGTCCCCTCGGCGGTCCGGCCGACTCCTGACGTCCCTCCTGACGTCCCCTCGGCGGTCTGGCCGACTCCTGAAGCCCCCTCGGCGGTCCGGCCGATTCCTGACGTCCCCTCGGCGGTCCGGCCGACTCCTGACGTCCCCTCGTCGGTCCGGCCGACTCCTGACGTCCCCTCGTCGGTCCGGCCGACTCCTGACGTCCCCTCGTCGGTCCGGCCGACTCCTGACGTCCCCTCGTCGGTCCGGCCGACTCCTGACGTCCCCTCGTCGGTCCGGCCGACTCCTGACGTCCCCTCGTCGGTCCGGCCGACTCCTGACGTCCCCTCGTCGGTCCGGCCGACTCCTGACGTCCCCTCGTCGGTCCGGCCGACTCCTGACGTACCCTCGTCGGTCCGGCCGACTCCTGACGTACCCTCGTCGGTCCGGCCGACTCCTGACGTACCCTCGTCGGTCCGGCCGACTCCTGACGTACACTCGGCGGTCCGGCCGACTTCTGTGTCTCTGTGGGAGGCCCTGCCAACACCTGATTCCAAGTTGGAGGTCCTGCCCACTCCTGTTTCTCGGTGGGAGGTTCTGCCCACTCCTGTTTCTCCGTTGGAGGATCTGCCCACTCCTATGTCTCGGTGGGAGGCCCTGCCAACACCTGATTCCAAGTTGGAGGTCCTGCCCACTCCTGTTTCTCAGTGGGAGGTTCTGCCCACTCCTGTTTCTCCGTTGGAGGATCTGCCCACTCCTATGTCTCGGTGGGAGGCCCTGCCAACACCCGTTTCCAAGTTGGAGGTTGTGCCCGCTCCTGTTTCTCCGTTGGAGGATCTGCCCACTCCTATGTCTCTGTGGGAGGTCCTGCCAACACTTGTTTCCAAGTTGGCGGATCTGCCCACTCCTATGTCTCTGTGCGAGGCTCTGCCAACACCCGTTTCCAAGTTGGAGGATCTGCCCACTCTCGTGTCTCCGTCAGAGGTCCTGCTGACTCCGCAGCTTCCTGAGCACTCGTCTGGGGTCCTGCAGACTCCTGCGCCATCGTCAGAAGGCCTTCGGACTCCCCCTGAGCTGGTCTCTGTGTTTGGTCGGCCTCCTGGCCGCCCACCTGAACTGTTTCCTGTGTTTGGTCGGCTTCCTGGCCGCCCACCTGACCAGCTCACTGTGTTTGGTTGGCCTCCTGGCCGCCCACCTGAACTGTCTCCTGTGTTTGGTCGGCCTCCTGGCCGTCCCCCTGAACTGTTCCCCGTGTTTGATCGGCCTCCCGGCCGCCCCCCTGAACTGTTCCCCGTGTTTGATCGGCCTCCCGGCCGCCCCCCTGAACTGTTCCCCGTCTTTGATCGGCCTCCCGGCCGCCCCCCTGAACTGTTCTCCTTGTTGGGCCGGCCTCCTGGCCGCCCTCCCGAACTGTCCGGGCTATGTGCCCTGCCTCCAGGCCGTCCGCCTGAGAGTCCGGAGTCCCTCCTCCGGACCCCCTCCACCCACCCTGTTTTGGTTTATTGACGTTTTGGAACGTCTGGGATCCGTCCCTTGAGGGGGGGGTTATGTCATGATTTGGTCTTTGTTTAGTTTGTATTTTGGAGTTTAGTTTAGTTTTTGGTTTTATTTCTCTTTTTCCCTAGTGTTGCTTGTTTCCCTGTGTGTTAATGTTTCCTAGTGTTGTCTTTAGTGTTTCCTGTTTTATTTTGTATTTTCTTCTCCTTGTGTCTCTCTGTGTTTTGTTACATTCTGTGTGCTTTCAGTGTTCTATGATTTATTTTGTTGTCTTAAGTGTTGTCTTAATTCCTGTCTCTGTGTTTCCCCTGTTCTGATTGCCCTGATTGTACTCACCTGTGTTTTGTTTCACCTGTCTAACTAGTCTCACCTGTGTTGATTACCCCTGTGTCTATTTAGTCTCTGTGTTTCTTCCCCTCTGTGTCGGTTCATTGTCGTTTATTGTTTGTGAGATGTTGGATGTCGTTTGTCTCCCTGTGATTCCTCGTGGCTACCCTTTTTGGATTGATTTTTGTGTAGTAAGTTTTGTTTGGCCTTGCCTTTTTTTAGTTTAAATAAATCTTTTTTTGTTATTATCTGCAATTGGGTCCTCCACCTCCTCATTCCAACCCGTGACAGGAATGCCTCTTTTCCAAAAGCTTTTAAAAATTCTGCTAATTAATATGGGATCCCGGCACTTGTTTGTGAGTCTATAGAGATAATCCCTAATGGACACAAACTGAGGCTTTCCCTAAACATGGACAAAGCCCAAGCATAGTTACCTACACAATATTATTAAACAATAATATGTCAACATACTTAGATAAATATCTTTATGCTCTCTGAATCCAAAAAAGTAGGCTAAGTAAAAGGAAACAAAAGAATGAAAGTAGGCTGCACTTCTCTAAACAGAAAAGAAAGTCATTTTTCTACACTATTTAATTGTTTATAATGTTTTTGTTGTCGTTTTTCATTTCAAGACAGACCAAACACCAAACAGACGCGCCAACGCGAACCTACGCATGCGCACTCCCGCCAGAAATCGTGTGTACGAGCAGTGTTCCGGCGCGCGCCCCCCTCTCCCCAGCTCAGAGAAACTTGGGAGTTGGATGAGCAGCAAGTAGTACAGAGCTGTCGAGCTCCTGTCACTAAAGCGAGCCTTCTTCTTCTGAAAGAAAAGTCTGCAAACGGAAAAAGTATGGACGCAAAGAGAGTGGAAACCATTTCTGCTCGCGTGGACGCTGCTGTTTCTTCACCTGGTAGGACAGTGGTCGCATGTTTTGGCGCGTGCACTGATAGTCTGGTGATTAATGGGGTCTGCACTGATCTGTCTTGCATGGAAGAAACGTCAGGCAAAACTCCTTGAATAAATAAAGTACAATTTAATATTGGGTAGCTCTGCTGTTAAAAGGAATAGTTTGTATAGTATAACTTAAATTGTGCAGCATATTATGACTACAAACTTGTTCGACTTGGAACAAAATAAACAATTTGTGATAAAATTGCACCTTTTTAACAGCTGACGTCAACGTTGGCTTATTTACGCTCTACTTAAGCCTGCTAAAGTTAGGTTAGCAGTGTGATTTAATTGAAAAAAAAAGTTAAATTGTATGGCAGTAGCTCACGGTTGATGATAAATACCACTCATTAACATGACGATATGAATTAAAAGTATATTCTCTCAATACATATCCGACATAGCCTATGTTGAAATCTATTTTTAATGGAGTTTGGCTTGACTGTTTCTCATGCGAAAGTTTTTCTTGCATGTTTCTGCAATGTACATGTTTGTTTTTGCTTAGTATGTGACTCTTCAAGTAAACTGTAGAGTCATGTCTGGACTTTTGCCTTCTCTTGAATTTCAAATATGGTTGTTAGGCTATATGGTTTTGGCGAGTTCCTTCTTTGTTGCTGCTTTGGACGCTGCTGGGAATATGTACTGGGGGTGGCCAGTACAGAAATCCCTTTTGCAATAAAGATAATCCACTGTAGCGTACACTGAGTATCAGTAAATTTTTGAGTTCAATTGAGATAACTGCATTTGACTACATTGGCATAAATAGGCTGGGTAACGAAAAAACAACATGGATTAATTTGCACAAATCCTCCCTTTGGATTCCCTCCTCCTCAGCACTTGGCCTGCATCCAGGATAATGATCATCCCTCACAGTTATAGTCCATCGTTTTCTCTCAGGCTCCTCATTGCCGTTAACTACTCGTTGTTCTTGGTTCAGGCTGGTGTTTGCTTGCACACCTAATTGACTTCTAATTACCTTTGTTAAGGATATGAGTCATACCTTCAAGGTTTAAACAGATTTTAGCTGTCGAGGGTTGTAGTTCTCAAGGCACCTTTGGTAAATGTTTTATTAAATTATTCCCATTAGTAGCCCTATCCAACAGCGGGAAAAATGGGAAACAATGTTGGATGCAAGCCACTAAAATACCCGCTAAAAATTGATATGATGCATGCCGACTAATGAGGACATGCAGACTTTTTGACAAATGCTGCTAAAAGGGCTTAATAATAATAATAATAATAATAATAAGTGTATTTCCATAGCACCTTTCAAGAGTAGACGTGCTTTACAAAGGAGATAAAAGAAACAAAGTAAATGATACAAGGTAAAAACATCAACAATTTACACAACAGACTAAGCAAAGGGAAGCTGAAACAAATAGGTCTTCTGTTGCTTTTTAGTGTCATGCAGAGATTTAGAAATGAAAACATTATCTTGAAATGGATTCTAAAGTTTATGGGAAGCCAGTTTTAAGAGAACAAAATCTGCTCTATATGTGACCTTTAGGAGTACTGGGTTAGTAGTCTGGCTGTTGCATTTTTGTACTAATTGTAAGAGATTTAGGGATGTTTTAGTACAAGTGAAAAGTTAATTACAGTAGTCCAAACGGGAGGAAAGGGCTGCATGAATGATCATCAGGATCTTAGCAAAAAACTGGCCTAAGTTTAACAATATTTCTCAGCTGGTTAAAACAAGAGCGAACTAGACGGTTTACATACCTTACGTTGGTCGAGGCACAAAGACTGGCCTAAAGAAACACCTAGATGGTAAAGAAGGCGTTTAACAGAGGCATATGGAAACAAGTTAACATGATAATCCAGTGTCCATTATCTGCACTTCTTGTTTACCGCAGTATTTTGATGTTTACTCTTTGAGGGTGTTTAAGGCCTAGAGGTTATTGATGCCTGCTGAGTTAGATTTTTTATTTTGTGGCCTTGTGTTTAGTTTGACTCTAGCACTACGTAACTCATATAGGGTTTTCACACTTGCTGAAAAACTCAACTCACTTGCTGAACACAAACAGCAGAATTCACTCGGACCTCACACAGAGTTTCTCCTGCCAGGTCCCTAGTGTTTTTTCCACAGCAAGTCCTTTGAGCTGATGTGAGAATGCAGCAGAAGAATTTACCTCGAGCCAACGGGAGGGGGAGTGGCGTTCATACTGTGACTGGAGTCACGGCATAGAGCGTCTGCACTCGACCGCTACGATCTCTTTGCACATAATTAAACGGCTGCATTCAGTTTTCTGTTCATCAGTATGTTGTTCTCCACTCTTTTGTTTGAGTGCGATTCTGTTTAACTGTTGTATAGCGGACCTCTGTTGCTTCGTCCGCTAATTCCGCGTCGTTCTTTTTACTTCACGTCTTGCCTCAGGAGACCCCCACCCCCCTACCTGATAGGGATAGTCTCCTGCTGTGAGGTGCATATGTGAACAGCCAGGTCAGGAGAATATCCAGGGCCGTCCTCCTGAAATGATCTGGATATTTTCAGGAGGACATACTGTGTGTGAAAACGGCTATAGTCTCTCGTATCGCTGGTGCTCCTGCAAGGTCTATAAAGGCAAACTAATTGCTGATTTTGTCTAGAATTTTGTCACTTATACAGCCTTTTTTATAAATCATGTCTCAATTCTTGTCTCTCTCCTCACTTCCTCAAGCTCCCATCACTTTGTCCCCCAGTGGGCATCTACATTGTGCCCCCTCCCTGAGAAATCTTCAAATGTAACAATCGCCCACTTAAATGCTACAGCCACCCAGCCATGAGTTGATCCTCCCAGGAACTGCTTCCTCAGTGCAGTGATTCTTTGCATCAGTGCCTTGGAGCTCTCTCAGATCACCATTGTAGCTTCTGTCGGTGCCTGCCAAAGGCTCCCCTAGACATTTCTCTCCTTTAGTACCGTCTCTCTGAGTTTCAGACATGTGATATATGAAACGCAGCCCCGTAAGGCTTATGTTCTGAATGAGCTGCTTTCAGCACCACGGCTAGCTCCTTCTGCGCTCACCTAGTTTGAGAAAGAGCTGTGTTCACTGTGGGCTTTCTGTGATGAATGTCCTGTTTTCTTTTGTGTCAGAATGAATGATCATTTCTAATTATGACTCACACTGTATAGTCAGGGTGTTGCACAGTGCTAAACAATATTGAGTAATTAAACAAACAGTCAAAATGTTACCATGTGGCATTACCTCAAATCTGTTGAATCAATGCTTCATTTACTCTAATTTGCATTTAATTACTAAGACTAGGCGTATGTTTAGACGCTACAGGTTTAACATTTTCTACCAGAACTAGTTCAACACTTTGCAGATCTCTCTCAGTAAGGAGACAACATATTGTTTATGCAATTTTAGTACACACACAAGTTGTGACACGGCCAAGCACAAGTGAAGAGCTAGAGTTCAAGAAAGTCACAGTTTTGCATAAAACTTTGGAAAATGAACACTGACAGCAATAATCAGTGTTTAGTACATCATATTGAATCAGTATTTGAATGTTAGAGCCAGTGGGGTTATGTAATCAGACTTTGATGTGACACATTGTGACAGATCTATTGCAGCATTATTTTATTTTTTTAATGTTTGCTTTCATTAGCAGGGCTAAAAACGGACTCGTTCATCACTGAACATTGTTTTTGTGACTTACATTCTGCCCACATGATGCTCCCTATACAAACTAAAGATGATACATTTTTTTTATCTTTTATGGTAGAGCATGTATTTGATAAGTAGAAGCGAGGAATAAACCAGTGCACTGCTGCTGTGAGCTAAAAGTCTTTGTGGTGTCGAGAGCTGACCACATGCAGTGTGTTTGTTTTCTCAGCATCTGTCAGCCAGTGGTCTTGAGATCACAGTGAAGCAAAGGTACAGACTGACTGTAGAAACTGCTCCAAATCTGTCAGACGCTGAAATGGTGTGTTTGAGCTTTTCAGAGCACATTTTTGACAGCATGCAGCACATGATGACCGATCTGAAAGTTTTTCTCTTTGTTGAAGCAAAAGGTGTCCTGTTTGATTTGTTAGTAGAATAAATTCGAGTGTTTCTAATTATTTGAAGTCAGAACAGACGCATTAATTATTCTAATCAAATTCATTTAGGGCAACTTCTGAAGTAAATATTCATATTTTTAGCCAGTACCAGCTATACAAAAGGCCAATTTTAATCTCAAACATTGCAGAAGTAATTTTCTGACTTGGTTTTCTGGATGAAGGAAAACTTTTTCAAGCTTCTGCAATAAAGACATCTAAAAGGATCACTGCATTTGGGGATCGCTTTGCCTAGTTTCACCCTTCAATGAATAGATTTGGAAAGGTTTGACTTATTAAACAGTAAGAACTGCTTTGAAGTTAACTTCTTAACATCAAGATAGTGACAAGAAGGAAGTCTTTGATAGTGGTACATTTATTTTGTAACCACCTGTGTACTTCCGTTCTACCTGTCGATAAAAGTTGGTCCTTGGACAAATCCTGGATTAATTGTACAACAAACTTGCCTCCTGGGCGTCCTCCAGCAGAGTTTGTTTGCTTTGGATCCAGCCTTTGTTTTTTCCCTTCGAGAGACTGGGTGGGGAGCATCTGCCTGCATGGACCATCTGCCTTGGGACTCAGGCCAGAGAAGAATCAGGGAAGGAGAAATGAAGGGAAGAAAATAGGGTGAGGTGAGAAACAAGGGACAGACTGGGAGGGGTGGAGGAGGACAGTGATGGATAAAAAGGAGGTGACACTCATGGAAAGAGGGTCAAAGCCAAAAACGTTGGTGTGAGCTCGGACATAAGCCCTGTGTTTCATAACCGAGAGATAAAGGAAGTGGAGCGTTCTTCGTGTTTATGTTTCCACCCGCAGGCTTGTTGATGCCGCATATTCACTCCATTTGACTTCCTCGGATAGAGTGCCAAACAGCAGATGCCAACTGGGTGGCAACATTTGGCCTCAGCTTGCAAACGTGTCTTTCTTTGTTTGTGCCAAGGTCATAATGAGGATAAACTACATTCCATCATTGCCAAAGGAAAACCGAAATATTACACCTCTTTGTCTAGGAATTTAACTGTTTCTTCCAAAAGGCCCGTTTCTTTTGTAAACAAATGACCTCTAATGTAAAAGTTTTTGAGTCAAACCCATCCTAGACTTTTTCAGATAACATCCTGTAGGCGGAAGTTTCTCACATCTTTGTGTTTGTTCACCTTTAATTAGTTGTTTGATATGTTGTTGTACATAATTAATGAACTCTCTTTGTTGTATTTCAGTGAATTGAAAGACTGCCTGTTTTCAAGTACCCTCATTTGTTTTGGCAAAAAAGAGCTGGCGGCCACCCACCATTGAAATCTTTGTTGAACTGCAGTACAGGCTTGTAAATTTACCATCTCTTTAAAATGATGCATGTTGTTTACATCACCTGACAAGCCCGTAACTAAACACAGAGATATTAAGATTATGTGACTACTGAAATACACTTCTATTTATTGACACGTTTTGCCACCCTCATACAGCACTTTTGACCTTTTCAATTGCTAACAACAGCAAAGTCCTTGCTGCTGCTGATAATGCTACTGTTTGGGAAGTGAAGGGTAAGAAAATCCTCATCATCAAAACACACACGAGTGCTGCTGATTAGCTAACACTGGCTAGTTAACATTAATTAATGTATCAGGATCACTGTCAGCTGTCCCTTTCAGGCAGTGTTATGTTGGTTAAGAGGCAGTAATATTTTGCTCAAGTTAACACAATATTTTATCGCAGGATTAGGAATTGGAAATACAACCTGGGCTTGTCTCTTTGTTAGTGCATCCAATTAAGCCACAACTGTCTTTCATTTAAACAATAAGCTAGGTAACTCAGACCTCCATCTCTTCCATATAGCTTGTAGCAGTAGGAAGCCTTTCTTGCCCGCCAGGTGAGTGGTTCCATGAGTGTGTGACATCACATGAAAAGCATATATTGACGATGCCAGTACAGACAGATGATAGTCATCAACCACTGTGATTTAAGGTCGGAAAAAGTGTGTGTGTGTCCGAGTCATATTCTGTTACTAATTCCCATCACAGAGTTCTTCATTTCACATTACCATGGTCTTGTTCAAAGGCAGTTGAGCTGAATTCAATGGCAGGAGTGGAGAGTTTGCCCTGCTTTGCTTTGAACTGTCCACTGCAGTCTGCCCTCTATCTGCTATTTCCATTAGATTTAATTTAGTTGTTTGTGGTGAAAGAAGGTGAAGTTTCATGAGCCTTTCATGGAAAGAGGCTGACATTTGAACGGATTGAAGATATGCTTTTCTTTATTAAGGAAACTTAAAAAACCTCACTGAGATTATTGCTCTACTTCTTACATTCCTCCTAATGGACAGAAATTAACAATATAAAAGAGTTGGCACACTGATCAAAGGCCCAAAATGATGAGTAATCACAGGCATAAAGGGAGTAAAGATGCAGTTTCCCGTAAGAACAAAAGTCTTAAAACCAATGAACAGTATTTTGTAATTGACTGTATAGTAACGTGCCCTCTTAATATTTCAGCTTATGACTTCATTTTTAATGTAGACAATAAAACAAGTTTGATTCTTTATTTTGAAATGGATGGGTCCTGCTGTTTTCTGTTTCCACTCTGCTGTTATGTGCAACTGACAGTTCAGACCCTGTCATTGAGATTAGCTCTGATTTTGCCTGTTATCTTTTTCTGTTCTGTTACTTTGAGATAAGATATCCTGAGACTTGAATTCATCTCTATCCAGAATTAGTAATCATAGGAATTTATCAGTGTGCCTGCTGGAATTACAATCATTCCACAAATAAGCCAAATAAATGAAGTACTGCTTCCTCTTGAGATCAGACCCAGCTTGTCATCACAATTGACCCAACTGTACATCAAGACGAAATAAAACAAAAGTATGGGAGTGTCATTAAAGAGTCAGCCATATGTGTAGCAGTATACGTCTTTCCAGAGAGTCCTTGATGAAATGGTGTCAGAGCTGAACATCATACAGGCCATATGTGGAGGCAGGCCTGGCACGGGCAGCCAACTGGAGGGTCCGTCTGTCTTTCTTCTCGTCCCAATGGGGGGGGGGGGGGGCTCAGAAAGCCTATTCTGGGCTTAAGTCCCTCCAAAAGTCCCTATCCTACAGGGTACAGCCAGGACTTAATATAGTACACACAACACTGAACATATATGTCTTTCCAATCAGAGATTATGAGCCATATGCTCATCTGAGTCCAGCATACACCTGGAAATATAATATTTAGGAAATTTGAACCATGCATGCATGCACACTCTGCATTTTATAACACTGACTGTTAATCAGCTTTTCTGCAATGGCTTAAGTAATCATCAGTATTTGAAATCATGGAAAGAATTAGCTTTCTGTATGGTGTCTTTGGCAGCCATGTTGTGTGCAATGCTGACATCTAGTGGTTATAGCAAGTAACACATAGGTAGCTTTTCAAACACTTTAACATCCTGTTGTAAAATAATTTACCTCCTTAGTTAAAATATTTCTGTGCTGGTTATATGTGTATACATTGTCTTTACAACATTGACATGATCAGAGTGTGACTCTGCTTGTATTAAGTCAGGTCAGATGTCTGTTTCTGTCTATCCACTCCACTAGTGTCGAAGGAGCGAGACATGAACTCACCCACCAGGATAATTGTCATGATATGTCGACCGTTTCCTCTTTAAAGCAGTCATAGAAAAGTCACAGTGTAGAAGCTGGACACTTTTTTTATTTTGCATTCTTTCTTCATAGACTGCTTCTAAAGAAATAACATGACATATTGGATTGCGGTCGAGTGATGGATAGAATATTTAATTTTAGTAAAAAAAAAGAAGTTATTTTTGCTTAAACAAATTAAACTTTTTTAAATTATTTTGAACATAATTCACAACATAGTTAAGTGCATACCAGGTGCTCAATGGAGCATTTATTCAGAAGATCCTGCAAAAGCAATTTGTTCATTATTAGTGGTATCAAAATACTTGAATTTAAGATTAGACACAGTAAATGATGCGTTATGTTTCAAAATAAAGATATGATTAGATATTATATCCTTTAAAGTGCATTAGGGAGAAATTTGCTTTTGGCAAAAGTAAAGAAACAGCTCAGTGCAACTTATGAAGACAGATAACTAAGTCAAGTAGGGGGGCATAGAAATACAAATAAATAAGAATTAAAAAGAAGAATATATAGAACAATAAACAGTGTCGTTGGTTGGCCAACAGGTATTTAGATTTTCTTTTTGGCAAGTATATAATGTTTTCTTAGAATTTGTCTGTCTTAAATACTCAGTGTATATGGCAGGTAACACTCATGCTCTGTTATCTCATGCAGTGAGAGAATAAATGACTTTCTTTTGATGAGCTGAAAACCAAAGTATCCCCCTGAGAAAGTGAAAGTGACCTTACAACATAAATCTGCAGGTAGGCTGTACTCTTTTGTATGCTTCACTGCCACAGTGACACGCATCCTTACACAGGAGGTGCCCCGAATCCCACTAGGTGCTTGTATAGTCACCGGCCCAGTGTCTCTGAACACGCTGACCGATAAAGACCCACAGTTATCTGCAGATAGCAGGCGCTGCGGCTGAATAATTTATGGAGGCATTCCAACACATTGACTCGAAAACGACACACACCCACAGAGGGCAGAGGAGTGGTAAAACGTTTGTCTCGTGTCCCTGGAGGTGTGTGTGTGTGTGTTTTTTTTTTCTAAGCTCTCAAACTGGATGCTACATCTGCCTCAATTCATTTAACAAGTGCAAGAGAAAACACACGTGAGAGAAACAAGGCAAACACAAAATGAAGAACTGGTTTCACTTTTTATTTTCATTATGCTGAGTTTCCTTCTCTCAAAAGCTTTGTCAATTAGCCGGTCAAAAAGTGCAGGGCCGTTATTCATGCAATAATTAATACTAATAATTAAAGCATTATAATGAACAAATGTTGTGACTGACACGTGGTTGTATCAGCAAGTATCAGGAAGTATCCCAGCCAGGTTTTCATTATCCTGGGTGACTGGAGCTGTTAAGAACAGGTTCATTCTGAGACTGCTGGGGCTGCTGGAGTCCTGACATACATCCAGACCAGGACAAGACTCGGGCTAAGTCTTTACTCAAATTCTCAATCAAGACCCCAAGCCGACCAGCGTTTTCTCACTTATTTCTGGCAGGTGAATAATCCACAGAGATCTCCCTCTATTTACAAACAAGGGGCTGTTTGTCTATTTAAATGTGGCCTGTATCAGACTCCTGTGAGCTTCACATATGAAAGTGGCCCAAATCTGATCTGAAAAGATTAGATTCCACATGACCTGGGTTGTTCACACTGTCATAAAAAAATCAGATATGAATTACTTCGGAGCAAAAAAAAGAAGAGACTGAGGTCACTTTTGCTTGCAGTGTGAAAGCAGCCTAAGAAAGAAAACAGAATGGACATTTGAAATGTAGTTTTTCCTATTTTGATTTAGGTTTAGGTCCACAGGAGGAACTTGTGTAAAAACTCTGATAAATGTGAATCTTTCAGATGATGATGGGACTACGCACAGCCGTAGTAAAAGGCTTGGTGAGGGGTTATATAAGGAGTGATTGACACCCATCCTTCTGTAAATCTGACACTGACCTTGGTCTGCTCGTGACCAGTACGTTTCCACAGCGATCAGATTACCCTGCCACACTTCAGAAGGTTATTGTATTGATTTCAGGTCAAAATAAGTAAATAAGTGAACAACCACTGTTTCCGCATGGGCCCCATTACGGAGCTCTCATGTTTCAATACAAGAAAGAAAATAGATCTGGAATATACTGATACAAAGCGTGGACGTGGAAGATCAGCCTACATCTCCCATATTTAAATACTGCATTGCAGTTTGTTCAACCCACAGGGCTTTTTCCCCTCATGCATTCTGCTAATTTAAGCTGCCGCTTTGGAGGACAAGGTCACAGTGGGTGTGTGAAAAATTGGGCAGGATGTAAGTGTGTTTGTGTTTGTGTGTGTGTTGGAGGCAGCCTAGATGCACACAGCTCAGTGTGTCTTCTGTCTGACACTTCTGTGACCACCAACTGACCAGCTAACACTGAACCAAAGGGTTTCTGACCACTGTGACTTTGGAGCTGGGAAGAGACGATGGCATACAAACTTTTTTCAAGCTATTGCAACAGAGAATAATGAGCACTGTGATTTATGGCTGTAACTGGTGACAGCATCTACAGGATTCTGCAGGCATGTAGCTGTTGAGTGTGTGTTAAGAGTTTCACTGGAGTTGATAATAATTCAGTGTAAAAAAGTTTGGAAATCCATAAAAAGTAAAGTTTTCTTTGTTTGTTTTGTAAAACTTTATTTATGGATTTTTTATTAATAGGACAGTACTTACTGCCAATTTCCACGTACTCCGTGCACACTGCGGCCCATCAGCGCCAGCGCACTGCGGCGCTGTTTGCTGCAACTCTAATCAATGCTCCTGTTTCCACAGCGAGCGCTCGTCTCCGTAGCGTACCAGCAGCGCCACTACGCTCTGCTCCTTTTCAAATACGCTTTGAGTCTATTTTGATTAAGCCTGCTGCAAGCCAGTGTCAAGCTGGACGCAATACATCGAGTCGGACAGGAAGTCGGACAGGGAAACGCACAGAGAGTTCCGGTCAATTTCAAAATAAAACGCAATAAACAAACTCACAATCGTATTTTCCATCACTTTATCAACATTACGTCAAAACATGCTCCAAACGAACAACAAAGCAACCTCAGAAAGACTAAGCAACATGTTCTTTAATTTCTGTGTGATCTTGTAGTTCTCCTGTGATGTGTGTACAGCTGCTCATGGCTCCTTCCGACGGTGCAAAACCGTGTCGCTGACAGAACACAGCGAGCCGGGAATATGTGGAAAATTGGCAGTTAGACCGTGTTTGAGACAACAAAGGAAAATGTTCATTTAAAGTTATGATGGCAAACTCTCCACATGATTGGAGCACATATCATTTTATACACATGTTGACAGCAGAATAACAAGTTTGATAGGCATGTCATAGGCTGTAGGCCATTTGTACACAGGAGAAGCAAAACATTGCAACAAATATCTAATGCCTACAAAACAAGAACGTTTTCCTTCTCTTTAGGCATTGACCCTTTCAATATATGAATTCTAACTTCATCCATCGTAATTCAGCCACCGCATCATACTCAAAGGAAATTAAAATCTCTTGTACATTTCATTACAGCTTCCTGGAATGATGTTATGTAGGCCAAGATAAATGTTTTAATTACCAAAAGATGTAACATAGAAGAGGCTCTACTTAGCTGCAGCATCCCAAAGCCTTAATGTTACACTGGAGCAGTATAGGTAATCAGTGAGTTCTACTTCCTAATGTGCTGGAGTGAAAATAAACTCTTGCTCATCCTTGGCTACGGATAATGGCTTCTGTAATGGGCTATTGCATTATCTTTGGCAGGTTTTTTTATGGAAAAAGCAGGCCTCGGTTCAGACGTGCCTGTTGTCTTGAATGCATGTCTTTCATCATTTTAAACGATACAGCAGAGCTGTAAGTCTTCCTGAGAATGTTCCGAAATTACCCGCAACACTTGAAGGAAAAGAGCACAAGTCACACAGTATGGCCTTAAAGGGAAAGAGGATGGGAAGTTCTGCTAGGTACAGTAGTGTTGACTGGTTCTGAATCTGCTGCATTGACTCTCATGATGATGCTCGGTCTTATGGGGGAAAGAAACACGATCACATAGACAAAGAGCCAGACTGTAAATAAGACTGCAGAAAATAATATCCAAATTATAAACACAACAAAACAGGAATTTCCAGAAGTTTAAAGGATGAGGTTTTGTTTGTGTTGACGCTTCGGGCTGTAGTTGTGTCTTTGTTCATGTAGAATGCTATGCTTTATAAGCTAGCTTAGATGCCAACAGAAGTGTGATTCCTTCTGCTGCTGCCACGAATCTTTTCAAATGTCAACCAAACTTTTTTACACCAAAGCTCAAAGTCTTTGCTTCTGGTCCTACTAAGCCTGTAGTATGTAAATGCATTGCTTTTGTGAAGTTGGTGAGCTGTATGTTTGGTTGGAGGTATCTCATTTTGATGATACATTTGTTGAACTACATGACGGCATAGGCTTCCTGGTCTTGTTGTTTGCCAGCTGCATTTTAACGGGGCTAATGTGGGCTAATTTCACAAATGAGGTATTTGTTTCAGCAACTTGTGAGTTAGCTAAGGTTGCTAGGTATTGTAGCCTGTCATCACCTGACCAATGAAGGTGAAGATCACTGATTTCAGACCTGCCGTTTTCCTTGAATGCATTCTTTCCGATTATAATACAAAGTGATGTTAAAAAGAACTTGTTAACAGATAAATGCTGAGCTCGTGTTTTCTAGTTAAAACTTCAGCTCCAATCTGCTGGGATTCATTTTAGTGTTATCAGTGGTCTTATGGTCATCTGCCTGTTGTTCCTTTTTTCCATCGGTAGAGAGTTTTATCTTTGTGCCCGACTCAAACAATTTCATTTCATTTCATTTATTTATTTAAAGGTACAGTATGTAGAATTGCATGCTAATGTTTACATTAAAATATCTAACTTCAATTAAAAATGGACTAAACCCATTTTATATATATTTTTTAGTTTAGTACTTACATCACCTCAAATATTTCCAAAAGTTATCAAAGCCAGAGAAATCCGTAATTTTATAGTTGTAACGGGACGTGTCTTGTAGGCGGCCACCATGATGAGCCGCCACGATAGACAGGAAATGTTGATCATTGTCAAGGAAACACCGGATGTTACATCTAAGACCGCTACTAGCGCTAGTTGCTACTGAAAGCTGCCGTTCTGTCGCTGTGCTGTGATATAAAACGTAATGTAAATTATACTTGGATACATCGTCAGTACACATATTGTCCTTCGCAGGTCGTATTGATTCAGCACGGAGTTCGTTTGTTTTCTCCCATAATACCCTGCGAATCTCGACGTCATCTTTTGTTATTGTTTTGATTGTGAGAGCCCCCTAGTGGCGGATTTTACATACTGTACGTTTAAAGGACAGTGCACATTAATCAACATTTCTGTAAATGTGCCAGTGTTAGCCAGCAGGCTAATTTAACTAACAACTAACTGTAGTCCTTTGGCAAGA
The DNA here is from genome assembly GCA_020745685.1 of Tautogolabrus adspersus. Classification (NCBI taxonomy): domain Eukaryota; kingdom Metazoa; phylum Chordata; class Actinopteri; order Labriformes; family Labridae; genus Tautogolabrus; species Tautogolabrus adspersus. The sequence goes on along the minus strand of CM036556.1, from coordinate 11,858,265 downwards.
TGTTAAGCTAGGCACAGGGTGGCTAAAAAATAAAAACATAAATTAAAGTCGGTGTCCATGGGAGTGTTGTTGTTTTATTCAGTTAGTAACAGGATCAGTTCCTTAATCCAAACACTAACCCTGTACATGCTTATCATATAACTCTAAATCCATCACACGAGGCGGCTGTTGGAATTGATTTCAGAACACATCAAAGAAAATAGCTCCTGACGTAATCAATAAGTTACTATTTAAGAGGAATATTAAATATGTTAAGGTGCAACAGATCCGACATGCTCAGTTGTATTTGTCTCATACACAATCCTCACATAACCTACAAGCCGGGGCTCAGCAACTAATGTATGTGGATTGTATTTCAGTATGTTTTTATGGACTGACATGGAGAGCAGATAATTACATCCGGGAAGGATGAGAGAAGACATAATCACCAACACCAACAACATTCTGATTTGTATCCTGTCTGAGCACAGAGAGTTCAGAGCTCCACCAAATAAATAGTTCATTTTTTTAGCCTAACATCTGCACAAATTATTTTTTAGCCAATTTCTGCGAGCAAACAGTTTTGTACTTAAACATCCATCATTAAAGGAAGGATCCTAAACTCTCATGCATAGCTTTTTTAAACACAAGTCTTTTATTTATCGTGTGTATTGAAGCTTTGAGATATTTTAATGTATTGCTTAGAGTTTACTAGTAGTGGACTAAGGTGGTCTTGAATATCAATAAGCAGCCTGTGCTTCTTGAATATGAATTATTCAGTGGTATGGGGACAAAGCTTTCAAGCCCTCTCCCACAGGATGTAGATACACATCGAGCTGTGCTCATCTAACAAGTGTTACCAAAGAATCGGTATCACCGTTGGCTTATTTCAAACAGGCATGTCTCTCATCATGCTGGGAAGGATGGCTCTATTCCCAGCTCTCTGTCTTGCCCCCCCCCCTTTGTCTTCTCAGGTACAGAATATTCCTTAATCATCTCAGGGGAAGTAATTAGATATAGCTCTGCTGTCTCTCTTAAAGCATAACCATCTATCATTGCACGCTAGTTAATGCTATGTGCATTTAAATGGAAGCCCAATCGGTAGACGACCGGGGACAAATCATTTGCATATGATGTATGTAAATATATCACACTTACTGGATGTATGAATGGAGGGATTGCTTTGAGGAGAAATGGATGTGCTGTTGAATGCATTATCTTCAACCTAACACCTGAGGACACAGTGTTGAAGGGGGGGGGGGGCAAAATACTCCCTCCAGTTACTCTGATCTGACACATGATTTTTTAAAATCCTTAATAAGGTCTCTATTACTAACCTCAATGTCTGCCTTGTCAATTAACATGACAGATCTGCACACAGAGGTCAGAAGGCCGGGTCAAGTGCAGGACAGCACTGATTGAATTTTGGGAAAAGTTCTGAGACATATGACACATTTTTGAACCTTTTTGTCTTTCCACTCTGGAACTTGTCCAGACAGTCGAGACTAATTTGACTTAAACTAGGACTCTTTCCATTTTCCTTCTTTTTGCTCTACAAAGAAAGCTGTGTTCATGCTCTTTGGAAGAGTTGTTTTTATCAGGGTGTGTTTCATTTTGAATTCTGAAAACCACCAAACAGAGCTGCTTGAATGGCTACATCACACAATACTTGTCTGATGTGATAATGTGGAGACTGTAGTTTCTGACTTTCAGTATAAACTCTTTCCATACCAAAAACAAACTCTAGTTATCTTCAATCCCCTTTTAAACTTTTACCTAAGCTCAAAATCGTGCACATCAAAGTCCAAACAAGAGGAGCTGTATGAAACTTAAGCATGAGTAATGAATACTGTAATCTAATCTTAAGGAATCTATTATAGAATTTAGATTATTAGTGAACCGTTTTTGGTAGTTGACAGTTTTCCATTGTAGAATACGAATACTAATGCTGCAAGGTTGTGCAGTCTTTTTAACTTAATCAAATTGAAGCTATTTTCCTAATTGTGATAGTGCTTTGTTGTTGGGTGGTGGACGTGTGTGTTTGTGTTAAAAGCTTCCCTGCTTGTCAAGACGTTGAAAGAGGAAGATCAAAGGCATCCACTGTGAATGCAGAGCCACCAGCATCTTTGACTCTCTCCTTTTCCTCTGATGCTCGACTAAAAACCGATGGTCTTCTAACTTAAAGCAAAAGCAAGCAACTCTCTCTCTCTCTTACTCGTTCCCTTTTGCTTCACAGAGCGGTCCTCCTCCTCCTCCTCCTCCTTCTCCTTCTCCTCCTCCTCCTCCTCCCATCCCCTTTCACACTCTGTTGATCAGCTCAGCAGAGGGAAAGTGCTTGTGTGAAACCTGAGGATCACTTGCAGTCTGAAGAGGCAGAGACAGCGTGCAGTACAGGTTTCAGCCTGCAAGGTAAGACGATGCATAGAGAGACAATTCATAGCAGTTAGCCCTTGTTTTGGAACTCTATTTATAGTGCATTGAAGGATATAAGTTTCATGTTTCTAGGAGAAAAGAGCCTACATTAAGCGCTCCAGAGTGATTTCTGATCTGTTGATGTGTGAAACTTCTGCTCGTGTAATGGGAGCTCAATGGGGATTGTAATTCTAGTACTGAATGGAGTAGAGTATCGTAAGGTGATGTTTTATTTAGTGTCATAAAATCAAGTTTGTTTTTACTCTGATAATTATCCGGTTTAATTTGGAAATCTATTAGCATATAGCAGTTAGTAGGATCATTTCGTGCTGGTTTGATTTGTTGTACTTACTTTCCCTGATCATGGGTCCTAGAATAGCCGGAAGAATAACTTCCCCTCTTCAAACAACAGATCAGGACAAGTTAGAGAAGCGTTCTCCAGTTCCGAAAGGGCACGCTGAAAGGTCTCGCATTTCATTATTGCTGTGCATAACTGGGGGTAAAAAACCCACCCCAAATTAGCATATCTTCTCAGATGGATTGCCTGAACATGTGACAGTTTGTCTAGCATGCTGCAGTGGCTGTAGCCATTTGTGATTCAGTGTTTACTAAAAGCCTGTTTAAGGGTCAACACATCTATGTTTCTATATTAGATTATAAACTGCAAACTTGCATGTTTTGACAAGTACCCATATAATGAGGACTGTGTCTATGCAGAGATAATCAACCTAAAGTTCATGCCATTAATGCAAATCTACATTTCAAATTAGAGGAGTCCCAGTCATGTGTTCACCAACCAAGAGGAACCAGTGGAGGGAGGACCTGCAGCATTTCCGCAAAGAACACGGCTTCTCCAAGAAAGTGCTGCTCAACTGCTGCCTCGTGCGACGCATCATCACCTGGGCCTCCCCGAACCCCAAAGGTCAGAGTTAGGCTAGATTTATGCTGTTTCCTAAAAGTGATCTCAAAAGGCAACATAAGGGCTGTTGATGAAGAAACAAACATAGACTTATATGAATCAGTCACACTTGTGATTCCTTCTGTTGTGATTCAAAGAATGAAAAAATAGGGATCCTTTGCGTTTGGATTCGGCAATCACGGCAACATGAAGGGACTTTAAGAAGTGTGTTTTATAGTTCTGTCTGTGGTCCATGTTTCCTTGTAGCTGTAGAGAGCAGAGCTGATTGTAAAAAAAACACCAGTGAAAACAATCTGAGGCTAAGTATAGGATGTTTGTATAAACATTTAGTTTGAACCAGTCCTGATGTATTTGCTGTCGGCTGACTTTGGCAGTATTCTGCTCAAGGTGGATCACAGGGGGAAATGAATGCAGGTTCAAAATGTATGTATCACGTAGTCTGAGCAGTAAAACACCTTTAAAAACAAAAGGAAAAGGCGGCGATTGCACTGCAAGTCTAAATCAGCTAGAGAAAAAGTTTCTCATCCAAAGGTATGAGAAAGCTGCTGTGTTCAGAATGTTTTAAGTGCAGGGTGCACTTAAAGAAGCTAATAAATGAATTACACATATCTCCGATTCAATAGAACAGTAACACTATATGCATATCAAATGTCCTGTGAACCTTAGATTAGACTGGACCAATCGTGGCTCGCAGAACACACTCCGATAAAAAGGGTTAAGGCAGCTTTGAAAACATATTAATGCTGTATTGATCATTCATCCCTCCACCTTACAGGAACACCACGATTTATGATTGTTCATCGCTCCACCACTCACACTCGACAGTCCAAGTTAATCAATTCACTTTGAACCGAGATCAGTATTGATTACTTCTCAGGTTCTTTATTCACAATGCTCTCATAACGTATAGCATTTATTGCTACTTTCCTTGCCTCTGGAATGGGAAACGTATATAAAGTCGGCTTAGGCTAGTATTTCACATTTAGAAACACCAGAAGTGATTAGGCGCCCTTTCATGAAAAGGAAATACTTGTAAAGTTCCATAAAGAAAAGCTGATGTTTATATCTTGATAAAAAAAAGCCAAATTCCCTTTTCGTAGGAAATGTGTTGTTCATCTAAATGCAGATACCAGTCTCCGTCCTCATCTGTTTTCATTGTTAGTACTTACACTTCCTTTCTTCTGGTTATAGTGTTGGAGCTCAGTAGAGTGAAATGTTGAGCATTACCATGACACATGGAGCTTTATTCGTTTTTAAAGGATTATTGGCAGGTGCTGTCCCGCATTGATATGCCCCGTCAGATAAATTGGTTCTGTTTGGATGATTTAAGATCCTATTAAACAGTCATGAGCGTCACTGTAGGGACCAACTGGGTTACATCTGCATTGAGCATTTTTCTGCAGGGGGAAAAACAACAACACAACAAGCCCTAAACAGCTGCTGTTGTCATGAATAAGTGAAGACAGATTATGAGTAATCATCTTTTGTAGAAAAACTAAACTTTTGTCTTTCTGTACTCGTGACACAGGTAAGAGAGTCAGGCAGGTGCAGCTGTTAGATCACACTTATATTTTAGATTGTCGTTCTCATGCATCCCTAGAATAACATGCGTGCTGCCCGCCTCAGATGGAGCCACACTGGGACTCAGGTGTTTCTGTCGGCGTATTTGAATTAGACAGAGCAACTGTTCAGACATTCATTGCTGCCTTTTTATTGGAAACATGCTGCCTCTGTCCCAGGGCAAGCTGCACTTTCATACCACCTGAAGTTAGAGCCAAGGTGGCTGAAAAAGGAACACAGATTTATACTGCCATAAGATAGACATTTCCTAAGCACTATAGGAATGGAGTTTCCTACCTTTAATTTCAAACATTCACTTTCTTAAATCTCGAGCACTTCTTCACTTTAACTACACTTGAATCTTACCCAATGTTTTTATTTAAAAGACAAATTAAGGAAAACCAGAAGAGATCCCAAACGAACACATTTATAATAACCTAACAGATATTCTTGATTTAAAGCTTTCCTTCCCAGCATGTTTGTTTGTTGGCGTTTTCGCCATTAGGTGGCGTCTGGAACCAATAATACTGTCCCCTGTTGCCTCAGAATAACCACACAGCATGTAGACGATGACACTTTCAACCTGCCAGGTGGCACTCGTACCCTCCGGATGTCGGAGCAGTCTCCGGAAAAAACTAACCTGCTCTCTAAAGCAGGTGTTTCTAGAAATACATAAGCCCCGTGCTGTGTCCTGGGGACGGACGTCTGCTCTGAGAGAGTGTTTTACAAACCCCTGCTGTCTCGATGACGCACGCCCAGTTTTATCCACTGAGAGAAAATAATGACTTACAGTATGTTTAACATGTTTTAGCTTGCATACGGTTCAGATTTACAGTCCAGCATTTTGTTTCAAGGGTGGCTTTAAAAAAACATTTTACCAACTGATCACAAATGTCACGGTTCAGATTGGATCATATATTTATGTCATTGATTGTTTTTCAGGTTGGCATGAAAAAAATGTGCTCAGGACATTGAAGCTGTCAGCAGCAGCTGGCTTTCATCTGTGACACGTATATGAAACGTTGAGTAGCAGGAATTAACGAGATGATCTCACAAGAAACAGAGATAAAACACCAGTATTAGAGGAAAACCATGTGACATGATGTGTTACTGTTTGATTTGTGTTTTTAAGGCAGTATTTTAACTGGCCGAAGCGGGCCACTGGAACATGTAATCAGCTTTCCATCATGCCTCTGGGCCAGCGGGCCAGTCATGATGTGGAGCCCTGTGTTGTAGAAATGACTTTTAACCATGTAAGGCAACTTTTTTATTTTACACTCTCTCTTTGTGCAAAATTAGTTTTATGTACTAAAAAAAAAAAAAAAATGTCTTATGTATTTACAATGCAGTGCATGGTGATGCAAGCCTGAGTGTAGGCATGTAGCAACCTCATGGTACAGTACAAATCCATCACTGTACCTCAACTTTACGGCCAGCAGAGGGCAGCAAGCTACTAACTACATCAATGACTGTTTGCTGCATTCAGGTCAGTCTTGTAGCAGAGACTTAAATATTTTACAATACAGCCTGATTTAAATGAATAACTTAATCATTTTATAAGGTCATGACAGTATGTCGCAGCATTTATTTCTGAAGAAAAGAATCATGTTCTGCAGCATTGCTGGGAAAACCAGAGGAAAAACACTAAGCCGGTTTAAAGCAGACAAATGTGCATTTATAATAATGCAGCAGCCATTGTTTGCCTCCTGTATAAACACGCGTAGGCACATTATAAACACCAGCACAGTCCCATATAATCCAAAACAACACAAGCCCTGTCACACAGCACTACCCCTGAATGCTTCGCATGTTTTTAGTAACACTCAGGTGTTGAGACTGTGCCATACATTTAGTGAATGCCTGCACTGCAGCAGCAATTCAGTGGCCCCAAATGCACTCACTGTAGCCAAGATGACGCTGAGAAGCCTCTTCGTAGTGGTATGGTGGCACAATACTAAAATATGATGACGGGGTTCTATATATATGGATGAAATATGATAACAGGGTTACATTGCACTCTGCTCCTATGAAAATACATCTAAAGCAAACTCTTCCTTTTTCCTTTCCTTCGTTAGTTTTATTGTTTTTTTCAGTATTGACCAGCTTTCTCCGTGCATTAATTCAAAGTGAACATATTTGTAAATAGAAATTCTACCATTTCTTTCCCTTTTTCCATTCCCTGGACAATCCTTTGGTCAGATCTCTCTGGATCAAGACAGCCTTAGACATACGATCTGTACATACTGGTTCACAGCTCCTCTTATATATACAGTATCCACTAGCATGCCCCGCTATTCTCCATAGCTTTACCTTTTGAAGCTATATGCTGCAGAATTCCCCCATCTTTATACATCATTTCAGGGTCATGTCCTTCAAACAGCACACGCATTGCCTGTAAAATGGATTTGCTTACTGTTTTGGCCATGACATCAGCAATGAATCCTCATGTGGAAGTTCAATGTTGCATCATTTATTCTTGTTGTCGGACTAAAACCTTTGGCTTTTTAAATTCTGCTCACACATTAAGATGTTTCTCACGTCGCCGCATCCTCTAACTGATTTGAATTTAATTGCTGAGAGTTTGATCGCAGTGTGATATCACATCCAGCGTTCAGGCATCATGGTGAGAAGCATTGCTGAAAGGACCCTAAAACCTTGAAGAATTATACAAGTCACTATGGTGCTCTTTTCTGGGGGAAATGTTAAAAATCATTAAGAGAGTCCTGCGGCGTAGGTCCTTCCTGAGTGTTATTCTCCCCAGTGATGTAGTGAAGTTGGCCAATGGTTTTAGAGCACGTGTATTCTTTCGCTAAAGCAACTTGCTTTCCATTTTAATCTGTTTTCCCACTTGGTCAAGAGGGCAGGCCTCTGTAGATGTTAGGTGGAAATGGGAAAAGGCAATGATGGATTAGAGGGGAAGTCGAGGCAGCGCGCAGCCTCTCAGTTTGGAAGGAGAGGGGGGGGGGGGGGAGAGAGCGATTGCCCGGGGACAGCTGGCTGGCTGAGATGCAGACATGTCCTACTGTTGTCATTCATTTGATTCATATGTTGTGGAAACTGCAGAATGAGAAGAAAGGGATCCTACAGTGATACCTTTCGCTTCCATTAATCTTATTCATAGCGCTAGCTAGTAGTAGTGACAGCCGGCGAGAAAATACTGCATGTTGTTTACGACCAATGAGCTCACAGATGGCGTTAGCGAGTTTGTTGAAATGCAGTGCAGCGTGACTCGCATCTCTGCATGTAACTTTGCATATATTTCACATGCAGACCCTTTCAGATTACTTCTATTTTGATAAATACTTTTTAAAGCTCCAGGGTTTAAACTTTTGTACATCTCTGGTGTTTTTATCCGTTTTATAACTGATGTTTTAAGGTGCAGGAAATACATCAAAAACAATCATTGCATTGTTGATAACACCAGAATAGCTTTTCCGCTCGTCATTGTGCAATGCGGTTAATACTTCCCTGAACAATTCTATAAATGGCTCAAATATCCAACACCCGAAGCCCTCATGACTCGAGAAGCACTTTCCATTATGTCACACAACACTGAGCGCAGCGTTGTCTTTCTCAGACTTGGCCACGACCCATGCAGCTCTGTTGATAAACAGGGATTAGCAGCTAATGGCCAGGGATTAGTCAGAGAATAGGCGACCCCAACAAACTATGTTGTTAGTAAAACACCTTAAAGTAGCCTGTTGACAGACAACAACACTCACACTCCCTCTGACAATCGGATACAGAGAAACGAGACCCAGGCTGGTTTTGACATGAGACTGTGTACCTATGATTGCTGTAACCAAGCCGGGTCCTTTTGCCTCAGCTATACCATGAACTCATTCTACACATCATGAAATATGCATCTCTTACCGCATGCAGGTGTTTTTCCACTGACTTGGTACCATCGTGTTCCAGAGAGGATATAACATGTGAGACTTTGCACCACTTACACCTGAGAGGGGGCTGCAACTAATGATCATTTTGATCATTTATTCATCTGCAGATTAATTTTCCCTGTCAACTTTTTTAAAATTGAAATCCGAAATAGACCAATCATGCTACTTGCTTTGTCAAATTAACAATCCTACCATAACAGTGGTCACTTTTCTTTAAAAAAGACTAAGGAGAAAAGCAGCTAGGCATTCAAGAACTGCTGCCATTTTTCCTTTTCTGATAATTGTTTCATAATAACATTTATTTCATTATCAAAATGGATGCATTTTATTTTGATTCCACCAACCAGTAAACGAGACAGGTATTCAATCAGTTTGAGTAACCCATTTCAACCTCTGACTGTTTGTAAAGAAGAACAGCCCGTCTCTGGCCTCCTCCCTTTTTAAAAAGGTGAAGCCAAAATACCTCCCTGCAGCAGGAGTTGACATCGTGCATTTGGAGAGGGAGTCTGCACAGTAATGTCTAGTGGAGCTACAGTAATGATGTCCTGCCCTTCTGCTAACCAAAGCACACATTTTCATCTATTCAAATTTGATAATTGATGCGTTTTTTTCCATTTCCATTTTCTAGTTAGACCCACGTCCAGTCTGGAGGGAGCAGAGACTCAAACTACAGCCGGTCTTTGGAGGCAACTCCAAATGTTTTGGCTTCACTTTTGGGGGGCTGTCATGTTGTCCATCTTTTTTATACAGTCTATTATTACCACAACATAGTTTAACTTGTGAGAGGCAGACAACAAAAGGTAGCCACATCGGAAGCAGCAGAGGCCAAGATTCCCTGACCTTTAGTTCCTTGTGCAGATAAAGCTTTATAAAGCTGTAACGCTCACCCCCATATTCCATAATCCACCACATCTCTCTTGAGACCTTCCCTCGAAGTAAAAGCAAGAAAACAGGTTTTCTGCGTCTTAAAGCCCAAGCTGAGATAACATTTGACATCCCTGTATTGTCATTGAACCTCTGTCTTTGCAGACAACTTAACGTTTGAAACAGCGGTTTTAGATAACAATAGCACCAAAGCCTCTTCAAAGTAACCGTCGTTTAGCTTTTGATCATATCACATTGTTTTAATCAACAACAAAAAAAGACACAGTTCAACTTCTGCTGGTCCATGACAAATAAGAAAATTCACTGAGATGATGATGATGATGAAGTGATAGGAACAAAATCTCCTGTGAAGAAAATCTATCTCTCAGTTTGACTTACCACACAATTGAATGTCAACTTGGCTTTTGATGATTTTTTCTGCATTTTATAAACATGATCATGAGCAAAGACTTTTCAAACAGGTGACTCTGCTGTCTGTTAAATGCAGCAGGAGAACCACCATCAACAATTTAGTGCTCCTAATCTAGGTTTGAAGTACAACATTAGTCTTGGAAAAGTTTAGTAAAAAAGTTGTGAGTCATTAATCATGGACTGCCTCTGCATAATTTATCCTTAAATTGGCCACCTTCTCTTCCTCACACCTCCTCCTTTGTCCTCTTTGTCTGCCGCTTGCTGCTAACCTACTTCAGTCAAGTGTTTGTATTCCAGCAGCGGCCTGGGTCCACTATAAATACGAAGCCCTGATTGATCCTCGGGACAGTGAAACCTCGTAAGCCTTCGGCTGCTGCGGGGCACAAATGACTTTCTCGTGTGTGATTCTGAGCTTTAACACACCTGTCTCTGTCGTGGGTCTCATTTATCTCCCTCACCTGATTGTCAGGCAGCATCTAAACAGCAGGCAGGAGGTTCAATTCCAGACCTGAAAGACTTTGCATGTTTATTTATAATCCCCCTGAGATCTAATCTGGTGTGATGTATTTATTGTTCAACCTAAGGGATCTCTGGCCTACTTTAATGAGCTATTACTGGATAATGATTTGAGTGAGGGCATTTTGGAGTAACCTGTAGCAATTCTACTTGAATGCACGTTTTTCACAAGTTCCAATCTACGCTCTGATTGGGACACTTTTACTCGTGTTTCTAATCAGTTTGTTAATTTTTCAACATTTTCTTTAAAAAAAAAAGAAGACCCTTAGTCATGCAGAAAATTAGGTTTTGTGTTTCCATCTGACAGAACGGCTCATTAAAAGTTGTTCCAAGCTAAAGAAATATTTCAACTGCAAATCTAAGCACAGTTAAGCTGCAAAAACAAACAAACAGATGGCATAGTGGGTAATAAACAGAAACAAACTGAAAGCCCATGTCCAAACTTTTAATTCACGATCAATAATTAAAAACCTTTTATAACAGCAAATAACACAGAAGCAAATCTCTGCTCTAATGCATTTTGCCATGACAGAAATATTATACGACATGTTATTGACAAGTGTAGCAAAAGGTGTGAGCACTGTCCCAGATGGCTGCATCAACCCGTCACTGCAGGAAAACAAAAATGAGATTGAAGCCCCGCAGGGAGCATCGCAGTGATCCTGCCACCCAGCAGTGCACCTCTCTACAGTTTGGTCTCAAATGACTCAGACTGATTGGACTGTGTTGAATGATTGCACAGCACAATAACATATTATCAACTTCCTGTCATTTAGAGAGATAAAGTTACAAGATAGGTAAACTCCACCATGGTGAACAAACACATCGTGTATTTTTTACTTGAATGACAGTGAGCTAAACACTAGTATGCTTTAGTAATGTAAAAGTAAATGTACTTGAGCTTGTGTAGTGCTTTTCTTGTCTTCTGACTTTTACACCGCAGGTCACACCTACACATTCACACCTATTCACACACTGATGGAAGAGGTTGCTATGTAAAGTAAGGCCAGACCGATATGGGATTTTGGAGACCGATACTGATGTTAGGGAGAAAAAAATCCGATACTGATATATCGGCTGATATCGTTCTTAGATCCATCTTCGATCTTTAGAGATAGATAGATATAGATTTAAACACATTTATTGCGTTGATCCATCAAATGCTGTAATCAAACCCTTGTGAAAAAGATATATAATGAAGACAAGATTTTTTTTATTTTTTTTTTACAGTTGAACAAAAGCCTTTATTGGTCAGAATAACAAAAGTGCACTGAAACACTTTTTTACTTAGAAATGAACGATTATAAATAAAAACTAAATAAAAATAGGACAAAGACGAGCTTTAATTTACGTGCTGTGTTTTGGATCATTAGGATGGTCTATCGGGGGCAGATAAAATGATTAACTCAGACGTTAATGAGAGGCTCAATAGGTGAAAATATGTGTACATTGTCAGTCGCATTCTGAGAATCTATTTGAATGTACAGTAGTGGGAGGCTGATATGATAGTCATGTGACATGCCAATATCGGCCGATATATCCGCCGGCTGATTAATCGGTCGGGCTCTAATCTAATTATCCATTCATACACATTTATGAAGCAGCGGGAGCAACTTTGGGTTAAGTGTCTTGCCCAAGGACACATCGGACATGTGGCCGCAGGAGCTGGGGATCGAACCCCCAACCTTCTGGTTGAGAGACGACCGACTACCATTGAACCACAGCTGCCCCGAGACTAGACCTAAGACTATGGAAAACTCTTTTTAAAGTTTTATTGACATTTACAGCTTTGCTAATTGAGATTGTGTTGTTTAATGAACACCAATCTTACTGTAGTAAAATAATCCATTAGTAAGTCAACATCCTTGGGGCAGTGAAGTTGATTCTGTATTCCAAGCTGCTGCAGCTGTTTCCAACAGAACAGAGCTTTGAGTGGTACGTAGAAGTTTGGTTACTGTGTGTCTCCGTTGATACTTTCTTTTAACCTCTGTTCACGCCCTAATTGCAGCTTTCTCTTTTGAAGAATACAAATGTGATTTGCACCCCTGAGTCTGACCAGAATGAATAATTAATCGATGGTAATTTTGCAACCTCATATGGAGACAAATCACCAACCCTGAAATAGAAGAGATAGTCTGCCTTGTGTGTTTCCTCTCTATCTGTCCTGTACTCTGATGTTTACACTGATACAAATGGAAACTGTTAAAAAAAGAGTCCTTTTACTAAACAAGAACGACTCAAGTAGAAGTTGTTGTAAGTAAATATAGAAGACTCTTTAAGTCAGAATTTACAGTTCAAGGTAAAATCACACCCTGTGAGGTTTGAGGCCCTCACACAATGGCAATGCACTCCTAAAATGTCCAGTCATAGTCTGAGCAATTGCAAATGGCAAAAAAAAACTGTCTCTGACATTTTCCTTCCAGTCCCCTCGTATAATGTCAGTGTAAAGTCTGTCTCGATGTGTAAACGCAGCGGATAATATTCTGGAACATTTACCACAAGCGAGCGCACGGGCTGACGATGTTCTCGATGAGTGGAGGATCGCTGCTTTATTTTCTCTACTGATTGTCTTGGTTAATAGAATAATGTTTTCTTCTCTTGCCTTGATATGAAAAAACATCCGTATAATAGTTTTAGGGACATTAACCTAGATGCAGTCATCATCACAGAAGACTCCTCCTCTATCTCCTCTACTGTAGCTTGTTCTACCCAGGTCAATGGACCGCCTTCAGTTTTAATCATCGTTCAAAAAATTAAGTAAAGGTGGAAAATATTTAGTTAACTTTATGGAATTGACCAGAACATGTCAGGAGTTTGTTTGCAGAAAGTAGGTCCTGCTCTTGAGGGAGTTTTGTGTATAGAAAATGACACATTTACAGGAAATGCTTTTCAGATTTGCCTAGTTTTCTTTTTTTTTAGCTCCCTTATGTTGCCAATATCCTGCAGTTATCCTGTGAGACTAGTGAGCAAGGTAAGGTACTGTGACAGTGGAAGCAACCCCTAAAGCCCAGCAATGCTGACCACTGCAGCCAAGAGGGACATCAGAAACACAGTGGAGGGTAAATAATAGAAGACAGGGGGAGAGTCGTGTGAGACAATAGAGAAGTGTCAAGAGAAAGGGGAGAGTAATTAGCAGGAGAAACGGTGGGAGGAACAGATAAGGACAGTGTATGTACAGGAATAGAGACAGGGACAGATGGCTGGAGGTAGAAGCTCAGTCCAAAATGCCAGAGAAAAGTTGCCTTTTACAGCTTGAAGATGGCAGGCTGCAACAGAATGGAAACCTCTCTGCTCCTCTGAGACACAAGCAGAAATCTGCAGTCTGCAGCAGCTCGGCTAATAAACCTGAACCTGTCTGACAGTAACAATACAAAACCTCCTGTGTTAAAAATGGAGGACGTAAGTCTTCATTTCAGTTAGCTATCATATATTAATATACAAATTCCCTTATGAATAGTATAGTGGTGTAATACCATGGAATTCAACCAGCACTCCACAAGGTTTATTGACTTAACAGTAAACCACCGTCTTCTTCAAACGACCCAATGAAGGAAACAATCTGTTAAAGAAGTGGCACCACCAGCACCTCTTGTATCCTCAGTCTCTTGCAATACTCAAATGAGTGGTGGCGACCTATTTCACTCGGGTCTTGTCGTGTGCAGTTTGCTGATGATAGCGGCTGCACTCATGGCGCTGCATATCTCCGTATTTTATACTGGTATATTGGCTGCATCGGAAGGATGCAGCCCACTTTTTAGATTAATATTAGGTATTGAAAGTGTGTTTTTTACACCAAATTTTACGGTAACTGACTTGATTTCAATTTCAAACTTGCACAGAGAGCTGGTATAGTAAGTCACTGAAAACATGCCAACGTTTAATATACTGTTAATAGTTAGGAAAGGCAAATCTAAAGGTTTGTCTAAAAAATAATGTCTAGGCTTATAATGAAATATTGAGTCATAATTATGTATAAAAAGTTGGTACAATTCACTCAAAGTATTGATCCAGGTGTTGGGGGAAAAAAAAAGTGTGTTTATATGATGATTCAATTGTGTACAGTTGAGCTCCACGGTACAAGTGTGCCCCTTGTTCAGAGGCTACACTCCTAAATGCAGCGGCCCTGGGTTTGACCCTGACCCCGGCCCCTTCCTGGATGTCTGGATGTATTTCCTATTTAACCGGGCCTATCAGTTTTTAATAGTTTAAGAAGGGTGCTAAAAGAAACACCATGGTGACAAATACAAATAATCTGCTTGGAATAAGCAATAATGATGAAAACTGAAAATACTGATCCTTATTTTGGATATAGAGAACAGTACTGAAACGGTTTCCTTTAAAATCCTCAGCCAGTGCCATGGGCAGTCGCTGACCATGGAGACTTACATTTTTTATGTAGCCATAGACCTTCTTGTAAAAAGGTTCACCTTGTTACTTTTATGTTACAGTGAAGGTCCCTTCCTCACTGTACAACTACAAATTGGTTTCTTATTAGTTCCAGGGTAGCATGGACCCAATTGAGAACATTCTTCTCAAATGGCACTTCAGGGTTTTTCTCTCTTTCACAGAAAACAAGGTTGGCGATTTCGCACCCATCCATCTACACATTAAGGTCAACCTCTATATTTGAAAGCTAATGGCACCAAGCTCATTGCTTCTCACATGAGGGGGGAAAAAACCCACGAGTGTCAGCTCTCCCAAAGGACGAGGCCTATCCTCCTAAAGAAACTGTTGCAGCTCGTGCATGTCCGTCTATCGGCGGACTCGCGCCCAGCAGAAATTAGGTCAACAAAGCACACCAGACCTCCTGCAGGAGACCAAACAAAATGAGGTCATGGAAAAGAGAAGGCTCTCAGCTGGCCTGCAGAGCTCTTTAGCATGGCACGATATACGCTCTGTTATGACAGCTACCTCGGCCTAAACACTAACAGAGTCACTCGCCAGAATAAATTGTGTGCATGAGTTGTTGCCGAGAGTTTGATAATACGGATCTTGCTTATATAACTGCGACTCTTTTGGAATAAAGGTACTTTCTCATCGCACTCAGTCTTTTGTAATGCCTGATGCGAAATCTTCAGTATCTCTGAATGATTGTATTGATCATCAATGAGATGATTAACAATAGTAGCACTCAAAACAAACAGCACTGAGCAGTCCATGATTACTGAAGAAGAATAATGGACTCATTTACAGGAAACGCACAAAAAGGCGCTTTTCGCAAAACATCAAACATTTTCACAAGCATATAATCCCCTTGTGATGCATTTCCTCATACTTTTGTGAGTGCTTACTGGCAGTCCACTGCTGCTGATGAATTTCATACATGATGGGATCCCAGTAATTACATTCCTAATGATCATTTGTGCAGCATGGTTGAGAGTAATTTACCCATTCCCATAGCAGCAACTTTAGCTCTTTTATTTTTCTCATGTGCACGGCAGATATTCTGCAAACACTTATTTTCAGAAAGAATTTTGCTGTTCCCCCTCAAAGAGCCTTTTTGATTATCTGCCGAATAAGTAAATGTATTAATAGAATAAACATGTCGTCATATGTCTTTATTCCACTGTGCTGTTGTTAAAGTGTCCGTTTAGCTTATTTTCAAACCTCATTGATGATATATTTGTCCTTCAATTTAGCTGCTGCTTGTGAGGTTTATACAGGAGGAAAGGTCCCATCTTGTGTTACAGATTGAGGTAATTCTCCCATAGTGGGGGGAGGCTGGTGCTTTGATTCGCTCAGTGTGTCGTTGCCTGGAGCTAGTTAATAACACAGGCGACCATACAACAAATCCTAATTTCTCCCAGGGGGACGCTGAATGACTTAACCGGTGGTATAATGGCAAGTGGATTTGAATATTGAGCAAGGCTATTTGAAGCCGGACCCTCTGTACGTAATAGCATTGCCATCATTGTGATAATGTGGAGCAGGCTAGCAACATATTACTCTTTCAAATGCCTGTTTTAAATGTCAGGCAGTGTAAAATGTGTTTTTTCTGGATGCTGGAACCTGAGTTCAACGTGGCTGTGAGTTTCTGAATACTAACATCAGCCAAGCACAAATGTTACTAATGACATCCTTAAGATTAATTAATCTCTTTTATTTATAATGGCAACTGTTTAAAAGTTTCATGATAATAAAAAAAAAAGATCCCTATCATCCCCTTAAGGCAAATTCTACTCTGTTAAAGGATCTTCAATTAGATACTGTACGTCTCAGGAGAGAAAAGTGGGGAGTGTACCAAATAATTACTGTTTCGCTTTGATCCAAAGTGACTGTTGAAGCACAAAGGCTGTACAGCAAATACTGTTAAATAAGTAACCACTCAGCCAGGGAAATATGTGAACATCTACAGCTCTTAATGGATTGATGGAATAAAGGAAAATACGATTGACAAATTATTGGCTTTGTAATTCACTGACTTTTTAAACTTAACAGGGATTTCTAACTGCTTTGGTCATCCACTTGCCTTTTCTTCAAGCAACATCCAAATTACATATATAGCAGTTTTGGAAGCAAGGTAACATCGACCTCTGAGACCCTGAGGGATGCTCAGAGGTAGAATAGGGCATCAACTAATCAGAAAATTGTCAGTTCAATTTACTGCTCCTGCAGTCCAAATATCAATGTCCTTAGGCAACACCCTGCTTAACCGTGTGTGTGTGTTGTGTGTAAGGGTGTGTGCGTGCTTAAGACCTGGATCCTCAGGTTTGCAGATTGTGTGGCAGCCTCAACCCTCAGTGTCTGAATGTATGTGAAAGGGGGGATTGTGCATTTATCTAAGGCCATTTGAGTGTTCAGAAGACTTTAAAGTCTTAATGTAAGTTCAGACCCTTTTAGCGTTCATGACATATAGTAGGGGAAAACATCTCGTATATTATACAGCAAAATATCGTCATCCTGACTCCTGTGAAACAATGATCACATCACTGGTGCCAAATATTGATCTTTCAATCATAAAACAGAACTTTCAACAGATTCTCTTATGGCTCTTATGACATCAAATGGTATTTAGAACAAAAGTTCATTGGCCAAAGAAGAAGTTGACAGTTGGGTTAAAGAAGAAGAAGACTGTGGGATAATGTCAGACGAAGGTAAAACGAAGTAAAGTACAATAAATTGCAGTGTATAGATACATGAATCCTGCTCTTCACCTTTTTAAATAGATTAGGTTTATTACAACACTGAAATCTATTGGTTGGAAATCTTACTTCAACATAAAAATAACCAGTGTAATGAACTCTTGCATGTTCACTTTCCATTCCTGATATATTTTTTAGGAGTTTTAGATTGTTTTTTTCTAATACTAAGGACAGCCATGGTTTTTCTTTGATGTTAAAGTGAAGCCTGTGCCTTAAACATAGAAAGAAAGCTCAACATTACCTTTGAAACATCTGCACTGTTGGTGTACAGCTGTGTTTATAGCCTCATGGAGTTGGAGGTGTTGACTAGTGAAAACAGAGAACTGAGATCAAATCACATTCTGCAGCTGTTGTCTTGTCAAACAGGGTTCAGTCTAGTTGAAACTTGAAGATCTATGCTCTGCTGTGTAATCCTGTCTTCTCTCATTTTTAACTGCTCCCCTCGTTGCTAAAGTGTCTGCAGAATCCATAATAATGGATCTCTGTGGGTTAGGCTTGAATTATGAAATAAAAAACAAGCCACACAGCATTAAACCCAAGCCTCTGCCTTGTAGCATTCTCTCCTCCGTCAAATCTCAGGGCTACCTCTGCCTCGTTATTAGACAGAGAACTAAAGGTGGCCTTGGTGGATTTGCTCCAGACAATATCGCTCTTATCAATGATTTAGTGTGTCAGGCATTAAGATCCCAATACGTCCTCAGCTCAGCCAATTCTAAGGACCAGCGAATTCTGGTTCAGTGGAACAAAATCTGCTTTCCAAGACGTGGAGGGGAACAAAGGTTAATACTGCAGAGAAAAACATTGTCCTGGATTTGCTTGAGAATATATACATCTTGTGCGTGTACATTGGTCTTAACTGGCTCTCAGCAGCATGTTAACCAACACGCTACCCCCTCATTGGCTCTGCTTAGCCTCGCTGTCAGTGCTCCTGAGAGACTGCAGAAAGACAGATTGGCTCCTTCTCACAGAGATTTACATAACCGACTCCCATATGATTACCATATACAACTACAGGTGTGCAATTATTTGAAAATGAATCAAAGTAACAACATTTAAAACAAGCACATTCAGATGTTGAGAGAGAGATCTTGAGAGATTGTGTGACTCTGAGGAAGAAGAAAAAAAGAAGGTGTTTGATGCAGCTTCCCTAAACAGGCTGATCTGCATGCAAAGAGCCCGGCCGGCATACTGAGATCGATGCCCTAGAAAATCTGTGGTTTTATTCAAACCCGAGACTTGCACAAGATTTGCATCTAATTCCACCCTGTCAACAACATTTGGAGAATTTGCAGACTAGAAATGAAAATATGGAGATAAATCTGTAGCACAATTCATCACTTTGTCAGAACTGAAAAACAAAAACAAAAGCATTGTTATTTAGTTTCAGTGTCTTGTAATTTCAGCCAGATTTCAGAGTCGGAAGTATTCTATAGGAAGTGTTCACTTTTCAGCACATGAACTCTATTCCCCTGCTTTTTATGGAAGTTTTCATTTGCCATATGACCTTCATGTGACTCTGTTCTCTGTCTGTGGTCTCCTACTTGAGACAAATGAAATTATATACAAACCTCCTGTTTCAGCCATTATGTGCCTGAAATGCTCTTTCTCAGAGAAGAGCACAAATCAAAACCTGACATTCTGAGATATGACCTCAACAGTCAGGGTTCCATTTCAAATAGATGACGCACACTAAGGTAAAAGCCCATCATTTAAATGCTATCTACATTTCCCTGGTGCCACACTCTGCCCCCTTTTCCCCATTCAGTCACCTCAAGAAAATAGTGTGAGATTCATGAGGCCTGCGCCTTCATCGGGTCGTCATATTTAAAGACCCGGCTGGCTGGAGGAACAGTAAATATGTGGGACTGATGTCGTCCAGATCATTATTGTTGGTGCTTTCAGTGAAGGCGAACGCTGACCAGTCGCTCAATCACACTGAGCGATGAAGAGAGAAGGAAATCCAGTACTTTGTCTTTGCTTGATGTGTTTATTACTCACACAAACGGTGATTTCCTTCCTTTTATTTATTATTCTCACATTAGATCACCCTTTTTGTGTCAAACACTCTCAGGAGTGCAACCATAAACGAGAAACATCTGTGACATCAGAAGGTGTTAGGCAGAGGCCATTAAACTGCATACAGCTACAACTGAAGTTCCTAACTGTGTAAAGTCGGAGTTTTAGTTATATCTTGTAACCTTTTTATTTTTATGTTTGTCTTCTCACTTGCTTAAATCTAACAGATGGAAGCCTCATGGTGTTTTGACTCGGGCTCCCATCTAACACTTCTGCAGCTGCCTCATGTAAAGCGTGCTGCTTTCTCACTGCGTGTACTGCTGTATTTTTGGCTGTTTTTCCTTTTGGTGTTAAGACGAAAAAGATTTCTGAACCAGTAGTGCACACTGAGTCAATATATCCTTCAAACAGGACCAAGAGAATAAACCAAACAAAAATACAAATTGCTGGTTTAGCTGCGTCGTTTACGAAAACATCATTCACGTTTCGATTTGTTTGTCGAACTAAAATAGCAATCTCCAGTGATTGAATCATGGGTTTTATTTTTAGATTTGGTTTGATCAAAATACAGGTGTTGTCAGTAAAGACTAGATGATTGTGTCAAGTCTACCATTCATTTAGCAGACACTTTTATCCAAAGACATGACGTGTCAACGTTCACTCAAATGTTAAATGCGTCTGGACTCATGATGGAAGTGTACAAAATGATTAAAGTGTCTTATAAAGTGTTGTTTCTAGAAAACACTGCATGCATTGTCATAAAGTAGTTTATTGTATGTTTGTTTTTTTGTGTTTGCTTGTTAGTTTTGTTTAAAAATGGTCAGCATAGAGTGAAAATCAGGAGCCTCATATCTACAAATTTGAGTTACCCCTCATCGACCAACGATCTGCACCTTGTCTGTCTGTTAAATTCATCTCAAGTGTTGCTGGTCGAGCCTTCCCCTTCATAGAGGACGGCCTTTTCTGTAATCTGTGATTGTGACGTATGGTCTGGCAAGTGTTTGTTATGGGAAGGGAGTCTCTCTCTCTCTCTCTCTCTCTCTCTCTCTCTCTCTCTCGTGTGTGAGCGTTTCAGAAGTGAAGGACATACTTTTCCGGGAGTCACTGTCATCAGCAGAAAGAGTTCCGATAACTTCAGGTTCAAGTACAGCAGTCGAGAAAAGGGCTGCGTTTTGTGTTCACTGCAAAAGAAGTGTTTCCCCTACCATTATATTGGGGGGGGGGGCATTTTTTAAATGTTTGTTTAGCACATGAAATACTGCAACTTTTATCATTCCTTTCTGGCTATTGAACCCAAAGCCATTTTCTCCTCACCCAAAAACTATAGACAACTAATGCAACATCTGAAACAGGTGACGAGGTCTCTACTCATGGCTTAAACATAACATGTCTGAGATCTACTAACTGATTAATTGACTTACTGTTTCAACATAAGAGGATTTGATTTCAAACTCTGCTTCACTCCGGTCCATTTGAATTTCACTGATAATTTTAGGCTTGGGTCAGGCGAGTTTAAAAGTATATATCACATACAGAATGTAGAGTAAAATGAATCCCTGAGCTCTTACTTCCTGTAGAAATACTGCAGCATTTATTAGTCCTTTGAATCATTTAGTGCTTAATCGGTTTATTAACGAGGAACACAATCTTTATGACTGTGCACCCATTTTAAACACTGTTCTCTATTTGTTCAAACTTTATAGCATAGGCATTACAAACCAGCTCACATGAATGCATTATCAGGCTGCAAGAGCGATTAAGATTAACTTCTTGCCCTCACATTTGAAGATATATAGAATTCTTGCTGTTAGATAAACCCGCATATTGCCCAGAGGGTCACCTGCTCTACTGACAAATGCAGGCTGAGCTGCCTTAGGTACAGAGATGCATGTCTTTGTATTTGTTTTGTACACTTGAAGAGGCTCCTATCAGATTTGTTCTCCCTCCTGTATGTCCCAAACTGGATTTTTTTTAAATCATGGTATGAAGAAAAAACATCAGATCCCTTGAGTTTTCAAGTTTCATGTGGAGCACTTTGCATATGGTGGAATATCTGATCCCCGACTGATCTTTAGAGGCACATTAGACTTCATACAACTTTCATTTCCCTCCGGCTCCTTTCCCGTCCTTGTGGCCGTCGAACATACACACTGTGGCCAGCACTACAGAGCATGAAGGACATTGTTCATTGGAGGGATAATGAGGTGAAGGACCTCATGAGGATTTATTGGAGTGTGTCAAGCCAAATTCAAAACACCTTTTGTAACCAATCCATGTTTGAAAGCATATCAAAGAAATGGCTGTAAAGGATCACAGGTGAATGTGGCTGCAATGTCACTTAAACCTAATAGCCTTAGGGATTGGATCAAACATCTAAAGAATGTAACAAAAGACACATCCATGGTTAATTTGGGGCACGTAACCTTGGACTGAAAAAATAAAAAAAGGATCTGATCGCCACAATACATCAGAACGTATTGTGTTTGAGTCAGCCGGCATAAATACAAGGCCAAATGCTCCGTGAAAAAGCGCTGGAATCCAATTTGACCATTTCTGCTATTTACATGCAAACAGGAAGACATAAAGCATTTCCCTTTGAAATGGAACTAAGGCAAAGGCTACCAGGCTTAAGGCTACGGTTTTCAGAAAAAAACTGACCTTTTGTTATTTTTACAGCTGTGTTTAAATGAACACAGGGAAGTTTCTCTGATCAGTGTCGCGTTTGAGAGTCTTCATCTCTCCAAATAGCCCCCGCAAGACACTACAGTGTAGATAAAACATCGCCCGGCGCCTCTAAGAAGCAATGACAAAGATATACAGTACTGTATCCTCTCTGGGAGGAAAGTGAGATTGCATTTCAGACTTCTTGGTGCTGCTAAAAGAAACCTATCAGCAGATTTATAATAAAAAAGGGATTATCTCCGTTTTCTGTAATGACCTTTACAAAACAAGCCCCGCGTAATTGTAATGAATGGATATGAATGCCAATGATCGCTTGCTGCAGTGGGCATCCTGATAAGGTTTAAGAACAATTTCAAACCTGCCATATGTTTAGTATGATGATCCATTATTCTGTTGTTACATAGAGTATACACATGCTGTGTTAAAGTGCTCTGCACAGCGCATACAAAGCAGGGAGAATGGATTTTAATGTGAGGAGGCATCCCATATGCTTTTCAGCAGTGCCCTAAGGGAGCGATTGTGCTAACATTAGTGGGCTGATGTCATAAGCAATTCATTACTGTCTGCTGATATCGACCTGGCTCTTATCTGCAGTGACACCCTGCGTTGTCACAGCCGCCGGTGACCTCATGTTCCTGAAAAACACACTTTTTTTAGTGGCTCAAAGCAACAAGCTCTTTCCTCAAAGAAAGCAGCTGGCCTCTTTTATCACTTAAAAGAACCTACTCGTTGGCTAATCATGGTTCTAAGATGGCATGTTTGGAGGATAAAGAGTCCAAGTAGAAGTTAACTTTCTGTGCTGCACACATACTACTTTAAATGTATCTGGCCAAATTGGAAATACACAGTACAGTATCGTCAGCAAAAGGTTGTTTTCGTGAGAGTTGAGCTCTAATCTTTAGTTCTTTAAAACTCAATTTGAAAAGCATTTGCTGGTCCCGGCTTTGTACATTTGAGGATGACCTTTTTGTTGGTGTCATAGATTAAACTAAACTGAATAAAAAAACAAGAACAGTCCACAAATAACATATAAAAAGCTTGATACAGTCAGTCATTCTAAGTCACCAAGTAAAACAACAGCAACTAACTATCGCTGCTGATTGGTTGATGGTACTCAACCTATAACTGTATACACTACTTCAATGCAGGTTCAGCTTTCGCCTTACTTCCAAGAATACAAACTTAATCTGTTAAAGAAGAAGACCATAAGTCTTCTTTCCAGAGGGCACTTAATCATCACTGGTGTCAAAGACCCCAGTAGACAAGTAAAGGTAATGGTTTTTTTAATTCCTTATACACTCCAACAAATCGGCTAACCTTTTTCCTAATGGCAGCTTAACAAAATCGATCAACCTTTTTCCCTAATGACCGCATTTATGTGCTTTATCTTTCCATAAAGGTCACTATAACAGCCGTTTTGCTTGATAGCTTTTAAGTGGTCTGCGTCTCTTGAGGCTGGGGTCTCTTCTTTTTCCATTTCAGTTTCACAATACAGACCCAGCGTTTAAAAGTCAACCTCTTACATTATAGATCACCAACATGAAATCCCCATTCCAATTCTTTTTGTGTTACGCAACAACGCAGCATTTTGGTTACTATTTGGCAGCAGTTTCTGGCCCTTAGCAACTTTAAACTCTCAATCCCTGACTTTATGGGGTTTGTCCTGACAGAAAGTATAAGACAGACATAGATGAGGAACCTCACAGCTCAGTCCAGTCTTTTACAGGAGGAAGTTTTAAAAAGCTTTACACAGTGGTGATAAATCATGCGATCATATGAGGCCAAATGCTGAAAAATGTGTTTAATTTCATGTTGCAGCATCAGATCCAGGATTTTACAGCCTCTGTAGACGTGATATAGATTCAGAGATAATACCTACACCACAGTTAAATATCCTCCAAGCCTTTTGTTTATTTATTTATTTATTTACTTTTTGCTTCCACGACTGCCTCTGCTCTGAGAATGTCCAACGTTTCTGTCATTGTGCATGTTTGGCAGCGATGCATCATATTACCACCTCATCTTTGAGGCTCATGAAATTGTGTATTCAGTCAGCAACTCTGGGCCGGGAGCCCAGACTTAACTGTTATTTGAGACTGAATGCATTACCCTTACTCTCAGTATATCTACTGTTTCCAGTTATTTCTCCTCTTACTGTTGAAATCAACTGCAGTGGAAATGTTTATGCAGGCACTCTCTGAGGATTTATTCCTATGTTCTATGGCCGTAAACAGAGTTGATATTGCGGTTATAGTCCCCTACAGCTTTCTGTGCGCTCAGCAGAATGTCCAGTGTTGAAGCGTAGTGACTCATGTTGATGAGATTTTGTTTTATTGCTTTTTTTATAGGAGAAGGTGGTTCTTGGTTGTTGGACTTGAGCGTATTCGCACATTTAGTTTTAGTCATAATGACAGTTTTACTTAAATTATGAAGGCAAGCCTATTTTTTTCCACCAGACTGCATCACTCATGGGGCAAAGGTGCATGTTTCCCAAAAAGTCTCAAAAATGACAGTTAGCTGACAAGTGTTTTTAATGATCATTTAGAGTACAAGTCATCAAATTATTTTTTACCATGTTTTTAATATGTTTAGAAGTGCAATCACATGTTTCAGCTTGAGGAGTCTCTCTTTGTAATATGAATCAGAACTACTTTGTCAACACCATCAGTCAATCCTATATTCATGCACCGCAGAGCCCTCCTCGCAGCGTCATATCATCAACATCGTATCATTACTTCTGCACCACACCTATATAAGCGTCAGGAGTCATTGATTTTAATGCCGTGCTTTGTCATCTTTGTTGTGACAATATCAGATTTCCACACACATTGAGGGAAGAAAAAAAAGTGAGCATCCCGCTCATACTAAAATCTCAGCGCACCAGCACGTCTCAAACAGCAGCAGAGCAGATTGTAACGTAATACCAGAACAATCCGCTTTACTTCCTGCCCTCCGTTTGTTTCAGCCTTCTCCACTTCCATTGCAGATAGTTTTATGGTTTGTGGTCAAAGTTGAGGTCTTTTTTAAAAGTTACAACAAACAAGTTACAAGCTTTTCTTAAGGGGTGTAAAGGTCATTATCGATTGGTTAAACAATGATCCAATCAAATCGCTGGAAAGACAAACGTCAATCTACATCCTCATTTTTACGATATGCGTTTATTTTGAAATTCCCATCGTGCACCTGTTCGACACTTTCCACCCAGCTTTGCGTCATCCTGCTTTCAAACAAGCTAGCGGCAAGCGGACATTAGCAAGCAGTTGAGATGAAAAGATGTCTAGGCTGTGTCCGAAATCACAAACTACTCACTATATAGTGCACTGGTTCCCAACCTTGGGTCCAAAGATCTCAGGGGTGTGAGGCTCTGTCTGCTGTGAGGTTGTCCAAGTTAGTTGCCCTTAATAACTAGAATCATCATAACACACTTACTGGCTAGTTTAGTCAGCCACACCTCATGAGACCATAGACTGTAAGCACAATAAATGAGTTTTGGTGTGAAAATAAGGAAAATGATTTACCGTTCTTGATGATCCTTGGCTGGCCTTAGGCTATACGTTTAATTTGTGCGACAGTGATGACATCATTGTCGGCAGTCGGAGAGTGAGTGAGAAGTGAAATGCTGTTTTATTGTGCAGAATGAGTGCATTATATAGTCCCATACAGAGAACTCTCTTTGTAGGGTGCATGGAATGAGTGTGTGATTTTCGCACAACTATTTACTCCTCACAAGCGGAAAAATATTTTGGACATAGATTACACTCAGGCGAGCCACCCAGCTTTATTTGCCAACCATGTTTGCAGTGTGTTTCTTTTATTCATATACACTCGACATCTGAGATCTTTATTGTTAAAAAACGATCACCCCTCGCTATCTACCAACTGTAGTAGTGCGAGGATCGTCTGATACAGGCTCTTTCGGTAAGCAAGGAGAGAGATATCCGCTGTGGCTTCTCCGATGGATCGATTATAGTGCGATCTTATGTTAAGTAAATCAAACAGATGTAATCTGCTCCATGCAGGACAGCAGGTCTCTCTCAGACAGTGGTTAACATCTGCTCTCTGTTGTGCATCCACTCACTGTTTACTTTAACTTCTATTCCCGCAGACTTTCCTGTACTGTGCTGATAGTGTGTTGGCGATCGTGTTGTTTACCAAAATCTACTCAGCTGGCTGTTGCTGCTTAAAAACTGCAGGTGTTGCTAATCTCTGTGCGTGCAGATGCTGGATAATATGTTCAGGTATACTGGAAAACATCACATGCTGCTTCAGTAATGACAGTCTGCAGATACAAGGGCTGCAGGTTTCATGTTTTGTGCTGTGCTGTTCATGAGTTTTTCTGTCTTGTGTATGTGAAAATGACAGTTAATCAACTCCTTTCGTTTTTTCCCATGATGCAGTGTTATTTGATAGAAAACCTATAAATATTAATTAGAAAGACAAATCAGTGTTGAAAAAAATGTATAATTCATGAGTCACTTACAACCTTTCCAGATAAATAGTAATCGTTGAAGTTGCCAGTTGACAGCGTCATGCTCTACTCCAACAACTTTCACATTCTGTTCTCCAGGTTATCGTCGAGCAGGGGAAGGTGAGTAGGCGGAGCACTTATCGAGCGCAGTGAAGCACACTCCACTGCAGATGGGAGCTTTGTAGATTGTAGCTCAACTCTCTTGATGTTCAATTTGGAGTCCACAGTGT
This sequence comes from Tautogolabrus adspersus, assembly GCA_020745685.1. Classification (NCBI taxonomy): domain Eukaryota; kingdom Metazoa; phylum Chordata; class Actinopteri; order Labriformes; family Labridae; genus Tautogolabrus; species Tautogolabrus adspersus. The sequence goes on along the minus strand of CM036556.1, from coordinate 11,831,146 downwards.
GCAAAGCTCTTTGTTTTTGACCTGGCCTGTTGAAGTGTACTGTAATGTATTGTACTTTATGTTTAGTTTCAAAGGTGGTTGTCCTCTTTGCTTTAACGGTGGAGCTTGGATTTGTGTACATTTCTGATTTCTATCTTGCATTTTGTAGGTTTTTTTTGACGTTTTACTGCTGTGTAGCATGCTTACATCATGCAAAGCCAGAGCATGGTAGTAAATCTGGCCTCATGTTTCACGACAAGCCGTCCTCCGGAGATTTGACAGCCGACAGAGATGCTTTCTCACGGCAGAGGAAGAAAGGCTCTGGTGGTGCACAACCTCAGGCACCTGCAGTTACTGTATTCTAGATGGATCAATATATCTGTCAACTTTTCTATGAGTAGAGGATATTTCATGTTGCTCCTGTCATTGCCGCAGGGTCCAACATAAAAAAAACAACATATAAAGAAAAGTGAAGGGGGAATAAAACTGCACTTTTCTTTCTGATAAGACTTCTCTCTGTATCTTTACCCCTAGACTGTGGAGACCTTTATATACGATGTTAATACTATACAGTAAGCTTTCATTTCTGCTTCCTCTTTACAGGAAGAGAGGTTAAATCAGTCCACACTTCATCAAGTAAACTCTGCGGGTAGGGTGAAAGGTACTTGAGAACCGAGTGCCTAGAGAAATCACTCTGCAGCAAGGCTCCAATGACTTTGAAGCTAAGTAGCTGTGTCTGCCTCTGCTGTAGAAATAAACATGTATATTTATTCTTAAAGACAGTCTGTGAAAAGGACCCTGGAGGCCACAGGTGCAGTTGCACCACGTACTTTAAGGCTACTTTACTTGTGACTTTCCATGGCTCTTTTTTTGTCACAATGTCCTCGGGATCGATGCAAAATATTTTCACACAATTGTTTCTTATTTTTTAATGTGTTAGGTGTATTCACAGAAAACTTGTTGGCCGATGAACCATTTATTCTCCAGATATCTCTCGCATATTTCTCTTCTTTAGACTTCAGCGGACATCCTTCAACATTTCAACACATGTTTGTGTTGACTGCAGCTTCCATATCACTTTTCTGCCTTGACCATACTCATTAAGGTAAACATGACTCATGTGGAGAGATTTTCCTGACTCTATATGGACCTGGAATGTGTTGGTTTGTTCCACACTTCACACTTCGCACTCAACAGGGCCATGAGGAGGCCTTGGGAGCTTTCTGTTGGGCTTGTCAGGAAAAAAATATGACTTTGGGTTAAATGTTCTGTCTGCCTGTGTCACGGTGTACCTGAATGATGATGTTTTAGTCACCGTCAACTCATTAGAAATAGTGAGGTGGCAAACTTTAGTGAACTCATTTTGTCATGAACACTGAGGTGTGTGTATTGCGTGACCTTAAAATGCTGAAGTGAAGCTGCTCCCAGACGCCTGGATGGAAATTTCAGAGACTTCAGGGACGTTATTGTTTATCGGAAACATGGATAGAAATGGAAACCAGCGGCGAAGATGACAGGTGGTGGAGTTGCACATGTGTTGGTTGAAGTGTTCTCAGGGGGGTGATGCAAAATGTGGACTAAGTGCACGTCTGCAAGCATGTGTGAACAGAAAGAGACACAAACACACTTGGGGATTGCACGAGTATCCTAATGGTTTGTTGGTCTGTAAATCTGTCTGCACCAGCTTTATTTTTGGAGAAGAGACATTGATATATCTCACAAAAATAGAGTAGGCTTTCACAGAAAGCAACAATTAGGCCATTTTTGTTGAGTCCCTGGTCAAATAATGTTTTTCTCCAAGCGACAGTGCTGCCTCCAAACAAAGAAACTGGTCTCAAGTAGTATAGTATCAATCAATCTTTATTTGTATAGCACCAATTCATTACAAATGTAATCTCAAGACACTTTAAAAGAAGAGCAGGTCTGGACCGAACTCCTTAACACGTTAATCCACCATGCATGAGCACAGCACTTAGCAACATTTATCAAAGTTACTGAAACAGAGTTTAAAACCACCTGATGAGGCTCAATGATAGAAAAGCTCCTGAACAGATGTCACTTCAACCACAAAAGACATTTTTTCTTTCTGCAATTGAGAAGCCTGGTTTTGTCTCCATCTGGGGCAGGGCTTATGAAATCCTCAATTAATAATGCAACACTTTACAACATACTACATTACACTTTTAAAAGTCATTTTCTTCTTAGATTAGGCGGTCATGTTCCCCGCCAAAGTCTGAGAAAGCAAGTAATGCCACTAAAGCACCTCCACGCCCCACAGGTTACCTTCTAAATGATTCGCCTGATTGAGACGGTGTGGCCTGGCTGTGCTGCACTGAGCCATTAGAAAGTTTCAAACAATACTTCAAGTCCTTGAATCACACTTTTTTTTTTTTTTTTTTTTCAAATACCTGCCTGTGGAGCAATCCCCTCGCTCGTCATCCCTGTCCAGAGAGTGTGCACTGGCATAAGGGACAAGGTCAGACTCTGCAAAGTGTCTACACTATGCTGGATCCACCAAAATAACCCTGCCTTTTTTCTGTCAAATGATCTTTGAAACATCAACTCCTATTCATATCAGATTCAAGCCAAATCTCACTTCATACCTATCAGCATGGTGATGTGTTCTAATGAGAAAATGTGTTTTCTTTTGCAAATTCACGGCAGTAATAAGACTGGAAGCACTTAAGGGTTTGAGCTAATGACAGGCGTTTCGGATGGAAGAGCTTGGCATTGATGGACGAGCGCAATTGAGATACAGTATGGGCTAATTAGAGGAGAAGATGATGCACTTGGCTGCTCTTAATGTCATCACGGACGTCTGGCGTAGCCTGTCAGTCACCATTAATACTGACCTTGACATTTTGTTGCTGGAATTCTCAGCAACCTGATAGTTTTACTCTATTTTTAGTTCTATAGGCTTCTAATTCTTGAAGTATTTTTGTCAATCTTTCAACCTCTTCCATTTTCTGTGTCTTAAGAGCCCATGGTGTGACATTAACGACATCCATTACTGTCACTTATTCTTTAACGTTCAATTACACATGATGCGGCAGGCCCATAATGTACTGTCACTGCTGATTCACCGGTGGACACTTTCCCCTTAATTCTCCTTTATTTCTCTCCTCCTCCTCCTCCTGCTCCTCCTTATGTGCTTTCTATCGCTCCCCTTTTTTCCCCTCCTCCTCCTCCTCACTGGCCAATCAGGCCACGCCTCCATGGCAACCGTCAGTGAGTGTAAAACATCCACAGATGGTGCTGAGTAGAGCGAGCGGCAGGCGCACTACGAGATCAAGTGTGGGAGCGTGTGTTTGTTTATGTGTCTGAGAGGAGACAGAGACTTGGAGTGCTCATTGGATAACCGCTGCATTGTGGAGTAGTTTCTAGTAACACTGAAGAAGAGAGGGAGTGTGTGTGCACAGAGGAAAAGTCTGAAGAGGAGGAGAAAGTGTTGGAGGAAGAAAAAAAGGTAAAAAAGAGACACCCTCCCTAGAGAGGAGGAGTAAAACGCCGGTAAGAAAATATTAATGATTTGACAAAAAAAGCACACAGCATCCCTTAGTGTGGAACAGACAACCTCACGCTGAAGAGCGACACCGGCGCAAGACAAACCCCCCCCCCTCTCTGAGCTCCACTCACTCATGATCATCACTCCAAACACGCGCACACACAAAAGCCACGCTGACACAGCGGGAAAAGCGGAGGAGAGAAGAGGACACTTGATTTGCCTTGGGACTCTGTCAAAATAAAAAGTCATCGTTTCTTTTAAATAGCCTGGACCCAAAGTCCTTCTGTTGTGCTGACCTTTTCCGAGTCCTCCCCCCTCTCCTAGGACTAAAGATGAGCTGCAGGAAAAGGTGCAAGCGGGAGATCTTCAAGTTCGCACAGTACCTGTTTAGACTTGTCACGGGCACTCTTAACACCGGTAAGAAACCTGCTCGGCTTTAAGAGGCGGATTTCTCCCTAAACCTTTTGGAAGTTTGTCCTAACTTCGCCACTTGTTTTATGTTATGATGAAGCTAGCTCATTACAAAATCAACATTGGACACGCCGGGCTCTGTTAGGACGCTTGCATGCAGTCATCGTCTCAAAGTATTTAGATTGTGTATACATAATTGCCTCCAGACTCTCTGTGAGGATTTCCAGAGATGGCTCAAATGTATTACCTACTCTTCATCATAATTTGTGTGAGCATGTGTCTGTGTGTTTGTGTAAACGGGTGCATGGAGTAGGAGACGAGGCAAAGGTGAAACCATCTTACATCTTCATTTGCAGCTCCATGGATTCCAGATGTTATTGAAATATTGCCTCATTATCTCGTTACCATCGGTTAATATGGGTTCTATAGGATCCCAAGTCTTATTTGCGTTAATGAAATATATGAAAGTCAAAAAGAGAGCAGTGAAATGAATGTGTAACAGTCTGTTGACGCCGTATCCATCTGCAATCATCCCTGGAAGCAGAAGCTGTTGCAAGCGATGTACACACCAGCATTGTTCATCACAATTTGTGCACCTGTGTCACGCTGCAAAGTGTAACATATCCCTTTTTGTCTCAACCACACACCGACTCACTGAGAGCTTTCCTAATAAGACAGATAGTGAATAAATGGTATTAACAAGATTCAATCTTGGATTAGAGTGGATTACTTGCAGATTACTCCAGAAAAGGTTCAATACAGGAGAAAGGTTAGCAGGAGTAGCACGCACTCATCACTGGCACTTACTTCTGTTGTGCATCAAATGGTGCTAAAAATTATTTGAATATGTCATCAAGACCGTGTGCAGTCTATTATTCTGGCAGGCTGTACAGATGTGACTACCCTAGTAGCATATTTTAACACCTTTGCCTCTCTGCTGCCTCGTCTTGCGTTAACTGAGCTTCGCTGTTGAGTAAGTTGTTGATTATCACGCCGTGCGAGTGAGATTGTGTTGAACCCAAGAGAGGTGCTATAGGAACATGATAATGAATTCCAACATGCCTCTCAAGATGTGAGATTTAATTTATGTTTTTCCTAGCATTGGCTCCATCCAAATGGCTCTACTGTAGAGTATATTTTCACACAGCAATGGCCTACTTTCCTCTGTCTCCTTGACCTTAGACACAAAAAGAACAAGTGGGAAGGATGTGAGGCAGCCATCGAAGAGCCCCTCCATCACTGGGCTGCCCTATAAAAGGTGTAAACGTCTTCAGCTTTCCAATCAGAAAGATAAATATAACCTCATGGGAGATCCCATTCTTAGAGAAAACCTTCTATATCTACCCATAGGAGTCCGCTCTTGGTTTCTATAGCTCCCAGCAGGTCATTTAGGTTAAATTGCAATTCCCACTTACACAAGAAATGATTAGAGTATGCTCTGTTGTAGTTTCCTCTAGTGTCCTCAAAGCTTGGCATTCTAAAAATATATGGCAGTGCTTCATATTGTCATTTATTGATTGTGTTAAATACAAGGCAGGACATATTTCCCTTAGGACAAGTCCAATCACTTTGCTTGTGCTGAGTCAGAGAATTTTTTTGGGATGAAATTATTTGGAAAATATTGGTTTTGTTGCTATTTTCATTAACCTCAGAACCTCCCAAAAAAGTGAATTACAGTTGTGATGAAAAAAAAAAAGGAAAAGCCAAAGAAAAAGCTGAGCAGGATAGAAGGAGAAGAAAACAGCGATGAAGCATGAGAGATGAAACTGACACCAAATAGCTGTGAATGAATACATTGATTGTGCTTTTACCTTTGTAGGAGCATTTAATATTCTTCAGTAAATCAGATATCAGGATGTACCATTATATAATTGTCTTATATTAATAATCACAGAATACCTGTTGTTATCGTGGGTCACATCGCTAGTCAACTGTCAGTCACTCTACAGTTCCCACCCTGAGAGTTGACACATACAGTAGTCGTTAATGTTTCATCTTGTCAGACCGTAAAATTAGTCCTAAGCGGCCATGTTTGTTGGTTAATGTAAACTACGATGTTGAACTTGTCTCTGGAACACACTGTTTAGCTACAACTTCTGTGACCAAAAAGTAGTCATTCATTCCCCAAATAAATCTCCAAAACCCCATTATCATTCATTCATTAGACGATGTCCACTCAAGTGGATCCATCTCTCTATAAACACCAGATTAACTTATTTCTCATTGCCTGTGCTGCAGATGAATATAAATGGAGTTTGACCACAGCAAAGCTGGCTCGGCCTTATTTGGCTGACCGGGGGAAAGAGGATGATGGATGGAGGCGGTTAGCGAACCATGAGATTTTAATTGAGATGTTCATTGTCCTAGAACTGCCTTGCAGTCATTGCTTCATTGATCACTATGTTGCCACGGCCAGTACAAACACATAGGGTAAGGTGGAGGGTAATGTGTGGGATTTAATGAAACAAGCTGTTGTTTTGTACATTACATGTGCAATGTCATGACAGGTCCACCGAGACTTGTTTCATATTAAGGATTCATTACAGATGTGTGTTAAAGGTCTAATTGTCTTTGTCTATAAAATGTCTAAAATGAGCAGAGGAAATCATTTATTGATGAACACAGTGCACAGCAGAAACGAAGACGGTCGGCCAACCTTATTATTCTGCTGCTCAAGTAGGCCTTGACTTTTCCAAGCTGTAGGAGAACAAAGATTGAATCAAGGATGCACATTCTTCTTGGGTAGAAATAGAAATAGTGTCAGCACTATTCGATATATTGGAAAAAGAGGGTATTTGTTGCACACACAAGGGAACCATCTTTTCTAATATTTCCAACATTGCCTCTGTGTGAGGCAGGAAGGAAAACTACCAGTCCGTATGCATTTTCAGTGTCTTAATTTCCTTAGTGCATTGAGATGGGTTGAAGCATGTCTCTTCCACCTCCACTCAGCTGGATTGCGTTGTATTGCACACTAAATCTTCCTTTTACTCAGGATCCAACGAGATACTTTTTTGGAATCTTTCAGCACATCTTCACAGTTCACCTCTCCGCCGGCTGTCAGGCGTCTCAGCTTGTGTAATGCATCATCCTTTTTTCCTCATCAGGACAGCCTCGCAGGCTCCTAACTGAGTCTAAGCATATCGCATCCACATCTGAGTTGCTTGCCCTCCGAACCTGTGCACTCACTAGGTGTATAACAATACTGGTAAAAGTTTCCATAGGACAACTTGTTTTTTAGCTGTTGAAGATTTGACGAGCCTCTGAGCATCTGTAGTTCGATTGAGCTTGTCGTTGCGGTTGTTTTTTTTCTGCAGTGGAGATCGATGTTCCCTCGGTTGAGTTCTTTATTATAGAACAAAGCTGTGATCGCAATGCCTCTGAGCTTTTAATGATTATAAATCAGGTGTGCAGCTTTCCAGTGAAGGCTAAATGAGCTTCTTTCTTTCATTTTAAGATGCTTCACTCTATCTCCATATCTACTTAATAGGCTTTTTGTTTGTTTCTCTGCAATCCAAATGATTCTGATGTACCACAAGGGCTTGTTTCTAAGTTTGTGTGTACAAGAATCCAACCTGAATTAGGACTGGCAGCTTTATGAGACAGCTTGTCAGGGTCAGGACTGCAGTGGGCTCAGGTCAAGCAGCAAGACGTCTACATCTTTTCTCCTGCCAGCTTTCTAAACTCCTTAAGAAAAGCACTGTCAGCTTGGATGTGTTGTTGTCCTGACTAGTCCTGGATCTTTCAGGGGTGTAATTCAGTTCACCCCCAATGGGACACCCTTGGCAAGGTGCTTCAAATAGTCCTTTTCTGTCTGTATTTCAAGGTCCTTTGAGACAATTTAGTCCAAAGAGTAGGAACAATATCTCTGTGTGAAATTACTTCAAAATAAGCCTGTTCATCTACCGCTTTGAAAAGCCAGTGGATCATTTGTGCTGAAATTTAAAAAAGGATTTTAGTCTTTTGTAGTTAAACAGTAATTATAAGTTAAAAGAGGGTCTTATCAGGCGCTAAATAACCCCAAATCAAGGAACATAAAATGTGCACCAGCAAGGGAGAAGTCTGTTCTTGAGGCACTCAAGGCTATGCATGTCCTGAAAAGTGCACCTATACATGGAGAAAATGTATAGGCACCTGGTCAGTGACACGATGGCCTGTCTTTGTTTCCCCTCTCTTTGGTGTCCTGATGGCTAAAAGGAGGTCATGTTCCACCTGCCCCATGAGGACAGCCCGTTCAAAGCCCATAATCCCTGACCAAACACTGAATATTTGATACCAGCAGAGAGGCCGAGTTGGCATCATGTCTGCGTATTGTCCTCATTCTGTTGCAGAGACAAGAATCGCTATGTAGCACTGCTTGTTTCCAATCTATTGGCTGGCGGTTAGAGTTTGCAGAGTGTATGCATCTTGTATCGTCAGAAGCTAGTTTTGTCCTTAGCTTCCTTACTAATAGAGAACCATTGGTTTGTGGATTTACATTTGTGCCTCTGCAGAGCGTTCTTGTCCTGCAGCTGCTTCCCCCTCATTTATACAATGTCCAAAATTACAAACCTTTATGGTTATTAATGAAGGACAATATTTTTGCTTGCAGCATACCATTTTCTCCCGTGATGTTTGGACAGGCGAAATACTAACAGATGGCTAACTGTGTTGCGTAATTCTTCCTTTCACATTGAGTGAACTAACATGGCATCTGCTTCATTCACCTGACAGGCAACTGTGCGTAACACAGTCTGAAGCATCATGTTTGTGTTCAAAACCGTGAAAGACATGATGTGCCTGTGATGCATTTCACTCCTCGTGAAGAAAATTTCGTCCTAAAATCATCAGTGCAATTTTCTGTCCAATCATTCAGTAATCTCCCACGACGGAGCAAGATTCTTTTAGGACATTTTGAATCAGAGAAACCAAAAAGGTAGTAAAAGCAAAGAGACTTCAGCAGACCTTCAGATGCAGACAGAATTTAGATTACACATCAATTAAATCACCAACATCTGAAGAGAGGTATTTGTTTGACACTGTGTGTCTTTGTGTTCAAAACTTCCAAAATGCTCATTTTGGTATCTCCTGTGCACCTTCTATTACTGGATTTTTTTGTGATCATTACACAAATACAAGGGAGAATCCAAACTTTTTTGTCTCTTAATACAAGTAAAGAATTACAGTAGTTTACTCAAAGTCTAACAGCTGGATTTGAAGCAAGATAAAGATGTTGTTTTGATTCCGAACATGAAAGCATGTCTGCCGAGTCTCTTACATAATGGAAAAAGACTGAAACAAGTATCAGTGTCATCTGGGTAATGGCTTTCTTTTAACCTTGCACCCTGACCTTTCACCGTGACCCCTTTTAAAGGGTTCACTGCCTTTAGCGCAGGCAGACAGAAGATGTTTGACAGTGATATCTGTATCAGCTTCCTGGCAGGCCTTGTACTCAGCCTCTTTGTTTCACTGTGTTCAAAACCTGCTCCTGGTTTCAGGTTTCTGCTGCTGTGTTGTTCTCAATGTCTACAGCTGCACAGATTCATTGGCTTTTTTCTTGTACAGTACAGTCTTGTCTACTTCGATCCTCCTCAGCCTCAGAGAGAAGAAGCGTAGGTCTGTAAAGAACTGCAAGACAATCTAGTAGTGTAACTCTAAAGAGGAGAGGAAGAGCGTGTTCAGTCTGCTGGAAAATGAATGTGACTGCTAGTTCAGACCGCAACTCTTTTCCAAAATGGTCTTTCACCCTTTTATTGTTGAGGTCAGGATTGGGAATTGGTGGTGCACGAAGGTTAAAAAGGCCCTGGATCATTGCTACTTCGTTTTAGAGGTCCACTGAAAACCCCAACTCGGATTCAATCATTCTGACCTCCTATGCTGTGGTTTGTAAGAAATCTTTCCGTCACTCAACATCTGTGCAACTCAGTGATAACTAGATGTCAAATAATAAATTAGTCAATGATGAGCTTGTCAAAAAAATGTCACACTGCTAGTTGATAACATTGATTGAAGCTGTGTGGGAATGCTAGAATTTGAGTGTAATGATCCCCCTCTAAAATCCTCAATTAAGGGCTATTACGTAGATAAATGTGAAAACCTAATTACAAGGACGTTAAAGAAATGTAGTGTTTTTCTTAGAGTTTTGGGAGATCCAAAACTGAAAGATGCATAGAAACCAATGAGATAGGCCCAGACTTTGGGGATAGAAAAAGAAATTTGGTAGAGACAGAGCGCCAGCTTGGAGGTAAATACACTCCATACATGGGGTTGCAACCTAACCAGCGCCTCATCTATGGAGTGTATTTGGAGGAAAAAAAACCTTATCCTGTTTGTTTTTCCAACAATCAAATGTATCACCCATCGAGAATCTTTGCAGTGCTAAATGTAAAAGAAAAAGCTGTTTTGGCAGCTGCTGTTAATCCCTTTGTCTGACATCTTCCACGCCACAGAGCTTTCTGCCATTAAGAGAGCCTCTAGACAAATAGTCAGCCTTCACGCTGATGGTCTGTTTGGCTTTCGTTGGTCAAAAAGACGCATCAATATTCATTTCACTCTGTTTCATAACCACCTCAAAACTCCTCAAAGGCGTTTTAGAGGCGAATCAAACACCCATAACAGTGAAGATCTCTCACATTACAAGTGAATATGTGGTTGAAAGTATTTGATTGGTGGAAACAAAGATTTCCTGGTTGATGTTGAGTCCTAATCGACAATGAGGAAGGAGACCAGCATCTCAACTCGCAAACACTGACATTTACATGAAACATTCAGATTTAGTGTTTTGACTTATTTACCATGCTGGTGTGTTTTTGAGTGAAGGAAACCATTCCAATGAAGATCAGTGATCAGTTACAGGAGGAAATTCACCTCTGTGGGTTGGATCATTGAGAGAACGGCCTGGTGATGCAATTAGAATCTCAAAACTCTCAGACTTAAGAAAGCTACCTCGCTGTGTAGTAATCCTGGAGAAAACTAACCAGTCACGTGTTAAAGTGGTGTTGGAATTCTTTTCCAATCAAATGAAGACGTTGGCTTTACAGTTTATGTTGAATGTACTTTCATTGTTTTTTGCTTCAACAGATAGACTTGCTTTAGGGAACAATGTGGTTGTGATGATGTGTTTTTATCGATTTCCGTTGAGTCACAGTAATATCCGACGCTCCTTTTTGTCTTCTTCATTGGCCTGTGGTAATCCTGTACCACTGTCCATTGAAATGTCATCCTTGTCAGACGGTGAAATCAGTTTTCCCATTTGTGCTAATATTTGTAAACGAGGGAGAAGATGGCGTGGTTATATTTAGCACGGTTGAGTTACAAAGCAGCTGTGTGTGAGGGTTATTCTGGGTTAAATCCAGGGGGAACTTCACCTCTGTGGTTTGGATCAGTGAGTCAACAGAAACAGAATCATTGCTCCAACTTTTTTCATGATTAAAGTTATGTTGTAATAAGAGGAAATTGCAACCTCAGTGGACCCAAAGCTTAACATCACAAAGGAACTGTCAAAACAAGACTGTGCCCTTTAAGACTGTAGACTATTAAGAGGAGTCTTAATTTGTTTGGTTTGTTTTCTTTTCTCATTGTTGTTATCACCTCAGAGAATTGCTCCAGCACCTTTGCTATCCTATCTGACTCTCCCTTAAGTGATCATTATGACCGTTAACTTAAATTAAAAAAGTTTTTTCCTTTTAGCTTTCCTCCGCCCATCCTTTTTTTTGCTCTTCTCTGCCAAATAATCCTTACTGTCTTGTACTTTACATCTCCATTTCTCCCTTTTCACTCCTACTTAGCTCTCTCTCCTCTCTAACACTTAAACACTTCATATAAGGGGCCCGTCGCGGCTCTTTGTCTCAAACTGTCAGCCGCAAAAAAGTGAACCTTCTGCCCCAGACGTCCCGCGATACGTGAGACAATGTCCTCTTCATGCACCATTAGCAATTACTAAGACTGCAGCCCTGCTCCTGATCTCGACCAACAAAAGGAGACTTAATACACCTTTGAGGTTATAAGTGGAGGCTTAAGGTAAACAAGGAGAACTTAATAATATATGGTCATATAATGACGCATTTCACCAGGCAAGTACAAAGTCTGTGATGTCTAAGAAAGTGCTGAGAAGTAAAACTTGAGCGTCCTGCATTGAGCACATTATGTGTTATCGAGTCTTTTCTTGCTGCAGTCCCACAGGAATCTGGGCTTTTGTATTTTTTTTTCTCTTTCATATTTCATTTTCCTCGGGGCGCTGTGTGGATTTACTGATGAAAGTGGCTGTTCACAAATTCTCAAATGGTTTCCTTGTCTCTTTTGATTGGCTGCAGATTGAAATTCCAAACAGATCAATCTCACTGACGGAAAACGGAGACTGGTGCGAAATGTCAAACGGTTGGACAGTCTGAGCAATGAAATGACGAGAAGAGGCGAGATGTAAATGACAGCTGACTATTCCTGCTTGTTGTAGTTTTTGACATTTTTGGTATGGAGGTTTTTTTTTATGCATGTTTATCTGAGAGGGTATTTTTGTCTTGTTATAACCTTGAACGCCGTTGTGTTCAATCATCTTATACATTAAGAATCATTTCCTGAGAGTTTTTTCATTTCAGCGACCAAGTTAATAAAGTGCACCGTATATATACACAACATCGCCTCACACGGTGATTTCCTTCTTAATTACACCGTGCTAGTTTGCGTCACTTTGGAGCACGATTGTTCCTCCCATAAGTATGGCACTGAGTAAAAGTCAGCTCCCTATTTGCTCCCAGCTGGCTATAAAAGAACACACACACACACACACACACACACACACACACACACTGTATTCACAGTCCCATGGAGAGAGGATGTGCCCCTTGCAGTCCTTGATGTTAGATATACCACAGTGTTATGAGAGGCACCGCAGTAAAATAGCTGCAGTATGTTGTTTTTAGACAGACAGGTTGTTTTCAGGCTAATACACCAGTGTATTTCCTGTATTAACATTAATTTATTGAGTACTGCAGCTATCAATTACTTCAGAATTCTTTAGACAATCCACGATTCATTCAGTAATTAGGTAAGAAATAGTTTTGCCTGAGAGACAAAGCGGAGTGATACAAGGAGGCAAAATAGCAAAAGCAGTTACATATGATTACATGACGCCATTATTACTTCTGAGCTTTGATTTAACTAACATTCATACGTTTCATATTAAATGCTAAAGTAAGGTCAGCTGCATGAACTAGCAGATTAGACCAGAGCCCATCTGGTGAGAAGCTGATACATTAACACACTGCGTTGTGGTATGCTAGTTCAATTAAAAAATGAATTTGATGTGCAGATTTTTTTTCTTGTGCTTCGACTTTAAATGATCCTGAACTTTTGACACTTCCTGCTGTTTTCTCTGGCATGAGTCTTCTTCTCACCACTCGATGTTTTCTCTCTGTTTCAGCTTTAAAATCAAAGCAGATTAAGTGTGTCAATGCGTTAGCTCGTGGCTACATTATGACTTCTCCCTGTGAAAAAACACAGCACTGTTTAAATAGACTGAAGAAATGCAAATGAATCGTTTCCATGAAAATAAAAAATAAAGCAAGTGAAGTTATTCTGGATCGTTGAGGAATCATTACAAGCCCAAATATTTTCATTGTTGATTAATTAATTTTAAAATTCCCATAAAATAGCGCACTTGGTCTGACATGCTTCAGAAGCCAATCAAATTCCAATAAAGTGCTTCAGCTTGTTCTTGAGGTTCTGTTGCAAAGACAATGGAGGCAGATCTGGTTTGTGGCCTTGCAGTGTTTAGAGGATAAAGCGCCAATGTGTGAGCAGAATGTTTCTATCTATCTTCAGCACTTAATCCATGATCTTGACTATATAAGCTCTGTCAAGGACACTTCTATCTCACTGCATTACAGCCCGATGTACGGAGGTGACGGCCAAGATTGAGCCCAGATACATTTCCCCCCCATCAGCTCCCTGCACCTCTGTAGTAAAACGGTGTAATTACTCACTCTCTCTGGCTCGCTGGCTCGTCGTGGACCACCATGCAGAAAATGGAGCTCCTTCTCCATCATTGTGCAGACACATCCACCCCTGGCCCCATTACTTACCTGGCTAGCTCTGTGTCAACTCTGGGCATGTGTAAACAGGAAGGATCTCACCTGTCTAACATGACTGTTAAAGCATAGCAGAAGACCTTCACTGCTTCTGAAGAAACAGACTAATTGAAAAATGAGCTGGAGGGAGCCTAATGTGCTGAGGTGTACCTTTGCTCTACTTAATAAGTTGTAAGTTAGTTGTATTTTAGCGTATTTGTGTGAAACCAAGAATTAACACTTTAATTTATCCTTCAAATAACAGTTAAGTAGAAGGTTGGGCAAACACAGTATTCATTTTCAAACATTGTCTGTGACATTCAGAGAATTAACCCAACATAACCTCAACATACATTTTCAATCTCAGCGTGTGCCAGCTGTCCAAGCAAGATGTTCCTAACACTGACTAGATACTTAAAGTCAAGGCTTCATTCAGATACACTCTTCAGTTTTTCTCCCCCGAAACTCTGGAACCAGTCGTCCATAAGTTAAGATTGTTTCATGAAGTCGACGTTATCTCAGGATATTCGAAACGAAGAGAAGATCTACACATTTCAATAACAGTATTTGTTGCCTTCCATCAGGGACATCAACTTCACAAACAAAAAATAGAAACCCTTTGTGTTATCTGCCAACACAAGGATTTTTTCATTGTATGAGCTTCAACAAAAATGTTAGACACATGCTCCTTTTTTTTAGCGCAGTGGTTCCCAAACTATTTCTGCCGATCCCCCCTTTGGCAGATGAAAATATTTTCAAGCCTCCGCCCACCCCTCGTCATACAGATCAACACATTAACATACATTTATATACACTTAACACACTGTCAGTCGCGCTCTTCGCTGTAATATTTCACCACTAGTACTTAGGGCTGGGAATCTTTGGGTGTCTCATGATTCGATCCAATTTCGATTCTTGGGGTCACGATTCGATTCAGAATCTTTTTTCGATTCAAAACTATTCTGGATTCATGATTTAAAGTCTTATGAATTAGTACGTACTTCAGGATCTACTCCAGTCATCTGTGAGACTGTCTGAATTTCCTGCTGCTCCATTTGGCATTCTACTGAGTTAAAGAGCTAGCTTTAGCACTTAGCAGGGAGTGACTGATTAGTTATGAATCTATTTAAAATCGCAGAAGATAAGAATCTCGATTTTTACATATCGATTTTTCCCCCACCCCTACTACTACTGGCAGCAGTGATCAATAGAAACTTCCTTTAACAGGCAGAAGTCTCTTTGGTGGACTGCTTTGGTTGACTGTTGGGACCTTGTGGGATAGAGGAAGATGCAAGTAGTAGAAATTCATCAATATAACTTTGGAAACTTTGGAATATACACTCAAATGTAAAGCGATGCAGCATTGATTAAGTGTCGGGCAAACGTAACGTTTAAAAACTTAAACGTGGTGCAGTAGAGGCAAATATCTCCTGACTTTCATTTCCATTTTCTACAGTATGTGTGTGTCATGATGTTTCTGTAAAGCAAGACTGGAAGATAAACTTGCAAGTCTTGCTACGTGTCTTTTTTAATGGCAAAATAGTGGAATCAGATCAGTGCAAATGTTCACAGCCCTCCAAAATGACATACACTAAAAAACTAGAACGGGTCAGACTGGTTGCAGAGCTGTTTCCTCTCAAAATTATTTAACCTCAAACAGATTACATTTTGCAGCTGAAGCTGTCACTGTATCAAAGGTTAAAGAGGGTAACATATGACACCGTGCAGCAGAGCACCTGACGTGGCATCAAGGTGTCATTTCAGATTTCCCTTCAGTCCCCGACATTTTCCACGCACCAGCGACACCATCGCAAATTCAATTTAAATGCAAAGCAACACAGCAAAAGGTGTTTGTGTTTGCTATTTTACAGTACTTCTACCTCAGCAATCCCCGAGCTAAGGCCCTTTCTTCTTTGGTGCTGCTCCATGGACCACACTCTGCCCATTCTGTTGCTTCTGACTGGCTGCTTGATAGATTAGATTTGTAGTTAATAAGGATGGATTACCCTTTTGATCTTGTCCCTCCTTTCAAGTTCTACATCCTATTTTTCCTTCTGCTGTCTTTTTCCCCTTCTCTTCTGTGATTTAACCGTGCCCTCAGAGGAAATCTCTGCCTTTTCCTCTGATCTGTCTTTCTGTTTAAACTGATTTTAGTTTGTCTTACGGGGACAAACCAACAGTTAAATGTCATAGTGAAATTGGAGAATTGTATTAGTGTGCACTTTTTACAGCTAATCATCAGAGTGATAATGGGTTGGATGGAACAAATTTAATGGATGGATAAGCATTGATTTAAATGGCCATGGGCTATTACCGTAATGATTTCTTTTACTTTCTTTCAGAGTGGAAATCAAACTTCCTTTTGGTGTAGAGCCACAGGTTTAAGCCTGACAACAAAAAGGAAAGCTCAGCGTGAATTTAGTGTGTGGCATGTCTCATGCAGTTATATACTGTTGTAGAGGTCACAACAGACCAGACCCTGATGCGTCAGGTCCATAGACTGTAAATATTAATGGACGAAGCCTGAGTGGCGTCACCCATTTGTTACAGTAGGGGACTCCAGAGACTCATCGGCAGCAGCCGCCATGCTAGAAATCCTGTCGCAGCCTAACTTTCAGTCAACCTAACGACAGGCTGAGAGCTGGAGCTGAGGCGGGTTTTAAGCCTCCTGACAAACCGTTACACCGCGTCCACCTTTCAATCATGTCAGCTACCTAACTATGGATTACACGTATCGATCATAAAATCAAAACGGATGAGTTATTAAAAAAAAAATCACACCCGTACAGTGTGTGCCATGAGGACAAAAACTAATCAGACCTATTTCACTGTTAGCACCGGGCTGTAAACATGTTCATTTCTACTGTAAAACAGGCTTTTTTGAATGTGGTGTGTGCGACTAGACATTTTGTGAGTGGCGAATTTAGCTTTCCTTTTGATCTGAACACAAGTTGCTAATTTGACTGTTAACAATGCAGCAGGGAAAAGGAGGTCGTGATTGGAAGTCGTTGATCACTAACTGCTGGCTACACTGAAATTAACAAACAGTCGGCCATTGTTCCCAGAGGCGAATATTGTTCAGACAAAAACCGATGAGTTCTGAGTTTGAGCCCATGATGATGCCTCAGCAGAGCCATGCTGTACTGTTACAGGGCATTACGACTAAAAACTAGCCCTGCATTCATAAAATACAGCCGATAAAGACGGTGCAAGTTGCAAAAGAAGAATAAGAATTATCCAACAAATTAATCAAGGCAACAGGAGGTTTATTAAAACTAGACAAACAAATCTAAATGTTTTGTATAACTCCACTTGTTCAGCCTGGCGATTCCTGCCCTGTAAGTGTACAGTTCTAATCTCTTACAGACAATAAACAGCTTCCTGTTTGCGGGGGAAAGAAAAAGTGTAATCTGAGCTTTGCTCGAGTAAATTGACTGGAGTCATTTGAGTGGGGATGGAAAAAGCAGGAGGAGTAAATAGAGACGCAGACAAAGCAATATTTGCCTCCTGTATTTCCATTTCTGTCCTTTGTAATATGTTTCACTTGATGCCAGGGAATGAGCAACAAAAACTATTCTCTGAGGTGGCAGTTTCACCAGAGCAGCCAACCGTTCCCCAATGCCAGCTTTGACAGACAAGAAAGTAATGGAAAAAAACAGAGCTTTTGATGCATTTTTAGCTCCTTTTACAGCATCTCCAGACAGCTTCTAACAAAGTCACACACAAAAAAAAAACACGAAATGTTGGTACCAAAAGAAAAAAAACAATTTAAAGCAGCCAGAGTAAGATTTTTTTATTTGGCAGCCCTATACTGCAACGCTTCCACAGAAATCTAATCAGCTTCGAGGGGAATGATGTAGAAATAAATGAATGCAAACAAAGTCACAATGCATTCACAGATGTATGTGGTAGACTCCATGGGCCTAGGTTGACTGAAAATAGTGAAAAGTGTCGCAGATTTGGGATGAAACAGTTTATCTACTGATGTAGAAGATCATTTTGAACTCTGGATCAGTTTGACAGTTTTGCTTTAAAAACTTGTTAAAAGAATATGACTACTCAAAACCACAGCTAGAAAAAAAAGTTTTCCTGGTTGTACTTTCAATAAACATAAAAACATGTGGTGTTTGTCTCTACATGTCTGCCCTGTGATTGACTGGTGTCCTGTCCAGAGTGTACACATGCACAGAATCACATCAACCTAGGAAAACGACACCAAACACTGCAGGAATTTTCCCTGTAACAAACTTCAACTGATCGGGATACGCATGCATATTCAACTCCTTGACGTGTGGTAGAAAATGGAAACTGAAGAGTTTGCAATCCTTCTAAAAATCAGTGTTTGTAGCATATCTTAAGAGTGAATGCTTGATGCTCGTGTGGCTCCCTTCTGCATGCCCTTGTGTCCTAACTGGCCTAACTCAAAAAATAAATAAAACCCTTAGTTTGACCAATCTATGCTCTATGTATTCTGCTATTAAGGAGACATTTCAGCAACACTTGAATTAGGATTGAGCAGCAGGGTGTCGAAACAGACGCAAAACAGGAACTATTTTCAAAGTGAGTGCATTCCTCATTACTATCACATCACAGCAGGAAGTTCAACCAATCCATCTTTGAGATTACATTTCACTTACTATGCAACATCTAATGATTTCCTTTTTTTAATATAAAACATCCTGCCAGAGGCAACTTTATAATCAGTGTCTATCGTACAGTATTGCATGCATTTATGTATGTGCCTGTTATCTATTGGCCAAGCTGCAGCACTGTATGTTCAGGATAATGTATTATAGCCTTGCCTTATTGTGGAATTCTTTATTGTGTAAGGTAGAATTACCATTCAATCGAATATGCATTCTTTTAACATCCCTCTCGCTCATTGGCCTTTAGGATTTTTTTTAAAGTTCTGCTTTAAGTTTTCATCATCTTTCCGATTTGGAGTCAGTCACTTCACTCCGGCTGCCTGATGAGCTGGGACTTCAAATGTAAAGTGTTCTCTCAGTGGCTGCAACTGAAGCAGTGTACTCCACAGTGTGCAGATGGAAAGTGCCATCAAAGACAAGGCTCTCCATGGGAGGCAGATATTGTCTGCCATGCAGGGGGATCGTTGGTGTGGGGTTTCAGTGTGGTACAGTAACAGTATGAGGCTTGATTTCTCTGCCATGTGTCTCACTGGTATTGTCTGTGTAATTAGACACTCACTGGTTTTGATACAGTGTTATGAAAAGGACTGGTTGCTGGCAACTGGTTGTCTCTAAATCTCGGTTATTAGCTGAATTTATTCTCCATGTTGGAAGTAAAGACTCACCATATGTGAGATTGGTTTATTACAGTTAACACAATTGTCTTAAATACCATTTCTAGAATGATCAAGAGAAGCTGTTTTATGAAACTATTTCATTGAATATTAGATTTTTGGCCAGTTGTGAGCCACAAATCAAGCATTAAAACACACCACGGATGTACAATCACCTCATATAGTTTTGGAAACGTTGCCTATTGAGACATAAACAAACACAGAGCAACATTAGCATTAAGGAAAGTTGTGTTTATTACAACCTGTTCAGTGTAATTGTTAAAATCACCATCCACTTAGGGGAAGATGAGGGAAAACCCTTCCTGTAGCTTCTTGCTTTTTACTAAGTGGTAGCATCTTTTTAAGTTATTTAACCAGGTAATTAACCCATAGAGATCAAGATCTCTTTCACAAGGGTGACCTGGCCAAGAGGGCAGCAGCACGCGTTACAAATATGTCATCTGTCTATTGATGCTGAGCACGTACAATCAAGTGGGTAACTTGAAGTTGGTAACCACATCCATCTGTGGAGCAGTTTGATCTAGAAACGGTGAATGTACAAAACCAAACAATAAACCAAAACCTTATCAATGTTGGTTCAAGTATTTGCAGAGTTTGGTAGTCACCTCTAGGATTCTAGTAACGTCTTTCTCAAGCTCAGGTTTCTACATCATCATATCCAATCATTTGCTGATATTTATTCTCAGGAAAACAGAAGAGACAGTCAAATATTTCCTGAATTCAGTTCTTCAAGAAATGACAGTGATATGGTGGTTTGGTAGACGTTAAAATGTTAAACTGCTAGCTTGCTTACTCGAGTAAAGTACAATTGGAAGCGAGTTAACACTTGATCTGTTATATCTGGCAGAATTTGAATCATGAAATCAGATCAGAGAATGCAGGGCAAAAAGAAAGTGTGTACTAATATCTCACCTGAGAGAACCGTGGTAGGGAATAATCGGGCTCCATTGCGGTAAATTCACCCTAGTAGAAGAAACAAAAGGTTGAACGTAAACAGCTTTAAGCTTAGTCATGCTTCTGTTTTTGTCTAAATTTGTACTTTTCCAGTGTCTCATCTCTTCTTGTATTTGCTGTTGCTTTGTGGAAGTGATGTCGCCAAGCTAAATGATGATCCCTCCAGGTTCATGTTTAATGGAGGACCTCATTACACATGAAAAATGGGTCTTGTTCTGTCACGGCGGTCTAAATCCAGAGCCTGGAGCATCCACAGCGATATTGCTCTAAAAGAGAAGACACAGTAGAGGTGATGATTTCTTGTGTGATATGTTGTGATGAGGTTGTTCGAGATGTGTCCGTAGGTACTGCCATGCTGAAGGAACGCATTCACAGCATGTCGTACGTATCGGATGAAAGACGCCGATAGGATGTGTGAAATTCCACTTAGCTGGACACAGATGGGCTTGTTATGGATTGTTTCGTGGTGTTGGCGTGCTAGCCGAAAGCATCTTATCGGCGTATTGAAGGATGCTTTCAGGAGGTTATGCTGATTAAGAGATTTGCTTGGCCAAGGCGAGGTGTTATTCTCTCTGGATCATGAAGAATAAATAAAGCTGAAGAGGATCTATTGATTTTTATCGGGGTTTTAACTTCCCTAAGAAAAACATATGAAACATTCATACTGCTTCAGAATGAATTAATATCATAGGGAATAAAAGCTTCAGTGAGCCGCATCCTAATACTACTCTTTAAAGCAACAACTCAAACAGATGGAGTCTCATTATCGATCGTCAGTGTTGCGGTGCCCAGTCGCACAAACAAACAGGAGAAGACACTCACCAGTCAGCGAGCAAACTCGCACAAACAGACGACGAAGGAAGCACTCAACACGTCACGAAGGGATCACATTTCCAGTCAGGCTCCTTCCTCTGCGCCACACTGAGCTCCGAGCCTGACCGTCAAGTGACAGGCAGACAAATTGATCCTGAAGAAGCCCAGAGGCAATCAGAGCGCAGTCCTCGCTCGCAATTACTCGTCCTTTAACACAACGATCAATGAGCTCAGCGGTTCACTGTTGCGGTGGATGAGTGGGTAAATCCCTCAAATAATGAGAAAGCGAGAGGGTCAGAAGGTAAATATATGATGTAAGAAAGTAGCCTGGGTATTTGGCTTGAAATGTCCTCGGGTTACATCCATGAAGAGGTGTTTATTCCCCCTTTTAGTATATTTGACACAACTGAAAAATAACAAATATAAACTGTATATTGGGCAAACAACATTAACTGCTAGGCTATCTGGCGCCCCATAATTTTTCTTGACACATCTTTCTCATTTATGTAAGCTCAAGAGTCAGATTTTTAAACAGGAAGCTGCTTTATTCATTATTTGACCTGAATTAATTACAGAAGGAGTTTTTGTTTTTGAGAGGAGGAGACCGCTACGTTTAGTTTATCAATCGTTAAAAAGGCAAGAACAATGTACAGAAAAGGATTCCTTCCAAGGTAAAGAACAGCTACATTCATGCTGGGCAACAATTCCGACAGCTAGGCAAGCACCCTTTTCTAAAAAGGGGTGTAAGTTGTGACTATTTTGATAGTCAACTGATCATCAATTAGTCCACTAGTCAGATAATGTTTTGTACAATAACTTCATGGCTCTTAAAGTCTTCATTCAAGGTCATATGTTGTCTTGGCGTTGAACACGAGTTGTGTTCATGTTAAGACGGATGATTTTATTTGAATGTGTAGCGTGGTTTCTGTCATGATATGGTAAGAGTTTGCCCCATCATTAAAGACTGAAATTGTAAAATTGTAAATCACACTGCATGGCTGTAACTTTGGACTGTTAAGGTGAATGCCAATGATTTTGAAAAGATGGACAGCCAACGTGCCTTCTCTTCAAATGCTCGCACATTACCGACACACTCCCACGATAAGCAAGGTCTCTCTCACAAATCTCGCAGGTAGTAGAGCGAATGAGGGGAGAGACCAGAAGGGTTTGCGCGCACCAATTATTGACAATTAAATTTGTTGGCAACTCATTTTGTCATCTACTTTTGTCGACAATGTCGGTTAATTGTTGCACTCCTATTTGTAACATGTGCTGCTTTCCACCAAAGTGGACAAAGTAGAACAAACCCAGAGAAAAAGTAAACAAAAAAAATGTTTTGGATTGGTGCAGAGATGAGCGTGTGTTGCCGACACATTTTCTGTGCTATTGGAGACCTTTTGTCTATCTGATGTGATAAAAAAACAAAACAAAGAAACACCAATTACATTCATTAGTGTAAGCAAGTGATCTGAATGTGTGTTGTTAAACAGTTGAATCTCAAAATAAATGTAGTTTTAGTCCCATTATGACTGACCCAGATAGAAGATGATTATTGTCCTGCAGCTTCTCTATGTATTCATGTCACGTCCTGCTGCCCTGATTGACTCCCTTTGTTTTATGACCCTTGCTGTAGTACAACCTATGCTAATATGGATTGCCCTTACTTTAGTGATAAAATGTTCTATCAATATAAATGATGATAAGGGCTATAAAAAGTAGATTTTTATTGATCCCTTGCAAACTCATAATGCATGCATGTTTGTTGACTCTGTTGGATTTTATGATGCTCTTTTATGACATCCACATACACAGGCAGTTGTCTCCTCTGTTGAACTAGAACAGCCGGGTTTTTTTCCCCCTCCATAGCAGGTGGTCACTGCACAGGCTTTAGAGTGCCTCTCAACGGGATTGTTAGTGGGTTCATGTCACTGTGGCAAGGCTGCTGCTGCTGCTACTCGTACTGTACACCTGCTTTGACAGAACAGGACTAAAAAAAAAAAACTTGAACACTTGAAGGGGACTTCTGCATGTGTGGGTTGTAACAATGCATCTAAAGGCCAACATCAGCACAACCATATTATGGAGTTTGAATTCCCTTATGAAAAACAGATCCCTTAAATAGTCAGTTAGGTTCCAACAATCATTTCTTTACTTTCAGATCTTACAGACACACAGTGAGACTCTGTAGTTTCCTAACCATGAAGTGAAGTTGGACCCGTAATAAGTCAAATGTATGTATGAGATGATCGCACGTGTCTCTGCTGATCTCTTATTCATGACCACAGCATGACTCCACTCGTCTGGCAAAGAGTCCAACCCAGCAGAATACGGAACACACAGGCTTCATGTTCACCATAAACACAATTGTGTTCTCATTATTATTTCATATTAGTCTTTTTGTCTCTGCCGTTTGATACAAACAAAATACAACAAACACAGAGACCTTTACCTTTTTTTTTTTTTTTGCAACTTCTCTTTACACAATTCAGCCATGAAGCGCTGTGATTTGTGTTGTGCCAAGATTTTATTGGGTTTAAATTCAATTTCCCTCTTCTGGCAAATGGAAGAATGTGAATAATTGATGTGTAAGCCGTATCTAAGGGCAAGAATGAAAAGAGAGCGTGTTCCTGACTGAGTTTAAAGGTTTTACAATCCTGCAGGCGATAAAGGAGATCTGCCTCGGACAGGGTTTTCTTTTTTTGGGGGGGGAGGATTTGGTGTAAATCCATTCTTACTTTGAAATAGGCTGGCTCTGTTTCAACTTAGCTTTGTATAGTCAAGTAAAATATGATATTTTCAACAGATTAATCACATTTAGGCATCAAAGATTTCATATCAAAAAAGAACTGTAGATTGAGTCTGAATTATTCATTTTAAACATGTACATTCACATTGATTATTTCTGTTATTCATTGGTTTAAAGCCACAAAAGACTTGTGCGTTTCATGTGTAGTTGCTCAGCCATGAATCACCCGTAGATTCTCTCGTTGCTTTCTGTTATGTGCTCTCGAATCACGTAATTGGTACACATTGTCCCATAAGCTTTAAATCCTGGCCTGATACTTACCTGGCCTGCGACAGAGCACCAGATCTGCTCGATTCTCACGTGTCCTCCAGTGAATTCGGTCTGTTGCCGTCGCTGACTTCTGAAGATGGGAATTGAAATTCATCGATTGCCTGTTGACCCCCCAAGCGCAGATCTAGAACAGAGCTGTGACGCCATACTTAGGCCATGAAATGGGATTTTACGATGCTTTCTGAGCACAAGTGTTTGATGCAGACTTTAACCCTTTCTGCACAGCTTCAGCCAGACATTATGAAATCACAGAGCCACTGTGATGGTTTATAGATGTCAAGACGGCAATAATACAGCATCACAGTTCAGAGAGGTTCAGTGTTTCCCTGCAGGATGTTTGACGAGTGCAGACACCTGCAATAACAGGTCCTCCTGTTGAAGGGCTGTCTGCTTACAGCTGCAAATAAAGATCATTATCGAACCTGTGAAATTTCAGATTGCTTTCAAATAGCTGTCAAAGGGCGTGCAAACAAATGTGTGTACTCACTGTCACCGTGTTCTCCTTTTTCTGGTACATCAAGCGAAAAGGAGAATATGCAGATTGATGTTCTAAAAAAGTGATTAATCCAGAGAAAAATGGAAATAAGTAGGCAACAATAGGATAGAGGTGTCATACCAGTTGGCATCTAGCAGTCTATAGTCCATCTGACTGAGTGAGCAATCCATGCAAATTTGACGAATCAGCAGAACCAGCAGTCAAACTCGTGTTTGTTGTCACAAAAAGCCCAATAATTTAGCCAATCTGTCATTTTTGTTTCTAGTTCATTTTCAGCTCTTCTCACTTCACTACCCAGTTGCCTGAAATGATGAAACAATTAATCATTAGTCCCCACAGAAAAATAAAAAAGATGCATTCTGATTTTTAAAGCTATTTGTATTTACTGCTTCAAGTTTCGTTTTTATTAGTCTTTCTTATAAAGATTACACATTTGTACCAACTGGTAATAAAGGACAGAATGC
Organism: Tautogolabrus adspersus; assembly: GCA_020745685.1. Taxonomy (NCBI): domain Eukaryota; kingdom Metazoa; phylum Chordata; class Actinopteri; order Labriformes; family Labridae; genus Tautogolabrus; species Tautogolabrus adspersus. The sequence goes on along the minus strand of CM036556.1, from coordinate 11,806,085 downwards.
AGCAGTTACCTCACTGCACTAAAAGTCCCCCATTGGACCATTTCTTTCTTCCCAGAGGATGCACAAACCTGAGCTCTGCATCAGTTTGCATCTGTGTGGTTGCACTCTGCCTTGGCAAATTCTGCTGAGCCTAATTTTCCTGTTCCCTGAAAATGAACACATTAACACTTGAGCAGCTTGTGATTATACACCGCTGTGACAAATGCATACAAAGCAGTACTCTCTGCAATTTGAGGCTGTCTCTCATTAAACCTTCACGTGTGCTTGTAAACCTGAGTCGGTTACTTTAATTGACCTCCGCAAACAGTATAATCGAAGTTAGTCCTTTAATTGAAGAGAGACTGGCTGTTTTTTCCTACACTTTGCACTGCTTTCAAACTGAAACCATGAAAAGTCTAGCAGCTATAGCCCATGCTGTCACGTCCCACAGTGCACTAGTGCTAGACTCTGAAAAAGAATCCCCCCCCTCAGGTGAGCGGAGAAACGCTGGAATGTTTCTACCTGCTCTGCTTTGTCGTACTCTGTGGGTGGAGTACTGTACGTGAAAGGGAATACATTTAAGACAGCCATACTGTGTGCGTGTGTGTGTGTGTGTGTGTGTGTGTCATTTGATGGCACCACATAGACACACAACATGACTCTGAAACTGCAACAGTCTGACAATTTTTTTGAGTAGTAGGGAGTTCAGCTGGAGGAGAGTTTTCATGCCATGAAGAAAAAATCTAAAGGGATCCAAGGAAGGGTTATTAGTCATGAACATGAACCCCAAACTGAAAGAGCTGGAGCATCTGTATGTAAATGAGCTTAATTTATGTCTTATTATTGTGGTTACGTTTCATTTCTCCAAGAAGTCATTTTGAATCTCTTGCTGTCATTTCACTTCCCCTTCTAGTAGTTTGTTTTTTATCACATTTTAATCCTCGGTGTGTCTTTGTAGTCCCTTTGCATCTCCTTTGATTGTTTTACGTTTCTTTGTCATTGTTTAGGCTCTTTGTAATAATTCTTTTCTTAGTTGTTTGTAATGTTGTGTGGTCTTTTGTACCCTGTAGCAGCTGTTTCTTATCTCTTTGATATTGTTTTGTTCACCTTTCAGAGAACGACCGCCCGTCCAAAACCCAGAGCATTTTGTGACTGTGGAGAAGCAGTAATAGTTGAGTGTAGCTAATGTTAGCAATCACTAGCAGGTTATGCCAAAAGGCTTTAGACAGATGGTGGTATTCTGTCAAGACATTTGCTGTTTGGCAATCAGTGTCATCCCAAACATTATTGTAAAATAGTGCAGGATTCTTCCCGCTTCATTAGTGCCAGACTTGCGGGAATTGCTGTGTGAGAATTATAAATGGTACGAAGGATCGCAGTATTCTAATTCCGTCAAAATGAAGGACATCCGTCAGATTTCTCCTTCATCCTTAATTGTCCTGATGTCCTTTGTTGTTGTTTTGATGCTTCTTACTGTGAGTGTTTGGCTCCTTGTTTTTGCATTTCATTGTATGTGTGCCTTTGCAGTGGCCTTGCATCACCATAGATGTTTGTGTGTGTTGTCTCAGTCTCTTTAGTTGTTCCAGGTGCTTCTCATAAGTGTTGTTGTTGAACAAGGGTTCCCATGATGCTCTTTGTTAGCACATTACAGCTGAAATTCAGTACTCAGTACACGAGGAGAGGTTTTCTGTTTTGTTTCTGTTCATGTTTTGGAAATTCAAATGTTGTGTAGTCACAGCATGCTATGCAGGAGGACAAAATCAAAACAAATATAGGGCAGGATTTATTCATTGTATTTTTCAATGCCTTTATTTTTAGAGACAGGACAGTGGATAGAGACAGAAATCGTGGAGAGAGAGAGAGAGAGCGGGGAAAGACATGCGGGAAATATGCCACTTGGAGGACTTATCCTCCGTATGTGGGGCGATCACATTAACCTAACCACTAGGCTACCGGCACCCCAGGACAGGACTTTTTTTTTGACAGATTACTAATAATGACAATTCAGTATCAATACATTCCTGCTCTTTCCAGGCTCTGTAACCTATTGACCCCTTGACCCCTCCGGCCTGTTCCGCACTTCATCCACCTTTGATTCACATTCATTTGCAACAAGTCTCTCTTTTTTATTTTTCTTCTCACCACATGCTGCCTCACTTCAACATATGGATATCAACGGGACTTGACTGAATCATTTAATCAAGACGTGCGTAACTCATAACACGACTTAAGCAACCCCAGCTGCCGGCATCAGTGCGTCAGCGCTTCTGACTTCTCTCTTCAAATGTTTTCCGCACCATTAACTGGCGCCCTCGGGGAACATTCAGTGTTTGATGCTTACCTTATATCGAACAGGAAACCTCTCAGTGAGGAGGAGTACCCAGTCTTCACTCAGTATTTACCAGGCAGTGCATTATTCAGTCTGACATCTCTGCCTGTCAATTTAACCCCATGTGATTTTTATGAGCAGAAACTCAACCTTGTTCTGCGGGGTTCACCGTGCATGAGCCGGTTCTGGAATTAGCCTCTATAGGGGTTTAAGGTCAGACGCTATAGTATCACGAGGAGGTGGATTTAAAGGTTATCTTGACATTGAGCTTGAAAGAACATGCTAACGCCTCTGGAAGATGAAAGACACGGTGTGTACAGTCGCAGTTACACAGCAGATGATTGCTGTGTTATTAATTCATAGATTTGTGTGCTCAGTTATGCTTGGCTTGCATCGTATTGCACACTTGCGTAGGTGGTTTACCTACTGTATCATCTTACACGCCACAGTGATGAATGTGGGGTTGTAACTCAATCAGGCATAATGAAAAGTAATTGGATTTTCACTCTTTTGTAGTTACCTAATTGTCAAAAATGTGTACAGCAAATTGTCTTTATCATTCATGCTTAGTTCGTCTTTTCCAACCTGGCCTCACAGTATCACGTTCCTTCAGCTTGTTCCCACTCGTCAATGTCGCACGCAGAAAACGCTGCTGATGCTGAGTAAAAAAAAAAAAAGATAGGGTATCTTTTGACATTTCAACCAGATTTCAAAATATGTTCTATTGATTTGAAGACCTCAGTGGTTCCACAGCTTGATTTTGTTTCCTCCGAGCCAATAGTTTCTTAACCTGCGTTAGCAAGAAGACCTTTGAAATGTGAAGTTGAGGCAAGATTCAAGGATAAAAGTGGCATTTCTCTTGCAAGATGTTCTGCTTATTTTCGCCTCATTTGTCACTCTTGTCGTCCGCGTTTTCTTTGTGAAATATTGCAGCGTTTGCCTCTGGTGGTGTTAACAGATTGATTGAAATAAATGGAATGTGATTTCAGCTTGATAAGAGCAGAACTTTGACTCTGTGGAATGGATTTTAGGCAACTTTACGAAGGCAACATTGCTGTACTGTTTCATTTGTAAGACACGCTTAATAAGAAAGGAAAATTCAAGTGGTCAGCTAAGTGTTGAGGCATCACAAGCCATAAAGGGAGGCACATTGACTGATCCAAGCCCTTGAGGAAATGCCATTTTTTTCAGTTTATTGCCCTGACATCCACATCCACCGCTGCTGGAATCTCTACAATGCACGTTGTATAGAAGCAGTTGCCTTTCGTTATTCTCCGCATGTAAAGACACGCCAGCAGCATTAATCACAGCGTTCGTTCCCCCGCTGTCTTCGTGGAGTGTGTGCAACTTAATACGCCTGACAGAATATGTACTGTAGCATCCACTCGGAAAAGACAATCAGCAGCCAGCGGTGCTCAACCTTTGTTTCTGTCACTGCAGATTCTGAAAACTTGTGCTACAGCCAGGGGACATAAAGGCGTTACAAACCAATAAGAGAACTTTTACTGGCACAGCCTTCCAGTATGCATATCATACTGTAGTGAATGCATATGTGGTTAGAGTTGAGTGTTTGTAGATTGATTGGCTTGTAGATTAATTGGCGTCTTTTGTTGCATATCAAAGATGCAGGGAACCTTAGACAATCCACAATAGAACTATTTAAATCCAAGCAGACTTTAGTGTTTTGCGGAGGCATGAAACAAAGGCACGGTGATGTATCCCTCCCCACTCTACATGGATTAATGACCCAAAGCCGTTGGCTGGAGTTCAGCTTTTAAATTGGATATCACATCTTTTCCAGGAATCTTCCTCTAATCTTGTTGTGCACTCCATTTTTTCCACATTGTAACCATCTGCAGTTCATCAGATAGGACTGAAAATGGAACAAATTGACATTTCCCACCAAAGAATGATAATCATTCTTCCTGAGCTCCCGAAAGTGAATACTGTGATACTTCTTTGTAACCCTATAGCAGCAGGCACACACGTCATTTGTGTACGTGCTGCAAGTGTGTGGAGGAAGAATGCTTGCAACATGTTTCACCATTTACCCGGGGAAAAGGGTTTCCCCCTCCACCCACACTCTCTGGTTTATTTATAGAAGGAGGCGTGATGCATGTCGGGAGGGGCTTGAGTTTCACCGCAGCGTTGGCATCATCGACACGGTTAGTGTTTCACTTGTCACTGTTGGTGATAAGCTGTCATCAGAGCCTGCCTAATAGATTTTAGATGAGATTGCGGCCCGAGACAGTTGATGAATGTGTCATTCATGGTTCTGTTTGTGAGCCTGGCACACCCAAACTGACGTTAAAGGTGTGTCCATCCAAGAGTACAGCTTTGCCACCTTTTCCATTTATGCTACTGTAGCTTGTTTTGAGCATTTGTCGTAGCTGTAACTTGAAAACACAGTTAAAGCTGTTTATAAAAAGTTGGGGATCTTTCAGTCTTGCTTTTAAACAGAAATGTAGCAATTTAGTATCAAATTTAAGATTTTTAGAAATGATTTTTAAAAAGGTGGCCCCCGATATGCACCAAGCTGATGACATCATTGGGAGTGACCAAGGACATACAACTGTAGAATGGTACTTCACTGTCCTGATAACAGCAAAAGCAAAACCTGACTCTCAACGAGCCATAAGCAGAGGATGACGGCAAACACTTTTTTCCCCCCCTTCTTTTGTACATTTCAAAGTTTGAGTGTTGAAAGTTTTTTGTATTCATAGCAAAAGCATGGGCTAAAAGTGAAATCGTACCCAAGTTTGATTGACTTCCCCAGATGCTGCAGAGTTTCAGAGTTTGTTTGTAGGAGGATTTTTTATTTTGTACTGAATAGAAAGCCATTTAAGTGAGCAATATGCAATATCTGTGCCATGAAGGTTCTTGTGCAACTAGGAAATTTCATCTTTGGGGCTTATCAAGTTATCAGTCTTCCAGTTGTCAAAGCACAAAAGCCCTCTCAGAGCTGTAAGCCAGCACAGACGCCCGCCAGGCTACAGTAAGGAGTAGAAGATGCCTTTTCTTGAGTTACCAAATACAGCCATAATAACAAAACAATAAAAAACAGTCTCAAATACTGTACTGTGCAGCAGCTGTAACACTGTATACGATTGATGGTTTACTTCATGGAGCAGCAACATCAGGATAAATGAAGACATTTTCAAAGAAGCTGATGCACCACCTTAAATCACTGCAGGTTATACTGTATTCCTTCGACAAAAAAATCCAGACTCTCTTTGACACGTAAACTAATCTTTCTGTGTCAATCAGTGGAGTGCCTTTCTCTGTTTTTTTTTTAAAGTATTTCATCTGCCTGCCTCTCAGTCCTCCAGCGACTTCTCATATCCTAAGGTCTATGCTTTCCTGAGGCTCTTTTCAAACCCACCTCCCTCCAGCCTACCAGCCATTTGCCAGTTTTCCAAGCTGTCAGTGCTGTTGGTGCACTTGAGTTCCAGCCATCTGTACCTGTTCCTGATTTTCTGCCTGAGATGTGCTACCCTTGTTTTGACCTGCCGCCTGCCTGCCTGCCTTCCCCCTCGGGATTAGTTTGCTTGTTTGAACCTTGAACCTGCCCTTCTGAACAGCAGGGGCTGACTGTAAGCCTTTTCATTTGAAAAATAACCTAGAGAAGTCCTTTATTTCTTTATTCTGCTCCTCATCTGCATTTAGGTCCTCACTTCTGCTGCCTTTTACTCATATTGCTTTGCTTTCAATCAGAACAAAGCCAACATTGTCTGTACAAATTGTATACAAATAAAAGAAGTGCCTTAGCTCGCTTTTTTTGTTGGCCAGGGGAGCACAAGAATCATAAAAGCCTCGTTACACATTCTTTATGTGCAGGAACTGCCGCTGTGCTCATTCTCCTATGTAACCTCACATCCTGTATGAATCCCCACCCTCTGAGCTGAACAAGATATGTGACTGAAAGTGAGCAGGCTGATTAAACTATGCATATTTAATCAAACGTTTTAGAAGTTTCTCATACAGAGGACTAAACTGCTCTTTTGCTATTACAAGCAGAGCCCAATTGGCTCAAATGTTGCACAGAATGATAGAAGGTATTGCTAAAATGAAGTGGTATGAAGAGTAATGTGTTTTGCACCTGGGGTTTAGGAGCTCTCAGATTCAAAGGAGCATTAAATTAAATTTTCATCTAGCATGAGGATTGCTTATTTAGCTATATTTCTACCCCCCGATAACAGCGGCAATCATAAGACTGCATGTGCTCTTCCACTGATGGTTTTATTGGGTTCATTTTCACATCTCAGCATGTCTGTTTCATACTTCTTTATTTGGATAATCAAGTGTGAGGAGTTATGATGCGCTGAACATTAGGCTGCTGAAATGCAATATCCATTTTGTAAGGAAGGGAGAAAGGCAAGATGTTGATCTTCTTGCAACCATTTGATGTGTTTTAACTTGACTTGATGAATTTCACACCTGACTGGGTGGGAAAGCACCAGTCTTGCAGCTTTAAAGTAATGCTTAGTTCAAGTTTTGGACACTTTGACTTCCTCTACGGCTCGGTGAACACTGATCTGTAACAGCAGGCTGGGTGTCACACAGACAGCAGCTCCATGTCAGGGTGTAATAAAAGAATGTGGTTCAGGCCGGGCCTAAAGGGTGCACAATGGCAGCAGGTGGGGCTGTGATAATGACAGATCCACTCGACCGGGTGCCATCGGGACTCAGTCCAACTGTAAACACTTGGCTTGCATCCATTTTTTGACAGCGTACAACCACTGGTGCACAGTTTGAGATTTTTATCTCCAATCTGTGTTATCTGCAGTCAAACTGCAGTCATGAAAACTTTTTTCTTTGTAGTTTAATGGTGCGTCAGAGCAGCTTGATTTGAATTACGACTCAGGCCAGCTCCTCACTTTTTATTATAGCTTCAGGAAAGTTCTGTACTTGGATGCATCAATAAAAAAAATGCTGAGTCATACACCGTGTTCATTTTGTCAGCAACTGTACGACGTAAAGAGGACAGATACAATTTGAAAAAAGTGTTTTCCAATGTTTTTTAAATCTAAAAACACATCCCAAAAAAACAACATATCTTGCTAAAGTAATGGTGTGCATCAAAGCCTGCAATAACGCTTGCCAAGGATTTTTCATTATTCATTCTAGATGTTCCCAAACAAATGTGCCACTTCTTTACACATTGTGGGGAGATATGTTGTAAGCCATTAGTAAGTGCCAGATAGAAAGCAGGATCAATAAACATAAAAGTGGCCGAGCCGTCGTGCTCGGCTCAGTTGCAGAAATTAGCTTTTTTGTTTTTGTGCCACCATTTGAAGCTGAATAACCTTTTCACTTGGCGGTATTTGTCCACTGATTGATGATACTTGGATGCAATGCTCGCCGCAAAGGTCCGATGCCCACTGATTCAGACCATCTGGGCAGGTAGCCTGGCCCGTTGTGTCTGCAGCAACATATTGTGGTTGAATCAGAGTCGGGGGAAGATGGAGAAGACGCTCTTGGTGGTCTGTGCAGGGAAAATAAAGTGCTGAGTGTGAATTTACTGGAAGACATTTTACAGTAGCTGTTGCATCACCATTGCTGTGATTTCTGCTTCTGCAGCACACAGCAATCCATCATGGATGGCGTTAACTGTACAGAGATGCATAAGCAGACCGGCTCATCATCATCATCTACTGCAGCCTCTGGGCTTTGAAAATCTGCCTCTTGATAACGTCTGCACCCACTGTGAGCCTTATGCCCTCTAAAGACCATTCTAAATTGATCCTTAATTAGAAACAGCAGGCTGCAGAGTCCCAAAATGAGCATCTGGATGTTGATCCTTCACCTGCCAACTGCCGCATGAATACTGGACTGGAAAGCGAGTCCTCCGAACTGCTTTTTTGTTGTTTTTTTCCTGATGTTGTACTCGTATCATTAGCTGCTTCTCTGCACAGGCGATCAAGTGCTTAATGCATAATACCACAAAGCCATCTTTCTGTTTTTCATATACACTATAACCCACAACTCCATTTCCTGTATTGCTTCTTTCAGCATCTTCCTCCGTATGCAGGAAAAAAAAAAATCACTATTCATTAACAATTCTCCATTTGGTCTCATGCTGATGACTTTCCATCTGAAAAAGCTTAATGTCAACCACTTTCCTATACTTTATTTTCCATTTCCCCTTTTACAGCGCTGCTTTGCTTGCAGTTCTTGGTGATAGAAAAAAAAAAAAGTTGAAGGAAAGAAATGACTGTTTCCCAGAGTTCTCCTCAACTCTAATTTTTTTTTTTTTGAGTTCATTTTGGAAAATGAAAGATTGATGCTTTGTTTTAGAGAGAGTGCTGACACCTTGCAGGGTGCTTTTGGCAGGCCGTGTACTACGTCATGGAATGAAAAGGAAAGCTTCTCTGCTCTCTGTTATTTACATTGTCCTTTTCCTCAAGGGCCACTAATCTCTGTTGTAAAATCTATGGCACATGTCCTGTTTAGTCGTTCAAAGTGCTTTGGATCTAAACACTGTTTACAAAGGAACAAAAGAACCATATCGCTGATTCTCTTTGCAAGAAAACACGAGATTGTTGGAAAGTAAACAACTTAAAGTTGAACCTGATACCTCTCTAAGATGGGTTTGAAGATGAACTGTTCTGGTGGACACTTGTTTGGCAAGGTAAATCAATTGCGCCCTCTACTGACCAGAAGATGGAAGTGTATTTCTTATACATGAATTCATACGCTAAAAGCCTCATATGGGAAATGTTAAATTTGTTTCCAATAAGCAAGAGATTCAAAATGATACAGTGCTGTATTAAAATGTATTTTGTTCATCTTTTCAGATAAAAAAAGAAACCCTGACAAACACTTTTTCTCTGCTAGTTGACGCTCTTTTGCTTCCAGTCTATGGACGTTACTGTAAATGATAAAATGATCAAACAAGTGCAGCAAACTGATTTGAACTGGATCACTCTCAGAGTTTGTGCAGTGCTGATCTTTGTCATGTATTCGGCCTTGCTCTAGCAGTATTTTATTGTCCATATTTATTAGTTTATTAGGATATTTACATCCATGGCCAATTCAATTAAAAAAACTTTATTTGTCCCCCGAGGGGCAATTCAAGGGCACACAGAGCAGTACATTAACGACAGTGCAGGTAGACTAAAAATGTTTACTTGGATGGAGTTGAGGAGTTGAGGAGCTGGACAGCCCTGGGAACAAAGGTTGCTCTTCTCCTCTGTGTCCTGCAGCCGGGACAGCGAAGCCGGCGTCCTGAGGGGAGCCACTCAAATGCTGGGAAGAGAGCATGTGAGGGGTCCTGCATAATCCGACCTGCTAACCTGAGTGTCTGCTGCTCATAGATGGTCGTCAGAGTCCTTATAGGTAGTCCTATGATCTTAGAGCAGACTGTGACCGTGCCCTGCAGGCAGTTTCTGTTCTGGAGGCTGGTGGAGTGAAACCAGCAGGTTATAGAGAATGTAATGATGCTCTCGATGAAGGAGTAATAGAAAGTCAGGAGGATGTTCTTGCTGACTCCAAAGGAATTGAGCTTCCTAAGGAGGTATTTCCGCTGCTGACATTTCCTGAGAATCTCCTCTGTGTTGGAGGAGAATTTCAGCAGGCTGTCAAAGATGGTACCCAGGTATTTGTACTCCTCTACTAGTTCGACAGGCCTTCCGTGGATTGTGGTGGTTGCTGCTGCAGCCAGTTCTTCACCACCATTTCTTTGGTCTTGTTCACGCTCAGGTTGACACGTTCAAGTGACATAAAAGAAAATGTATAATTGGACAAACAAAGCAATGTACAAAACACAAAATATTTTGTCACATTTCGAATGAAAAAGAAACAGAGTCCACCTGAATAATGCATGTGCTTGTTGATAGATATTAAATACAACTCTACTGCACCCTTGTTTTGCAGTCATATGAAGCCCAGGTGTGCATGCACTCATTCACCTTCTGTTCTTCACAACCATAACTTCTCTACTTCATCATCTTGGATCATATCTGTTCCTATGTAGACCAATGGTATGTAAAACCAGAGGCATTTACTTTTTAATTTACACAGAGCAACTATATGTTGCTCACTTGAATATCTTATACATATGTTGAATATTCCCTTTGTTTTTTTCAGGCATAACCAATCAGTGTCCAAAACTACAAGGGCTGGTTACATTCTTTAAAATATGTAAATTCCTTTTGTAAAGCAGGAAAAACATACTTAAGTCCACACACCCTAAATATTTCTTGAACTAATAAAACTCTATGAAGAACAATGCTTGACGTCCTTGCTGTATATGTAGCACTTAACTATAATCTCTTATGAGATGGACTCCTATGTAATCGTATTTCCAAGTCAATATTTCCCCAGGCTTGAGGGGCTTGTCAGGAGGTGCTCGAAGGCAGCTATAATCTGGTCATCAGAGTCTGCCTGCTGCAGGAGAAAATGTGACACAAATTAATCCGATCTTTTGTCAGTTCTTGGCACTCAATACATCAAATGACAGTAACTCCTCCTGTCTTTGTAGAACAGGCTCCTAAATGAGTTGTATTGATCAGGCTGCTTGTATGTGTCACTCTAAGAGGTGACACTGATGCATTAGGGCGTATATTAACCTGGGCGGTAAGTCAGGAAAATGAGATTGAAGCTTTTTGATGGACGTCTGTTGAATTAGTTGGTGGATAGTGTTTGTTTTGAATTAAAAACTGATTCAAACTGATCATCCTGGAAGTAGAGTGCAAAGAAGAACGACCATGTTGAGGTTTGTTTATGCCAAGCTGACAGACTGAAAGCTCTTTTGCTGTCACCTAGTGGACAAAAGAAAAACTGTTTCTCTGGTGGAGAAACATTTTAATGCATGCAAAGAAACTGAGCCACTGCAGAACAAAAATGACATGTCTGCATTTGGTCCTGTCTTCTTCATTAGACTGTGTCCACCAGCACACACTAACAGCCATGTAGCAAAAGGTTGTTCCAAATCACACAAGTTCAGTTCTGGCCCACTCTGAACTGCGGGCCCTGTCTGAGTAATCTTTCTCATCGAACATAAGCTGTTGTTCACAAGCTCTCTGGCTACATGTCCATTTGTCATTGCACAACCTTAGTTCAAAAGACAGCGGGGGCGACAACCCACCTATTGGTTTCCAGTATGTGTCTGAGTCACCAACACCTACAGACTAAACAGCCTTTTAATGACAGCTGTATATAGCATCACATTGATTACCTGAAAAAAGAAAGAAAGTAAGCCTCCATCAGGGAAGAGGAAAAAAGGTATGAAACCAACCACTTAGGATAATGGACAGCCGTCAGAGGTGATCTGTGGGCAGGAGAGCTCCTACACCCTTCAGATCTCAAAAGCATTTACATTTTCAAGCACATGTTCACATCACATGTTGAACATCGGCCCTCGAAATGAACAGGCCTAATTGTTCTTGGCAACCTCGTCGTGACAAGTGTACTTCTATGCACGTAAATTCCACCTAATTTCCTTTCCAAAACACTTGTGCTGCTATTGCAATTAGTTTTTAATCCGTTTTTTTTTTTTAGTCGATTGTTTCCACAAGTGTTGTGGAAATCTCAAGTATATCAAAGGAGACATTTACCCCAGAGACATTTGATTATTTCACCCAATTTTCTGGATTATCTTATTTAATGAAAAGTCATTACTCCTCCCAACTTAATTAGGCTACCCTTTGAAAAGCCATGCTCACCTCGTCTCTCTGCTGGTGCTGCAGCTTAAAGGTTCATGTTAAGTGACTATGCATTTGTAAGAGTCTCACACTGATACCTACATTTAGAATATCAAAACTTTAGTCTCTACCTGGGATTCCCTACACGTTTTTAAACAGGATATCGTATATGTTCATTATGATTCATACAGCCACAAAAGGCTTCAAACAAGTACTACCGTATACCTGTAATTAGGTTTTGGTGCTGCTCCCTGTAAGGACATTATATTTGAACCTGAGGCTAGGTGTTGTTACAGACATTATAAGATAAGCAAATAAAGCTGTCATTTTTTTAAGATGTAATTTTGGCCTTTTTATGCCTTCATTGGAAAGACAGACCAGAGACAGAGTGGGAAACTGGGGAGAGAGATAGTAGGAAAGGATCAACAGGTCTGACCTTGCACCCGGGCAATTCCCCTCAAGGACAGCCTCCTCACTCAGTCCGTCTTTTTAACCCTTACAGAACATCTGTACTGTTTTTTTTTAACAATCATAGTGACATCTTTATTTGTCAATCTCCATTGAGCCATGTGTGAGCTCAATAAGTGAGAAGAAATGTTTGCCTGAATAATAATGTTCAAAGAAGTTCAAATAGTATAACGTTAACAGTCTGTGATTGTTGCCTCCAAGAATCATACACTTTCTCATCTTTCCCAGGTATTAATAAAATGGTAAAAGATGATAGAAAGCCGACGTAAACCCGCCTTTTTTCATTAGTAAGGGCTTTATTTCAGGGTGGTGGTTAAGTGTTTGTATCGGGTGCTGGTCAGACTCCAGTCGGGGAATCCAATTGCAATAGAAATGAGGTGCACTTACAAAGGTCCCTGACCTTCAGAACAGCCACAGTTAATTATTCTACTTATTGAGTGTGTGTGTTTTTGTACACAGGTTATGTATGTGTCCTGTGTGCACTGTGTAACTTACTTTCCTGTTTGACCTCTGTGGGAGGCCTTTGAGCTAAAAAAAACAGTGCAGTTCACATGTCGGACGGGAAGCAGGTTAATGTAGTGGGAGCAAATTGGTTCTTGATTGCCGTGATTGGCTGTGCCATTTCTGAATTGGACTGCTGTCACACAGTTCATGAAATGATATGTGTGTGGGTGGCACCGGGAGCTGAAGTATGTTTATTTTTCTTTCAATTTTCTTCTTTTTGGTGTGTTACATAAGCCAAGAATCTCTGCTGTATTTTTCACATGCTGTGAGCAAAGGATAGAAAGGGAACAAGGTGTGAGCCTTCAAATGGTTCTGACCTACAGGCCTTCACCATAATCCTGAGGATCTTTCCTAAAGTCAGACTGAGTCTGCCACATAAGCAGCCACGGGATCAGCTCTGAAGAGGCAATCTTTTTTTTCAAGAGAGAGGAGGAGTGATCGGATGGGAAATGAGTTTCACATAGAAGGAAGAGATTTTCTTTTCTATGGCTAAGATTACTGGGTTATGTACAAAGATGTTTTTCTGGAAGGTGTAGGGGTCAAACTGTTCTGTTCTGTTTACCTCTTGATTAAATACATTCTATGACTAACATGATTAAAATCAGAGAGATGAAATTGTCTTTTAGGAAAATTATCGTAAGGTGTTTCAGTTACCACCTGATGACGCTTGAATTCTACTTCAAATAGTGTTTATTACTCAGATATTTCACCACTTGTCCCATTAATCTGCTCATCAAATGACTCTTTAGCATTGGAAGGTTTTAGAAAAGCTCACTAAAGATGCTGACCAGTGATTGTATCTTCATAATATGTGTTTTTTCCCATAATCTGTTGATTTAAAAACATAAATCCCCTGCAGATGTTTATTACCATAGGTATTAAGTTTCTTGTCTCATTAATCTGTCTTTAAATACCCTGTTTACTATAAGAAGCCAGTAGAAAAGCCTGCTAAAACGATTGCTCGTCCATAATTTAAATATTTACTCTCTGAAACTGCCGACCTGAGGTCTCAGAGTCATGGACACAGCATGGTTTTCCCCTCCCATCCCAGCTGGAGGTGTCGTTAAAAGGCAGCTAGTAAGGACTAATGGTTATCTCCAGCATGAGCTCCCTTGCTTTTCTCCACCCTCTCTCTCTCTCTCTCTCCCCGTGTGAGTAGGGACCTGCTGTAAAGAGCAGCAGTACCACTCTACACAGCATGCTACTGGCTCACTCTCTGAGCGCGCAATTAATCGAGCTGATCAACTGGTACAAAGCCTTTTTGCAGCGCAGAGACCAGTTAGCGAGCTTATTCTTCAGAGTGGGAAAATAAGAGGAGAGGAGGGGTCTGCTGGGCATGCGCGTCCAAATTCAAAACTCAAGCGCATGTTTTTACTCCCACTCCTTTTCCTCTTTGTACTGCCCACCTAGCTGGAATGAATATAAAGTGAAGTTTGGACCGACAGCTTGGTTTTTCATGTGAGGCTTCCTGGCAGCATCTCTTTTTTTTCCCCCGGTCCATTTTGACTATCAGACCACTCTACAGTTGGAGTGAAAGTGTGTGTGAAAGCTAGCAGGACTTCCAGATCACTAAGCGAGAAAGTCTGGAGGGCATCATGGGAGCTTTAATGGTCATCTTCTCATTTCAGCCGAAACAAAGACGCAAAGCGACAGGTAGGAGAAGAAGTCTTTTTTCTAGAATTGATGAAGAATTCTCTTTGTTTTGTAACCACCAGTTGAAATACTTGTACTGAAAATTGGTCTATCTGTGTCTGAGGAAGTCCTGCATTGTTGTGTGTGTATTTTGGACTTCTGCGTCCATAAAGTGTCCCATTAATATGCTGATTTCTAATCCAATGTGAATATATATTGTCACATCAACAGCCCATGAAATTGACATGAAAACACCTTTTTCAAAGCGGGAAAAAGTATGTAAACATATGAGGGCTGCAATGTGCCCTCACATGCACTAACTTGCTTGACTTATCGAATTTGCCTTTCCCAACATTGATTTTACACTGACAGCACACACGCACTCGCCACATGACACATCGACTCTCTGCCAACACAGCCGCACAAGCTTATGTTACATCTCTGCTGATCAACTTCCCCGTCACAGCTTGTCACTGTTAAAAAAAGACAAGAAAGTCGTGTCTTTATGAGAGGACGTTTAAATATTTAATGGACAGCCAGCAGACAGTAACTGTAACAGGTTATATTTAGTGCTGAAGAGGGAGAGAAGGAGACCGAATGGATGACATGTAAAGTAGAGTAAGTCATATTTCACTGTGGTGTATAGATATAGAGAGTCTGAGAGGAAAATGAATGAGGGACTCTTTGTAACTCTATCAAGCAATAGATCACAGGATGGGAAGATGTCTGCACCGTAAGCACTTTTCTCAGCCAGGCACCTAGAAAGAAGAACATAGGATATAGAAACACACATTTGTAGATAATACACATGTGGTCTACTTCCCAGATCACCATATTCCCATCATTGGTTGGAGAAAGACGAGATATGTACATTATTCAGCTATTATCTTGAAGTAAAAAGGAAACTTTGAATGATTTTTACTCTAAAGCTTTCACAGATTCCGTCCACTCTTTGCACTCCGGAGGTGGTCGCGCCCTCTCTAGTCAATGCTTCTACTCCACCCGCTATGGTTTGTCTCCGGCGCGTGCCAGAAGCACCAATCTGCTCCAAATACGCGCCTAGCTAGTTTTCGAAAGAGCAGGTCGGACGGGACAGGACGTCAGACAAGGGCAAAGACATGGATCATCTGGGCAATTTCAAGACAAACAATGTACAGACTCCCGATTTAATATTTGATCACTTTATCAAAGTTACGTCAAAACAGACACCAAATGAACAAAGAAACAACCTCAGAAAGGCAAAGTACTCTGTTGTCTGCACATTATAGTCTTTATTCCCGTGTGATCTTGTAGTTCCCGTGTGATCTTGTAGTTCCCCTGTGATCTTGTAGTTCCCCTGTGATCTTGTGAACCGGCCAATCCAGCTGCTCTCCGCTGTGCTACACTGTATTGTAGCACACAGTGAGGTCAAAGCAGTTGGAGGATTAAATATACCTCCTTAATTCATTGACTTTTGGATTCTTGGTCTCAGACAGGTGGACATAAGTAGGAGTTCTTAATTCTCACTGGCAATGTATGGTCTGCCTTTATAAGTTCTAGCTACCTATCTAGAAGGCTACCATTAGCTCCATGAGTTTGTTGTTCTAGCTCGAAGCCTGCCTACAAGCCAGTTTGGTTAGATTTTCACGTTATTGCTCAGAAAAGTTTAGTTTGTTGGTAGTTCTGTTACTGTAGCCTACCAATTACAGTATCAGTATTGGTCTTCGGTGAAGGGCTGTACCAGGTATCCACAAGTACTAATCAATGGACCAATCTGATAAAATAACCAATTAATCCCCCCCAAAATAAACAGGTTGTTGGTAAAATATGGCATCATACCATATCTTCCCTTACTTCCCATTAACACCACTTTAGCATGTTAAATTAAACAACAGCTTAAATGGTCTGCTGTTCCTACTTTCTTATCTATGCTATATTTAGACAACCCCAGTATGGGGGGTGTATATCTGAATACTCTTAATACCTGAGTAAAAATTAGTTTCAATCTTTTTTAATCATCTGACTGATAAAAATAATTGACAACGTTAAAGTTGGTGAACCATTTCATTCAGTTATTAAAAAAATAATCCAAACATTTTAAGCATGCCTTCTCCTATTCTCTTCTGTTTCATTTGTTTGTCCTTGTAAGATTAATATTGGAACAACTGTCCAAACAGTCACAGGTCCTTGAAGTTGTGATGGGATTGATTGAATAATTGAAATAAAAATCTATTGATTAAAGAAATGATCACAAAATGAATTTATTGAAAACAATAGCAGCTGCAGCTCAGTTGCATGTTCAAAGAAAATAAGGCGATATTGGTCCTTTTTGAAAATCCAGCTTGAAAAAGTTTTAGTTTGAATGTTCTTCCACATATTTTGTCAAATTCCCTAACGCATTGATTCAAAACATGAAGTGCTCTTTGAGTGAGGACAAATAAAACATGCTCCGACTGAGATACTTTAGTGCTACTCCACCACCCACTCTAATGCTTTCTATTAATTTTCATAGCTGCGCTCAAGAGACAATGGTTCAATGAGCACCCATCAGAACCTTGCCCTCCAACTCCTTTTCAAACTCACCCGGCCCCGCTTTGAGTGCTCCCACAGAGTTCCAACTGTCCCATAGATAAGAGACAATCTAGCTTCATTATGAATGTACCAAATGATTTGTTTGGCCTTGTTTTATGTTGAATGTTTTGCGTGTTTGTGATGTTGGAGGCTTTTATGAGTGGAGTTTGTGTAGGAGGTAGACAGGTGCTCTCAGAAGTGGAGCTGTCGAAATGGAAACAACGAAACATTCACTATGACTCAGCCTGCCAACAAGTAATATACAGTTGATTTGTTTCTGTTTTTTTTGGGTTCCTTTCACTAAAAAAGAGTACAAAACTGAAAAAACTTCAAAAAAATCAGTTCAGCAAGGTCCAAACTAGTTGGTGGCTTTCCAGAGGAAAGCATTATTAGTTATTTTCCAATAGTTATGAACCATTCAGTTTTACGAATTAAGTCAATCTTTTTTTCTTTTTAACAAAGTCTTCGTGACATCCACACATGGGGTAATGGAGGTGTCCAATATCTGCTCTGTTACTGGCCCCCCTCTCTGACCAAGCCTTCTGGTGTTTACAGAACCAAATGGAGACTTAAATTGGGCCGACCACAGGGAGAGCAGCTGTCATTTGTTAGGGTTAGCTCTACCACCAATAACCATACTCACTCTTTGTCAAATCTGTTTTAAGGAAGACACACAATTACTAGACTTAAAGATAATTAGTGTAAAAAAAACGACTTAATGCTCAAAACACTTAACTTTTATTTCATTGGATATTTCCATCCCATCTGCCACATGCAACATTTCACACAGACCAACTCATCTTTGTCAGCATAGCTGATGGACGTCACAATGTGAGAGAGATTTAACAGAACATTTAGGGTGCAAGATGGTCCTTTAGCACTCTCATTCTTCCTCACGTCTATTGAACCATATCACACAAAGCATTAACTACAAGCCATTGAAACGCTCTCTATGGACTCTGGTTAAAGCCTGGTGGGGGTACATCATGTTCCTGAATATTTGCCGCTATATACTGCAGATCATCCCCTAGCATGCTCCGGATACAAAGTTTCCCTTGCATTTCAAAGAAGCATATGGCCTAATCTGAAGTCTCCCACTGGAAAAAGATCTTGAATTAAAACTGATTTCTTCTCCCTACAGTTGGAATAAGTAATAGATTTTATAAAGCCCTGCAATGTGGAAAAAGACGTTGATATCCATATTCTCTGATATGCAAATATACAAAGGCTACCCTTACATGATGAAATGAGGAGAGGTCACCTATAGTATGCTCTCTGTTCTTTTCCTTTGTAATCAGAAACATGTAATCTCAGCCCTCTTCAAAGCCTCTATGTCGTAATGCCATATTGGCTTTTCTGTTCTCTAAATTAGCATTTAAATTGAAGAGTGAAGCCAAATCAGTTGGCTTTTGGGCTGCAAGCTTGTTTTGGGTTTCCCATCATGGCATGGGAGTTAGTCCTGTGAAATTAATCACTCCATTCCCACAGGGCACCCTGACCAGTATTAAGGGGACTCACTTAGAAGTGGATTAACGAGCAGCTTCTTGCTCAGAGAAGATCCACAGGGGCAGAAACATGAACAGATAGTACATCTGTAGAGCTGCTAGGGATACTTAGTGTGAAACCAGGGTGCTGGTTAATGTTTTCTCCTTCTTGACCACCATGAAGATGACCAAGACACCTGTTGAAAGATGATCCATACAACTCTGTGCTCGTCATTAATGGCAGTTTTATGTTTGGAGGCTACTCATAAGATTATTCTGCAGAGAGATAATTCACATTCTGGATGACAAAAGGGAAATCCCCCCCTTTCAGTGAGTGTATTCAAAGATATGTCATCCACACCTGGTAGGTACATCTGAAGAACTATAAAATGATGTGAAAGTGAATGTTACATTTCTACACACTGTCAATACTAAGTTGTTAAGAAATACACCGTTTTTGGGATTGATCTTTATCAAGGTTTAAATTGAATCTAAGAAATGACATATATTATACCAAAGCCAATGGTTAATGTAACTAATCAAAGAGAGAGTATGAAGTCAGTTTTCTTCTTTTCCCCTAAAGATAAAAATAGTGTTTTTTCCCTGCAAAGCTTTATGTAAGTAAGTGGTACAATGTTAACCAACTGTTGGATAGTAAGTAAAAAAAATATGTTTTAAATCATTGTTCAAGGTTTAGTTCTATTCACAGTATTTAATCTCTCTCTCTCTCTCTCTCTCTCTCTCTCTCTCTCTCTCTCTCTCTCTCTGGACCCATTTCTTCAGATTCTGCCACCTGGTGTCATGTTGATTACTGTAGTTTCCACAAGATGGCAGCAAAGTCAAACAGTTCTATCTTAGACAGACCAGATGAAAGAAACAGTATTTCATTTTACTGAACAGCTGACTTTAGTGATAGCCCAGGTGTATAGTCACTAAATCAAAGGGTGTTGTAGAGTGGAGTGGAAGATTGTAATGTATGAACTTGTTGCAAACTGACTTATCGTTTACATTTTGTGATGGTTTACTGTTGGTAGTAGGATATTAAATGTGGCTTCTGTCAAGTTGATGCTTTTTGAACGTTATCAAAATAGTTCGAACATCACCATAGACATACAAGTAATCCACTAAGATCCTTTTAGATTATTTAAATTACTCATTAGGCAAGATGTCCTCTTCAGTAAAGACCTATGTTGCTTATCTGAACCCAGAATAGTTTGTTTTACATTGAACCTAAGAGCTTGTTTGATTTGATTAAGTACTTTATATAATAATGTACTTTTCCAAGAAAATGTGTTGCACAACAAATCTGACTGCAAATTCATTGTACCACAATCCATTACCAAGAATTTAACATGACCCCAGTCCCATCAATTTGCAATTAACCGTGTAATTCGAAGGTTGCAGACCGATGAATGACCCAACTGTGTCATTTCTCCAAACCAAATGAAAGACATTCATTTGTTTTAGCGCCATGTTGCTGCTCTGTGCTCTGTTTAGAAATGGGAATTCGATAGTAACTTAATTTGAGCAATCTTAAGGAAACAGACTCTTCCCCTTGTTGTGTTTATTTATGTGAGGTGCTTGTGTTCAACTGCAGACCCAACGATCACAACAGTTATCACTGAGACTGAAAGAGGACTAAATGAAGCCAGGAGACAGAGAGCTTTTGAAATGACTACTTACTTAGACATTGTAAATAATCAAAAATTGCGCCTGATTTCTTGATTGAAGTGCATATACTAAGTGTACTTACTCTCGTTTGACAAGCAGGTCTCTGATCAGAAGTAAGGAAGTGTATTTTGTAAAGAAAGACTTTCAATCTGCAGGATGAGTTTAAGTGCATCAATAAGTACAATATATCCAAAAGACCAAACCAGCCCTTCCGTCAGTATTTTCCTTATCAATCTATTTATGACTCCCAGCCCTGATTTGTTCTTATGGATCATTTATCAATTGGTCACATATCTTCAATTTAATTTTAAAGACGGCTCCATAATTTCCCTTTTTTAATAGCTGAGTTCTGTGCTTTATAATTAGGTAAGTAAAGTTTATTTGTATAGCACCTTTCAAGAACAGACGTCACAAAGCTCTTCACAATAAATGATTGAGCAGAGACATTACAAACAGACAGTTACATGAAATCAAATATAGACGAATCAAACAAAGGCAAGTCTGAACAGATGGGTCTTTAGCTGATTTTTAAAAGTGTCCACAGATATAATAAGGACAGTTTCTTAAAGGGGGTTACAAGAAAAAGATTTAACCTTTTTCTTGAATTCATTTATGGACAAGAGACCTCTTTGTCCTTTAAGAGTAAAGCTTCATGTTACAGTTTGTTATTCTTGTTAGTTCCCAGGGACAATGCTAAGATGCTGATCTCCGGCATGTGTAATGTATGTTACCGTGTCAACCATCTTAATTGACGTTTTTTTGCCTGCTTACATGCATTACATGATAATCAGGGGAAAATGTACAACTGATGGAAATGTGGTTAGTTCTGCAGCTAGTTTTCCCATCACTGCAGTGAGCCGTCTTCTCTGTGGGGAAAAGCCACCAAAGATCCTTCCTGTTGTGTATGACCATGTTTAAATTCAGAGGCTGTATGGAGAGGAGATTTTATTTAAACACTGGTCAATGTATGACGGATTAGGAGAAGTTTCAAGGCGAGTCAATCAATGCGTTGGGTACAGCTTTGAATACAATTTTACCCATTTAAATAGTAAATAAATAGAATATCAACACGGCAGGAAATGTTGATATGTTGGCGGGAAGACACAAATGAACCAATGCATGGCAAACATTGGGAAAAACAACGACTATGCCCATGTTTGTCGGTTTGAAGAATCATGTCACTAAAGCATCAGAGTGAATCACTCACACATGGCAGTATCCACCCCAGTCCAGGTGGTGGTAATGTTCGTCACTGTTTGTTGACCGCTATAAACGGAAGACGAAGAAGCAGCTGACACAACAAAACACAGGAAGAAGAAGAGTAATTAATATATGCTAGCAAGATGACATGGCGAAGCTGGAAGACACACATGCTTCTTTAGATTAGTTTGATGAGAAACCTTCAGGTTCATAGAGCGGAAACACGTCAAACATGTTAATGAATATTAGACAGGTGTGCCAATCAACGGA
This sequence comes from Tautogolabrus adspersus, assembly GCA_020745685.1. Lineage (NCBI taxonomy): Eukaryota > Metazoa > Chordata > Actinopteri > Labriformes > Labridae > Tautogolabrus > Tautogolabrus adspersus. Next base: position 11,784,354 of record CM036556.1, on the reverse strand, counting down.
GCTAGGAACAGAAAACAGGTGTCGAACAACTTATCCCTGCTGCTTTTAAAAAGCCTCTGGATGTAAAAGCAAAAATAAATTTGAAAGACAATATAGAAGCTAAAACATTTTTAAGGCCATGTGCATATGCAGTATTAGAGGAACCTGGCGTCAAGAGTGTATAAAAGTGCTCAAGCCTCGTTATAATGTCCCATCTCATGCCAACATAAGCCAATCCGGGGGGTCCCTGCTCTCTAATGGCAGCACATGAGCGACCATTGAGTGCTAATAACCACTGCACCCACTGGTCACTATCAACAGATGGATGGACCTCCTGCGCCACTGTAACCAGCCCACTTCATAAACCGTAATGCTACACTGATCCTAAAGGCACATATTTTAAATTGCCTTATATTTTACATTGTATTTGTTTTATATGTTCATATGAGGGGATAATATTCATTTCTGTGTTGCTCTGTTGAACTGAACTCTTACCAAAACGTGACCACAAATCAAGGTCCAAACATAACTGTGACCTCCGTGAACCGTTAACACCCCTAGACGCAAAATGGTATGCAATTTTGCAGTTTGTCACTTTGCAGCTGCTGGAGAAGTTCACCACCTCCTACAGTAAAGCCTGCGCTCCCAGCTTTAACCAACACATCCCAAAGCTCTGCACTGGCAATTACCTACAACACCAATCACACACTGATTGATACGGCATACTGTGTGCTGATTATTTTCATTACCATTAGCAGAGGGCCTTGATTACACCCGATGCAAAGTTGTGAGGTGATTGGAGAGCAGAAAGTGCAGAAAGTAAAACAAGTTTCTTTACGGTTGAGTCGTATTCTGATATCAAATTTAAGGGAACACAGAAAATACAAGATAACGTCAATCCAATTTCTTTGCTCTTGATTCTCTTATCACACCTTCTTCTCACCTTCACAACTCCATTCTTCAGGAGCTTCCTACGCAGTTACCTGTCATGTCATGTCCAAAGACGACACGCACGCACACACGCACGCACACACGCACGCACGCACACACACACACACACACACACACACACACACACACACTCTCAGGGGTTCAGCAGCTATATTTGGCTGTTGCTCAGCTGCCACAAATAAAGAAAAGTAACTGATAGTAGGCTAAATGAGCTGCCCTATTGCATGCCTGGCACAGAGGTTGTTTCTATGGTGAATCACGGTCTTCACAATTCCCTTTGAGAAATTGGGACCACTTCCATCCCTGAGAGGCTCTGAAAGGGGGCCTCATATGAGGGACAGCTTTTCATCATAAGCCAAATAATCACTTTTTGGAGGTTATAAAGAGAAGGGGGTGTGTAGAGGACAATCTCTCTGTGTTTTTGTACCAGGCTTTAGTTGATATTTCTATGCATAAAATGACATTTGTATGTCTTATTTTGTGAATGTGAGTGAAGCCACAGGATCCTTTTATCATTTTTTGGCAGCAGGATGTAATACGTGTCAATGGCCTATTTTACAGACACATCCAGGTCACACTCAAAACTAAGGAAATGTCTGTTTGTAGGGTGTGATGCAGTAAAGGAAAGCTGTCTGAATTTGAAGCTTGACTGAAGAATCTGATCATTTTGTCTTTTGTGAATATGTATGTTTAAACAGTTAATAGACCTTTTCATGTTTAATATGGAGCATACAACAATACAAAAAAACTGGAGAATTCCTATCTTTGTCTCAGGCAGCTATGTGCTTCTGACCGCAGGCACCTCCAAGTCCTTTGTCCCCCGCCGTGTTGTCTTTCTCTCTGACCTCACCCTCGTCATCTCTCCCTTTAGGTTTCCTGCTTTTTTTTTTTCAGTCCAGGCTGTGGTGAGGTCATTTATACACACACACACACTCCAGGTTATTTCTCGAGCTCACATTTTCCATCGATCAGCCTGCCTTTAGTGTTGTGTTTGAGTCTCAACTAATGATTTCCTTAATGCTGTAAATACTGAAACAAGTAGGATTACACATCTTTTCTTTCACTTTGGATTTGACTTGCTGATATTATTCTGCCACATCTTGTAGCCATATCAAACCTGGAACTCTTTATTCAACTTTAGGGACCAGGCGTAGACATGGCGATTACTTCATGTTCACATGTTTTCTGTTAAAAGAGGAAAAGACTGACTTACTTGAATGTGTAGTAAAATATTCTCAAATCAATTTTCATGCAGGTAAGGAAAGCTTCGTTCACATGTGACATGTTATTTCTCTCTGTGATTGTTGAAGCGCTGCATCTTATTTTTGTGGGAAATCAAAGTGTCCTCTGATGTATTTTAAGAAACATGGAATCCATCCATTGCTGAAATTCAAATGATCTGTAATTGGCACTGCTTGGACTTATAATTCAGACCTGTTATCCACCCTAATCAACTACATTTGAACGCCCCTTTTTCTATAATTTCTTCAAGGACAAGAGAGCTCTCTGCCCTAATCAAGAGTAACGCTTCATGTTAGGGTTTGTTATTTTTGGAAATAAGGAAATTGAGCTCTACAGAAAAATCAGAGAATGTGATTCAGAATAATATATAAATTCAATGTACTTTTCATAAGCATCATAAAAATCAACCGTCTCCGTCCGTCTCTCACACCCAACAGCACCGCCATCCTTGTCAATACCCATGTCACCTCCCGTATAGACTACTGCAACTCTCTCCTCTCCGGTCTACCTCTCAAGCTACTCCATAAACTTCAACTGGTCCAGAACTCAGCTGCCCGGATCATCACCAGAACCCCCTCCATAGACCACATCACTCCTGTCCTTCAACAACTCCACTGGCTCCCTGTCAAATACTGCATTGATTTTAAAATTCTCCTTCTCACCTTCAAGGCTCTCCATAATCTCGCACCTCCGTACCTTTCCGATCTCCTTCACACCTACGCACCCACCCGGCACCCTCCGTTCTGCCTCCTCCATGCTCCTCACCACACCTCCTTTCCGCCTATCATCAATGGGGTCTCGAGCCTTCAGCCGTACAGCCCCACGTCTCTGGAACTCTCTCCCACAATCCATCCATGACGTTAACTCTCTCCCCACCTTCAAATTACAGCTCAAAACACAGATTAGCACATTCTGTCTGACCATGCACTCCTTACTGTTGCTGTTTTTGTTTTTATGTAGTTGTTTGTGTGCGTGATTTTTTGCTCTACTGCCGTGCCTGTAAGGTGACCTTCCTTGAGTGACATGAAAGGCGCCCATAAATAAAATGTATTATTATTATTATTATTATAAGCAAAATGAAAAAAAAATATTCATCTTAAAGACTTTAAAGGATTGTGTATGTTATGCAGTTTCTGGTTCTACAACTTGCTTTCAGCTCTCAGAGGCTATAATAAGCACATTAGCATTTTAAGCTCAATGCCTCGGACTGCATGCTATTAGTTCCCAGGGATAATGCTAACATGCTGATAGCCAGCAGGTATAATGTATGTTACCATGTCAACCATCTTAATTGGAGGGGGAACATGTACAACTGATGGGAGTGTGGTTATTCCTGTAGCTATACGGTCATTAAGTAGAGTGTTAGCATGATGCTATAGCTAACCCAAATGTTTCTCAGGGGAACATGCATGTTTCTAAAAAAAATGTGATCTTATTTAAATCAAAAAGTGATTCGATACATCACTTCAAATCAAACCTTTTTTAGCTCGTGTTTCCAGAGATGGAACCAGACCAAGGTTTTAAGATACTACCTCTCATGACCATGAGTGTCTTTCTTGGCAAACAGTTGTGCTATTTCAGCCTGGACCCCCCCCAACACCAATCACCCCCCGCCCCCCCACAACAACAAAAACAAAAAACTTGAAAGTAAAGGTTGTGATGTTGAAAGTAATATTTATCAGTCTTGCATCCTTGCTGATGTGACCAAAAAGCAGAAGAAATGTGCCTTTTGACCTTTGCAAATACCGAAACCAAAGGTGCACTCTTTTTTAGCCTTCTGTCCATCATTCCTCTTTCCCTTTGTCACAATGAAAAACATTCTTCCTCTTACCTCCTTCCCTTTTTTCCATTCTCTCTCCTCAAGCCCCCTCATCTTTGTCCTTTCCATTCCCCCCCCCCCCCCCCCCCCCCAACACCCCTCGCCCCCACCTCCTTCCTCACACTTCTTCTCCCCCCTCCCTCCCTGCCTCCCTGCCTCTCCGACTTTTGCCGGTCTCTCATCAGACGATGAGATGCCGTGCTCTTAAGTGGAGTTAAACGGCCTGCAGACAGCGCTGCGTGCTGAGTTCTGCGTCCTCGGCCATGGGCAGGCTTTGACCAGTCAGACATGATGACTATGAACTTGGAGGGGCTGGAAATGATTGCTGTGCTGGTGGTTGTGGTTGTGTTTGTGAAGGTGCTGGAGCAGTTTGGGTTGTTAGCAGACGGATATGACGGTAAGAAAACTGCTTCAAATGTTTTTGAGGGGTGTTTTCTAGCTTTTGGCAGTGAACAACCACTTGTTGCAGCCGTTCTTCAAACCATAGAAGGATTTTCTTTGGGGACTTAATCCTATTCAAACTGTAAATGCAATCTTTTATCCAAATGTATGCAAGATAAATCTGTTCTTCAAACTGTAATTTAGCATGAAAGTAAGTCCCAAATTTAGATTTTTTTTCTAGTATTAGAGACACTTTGGGCTCTCGTTTGTTTCTTTTGTGTCTTGTTTTCCACATAAGGCCAACTTCAAGACTATCAATCATCACACCAAAGTTGAAGGCAACCTCTCCAAATATTCATCAACAATGTTTTATTTAATAACTTGCATCTCTGCATGATTCACTTTGACTTTTCTGCTCAACATTCTTCTTAAACATTCGAAGACTCATGCAGGGCAAATATCATAATTTGACATTTTCCTTTCAATCCTTTGTTTTGCACTTGTGTTTAAATATCATTTTAAGCTTTCATTTATACATCAGATGGCCTGTCTTAGCATCTTGGCACTTTGTTTCCACTCCGAGGGTTACTTCAGTAATTATGAATCAAATTAGATTGGACGTGAAAGCTTGTATCGTCTGTGGGTTGGCTAACTTGTTTATCCTAATGAGACAGTTGAGGACTGAAGGACATGTTGATCTGAAAGTTGAAGTCGTTCCCTTAACTTGTAAGAATCTAAATAAGCAGAATGGCATTTTTTGTTGTTTTTTAAAGGAAAAGTAGAGTAAACAAAGATCTGGATTTATAGTCGGTGCAAATTGGATGAAGAATTGTTGTTGTTTGTTTTTCAAAGTTCTCCATGACGCACAGCAGAGAACAATGGTTGTACCTCGGCCCACTTGAGATTTGTGAAGCTGCCACAATGATTCTTTCCTTTTTAAAGTGTGAATCTCATATTAAGGAGTTTGGTCCGTCTGGCGCTGAAGACCACCTGTTGTTTATCTGCTCTGCTGACTGCCAAGCTGTTTGCCTTATGGCTGCGTTTTCACATGTGAGACACAAACAAGCAAACATCTCATCAAGAAATGATCATTGTTTGCCTTACAAACAGTGCCTTCTCATTGGCTGTTATTGCAGTGATGTAAATGCATAGCTCCATATCTATATTTTAAACTCTACTGTGCATGAGATCCATAGATGATAGCTTAAAGGAATTCAACAATTTCACCTCTGAACAAAAATGACAGAAAATTCAATCAAATGACTTAATGAGAGTAAAATCTTGATTTTGATGAAATCCTTAATTACCCTTCCATAGGAACTGTTATGATTGATGGCTGGCAGTTTGTAAATGTGCCTACTAATCTTTAAATCAGCTCCATGCCAAGAAGTCCATTGGAATCACTGTTTGATAAATAGATCTGCCATGTTCCTGTTTGAAGGACCCATTCATTTAGAGCTGAACTAATAGAAGACTTTCAAAAAAGAGGAAAGAGCTAAATCACTGGAATCAATTTCATAGTGGTCTCTTTTCAAGTTTTCTCAAGTTATCATTCAAATAAAATGGTAGGGTAATCACACACCTGCATAGTTTTTCAGGTTTCATATTAAAATGAATGTTTGGCTGCTCGGTGTCTTTTTGTAGAAATCAAATCGTGTGAAGGCAGTTTCTCGGAGGAATATGTAGAATGAGAATTTCTTAAGAGCTCCAAATAGAAGAAAATATTATTTTTTTTAAGCGTAATATTTACATTCATTTTAAGTAGACATTCCCAAAAACCCAATCCACTAGAAATTCGCCACGCTTGTTACTCTGTGGTACTCTCCCACTCGTTGCCTTTTGGTTAAAAATAGACTTGCAACGCAGCCGGGCGCAAATGGCTCTTTGAGTCTGTGTACTCTGACAGTGAGTGACAGCGGTGTGCTGCTGGAGTACGGGGACGTGACAGCTGACAAGAGAAGCCTTTGATACGGCAGATTTTACAAATTGTTCCCCCATGCTGAAAGTGTGCTTTTTTTTTTTTATCAGCCGTGGAGAGATTCAACAAATGAGTCCAATTACAAACGGACTGAACAACAGAGCAGTGTAGGTTGTCACTTATAATTCCAAAGCTTTAGTTTGAAATGGAGGGGGAGGAGCCTGTTACTTCACAAGCTCTTCATCATTTGTAATAAACTGGGTTTTACATTTTTACCAATCATTTCTGTAACCCCCCCATTTTCAGCAAACATAGATAAAAAAACGAATTGTCAAACACAGTGCACGCTCCATACTGCCTCACTCCACTGATTCAAAACACCTCAACCCAATATGTTGTGTTTGTAAAGCTACATTATAGGGGTCATACATGACGCATAAGACACCCATTGTAACAGGTTTTACTCACAATACAACCTTCTTGGCTATACTTAGGGATCAGGCTTTACATCCAGCTTTCCTTTGTTTCACTAAGTAGGTTTTTCTCAAGATGTGTGCTACACTGGTAAGATGCAAAGTGCAAAGTAGAGAGCTGTAAGCGCTCAAAGATACATATGGCTTCAACAATACTGTCAATGCAACATTCATGTTAATCCCATGAAGCATGCGGTTTGGATGCATAAAGGAACCTCATATTTCTTAATGTGGAAAATGGAGTTAAGATCATTTGCACCATAATTATACATTCTATGAACATTTTCAGCTACATCAGAAAACTACTGTGTTACTGTAGTTGAAAGGAGTCTCATTCAGAGTCTTACTCATTGGTATGCTACTATAATGCGGCTTTAAGACGTGTTCTTGTGAAACTTTTATTGATAATGACGCAGAAAATGAAGACACTTTGTGTGCCAGATAACCAGTTAGGAAATGAAATGCCACACTAAGCTTCTCTTCCATCATATCACTACATTTGATAGTATTTTCAAAAATTATACCAGAATCAAAGGAAAGTTTGGGTCCAATAGTTCCACAAAGTTTCTTTTGAGATAAATGTCAAGAGATGAACAATGGAAAAAAAAAAGCGTATCTTTTGGTTACCGTGTTGCCTATTTAAAAAAAAAGTATGAATTAAAGATGAGAACGTCGTATCTCTTTCAGTGAAGTACATGTCAGAGTATGCACAAGATCCAGCAGAGGGCACCAAAGCTTAGCCTCAGTCAGTCTCTGGCATTAGAGTGGAGAGCTAATATAAGAAAAGCCTGTTTTTGATTCAGTAAGTTCTCCTCACTTTATCAGAGTTACTGAAATCTGGAAAGAAGAAGAACTTCAGTGAGGATAAATAAATCCATCCAGGGGTCCACAAACCTGCAAACAGTCTCAGCCACTTCGACAAATGCTACTGGCCATTTAATCAATTACCTGTAATGGTCTTGTAACAACCAGAAACAAATCAGACTAGGTAACAATGTGCTCAATAAGAATGCAATGAAAAGCTCAACACGCATGAGAATAACACAAACCTTTTAATTAAATGTCAAGACCCGAGTGTAAGTTTAACACGTTTTTAGCATAAAAAACTGCAAAATATTATCAGAAAACATGTTTAAAGCAAGGTGCACAGCATGCTATGTTGTGACCTGGAAAAGGAGTGTAAAGCCCTGACACGCTCTGAGCAGGCGTGCTATAATCAGCTGATGGTCAACAGCAGGCTTCTTCCTAATTGCTTGATGTTTAAATATTTGTGAGCCGTTCTACTTTGTGATCTCTGAGACTGACACAGTATTAGAGGCGACAGGTTCTTGGGTAAAAGTACAAACGTCAATAAACAGGATTTAAAAAAGCTAAGGAATGGAATGAATGTAAACGTGATGAGCTTGAGTAGAGCAGGTTGAATAAAGCGACTTGACAAAGGTGAATCTTTGCATTATTGTGCATTAAAATGTCGAGTTACAAACTAAACCCATTTATTTACTTTGCTCACACACTGCTCTATAACTCCTATTTATGTCAGCTTTGCTAATGTGCTCTTTATTGCCTTTGTTTTTACGTTCTAAACAAATGACTTTCATATTATTCAGCGAGGAGAGTATTCCAAACTCTACAATTTATTATAATTTTTGATAACAGCCCGGGGACTCAGACAGGTCTTACACGCATAATGTTGCACCTCATTTCTTTCCACTGAATTAAACGCTGTTAGCGGTGTTTCCACGGGCAGAAGCTTTACACGCTCATCAATCACAGCTGTGATGGGGCAGCTACCAGTGACTGTTTTTCAGAATCTACATGTACACTGCTGTAATTACTTTCAGGCGCTCTCTGCAGGAGGACTTCTAAAAGGGCACGTTTTCTTCTGCCTTCATTAACAACACTTGATTTTGAAGTATAGTGTATTTATTTTAGCCATAGTGTTGATTAGAGCAGCAGTAGAGTTTGAACTTCCCCTCTTTGAATTTGAGTGAAGGTTATTTTTTTCGAGCGAGGCCACAAAAAAAATCTCATTTACAATCTAAAAATGAACAAAAATATTAATATGCCTCTTTAAAGTTGTGCACTTACAACCAAAATTATGCAGATTGTAACCTTCTGTTTAATTCATTGCAAAAGTTTTAACCTGTTTACATATTTAACAGAGTATGTGTTAGGTCTCATGGTTTCTCTGACGTCTCCATGGCTGGAAATGCTCTTCAAATGGCCATTTTTTAAATAGATTATAGACATTATAGAGTTTTGACCCCTTCTGCCATCTCAAATCAATCATAAAAACAGGAGGAAATTTGACTTACTGGTACCTCGCAATCCACCACACTTTGTTATGCCTTTAACCATTTTTCTTAAAGGTCTCTCGGTGCAACTGCACTGTCTTAAAACACACATAGTTCTGTTAAACCTCCCCTTCACAGTCAATGAGTGTGGCGAAGGTGGGCTTTTCAACTAACAGGAAATGCATCCCCTTCTATCTTGAAGGTTTTTATCATAGAGTATCAAAACTTCCTTACCGTTTCCTTACAGCGGGAATGCAGCCTGTAGTGCTGTTTTCAATTGATTCTTTACTGGGAGCATTATTTGACATGGTTTTGTTTTTTGGGCTATGGTAGGTTTTTTTTTTTTTTTGACAAAGCAGCACATTTCGAACAAAACACCTGCAAAGACGTGAGAAGCCAAAGAGTTTTGCTTCTTACTCCGCCCATCTCTCATTTTTCGCCACTGTTTACTTCCAGTCTACTGTGATCTCTGTCAGATGAGCACCACAGTGTTTATGATGTGAGTATATAAAAGTACGAGTGCCATTTTACAGCTTTTTGTCTGCGTATTTGGTACGCAAAAGGATGCTAAAACTACTACAGCAAAAGAAAAGCATGTGCCCTCGCTTAAAGCTCCTTCAGCAAGCCTCCTGTTTCAGTGCTCCTCGATATTCATGTTAGCAGATCAACTTATTATGTCACTTTATGGCAATGGAAGTGGAGTCCTCACTCACACTGTTGATGAATGAAACTGAAAAATGCTGACTCTTTGGCTGTCTAGTTATGGTGGGAATAAACAGCCTGTGTTTACACTGAGCCTTGATATTTGGCATTATTACATTTAGCAAGTGTCTCACCTTAATCCATAACTTTTTACTTGACATGTTTTATAAACAAGCAAACTAAACATCACTTTTCCACTTCTCTCAAAATCTCAGGACCTCTGCCAATACTTCTGTCCAGTATTAACCGAATGCATGCTTCCTTTTGGAGAAGACGGGTATTGATTTCCTCTCGACGTTTGTTTCTTGCTGAGGAACTATGCTCGTCATATCTCATCCTCTCGACAGCGGCTCCAGCTGCCTTGTACCCTGTCTGCCATTTGATATCCCTCTGTGTCATTTGACTGTCCCTGCTAATGCATGTATCCTATTGACCTTTGCACTTGAAGCTCAGTTTGACTGGCACTTTGCTTCTGAAGGATAGCACACCTTAAATCACATTACAGGCTGGCTGTGCAGAGGTGACTTATGTCCTGTTCTTTGCCTATACATGTCGTCTACAGTGAGCTGTCAGATAGCCATGCTGGAGCTAATATGGCAAAGACAGGGAGGAAAAACAGGTCAATGTTATCAGCTCCAACACACTGTTGGGAGCTTTGTAGTGCTGTCAATTCACAGACAATGCCATTGACTTTTCCCTCTTACACCTGAACTCATCATCTGGAATGCATTGGGATGTTGATAACAATCTCTAAGTCCTGCTGTAGCGATGAGGCTGACGTGTCTTGTGAGAATAAACAGCCATCTGAAGGAAAATTGTTAAGAGAAAATCTACTGGGGTTTAACTGTTTAACCCCCCTACCTGATCACAACCATTTTATTATCAATTCTGCCCCTACTTTTCATGGAACCAGTAGCTTAAAGACAATCCATCAGGACTCGTGAGAGCTAAGTATGGCAGAACATGGTCTCAACTTGTATCAGAGATCACATCGATATACGCATGGGAAAGGCATGGTTGTATTAAAGGTTGTTTTGCATTAGTTTGACCTGTGCCAGTGCACCTCAGGATACAACCTTGGTCTACTTTCTTTTCATTTTAATGAGAATGTGTTTGCTTCTTACAGTTTGGCCTGATATGATCCCAGGGTATTATGTAAAAACTGTGAATAATCGTTACACACAATAGAAGATGCCATGTTTCCAATTAAATTCGGCACAGATATAATTAGGCTGATTTAGCTTTTTTCCCCTTTGTGTTTCGTCTTAAAGCACATTTTTTGTCGAGATGTTTGCCTTTATACAAAAAGCTAAAGAAAGACAGAATATGTGGGGAGGAGGTAGGAGGAACAACATTCAGCAAAGGGCCTGGGTTGGAACAAAACGTTAAGCTAGCAACCATTTGGCATGCTGTGGACATAAAAAAAGACCTGAAATCTAGTAGAGAGTTGTGGGTTGCTTTCACATTCTGTCTGTTTAATAATTTCACCGAACCACAGGGAGAAGATGAAAATCTTCTCTGTTGGGAAGCTGGAACAGGATCAATTTTGGCATTTTACAAAGAAAAATGAAATGCCCCATGAGGGTTCAAATATGACATTATTCAATAACTTTCAATTGACTGATTGAGAGTGCTTATGCAGCGGAGCAGGCGAGTCATACTTGTCTTTCCTTTGATTTTTGTGTGTGTGTGTTGTGTATATGGAGTTTGAAGGGTTGATTATGTGCGCACACTTGCACCTGGAAAGTAAGTCCGCAAAGTAAGTCCTCAATATCTGAGTCACCCCATGGCACGACACGGTTGATTGCCCACGCAGCTTCACTGAGGGTTGCCCCGGTTCACAGCTCATAATTGCCTTCCCCTTTCACAGGTGCCGCTTCAGTAAATATGACAGCCTCATTTTAATGTGCCGCGGAAAAACACAACCCAAACACTAATGCCGCTTTGCATGCCTGAGCAAATCGCTGCAGGTGTCACCTAATTACATCATCCACTTGTACCCGCGGCTGATCTGTAAACAGCGGGACGATCTCATATTCGCCTCTTTGCTAGTCCAATGATCGAGCTGCTTTGATTGATTACAACGAAGCCTGGCCCCGTACTTTCACATGGTTTGCTTTGTGCCTGGAGAATGATAACACCAGTCCAATACATAATGGAAATGTTGGTCTCGGGCTTTGTTTTGCTTAGTGTCATGTGTCTCTGTGTGGAAAAAGTAATGAAAATACAGAGGTTGTTATGTACTGAAAATGCTAGTTTAAATATCTCCTGCACCTGTGTTGTTCAGTTTAGTTAAATCCTGGTTTACTGTTGGACGCTGTTAGCCAACAGTTGAAGCTGTTATGAAGAAAATTAATCAACTGTCTTCGCCATGACCTACACATTTATGGCTTGTTTTTACAAAATAGATGGATTTTAAGTTTGTTTTTTCCCATGTCCATAGCTTGTGAGACTGATGCATTGATCCCTTGTGTTGTCCACTCTGCCCATACAAGAAGCGATAAGATCCCTCCCCTTGGGAATGTTGAGGACTGAAAGTGGCGAGACAGGTGTCAGACATGAGGGAGAAAAATATGTAATCTATCCCAAAATCGATGTCTTATCAGCAAAGGGAGGCAGAGGAACAAAGGCTGCAGTTTTGTCACTTATCTGTTGATTACACAGAGAGGGAATTGGGAACACAGAAACAGTAATAAAGCAGACCTCAGTGAAGTTTGACATTTCAGACTTATGTCAGTTTGAGATAACACCTGTCAGGGTTTGGGAGGATGGACGGCGTCTTTGTAATTTTAAGTCCATTTTAAGTCCTTAAAAGACTCTTTTAAAGGTACATTTTTCAATTCATTAACATTTACAAAAATTAAAATTAAAACTTGGCAGGACCATTTGCTACAAAAACAGGACCAGGTCTATGTGTTTGAAAGGGCTGTATAAAACATGGACGTAGTCTCAGTGACATCACCTATTGGTTTCTAAAGTGATAATGGCGGTCACCATCTTGGATAGGCTGACCTTTCCTTACTTTCTGTCAATCTAGTAACAGGCGAAGAGGTGGAGTTGTGGTTCTTTAGCCACTTTGCAAACAGCTACATTGCACCAACCAGTCAGTCAAGTTAGCCACGCTTTTAATTAGGCTAATGAGTGTATAACTTTTAGCCTACAATCAAAACAGGTGAGTTATGAAAAAGTTAAGACCCTTAAGTTTTTTACTAATAGAGAATAACTTTATTCCAAAAACGACCAAAACAGACAAAAAGACAAACATGTTTATTACTGCTGTCATTTTATTATGGGCTGTAATGGGGATTACTTGGCTTTTGGAGCAGACACTTACAGAACTCCAGTTTTATGCACTTTTGCATTGGATCCATTGTTGACTGTAGAACGCTTCAGTTGACCAATCAGAATCAAGTATTCAGAAACACCGTCAAATATAATAACAATTTTGAAAAGCACACAATAAATATGAGAATTCCCCTTTTTTTAGGGTATTTTATTACTTTTTATCGAGTATGGAGCATACCTACAGAAGTCTATTTGATAGAAGTATAGCTTCTCTTTTGTTTGTCCCATTTTAACAAAGCAATTCAATCATTTTTATCTTGAAAGAAAAACAAACAAATTGTCCTCAACAGGTCATTTAAAGCAGAATGTTCAGCTTCTCTATCTGTCAGAGCTGCCATGCTGTCATTTGTTAGAGTGGTGAGTGTTCAGAATTTGTGTGACGTTAATGGAGGAAGATGTGGAGTCTCATATTTACCTGTCAATATACCTGTCAGCAGCGACATAGCTTTAGTTGTTGGGTGGACGCTTTGAGGCACAAATCCTCCATTCCTTTTCTTTTTTCTCTCATATGTGTCGCCCTCTGACCTCCAGCCTCGCTGCTTTAAAGATTTATCGGATAGATATTATCTCTATGCCGGAGAAAGGTTATGATTGGTCAATCATTCCATCATGTTTTATTAAGCATCACTATACCAGAGACTGTATGGATGTCCAAGCCATGCCAGAGTAAAGCCTGAGGCGATGAATCCCACTGGCTTTGGGAAGCTTGGCTGCATTCAGGCTTCTGCTGGCCACTGTGTGTGTGGCTTGAATGCTATGTGATGTGACTGTCGCTTCATTGATGTAGTTCCCACATGTTGGCAGTGCTGCTGTGAGCTGGGTGTCGCAGACAGTCAGAAGTCCCAGAAGTCACTGAAGCATCCACCAGTTAGGTCAGCTTACTCTTAATACACTGCAGTGAACATGGCAGCTTTGAAATGTAATGCTTTGAACCAAAGCTGCAATTGTTCCTCATGGGAGTTTGGTATCGACTTTGAACCACTGTACTGTTGTTCTACAGTACTTTTTGAGGTTTATTCCAGGTAGGCTTTTCTATGCATCACTTTGCCAGGCATAGTGTCGATATGAAAAGATCCACCAGAAAATAACATTTTAACAATGATTTTTCATCAATTCTTCAGCTATCGTCTGATACTGTAGCAATTAAGCTCTCTCTCGCTAAAATGGCGTCATGTGATTGCTGATAGGATTAAGGACTGTATCACTTCAACGTTTGAATCACGTGCCGACTGATTAGTTTCATAGTCTGCAATAATCAACATTTTGCCCCCTTAGGGGCAGCAGGAAAAAAAAAAAAGACAATTTATCATCTTGAAGGATTGAATTGTGAATATTTGCCTTCATAGAGATTCATATTTACTTTCCTTTAATTCACATTTTAGGAAAAAGCTTTAGCTCTTTAGCTGAGCTACTTTTTGCTTGAGGTTTATGCTAACACAATGTATTTCCTTGCAGCTGTTGCCTTGTCCCAGCTCACGGTGGATTCATGTTGGGTCTGTTAAATAACACAACAAAAACAAGAGTCTCGACCAGCTCTAAATGAAATGAAATGATTGACCGATTGATTGAGCTACACATTTTTCCGATTGAAACCAGCTACTTGCTGGCTGTGTGTCTGGCTGTTAGTTGTTGATTGTGAACACATTGTGATTAGTGCCTTTTTAGAGCTTCATCTGCTGGAAACAGCTGTCAGCAGCATTTGAAATGTGAATAACAAGATTGATAGGGCTGTATCAATTCGGCTAAGTTGGGAGCTGGAAAACCAAAATATTGAGCTGAAAGATGCTAAACCCTCTGCTAAGCTGGTGAAATAAAACTATTGGTGACAGCAACTTAAATCTTAAATGTATTTTCCATCCTCTTACCTGCAGTTTGGACAGCTCTAGTGTTTTCCTGGCTGATGTCCAGGGTGTGGTCATAGTGGTGACATGGAAAAAAGAAGACGACACCACAGTTCCTCTTTACTGGAAAAGGCTAATAAACAGGCTTATTTCCCATCCAGGAAGTTTATGTCAAACACGCAATGACATTTTTCCTCTTGATTCTTTTTTTTAAAGAAGAAAACACCGAATCAAACTGTCCTTGGTTATTGCATGTTGTACAGTAATACCCTTCAGCCCCCCCTTTTTTTGCTTCTCATCCATGCAGCCTTCTTGTCAATGTTCATATTTCAGTCTCTGCGGATGAGACTCACATAACAATGACTTCCTCACATGGCAAGGGACCGTTCAGATTACACAGAATGTGTAGCCTGAATATTATTTCATTTTTCAAACAGCATCCCTCTAAATTATTCACACTGATATGTTTTTACGCAGAATTATGTCCCTCGCTTTCCCATTTTGTGTTGTTGACGGACTGAATATAAATGAATGCATGTGAGTTTTTCCATCATGGAAATAAGCACCTTCCTTCTTGTTGAACATTTATCATGGAACAATTGAGTGAGTAACTGTTCCTCTCAAGGCGCTAAAATAATACACTGCCATGAGGGTTGTAATTAAGGTGGCTTTGTGCATTTACATCAATAATATACGGCTGAGTTCATTTGAAATGGAATAAAAGCAGGAGCAACACTGCAGAGGATATATTTCTCACTCTGTTTAGAGCTGTAAATTAATAAAAAAAACATTCACAAGCTTTTATTCTTTGACACTTTTTGACATGTTAGGAAATAATCCATCACAAGGTGGATATAAGGACTATGACTCCACAAGGACAGTAGATGGTGGTGTCTTCACCCATCTGCTACAAACACCGACCACATGAATCAGCCTCGGTCTCTCTCTCTAACACGCACTTTGTTCTCTTTATCAGCGTGCTACAGCTCACTGGAATCCAGCTCCTCTTAAAATAAAAGCGTTTGTATTTAATGAAGTTGTTTGGATCAATACTCATCTCTCCCTTACTTTCTTTTCTACTACATCGGTTTGTTGCAAAGGCATATTGACTCTCCCTCCTCCCTTACCCATCAAACCCTCCTATTAGACTATGAAAGGAGGAATCAGCCATCACATTCTTACTTTTGTTGCCACAATAGGACAAATAGTTATTTTTTTCTCTTCTTGGTGGTTTTATGTGCGCTTCTGTTTAATGTGTTGAATCAGTTGGAGTTTTCCTGCCATAGCTTTAACTCTTTAAATTTGGAAATAACCAGATTGACAAAGCTTTTTAAAAGCTTCTTTATTCTGTTGGTTTCATTAAAGAAGATTACAATGAACGCTTTCTAAGACAGCTTCTGATTTGCAGCGTCCTTAATTCTTAGTGGAATTATTTTTTTCCCATTTTCCATCATCTTTGCCTTAAGTCCTTTTCATAGCCTTGAATGGAGCGCTTTTTACTCATATGACTATAAGGTAGGAGTGTCTCAAGCACCAACATAAACACAATAACCAAAAACTGCCTAACATTTCAAAAGCATTTTTCTGTGTGCTTGAAGTTAATGTAAAGCTCTTGAGGTTGTGCGTCTTCCATCGTAGCACCACACCTCCTCCTCTGCCTCCGTCTCATCTCCCCTCCCTCCTCACTCCAATCCACTCCCTCTCATCTTCCCTCCCTTTACTTTGCAGAGAGGCAGTCAGTGCGACTGAAAGAGCGAGAGAGACAGAAACTGTCAGAAGAGCAGAGTTTTTCTCCTGCTGCTTTCACTTGCCTCCTTATTGGAAAGGAAAGAAAAAAAAAAAAGAGGAGATCAGCATGTTTGGACCCCTTTGAATCAGCTTTTTGAAAATCTAGGTGACCCTTGAGATCAGGGAGGTCTTACTTCACTTTTGGCTTCTCACAAACTCTCAAAATCCTCCCATTTTGACTTCACCCAGGCTGGATTTAGGGAGCAAGCGGGCAGTCGCGGCGGTGCCCGGCCCTTGCGTGTGGGCCGGTGTAGCACTGGAGTGGGTGCAGGGGAACTGGAGTGCGGGGCCGGGTGGTAGCACTGGTCCTGGCGGCGGTCCTGAAGTTGAGGAGGCCGGCTCAGGCTCGGGCTCCGGGTTCGGGTCGGGGAATGGTGGTGGCAACGCGGAGTGGTCAGAGGGCGGAGCAATGCTGAGCGCGATTTGGGAGACTGAGGGGCTGCAGACGGTGGGGATCGTGGTGCTGGTGTTCGCCTCAATCAAGCTGCTGCACCTCCTCGGGCTCATCAGCTTCTCAGAGGGTAAGAGATTGAGAAGGAGAGAAGTAAGGAAAGATGACAAAGAATTGAAGAAAACACAAAAAGTGCTTCCTCGCAGAGATGTAATGTGATGTGAAAAATTCCTCTTGCATTTTTATTCACTCAGTCCCCCTCAATTTTTTAGCTTCTGTTGCCTTGACACATCAGGGTCATTCTTTGGTCACTCGACCTTTTTTGAAAACAAACTTCAAGTTCAGCAGCAGTCAGAAAACTTTCGGAGTTAATGGACGTCACCATGGCAAAGCAGGAGAGAATCAATGACTCAGAAAATAAACTAATGGACTGTATTTTCTTATGCAGTATGAAAACCAAAATGTAACAGCAATATGTATGAGTTGGTGATGGAGGGAGGAAGACTGGAGCACGAAAGATGTGTCAGTTCAGAAAGAGGCGAGCTCTGATTGAATTTGTAGAGCTGAAAATTGAGAGACTGCTTCTGTCGTTTTCAGGCGTTCTCTTTTTTCTTAGCTTAAAGGGCTAGTTCCTCTGTGTTTTGCACATAGTTTCTTTAAACTGTGTGTAGTTAAGTTGACATACTGAAAAGCAACAGCTTCTTGAATCGTGAGGCTCACTTAACACAGTTTGTCAGGTCAGAATAAACAGTCGAGTTTGGAGCGACTGCAGTTGTCTCATTATATCAAGTAGCACAGTCAGCACTTTGAGCTCATCCCTAAGACTTCTGTTCAGCAAACATTTTCTAATGAGGATAATTAAAAACGTGTCTTGAATGCTGTTTGTATATTATACAATATGAAGTGACAGTGTGTAATAGATGGAAAAAAGTTGGCCTGATCAGAGAGTCGTCGTGTTCAGACGGATCTCGGAGGTGTCAGGCGTCCATTGATGGACTGTGCTTGTGTTATCGCAAAGGCAAAAGGTGTTGTCATTTGTGTGGAAGCTCACACTCGACTGCGTCACAGTTCTCACGTTTCCCTGAACAACGGCGAGTTGAAACTTGCTTTCTCCCCCCTCTTTATTAACAATAGCAGCCGACATCATATTGATTATTCTCCATGGCCAGATGATACAGGTGTCAAACCAGAGTGTTGAACGCTGTTTGCCTGTCTCTGTAATCAGTATTCCACACAGGAGGGTCCGAGTGTGATTACTTAAAGAATATTGCTCTCAGAGCCTGTGGTTCCTGACAAGCAGTCAATACAGGTATTGACGATGTGCATGTGTTTGAAGTCATGTTCAGGAGAACAAGAGGGGCATGCAATGGCAAAAGAAGGAGATTTGACTAATCGTTTGAGCTTTAATGCACAACTCCCTTGAGTTGCATTCAACATTTTACTTACTGTAGCCATTTGGTCTGTTGATTGTTTTTCTGATTAATCATTCATCTCTAAGCGTGTGAAATGTCAGAGAAAAGTGGAAACTGTCTCTAAGAGCCAAGGGCGACGTTTCCTACTGTAGTTGCCCGTTATGCTCAGCTACAACCCCAAATTTCTCATTTCAAGTTCTAAAACAGAAGAGAAAATATGTAAGTCATGGTATGCTAGAAGCAACCCAGTGTCGTCCTTGCTACATAAAACTCTAAGACTTAATTCCCTGTCCATCTAATTGTTGATTAATTGGCCAGTAATTAAAAACTTTAATCCAAATCGAGGACCGACTTTCTGTGTGACATTCCAAACCACAGAACTTCTACATCACTTTCTTTTTATATAAACCCCACAGTCACGAGAAATGTCTTTTGTAAACATTTTTTTTTTGTGACAAAAATCCCTTCTTGCAGCTGTCACCTTCTGCTATGATATATGTGTTTTTCTTTTTAAACTTCTTGGGAGGTGTTTTACCAAGATGCTTGCTCCGCTTAACATTCATACAGTCAGACATGATCACAGTGAGGAGCTGTCCAGTACGATCACATCTCTCTGCATGCACCTGAGCAGCCCCACTGAGGCTCCTGTTGGGGAGGAAAAAAAGTCTTACTTAAAAAGCAGAACTGTAGAGTAAATACTGAGGGACTATCTCAGCTGGGCTGCAGTTTTAAACTGGCAACTTTCCAGTTGTAGAGGAGAACACGGGCTGAGAGTGTGCTCTGGATGTTTTGTACGCTTTCCCGATCTGTATTGAAGCCTCAGCTGGCAGTTAATAAAACTGAAAGCTTTGCTTGAGATCAAATCCTCTCGGACTAAACATTGCAAACAAAGGGAGGGGGTCATGTCTCGTCTGCAGGGACTAGACGACACTCTAATCATTTGTGCTGCAGACCTGAAAACATCATTCATCTACAGCCTCTTTCTGCTACTGGCAAGCTCTCATGTAGGATAATATAAACAAGATCATTGTAATAGCCTATATGCATAATCACAAGAGCAGATTTTTATGGGTATGAGCAAAGTACAAGTAGGGTTGGAAAGCAGCGAATAGGTGACCAATTTCCCTTGAATTATGAATTTAGCTGGAATGGTGTATTCCTGCTAACTATCCCAGAGCTAGCACTAGAATCTCACTCCACCTGGCTATCTGCAGCCCAGCTTTGCTGCTGCTTCTGTAGGAAACTTCACTCTCTGTAGCAATTTATCTTCACATGTACTAGTCTGATTTGTTTGGATGCACTGCGGCAAATCTCACACACACACACACTGATCCCAGCACACACATGTGCAGTCGTAGTCCCTACATTAGCCTAAAGTGCTGAGCAAAGCCTCATAGGGTGCAGACTAATCAGAGTGTCACACAATGATAAATAATTCTCTATTTCAGCCGTGCACACAACACCCCAAAAAATTCCATCCCCTTTGAAACACAACTACGCACATTCACAAGGACACAAAAACCACAGCAGGACTGGAACGCTGTGTCAATTTGGACTTGCCGTTTGCTATTACGAGGTGGCAGAGCAGAGTGTCTTAGTGCTGATACCCATCTAACAAAGTTCTCATGTTCTCAGTCTGCTTGATGGGGATTTATTGCCGGGCAGCATAGAGATTCAGAGTCAGTGCTGACCTAGGTCTCTTTTGTCGATGATTGTCTGTTTCCACTTACAGTAATGAACTGCTCCCGGTTGCGTTAGTTTAGGGGGTTGGATCATAAATATCGGAGAATTTTGTATGTTTGAGTTAAACTTTTAGAAACAGCTGTAAAATCAAATCATACAGTATGATAAGCTCCCAATACACAAAATCTCTAGTTTTGAATTAATTGTTAATTTTATTTTGACAACATTGAATCTGTTTTTTTCTGTTTGGCCTGATCAAATACATAACAGGCAATTGTTGAAAGCTGATTGGTCAGATAAACATCAGGTATGATGTCATTGGTTGTTGTAGCTATTGTCAGTTTTGTCATACGACTACATGCATTTTTACAATATCTATACCCTTGATGTGTCTATTAATATAGAACGATTAACGTTTAAAAACAATGAGTAAGACTTTTTTATGACCACGTAATTATTTTCTCAAAATGTGGTGGTTTGTGGTCGGCAGTGCTGGTTGGTCATAACAATTAGCTTCAATCTGAAATGTCGTTTGGACATATTTTCCTGGATTTGTTAAAGGCATGCATCATTCTCGAGGGGGCGGGGGGGTAATCCTGAGGCTGCCATAAACTTGTGAAACTTGTTTGGTAGACAGGAAAGAAGCCATTTAAGTGCAGTTTATCAAACAACTTACCAGTTCATGTCTTTGGTGATTACTAGGACATACCTCCAGTGTCACAGTAAATTCACACTTGTGGTTTTGAGATAAAGAAGTATTGGATCGGTTGGCACGATATTTAGTTCTGACATCTGTGAACCCCTCAAGAATTGTAAAAACTTTATGGATTCATTTACTTTTTGTTTGCGCCAACTTCAGTTCTTACTTTCACTTCAATTTGCAAACTTCAAAATCAACCTGACGTTGATAAATGTGTTAGCGTTGTCATTTAGAGCCTTTTAGCATGTTAGCATTCAAACTCTGCTTTTCCTTGGTGAAGGGAACTTGCATTGTCTAAGACTCCAGGTGTGGTTTAATCACGAAAAAGGGCAATGTGCTCTAGTGCACAAGACACTTCTACTGGTACACATTCAGGAAGATAATGATCAGCTTCATCTTTTTGTTCTGTACTAGACGCAGAATATGTCAGTGGGGAATTGTTAAAGGAAGCACACTGTGAGGTTTGAAAGGGGGTTGCCAAAGTTTGAAGGGGTTTTTATTTGAAACTCAAACAAGCTGGCTGAATTTTATGATGCAAAAATTCTGAATGACCTTTCTGCTGTTGTTTGGTGGCATTCAGTTGTGATCTAACAGTTCTGACGTGCCTGTCATTAATAGTCACATCATGTTGATACAAAGCTGGCTCCACAGTTAGAGAAGCACTGTAGCACTCAGCGTTAGACAATGGTGTCTTTAAGTGTTCATCTCTTATACAAGTTTAAGCCACCAATGAGTGATTTGAAATACTATGAAACCCTTTAATTGGTCTTTCATTCCGTTAAGTGCGGAAGCGTGTCCACTTCCAGTAGGCACTCTCTTAATAATGAGTGTGTTGTAAACTCCCTTGCATATTTATGGGATTGTTTTCTATCTTGAGTCACATTCATCAAAGTTAAGTCAGCAGAATTGTTTAGCATCTTTGTCATAATTTCTGATGCTGGCATTTAAGATCTGCACAGTTAATTGAATTGGAAATCTCCACTTGGAGAATAAATCAAATTGTTGCATAGTAAGACAATAGGATTTACAGACGTGAAATATTGAAACAATGGCTCAGTTTCAGGTCGTAAAGTGTGAAAGATATTCGAGATTCTCCTGCATGCTGTGAATGTTCCTTCCCAATCCATTAAAAGGACAACGATCAACTGGCCCAGTTACCCTTTTTGGTCATTTTCAATGATGCCTATTTAGAGCAGTGACATGATTGACTTAACCTTTGCTTGAGCGTCCTAACATATGGGTCCCATTGGTGTCTTTAGCAGGAAGAAGGGCACAGCGGAGGAGATTATTGAAGGCATGGGGACTCTGGATGTCAATTTGAGTCAGAAAAGCAAGGACAAGTATACCTCAGCAATCAATTCTGATGAAAACATCACGGATAATGAGTTGTGATGGAATGAGGATGACGGCTGTGTCCTAGTCGAGTATCTGATAGGGATGATTGCAGTGCTTAAAGGCTCCCCGTGGAGGAGGCAGATTGTATTCTTAAAGATGTATTTAATTAAATGACCTGCAGGGATGCAGTATAATGTACAGTGTCTCTACAGCACCAGCTTGTGATATCCCCTGATTTTATTAAGTATGAAAAGAGAACTATTTATGCAGATTGCGCGGGTCTTATTAAAGGAAAATTCTGCATACTTAAGCTTCAGAAATATAATAAAAAAAAGGAATCCTCTAGAGCTTTGAAGCTGCACATGTGCTGTTTATTTTTCAATCAAGGTTATACGACCGCTCATTCAGCAGAACCATGACTTTAATTAGCATATAAAATGAATAATCATGTTGCCACTTGGATCCAGTAACAATATTTTCCATAATTAAGGCAAGGACATAGGTTCTCATGCATAATGCAGCAGTTCCTTGCCTACAACTGGATTGAAAACTCCAGGCTTTAAAGTCCTTTCTAATATCCATAGATGGAAAAGAAAATGTTTGAATGTTTCTTTTGTGAAGTGTGCATACCGTCTCCCTGGTACCGATTGATCTTCCTTGTGTCTGACTTTATGCAAAGGTTTTTTATTCCTTCCTCTCATGGCCAATCTGATGAAAGTAAAGTGATGGAAATAGCTGGGCCGTTCTGCAAACTTCATCAGTTTAATGTAAAGAGAACTGGGACACTCGCCGTGTTGAAGAGTGCTGACGTATCTATAGTGAACTTATCTCGTTACTATAGGATATTGAAACTGCACAGAGCTCAGTTTAAATTTGCAACTGAGTTTAAGAAAATATGGCAGATAAGAACTCTTACACACACAGAAAAGTCATATGACCTTTATAAACACGCAAAGATCTGCTTTGTAAAATGACATCAATGCACAAAGTATACAAAATGAAAAAAAGCAAAAACAAGGATTGTTTGTTTTAGCTGAAGTTGTGTAGCAGACCATTAATCATTCTCTCACATCAGTGGCTTCCACTTTTTATCTCTAATAGTGATTAAACCCCTCATTGTCTAAAAAGCAATTGAGTTAGTTAGTTACAAGGTAATCAGCCCTAAAAGCCCATTTTGTGCCACTTTTTGGTGATTTTCATGCAGAACTGGTCCACAGTCTCAGAAGGAAACAGATGCTGCATTGCCCCAGATCGGATATCATGTTTGTCTTTTGGCTGAGCTAGAGTGTGTTGAGAAAATACGATTTCCATCCAAATAGGTTGTCTTTGGGAACTTGAGCTGTTTGTGTGCAATATAAACAGTGAATATCTTTTTTGGGAATATAATCCTTAAATCCATTAATGCACTTTTGTCAACGCATCATCAGTGCGAGTTACTGTCAACGAATGTAATACAAATGACTCACTTGGATGTGATTCATAAAGACTCTCTTCTCTAAGAGTCTGACTCACCTTTAAACTCTGAAGCTAGAGTGGATAGACTTCCTTCCTTTGTCCCAGCTATAAGATTCTAAATGAGAGGAGTAAGAAGGGTAGAGACCTCTGCTTCCAATGCCAAAGTAAGGTTTACCTTGAGAGAGACTATCATTGAAACACTTCCAGCTGACAAATGATCGCAATTAAAAGCAAAGACTGCTCTTTCCCCTTGATTCCAATAAATGCCTCTGCCCTCTGATGGTGTGTCATTCTGGCCAGCGTGGGCGCATAAACCCCCCCATTAAGAACCTTGGCTCCAGTCCCCAGCGCTGCAGTCAGTCACACTCAGTTCATAACAGTAAAGGACAGCATTTTCTTTGATGACTTTCTTAAAGTTCCTGTGAGGAGTTTGTCGTAGGTTATGAAACAAACGGAAATGAAAAGTGATGTCTCTTTATGACCTACACACCCTAAAAACATCATCAGAATAAATATTGATGATATCTATGTTGTTATTGGGATGCTTGTGAACACTGTTACCTGGTAGGAGTCAGAATTTGAGAATGTTGTCAGAAAACCAATAAAAAAATGTACAAAGACAAAATCAGCAATGAGATATGATGTAATGATTTGTCCACAGGGGGCGCCAAAATCAACACAAACCAAATGTACCTTACAGAATCTTTCAGATTAGAAAACAATTAGCTTCTTCAACTTGAAGATATCAAGGTTTATAAATTGCATGGTTTAAAGTGAGTGTAACGACCAAAATATTCTGTAGCTGATTTTTAAATGGCAAAAAAAGTTTGCTTATATATTCTTTTTTTCCAATTGGCGAATGAACAGATAAATCCCCAGTCTTCTTCAACTCAGATTTATTTTGATTATTGGCAGTAAAGCAAAATCGAATCTCAGCTGAAATATTTGAAATTTAAAAGAGTGTTTTTGTATTCAGGACAATTGGATGGACAGTTGGTCTTTGTGGTCTCAAGATGGTACCCAATTTGCTCTGGTTTAAACACAGGCCATGCAGTGACACACTGCTTCCTGAGTCTGTTTCCAGTCTTCAAGCCTGCCATTAGGAACTTGAGGCCGTGTCATTAAAAACAGCAGTGACATATCGCTCTCCTAGGCTACAATCTTTGGACTGATTTGTTTCTGTGCCCACCAAATGGGAACAAATGGCAGACCTGTATCCCACATCCTTCATTGTCCATCCATGTGATTTATCTGATCAAAAAAAAAGCATTTCTCTGTACACAGTGGTACATTTTTTTTGAATTGCTTTTCTTTTATTGACTTGGATATGCAGATCTAACACTTGCAAAAAAAAGCAGAATTGTAATCGGCAGATGTCCAGTGTTGGCAGCTCTGCCATTCTGGATGTCAGCTATGATTTGTTTTGGAGCATTAGGAAATATTTATATTCATTACACCTCAGGAAAGGCAGAGTCAGCCTTTGCAAAAGAGCTAGATGTTTTCAATCTTCTGTCCTCGGGCAGATGCATTTATTTTTGCACTCCCTTTCACCTTTTCAGAGTTCACTCTTTGATAAAAGTTGGTGTTTTTCTGTTGGGATTCTTCAGGGGAAAAGTTTAAACAGCCAAGTGTCTTCTTGTGTCACCAGCTTTTTTAAGATGTTTTTGTGTAGGTTCCCGCACACCTTCAATTACTTTCTTCATTAACAGGAACAAAATACAATAAGTAAAGCTGATACCCTTAGGAAACAAATGCAGAACTCGCTGTATTACTCATTGCCTTCCATTTTAGACAGAGTTGCATTGAATGTATATCTAAAATGTCCTGTTACGTTGAAGCTGTCAACATAGTATATCACATTTATAAACCATTTCTTTTGCATTCCTTTTTATGATACATTTCCTTTTGTAGTTACCTGTCCATTTAGGATCAATTCACATTAATTAATTCACCCTATGTTTACATAAATAGGCAGAAAGATCATGTATAAGCAGATGTGTTGTTAACCAAGCAATCATTCAAACAATTTAGCATCCTGCTGGCAGCATCGTGAGCAGGTCAGACTGATATCACACTGGCTTTTTTATTTTTGGGACTCATGCCAACATGAATAAAATCCAACACCGGCCATGCTGCCAGACCCCTGCTTGTCTGCCGTCCTTGTCCCTTGTCTTGCCGGGTTTCATTTCAGTTAATTGCAGGCTGTCAAGTGTCTGTCACATTTGTCCCTGTTTTGCTGAAAAACAACAGGCAGCCTCGGGACTTTTAACACTGTGACGAAGTGTTAAAACGAACCTGCCGTCCTCATGCTAACCCTTTAAATATTTGGCTTTAAAAGAAAAGGCTCTAATCCCCTCGCTTTTGTTGATTGACATACATTTAATCCGCCCAAAAGGGTTCTGCCTCTGCATTTGTGTAATTGACCAAATGGCAACATGACCTTCTCTAAATGTTTCGTGTTTGCACTGTTGCTAATAGTAAGTTGCCCTTTACAAAGATGGGAGAGTTTGAATTTGAAATCGACAGAGGTATTGACCGGTTTGCAAAGCATGTCGACAATCATTAGCTTCGACCAAAATATAAGCGGCTTAAACAATATGTTTATAGCAGCCATCAGGTATCGATTTAGACTCTGTGTGATAGGTTTACCTTCTTATATTGATGGGATTTATTTCTTTTTAGCTGGCATTGGATAGATTTTCTGATTGATCTTTGAAAAGACTTGATGGTTCACTCAATTTGACTTTGATACCATCTGTCTGGAGATCTACAGGAGACAGATTTAGGGATTAAGAGATTAACTCCTGGGAACCACTGACTTCAACTCCTTCTGTAATATCCCCCAAATAAAGTTTAGTCATTGTCACACACTTTAAGTGTCCACAGAATTGGTCTTTACCATGTGGAAAGCTATCTAGATAACTCTAATGATAAACAAAGCAAATTAAAGCAAACAGCATTAAGTGTAGTTGGCAGTGAACTCCTCATGGTGTCAGACATTTTTGGGTCTCATTGGAGGTTCATCTTCCAGGCAAATTCCCAGAATGCACCATAAACATCATTTGCTCCCTATCCTATCTGTAAGATGGATGTCAGAACATGGCTTTTGCAGCCCTACATAACTCGAGGAAATGTGTTTCTTGATGGTATCTTGGAATTATATGTTGGGAGGGAATAATGAAACAGGTTGACATAGTATCACAATGAATCACTGGGTGAAATAACCATGTGCCGCAGGTCGAAATCTCTGTAGAGTAATTTCACACTTCTGAACTAGGAATCAGTTTGAAGCACAACCAAAGAGTCATATTAAGATGTAGAAAGATGGGAAGGCAACACTGGTGTCCACTGCAGGATAAGATCACTCACAGAGGGGGATTGAAATGTCCCAGAAATGGCGACACCATGCCTAAAGCAGTGATAAAAACCATTCTGACACCCGAGAATTCCTATTCCAATTTAACTTTCCTATAGATATTAAATGTTGAAATCAGCTCAAAGCCTGGAAGTAACTTTCTAATGTCTTATATATGCTATATTTTTCTGCCAGCACAACCATCTACTGTATATATCTTTTGTAACTACATTTACATATTTTGCCCGTAAAAGGGCAGCTGTGGACACAGTGCAGCCCTGTGAAGAATTCGATACCCAAAGATTGGTGGTTGATAGTTATTCATTTTATTGCCAGGAGTGAATACAGGCTATATATGGAGTGAGCTCAGGTGTTGGATAAGGTCAGCAGAAGTTGAGATCAGATATAAAGTTTGACAGGATTGTGTGTTATATTTGTGCCATCGTTAGCCTCCAGTAAATCAATGGAGGAGGGTCAATGTAACTAACAAAATGGTCTCCCCCCTCCATGTATTTTTATGAATATACTGTAGATGCGTTTAAAACTGAATATACATCAACATTTGGTCACCAGGACTACTTATGATGTCAAATGTTTGAGACAGAGATTTTCTTGTCCATCACCTTGGTTTTAATATTTTATGTCAGGCTAATAGTTAGCTACCTGAGTATCCGCTATGCTGATGACTATGTGGTGCTGATTAGCAAATGTTAGCATGCTTACAAAGATGGTCAAAACAGTCAACATAGTACCTGGTAATGTCTGCTATAAGCAGTGTGCATACATTTGCAGAGCAGCTAGCATGACTCCTAGCTTTTTAGTTTTCTAGTTTGTGTGTCTGTGAGTGTATTGGTGTTCCCTTAAATAAATAGAAAATGATTGATGAAAGCAATGTCTCAAAACCAAAGAATGAAATTAGCTTTAGTGTTTTCATTATTTAAAAGGGCTTTTCATTCTGCCCAAGTTGAAACAGGCTTTTCTTTTCAAAACATGAAGTAAAACCAAGAGAGGTCACAGAGGCGTATTCAATTACACTAAGACAGCAATCATGTGTAACACAGAGCCACTATCCCAGAGTGGGCAAAGATCTCCAGACCATTACGGAAACTGCGTAGCCTTGTGTGCCGCTGCCTGTAACACTATCATGTAAACTGTCAGAGGATATAAGTTGTGATCCCTTTGGAGTCATGGCCTACTTTTGTGAGCCCCGCCTTTTTTGGCGCCTTGGTTCTAAATTAACGGCAAGGAGCTAAACTGTGTTAGTTAAGACCTTAGCTCAGACACACAGAAGCACACAAACCTCTGGAGGGAAAGACGCATAACAATGAGAGAGGTTGTAAAAGCAAAATGAGAAAGTGACAAAAATGAACTACAGCGTTGATTGATGCTATCTACTCCTTCTCAGCTAATTTCACACAGATTAAACCTTAAATTCCCCAATCATTAAACCGGTTAACACTTCATTTCAATCTTATGCCAAGTAAGGGCCTTCTGCTTTATGTGGGCCCTCAGGGCACCATTTGCCTCCGTGTAGCTCTTACTGTACATACACCCTCATACAATTACAAAGAAGCAGCAAGCTCAGCAGCAGTTTTCCCTCAAACTGCGTGTTCAGCACATGAACTGACCCAACCTTTGTTGAGATCAAGCAGCCATGCACATGGCTGATGAACACATTTTAGTTTGCATATGGTGAAAATGATGGATCAGATTGATTCGAGGCTGTTGAGGTTTTACCCTGTGGCTTGATTTTGGCGTTTTAACAACCGACTCTGTGATCACAAAGCTCAAAGGAGTGTAGCATTGATCTTGATTGATTGGTTGAGACTCATTTTGGGGGAATTACTCTCACATTTTTTTCCTTCAGGGAAGGTTACAGTTTTGTTGCCTCATTGATAGAAAATATGCAATATTATAGTCTACGAAACAGACTGCACCTTTCCCTTTAGGAACCATTTTTTTAGATCATTTGTTCTTGTTTATAACCTGCATTGGCGCATTCAATCTCATTTTGTTGTATAGCTGCAGGCTAAAATGGCTAAGACAGCTTTGTGTTTGATGAATTACATTTCTGATGAGCTGTGCATTCAACTACAAGCTGCCATTACAGCAGCAGTCAGTCAGATGGTACCATCAGTTTTCTTTTTCTTTCAAGGAAGGCAAAAGTATGGCATGACTTTATGTGTGTGCACGAAATGAATGAATGAGTAAAATGTGTAGACTCTATACTGTAGAATTTTTATTTGAAACACTTCTTCAGGACAACACCAGACATTAACTTTTGTTTTTTTATACCAGCCAAATGGTCAACTTTGACTTTTGTGGGTAATGGCACTGGAGCTGCATAGCACGATCCACACACATTATCACACACATACTAAAGTGTCAGATCCATTTAGTCAATAAAGTAAAAGGGCAAACATTAATCAGACAGCCATGACTGCATGCTCTTTTCCTGCCTGATTACACACTGTGTCCCTCATACTCTGCTCTATTTCACTGAAGAGATCAGTTTTTTATTTCATTTTTTACCAACATTCCTGCTTTCAGTTCTTTAGTTGTCTGAAGGATTTAGCTCTTTCAGCGATATCCAGTAGAAAATACTGCAGCCTAACACATTGTCCTTGAGCTTCAAGCCAGGAAAGATGCCTCTGTGTCTAACAGTCATGTGTCCACATAACACCAGCTTGCTGTCAAGACCAATATCACCTGGTAGCAAAAGCAACATCTGTCTTATTCATCGTCAGTGAGGGCACTCAGACGTCTCCTCTCCACTCAGGTAGGAAGGTGTGTGTCAGGCGAGTAACAAGAACAGATGAGAGATAAACATTGTCTCTTCATCCTCTGAGTTTCAAAGTTAGTGTTTCCTTTTAGAGGGCACTGAGAACTGGCCTTAAGCTGACAGCAAACTTGAACAGAATCAACAGTGTCCTTCACTGTATGAGAACTTTGTTGTGCCCCATAATGTGGGTTATTGTGTAGATTATCAGATCCAAGCCAATAGCTGTTAACCATCTGCTCTTGAAATGTGCTGTTTGCACAATATGAGGGTGAAAGGATTCAAACCTATCGCCAGCATGGTTAGAAAGTGTTTGGAAAAGTGTGAGACCAGGAGGAGAATTTTTGTTGAGGACATGACTTTCAAAAAACATTAAACAGATTAATGTAATCAATTAAAAAGATAAAATACATCACACATTTTCAAATAACAGTAAAAAATAAGTACAGTAAGAACATGAAAAGGGATTTCTCTTATGGTATGTTGTGGAAGTCTTGGTGGCTATTATGAGGGTGACTTTTAGAGTTTCTGGTGGAATATCCCAACAACTGTTAGACTGATTGAAATGAAATTTGGTACAGCCATTCTGAATGCCCATAGGATGAATTTAAAAGACTTGGGTTTAATCAGACTGTCACTGTTGCACTTCCTTTAGGTAACCCTGAGGTACCTTTAGCTAAGTGTATGTTTTCTGTTGACCTCATTGACATAATATGGGTTATCTCCAAACATGTCCTTATAAGCAAGAGTTAGCATATAATATGAACATGATAGTCTTATACCTGCTAACAGTTAGCATGCTCTCTTTATCTTATTTAATACTAGCTGTGTTTTTTAAAGAGAACATTTTTAATGTTTTATATCATGTGTCTTCTTTGATCTGGCTTCTCTTAGATTTCTCTAGCTCTTTAAACTGAGTCGTTGTTATTCTCACAATGTGTTTTCCACTGGACAGCCGGTATATAGCCAGACCATGTTGCAGAACCCAATTTTTCACAGCCCTAATTCAATGATGTAACTGTTAGCGCCATGTCCCTTTATAGCCCAGGTTTATAGAGGCTCCTTACAACTCCCATCGGCCATCCTGACGCTGGGTTGTCTGGTTATAAACATGCTCTGAACTCCACCTCAGCTATTACTCTTACCTGCCATCACAGCCGTGAAATTAATTGAGTGCTGGGGTGATTGACAAATGGTTTGCATCACTGGAGAGCACAAAGCTAGTTATCAATCCTCACTCTCAGTTTTTTCAGAATAGCCCTGGGCAGGAGGGAAATGGGCCTGTCCACTTCAGGCAAGATTTTTAATTTCATACTTAATAACTTCATATATTAAATCAAGATTTATATATATATTTATTTATTTTTTGTGATTTAACAGCCATGTAACAAGCTGACTATGTTCCATGGACAGGAGGAAAATACATATTAGGGAAGGAGCACGCTTGGCTGTGTGTGAAACGAGCCGACGCCTGATGGGTTATTCAGTTACATTCTCACGTGAGGTCACACGCTCCATATCATGATTGTTTTTTACCCTGATGACTTGCAGTGTGCTTAGATGCTTAGAGGGTTGTAAATAAGTAATGTAACCCAGTGAACTAGTTGTTCAGGACGTACAGTGACGCTACATGTTAGCAGCCATGAAGTAGTGCTTTACTGCTATAGATGAACATCAATGCACACTGACAAAGGAGCTACTTTCACTGTCTGCCTATATCTAGTATTTAACCTCAAACATTCATTTTCATAGAGACTAATATCAGTAGCTAAAATGTTTTGTAATTGACGATGAATGCAGAAA
The DNA here is from genome assembly GCA_020745685.1 of Tautogolabrus adspersus. Taxonomy (NCBI): domain Eukaryota; kingdom Metazoa; phylum Chordata; class Actinopteri; order Labriformes; family Labridae; genus Tautogolabrus; species Tautogolabrus adspersus. The sequence goes on along the minus strand of CM036556.1, from coordinate 11,752,708 downwards.
AATGAGAGCGATTGCACAATTAACCACATTTGCATCGTCATGCCAGTATGACCGTTCACAATAAATACTTTGCAAAAGGCACTCTGAAACATTAAATAGGAAAACCTTTTGCATGCACACACCATGCATCAACGTTTAACCAACCAGCATTTATCGGATCAGATGAGGTCCTGGATGAATTTTTCATGCATTTACACCATTTGGACAATCGCATGAATCCCCAGCTCCAAGTGAGCTACTCTCAGAATAATTGGTGTCCATCTGGTCGCCACCAGAAATGTTAACGGACACAATGACTGAGGAAAAAGAGAAAGGCAGAGGAAATGTGGTCCGAGTACACCATGTGGTTGAAAAGCACAGCACAGGAGAGAGACAGTGTTACCTAAACGCGTCCTGTGTTTAGAAACACCACACAGAAAAAAAGACAGGATCTGCTGGTTATAGATAATTCATGCTTCATTTATCACACGTCATAGTGATGTTGAACAATGTTGTCACAAACCGCAGATCTTTCTTATATTGTGCAGGCCTGTATTTCATATAATCATAATTTCCGTGATTTTTTAAATCTGCCAAATTAAACAAATAATCTTTTGCTTTGTTTCGACACTATTGCAGTGCAGTTGTTGTCCTGAAGAACCAGCTGTTTTCTAGCCTTTCTGTCTGTACTTATAGCCCCCCGTCTCTTGCATGTCCAGTCTCCTAGAATGTATGGAGGCTGTGAGTTGCCCGGGTAACCATGAAACCTAATGCTGTATTTCACAGGCTACCCTCAGATTGTCCACAAGCGCGGTGTGAGAGCTCGACTCATGAGGCTCTTTCCGTGCTCCACAGCCAAAAAGTCATCCTCCAGTAATCAAAGCAAGTGGCTCTTCACAGGCACTCTCTCTCTTTCCCTCTCTCTCTCTCTCTCTCTTTCTCTGTCTCTATTTGTGTCTGTTTGAAGCTTTTTTTCATTGTTGATGATGTTTACGATGCTTTTTTCTCTATGGGGTCATGCTCCTCAATACAGGCTTCACAAATGATTGCTTTTGCTGAAGTGTGTCTTAAATTCATTTTTATGAAATAGTTATTGACATTTTGGTTTTACAGCTGAAAAAGCACAAAGAATGGAAACTGAATGTGTGATTCGGGTGGATTTTTATATGCAAAGTGAAGTGCTCAGTCATTTTGTCAGAATGACGTTTGCTGTCAAAATGTTTTTGATTCTCCACGTTAATTTCTGCTTCTACAGTAAAGCATTATGGGTTTTTTTCAAACATGAACAAAGAAATTGGATGTCTCGGGTTAAACATGGAATAGAAACACAACTCTAACAGAACTTGTAGACTCACTTGATAATGAGGATCAGATCAGATAGCTTATAATACATCATTTAACAACACATCGGCATACAAAGCATGAGCTCTGTAGCAGAAGGTTGATTGTGCCCTGTCAGTAGACCTTTTGTCTGCTCGGGTCACAACAACACCCTCAAGAGCTAATGAGCCATTTAGACACTGTGTCACACTTCAGGTATGTGGGAGGCCCTGAGCCAATAAGACAAGCCAAATGCTGTGCTGCGAGGACGCTGTGGTCGCTGACAGGGCCCAGACAGCATCTGCCAACAGTACAGACCCATTAAAAAGTATCACAGGGTGCAGCCACCCTCCTTCATGAAGGGGCTCTCTGCCACACCACAAGGACTTTGTTCTTGAGTCGCAAGAACCTTAATTACCTCTGCTGTCCTATTAGTGTAGAAGAAGAGGAGTCAATTTTTTTTCTTTGGTTTTGTGAAGTAAATTAAAGAACTTGGAATAAGGATGAGAAAAAGGGCATCTAAGGGAAATGTATTGAACCGAATGGAGCAAGAATATTCCCATTGAGATACAAAATCTCTGACAAAGGAGTCTAGGCCAAGACAGCAGCATAAAAAGCTATTACAGAACGAACAACAGATTTCTCCCACTTTTCTTTTAAAGAACTATCAGTGTTGAGCAACAAGATGTGCACTGGTTAAATGATCCCTTATCCATCTTTTATAATCATCAATGATTATAAAGTAATGGAATTAAAGAAGATCGTCTGTTAAAAGTTTTATAGGACAAATAGGAGAGCTAAAAATACTGATACAACAATATAACAACACAATACAGTTATTGCATCATTGGTGTCAAATATCGATTATTTAACTTTTTTTAAAATGTGGCGCCAGTATGAGTCACTGCATCATTACTACATGACCTTAAACAGTGGCGCTTTTGACATGAAAGTGGGTAACATGTACAGAAGTTAATTGGCCAAAGAAGAAGTGGGATAAAAGAAGAAGAAGACAGCGGGATAATGTCAGACAGTGGTGAAAAGAGGTTGAAGGACGAAGCATGATGAGAGGTGAAAGTGACATCAAAAGGCAGAGAATAAATACATTAATCCTGCACTTTACCGCCTGCAACGTTTCAGAGGCATCTTATATTCTTCAGTTGATCAGATGTCACATTTTATGATTGTGTTGTAATATATCAATTATCACAGAATCGCTGCTTGGAGTTATAGACTGCAAAAGTGATGACGTATTTTTGTAGGCCAACCCGGAAGTAGCATCGCCATGGGTTCTAACGAGAATTCGCCTATGGGATTTTTGCATTGGATTTTGGATCATTGCAGAAAATAAGCTCTGTGGCAAACACACGTTTGTGATGCGTAGGCGTTTTGTTCAGCAGGATAATCTTTGCAAATAAACACCACTTTTATGAAGTATGAAGCGTTAATGTAGCCGAGAGAAGTAAAAAGCTAACGTTGTGCTACAAGCGAACTACACCACGGTCGGTTGATTTTGACGTCACTACCGTTATGCTTCATCGATCTAATCAGCGGTTTTGACAAGCTAGCGAAACCGTAGCTTAATAAGTTGTTTATTAACCTAATATTTGCAAGAGCACTGAAAAACACGACTAGATGCTGTAAGGCGGACTAGTGAGAGAGTTCCCGGCGTGTTGACGTTAAATGTCCCTGACAACCACTGTAGTCTCATTTAGCCACTTGTTAGCAACCGCCGTTTTTAGTACGCGTAAAAACTTTAAAATTCACAAGTTGGGGTGTTACCTAACGTAGTTTATCTCGTCTAACAAAACGCCAACATCTCTTAAGCTTGTGTTAACCACAGACCTTATTTCAGGCGTCTAACCACAAACCCATTCAAAATCCCCATTGACTTTTAGAGTTAGGAACCCATGGCGCTAAAATGCTAACTCACTTCCAGGTTTTAGGACTCATTCCTGTGGCACTCTATACAACTGATTTACAGGAAATAGGGAAAGTAGCTAATGGCTAACCCTAAATTTAAAGGCAATTTAACATACTAATGTTACATCTATATTCTCATACAAGCTGAAGTAAAGTGGTAAAGCTGGTCAGTAGATTCTCTTCAATGGATTTTCTCTTGAGGAGACGATGGCAGTTGATAGAGAAGTTGTAATTCACTTCAGTTCATTTTCTTTGCTGTTACTGATATTGTTGTAAGTGAAATGGGATATCTCAAGTTGTAGCCTCTAAGGGGCTAATTCTTAAAGACTCTCAGCAGCATCTGTTCACGTCCAACCTTCTTCCTCTTCCGTCTCCACAGACAGCGTTGAAGATGAGCTTGAACTATCGGCGGTCCGCCATCGCCCCGAGGGCCTAGAGCAGCTCGAAGCGCAGACCCGTTTCTCCCGGAAGGAGCTACAGATCCTCTACCGCGGCTTCAAGAATGTAAGTGAGGAGGCCACCATACATAATGTATAGCTCAGTGGGCTTTGTTCTATGCTACTGGACATACCTTCCTGGGCATTATTTTCCTTTGATTTCATTTCATGAATTCTTTTTCATCCCCTTCTGTAGCAGGCCGAGTTTTTAAGATTTTCTTTTGCTTCACTTCATCCTGGTTCACATTTCTTTTGAGCGTTTATTCTTTTGTTGAAGCTATAAAATGAAAATCCAGAATCTTATATGAGTGCAGTGCAGTTTTTTTCTGAATAATCTATATCTTGCACTCATAGTTATCACGTCCAAATGTGTTTACCACTGAAAATCAAATTGTACACTGTGCCAAAGATAATTAGCTCATATCTGGAACACATTGCGGAAGATTACTGATGAGCAATCAGGTCAAAGTCCTCCAGAGCAGCTCATAGAAACCTCATTGTCACCTCTGGTGTGAGGCGTAATGAGATGACCCAGAATCAACTCAACCCAAATTGTCTGGCAATGAAAGAGAGCAGGATAGTGAGAGTCCTGTGATGTTTGGAAGTCCCATGAGGCGTCAGTTTCCTGTTGAGCCTGCACTATATGCTCCTGCAAAGTCCCTGCAAAGCCTGCCCATTAGTCCGCTTCCACTTGAGACGGAGAAAGAGGTAAGAAGTGCACTAATGAGGCTTTTAATTTGTGCCGCACACTCTGCATGACTTCCTCTGAGGGAGACAATCTTGCAGACACCCTCTCAATAATTATTTTGTTTTACATAACAGATTTTGCCGTCAATCAGATCACAACTGAAAGCATGAAAATGTCTCAACTGTTTGAAGGATAACGGTTCCAAGATGATGGATCTTGTTGACTTTAGTCCACCCCTTGGTCTCATATTATCCAGCAGCATCACCAGCAAGTTTTCACTTATTCAGTAAAATGTAAAGACATATTTGCACAATATTTAGAAAAGACTCCCTAGGCGCTGATTCCCTGGGCCCTTTTTTAAAAAGCAATACGATTGGATGAAAGTTTGCATCAAATCTTGGAAGAAGAAGAAGAAGATATAGGACTAAACTTAGCTGTAATACCTCTGTTTACAGATCTTAAAAACACTGAGGTTTTTGGGCGCAGGATAGCCCAGCAGTTAAGTCGTTGGGTCCCATGTAAGGAGGGTATAGTCCTCGTTGTAGCGGCCGTGGGTTGGAATCCGACCTCGGCCCCTTGCTGCATGTCATCCCCTACTCTCTCCTCCCAACAGTTCCTGTCTCTCTTTAGCTGTCTAATAAAGGCAAAAAAATGGCCCCAAAAATAACACTGAGGTTAAAATCTCCCGTCTAGTCAACACTTAGAAATAGTCTAACCCTGTTGATAAATTCTTCCCATCCATTTTCTCATCCAATCATTTGGTCTTCTGCTTTCGCTCCTTCTCCCTGCAAAGCATACAGCAAGTTGCTGTTCCCCCTAAGTCTCTGCTTTCTTTGTATTTTCTTTCCCGAGAAATCACATTAAGTTGTGCATCATTTACACCCACTGACACACAAAACAATGACACAAACTGAAGTCTCTGCTCTTCTGTGGGATGCCACCTGGTTTAAAAATGGGCTAGTACTTAAAAAATTATAATTATTATGTGCTGAGGAGAAACCATCTTTTCATCTCTGTTTTTTAAGATATTTAACACTGCTGTGACATTACATCAATGTTATGGCAGAATCCCAAATTGTACAGCTGTTAAATAGTTCATCACTCAGTCCATACAAGTGTCAGGGTCAAATACCTCATCTCTGATTCTCCCCTACCCAGTAAGATTTGTAGAATAAGACAGGCTTTTCAGGCCAGCCAGACTAATAGAAGCTGGCATGGCTCCCAAAATGAGAAATGTGGCCCTTTGTCCTTGTCGTCCAGGGCTTTGGAGCAAATCAAATACCTCTTAATGTGGTCGGCGGAAGAAGGTCATTCGTCTTGACAACAAACTTGTCATTCATTTGTAGCACAGGTGCTCAAATTCAAGCTTTGAGACAAAATTATGGTCTCTGACTGGGATTTACTCTTAAGGTGGAATCAGAGCAAAGGCCACCTCAAAGAAATAAGAGATTCTATCGTTTCATAAATCCCTTGACTCAAGAAGACAAAAGGAAATAACACAATATGTCCTCACATCTGCTTAAATCTGCTGGGCTTTCACAGTTCACAGTGCAGGGCATTGCCTCGGGCATTAGATTAAGATCACACAGTTTCTATTCCATCAAAGATGATGCCTCTGTTCACAGGATTATTTCATTCCCCACACTGCTTATTGCCGCGCTGCTTCACTGGATCGGAAAAGGAATTTCACAGATTGTATTTGTGATTTTCTTATCATGGGTGGGCTACGTTTACAAGACTATTAAATGAATACAAATACATTTTTTGACCTCTAATGCTCACCTATTAGATTGATAATGAACGATGATAAATGAAATCTGACTTCAGTCACTTAGGAAAAGTTTGAACACCAAAAGGAAGCTAAGATATAAGAATGAACCAATACAAATGCACCTTCAACCTACATTTCCATTTTCTGAGCTGGGTATGAGAAAATCTAATTTGTCTATCAACCGTCTTTTAGTTCTATGCTGATGTGAAGAAAACAGCCTTTCCCAAAAGCTCAATATTAGTGACGTCTATGAAGAACAGTGAGTGAATGAGGTGCTGACTTTTAGCTTAGCGACATCAAAGTTCATCCTGATGGGAGCTTAAGGCAGCGCAGGCATCAACTGAGTGTAAGGACTTCACTGAACTTTAAATTAAATTGCAGGGGCACAGTGTTGTACGTGACGATAACTTGATAACACACTGGCTTCATTCTCAATAGAAAAACTGCCTCCCTCGCCAATATCATCACGAGGCGGGGAGAGAAATCCGATATAATCCGATCAGTCGAATTTTGTATTTCAGTGTGCAACTTAGTTCAACAATCTCAAAGTTTTCTGACTTTTAATTTCCCTTCAGGATTGTGAGGATGAGTTAGCATGGTGAGCGCGAGAAGCTGACTTGGACTAGAGCCTTTAATATATGCCTGTCATGTAATCAGTGTTGTTTAAGTGGTGACAGCTGTAATTGCCCATCACTGCACGAAAACAAACACACTATTAGAGGCGTGCGCTGACTTTACTACTGAGGTGAAATTAGATGTTGTTAAAAAATATTTAATTACATGACATTTCCCGTGCACTACTTCAACAAAAGGTTGACTGTTGACAGCCGTTCACTGCATAAACAAAAGCTCTAATTAACAGGAGCTCTTCCAAACAACACAGAGAAACTGTCAGTGTTTCAGACGTACAAAGATGCTGGGGAGCAGCCCTGGTTTTTAGACCGGATTTGTTCTTTCTTCAGCGTTTTCTCCCTGTGCTGAACATTTCTGCAGCACTGGCTGGAAAATAGTTGTGAAATTGGATAGTAAAGTGAGATACTCAACAGAAAAGTAAAAGACTTGGGGGGAAATACTATATTCACTTTCTTGCAAGTGGTATATAAGATGAAGCACCTAGCTGACAAATAGAAGTAAGGCTTATGCATGGATAAACAAAAGGTGACATTGTGGGGGGATGTTTCCAAAAGCCTTACCTGTCTTTTGTTTGCTATGCTAATTAGAAAATGTTAGCATGATAGCACACTCAACTAAAAGAAAAATAGCAGCAATCAGCAAAAGTCCAATACAAGGTAAACATACCAGCCAAACATAAATATGTTAGCATTAGCATTGTGCGTATGTTAACATACCGACTAACAGCCTCGAGCATTGCTTTCCATCCTAATCTGTCTTTTTTTCAAAAAAAGGGATCTGCCCAATCCCCTTCTCCTGTGCTGTGATTGGTTAGTACATCTGTCCTGGGATATGACTTAAAGGTCTTTTTCTAGACAGCTTAGTCAGTGTAGAGCCATGTACAGGAGCAAGCTGTTCATTTCGCCACCCTAAGTTCTTGGCCGGGGAAAGAAGGATGCAATCTGTCGGCTGCATTTGAAGGAGCCTTGGAAAATGAACAGCCTTCAACGCGCCGCTGTAATCGGCTGTCAAATGCACAATCCGAAAGTTTGCAGCCCCTGAATTGGGACACATTTATTGTTGTAGCCTAAACCATCAAAACCAAACTTTGATTGTCTCAAGACGAAACATACTAGATTTCGTATTCAGGTTTAGGTACCATAAGTACCTGTCAAGGTTGAGGAAAAGATCGTGGTTATACAGATGCTACTTACAGTGCCCACCATGGAGAGTTGTTTGTATCCCCTGACATCATAAGGATTTCTTGGCTAGTTTACAAGAACAGCACCATGAACTCCTCTGACTCTCAGACTTTTAAATCAGGTCACACGCTGCCAAACTTCAATATGAAGACATTGTTGTGCTCATTCTGTCTCCCTAACTTCCCTAAAATTCTTGCCCTCACTTTACCAAACAATATATGAAAGTAGGTCTGTGAGACAACAGAAGAAGAGTGTCTGGGGACCCACACAGACAACCTTGCAGCATCCCCTTGAGGAGACATGAGGAGGCCCCTTTGAAGAAAGTCAACAAGGTTTCCTCTTTACTTTTGAAGCTCCATTGCTTGGAGCTGCAAGAGGTTGTTAGGACATGGTCAGAGAGGAAGAGGGGAAACCCACTTTGTTCTGAACACAGTTGCTCACTGAGGGAAAAATTGTGTCTGAGAAATGGGGCAAAGACTGACTGAAGCAAACTCTCACGACTTCATTTTCTAAAACAACGATAGTTTTAAACATTAATTCTCAGATAAAGCTACGGCAATATGTAGAATCATTGGGTACACATGTAATATTGATTTATTTTCTGTATCAGTGTGTTCAATTTTTCGTTTCCATAGCCAGGTACAGCCTGTTCCTTATCTTTGATTTCCTCCATCCACTGCCAAGGCATGGTTTATTTTCTTGTTTGAGGAAAAAAATTTAAATGGTCTCTCTAGGCAGACCATTTCCTTTGCTCCGAAGATATAATATCCTGCCCGTGTGTGCAGCCTCGCAGCCTCGCAGTTCTGAACCTGCAGAACTCGCTGCCTTTATCACCACGCAGCTGCGAGCAAGGTCATCCAACAAGTCTTTGGTCGGCTGTTTTCTTTGAAAGGACACAAAAGGCACCCTTCTCTCAGGTGTTATGTAAGACTATTCAGTGTTCTTAACTGAATGCTTGCAGACATCCAACGGTGGGTTGCTTTGAAAAGCCATTGACAAGATATCTATTGAAGCCTGAATGGTTACAAGATTGAAAACCACCACATTGAATGTTTTTCTGTCATGGGCTCTCTGAGAGACTGTCAAGGGTTGAAGTGGCAAACATGATGCAGCGAATCCTCCATAGAGTATAATACCACCTTTCTTAAAGCATCTTCAACTAAACGGATAAATGAAAAGGCTAACATGCAGCTCATTTATCTAAAAGCTCTGGAAACTTCAATTCACAATAGCCCTATTTGGATCTACTTTCAGCAGTTGCAGTTAAGCGCCTGCAGGGGGAGTATAACTTGGTAATAATATAGCCCTAGCTAATGCTACAGAGTTATAATTTAGCACTGCAGTCATTGCTTTGAGAACAAAAAGGTGCATCTCGCCTTATGTTGCAGGTGAATGACTCCTAACTTTGCTACGGATAGCAAAGCGCTTTGTAACTCACCATTCAGTGACTTCTTGAAATGAAAGAGGCGTTCTGCTTCCTCCTCTGTTTTGGACTCAGCAGCCTCAAACACCGTTTCCAAACGCTATTGGCCACGCCTACACAGTTCAGAGAAATAGTTGAAACAGCACAATGAGTCCTTTTTGAACTCGATATGAACTGTAGTGTTCTCAAACTTCCGTGAATGCTTCATGAGACTAATAAATCCATTTATCTTACACACATTTAAACATCTGGCCAAAAGTTCAAGACTTAGCTAACATCAAAGTGAAAGAGGGTAATACTACTCTCTCCGCTTGAGTTTTGGGTCTGTGGCACTTTTCTTTAACCACACCCAAAATTGATGTCACTGTGTAATTGACACACTGGACACACTGAGGAGTACACTTTTAAATCCCTTAAGTAAGGCAGCAAGAGGTCACCAAAAACAAGACCTTCCAGCTGCTGTTCAGTTTCTCTTTAATGAAGTTGTAGTCATCTAACCTAGTTCTTAAAAAAAACGTGTTTAGTTTGGCAATGTTCGGCCTATTTGGAAGGCTGGCTTTGATTCAACCTTTTAAATGTTTGACAACATGTTGACACAGTTTTCAGCCGGAATAATTGGTGTGACGTGGTTTTCCCTTCGCCTGAAATTCCTCTGTACAGCCTTGAAAAGTTTTAGAATCCATGAATTTTTAATATTATTTGAAAAGTTCTACTGCCAGACGTGAGATATTGACACATCCTAGACTCAGCTTTAACCTATTTACTCTTTCTTCTTTGTATTTTGTGTTGCAGGAATGCCCCAGTGGAGTTGTCAACGAAGAAACCTTTAAAGACATCTACGCACAGTTCTTCCCACAAGGAGGTTTGTGCTGTGTTCTTGCTTTGTTTTTTCAAACGTACTCGTTTTCTCTCAAGGCTGCTTCTTATCTCCTCTGTGAGCTGGACAGGCACAAATTGTCTCTCACGTCTGTTTACTAAAATGGCACAAGGAGCACTTTGCATTAAACTTCCATCAAAAGAAGACGAGTTTGTGAGGAAAGAAGGGACAAAGTTATGAATGCAGCTGGAAATGCTCAGTGTTGGCTCTCATCATTATGCAAAGATTGCACCCGCAAAAACAAGAGAGAAAACATAAGGAGGCTTTGATTCATCTGTTCAGAGAGAAAAGAGGCAGAGCAGTACATATAATGGCTCACCACATAAGGAACAATGATAAAACTCTCTGCTATAAGCTTTTTGTTCTCACTTATCAGTAGTGGGGGGGGGGGGGGGGGGGGGGGGGGAAGAGGAGGAGCAATTTCTCTTTGAAGGTGTTGCAAAAAACGACACAACTTTTCCTCCTTTGCAGAAACGGTTGCTGCTGGTGTTAATTGAGCCGTAATGACAACAGATATTTTTGTGTATTTTTGTTTCCTCCATAGATGCTTCAACATACGCACATTTCCTGTTCAATGCTTTCGACACAGATCACAACGGCTCTGTGAGTTTTGAGGTAAGCTAAGTTTTCCCATTTTGCTACGGCTCTAAAAACCTAAAGATAAGAAATGGCCATCACTTTCAAAACTGTAAAGAAAAGTCCCGTGAAGCACGGACATATCCTAAAAAAAACGACATCACTATGAGGCCATGACTCATTACACTGGAGCATTATGTAATCTGCAACCCCAGTCATTTTTAATGTAGCCCAAACAGGCCTGGTTGGAATGCTATCAACACTTGATTAATATTTATGAAGGGCAGATATTTGCTTATTAGGACAGAAAAGCCGTCTTTCTGCCAGTCCACAGCTTCACTGGATAATATGTGGTCCATTCTGTGCACATGTGTGGGGATTTCCCAGAGGGCCACAGAAGCTTATGTGTCAGCAGACTTCTCCTACTTCTGCTCTTCCATCATCTGCTTCTAATTAATACCTAAAATACTATCCTTGCAGGAAAGTTGATGTACGAAATTGGATGAGATTCTACCTTTGATTAATAGGCACGGTGATTGGTGTAACCTTGTCTGCTAGTTTTTAATATCGCATATTACACATTTTTGTCAGTAAATCTTCTTTTCACTGCAGGATTTTGTTATGGGCCTCTCTATCCTCCTGCGAGGAACAATCCAGGAGAAACTCAACTGGGCTTTCAACCTGTATGATATCAATAAAGATGGATACATCACTAAAGAGGTATGTCCTTTTCACACATCCACTGGAACTACCAGTGAACTGGCCCTTCCTGGTTTTCTTAAAGGGCCAGTTCACGTGTATCAAAGTTTCTGATTTTTTTCCCCAGCTTTTTTGATACTAATGTCTTAGATATATCTCTTCCCTTCAGTGTATTTGAGTTCAATGGAAAGTCATTTTGTGATTCCCCTGGTATTGAAGGAAAATTGTTGTTGCAAGAATTAAAAGTATACACCTCTGTGTGAAGCTGTAGGCAAAGAGCTGCCTGAGCTAAATGCTTATGTCTGTTTGCATAAATGCTCATAATAACCATACTAGCATGCTGATTAATTGTGTAGATTTATATAAATCCTTTATGGGACCCAAGGATGCTTTACATGAGGGAAAAACAAGTAACACACAAACAAAGAGAATGAACTAATCAATCAAACAAAGAGTGAAAGCCTTGTTTGCTGGGGATAAAGGGATTCAAAAAAGAGTTGAACAGGGAGATCTTTTGGAGAGGATGTTGTGTTGTGGATGTGGATGTGGAGTGCCAAACTGAAGATCCTGACCCCAATATTTCTGATGTTTAGCATGTGTTATGTTTACAATGTACACCATCTTGTTTTTTATGAAGCATGTGTACATTATTAGGAACACTACACTCAAAGAACAGTCTGATTTCAAAGTCATAAGTTTGAAATAACAATAAAAAATTGGGCTGCTGATTGTGCCACATGAAAAGTCTCAGGTTCACAATGAGGGGGAACATTACCGTTTGGACCGTCTTGATTTCAAACCATCCTTAGCAGCAGGATATTTCACTCCAGACCATTTACAACACAATGAACCCTTAGTGCTTAGTGTGACACAAATGTATGTGAAAAGTATTAAAGCCCTATAGGCATCTCCTATAGGGCATGTGTGCTGAATAACTGCTCGTCAGAGAAACTTAAGGCCAGGAAAAATCTGTTTCATCTTTTGATTTCGTCCTTCACTAAAGTCAACAGGCGATTAAATCAGCGTTAGGCTTTTCATTCACATGAATAAGTATGTGATCACTGTTTTTAAAGTTTTTGTATTGATGCATCTCTCGTGTTCTTGTAAAAATTCAAAGTCATATTTACTTTTAAACAAGATAAGTCTGGATTTAGGTTCACAATCTGAAAACAGCCATGACCACCGTTTGAGTTGATCCATCATGTTAGTCTGCCTAAAACTTCCTACCGTGAAGCAGTTTCTATCTTGTCCTTGATAATCCACAGACCTCCCTGTGAGTAGTTTTCACAAAGACTAATACTTTGAGTAGATAGTCAAATTAAAATCCCGCAGTTATCCCTGAGAGGGAAAGCTTAACATCTCTGCCCCATAGTACTGAAATGATGGACATGTCTTATTCGTAAGGGTTGACTGAGGAGTCATTTGTCTTGATCGTTTGGTGAACTGACCTTTTTCCATGTGTTTGACAGGAAATGCTTGACATCATGAAGGCCATCTACGACATGATGGGAAAATGTACATACCCCGTCCTAAGAGAGGAGACGCCTCGTCAGCATGTAGAAGTCTTCTTCCAGGCAAGTGTGTCGCTGGCTGTCAGTCCCAGAAAAGAGGCTTTAGAAAACCTCCTTTATTTATTTTTCCTCTCTGCTCCTCTCTGTCTCAACAGAAGATGGATAAAAATAAAGACGGAGTGGTTACCATAGACGAGTTCATCGACTGCTGCCAAAATGTAAGCTGGATATCCCCTTCTTCACTTCTCTTTGGGCTCTCTTGGCACACTTTCTCATTACGTTTGTTTTTCTCTTTGTGCGCAGGATGAAAACATCATGCGATCAATGCACCTCTTTGAAAATGTTCTTTAACTCTCGGCCCACTGTGACGGCTTTGGGAGAGAACTTCATCTTTAGCTCTGACTTGGACTCATACTGTGTACAGTGTGCTATGCAGACTTTTGACCGTAGATAAAAACATTGTTCATCACTGAGGGCCACACGGAGGAGTGGGAAATATGGTGCCAACACTCTGGAATGATCTCCCTTATTGAAGAACAAAAATCTAATTATAAATCAATAGAAAGGAGAAGAGAGGGGGGGGACAAGGTTTTTAAAGCGTGTGGATTTTTCAAAATAAAACTCTTCTAGGTCCACTCCCACCACCTGTCTCTGGAGTGTTTTTCAATTTACAGAATGCTGCATTCTACAAACAGTTTCAGCCTTCGACTTTACAGAACAACACGCAACGAGATTTCAGCTTAAGCCTTGACTTGTTTTATTTACAAGCAGGTAAAATCACTGTGACGTTTTACAGCATCAAAAAATAAAACATAACAAAGTAATTGCCGCTCTAGTTTTCACGTTCCTAACGGCCTCTAAATTCCAGAGTGTTTCCACCCCGACTTAGTTAACCATCGTGGACTTTAAAGGAAGCATTTAGACGACAAAAAAAACCTAGAGGTGAACCATTTTGAATTGTAAATACTTATAGATAAAGCATTACATGATTACTCTGTGAAAAAAACGTTCAACTTTGTCCATGTTTACTTGCCAACTAGAATGGAGACAACACAAGGATTGTATTGATGTCAAAATCGGACCATAATAACGATGGTTTGTCTACAGAAGCACACAGGTAGCTACATTTACCACCAGTATAACATGAGAGGATCTGTTTGTCCTAAGATTCATGCTGCTTTCAGTGTATTTCTGTAAAGTTAACTCTCATAATTCTGTTTTTATTTTTGTTTCTGAAGCACTGTTCACACTGTGAGCAGTGCTGGAGGTTATTTATATGCTACTATGATCATTGTACAAAAGATTGTCAGTTGTACAGTATTAAATGAAAGTTTGCTCTCGGGTGAATTTGAGCTCTTTACTTTTCTTCATGTTATTCACTGTTTTCATGAGAAAAGTCAGTGGGGTTACGTCTGCGTACACACAATGCAACTTTGTATTCTATTCATCATTTTCAGGTTGTTCGCTAATTCCCTTCCTACTGTTTCCCCCCTTCCTCCTGCGGGCTGCCCACTCCCACTCAGCCTGATTGGTCCCGGCTGTCCATGATTAAAGCATTGCTTGGCCCCATATGAGAGCAAACACAAAGCATGCTGGGTAGAAGTCTTACTCATTGACTTCCTGTTGCTTGTTGGAAACCACTGGACTACTGAGAGAAGTTTCTGGACGTTTTGTAAATGAGTTTCTGAAGCATTTAAAAGTTGCTCATGTTTTGGATTCAGACAATTTGACAGTACATGGCATTACTGGAAGTACAAGTCAGTAATAAGAGCATTTCTCAATGAGGCATGATCTTTATTTATTCATTAAATTTTTGGTTTTTACACATTTTGTTGGACAAAGTATGTATAGTTGCACCGAAAAAGTATCAAACTGCATTGTGTTCCTTGATTTCTGTTTTTGTGCCTTACTGTTTGTAAAATTTAACACTCTTAATTGATTGACAATTCAGTTTATATTCTCAGAAATCTATGAAATGTGACATTTTACTGATTAAATTGGGGAAACACAAGTTTGTAACATTGATCATTTCCAAACAAATCCTAGTGGATGCAGAAAGTTCTTTTCTGAAGCATTCATACTTTTCTTCTGTAAATAACACCCAAAGGCTAAAAGTCAGAAATCTGACAAACATGGAAAAATAAAAGCCACAGCTCAATCTTTCAATTTTGTATTAAAGGTCACATATTATCCTCCTCTTCAACAAGTTGAAATAAGTCTCAGAGCGCCCCAAAACATGTCTAAGTTTCTTGTTATGAATCCACTCCTGTATTTGATTATGTCTATAAACCCCTCTGTTTCAGCCCTGCTCAGAACAGGCTGTTTCTGTGTCTGTAGCTTTAAATGCAAATTAGCTGAGTTTGGCCACGCCCCTCTCTGGAAGGGCTTGGGTGGCTTGGGCTTACATGCACCATGCTCTATTGTTTAACGCTGAGAAGGCAGACTCAGAGGTAAAAAAAACAACAACACCGAGCTGTGGGAGTGTCATCCACCTGGGGGAGGAGTTACTGCCCTTTGTGATGTCACAAAGGGAAAATCTCCACACAGCCTGTGAAAAGTGAAGCAGGGGAAAAATGGAGAGGATGGACTTTTCTAATAATTGGGGGGGTTTGTAGACAGACTAGGGATAAATATTAGTTTAAGAATAACATGAGTGTTATAATATGTGACCTTTAAATGGTTCAGTTGGTATTAAAGGCTGTAGAATCTGATAAGAAAAAATGTTTCACACTGTATGACTGTAATTTAGGAGTGGACAGAGACTTTCAATCAGATGATGTGTGACATGAGATACTACACTTGTAGATGTATGGATTAGTTTGATGAAATGCTGAATAAGGGCAGCTCACTGAATTGGATTTCAGAATATGTGTATGAGTTAACCAGGAAGCTTTTGCTTAAACTGAAGCAGATTGTATTAAAAAAGCATTTTATTCTTATTTATTTGTCTCGGATGAAGAGTCATCGTCTGACGCCCCCTTGTGGTGGTGAGAGGATAATACAAGGAGAAAAAAACTTTCTGCTACCAGGACAGTTTCAAAGATCAGAAGCACAGCAAGTTGATATAGATATTTGTGTTTAATAGTGTCCTTCTTCTTACATCCTGAATCTATTTAATGAGATAATTAAGTGAAGAAAATAAAAGAGCAACAAAAGCTATGTGAACAGTTTAATTCAGGGTTTGGAATGAAATGTACATGGCCCAACACGCCTGTGAATCTCCACGTCTTCTCATAAAGGAAACGTCCATTTTTTCCAGTTATATTGAAATCATTTCTTCCAACTTCAAATAGTAAGGTACTCAAATGACCTGAGATAAGTTTGCATACAAACCGAGAAGATTGAAATCAGCCACAGACCTCTAGGACACACAGAGTTTAACATATTTTTTAACAACTATTATATCAACTTAAGGCATTTGGTAATATTTTGAAAACACACGTTCTGTATTTCTTGTACAAAAAGACTTTTTGTCGGCCGTATGAAGACAAAAATAGTTCTTGAATGCATACATGAATTACAATGAAGCGATTACCTCCTTTAAAAAAAAAGCAATGAATAAAGTACGTTGTGTTACACGTCATCATTACAGACAATTGATCAGATTACAGTCACAGATTTGACTGAATGTTGGTCAGACTGAACTTTTGAGTTTTACACAGAAGCATCATAATTGTGCGATTTTTGTTTGCCACTACTGTAAATGTTTGACATTAAATTTCTTCCCTTTGATGCCTCGCAGCATCGTTAGCGCTCCCTTCCTGCTTCTCATTACAAATTTAAATAGTTCTCCCTAATTCACCCTTTTCATTTGGAGGCCCAGTTCTGCGCAGAGAAGGGATTGTTTTTCATCCTGTTAACATCAACGACTGTATTCTTTGAGTGGTACCCTAAAAGAAAGATAATACAATGTTTCTGCACAACGTGAAGAGAAAAGAAGCGCTTTAAATGGTCAAAGAATGAGATTATTTCAAAAGGATATGTGTGAATGGAATGCTTAAAGTTAATTATGTTTTGGCTGGATTTCATTTTGGCATTGTTTCCACTAAATCTAAAGTATCTAGTACCGTGAATACACTGCGTTGATGTTTATTTGAGTAAGTTTTCTCCTAAGAGCACAAAAGTTAGATAAAAATAGAAGCCGTAAGCATTATAAATACTGTAAGATGTCATATTTAAAGGAACGATTAAGACGTTTGTTGCTTACACTCCATTTGAACTTCAGGAGTTTGCTCTTTTCCCAAGTGAACATCTACAGTATTGTCTACACAAACCCCTTGTCATAAACGCACAGAACTGCAAAGTGAAATGGATATTGACTGCACAGTGGAGATATGTCGTATTGCTCTTGTCGACGGGCTTAATGCCTAAATGCACTCCAGCCTCAGGCGCTGATGTCATCCTGAGCTCCACAGTCAACCACAGAAATGTTTTTGCATGTTTCGTCCGTCTCATTTCTCCAGGGAGGCTGTTCATGTGACAAGTGGTTATTTGAGGAAAATATTGTGTGTGATGACAAAAGCTCACAGGAAAGGCAGCTTCGTACTCTGGGGGTTTAATCTGGAAAGGTTTTTTTTTTTTTTTTCCGGGTTTCCTGTTTTCATCTTTTGTCTTTGATAAACACTTAAAAAGTTTGCTTTCAGTGGACCGTCCAGCCGTTTGGAATCAGACCCTGTGAAGTTCGTACATGGTCCGTGAGATGCCGTGTTTCCCGAAGAACGATGAGGCCAAGCATTAAGGGGTTAAGTTAGCAGCTGCCTGATCTCTTTGTGAACGTAGGTAAGGAAGTCCATATAGGAAGCTCCACCGTACAGCCCCTTATCCTCCACCAGGAACTGGCGGAAAAACATCTCCGGTTTGTCTCGCTGCTTCACGATCTGGAGCTGAGGGAGGACAAAAGTCATCAGAAGTTTGACATTTACTCGACATTTCCAATGTGCACCGTTTCCTATGTTCTCTTAAATGTTCTCAACTATTCATTGATGCATTTTTTTTTTACAGAAAGGTTTGATTAATAACAGTTCACATCCATGCTAATACTTTGTCGTTTGTTTGTATTTCTGCATGTTTTTTAATGAATCATATTGAATGGTCCTCTTTAGATTTAGATCCTAAAGGCTGTGACTAATTCCTCTGAAACTGACCTACACTAATGAAAGACTCCAAATAAATTCACATGATTTTATGGTACACTTCAATTGACATTTTTTAGGGCAATATTGCATCAATTCAAACTTGTAAGTGTGGCAGTTGTATCTTTGCTGTTGTAATTACTGACTTGTTCCACTAGAGGTAGACAAAGATCAATTAAAAGCTGTGTGGCCATTCCCTCTTACCTCTCTTTTAGCTGTGTTCCTTGCATCAAAAGTTACTCCGGTACTAACCATAGACTGTAAATGGTACTAACTAATGTACATTTTTCTTCTAGTTTAAAAATAAAGTTATGAAGTACAAAGGTTTTTGAGACTATGCTGCGTCCATAGATATCTTTCTTACCTTCATAGAGTTCGGCCTCTTTTCAAGCAGACTGTTGATGATGGATCGAACCTTCTTGGACAATGGGTTGTCCAGCTCTGGCAGCGCACACTGAAAAAACAAAGTGAGACGGTTTGGTGAGACCTTAAAGTCATTGTGTTTAGGTCACTGGCACCAGTTCATGAGATGTACTTGCACCGTCATGTTTTGCAGCACAAACAATTCTAATCGAAGTAACTGTTCTCATGACATAGTAGTAAACCTGCTTTGACACACTTCTGCTCTACTTCCTTCTCTTATTTATGGCCAGCACATGGTGAAGTGGTGTTTGAGGGTTAGCTTTAAAACGACATAAATCTTTGAACTTTCTAATATTGACTGTCTGTTTTTTCATCATTCTCATTTCTGAGTTGGCTATTCACCAGACATTCTCTAACCATACTGTAAGACCTGTAAAACCAGGCACCACAGACGTAACAAAGGATGAAAACAAAAAAGAACAGTTTCATTGGTTTCTATCTCTGTTAAATACGTGCGGTTATTCTGACCATGTGTCCTTGCAGGTGGCCGAGGGAGGGAACATTAAAGAGGCTCTGGGTGAGGTCTGGCGGGCTTGCTTGGCCGAGCCACAGAAACATGGAGTGTCCGTTCTCCAGCAGGAACATGCCTGCGTCTGTCAGACCTTCATCTGAACAGCGCACGGGGGCAGGGAGCGCCTCACTGCTGACGTCCATGTTGTGCTGAAAATAAAAACAACGTACATGCAGTCATTTCAGATGAAGTTGACACACACTAGCTTTTCCATGCAATTCAGCAAACATGCTACAGTAAGAATGACAATGTTTACTCAAGGAGCCTCATTCCCCAACCTTTCCTCTTAAAACCCACGTACATAGTTTGTACGTTTATTTCTGGTTTCTTCTTCTGTAAGAAGAAAATCGACAAACTCTTCAGAACTGACGTGCCAGTGCAAAATGTATGTATTGTGTTATCTTCAATTCAGCACTTTTGTGTCATTGAATAACATGCATCACTAACTGCACATATGCAATGATTGGTCTAAACTGTAAATGTTAAATTCTAAACACTGCTGAGCACTTAGTAGCAGCTTTTAAATATATGCTGACAATACAAAACCTGCTTTTACACACATGTATTTAAATGACCTATAGAGCTGCACTTTTTAGAATCCATCCAGCATCAAATTGTGCGCTTTTCTGGTGTTAAATGTGTCTTATCAAATTGTGGTTTGGGCATTTCTGATGTCTCTCTTATTTCGTCTTTCAATTCTGTGTAATTTGTGTGTGTACACAGCCGAGCAGTCTCATGCCCTTATATGGGCATTGGAGGGGCGTTTACCTAGCTTCAAACTGAGGGGGGGAATGGCATTCATCAATTTAAGAACACAGGTGAGGACAATTCTGCAGTTTAGAAACCAGCTCTTAGACTCTTCTTTGGAACTTTAAGGAGAAACTTTGAAAGATGTTGGAGAATGAGGCCCAGTGTTTTTTTTCTTTAGTTTGTTCCCTACCAGTGGGATGAGACGAGGGTAGAGCAAGAGCTGCGTGTCCTCCACTCCCATGGCCATGACTGACAGCCTCAGATGGGCTCTCTCGTCTGTTGAGAGCTCGGTGCTGCCGACCAGAGGAGCACTTTTCATGAGGCTGTTAATGTAGATTGGCAACACCTTCATGGAACTGGGCAGGATCAGCTACGTGTGGAGTAAGGTAAGGTAAGGTTTATGGGGAACAATCTTGATTTTCAGACACGTACATCTATTATGTATCATGTCTCAAATGCTGAATTCAACAAATGCCCCTCCAGGTGTTGTCCTGCACTGACCTGGCTGGCAGCAGAAGGGCTGGCACAGTTTTTCCTATAGCAGGCCAGCATGTGAGCGGTCTGGTTGACCAGGATCTCCCTAACATTCTTCAAAGGCTGGTTCAATATGGCACGGTAAGCTGAGTGGGCATGGGAAACCAAAAATTAAAAGACAGAAGAAGAACAGAGGATAAGACGGGGAATATTAAAGGAAAAAGATGGAAGATGAAATAAATATCTGGCAGGAGAATAAAGATCCGACATGGGAGCTTAAGAGCAGGACAAGTGGAAGAAGGTAACTGTGGCTCAGTAAGCTGTACCTAAGGATCGCTATGTGCAGATTACAGAAAGGCTCATCTGAATTTTGTGTGCAACATGTGGTCCTTATTTCAAGTCCTATTTCTTTTTCTCATAAATCTGGGAGCAGGAGGAGATTATCAAGTGATGCATGGGGTAAATTCAGGAGAGTTGACTGAATGGTACAAGAAACAGTTTACAAGAGGAGAAATACGTCTTTTCTGCATTTGGCTGTCGTGCCAACAGTCTGCGCTCTAAGCACGTTATATTCAGAAGAAATGAAGCCGTTACCTGATTTGGCAAAGAAGTTGATAAGAGAGTCTGTCTCGCAGCTCTTGTACAGCTCCATCAACTGCGAGCTGCAGTTCAGACTGAGGTTGTGGATGCGGAGACGTCTCTGCCCGCCGATTGTAGTGTACAGCAAGGCACACTGGGAAACAGAGTTCAGTGAGTTAGAACCAACAGGTTGAGGATTTGACTCCAGATAACACACTCTTACTTAAGGCGCATTTCTAAAACGTATACCTGCATGAGAGCTCCAGTCTCCTCACTGAGCGTGTCGTCGTGCTTCAGCTCTACGGTCACCGCCTTGTCGCAATCCACAGCTGCCATCTCGACATCTGTGGTGTTGTTCATGTGGATGGCACCAAAGAAGTCTGTGGCTCTGAAGCCTTAGGGAACACACAAAAAAGAAGACCATTGAGGAAGGGCGCCAATGGCGTAGCGGTTGGGTCGCACCCCATGTATGAGGGCTATAGTCCTCCAAGCGGGCAGCCTGGGTTCAAGTCCGACCTGTGGCTTCTTTTCCTGCATGTCATTCTCCACACAAAGTGTGTGTGTGTTCCTTACCTGTACTGGTACGGACTCGCATGATGGCGTCAAATCCGATGCTCTTCTGTACATCTTTCCTCAGGTCTCGGAGGAAATGCTCTCCATCTGTCTCCACCTGGCAACAACAAGAACCTTACAGTCAGCAGCACTTTTTCTTTTTATGTGCACAAGGTTTAGCCAGTAGATGGCAGTGTTGGCATAATTTGGTCTCCTGCTGATGACCAGCAGAGTGGGGATCATAAAAGCACTACAATAGAAGTCCATACGTCTAACATGAAAGTTGATGATTTACTGTAATGTACAGTTTGAACACGTGTACACAACATTTAAGTATTTATTTAGTTTTCTCTCTTTTAGTGCATGCTTAGGTTGAGAATCAACTGAATTGCGCAGCCTTAATATGTAGTGTTGTGTTTGTTCAGTTTGGAGCAGTACTGAGTAGAGTGTGGGTACTGTGCAAGATCCAAAATGTTGATTCAACTTGCTTTATTTGTGCTCCAAAATCCCTCTGCTGTGTGTAAAACTCCGACTTTCTACAGCTAGGACAGGAAATAAAAACTAAAAATGTCATCTTTTTGTTCATTGTTAAGTGTCCTGTTGTGTACTGTTAAAAGGTATGTTGTACCTGGAAGTTGTTGTACTTGTAGATGGAGCCTCCAGTATGTGACGGCACATCCCCCATAGTTGCCAAGTCTACGTACTGGCTGGGGAACAGGAAGAGGTCGACACAGCAGCCCTGAGCCACACACTCCTTTGACAGCTGCTCGTACACTCCTTTCTGAGGCTGGAAAAGGGTCTGAGGGGGGAAAAAAAAATGTGAGGGTGAGTAAGCTGTCAGTAAATTCAGTTTAATTCCAAAATGAAGTTCAGTCAACACGTAATCCCGCTCACCTTCTCTTTCTCAGTGTTGACCAGCTTTTTGTCATCCCTGTTCTTCAGTTTGCCAGGAGCCTCAGCCGTGGGAATGGAGGACTGGAAGATGAAGAGCTTTCCGCTACAGTCTGCTGCCTGGAGGGTGAGACGGTGTGTAACTTCTATTTACTATATTGTTCTTAGTTTTATTGTAAACGAGGTGAGAAGTTCCTGCATGGGAGCCGGTTCTTCTAAAAAATAATACACATTATCTAGTAGAGATCGCTCTGTGTCGCAAAATAAACTGATAAAGATGAAAAGCAAATACCCTACGAACAATACGAACATGAGCAGGCATGGATAAATAAATAACTATCAGGCTGGTTGCTGTTGTGTAATGTCACAACTGCTTCCAATTAAAAAGCTGTGTGAACTTTTCCTTCACTGCGTGCCAAAAGAAAGACCTCATATCACGGGGAAAGTTTGCTGGACTTTAAAGTAAACACAAACATATCAGGGAGAGTCAAACCAAACAGAGTATACAAACTGAAGCAATCGTGTGCAGCTTCTCTTCAAGTTCAGATTTAAAATGATTACCCGTTTTTTTTTCTTACAAAAACACGCCAGAATTTATTTTGGCTGCTTTAATAATTTATAGGAATCAGGAGTTTAGTGACAGGAGGGTGTTTCAAGATTGAGAAACACTGTTTGCTTATCAAACAGAACGCTTCCAACTGTGCCAATTACATCTGACCTTGCACTTTTCCAGAGTCTACATCAAGACCTAGCCGCGCATGCTCCTGGGAAGTTGCAGGAGGCCTCCTGCTCTCCCACTCTGTGTTGACAGATGTCACACTGGGGCTAACCTTAAATGCCTCCACACCGGCCTGGATGACAGGGGCAAAGACCGTTTCGCTCTCGTTGGTGTCAGCGAACATGTCAGGGATCTGGTCCAGCAGACTGCAGAGAAGAGGGGCAGGGTTATGGCTTCATGCAGTATTTTAATGTTCTTCATTATGTCTAAAACAACTCTTTACATACATTTAATCCACTTTAAAGAAGAACTGACTGAAGACATTTTAACCCCAATACCAAAAGAAACACTTTCCCATTTCTTTTGATTAACCAACTTGAACTCCAGAGATTCCCCCCCCCCACACACTGCATGGTGAATCCAAGACAAACAGTTCTTCCTGAACTTAATGAAATAGCTGTTTCTTACTTGAAGATAACAGCCCTCGACTCCTCGTAGTTGACGAGGAAGCCGTCGAGCAGCGGGACAAACATCTCAGCCGTGTCTGACACCACCATCATCTGCGGCTGGGCCAGAGCACTCTTCACGTTGTAGAAGTGGAGGATTTTGTTGTAGGTGACGAAGCCAACCTTGATGGCAGAGCTCTCCACACCTTCCTCTCTGGTGAGGAAGAACAAGTATCAGTGGATACCATGATGCTTTCAACGCTGTCACTACTCCTACTAAGTCCCTGTTCTCTAATAACGTGAAGCAAAATGTCATTTCAAAAAATGACAGACTTGAAGAACTTTGCAAAAAATGTCTTTTGGCTGTAGTAGATGAGCGACTAAAGAAACAACAGCTGACATAGAGCAGAATACTGTCAGCTGGACCTGAGACCAAAAACACACATCCAAACCTGTCACCATTGAAGTCATTTCAAAGCATTCTTTACTGACACTTCAAACTGCAGTCTGTAGGTCCCTCATCTCAAATCATGCACACATGCTAAGAAACATGTAATGTGCTCCTCCATGAACATCCTGCACAGGTGTTTTCATTAAAAGCTTCACTTTGAATGATTTTCACACCATTCACTGATCAAAAGTAGATATCTATGGCTACATCTGCATTTACTTAAACCGAGCTCGAGCTCCCCTCAAGTGAATTAAAGATCTATTAGGCCAACACTGAGGAATTACTAGAGCCATATACAATGCGTGGTGTCCAAATGCTTAAGTCTGAGCGCCTCGTTGAAAGTAAAGAGACTGAATCACAGCTGAAGAAGGGGCTTATCTAGAGTTCACTTCTAGTGCATGTTTTAACAATGATGTCATGGCAGAAGACAGATCGGGATATATTGCTGCTGGCACTAACGAGGTGGAGCAAAGAAGAAGAACGCTTCCAAGTTATTTTAGGAGTAGACAGGTGAAGTATTGCATCCCCTACTGTGCAGTACATCAAAAAACTGTCCTCTGTATTCATGTTTACCACAAAGCCAGCGTTGTATCGCGCACAAAGATTTCTGTTTTGGATGATGACGAGAGTCGGCACAATAATATTTCCATTTTTGGCATCATCACGAACGGAGACCCACCTTCTGTAAACCCTTCGTGCAGGACTATTCAGCTGAGGAGAACAAAGAGGTTGGCTAGAAAACCCGAGGAATTTTTTGTTGTTGGTATGTTTCATTTGAGCGGTATTAACAGAATTAGTTTCACATTTAAAATAGATTCTAACACACTGTGAATTTGTCTGTGTGTACCTGGGCAGATTCTCCAGTAGAGTCTTCAGCTCCTCGCAGATCAGTTTGACCAGTCCGCTCTTAATGTTGTTGTAAGACACGTCGATCATAAAGATGTAGGCAGGAGGGTTCGAAGGCTTGTTGTTCTGCGTGGGAGGAAAGCAGCAGGTGAATGAGTGAGTTGCTATTTGGAAGTCTTTCAAGGCTGACATTTTTAACAGGAAATTGAACTTTAACTCCTGAATAAGCTCGTCAAAAGCCCAAACTAGACATGTTTCTTGAGCTTCCTGATAGCTTTGGGTCGCTACAAGGAGACCGTGGCAGTTATACATCTTTGCATGGAGGGCAATGGCTGGAGAGTGTGTGTTTGTGGGGGGGGGAGATTGTCAGTAAGATATTGTTATTTCCACACTGTTTCCACAGCTACAACCCATGACAAGACACTCACCTTGCAGGCCTTTGTTTAATATCTGGTCTGTGGAGGCTGTTTATAAGTCATAATAAACAGAGAAAAAGTAGGACAGTGGGGTGACTCAGCTTTGCCTGATCACTCTGACCCTCTAATGTTGTTCCCATAAACCTCTGCCTCCAGTAGGGACATACACTTGATATGGATAAGTGTCTTTTCAGTGTTTGGACTGAGCTGATCACTCTTCAGTTTAGATATAATCAGCTGGAGAGTCAATATGATGATGTTTTGGTGCTGAATCATGGACTGAATCATGAATCATGGAATCATGGCTATAGTAACCAACATGATCCTTTTAGCTTTACTATACTGTTTATAAAAACTGTGAACAGAATCTTTCAGTAGCTGTGTTCTACCTTGCAGTACTCCAGGGTGGCTGCGAACTCATAGGACCCCAGAGAAAGCTCAGGCCTTTCGTAGAAGTCCACCCTCCTGCCCATGTGGTCGAGATGTTGGAAATAGGAAACCGGCACTAGGGTACGACAAAGAAAAACAAATTGAATATAGACATGTGGACAATTTATTCAAAGTGAAATGTTAACCTGTTTTCTTGTCCTTTCAAATCCAATCAAATAAGTTCCCTCTCTAACTTCCAAAACGTACCTTCGTTGACGCAGCTGCAGAACCCGCACTGGTAGCGACGACCTCCGTCAATAAACTGCATGTAGGGACACATGTAGGCCTTGCATCGATTGCAGCGGATGGGCCCCGTCTCGCCATGGTTAACGATATATAGAGGGGTCTACACAGGGACACGCGATGTTTAAAAAACAGCTGCTCCAAAGAAAATCAGAGCGATATTTCCTGTACTTGGACCATACTCTCGCACATACAGTACTGTTTATACATGTGGATTCTGCTCACAGCATCTGTGATTCCATGGCACCCAAAAAGAATACACACTGCACTTTCATATACAAAACATTTTTCTATCCTGGACTGCAAATGCTCATCCTGAAGCTGTTGAATATAAACACTATGACACTGCAGAGGATGCAGACTGTTTTTGGGCTGCACAGCTCAACGTAAAACAAAAGAATGTTTTCTAAATGAACTCATCTGCCACTAAACACATACAGACAGTCACACGAGCAGGTTTAATGTTACTGGAAACTTTAAGGTGGAGAGTCAAAGTGTTTACGTCATCTTAAGGCAGTTTACCCAGGAAGGAGAACCGAACCTGTTGGATAGCCAAACAATGCAAGCAGCAGCCAAGCACTGAAGCATGCTTTTAGAACAAATGCAGAGGATTGACATTTTCTTTTTTTCTGTACATCAGTCGTGTGTATTTGCTCCATTTG
This sequence comes from Tautogolabrus adspersus, assembly GCA_020745685.1. NCBI lineage: Eukaryota > Metazoa > Chordata > Actinopteri > Labriformes > Labridae > Tautogolabrus > Tautogolabrus adspersus. Next base: position 11,726,167 of record CM036556.1, on the reverse strand, counting down.
TTCACCACATGAAATCAAATCTGAGAGTCCAAAACACCGAAGTTGGATCTCTTTTGTTTAAACTTTCTGTCTTTTCCAGAGTTCCATGCAGATCTCACACGAGCTAATTAGCCTTGGGCCACATGAGAGAAGGCTAACATTGCCTAAAAAGGCCAACTGGTGTCTGGGACAAGGCAAGAGTGGGAGAAAACATCCAAGTCAGGATTCTTGGACGAGTCAGAAACAGAATAAATTAACTTTCGTAGCACAGCAAAGGCTGCTCAGTGCAACTAAAGCTTTTTTTTTGATGCTTTAAAAAATTAAAACAAACATACAAATCTCAATCCTCTGGTTAAAAGCAGATGTCTCAGTTAAAGCCTGAATTGCTAAAGAAGTGCTGTAACAGTTAGACTTAACTCACATATCCAAAAGGTGGCACTTCTCTGAGAGAATATAACAGAATCCTCCATGGCAAAAACACATCTTTAGTTGTGCTACAGCAGAAACACTGTTAGTTTTTCATAAATGTTTCAATCTGAAGATGACTAAGTATAGACACGTTTTCATGTGGGACACACGAGAAGAATTTAGCTTTGTATGATTTTCTTTTCTTTCAAGACTCCACACATGCAATGGAAAAGTACAGACGGACTTAAAATATGTGTAAAATATACAGAGTGGGAGAAAGTTTATCAAAACTCTGGGCCCAAAGCTGAACATCAGCTACTCAAAGGATGGATGTGAACCAACATAGCTGGCGGACAGTAATCAAATCTAAATCTGTTCGGGACACTTGTGCATATTAACATTTAAGAGTCTCTCTTTTTTTAGGAATAAATGTGTAACTTACCTCATTCTTAGGCAAACTGGCAAAGGGTTTGATTATGGTAGCCAGGGGCACTTGGCACTGTTTGGCTAGATCTGCAGTGCAAGGTAGGGTGTTGGTGGTGCAGCGCATGAATCTGGGACTGGCGTTGCCTATTCAAACAGAAATATCGATGACGCAGATGATTTGACTTGCTGATACCACTCTGAGACAAATGAGGACTTTTGCATGTTAAATGGTCACTACCAGATCTAGCCAATAATAACAACTCTCCCTTTTTAAAGCATTTTTAACATTGGCTACGTTTAAAAGTTGTCATGGGTTACCTTGGTCCTGTACTGAGAAGTCTGTGGTGACCAGAGGTGGAACCTGTCCCCTGATGTTTGTGCTGTAGACCTTCCCCCCTTGATTTCTTTGGTCTTCCTCAATGACTTGGGTCTACAACAGACACGTTTATACATTACAATACAATCAGATGTCTCTGGATTTGTCCAGTGGGTCATTTTCTTGCTAAATAATTACATTTGCAAACGGCTGGTTCAGGACAGAACAATGTGGAATGACATGTTGGTATGTGAACATATCAAATCCCAGGAGGATTAGGGGTCTACTCACGATGCTGGGGATAGAATCAGCGTCCAGTTTCTTCTGTGGTGGTCCCGCCAGTCCACCTGGTGCTCCTGGGAAGCCCCCTGGCATGCCTGGCTGGGGCCCTGCCATTGGTCCTCCAAATGGTCCTGTACATTAAAACCAAATAAACAGTTTAATGTTTAGAACTGTTTGCGATGGAGTTAGTTTCGTTCACTGAATGAATGCTGTGTAATACTAACTGTGCCAATATGAGAACCAGAGGCATCTAATGTGTATACTTATAAAAAGGACAAGTACTGATGATCCTTTAGAGAAGTTTAAAGCTTCAAAGACACATTACCTCAGATCTGATATAATACAGGCTCATATAATGACCATGTACAGACCATGTGTCTGAGAGTAATGTTTTTTGTAGAAAAAAAACAGCTTTAAAATCTGTCTGTACTTCTACCTTTCACTGTTGTCAGCTCAACTTTGTCAGGTGTACAATGTCACAGTTACCTCCTTGCTGCTGGTATCCTAGAGGACCAGCAGCTCCAGGACCAGATTGCTGGAAACCTCCAGGGCCTGGAGGAGGTGACCCAGGGAAGGGTCTTCCCATGCCTGCCATTGGCGGACCTGTCATTGGAGGACCTGTCATTGGAGGACCTGTCATTGGTGGACCTCCCATTGCCATGCTTGGTGGGGATGGCTGTGGAGGAGACAATTGGGGGGGCATGAGGGGTGTCTGCTGGCCTGGAGGCATCTGTTGCTGGCCCATTGTTGGAGGAGGGCCTGTTTGGAAAGGCTGCTGGACTACAGAGCTTGTTGGAGGAGGCGGGCTCTGCATGGGACCTGGGGCTGCAAGAACCAAGAGAAGAGATGGGAAAAATACAACCTGGTGAGTACTACACTGCAGTCATTTTTTTTAACACCCTGTCCTCTTCTTTCTAAGGCTGCTTGATTTCAGTTAATGTCATGTATGCCACATTCTGTTATTAGAATAATGTGAAAAAGTAAAAATAAGGCTTACCATAGTTCCCCAAGTTCATAGAACTCATCTGATTGGTGAGCTGCTGCGCTGGATGCGGGGCCGGAGAGGCCATGCTGTTGTATGGGGACTGTAGAGGTTGTCCATATGCAGAGGAAGCAGCTGGTGGAGCAGGATATCTGAGGAATATAATACAAGTTATCAGTGTACACTAGATACAGTGTGGGTCATGATTAACTTAACATTTGGATCTGTTGAAAACATGCAGTTTGAAAAGTTACTACGTGATTTAAATGTATCTGTTGCATGTTAACCTTTTTTACTTTCACAAGCTTCGAGTTTGGAAATGAGATCAAAAGACACAAGTAGTTTATAAAGGTCCCTCATCATGTCTAGAAATCTTTCTTTTTATTCTCCTCGTGTTTGTACTAGGAGGAAATAAGCAGGACCAAACAGTTGCTGTTCGGGGAAGATTGGTACCTTTGTGGGTGTGCACCATTCTGCTGGATGTTTGGATTGTACTGACTGGACACTGGAGGTGGAGGCATTCCAGCAGCAGATGAGACCGGAGATTTCATCATACCTGCAGTGAGTTAAGGACACCATTCCTACATCAGTAAATAGTTTGGTTTCCATATGTAAATACACAGTATATTCAGACAGGTTTGACTTTAGAAGTAATGCTTCTCCTAGCTTATCCTGTAGTTTGCCCTGTAACACTTGAGTCAAACAGAGTTGCCCATTGTGTCGACACTGTTGTCAAGAAAGCATAGAAAGCTTGCTGTTGTCTGGACCTTCTTCTTTTTTCACACACCTTAGGTATGTCATTATTTCTAGTGAGAGTCTTGGGACTGTAGGACCATTTGTTTGAACTTCTTAATGCACAACTTGATTTAGAGTGCTTTGATTTTTTTTCTCTGAAAGCTTGAGAATTGTAAGCTCTAAGTTTCCACACCTGATACTATTCAAGGATGAATGGTCTGATCTTGCTGGGAGACAAGATTCAACTTGTCAAATGAAAGCAGCTATCATGTTATTTGGGTCAACAATGCAGTAGAAGAAGCGGTGTACCTGCGGGCGGAGCTGTGAACGCCTGAGGCTGTCCCCCATAGTGTCCATAGAGGGGCTGTGCGGGACCAGCTCCAAATCCACCTTGGTAGCCCCCCATCCCTGGCTGGGCCTGGGAGTATGGGGGTGCAGCAACATAACCCTGTTGACTCATGTCGATGGGATGAATGTTACTGTCTTCTCATGCCAGGATGAATGAGTTTGTCAACCTGTCAAGTTGAAAAAAAGGGAATTTAAAGTTCATCATTTATGCATGTACGCCAGTGTGCTTTCTTTTTCTTAAAGTGAAAACCTGCCTTTTTAAAAACGCTTTGCACCCTGCATGTTAATGTCTTACATACTGTTTATCTTGCATGTTTAAGAAGTCACATCAACAACAACTGATATTTGCCCTCATGCAATCATCAACTGTTTGTCACATGGACTTTTGACATTGCTTCTTGAGAGATAAGACAAGCCTATCCTTCATTACATTATCTTCAACGTGAGATTTCTGATTTCAGAAGTAGGCCTACAGTTGAATGATAGTTAATAGGCTTGTTTGCTTTGTTTACAATCCCATTAGCTTCAATTTGATTGGCTCAAACTTATGGATTCTGATAATAATATTAGAGCCTCTTTTTTTTTATTTTTTTATTGCAGTCAACTACACCTATTCACTTGTCTTTAGTTTCGGACTAAGGGTGGTCAATAATGCTGAGAGTTGTAAACAATGATTTTGAAAAGATGGGCCTGTACACTTGTTCATGGTGTGAACCCTTCAAACAGTAAAACTTCAGCACAGCTGGGTCAACACAAATAACAGCTGCGTACTTACAACTGAATGAAACTCCTTTATCACTACATAATACACAAATTGAACACATGAAACAAGCAAACGGAAACTTAAATCAAACTGATTAATTGACCAGTTCAATAGTGAATTTGGTATCTGCCACTTCCGAGAATTGCCACGTCAAAGACCGTTATGATGGCTAAACATCCGAGCATCCCTGCCCTCCTTCAATTCACATCAAGCTGAAATTACACACACCTTATTCTCTTTACAGTGATATATTTCAGCAAGAGAAAATAGCAAAGCAACTTATCAAAAACAGCGAAGTAACATGACAGCACAACACCTCATTCACAGCTGATTGCATAGTGATAGAAAACATCTTGCTAGCTACGCGGAAATTACTACAAAGTTTTCAGCCGCACCGTAAAAGCATACATTTCAAAGATAAAAACGGACAAATAAAGAATGGTCTCATAAGGTATTACATGGTCGTATTGGCTACATGTGTAAATAGTGTCCTGGTGATATTTACCTGAATATTGGGCAGAGTCCGCTCCCGTGTCTATTGCCCTCAGTGAATCAGAGTGCCACGTCAAACTCCACCAAAGCGCCGGTCGCTATGTTGGTTACGCCACGGACGGCAACAGTTTCAAGTTTTCGAAGAAGAAATATAGCTTCCGGTTTTACACTTCAAAATAAAAATTCATCCCGAAATAAAACTTTCTTAAATATGATATTAGACCCACATTTATAACCAGTTACAGCTATGTATCTTCTTAAGGAGTAGTTAAACAATTTTTATATTCAGTACATCCCAGAATTTGTTTAAGGACGTCACATTGTGCTTTTAAAGTGAAGAGTATATAATTGTACTTCTGGTTGTGGTCGACGTATTTTTAGCTAACTTAACGTGGTTGTGGAGTCGTGTCAGGCGCTGTACGCATGCGCTGAATAGAGGGAACCCATACACGTCAGCAAATCAATGAAGGGATGTGGACCTGTGCACACTTAACTAAACACGTTACCTTTTATTCTCTGATGATAATAACGCATCTTGTGAAGTTAAGATTTAAATAAAAATAATATGGATTTCGGATTAGGATTTTAAAATTAATTGTTGATAGGATTCACAGTATGAATAGAATTATTGATTAAGCATATTATAGCTTACTTTTAATCAAAGGTTACATCATGTATCCATTTTCGTTGAATGAATAGGGATGTAGGCCTAGATACTGTTAGTCCTTGAAATGTAGGGGTATAATGACACAAGGAATTTACATTCAACATTGACAGCCAATTTATAATTACTCTGATAAACAACATGATATCTTCACATTTTGTTTTTCTTCTTTGCTGTCTTTTAACAGTCTTGGACCATAACGCAGTCAAGGGAAATATTGGCTAGAAATGAAATAAATAAACTTTAGAAAGGAGTTTTAAAAAGGTCTTTTTTTATTTGTTTTGGACAAGTTAGTGTCGGATTGCATTTTGCCAATTTAGACATCAGTGTCTACAATCTTAACATTGATAGTGTGGTAAATTAACTGGGGGGGGCATAAGAGGAATAATATAGATCCTACTTATAACACTAAAGCATAAAAACAAGGATTAAATGGCATATTACAGATGTATTAGGCCTAATACACAAGAACATTACGTTTGTGAAGCAATCTATGATAGGAAGTCAGACTACAGATTTGTTTTGTGTTCTTCGCAATCTTTTGTTACCCCTTTAAGACTAAATATCATCCAAATATCCTGGATAAAAGCTACACAGTACCATGTAGCCGCCCTCTCTTTATTAAGATGCTGTTGCTCGGGGATGTCAGACAGAGCGTGAGATACAAATCTAAGAGCTCAACATGACAAACCACCAGTTGCATGCAACGCCTGCAGGCGTGTCCGTGCGTCGTGACGTCTCTTGAGCGGGCTGGACTTAAGGAGAACTCAGATGATGGGGATAATACAGCGGTGTGGTGGAGGTGGTATCGGTAAAGTGGTGCCTGTCCGGCTGACAGCTCCATGTTCGCACTGTGGTGTTTTGGCTAAGGAGCTGCGCGCAGCATGGGCACCGGGGATTACATCTGCGTGACGCTGCGCGGTGGTGCACCCTGGGGATTCACCCTGCGGGAGGGAGAGGGGGACACCTATAGACCCTTGATTGTCACCCAGGTATCTATCTGTCTGTTTGTCTGCTATTTGTGTGGCTTCTCTATAATAGTTAAGCCATAGTGTAATTACCGAGCCATTGGGGAATGTTGGACGGTAATGACCCTAATAGTGTGATGTAGGTTTGACCGATTTATTGAGGAAATCCATTTTTCATCACAACCATATATATGTTTACAGTTTTCCTAAAGTGTTGTTAAGTACATGATTGAAAAGAAAAGTTGTTAAAAAGTTGAACTGTGTTTGGTAGGAGAGGGCTCTTCCTGAGCAGTGCGTGTGGCTGCATTTTTGTGTGCGTTGGCTGTGTTTTGGTGTGAGATTCTTCGGGACCCTTATATGGTCAAGGCCGAGAGGGAGAGTGTGAAGCTGAGGGCAGCTCGCTCTGTTATCACTCACAGAGAAGACCTCAGCGAGAAAGCCAAGCATTATTCAGACAAACCTTGGGGAGTGAAAGGGAGGTGCATTAATGCAAATCAACCAAACATAAAAGGCATCTAGCCATGAGCATGCAGGTCGCCTATCATTGCAGAAGATTCAAATAAAGGAGGTTAGGCAAATTTGAGTCCCTGCTTTAGCCTCTTTGGCTTTGTGATGTTTGTTTAGCCTGATAATGTGGAAATAAACATGATGACAGTAAAGGGTTTCATGATATAGCAACTTTACATATTTTGGGTACAAGACAACATTTTGAGAAGCAATATATTGTTCATGACATTTGTCTTTTATTAGTGCTCAACTTCTTGACAATTCTTTCTTCTTAACCCAATCTTTCAGTTTATTTGACACCCTGTTTTTGCCCTTTTAGAGTTATGTATCCACTCTACTATAGCTGATGTTGTGGATGCAGTATCCTACATTTTTATTTCTCTTTCCTTTGCAGTTGTAGTGTCTCATAAACTCAGTCTGAAAAGACATGTTAGGCCTTAAAATGTAGAATTCTGATGTCAAAATGTCACACTAATGTAAAAATATAGGCAGCTGATTCAAGATTGATCTGATGTAATTGTGCTCTTAAAGAAGTGAAACCAGGTGCCTTTATTTGAAGCACTGCTTAGACTCTGTATAAGTATTCAATCTGCACAGATCTCTAATGAACGTGTAGTGAACAGGTAAATGTTTTTCTAAAGCTGCATTCCTGTGATATCAAAGCGCCAGCGGATGAAAGCTCTCTGAAAGCATGAGGGGATGATTTCAAACATAGATCCTTGACTTGGTATAGAACATTAAAACTACAGTTTATCATTATGTGGATACATATCCATTGAAGCCTGAAATTAGCTCATAATCACTTGTTTGGCTACAGAAAAGGTCAAAAACATACTTAAAAAGAAAAAGAAAAACATATTGTAAATCACTGCAACTTTCCAACTCTGTTATTTTTCTAAATGTAAAAATACCCTTCAAATTCCTATACAATAAATAGAAAATTATTTAGCATGAGCCTATATATAACCCTTGCCATAACATAACTTGGCTGCGACAAGTTTGTCATAAGATACAATATCTTTATTGTCACTGTACAAGTACAACGAAATACTGTGCATTTTTCTCTGTAATGGGGAATACACCCTGCATTAAATTCTGTTCCCTTTTCCCTTTTTTCCTTTCATATTTTTTATTTCAAGTTTTTAGAATCTGACATACATGTTACATACGATTCTTGTGAATACGCTACATGTCAATTCTGGGGGGTATTACAGTGAAGCAGCTATTCCTGATGCATTAGCCTCAGTGTTGGACATCTGGGGGTTTCAGTCCAACTCATCTGGAAGGCTTAACTCCAAACATACCTCCAAAGTCTTCGTTGTGGGAAGCGGAGTCTGTTAGTTATAAGGCAAAAAAGAAAACATACCAACATCATGACAAAAGCTTTAAAACTAGAAACTCTCCCGTGTCTGATCCAATGTGATTTTTGTATTCAAGATTGGTTTGAAAGTAGAGGAAACTGTGTTTTGTTTCTTGGGAGAAAGTGATTGTTCAGTGTACTGACAGGCAGTACAGTGTAAGGGCACCCACTCTTAAAAGGTTCTTTCCTTATAAGGGAGGCAGTATTTTTCTTCTCATTTGGAGTCCTGGCCTGAGTACAAAGTTGATGAGGTCACTTCTTTTTAAAGCTACAGAAACTGCACGAAAACTAAATTACTACAAGACATGACCCACAAATACACCTTAGGAAAACTTGTAAAATGTAACGTCTGATCTATAGCAACAGTTCAATGATTCAAGTGGATATGTTCGCAACAAAATACTTAGATGGTATCTGAACAAATACTCGATAGCTTAAATCCTTCCAACCTGAACAAGAGACATTTTGCCTGCTAATTAAGAAGGCATGCCATGGTGGTATGTGGAATGTCAACATGCATTAGATCAGTTATGGAGCTCTGCATGACAAAGCAAATATCTTAATGCAAGTCGGACACTTTCCAGACTTTATACTAATAAGAACTAAGAACCTATCTTCATCAAATCTGCTTTCTGTTCCAGTATTGATGAAGAAGCTGTTTTTGCCTGGGTGATCTTGACCTTACAGAGAGAATACGGCTCTTGTTGCAGATGCTCCTCTCCTAATAGCACACCGTAGGAATCTTATTACGCTGCCAAGCAATCAGCACAATAAACGAAGTTGCTGCATGCATTCCGTTACATATTCTCAGAGTAAACAAAGAGCTCCTTCCAGTGAGGGAGTTTGCTGGCATTTTGCAAACATGATCATGTACTCAATAGGTCTTCGAAGGAAGCAGAGATCTCAGATAATGACTTTGCTAGTTCCCCCCCCCCCCCCCCTTTCCTGTTTCACATCATCAAAACAAATTAAGGTAAATGGTCCATGCTTTTGAAAAAAATGTTATGATATGAGTTGCAGTGTTCCTGGCTGCAGAGGCTCCTTGCCAGAGATATCCGAAGTGTGGCCGAGCTTGACCTCGGTTACATAGATTATGCAAAGGATATATATTTTTGATGATCAGCTATATTAACAGAATTATATTTGTCATATTTATTAAACTGAAATGAAGCAGCTTTGGGGCAATCGTCTTTGATTAAGTGAAAGTAAATGATGAAGAGAATCGTACATCTTGCATAAACACCTTCACACAATATACATCTGTATAATACAATGCTGTTTGTTTGCACTGGGTTTGAAATATTCCGCAGGAGAGGGAATGAGTATTCATCTTGCATAGTATTATGTGTGATGATTGGTAGCTGGACATATGATTGTATCTGTGATTAGATGTATATTTACTGTACACTGATGAACAAATGTAATGATCAAATAGATACCAAGTCAAACTTTCAAGCGCTCTAAATATTTACACATCCCTCCTTTTCAGTAAAAAAGAAAAGATGGGTGAACAAGGACAATACCTCTAACTATCCCCCCCACATGGTGCCGTTACTACCTGTAATACAGCTGGAAAATATTTGCCTGAAATGTAAAAACATAATTGCTTAAAGCTGTAAAGGGCAGGAAACGCCAGGAGCTACACGGACACATTATGCAGTGCTGTGTTTCCCGTGATTTTCTCTTCTGTTTAAACCTATTAAATAGATAATTTGGAAATGGGCAACCCAGGATAAAACCTGCATGTAATGCTGCCTAATTGTGGCCCCACACAATGCTGGTGGTAAATGCTGACAATCAGGAAAATGCTACGTTTCGGAAAGTGATAAATAAATAAAAAACAGTGCTATTCTCCCCTCACTTATTCAGAAGCTTTTTTTGTTTTTTGGAACAGGTACCAGGAGCAGTTTCTCTTAACAAGCAGCATATGACAAACATTATTGAGATGGTATCTCCCTCCTTTGAACATTGTCTCACACTATAAATCTTTGTGTTGCGAGGAGAGACAACGACAAATGTTTCCCCTCCTTTTTTGGAGCATGATCCTGTTGCTGTGGCGTTCAACACAAACCCTCATCCCTGTAGTGAGGAGTGAGTCCCTAAAGACACAGGCACACAGCCTGCCTTATAGGGCCTGTTTGCACTCTGTTAACTCTTACAATCTCACAGGGGTTTTTATCAGAAAGTTGCCAGCTCTGTAAAGTAACTCATAAAATATGTTTGTATATATAGCATAGTAGACTCCTTTTATTGCCCTGGATGTTGCTTATGTTACAAGCAGACAAATACATGTAAGGTCTAGTACAAAGCACACAGGTAAAGTTGTGCTCCTTGTAATGTACGTGCTTTTTATGGATTAAAGAAATGTCATTGTCCATCAGCTTTTTGAAATTAAAGAAGCATTGAACGTAAGTGAAACAGATGATTAATGGGTTTTATTATGGTTCTGACAAAATCTGCTCTCTGGTTTTTGGCTCCAAACAATTTTGTATTTTTTGGACATCAACTTTTCCATTCTTCACCATGTTTATGTTTCACCCATGCAGAGTTTTTCCTCTGCTTTCTTGCTTTAAGAAGATGCGTTTCCACTGCCATCTAGTGTTGGAATTTTTGAACTGCAAGTATCTCTAGTTGTGTGCATGTCATAGGAGATAGTGTTGCACACGTTTTTGGGTTTCCTTGTCCCCACGATTCAGCGTTTTTTCTCTGTTTCTGTTGCCTCTTTTTATGTCCAGTAGAAAAACCCAAAACACAAGGAAGCAACGTACATTTTCTGTGTGTTATACTGTGGAACATATAAAAGAATAAAAATAATAATCATTGTTTTTAAGTTTTAAAATCACTGCCTGGACAACATCAGTTTATATAAGAATCATTTGAGACTGTTTAAGTGATCCTGTGGTGAAAAAAAAATCAACCAAATGGAGAGCTGGTAGTTATGGAACATTAATATGATCGATGGGACAGCCGCTGGTCGTTTACTCACTTTCTGTGACATCATTGATAAGCTACATTGATTCTGATGTTTATGACTCTTACTGCGTATACGTTTGGAAATGAATCCTTAAGGGGGATTAACGCAGGCAAAGATGAAGACGCATGACCTCATTATGGCAGAGGAATCGAGTTAGAGCATTATCTGTTCAAGTACATATTCAATTTATATATGAATTATGTTTGTTTGGTGGCAATTTGCCCCTTATTTAACTGTGGATGTACAAAACAAAAGCACACAAAAGAGATATTATATGCTTCAAGAAATGGGTGAAAAATAAACATTTTTCATTTAGTTGCCAATTTTAGGAAATGAGCAAACCCTGCAGACCTTATTAACCTTCGTTCTTCAGCTGTTTCTTTAGTACTATATGTAAAATATCTTAACATGACCTGAGAGTATTTACTTTAGTTGAACAGCACTGAAGTAGTCATTTATCCCCCGTACCGTACAGGTGATCTTTTATGCTAAATGTATGGGGTATTTTCTCCTCATTAAATCCTCTTAATAATGAACCTTTTTTTATAAGCCTCAGCAACCAATTACAAGGGAATGAAGCCGTCAGTCATTAGTTTAACCGTAGAGAGAGGTGCCCTTTAAATGAGTCTGCACAGTGCTGGTCGCCAGTAATATGCAGCTGCAGGTTTATAAACAAGGTAGACCTAGCTTATGTCTTTGCTATAATGAAGTAAGTTTACATTCAAGTGTGAATTGTGAAAATGGTTTCCTATCTGCACAGAGACTTGTTGAACTAATAGAACTGTTAGAGGTCAGATTTACTTAGAAGGTCAGCACGCTTGTGCTCAGTGCTTAGTGCCATTTCGTTATATACATTTGTATGTTTGTGTAAATTATCATAGTTTGCAGGGGACTCTTAGCATGATTGCTAAAATGCTTTGTTCCTCTTGTTTTTCAGATTTGTAACACTGACCAGGAGTTTCTGTGTTGTGACCTTAGAAGCAACTGACAGCATTTTTAGAAATGATTTATTGTGACTTCCAGTAAATAGGAACACTTTCACAGCAGGGCATTGTATGAAGGTTACAGGGCAATTCTCACACTTAGAGGGCACCTCCACTGTAGAGCTGTCGCAAATAATTATCTGTAGGAGAACTTTTTTTTTTTTTTTTGGTGATGCTCTGATGCTGTAAGTGAATAATTTACTGCTGACTTGGCATTTTTTTGTCTTTTTTTTTTTTTTTAGTTTTTTAATTCCCTTTTACCAAGATGTTGTCTTCCACAGGTAGAAGAAGATGGTCGTGCCTTCCTGGGTGGAGTGCAGGATGATGATGAGGTGGTGTCACTAAACGGGGAGCCATGTGCTGATCTCACCCTCTCAAAGGCCTTAGAGCTCATCAAAGCATCAATCGACTGTCTGCAGCTGCTTGTTAAACGGTAGAGCCACAAAAACACCCGTTCAATTAATGACAGTGAAGCAGAGGCCATAGCAAATCTGTGAACTAGAGAAAACACAACATCACATTTTGAATTGTCTTTTCAGGAAAACCACGACATCAGAGTATAAAGACTGAAGGGTCCTTGCTGGCTGTTCACAACATCAACACTAAATAACAACTGGCCCCTGTATTAGCATTTAGATAGCATGTTGTTTTATGACCTGTGCCCTTTTGCATATTTCAGCGAACCACTGACTGTCTGCGTAAATATGGGCATTCATGCATGTGTGTGTATTAGAGAGTTTATGCGAGATGTCAGTGTGTGCTGACCTTCCTGTTAGGCCAGTGTGTCAGTGTGTTACAGATTTGTGAGTCTGATTAACATGCAGCCGCTCAGCTGTTTCTAAATGTGTCATACCAGTGTGTTTATGAGACTGACTGACATGTCCTCAAATGTTGCTCTGCTGTATATGCCTGAATTTACCCATATTAAGCAGTGATACAGTTCATTTTTAAGGTATATTAAGGCTCAATCTGGTTGTCTTCTGATCAAAGAACTGTTCTTTATGGCTGTGGCAGGCCTACAAACAAACAGATTTCAATTCAACATGACTTTAGAATCCTTTCTCTAAAGACTTGGAGAGCAGATAACATCAGCTTCTTACTATCAAAATGCATAATGATTTATCACTCTGACTCAATTGGAGGAAAGGGAAAGTCATGGAGCTGCGATTGACCTTAATTCAACCATTGCTGACCTTGAAATTGGAAATTAATCCGAGCGATGTTAGAAACGTGAAGAGTCAAGGCACAGCCTCCAAGATTGATCATTTACTGCAGAAACCAAGAGAACCTTTCTGAAGATGCGTAGAGACCAGTGAACTTAAAGACTGGTGGAATTATGTCAAACAGGTTATTAACAAAGTCCTGAAAAAGAAATTCCAAGTCTCTACTAAACTGATTGTTCTGGGCTCAAAAACACAACTTAAAGACTGTGATTTGTTCTCCTTTGAAAAATGGTGGGTTATTTTGGCATCAACAGCTAAATGGATTCTACTGAGACATTGGAAGCCATCTCCTTATTAAGAATGGGCTACAGCTATGGCCCAACAAGCAGCCAATAGGAGAGCGATGTATTCTCTGTTGGACAGCAGATATTTTTGTTTATCCCGTTACCTTGCACTTCTATCGATGAGAATTTATTCACGGTAAGACTTTGGTCATGTGAAATTGAGGATTTTTATTCTCTTTTGAAAATCAATAGAAATAATTGTTGAATAAGAAAATATCAAGTGATATCATTGTCATTAAGTTTTTATTCCTTTAGTTTGGATGAATCAGATGCCAGGTTGTTTCAGTGTCTTGAAACCCTGTTTTGGGTTGAATTCATATTCAAATCATGCAGGAGGTTGCATCATCTTGAATTATTATGGTTAATCAAGAACCACAGCTTAGGTGAGAAAATGTGTTCCTCTAACTTATTCCTATTCTCTTTTACTCTTAAAGATACAGCATTATCCCCTCAGAAGACAGTGAATCAGAGACATCCTGTTGTGTGAGGGACTCTCCTGGTGAGGTTCTAGAGAGCACCACCCTCCACATCGTCTCCCCAAAGCACAGGTCCCAGAGCCCTGGGGAACTCTTCATATCTGAGTCCCGGGATGAGGTCTCCTATGGGGATGTGGACAGCAACACAGAGTTTCCCAAGAGACCCCAGCTGATTTGCACTCAGCTACACGCTCCCTCGTTTGGGGATCAGAGAGGCCAGGAGGAAAATGATGAAGATGCACAGAGGTGTCTCTCCCCTGGGGACATGGTGGAGCTCCAGGTGTCCCTCTCTGAGCAAACCTTGGACGTTGTGGGCTGCACTTCTCTTGGGAGTGCTCTTGGGATCCAGGGAGAATATTCAAACAGAGAGGCCATTATAACAATACCAACAACCACCACCACCACCACCACATCTTATAACGTGCCCACCTCTGTTAGAGAGCCACTCGGCCAGCATGGAGTGGTCCTCAGCTCCCCGTCCATGCTGGGGCAGGTGGAGGTCATTTTGCAGCAGCAGCCAGCAGCATCAGGAGCAGGGAGGGGCATCCTGAGTGTGGGTGGCCCCAAGGTCGGTGGAAGCGAAGGATCCCAAAGCGAAGGAGAAGAAGGAGGAGGGCACTGCGAGGGAGTCCCTGGGTCATTGACTGTCTCATTCGGAATTCCCTCAGAAGAGGGGACACCAGCAGAGGAGCAGGACTCTGATTCTGAGGGGGATCAAGAGAAACCCAACAAGCACAGGGCAAGGCATGCCAGTAAGTACCTATAGACCAATTACACTTTTTATGTCCTAGTTCTTTTTCAGTATGTGTGTGATTGTACGGGTGATAAGAATTTATTCATTTAAAGGGGAATCTGCAAGCTAATAGGTCAACACTAGAATGCATTTGTCAACAACATGTGTGCATTCCAAAGCCTGATGTCCTGTGTGTGAACTGCTCAAAATAGTATTGGTCAGGAGTAGTGGTTGGAGGAGGGTGCTGAGTCCTTCAAATGGAAGCAGATACATCCGGGTCTAACCTGAAATACAACAGAATCAAAGTCATAGTACAGATGGGATTGTGAAAGTCAATAAAAGCTGCTGTAAATGTAAAAAACATTAAAGAAAAAACCCACCTTGTGTAGATGATATGTGGAAAGCATTTAATACATATCTAAAAGTATCCATTTGTAGAGACTTGATGATTAATATGGATACTAAGGCGTTCCTTCAGAGCTGTGTTGAAGACATAAATATAACACGAGCACGCTGATGATGCCTGCAGAAGTGGCCCTTTGACAGACACCAGCATGTGCACCCTCTCCTGTTACCTGATCCTTTCAAACTGGGTGCTTTAACTGAGCTAAAAAAGTGAGCCCATTGCTCACTCTTGCTGTCCCCTCCACCTTCAGGTTAGTCTTGCAGGAATACAAAAATTGAACCTACTTATTTCTTTATAACTGCCTTACAATGTTGGATCATTCGAGGGTATTTGCTGTGTGATGTCTGTTATCAGATTGGCTTCTGGGTCAGCAAATTTGTTAGATTTGAGAAGACAGGAGGTTTAAAGTGGACAACTTGACTATCCATAAGGGCTGGTAAAGAGGCTTCGGTCCTGATGGATTTCATGGATGCAGGCTATCTTTATTCCTTCTCAGATCCTATTTCTGTCTTCTTTATGGGGATTAACATTTTTAATGTGCTTCATTGTCTTTGAACAGATGGGTCAGAGACTTTCAATAGTTTCTTAATCGTTTGATGTATAATGATTAACAGAATGAGAACATTTTGAGATATTAAATCACAAATCAGGAAAAGTACAAAGCTACAGGTGCATTAGAACCTTTTTCAAACTGTATGATAGTAGTGTTTTTCATGGAAAGGTATTAGACAATTGCTTGCAGCATAATCATCGTCAGCTGAATCAGGTTTACAATGCATTGAGTTTTAAAAGCTTAGTTAAGCATTCAAAGTTTATTTATGTATTTTTAAAACTTTTTTGCACTGAACTACATTTCTCTGTCCCTTCATTTTTATCCATCACCATGTAACTATTGTAAGCTCTATTTAAACTCATAAATTAAGTTCCAAATCAAACTATATTATACATGTTGAAATATTCTTTTATTTTGAGACTGATTTTTAAGCTATGGAAATTGTAACAGCTGTCCATGTAAAAAAAAAAAAAACGAAAATACAAAACAAGTTGTTTGGAAAAGTGTAGTAGGAAAGCAATCTTTTCAGAATTTTCTTTTTTTTTAAATGCACTCCAAAATGTTTTATTAATAATTGATGATTTTATGTTTTCTTCTTTATTTCCGCATTAATCCCTCCTGGGGAGCATATTTTACTGTACTTTTTGTCTAAACACTGTACATTCACTTTTCTTTATCTTTACAGGGCTCAGGCGTAGCGAGAGTCAGTCAGAGAAGCAGCTGAAGGAGGTCAAGTCCAAATGTAAACGAATTGCTCTTCTTCTTACGGCTGCTCCGCCCAACCCCAACAACAAGGGGGTGTTGATGTTCAAGAAACATCGGCAAAGGGCCAAGAAATTCACAATTGTAAGCTACGGCACAGGAGAAGACGAACCTGAGTACAGTGACGAAGAGGACGAGGAAAACGAAGAAGACAAGCAAGGAACCCACACTGTTGCGTTAACCCTTTTGGCTCCAAACGATTCTGAAATAGACAAGCAATTTCTTGCTAATGCCCAAAAAGGAAAAGGTGTGCTAACTATCAACTGGGACAAGGGTCTCCTTGAGATCGAAAAGAGCCTGAAAAACCAAGAAGAGATGGAATGTTTGCCTGATACTAAGGGTAAGGGAGCTCTGATGTTTGCCCAACGGCGTCAGAGGATGGATGAGATTTCTGCTGAACATGAAGAGCTTAGAAGCCATGGTATTCCAGTAGAAGGAGTTTTGGAGGTAGAAAAGAAGTTAGCGGAGCACTCCTACATGCAGTCCACAACAGAGGGCCATGCTTACATGGATGTAAATATACACCAACAAAGCCAACAACAACAACAACAGCAACAACAACAACAGTACCAGCAATATCAGGAGCAGCAATACCATGAGCAACAACAGAACTACCAACAACAGCAACAGCAATACCAGCAACAACAACATAACTACCAACAACAACAACAACAACAACCACCACAGCAATACCAACAACAGTATCAGCAGCAACAGTATGAACAACAGCATTATCAACAGCAGCAAATGTATCAGCAGCAGCAAGAATATCATCAAGAACAGCAGATGCAGCATTATTCTACAAACATCAATGGCACAGTCCAACAACAAACCAGTGAAATGCAGAGCTCTTTCAGCAATCGCACTGCAAAGCCTTTTTCAGCAGAAAACATGGGGCCTACCCCTTATTCTCCCGCAATGAGTGGGACCAATCAAGATTCTATGGGCCAAGGAGAGCAGATAGCTTCACGGGATGAGCGCATTTCTACCCCTGCTATTAAGACTGGTCTTTTGATGGATACAAGGAAACGAAACGTGGGCAAGCCTATGTTCACTTTTAAGGAAGCCCCAAAATTATCACCGAACCCAGCCTTGCTAAACCTCTTAAACAGGGGTGAAAAGAAGTTGGGCTTTGAGTCAGGACCTGAGGAAGACTACCTTAGCCTTGGAGCTGAGGCTTGTAATTTCCTCCAGTCTTCAAGAGGTAAACCTAAGATTCCTCCACCGGTTGCTCCAAAGCCTGTGATCAACCCCAACACTCCTCCATGGTCCCCACAGCTAGAAGTGACAAACCAGGACATGCCTCAACAGGCTGAAAATAGTGTGTCCACACCTGCTGTAGCCCCCACCACAGAGACTACTCTTGCTCCAGAACTAGAGCCAACCCCTGCACCTGCCCCTGAGTCCTCTCCCCCTCCTGCCCCCCAGGAGGCTGCTGCCAGCAACACAACAGAGGACCAGCATACATGGACTCTCCAGCCAGAATCTCAGCAACAGCAAATGCAAGTTTCAACTCAAGTGGAAAATGGTCAAATTAATTCTACAGGAGAGCATGCTCCTGTGACTAGCTGGTCTGCAGCACAAACAGAAGCTCAACAACAGCCACCTACCAATTCATGGCATCCAATTCAAGTGCAACCCCAGGAACCAACTCCTAGTCAGTCCCCACCACAACCACCATGGGTGACACGTCAACCGCCGAATACCCAAGCACAGGTTCAACCGCTCTTAAATACTTGGACCCCTCAAATTCAGCCATCATGGAGTAAGCCTCCAGAGCAAACACAAGCCCAGACTGAGGCACAGCCACCATGGGTCCAGCCTCAAGAGCAACCACATCCTCAACCCCAATATCAGCCACCTTGGACACACACTCCTGAGCAACCAAATCTGCAGCAAATGCAGCCAACTTGGAGTCAACCCCAAGATCCAATGCGGCAGCAGCCTCAGTCCCAATGGGCACAGCCATCACAAACAGATTCACAGCATCAACCACCATGGGTGTCACAACAGCAGCAAAAATCCCAACCACCTTGGGTTCAACAGGTTCAGCCAGAATCACAGCCACAACCACCATGGGTTCAGCAACCACAGCATCAGGCTGCTCAACAAGCATGGCCACAGGCTCAAGCACAAGGCCAGCCTCAACCACCTTGGGTTTCAGCTCAGCCTCAACAGCAACAGCAGCCATCAGTGAATACATGGCCTCCATCACAAGCTCAAGCTCAAGCTCAAGCTCAAGCTCAGCCACCTTGGGTCCAAGCAGCCCAAACACAACCTCCTGCACAGCCCCAAGCCAATTTGAATCCATGGGCACCAGTACCTCCACATGCTGACTCCCAACCGTCATGGGCCCAGCACCCTTCAGAACATGGGCAGCATCCAATAAATTCTTGGGCCCAAGATCAAAACCCTGCTCATCAACAACCACCTTGGGCTCAACCAGTTCCAAGCCAGACAGCACCACAGTCAAACTGGCAACAGTCCCCTTCAAAGATTCCCCCGCAGCCACCAATGAATACATGGCCTTCAACTCAGACCCAGCCTCAGACACCTGAGAATGCCTGGGCACCACAGCCACAGCAGACACCTGTGAATGCTCCTACCTCGATAATGAACCCTCGTCCCTCTCCAAAACCTTGGAATCCACCACAAAGTTCTCCCCAAAGTCGGACTCCTCCACCTCCGCCACAGCGAATGCACTCTTTTACAATTGGTCAAAGAGTTTCATCACCCATCAACCCAATGGCCACCGTCTTAAATCCATCATCCCAAGGTTCATCTTTTGAGATGCCAGCAGTAAGAGGGAAAGGAGCTGATATGTTTGCAAAGAGGCAGTCCCGTATGGAGAAGTTTGTTGTGGACTCTGAGACTGTGGAAGCAAACAAGGCAATCAGATCAACTTCACCAGTTGCTTCCTTACCAAATGAGTGGAAGTATACACCCAATGTACGTGCTCCACCTTCACGGGCTTTTAATCCTATTCAGTCCCCTTCTTATCCCCCAGCAGCAACAAAGCAGCCCCCGCCAGGTAGCTCATCATCCAAAGCCAAAAAAAAAGACAAAGAGAAGCAGAAACCTGCACCTAAACCCCTTAATGTTATAGATGTTATGAAGCATCAGCCCTATCAACTTAATTCTTCACTCTTTACCTATGGCCCAGCAGCAGAGGCTGCCAAGCCCCCTGCACCTAAACCTGAATGTCCTCCTCCTAACGCACCTGTCGAAAACCAACCAATTCAATATGAGCCAATGGCTACTGTTCAGCAAGCTGGACCGTACAGTGCCCAATATCCCCAGCAACCCTTCGGGATGCCCATGCAGCCTTTGATGCATGATGGCCACTACCAACAAAACCCAGTTAATGTTTATCCTCCTGCAAACCCTTACCAACAACCTCCAGGTGTTTCATACCAACAGTCATATAACCAACAGTATCAGCAACCTGCCCCACCTCCTTATCAACCCCAATCCCCTCAGTCTCCAAACTCTCCCTACCAGCAGGCCCCTTACCAACAAGCCAATAACTCCCCCTACCAGCAGGCTCCACAGGCCCCTTACCAGCCAGCTAATAGCCCTCCCTACCTAGCAGCTCCCTCAGTACCTTACCAGCCACAGCCTCCCTCAAGCTACGTTGCTTCTAGTTTTCCTATTGTGGCAAGGCCTGAATCTGTATCAGGTGGCAACCCTGCAGTGGCTCCTAAACCTAAGTTTACCGCTAAAAAGAGCTCAGCTCAGGTGTGGAAGCCTACTGCAGAGTAGAAAGAATAATACTTGCAGAATCATTATTTGTTTGATGTCTGCGTGAGTCTGAGGGTTGGCGCTCCTTCAGTCCACTGCCAAGTGGACTATTTTGAGCACATACACTTGCTTGGGCAATGAGCAACCTAACCTTTACCCACTCTTGTTATTCGCATAAGGCAGAGCCTGATGTTTTTGAAAGTGGAGGGATCGTAGGAATGGCATCACAAACAATTTAAAAAGTAAAAATAACAAGATGGGGGTATATCTTAACAGACACAAAAATAGGCAAAATTAACTTGTGACCACATGTTTAGCATATACATTTTAATGTGTTTACAAAATATGATGCACATGATATTTCACTTCAGTCAATCACTATCAAGTGATTTAATTTAATGTTAAGAATCTAAATGATGGCAATATTAGAATGTAGGGGAGACAGGTGCTCGGTAAAGATTTGAAAGAAAGGAGTGAGAAATAAAACAAATCAGTGAAGGGTTAGACAGTGACAACAGCAAGTAAAATGTATGAAGAGAAGAAAATCCTAAATGTGCCTTTGGTTGTTTGATAGACAAACCAGATAAAATAAAAAAGAAGTTCCATAATTTACAAGTGGTAAATGCAAAATTGAATAGACTTAAGATAGAAAATAAGGACGTGAGAAGGAAGGGTGTGGTCCTTTCGGTGTAATGATACCAAGCTGAAGGCTAAAATTGCAATGTCAGTGAAGTCATAAGTGCATAGATTATGTAAACACTCAATGGAGCTAAAATTAAAGCAGAAAAATATTACACTTTCTCTCTTGAACTTAAATTTTGAGTTTAGTAAACAATTGATTCTTCGTCGGCTTCCCCCAGTGTTTTTTCCATTGCACTACATACAGTATGTGGGTTAAATTTATTTTAAGCTTTGTAACCAGCTGTTGCGTCATGTCAGCAGCTATTTTTGAACTGCCTCATGAGAGGTAGTGCGGATGTCCAGAGATAGTAGGCTTAAATATCAACTTAAACCATTGAAAGCTTCTTAATCTCAGACCCTCGTAGTATTTTTTTTATAACAGAAAAATATATAACATTTACCACTGCACCAGCTTCACTCTTCCTTGCAACTTCTTCTGCTTTTGTTTTATATGAATAGATGTTTAATGATATTTAAAAGAAGAATTATTGAAAGGATAATCAGCCTGGTAATGTAAACAAATATATTTTAGATGCAGGACTGCTTTTGTTCTTCATTTTCTTTTCTGTTTCCTTTTCCTTTGTGTGTTTCTCCTCATAGTGCACTTTTCTGTATGATTCACTGCAGTGCCATTAAAATGTCTTTTATCCTTGTTTGGCTTTTCTCTTCTTTTCTTCCCTGGGCATGCTTTTGGGTTTCTTCTGTTTTCTTTTCATCTTGCTGCATTTCCCCAGTCATGCGCCTGCACTATAAATACTGTCAAAATTATTCCATGACTGCTCAAACATTTCAGTAACAAACTTAAAAACCTACATGCACTATCTTCGAATCCAGTGTTGCAAAATATTTTTCTTTCTTGAACATCAAAACGGAATACAATTTATTCTCCGAAGCTTGTTAACATCAGCGAGAAACACCTCATTATCCAAATCACCTACTCTTACAGCTATTGAGGTGAATGCTGTAGAAGCACATTCCTGAAGAATGACTACCTGATGATGCATTCACAAGGGGTATTATTAGATTGGTGACTTCACTGAACACAAGCAACCTCACTGGATAACTCTGGAGGTCAAGTTAGAGGGTCACTGATGAAATGTAGATCTGTGTTGTGTAATGCATTTTCTGAAAGGTCAGCTACTTGTTTAGTGGAAGTTTCGATATCAAATTGTGTCTTAAGTTGGCAGATTTCTGCAGCTATATTTGGAGGTATTTGAATTATACTCAAATAGCAGGGGTTTAGCTCTGTTGCTGTGCTGCAGTTAGTGATTATTTATGTCCTCAACTCGACCATACTTGGTGCATTTACATTTCAGATAAGACCCCATATACAGTTTTATTTGCCAAATTATTTATGTGTACACGATAAATACAATTCAGACACATTTATGGGTAAGTCACATAGTGAAATCATACTATTACCCCTCAACATGTATACATAATACTGCTTATAGCTGAGCTTTCTCCAGAATTGTGGCTCTTCATTTGTCAGATTTAGATCCCATATGAGTATTTTCTTATAGAGGTGTTTTAAGATAGAGGTCTCTAAATGCACAATGTCAAGACGACCAACTTATGATATGCTAATGTTCGATGACTAAGATATATGTTTAACTCTGAAGAAAAGAAGCTACATAATAGACTAAATAAACAATAATATCAATACTGACAATCATTCCCAGTACATTTGAAACATTACCTGGGGTTGTCTCCTTATCCTACTCGTAGATTTGTTTGTTTTTTGCCCTAATCCAGGATGACACTGCCATAGTAGGCATTTTAGGCCTACCAGGTACCTAAGTCAGTCGATAACTTATTCCCCCTTCAGTCATTCAGCTACATTTTCCTGATTTATACCTGCACTCTCCTCTGTTTTTTTTTCTTTATTTGTGTTGCCAGTTACCATCATGCTGATCTTTCACATATTCCACCAGATGAGGGCAGCACTGCCTTTTTTTTTTCTAACACGTGCCATATACAACAAAAGATTGATGGTTACAGTGAACTGCATGGAGGTTCATCGTCACCCAACCTTTATAACCTTTGGCTATTGCAAGAGTCCTAATGGATAATTTTGCGTTGAGCATTTCACATTTTCAGCAAGTGGTCTTAACTTCATAATGTTGCTGTCCTGCAAGGTATCTCCAATAAAATCAATAATATTGCAATAATACAGCTTATTTTGGTCAGACTTTAGATACTTATACGCCTGTTCTAAGAAGAAATGAGGCCATTCAGTCTCTTTGAATAAATGCCAAAAGCAATGTGGTTAGGAGGCTTTTTGTGGAATGAACAATTAAAATACTATTTTTAACCTACAAATTCTCTACAACTCTTTGCAGTTATCTGATTTTGCCTGGTAATTTTTTTTCCCCATAGCCCTAAATTCAATCAATGTTAAGCATGAAAACAATATGAGGGTATTACATCACTTAAAAGAAATGTGTTAACAAACAGCTACTCTCTTGTCTAACATTTTCAGGCTGGTTTGATTTGCCCAGAGGGCAGCCAAACTAAAATGAGCCCTTACTAAAATAAGCATGTCTGGATCTTTCTTTACAGGCACTTGGAAGGAGCTACTCCCTTTCCCCATTAGCCAGAGTACCAGCCACCACAGGCCAGAGGTCGGCTTCTTCCTCCCCCAAGCCTCCTCGGGCCTCCTCAACTCTCCCAGCACGGCAGACGCACTTGTTGGAGAAGAGCCACAAACCCCCTACACCCTGGGAGGCAGCCTCTCGGCATCCCCTGGGTTTGGTGGATGAAGCCTTCACTGTCCCGAACCTCCAGCAAAGTCTGGTCTCTAACATCCACATGGCAGCCCAGCGTAAGATTCTGCCTGAGCCACCAGCAGAATGGAAGGCCAGGGTTTCTTACCAAGCCCCGCAGAAAACAGGTAGCCAGACTTGGACCCAGAGCCAAAGCCACTGTCCACGCCGAGCTCCGCTGCCGTCATTTGTGTCCCCAACAAGGAGCACCGTCTCCAGCCCTGCAGGTAATGGTGGTTACAGGTCTCTGCCCAGGCATTGGCAGCCTCAGAGGTCCGTGACAGAGGGAAACCTGGGGGCCGTCCGTGTCCCTCTCTGAATTTAAAAGGCCCCTGGGAAACCAAACTTACAAGTCTGTATACACCAGCAACACTTGGAGTTGGAAGCGGTAGGATATGACTCATCCTCTGTGACCTGCAATGAAAAAAAAAACCTTGATTCCATGACACATTCAAGCGCATTTAGACATTTTCCTTTTAAAGTAATCAACATCTAAACAAGCAGTAATACAGTGAGTGAGAAGAGTGAGCAAGCATAGTGAAGTGAATATTTGAAGCCTACCAGATACAGTATCTCCTGATTTTGTTATGCTACTATATTTTTTGTTGTTAGAACCTTGCTATTTTTTGCTGACAAATCTTTAGCATGAAGAACCTCTGAGAATATCTAGAATAGTCAATTTGACTCCTTAGAACTATGCGAGTGTTTACTATATTGAGCTTGTAGTAAGTTGCAGACAAAGATTGTCTTTTAGATTTGTTAGATTTGATTCATGCTGGTTTAATTTCCTGCTATAGATGTACTTACCTAGCATGCTGGTTCTTGCAGTGATTGTGCACTCTTTTACGATATTCTTTGTGAATTTTAATCCATGAAACTTGAGGATGACGTGTTCAGATCAGGAAATCATTTCAGGCACAGGACACACTTAGTGATGCATCAGATGTGCCGATGTTTGAGGCCTGAAACTTTGTGAAAGGTTAGTGCTATAGCTCAGAATGTTGTGGGCGGACGTGTTGTTATGTAAGCTCTAATAAGTGAGATTAATTCACTCATTTGCCAGGAGATATTTAATTAGTGCATTAGCATGTGGCCACTAACTACACAGAGAGGGAGAACGAAGATGAGAAGCTGAAAATGGGGCATACAGCCATTAGTTTCAACTAATGCATTGTCAAATTGCAGCCCATTGTATCTTAAAGTACTTAAGTGTGAAGGCTTACAGTATGAGGGAGTAAAAGGTGAATTAAGAAATGTTTAGATATCCCAACTATAACTACAACTAAAGGTTATTTGGATTGCTTACAGCATGTTGTTGGTTTATTGCTCGTATTTAATGGCTTTTGTGAAACACTTTTAAACATCTCCAAATACTTTAGCTAGTTTGGTGTATCCACAGAGTGTACATAATGCCCTAATGTGATTCTCACAAAGCACTCTCATAAACATTCATATTATTTTTCACACTGTATTGTGTCATTTCTGGACTGACTCATTGAACCTCCATGCATACTGTAGTGTATCTTTGATTATAATGCTGTACTGCCAATTGAATCAACACTTAATATGGTCACAATGAAATACAAGTAATCGATTTCTGATCCAAAGTAACTCTGATATGGATTCACACAAAGCATTTTACAAAATAAATACAATAGCATTATGTCACAAATTGCATTTATCGTGTGTTTGTGATCTTTGCTCTCTGGGACATTTCTTGCTTGCTGTACCATCCCATGAAGCCTTTTTGTATGACGTCTTGTCTGGATCAGTCACTCGCTACGTATCTAAACGGAGGGGGCTCGGGAGGAGTTGGTGGGGAATGGTTCCCATGGTGACCACGAGTTACATAATAACAGAGAGTTCCTACTGTGGCTGACCCATTACAGAATGAGAGATAAGGAGACCGAGGGAGATGATAGACAGACATTATTTCCATATCAATTTAGAATAATGAAAATGCTGTGCAGGATTCAAATGCTGGTAAAATGATGGAGTTTGAATGAGCGTATGAGCAATCAGAAATTGCGATGCAAATACCTAATCTTGGGGAGTTCCTACAGAATGCATTAAACTTGCTGTTTTATCTTCCAACATTATGCCTGGTACTGGCCTCATCTGTCTTTGTTTTCTTACAGCCAGTACCTGGTAAGTAGCTGGATCCTATTTGGCCTCGGTCCCTCCTATAATCGCATGATGGCATTTAAAACCAATAGTTTCTGATTGGTCGGCAGGTCCTGAGGGAGACATGTTCCCATAATAATATGACTGCGTAAAATAATGCAATGCAGATTTGCTGCTGACACAACTTTATTTCTGACATTAAAGCTTTGTCAGGGGTTTCTAAGAGATGTTTTAATCCCTTTTGTGCTTCTTAAATGAATGTATAATTGCAATGTGGCTACATCATGACAAAATCTCTACCTTTCTATTGACCCAACTCATTATTGTAATTTATGTCAATCATTGATGCATTATCCTTTAGCCTAGCCTATTAGTAGCTAAGTATATTAACCAATAACCATCTCTTTTTTACTTTTTTTGTGTTGGAAGCCATTTACCCCCTGCTTTAAACTTGTTTTATTATCAGTGAGCTTTAGCTATAACAGTCATATTTGTTGATTAAAGCTAATTAACACAAAGTATCTAGCCTAGCCAATTTGTTGCCCATTTGTTATTTACAACAATTCAAATCATTTACCTCCTATAAGCTTGCAATTAAAACTGTTTATCGTTAAATGTTGGCTATATCTCAATCATCATTAACTATATAGTTTAAGCTTTGTAACTACTGTAATCAAATGTCCTATTCTTTTTGCTAGCTGATTCGTCCATTATGATTAGTTACCCGGTTTAACAGTTTATATTGGTAAATGTAAGATTCAACTTTTTACACTTTCAGCGATTAACTTGCTTTTATATATACCTTTTTTCAACAAATGTTGCTAGCCATTTTAACATTAGCCTCGCATATTTGCAGCTCACAGTTTCGGCCATTTCTCTGTTGCCTTTTTTTTGGTATTTAGCTAATTTATTCCCTGCTTTATGCTAACAATTGTAATTAATATTCTACTCCTTTAAGCTTTGCAAACATGTCTTTACATGTCTTTATAGTCAGAACTTATGACAATGTATCCACTAGCTTAGCCAATTATTAGCCCTCCACTGTTTCTTTAACCCTAGCATCACAGTAGCTCTATAACCCTTAGCTATTTAGATTATTTATCCATGGTTTCAAGTTTACAATAACATGAGTTAGCTATTGCAACCATCAATTTATTTTAGATTTCATTTTCATAACTTATCCATATTCTGCTCCCAAACAAGTTTCAGACACTTTTAAACACAAATTATCATTTAACACAAAATTAGCTGAATGATTACATGTTCCTGCATACCATGGTAACGGCACAAGCAGCTCGAAGCTAGACATAAGTACACGTGGGCTGGAATATCTGATCATCCTGAGCAACTATAATAACAGTAGCAGAGAGAGAGATAGGCATAGGGCAAAGCGAGCAGTAGTGGCAGGGCTCTATATTTAGTCTACCCTCTGCTTGTGCACTAAATACCAATGACAACAGACAACATGCAGTCACTCTGTCAGTTCGGTCAGGCTGCAGCCCCCTCTGCCCATCTGCCCACCCCTCGACAAGCCACAGTGCTCAGGAGTGCCAAAACCACACAGGTCGTTCTGCCTAGTCCGACCCTCTTGACTCTTACCTTTCTGACTTCTTACACTGCGGGGAGAGGCAGAGCTTAAGACTCCCTCCTGAGGGACCTTCAGGACAGGTAAGCCATCACTTGGGCTCTCCACAGGTGGGCTGTCTCAGTCTAATGTAACACTTGCACTTTAAATCAAGCATGATTCTCATTAACACCAAATGTTGGTTTTTCTACATTGCCCTGTAAATCACCCAGATTTATTTCATCTAATATTTTTTCTTAATTTCTTTGTTCATGTTTTTGATTAATATCTTTATATTCAATTTCTGTCCTATTGCTTGACATTAATAAGAAAGGAATATCCTTGCAGCAGCAAGTATGCACAAGCCACAAAACATGTCTTATATTACTCTGAAATCTAAATCCTGAAGTAGATTTTCTGTCGCTAAATTTAAACTTTGCAAACTTGCCGCACCTCTTCTGACATGGAACAAGTGTTATCCAAATGGTGGAGTGATTTGCACGGTGAACAGGCTTCATAACTTTCTGTGAAAGACGTCTTTGTTCCATCAGGACACTTAGTGAAAATATTGGGATGAAACAGTTGTGCTGTGCTCCATTTCAAACTTTCCACTGTGCTATTTCATGCTCTGTCTCACGTGTATGCTCTGACTGCACCATGTTCCCTTTCTGTGTCCTTTCAGCCCACTTGTGTAATTTCAAACATATTGATTCCCAGAACCCTGACACAGCTGGTTGCCATGTCTGAAGAGCATGTGCTTGGCGTTTAACCGCCCAAGGTTATTTAAAGGGATGTGCTAACTTTGCCCTTTTCACTGCCCCAATAAATTCCGTCTGCTTCAGTGCGTCTTTGTGTGAGGTATGTGTGGTCAATGTTGGCCGATCGATGGCAAACATGCTGCCGTGTTGTCTTGCTTTTGTGTCTTCTTGTATGTTTGAACAGGCTGTACTGATGTGAGCTGTCTCCTGTGACTTATTTCTTTGCCCATGGCTCCCCAGGGGCAGCCATGTCACAATTCTCCACCATGACGACCAGGGAGAGGCAAATGCAGGCCGCAGCAATCTGCAGGGAGGTTCAAGCCCTGGAAGGTAGCCGTATCATTTACTCTTCACTTCCTTGCATCCTAATCCCTGTGAGATCTCAGTTTCTCTCTCTTTCTCTTGTTGCATCGTTCCCCTGCTTCTGTTTGATTCTCACCTTCTCTTCTACTCCTCACATCCGGCTTCTTTCATCCCTTTGATATAACACCATAACTTACAGTACACATTTTTATTCTCAGGGGTATAAGTTTTACTGTAAACGCCAGCTCACCCTGTTTGACACACACACATGCTCTGGACCCTGCCAGATTCACTTAAAAAAAAGGTATGAGCCCGCCATATGCCAGGGGAGCAGTCGCCAACCCTCCCTTCTATGACCCTGTCTATAAATACGCAAATGAATACTTTTATGGGCCAAAGTAACTAATCCCCTTTGTCGTTGTCCTTTGAACAAGCTATTTCAGGGCCAGGACAACTGCGTGGCCTGGGATAGGGAGGTCCTGAAGGCTACTGACAGCTGAGAGATATTCTGGCAAATTATGCGACTCACACTTGGATATAGGCCTGTGACATCTCCATGATCAGCATGCAGTAGCTAGCATGCAGCGCTAACCACAAAAACAAGCACCAGGCATGAGTGGATTACGAGGGGAGATAATTCCTCGTTCATCATATTGGCAGGAATACCAAGTCAGCGATCCATGTAGAGAGCTTTTTTTTCTTCTTCTTTGCAGCAGGGTTTTTATGCTTGTGTGAATATAATTTGTGTCCAACAAGGTTTGATTGGAGGGAGAATAGGAAATCAGATCAATTTTTAAAAGAATATTTTGTGTACACAAGCTCTTTAGTTGCAGGAGGCCCTGTAAGCATTAGTCATATAGCTAAAGAATGGATGGTAGGTCTTTACTTTTTGTCTCCTGTGTCCAGATATAGAGATGGATCTTGGGAAGAAAGTGAACATGCCTAAGGACATCATGCTGGAGGAGCTATCCTTGGCCTCGAATCGGGGTTCTCGTCTCTTCAAAATGCGCCAGAGACGCTCAGAAAAGTACACATTTGAGAGCATCCAG
This sequence comes from Tautogolabrus adspersus, assembly GCA_020745685.1. Lineage (NCBI taxonomy): Eukaryota > Metazoa > Chordata > Actinopteri > Labriformes > Labridae > Tautogolabrus > Tautogolabrus adspersus. Next base: position 11,696,558 of record CM036556.1, on the reverse strand, counting down.
ATTAAAAACAACACGCCTCTCAATGTAAGCAGACACTCAGATGCATAATCACTCGTGACGAAACACATACACTGGAAAGGAATTACATCATATCAAGTAGCCTAAATTTTGTCTGTATTGTTGCTATGGGTGTATGGGTTAGCTTAGTTTAGATTTGTTTAGCGTATGACTGGAATCGCTATCCTGGCTTCGTCAATTTTCAGCAAAGAATTGAATAAACACATCTCCTGATATAAAATCGTAAGGCTTTATGTGGACCAAAAGAGCTAGAGTCTAAAAGCCACAGTTAGCTTAGCTTAGAATCAAAACTGGATATGGAGGGAAATTGCCAGCAACTAAGTGAATAACATATTTCCCAGAATAGCTATGCTCAGAAAAACTCACTAGTCATAAAGCCTTCTGCAAAGCTATTGTCTGGAGGCTACGTGTAGCTTAGCTTAGGATGAAGACTGGGTTCAGGGGGATGACAGCTAGCCTGGCTCTGTCAGTTCCCAGCAAGAAAGCAAATAATCACGGCCCAGTATGGCAAAAAGACGCTCTTTGGTGAAGGAGTTATTGTAGCTTTGTCGCAGAGTGTTTTACTCCTTAACACACAGTCATCCATTTGCAACACATACTTTCCCTCCATCACATTGAAAACATTCGCACAATACCTTACATCCTGACAGAGTATATGTGGAAAAGGTTAAGCACTTGAAGTGTTTATTCGACTCGTGCTGCAGACATGGAGTGGCACAGTTGTTAAAGTTGTCCAGCTGGTCATAAGTAACTTTATTAATGTCCCTTTTGTGTATGAATTGGCAGTTTGCCATGTCAGCGTTTTATTTTCCCAGCAGTACTTATCTAAACTTGATCTGGTCACACATTAAACAGTTTGTTTACCCAAGCCCTCAGTAAAATGACATCAAGATAAAACAACCAAGTTTGTCTTTGTTATATCTCATTAATTAGCAACACTAGTGCTATACACTTTGTGTCGCCTTTGTGTACTTTGAATTGCACCCTTTAAGTCTACAGATTAAATAGTTTTTACGCTCGAGGGAAGTTTTTTCTCCTCATCTTTGAAGTGAGTGGGACTCACACATCTCTGTTTTGTTTATTGCTCGAGGCAACGGAGGGATTTTGTTTCAAGTTGTCAACATTTCCTGAGGAAGTCCTGGAGTAAGTCATCATAAATATCTTTCAGAGGGATGAAAGCTGGCTGCTATGGCTGCAGTTTTATTCCTTCCCAGCCTTACAAAACAATGTCTCTAATGTTGAGGAAAAGTGTTCATACAGACAATTTCTCTGCTTGTTGTTGCCGCAGGGAAACATGTAAAAAGGCAATCCAGGTTAAGTGCTTTGACTCCACATGAAAAAACAGAGATCTACAGAGCTTCTCTGGCACTTTTTAATGTGCATGCAAATCACATTATCCATTTTTCAAAAATAGTCTGTAAAGCAGCCAGAATGAATACTTTGCATTGATGATGTTTAGCTACATTGAGAAGGCTTTGATAAACCCTCACCTGCCTTACAGATTTTCGCAGGTTACTGCTCTGCAAAGTGGAGCATAAAGCAGCTCATTTTCCAGATATTTCAGTAAGGAGGTGGTTGAGACAAAAACAGAGCTATCAAAGAAAATAATATTAAACTTGACCCAAATCATGACTCCAACTGGATGCCTACTTAGTTTGTGGATTTACTGTTTGCTGAAAAATCACAAATGTGATTCAAAGAGGCCAAACTGAGCGAATGCGGGATTGAAGTGTTCAGAAAAAAACAAATAGATTGGGCAGCTCCTCTGCTGTGGAAGTTCAAAAGCTTCTCTCCCCTTCGTCAGGAACTCACTTTCAGTCCCAAAACATGCCAAAGTTTTTGCAGCTTTTCTTTTAAAGATCAACTCACCACTATGATCTTTCTTTTAAGGACACAATGGTCTCTCAAATTGAAAACGGGAACGCAGGAGATTGTCCCGTTGCTGAGAACAACTTGGAAGCAGAACAAACGCCACCAGATTCAAGAGTTGTGCCAAATCCTGACAGTATCGCCCCGGGTATGTAACACTAGTGATACAATGTACCAATTTACTGGAACACAATACATTTAAGGGATGTAATGAAGTCTGAAATAACCAACCAGTTTAACTCACTGACCTTACTTAGTCTCTGTTTCTGCTTTTTTTTCTCTTTTTCTTTTTTTGGTGTAGACCAATAGATTTAATGAAATGGTCCTGCTCCTGCTGGATGTGCTGTGTTTTGATAAGGATTCAACTGCTTCTCATTGTTTGTGCTCACGCAGTCTTTGATCATGTAGGGAAACATTTGTCTCTTGCCTGGAATTTGCTGGCCTCAGGCAGAAAATGATTACACGTTTCTACTCAGCCTTCTCTCTGCCTTTCTCCTCTCGTCCTCTGTCTTTAAATCTTCATCCCACACTTTTGTTTCTAGCCTACTCCTCCACATACCTTCATTTCTCTTATTCCCCACCTGTTTTTTTTACACGTCACACAATCAGCTCTGAACATCTTTCCCCAAAATTGTTGAGTTTTACCCACGGGAAGTATTTCCTGTTTGCCTCTCATGCCACTGATACCATCAGCTTAGCACTCACATCCTCCCTCATGTCTTAATTCTGTCCGACTGACACAAAACCGATGCTGATTTTGGGATGAGCATACGTCTGAGCAAGGGCTGGGGTGTTATTTTTGGAGTTCAGGACCGGACACCACCCTTCAGTGTCTGAATGACGTTACTCCAGCTGTAGCAGGAATCAGGCCAAAGTGCATTTGGTATCAAATGGTAAGAAGCCTTAAAATAGTGCACTCATCCAGTCAGGAGTGCATGTTCGACGTCCCTGCACTTGGAGCAAATTATTTTTTACCAGGTTAAGGTTATGTACATTGAAGACTTATATCAAAGGTCTTTATTGCTTTTTATTTGCAGATTATATGATGAAGATGCGAGGGATTTAGCTTAACAATGCAATAACATTTAAAACTTTCTATTAATGAAGTTTGTATTTTTGCCATTTTCAGATAGCATTAAAACATGTAAAATATGTCTGTCTTTATAAGAGTATGTTTCGGAATGTTGCCTTATTTTAATGTTTTAGAAACCCCCTCAATGTGCAAAAAGCCAGGCTCTCGTTCTGTCCTTTTTAGCGCTTTTTGGAATCCCTCTTTCATCTCCACACAGAACTGGATGTGTGACAGTCCTTTCCCACAAGAATATCAACTCAGCCGAACGTCCAACCGCGCAAACAATATTCCACTTGCTTCCGAAAATCTTTTACACAACGTTTTGTAATAGATAGAGAAAAAAAAAAAAACTGTCCGCAGGTCTGTTTGGTCTCTCCTGCTTCCTCCTCAGGGCCGAACATAAACTCAGGAAGGGGGATTGTTCATTGTGAGAGGTTAGGACGTGACTCGACGCCCTGTGTTATGTAACGCCTGAGCTTGCAAGCCCCCCCTGAGTGAAGCGCTGGGTTTGAAGGATAGTGCTTTGGAAAGGCCTCTCCCATCAACACACATGGAGTAAGCGGGGAGACATGTATGCAGGCATCCACATTCTCAGGAACACAGGGAAGCTGTCCCTTAATTTACTTAGCTGTGAACATTAATAAGGGATAAGGGGCTTTAGGAAAAAACAAGTGTAAGGTCATGCTGTTTTGCCTACTCAGACTGCTTTAAATGAGTTACACACTTGTAAATAAAAGCATTTTTAGTGATACATTATGATTTCTTTATCAGTTCGGGTAATGTCATTTTCTCATGGATTTTGTATATTTTTCCTTTTTCTGTCTTTTTTTCTTCCTAATTTATTATCTCTCTCCTACTAACACAAACACTAACACAACACATTGTTTCAAAAAAGGTTCTGTGTATTTTTAGTAAAAATGACCATATAATCATTGTCACAATAAAATGTTTCTTGGTTTTCAAGTATTACTTCTTCCTAACAATCTCCAGATAGGTATAAAATGTTTTACCTCATGATTCAGAGATCGTGATACGTCATCATTTTCCTTCTAAATATTACTAATTTTTCATACCCTGTTTTACTTTCTAGCAAAAAAGTTTAACATTTTGCCCAAAGTTTCATTTCATTGCAAAAACAAAATAGTGAAATACTAAAACCCTAAAACCAGACTAGGTTTTGGAAAAATGTATTCAACACAGAAAAGGTTATTTTCAATCACTGTCTGTTTTGCAAACCCTTCCAGGGTACGGAAGTCCTTTGAAAGAAATCCCTCCAGAGAAGTTTAACAGCACAGCTGTGCCAAAGTCCTACCACTCACCCTGGGAGCAGGCCATCATCAGCGACCCAGCCTTGGCTGACACTATAGTCACCTGCATGCCTGCGCCTGAGCCGCGACCAGACCTACCAGGGTACAAAAGTTTCAACAGGTAACTAACAACCTTACAGGTGAACAGCAACTCAACAATGAAATGAAATTGGTAAAAAATTACAAAGTCAGAGAAACAACAGTAAGAAATTGTTATATATAATGAGTCAATGTATCTTTTTATTGCTTTCAAATTCCAATAAATAAAAGGGAAAGTTGCATTTCCTTCAAATAGCACAAGACAGCCACAGTGAGAACACTTTGATTCTGTTGCATGCAGGGTGGCAACTCCGTTTGGTGGCTTCAACAAAGCACCCAAACCTGCTTCCATCAAGCCTTTACAGTTGGAACCCCTTCCCGACCAGCCCGAGCTCCAGGCAGACACAGACGTCAATCGACCCTCCTTCAACAGATCTGCTCTGGGGTGGGTGTCAGCGGGCGATCCAGTCTCTCTCCCAACTGTGTCTCTTGAGCCTGTGCTCATTCCTGAGTCAGATGACCTTTAGACCTCAAACAAGGTCACTCGGAGATGATGTCTACTAGTTTGTTAAGACAACAGAGGTTATACTAAGAGAGGTGATGTTTCAGTCAGAGCAAAGCCAGGGTCAAAGAAAGCATCCCGGCTGGCCTTGCAGGTTCAAGTTAAAATGTTTGCAGATGATCCTTTAGTATTAAGGGATGTTAAGTTTTGCACTGAATGATCACCCTGTACAGAAGGCCGTCACACCAATTGAAGAAATGGAATTTGATGTATATTAATGTGCATAAGAATATTTTATCTTGCAGAACCAATGTTTTTGCCAAATAAATTGGTGTGGATTGCACAAAGTCCAAGTTATTTTTTCCAATTTGTCAAGCTTGAATTTCCTTTTCTGCCTCTAGAATTGTTGATGAAATTTTAGATGTTTCCTTTTTGGGGACGTAGATGCAAATCTGTAATATATTCCATAACAGGCCCCCCTGGTCATGATTTCACAGTGAGTTGGTCTGAAGGCTCACTTGAGTGAATGATGCTTCTCCTATTTGTTCTTGTCATATGCAAAGCATAGCATCGTGTGAGAGGCCAAAGATACATGTGAGCCACTGTAACACGCCTCAAGGTTACACTGCCTGACAAATCAAATCTACTTCACTGACACGAGCTGCTTGACTGATGTGTTTCTCACCTTTTGGCAATGCCCAGGCGATAGGGTGGGATTGATGGGAGAACGGCTTGATGAGCTGTGCACACTCATCTGTCTGTGTATTTATTACTACAACACTTAGATATTTACCTCAGAGATAACAGGCTGCAGCTAACAGATCAGACTGATTGATAGTTACCTTACAATTGGAGTACAGCTGGTTACCCATGTTAGCTCTGCTAAAAGAAGAGCAAATTCCATAATGCTTTTTAGCTATGTCAAGTTTCTGAGAAGACAAAATAACATAATTTACAATTTAGGACATATCTAGATGAGAAATCTGTCATGTTGTTCTGCATGCAGCTGTAGACAGTATCATCAAGCTAACATGCTAGCTTTTAAGCTAGCTGATTCTTGTAAAAACAACAGCTTGCATATGCATTTCTTATATAGTATTTCCCTAAATGTAATAATTATAAGACATATTGCAGTTTATAATACCAATGTGTCATAATGTGGAACACTTTTCCAATTTTAGGGAGGCTGGCTCCAGGAATCCCGGAAGTCATATACACAGCACAGCCCAAAAAAAGCCAGTTTTTACAGTAAAAGTTAGCATGTTTACAGCCTGGTACAAAAAAACTAAACATGTCTGATTAGTTAGTGTCATCATGGGCTGTACGAGAGGGAAAAATAATTTTTAAATGGATCTGTTTTGATTTTATTAATATTTACAGTCTATGTTCTGGATATGTTAACACTGAAAATAGATAGTCAATTTTTTAATGTAAAACTATATATTTTAAACCCATTTGATACCATTAGCCAACAGCTAATGTTAGCATTCAGACACTTCCTAGTTCACACTGTTGTTTGATACAGGTAATAGGTTAATAAATATATATTATTTTACTCATTTCTATTGTGAATTGATGATGAATCAAATTGCCTTGATATTATAATGATTTCTCAGATTCCCTACATTTTAACGACTTCAAACCAAGAACACAACAGTCAAACTTTATTACAGCATCTTTGCCTCCAGATTTCCTTCATGCTTGTGTCTCAATCCAGCTTCAGCACCTCTTTGGAATATGCTTTGGCCACTCCCTTTTTTGGGCCCTATTGAACTGCCTCTACAGGAAACTGTGTGAAGCCTCTGACAGTGCCAGCAGCTCTGCCAAGTACCACAGTAAATATTGAGCAGTGTTTATCAAGGGCAGGAATGAACTCTATTTGAACTTTGATTGTAGCCATTATCAAAATGTAGCAACGGAAATATTATTGGCAGCAGACTGCAGGCTGGGGGGTAGGGGAGCCAGACTGTTCGATTATTAGTCTCTAAATGTAACCAGTTTCCCCTCAGGCGTGTTAGCTTTGGCATGAGATGGCACAGCAGGCGCTGGGCAATGGATAATAGACCGTGTGGTGTACAGTTTGCTCTGGACAATATGGTGGCCTAGTGATTAGAACAACTCTCCTATACTGAGAGTTACTTGCAGAAATGGAATCTTCAAAATGTTGGTGCAAGAGAATAAACCTGTCATGCTTAACGGATAAGAGCATCAGAGAATTGAGTTGATAGCATGCTGGAGACTGTGGGAAATCAAATGGGGACATTTTACACTTGATAGGAATCTTAGAGTGGAGTGACGTCTTGTTATGTAAAAGCATTCCTCATAAGATGAGAACATGCTGTTTTTTGTGTTCAACAGGTGCACACAGTGAGACAAACTTCACATTCGACTTTATGATATGTTTTCACTCCTACCCAGCTGGGTCTAAAACAGAGCATCTGGCCTTCATCAGCACTTAACAATGAACTCTGCTGCTGTTGCAGTCCCAGTCATGTTTTAAAGCTGATCTCCCTCGGGTTTCCATCTGCACACACAGCACCGAACGTTAGTGAGTGTGCAGCATGCTGCTGACACAGACAGCTGCTAAAAGGTTGAGCCACATGACCGGCCAATAACCCAGGAGGATTTCTTTAAATGTGCATGTGTTGTGAAGGAAAAGAGTGCAAGGGCACAGAGTTGTACCTAGAGGGAGACATATGGCTCTCTGGAAGGTTGAAGCATACTGGAACACTTCTGAGGAGTTAGGTCATTGGTGGGATATTTGGATTATATTCAATATTATGTTGCAGTGACTTTATATCATTTTCGTACATGTGCTTTCGTATTTGATGACACGATGCTTGATGGACATGCACAGCAGGTGTTCATTCTCACAGAAAAGTGCAAAGCCAAATGGGATATTTAAAAATATGGATGAAAATAAAGCATCCCAGGGGTCAATAGGGTGGTGTTGGGTTGCGATGAGTTGGGGCAAAAGGGGACGGGGCATGAATACCACTCGTGCAACGCGTTAAAGTGACGCAATGGGGGTTGAAGTATGTTACGTGTTGAAAAAATGTTCAATCCGTCAAGTGTCAGCAGGGTGTGTGAGGGTGGATGCCTTGTTCATTCACAAACAATGATGGGATTTTGTGTGTAAGCGTGTGTGGAATACTTTCATTACGACCCTCATCTTTCTTATCAAATAGATATGGAACAATACAAAGAGGTTAAAAAGGTTAACAACGAAAAAATATATCACTGTAGGAACCACTTTATGCAAAGGTGCTCACCGCTAAGCTAGTAATTAGCTTGTTTGGACAAAATGAACGTTCAAGTCTGTGTTCCTGTTTACTTGCAAAATCCCTCGAGACCAATTAGAGCTGTGTTTTCTCAAAGTAATCCAGCCTCTGACTTTAACCTCAAGGGAAACATCTATACTCTTGACTGGTCAATATATGTTCCTCTCTCCTCTCTTTAGTTGATAGTCTGTAAAGAATTATTAACTTGCAACATTGCTAAGCAAACAAACTGGAGCACTGAGGCCTTCAGATGACAAGTGAAATGTTCTTTTCTCATCTTATATAGCTGGAAAAGTGTGGGATATAGCTTTAATTGTGGAGAAAAGGGAGGAAAAAGCCCATTTAGGATGATTTGACTTTGGAAAGAATTACTAATGTGCCTTATCTTAGTCAATAAAGGGTATTACTTTCCCTTAGACAGCTCTGAGGGCAGTAGCATGCTTTCTCTGTGCGCTGCAGCTACCGCGGATACGGCAAACACAGCAGTGAAATATATCACAGTCACCCCTTTGGCTGCGCTCCAGAATTAATGTAACATGGTCAACTGCCAAAAAATGATGCTTATGTCATCCACTTTTCTGCAGTAAAACAATGAGTGCAGTGCTACTCACAGGGTTATAGAGGGAAGGTAAATTACTACAAATGGATAGAGAGTCAAATAAATGCACAGAGAAGGGTCTTTCCTCTTGGATGGACATATTTTCTTCCTTCTTGTCGTGTTATGAAAGAGACCCACGCTGGGGTATCATGCTGTGTTTGTGGTAATGCTAAGTCATCATGATAGAACAAAAAATACCTTCCCGGTGAATAATATATATGATGTAGGAAGTAGGAAGAATTTTTTTTAGTAGTTGTAATTCCTTGAATCATGTTTTCTGCAGACCCTGAAAATTCAAAAACAGGTGTACTGCCTCAACTGTTCCAGAGAAACTTTAGGAGCAGTTTCATTCTCCCCCCCCTAAAAAAACCTCATTATAACCGGATTTTAATCCCAGGTTAAATATAGCACGGGTTGCATTGGAGGCGTTGCCCTCCGTGGCCCCTATTGTGGCACTCGAGCATGTCTAATCTCTTACATAACAAGGGGGCATTCACAACTGTGTGGTTCCTCATTAGTAGTAATTCGATAGCAACACAACAACTGATGTTCACAGAAAAAGAAAACATGACAAGCTTTGCTTTGTTAAGTCGATCCACTTTCAGCATTTTTTGCAGAAGGGACACGAAGGCGTTGAAAGTGAAGCTGAGCAACCTTGACTGACAATCTCACAGTTTGAACTCATTCACAAAGGAATTTGTGACAAATGCGTCCTCATATTACTTTTTATTAGTTCGAGCTGTTCCATTTGAATTATTTGGATTTCCCATGAAAGCACAAACATCCAGGTTTGCACAAAATGCACACAAATTAGGGTGTTAGAATTACACAGACTGAGACAGCCAGCAAGCAGATGAAGCTACATTTTAACCTTGCACTGAAGCTTTTTTTTTGTATTTATCTTTTGGGTTAATATAATTCAACCTTATATAAAAGCCCAGACTCCTTCCAGAAAATGTTGAAAAAGTTGATTCTTGCTTTGTGATTTACTAGTTGAACTTTATATAGATTTTGACTTTTCACTTGTGCCCTGCCCTTATAAACTCCCTACAGCACAGGCTTTTTAAAAAATGTGCTTTTTGAATTGCTGCCCTATTTTCTCTTTGTATCTCGGGGCAGTAAAGTACAGTAAGTATGGATTGAAAAGCCAGACAAGCATGCTAAAAATACCCCCCTTCAAATGGAATTTAGCTGCCCAGCGGCTCAATCAGGATCATCAATGAATCTATCAATCACACAAGCCAAACATCAGCAATCTGTTGGCTGCACAAAATAAACCTCATCACATTAAAAGTAAACTTGATTGCTTAGGTTGATCTGTAGTGTACTAAGGAAGGGCGCAGGTGTGCCATCTGAGCTCTGTTTATCCACTGTGTTCAGCAGATCTTGTGCTGTTCATTGGGGCTTTCTCAAGGTGAGAAGTCAGGGCAATGGCACCAGCTCTCTGCGGGACGTTTACTGTGTGCTCTGTCTCCTTGCAGAGCTGGCAAAGTCTCGCTAATTAATCTTAAATTAAAAATGCCCTTCACAGTAGGATGCAACGAGAGATGAGTGGTTTGCTGTGCCATTAGATTTGAGTTAAAGGACAATTTAACAGCACACACAAATAAGTGATAAGTTGAAAGAAGTACAAGAGGAACAAATGAATAAAGCATACATCAGAAAAGAAATGAGATTCTATACTGCTGAAGTCATTCAAAGTCCATGGCAGCCAGGCAATGAAGTGTCAGTGCAATGATACAGTCAGATTTAGACTTTTGGCTCCGAGTGAAGCAGCAGCAGCAGCGCTGACGGGGCACATATTCAGCGGCTGGATCGCAAGCTGTCCACCAAGGTCAGAAAAGAAAAGTTTACATTTGTGGAACTTGTTAAAGACCTGATCTATTTGAGCTGTATGATCCATAATTTATAGAGGGGGTGTAAGATATGCAGTGGCAACACTTCAAAGCCAGGAGGCCTGCAGCCAGGCTGGGAATGTCCAACATCATAAAGGGAATATTCTATTTTACTGATAACCAAATACTTGTTGCTTTATAAAGACTAACATATCTGTCTAAAAAGTTACGAAAAGCAAAAAAATATTTACATCAAGCTTTAAGGATGGCTGAAGAATTATTTAATGCATGGTTATTTAATTTTCCTTATTATATACAAACATTAAGGGGTTAAAAGGTAATTTAAGGATTTTACACCAGGATCATTAAGCACACATCACTCAAACTGATTATTATTGCACTCTTGAACTTTTTTATATTTTAAAAGGAAGCATTATATGTCCCTTGAGGAAATGTGCAGAGAGGGAAAAAGGCATTGTCTCCTCAATGGGCCCTTTCAAGTACTTCCTGGGGAAAGGCTGGACCACGCTGATACATTGTGACCCCTCACCGCACACTCGATCACCGGCAACAGTTTCCTTTAGCTTTGAGGAGTGAAGGAGCTGATTTTTTTAGAAAGCAGATCATTTAGTTCCTTCTAGGAACATGTAGTCAATTAAAACATGTAAGTTGGCTGATAAAAGATTTGTTTTCTTGTTTTCTATAGCAATCATATACAAAGAAGTTCACATAATTTAATACAATAATTGAGTGGATCCTAACAATTTGAACTTCTTCAAAATGTGTTTAAAGCAACTCTCCTATAAACATGCAGCCCAAAGTGCTTCACGGAACAAAGAGAAAGAAAATAAGAACACAATTTTAAAAAAGATAGGAAAATCTGCTAAAAAAATGACAACAGTAAAAACAATTAAACCAAATAAATCAATAAAGAAAAATAGACAAAACAAGCACCATGCATAAGAAGACACTGCTAAAACTCTGCTTCCGGTTATTATAAAAAATTACTACAAATTAGAACAATTTACAGAAGGCTTATTTCTGAATAAGTAAACATGCTATTTTCAGTAGATGGTTTTGGAAGTAAATCTATACTTTTAAATTATATTGTATGCACTTATAATAATATATCCCATATAATATGCCCCCTTGTGGAGGCAATCCAAACTACTTATTTTAATTGATATCATTTTTCAATATAAAAACGTCTCCCCTCCTGGGAGACTTGAAACATGATAGGGCTGTTACACACAGTAGTCCCCCTGCTTCAAACAAGGGGAGAAAAGATTTAATTGTACAACTCTCTCATTGCTTTCTTTATATAACAGGATCAGGCAGATGGTGTTTGGGTAACAAGAGCCTTACATCACTTTCCTCTGCTCTCACTTGTTCCTAATCACTACTCGTATAATTGTCGTCACATTTTTCGGGTGTAACCATGCCAGCGAATGTTTAACGACCCCAAAAGAAGCAGGTGTAATCGTTGCCAACTTTGCAACTGCAATGCACACTTTCTTTGCAAATGTACGCATGCGGATATTATTTTAGTAGAAGGTGGTTTTGTGAGCTACATTTTGCACTCCTGGATGCAGAAAACAGTTAAGAAGTATTACATCCAAATTCATTTGAATTGATTTTACGGCTTTTTTAAAACGAGAAACTACATTTTTACACTTTTGAAGTACTTACAAGATTCAACATTGCAAACAGGGAGTTGTAAACAAACAGCACACGTTGTAATGGGCTGCAAACTGCAAACCCCTGCACCACAGAGCAACATTAAGGAGCCTGCCAGCAGAGTTGGCGCTTTGCAAATGTTGGGAGTGTGTGTCGGCGCGCGCCTCTGTGTTCGCTCGCGCTGGAGCTGTGTGGCAGCGGTGTACAGTAGCATGGCAGACTGCAGTAAATACACAGTTGAAGAGGCGGGGTTTGACATCTCAGCTCTGAAAACATCTCTAATCCAGTATTTCAGGTGCCGAAGTCGACCGAGCGACTATTGCTCACTACCGCCGCGCATCAGCGAAGTGCTGCAGAACCGGACAATACAACGCACGCCACTGAAAAAAAACGGAATATATCGCAAGTGGACGGAGACAGCTGCTGAGTCTGAAGAGGGATTGTAGAGAGAAAAGAAACACAACAAAAGCCGATGAGAGTGAAGTTTTTAACGGCGTCAAGACCACACTTTGTTTCTGGTTGGTGTTGTAGTTTCCAACGCCTGTTTCAGCCCCTGAAGTAGATTTTAACCAGCCACTCCGACAGCTCCTCAGCACCTCCCCCCGAAACTCAACACAAATACTTCAACTCTTTGAATACGGGGGGGATATTACAGCACTCGGCGTGATTCGTCTCTATTAGGTGAGTAACTCTTGCTTGAAGTTTGTCCTAAGTAGTTGTCGAAACTTTCCTAGTGTCTGTTTATGCAGTAGTAACATTTCGCAGGGCGGAAATGTAGCCTCACCTGGAAACTCAGGTAAGTCGGAAACCAGGTAGGCCTAGCTGTAGCTACCAAGTAGGTAATGAAGCTTTAGTTAGCATTTTTTTTTGAGTTAGAAATGAGGGTTATGACGGATTTAAAACACCTGAAAACTGAACGTGCGCAGTGTTTTTTAACGGCTGAAAGTCATTGTGACTTCATATTGTAAGTCGACTCTTGTCGCCTTGTTGACAGCTAGCAAGCTAAATGTCTGTTTTGTCATAAAATATTTATAATATGCCGCTAGCCTAAAGAAAAGTAGGCTTAAACCTACTATTTATCTCGTAGACTATTTAGTTCTCCACACAGTAATATTAGTCAATCAAACAGGTTTTAACTGGCCGATAAATGTGTGTTTCAGGTAATTTTAGAGTTTATGTTAATCTGCTTTCCTTATTTTTTATAGTGTAGTGTCACCTCAGGAAAAACCAACAAGCACAGTCTGAGCTTACTGCCAAGTCTGCTCTCATGCTTTGGTGTGGACTTAGAGGGTTCAAATTGCGTCGTTTTTGCACTCTTTTTTTGAAATATTTAGACGTAACATTTGAGGTGCCCATTTGCAAAAAAAAGGCTACATTTCCCATTCCCCCTCAGAGAACAGGGTTCTCCCACTTTAATTCATTCCTGTGGTATTAGACCCTCAAGCACAGGGATGATGATGATGAAGCAGTGAGATCATCAGCTCTATAAACATCATGCACACTCATCCTTTTGGTTGGTGGTTGTGGGAGATTTTTTATTTCGAGACTTAAGATGGCCAAGTAAATGTTGAGGCATGCAGGAAAACCAGTTTTTGCTGCAAGCCTTCAGTCATGTCTTTGTGTACAGAGCATGTCGAGCAAGAAGACTTGGAATGGGTATTTGTGTATTTTAGTTAGGATTTTTGTCCTAATTAACTATGCCAACAATGTGGCAGGTGATTAAAAACATGACCTAGATTATTTTCTATGTTCTGTTTATTTTTAAAGTGGGTTAATTTATCCAGATAAATATGAATATGAAAAAAAGGGACAGACATGTTGGTCGTCAAGTTTGCAATTAATTGGTAAGTTGCTGTCAAATGTGGAGCCGTTACGGAAGCAATCATAAGAACACAGAAGAGGATGTTGTATTTCAATCAGGCTCTGTTCAGGATGGGAAACCTGGAACATGTGCTTTTGTTCTCCCTCTTCCTCCCTTGGATGCAGTAAGGAATAATGGGTGACTCAGCTCGGTGTGGGTGACCTGTTCTGTTTCACAGTCTTGAACGCGATGACCGTGTGCTGGAAGGTGGCGAGCTTCTGAGCAGGAAGCCCACGCAGGAAACGACCGCTGCATTGTTGCCTGAAGGCATTAACCATGCCAGCGGCCTGTAGAGAATGTTACAGTCGAGTTTCACTGTTAATTTAGGGTTCAAGCATGCAGGGTCACATTTTATTGCTTCTTCTCCTGCATGCAGAGGCTGCTTGTGCTAAGGCTTTGCTTGTATTTTCAGAGGTTTGTGTGTTTTACCCGTCCTGGCCCCCAATTAAAATAAACAGTCTGACAGGAGAATTGTAGGTGTTAAATTGTAAGACATTAGAACATGGTGTCCACAGTGAACAGGAAACAATGAGTTCATGTCTAAATGTGTGACAACACTTTATAAAAAGCAGATGAAGTGGAAGTAAAGGTCAGAGTGGGAGATGTCAACAGTGATTAAAAGATGTGACTTCATTCCTGGTTACCATGAGTCAGACTTTTAAGAACTTTGCATGAATAAAAAAACCCAAAATAGGAGCTTTTTCCTCCCTCTAGGGTATCTGTGGTGAGGAACATGTCAGTATTTGTCCACTTGTTAAGTTTCATGTCATAATGAATGATTTTTAATGAAATGAAGCATGATTCAACACAAGAGTAAAAATAAGGCATGTGTACTCCTTACTGGAGTTGTGAGGCCTTTAAAAAAATGCAGTTTATTGTACAACAAATTGAATGCAAATTTGTTGCCTTGCTCAGCATTTTTTTCCACAAACTTTGGCACAACTATACCCAGGTCATTTTCCGGGGTAGTAAATTAATTCCTCATCTGTTTAAAAAATATTTTCAAGTCTAATTTGTTTGCAGAAAAGTTTATATCTCTTTTACTGTAGCAATGACCTTCGTAAGTAAAAAATACAAGCTAGCATTTAAAGTTCATGTTTGCATTGATTAAAAAACAAACGTCTGTGTGGGCTGCTTATGTGTAGGAGTGAAAAGGTCTGAAATAGTCTTTTCCACTTTACAGCGGACATTAGTCACACAAAATATGATTCACTGTGATGTGTCTCCGGTGTCATTTGTCTGCTTCTTCTTCGTATAAGAATGTCGTCGAATAGTGTGACTCGAAATGTGGAAAAAAAAGATGCACCTTTTTTGTTTTCTGTGGAAGTTTGAGTTTCTGTTGAACAAAATCCTCCATTACAGATACAATTACTCATACGTGAGTGGAGGAGTAACAGGGGAGAAGTGAACACACTTGGTCGCAAAGCAGAAAGAGGATAATCCAGCTTGACAAAAATGTATTGATCTGAGTTGAAGGAAAAAAAGGTAGACTATACCTCGATGAAACTAAACAGTGGCTAAAAATGATATTGTGCTTACATGGAAGTTGTGTTAAAAGAAAAAGGTGGGTTAATGCTGTGATGGACCTATGACTGTGTTTGGATCATGTTAAGGTTTTAGGAAGAGAACCTGTGAACTAAATAATCCCAACAAAGGCCTCTTTGAATACATCCAATTCTTTCTCTCTTTTTATGCTCTTCCCACGCTGTGTTTCTGTTCTCACGTCTTTTAGACATTGAATTAGCGTGACTCAATTACCCGCAGATTGATTCGTCAGAGGCTCTTGGCATTACCTTACAGAAGAGATCAATTGAATCATTCGTAATGAGGCTATCCATCAACAGATCACTAATAGATAAATTAGAGCATCCCACTCCCCATGCCTTCACATCAGCATGCCCACCACATCTTACTGACTCCCGAGGCTGTCGTAGGTGCTGATGCACAACACACTCTTTGGCCGATTGCTCCGAGATGCTAGCCTTAGCATTTCCCACATGACAAGGAGGGAAAAGAGTCAATTCTTGGACTCTCGCTCTGCACGTCTGAGAAAGCCTTTGTTTAGGAACACCGGACTTCCTGCACGGTGCTCCTGAGACAAAAAGTGAAATGACTTCTTTTGTTCGGCTTCTACTAAAATCTAGACTACTTTTTAAAAAGCAGGATAATTTATACAACTTAATATAGGTTATATTTCTTACCTGTACATTTGTACGCTAATATTCTTCAACATTTCAGTCTTCCTGCCACTTTTTAAAATATTAAGGCTAGAAGTTATTTGAGAAAGACTCACAGGGCAATGCCAGAAATGTCGTCTTACATCAGTGAAGGTAATGAAAATACAATTGACTCAATCACTTTTAGTGAAACTATGAAGCTTATACCACATTTGTGACATTTTCTTGTTCCTGGTGTTGTAAATCTGGGTGCAAGTAAACTAACTTCAGGAAAGTTCAAGCAGAGTTCAAGACTGACACTAAACCTGCAGGGAGCGTTTTCTTTGGACGTGAGTTACAAAATAGAAACAAAAATAAAGAAGCAGATATAAAGAGCAAGAGGCTGTTATAGAATGAATACAAAGACTCAGCTTTCTGTAATGATTCATTAGAAATATCATAGATGTTTGCAGTACAGGCAGCTTTCCTCCTTGCTAAAAAAACAAGCCTTCTAATCGGTTGCAACGAGACATTTTGTAACGGTATCAGTCATGAAGGAAATATTCATTTCTTCCATGTTTTCCTGGTAAACAGCCTGTTGATCCCACTGCAGCCCTTTAGGAAACACACTGAGAGATTTCTCTGTGAATTGATTCAGTCAAAAATAAAACATTTAGTTGGAACTATACAAAGTATTGCCACCATGCTTCAATTTAATTTCAAAAATATACCCAAGAATTGGGTTTTTATTTACTAAAAGCTTGATTACTGTTTCCTCACTGCAACAACCACAAATATAATGTAGGAAATACACGTAGGAGCGATGAATCCAGTCTTTGCTTTTTCACTTAAGGCTTCCTAACATGCAAACAGTCCTGTTACAGCTACTGTCCAGCTGTTCATGTCAAAGCGCTGTGCTTTGATTCTGTATCTTTTACCTTTCTGTAGATTTGTTTGTGCTGCAGTCATGAGTTTATGCAGGGGCTGAATTGAACAACTTGAGGTTATCTGAAAGGTGTCACGGACAATGTGCGGTTTGAAGAAGCCAGATAACACAAAAAGAGCATGAGTAAGTTAGCCCGGAGAAAAACAACAACAGTCATATTAGGTTTCCCTAAAGTAAGGATATATACCTGGCTGCAGGTCAACATTGTGACGAGCCGAAGAGTTGTTTTCATTCATCTACGTAAAAAGATGGAGTCACATTTTTAGCATGGAGCATGGAGGGATCTGACTTCATTTTGAGAAAATAAACCAGTAAAATCATAAAAAAGATAATCATATTAAATAAAGTAAGAATGTTAATGTTAGCGTAGTCACCTGTGCAGACGATGAACATCATTTTTTCCGGCGTATCACTCTTTGATCTGTTTATGTACTCGCAGGTTAAGTGTGATGCAGTATGTGACATTTGAACCTCTCTGGATTGTGACTCAGCCAGTCCATGTCTAAAAATGTGCGCCTGTCCTGCAGTACAAACACAACATGGTGTCTGTCACATGATGTGTCGGGTGAAAGATGTCACACCTAATCTGATAAGCCTAGATATTCTTTTATTGGTTTTTATTTGGGGGGGGTGGGAGGGGGTGTAGTAAAAGTAAAATGTTGTAGTTTAAGTTACAGGCTAAAAAAGTAAAAAACAAGTTTAGTATTTTTCTAATTACTCCTTAAAAGTGATTCTTGTCTCCCTTTAGCAACACAGCCCAATCATTCAAAATGATATCCTTGAATTGTAGTCAGCATGCGGCAATTTTTGCTCGCACTGAAATAAAGCTGAACATAAGTGAGGTTGGCAGTTTTTCAAGTGGACCGCCGTAATGCAATAAAAAAATCTCTCGGACCAGAAAGGCAGAGCCATATTCACTCTCACTGTTGTCAGCAAAGTCACAATAGAAAACATGTGTAGGCTTCATTGTCACTGCAGTCAGAGTGACAGTGAATGATGTGGACATGGGGATGTGTGCTGCTGCTGTTGTTTGCTTGCTGGCACATTGATATGGAGGGAGATGCTAGAGGGTTCATTTGGATGTGTGATGTCTAAAAATAGACCCTTTTTTTTGTATGAGGGAATTGTTTAATTCTTGTTTCATGGAGCGAGTGGTTACTTCTTAGAAATAAAGGCGTTCATTTTCTTCTATTAATATAAAAAGAGCGGCTAATAGAATTTTTGTTTATCCATTTTTTCACAAGCTGACAATCGTCCCTGAATGGATGTGTGTGCAGCATGTGATTTAAAGATAACACCAACATGTCAGGGCTTGTAGTGTCTTTTTTTTTTTAAGGTGGGCTGCATAGTTTAGCGAGTGTTCAGTTTTCCAATCGCCCTTCAACCCACAAAACTAATCTGAAAACAGCCGCTCTTAAGCAACTGTGGAGCTTAAGCGATTGCAACTCGCGCAGCACCAGCATTCCAAAGAACAGAGACGGGGATGTAAGCACATTTAGTTAGATACTAAACCTAAGGTTTCACCATTAACTTGCTTTAAGGGCTCATTGTTTGTTGCAACATCCATTGAGGATTGTTGAATTACCAGGATGGAAATGTTGTCCAACCGGTTTTGGCTGAAACTTATTGAGCTCCTGGAGACTGTCACAAGAGGGAATTTTCATTGTTCGTGCAAAGTAGGGCAGTATTTCCTGTGCTCACTTTGAATAACTTAAAGGTTTGAGGTTTATTCTTCGAGGTTATTCTTTAAGATGTAAGGATGAATCACCATGTATCACACAAACTCTTTGGCTGTTTCTTTGTACCTCTTAGCACTGGAAGAAGATCTGCTTTGGCACAACTGAAGTTTTCTTTCTTTTTTAGTATTTAGAACAAACATTGGAAGAAATAAGAGTGACACAAGAATATCCTTTAAATAAACACATTCAAACTGACATGCCTTAACTAGGTGCTGATACTGTTGCGATAACCTCGACACAACTTCCACTAGCTGACTCAGCACAAACATTTTTCATCCATCAAACCCTCTCATTGTAGTCTTTATTCAGCACTGCTTTCACATGTACGCTGCACATTCTCTGCAGATTGTTGTTGCTTTTTTTCCCTACAATGTTGTTAAAGCTGCGAGTTTCATCAAAATGAACTGCATCTTGTTACAATGTCCTCGGCTGCTCCTCTCGTGTTAGAAATAGGTCACGCCAGCGCTCTTTTGTAGTCGAGTTTAGAAAAGAGTGACAATGCCTGGAGAAGACAAAAAGAAACTTGAGGCTTTTTTTTTTTATTTGGGCCTTGCGAAAAAAAAAGTCAGATCTTAGTCCACACGTTGCTGACCAACGACTTCAGTCTGTGATCTCTTCTGAAGCGGCAGACTTTATGAACAAACACATGAAAACAGTGCAGTCTGACTGTATGCAGGCAACAGTGTTCAAAATAGTGATACATTTACATTAAGTCTACAAGACAAGGAGGTTATTCTTTCAGCACAACAGAGCACCAGATATCAACATTAAGGTGTCATCATCATCATCATCTATCTTTCTGTGTTTGCAGTTTCTCCATTTTTTTTTTTACAGCAAGCTTTTGATTCTGGTTGTGTTTAGTTTGTCTTTCATTCCATTTCATTTTGATGAATTAAAGACCTTTTGACCGGATACAAAAGTAACGGGTTGGGTCAATAATGGAAATGACCGTGAATGGTGCTTTCTAGTCAAAGTGAGTACAAAGAGCTCGGAAAGAGTGGGAAAGCAGTTTTCGATACTGAGAGCTGGAAAAGACTTGTCTGTTATGTCAATAGATTCACTGCAGTTAGGGTTGGCTGTTGAGTCCTTCTGAGCACATGTGACTGGAATTTAAAAAAAACCTCTAATTTTCACACTCCTTGTTCTTACTGTTGTTAAGAGTTGTTTCTGTTTTGTTTTCTGTTTATTTTGTGTAGCTGCTAAAATGGTAAAAATGGATGTTTGATGTGCAAAGTCTGCTCCGTGCTCCTTTTTTATTTTCTAATGGCTGTTGGTGAAGAATTTAAAATAATGCAGTCTGAATGTTCAGAAGCACCTTAACAACAGGGGGCCTGTCTCACTTTGACACACCTCCAGTGCAAAGGGTGTTTGAAGAAGTTAATGTGTAAGCTTTGTTTGCATGTTTCAGAAGTCCAGTTTGACATCTGAAGTAGATCAAGCACAGAGAGAAAGAACTGCATGTTCCCTTCTTTGCTTGGTTATCAATTTTGTGAGTTCCAAAATAGTTGCCCCGTGAAATTGTTGATCAAAACATGTTAGAAAATAAGGGTTACATACTGGAAAAAGAACTCCATAATGTCAGCTTTATTCTGATTTTTTTTGTCCATCTCTCTTCTTCTGCAGCTCGCTGTCCGGCCTGGAAAAAAAAAACGATGAATGAGGCTACGAAAGGGACTATTGACTGCAGCTGACAATCTTTTTTTCTATCAGCACCATGTGGCAAAATGTGCTCACAGGGGCCTGCAATCCCTTTTGAAGATGTTATGAAACCGAGCCTTCGAGACTAAAGGATGACAGTGGCGTGTTCCCCTGTTATCATTTCACATTTTATCACAAGTGTCAGAACACTGATCATCAAAGGCTTCCCCATACAAAGACTTGGATTGTAACTTTTTTTTTGGTATACTTTAATTTTTTGGGGGAATCAGACTCCATAAAAGGACCTTCTGCATGTGCTGCAGAAATGGACTAGAAGCCCATGTGTAGCAGGGCAGCTGCTGCAGCTCGTGGAATAACTTAAACCCCAACTCCCACAGCCCCCACCCCACCCCACCCCCCTCCCTGCCAATCGTCTGACTAACCCACCTGTCCAAAGGCAGAGCCCACTATCCAATGGCATGGGCCAAGTTCTTCAGGAAGCCGGGGGGCAATCTGGGGAAATCGTACCAGCCGGGGAGCATGCTGTCTCTGGCCCCTACCAAAGGACTCCTGAACGAGCCGGGCCAGAACAGCTGCTTCCTCAACAGCGCTGTGCAGGTAGGTGTGTCTGGTGCTTTGACGCTGGATTTAATTCAGCACTTCTGGAGACGTGTAACTAGTCATTCTTCGCCTGTTGATATAGTGAGCTATCAGATGTAAGCAGGTACAGGCCAACTGACATGATTACCAGTGTGGAAGAAGTAGTATTTCTTTTTATTTATACTAGATAACATTCAACTTCATGTATTCACTTGTTGCTGCCTTCCTCCAGGAGTATAAACCATGACTCTTCTGAAAATATGACTACTTACGCAGACACTTTCACAATTAGTCTGTTTCTTAATCGGGCAAACCTTCCCAGCATTCTGGTAATCTACTTGAAGTGTCTTGAAGTGGGAGTCGGTTCCTTCTTGCACTCAGCCACACAGTGAAGTCACACTGGGAGACTGTGACTCAGAGCGTGAGCCAACCCATGAGCTGGTTGAAGATGATCATTACCTTCGGCTTTGTTTCTGCAAGGGCACACTTATTCCTCCTAGTCAGCTCCTCATCCGCATGACCTTGGAGACTCTGTCCTAATGCCTTAATACCTTTTATGTAACAAAAGTTTTTGTGCATAATAAGATGACTCCGACTAAAACAATAACAACCACGTATGTTTGCTTCATCATTTAAAGCTAAGACAAAGAAAAAGTATAATTTAAAGCTTTTTTTTGAAGTGTAAATTATCACAGCATTATCCTCTTTCTCTTGTGTAGGTACTATGGCAGCTGGACATCTTCAGACGCAGCTTGAGGCAGCTGCCTGGGCACTTCTGTCTGGGGGAATCCTGCATCTTCTGTGCTCTGAAGGTACAATCAGAAGCATACTTAATGAACTTTCAGGCTCCCTGGAGAAAAATACACGACCATGAAGGCCAAAGTTTTGAAGTGCCACTTTTCTATCGTAAACACTGATAAATGATTAAATGAGTTTGCCTAACCGCTTGTAAATATGTAGGCAATTATTGCAAAATAGAAATAGGCTTATGGCATTTTACCATCCAATGTCAAGGTATTAATATTGAAAATCCTCCATGAATGCTCAGAACTTTGTTGCCATGCTCTCAAGGAAAATAAACACGGTGATTCTAGGTGAGAACAGGTTTTTATTCACATGATATGTAGACTTTCTTAAGAGTGTTCTTCAGTAGCTTGTGTAATGAGACTGCACCTGTTTGACATAAACAAGCGAATAATTGATGACAGAACACACAAAGAATGGCATTGATTGCACAATACGGAAGGCAGCTATGTGTTGTATACTAAAGGACACGGCCTTTCAGCACACATTCATAGAGAGCATGTAGGGGCAGGACTGATTCAGACAGATAGGAATGTTGCTGTATCATCATGAATGCATTGTTTAAAACCAAAGGTGACGCTGTTGTTACGCCTGCATGTGCACCTAGACATGCAAGATCCGCGATCCGATACGATTTGTGGGCACTTCTTACGGTTCAGTCTGAATGTCTTCAAAAAATGACGGTGCGAGCTGAGAATGTTTAAAGTGCCCGACGATCTTTCTTGATCGGTGACCTTAGTTTGCGCCGTCAGCCCGACAGATTAGAAATTCTTCACGATTTAATGTTGATGAAAGTGTTCTTAAGGTGAAATCTAATACATTTAACACGGTGCCCTAATTTTGCAATGTATTTCTTTTAGTCGATTGCCTCAGCTGGTAGCAACACATTATGCTTTAATAACTGCAACATTATCGCTTGAGGCAAATCCTCCTGAACAAAGTACCTTCATTAAGAGTGCTCGTTTAAGCACAGACAGGTGCCAAAAGTGTTGAGAGTGAACGTCCCAGGTTTAAAATGACTTGAATTGCCTTTGTGGTAAGTAGTCGGCAATTTGGCCAGCAGATAGCTTTGATCAAAAAGGTCTGATTGAGTTCTAGTTTCTGTCTGTCGTTATTAGGGGTGTCGGTTTTTGGGGGTCAAGATCTGTTCAACAGTGAAAAAAGCAAGAAAAAGTTCTGGAGGCATATTTCAAGGTTTTTCCAATTTCTTTTGAACTGACAGAGGTGCAGCAGTTACAGTTTGTTCCATCTTGTGTTGAGAATAAAATGCGTACCTTTAGGAGCAATGTATTATATTTATTAAGATTTATGAAGTGTGAGGTCACATAGCTTTAAGTGGCCCTGGAGGTTCGTGAACAGCAGGTACAGTGCTTAGCAGACGGTTACTGTACAAGCATTACCGCCACCTTGATTGGTGTGTGGATGCTGCCATGTGTGATTATCGTCTTGGATGTATTTGACGTTCTGTCTAACATGGTTACACCCTTGGTCATGAATGTGGCAACTGTTTGGGTCACAAATACAGACTGTGTATCGAGAATCAGAGTGACACGTGTGCTTTTAATGAACTAAATGTTTCATTGTCCAAGTGCAATCAAGCCTTTGTTCTCCTCTTCAGGGAATTTTCTCCCAGTTCCAGCACAGTCGGGAACGTGCTCTGCCCTCCGACAACCTGCGTCACGCCTTGGCAGAGACCTTTAAGGACGAGCAGCGCTTCCAGCTGGGCTTCATGGATGATGCCGCAGAGTGCTTTGTAAGTTCCCGTGGCAACTCGGCTGTCCTGAGGGAGGGACACCAGCTTCGGAGAGGGATGTGTGTGTGTTTTTGTGCGTGTTACCCTGCTGTCTCACAGTTTGGGTATTGCACAGCAAACAAACTGTTTGGCGAGGTCACTGAAAGAGCTTCTGTCCCTCCCTTCCCCTCCCATCAACCCCTGCCACATTGCTGCTAAATATCATCATGACAGGTTATATAAGGGCCACAGTTCTGTTTGAACCTCTCTGTTTTGTGCCACCATATTATGTTATGTTGTCTAAGTGATTTTTAGAAGCCGATTTCATGCGTCCTTCTTCGTTTTTCACATCAGTTCCAGCCCTTTTCACTTTTTTTGGAACAACATAGCATTGTTTGGTCATAACCATTTTCCCCTAACTGCTGTTAAATTGTTAAGGGACTCTAACCAACAAATATAAAAAGGACATTTCTTTATCTGCATGGTCCACTCATACAAGTCAACTCTAACTACTTCAGCTTAGACCCAAGCTTACGTACCAAAGTTTCTATTTTCAATAGACAATTTTAATTCATGTTCCCACATAGATCTTTGCCCTTGAGCGTTCACCATGTAATGCATTGGCAGCAGTGTACAGCTGCTGAGTTTGTGTGAGGAGTTAGCCCGTGTCAAATTAACAGGCTGTGAAGTTGTGCCTGTAACCTTTGCAGGCCTACCTTGCAGCCTTAATATTTTATAAAGCGACAAGCACTCCATAGAAACAGGTGGGAGCTAAAACAGAAAATAGCTGGCTGTTTAAATGTGTCTGCTGTCGGGTTTACAACAATACTCCTAAAAAGTAGTATAGTGTAACTAGAAATACCGTTGCCTGAGGAGAAAAATGATTAGCCTGTGGTGCTCCAAACAGGTGGCTTTGCAACTCACGGAATTGGAAAGATTTTGTTGAATTCCTGATAGGAGTGTCATTTTGTGTCACAGGAGAACATTCTGGAGAGGATCCACCTGCACATTGTGCCGGAGGAGACAGATGCCTGCACATCAAAGTCATGCATCACCCATCAGAAGTTTGCAATGTCAATTTATGAGCAGGTGAGTGGGGGGGGGGGGGGGGGGGGTTTGAAAACCATTAAACTATGATGTGATTGTAATTTTGGCATTTTTGTCTCCCCTGCATCCATTTTTGAAAAGTTGGTGCTGGTATATATTTTTTTTAATCAGTGTTTTTTTGTATTATTATAACTTTGAATATGCCTTCCTTCTTTAACATCATGTGTATCAGTTCATCTATCTGTTTGCACAACCTCGACAGTATGTGCATGCAGGCTAAACACACTAGCCAATGTCGGGATTAAGCAGCACTCACACACACAGACAGGTACATGAATCACTGTCTGAGACAGTAGAAATCCAATCCGTCATGTTTGGATACTGGGTCGCCCCAGTGGAATAAGGAGGGCGTTTCTGGTCTGATTCCACAGTGCAGCAGCAGCAGCAGCAGCAGCACCGGATAAATCACAGATGGTGTACACATAAATTCCAACACCCTTCCGTGAGGCTGCGATGCCCATCATTGACACCATCCCAAACCAGTTCTATCTCGGTATCAAACAGATAATACGCCTTTGTACTAAATCCACTCGGGGCCCCGAGTGGATTTAGTTCCACCCAGACTTCAGAGCGCCAGATCCAGCAAATATTATCAAGGCCTGAATGAGGATTGCCCCACTCAGTTAACAGTTTATAAGTGATCACAATGAAAACAGCAAGACATGCATGTCTTAATCTCTTACCTACATAAAAAAAAAACACACAATGTAACATAAAAAGTAACCCTCTTAACCCTAAATATTGACCTTCTTTCTGTAGAGTCGTTAATCTCCTTTAAAAAGATTGTGTATTGACTTATTTTTCATTTTTGAGGGGTTTCTGAATATGTGGCTGAATGGCAACCCTAGGTCTACAAGTATTACCACTTTGATTCCAATAGAGCCCACATGTTACAGTGATTATACATTGATGATTCAAATATCCAAATGTGTATTGAATGTAAAGGACACGAAAGTGTTTGATACAGCACACAGAAAAATCCAGAAAATCAGTTAAGTGTGCATTGTTAGAAACAGTCAGAATATGACGGGTAATCACAATCTAAATTCAATCTTGCAAATCATATTTTTATTACATTAGTCCTACAGTATTTTTAATTACTTATTTAAACTATTCTAAAACAAACGTCATTGTCTGAGGCAAATGTGCAGACAAATGGATTCCCATTGAAATCAGACAATGCATTTTTTGAAACATGAAAATCAATTCCCTCCAAATCCTCTACATATTAATTTATTGACCTTACCTACAACATTCTTTTTGAAAAAAAATTGTCCATTGTAGATTGTCCATGTTTGTCCAAAAGTGGAAGACAGCAAAGTTGTTTGAAATTAGAATTTAGTACCTTTTTACACAATTATTATTTCCCTGACAGATATTTGAGATCACATACAGAAGCAGCTCTGAGTCTGTGATGTTGGGGAAATGTAGAGCTTCTTCATTCAATCTACCAGACAGTTTTCACAAAGATGTTCAACTTTCTCAACTTAGGGCCCCCCGAGGGTTAATGCATTATTTTGTACTGTGACTATATCTAATCTCACTCTTTAGGAAAGTGGCCTGATGACTTGATGATTACTCTTAAGACTGCACGTATGCATGTTGGAATCACACATGTATATATGTTTTTGCTCTCTCTCTCTTTGCTGTGCAGTCTGTGTGCCGTAGCTGTGGGGCATCCTCTGACCCACTGCCGTTTACAGAGCTGGTGCATTATGTCTCCACCACCGCACTCTGGTAAGGCACAGGCAATATGAAACTTTCTTTCATCTGTCCTGCTTCACTGTGTTTCCACTTTTCCTATCTTTCTTTGCACATTTCGTCACAAGGACAAACCTCAACTTTTTAGCTGACGTTTCACACGCAACAGTTTTTCTCTCTCTACACGCCTTAATCTTTATTTGTCCCTGTCCGTATCCTTTGCTCTTACATCCTTGTTCTGTCCTGCTGACAAAGCTGCTCTCTCTTTATTTTAGTCAACAGATGCTTCAGCGCAGGGACGAGTCTTTTGGGGAACTATTACAAGCAGCAAGTACAATAGGAGACCTTCGTAACTGTCCAGTAAGTGTATTCATGCCAAGTGTTTTATAAGCAATGTGTAAAAAATGCTCTAGTTTTAGCAGAAGCCATTCATCCGCAGTGAAGCTATATCTCTTCTTTGTTGAATAAAGATTGTTTGTGAGTGCAGTAAGTCTCTAATGTTTCTTTTTTGATGTACATTTTTACTGACTGGCCTTTTTTGGAGTGTACTTGGTAATTGGGCAAAGTTGCTTTTGGGTGAAACTTGAGTCATTTTTTTTTGTGTTCCTCTTTTTCAGAGCAACTGCGGCCAGAGGATAAGGATCAGACGAGTCCTCATGAACTCCCCCGAGATAGTTACCATTGGCTTTGTCTGGGACTCGGACCAGTCAGACCTCACAGAGGATGTTATCAGATCACTGGGACCTCATCTCAGTCTCTCTGCAGTGAGTCTGCTTTCACCAGCATTTTGTTGTTTCTTAATTTCTACATTTTCTATTTTGTTACCTGTAGTGAGTGGGAATCCTGCTTGAAAATGGACAGAGGTTATTTTAGGAAAAGAAACTGTTTTGGAGGGATTAAAGATTAAGGATGTTTAAAAAATAATCCAACAACATCTAGCTAGAACATGTCTTTGTGCTTTCTTGAGGAAGTGATAAATTAGCGTGCGTTTTTGGACTTAAACCACACAGCTGTGGTCTTGTGTTCCGCTGTTTACTTTGGTGCAATCGAACATATGTGGGAAATAAAGTGGGGATTTATTTCTCTGTAAGTCAGGCCATTGCGTAAGCAGTTAACGCCCAATTCCCAGTTGGCTCACACTACGGAGCAAAAAGCCTAGGCTGGCCTTGGTCAGCTTGTCCAAAAGCCCCTCCCTTCTTCTCTGTTTTCCTGAGTTTGTGTGTGTGTGCGTGCGTGCGTGTGTGTGCGTGCCTGTCTGAGGGAAAATGTGGGCTGAAAAGACGTCTGTGAGACAGAGAAAACATGTGTTTAAAACTCCTCTTGTTGGGGTGTTTATGTGCACACATTCTTGATTGTTGCACACACAAGAACAATGTGTTTCACCTTTTTCTGCCTGAAATCACGACTTCACACGGATGTAAGTCATCTGATGTTTACACATTAAATATGTACGTAAAACTTGGCCTGGTTTAGAAAATATTCCTCCATAGGCCGTCCATCAATCCACTGCTGAAAAAAAATCAATCAGTGTAGTTGAGAGCAGAGGAAAAAAAACATTACATTACATAACTTTCCTATTGAAGTTTCAAACCACTTATTTGACAGCTCCCACTTTCCAAAGCATCCCATCAGAAGAATTCATCACCCCCCCTCGACAAGTGAGCCACAAAGACCCTGATTCATTAGGCAGTGTTTCATGTGACTTTATTCGGCGTTTAAGGGAGACCTCCACCCCCGTAGTTTGAAAGAGTGAGAGGGGCACAGAGAACTGGTTGTGTTGGAGACATGGGAAGGAAAAAAAACAAGTAGCTTTGTAACCAACACTTCTTCTTCTTCTGAATAGTTTTTGATACCATCTATCTTTTCACATAGTAGCCCTTTACAGAGTGTCATTCCGCAACAGCGCCAAAGCAAAGCTCCGCCCCTCATTACATCTTTGTACATTCATATTGATTTCGCAATGGTGTAATATTGGTGTCCCAGTCGGGGAATTCACATGGTGTTACTGTGTTGCGAAAGTACAATGTGTGGAGAAACAGTGGGAGCTCCACATACACACCCACACACACACACAGCGCTGCCAATCCTGTCTCGCCCCTGTAACTCCCTCTGTTACTACCTATAATGGTGGCACAGAAGTGGTATCACTTTGTCACTTTGTTACACCTCTGTGACATTCATAGCGAAGGCGAGACGTAACAGGGGCATAAATATCTCTACTAGAGATTCTGATAGCAAGACTTGAGTATTGGCTGATACACAGCGTCTGTCTAATACCAGTGCAATTAAAAAAACACGTCATCAGTACTATTATTTTATTAACACCTGAATACTCCTCACCTATTATCAATTTGATATGATTGCTATCATTGTTGTGAGGTCTGACTCAGTAGAGTGAATGAATCCAAACATGAAAACAGCCTCACTGAAACAGGCTCAGTTAGACACACTGTAGTAGAAGACAGGATAGCAAGTGCTGCTGGGAAGTCCCTGATTTAAACCTTATTGGTACTGATTGTCAAATCAATGCTAGCTGATTCACACAGACCTTAATCTATAACAGATGGAGTCACTGATTCCTCCAGCTTTCAACATCGCACACATTAACTGTAGCGTTGATGTCGATGAGTTATTGGTGTGTAAATGTATATATTCATACGTTTGTATTTTTACGGACACAGCTCTTCTACAGAGTGACGGATGAGCATGCCAAAAAGGGAGAGCTGCAGTTGGTGGGAATAATCTGCTACTCCAGCCGTCACTACTGTGCCTTCGCCTTCCACACCAAGTCTTCCAAATGGGTCTTCTTTGATGATGCCACAGTGAAAGAGGTGAGAGGGTGCTGGAATCATTATTCATTCAAAGTCAATTAACTTGATAAGGTGAACTATTTTGGGATTCATTTTTTCACTTCACAAAACATAAACATGTGCAGTTATGAGTAGCTCACAGAAGCGTAGCATTTTTCAGTCTTCCATCTCTATCACCAAGTCTCTTTATCGGCCAGTAAGGACCACATCGATTGCCCTCATGAGCCTCTGGGTTGATGAGCCTTTATGGCACTGAAGAGTTTGCTAACCACCCCCATTTCTACTGCAGTACCCCGAACTCAGTCAACACAAAGTACTGCAGTAGTCAAATGATCCCGAGCCAGTAGAGATTATTTCACTGATCCCTCCGTTGGTTAAAGTGGCAGGGTTATAGAGAATGCAGAGTTTCTCTGTGCAGGTGTGTGTGAAATATCTTTTATTTGTGTGTCTCCATTTGTTTTTGCAGGCAAGTGCTTTTGTGTCCCGTCGAGTGTGTGTATGTGTACAGCATACAGGCTGTGAATCCTTATCCTTTTCTATTTTTCAAAAATATTGGATTTATTTTCATGGTGTACAGCAAATATGAGCACATCTTTTGTCTCTCACGCTCACAATTTTCTCGGGGACTGTGGTGCAGCGGCTGGCTGGCTCCGTGTCAATCCATCAGCAGCTTGTGCTGTGTGTGCAGAACCCCCCACCCACCCCCTCCTCTCTTCCTATACCCCCCCAACTGAGATGGAGGAGCTACAGTGCTCAGCAGCGCCTGCCAAACCCGTACCTGGGTCGAAACTTGCCAGCATTTCTGTGACTCCCTAAGTCCCAGCTGCTAAATGACTACCGAAGTGTAGCTCCATTTTTGCTTTTTCCACTGCAAGAAAAATCCGTGTTTAAAGCTTATAAATGGTGGATGACATGCAGAAATGTTAGAGGTTGTTCTCCTCTTCCTCCCTCTTATTCCTTCCTCATCACTCTAGCGTTTTACTTCCATTTCCGCATCCTTCCTTCTTTTGCTTTTCCTGCGTTTTTTCTTTGCATTATTCCTTTTCTACCTCATCCTACATCTCTCCTCCTCCTCCTCCTCCACCGACATTTGCTTAATTAAGAAGCACACAAGCATCTGTTAGCCCGTAGCCTGCCTTTGTTGTGCCTCGGTGGCGAGACATGCACCTTACTCAGCTTACTCAGCTAATGTGATTGTGCCATTTGGCTTTGGTGTGATACATTCATTCATGGATTAGACTGCTCACAATAAGGTGAGGCTTTATTTTGAAGTTGCAAGTTTCTGATAGCTGTCAGATCTTTGTTTTTACCCATTTGTAAATTTAAAACAGTTTGCTTCCATAGAAAGAAAATGATCCTGATGATATGCACAATCTGTCTATACTTCTAAAGGGATGCATCATTGTTTCTTGCCCCCCCATCAAGAAAATACAACATAAATATGTTGATGTAAAACATGAAGAAAACCTAAGTCTAATGTTCATTAATTGTGAGCATGGCGTGCTTTGCCCCACCGTCTCTCTGTCTTTTGTTCTAGATCGGCTCCAGGTGGAAAGATGTGGTCAGCAAATGTATCAAAGGTCACTTCCAGCCTCTCCTCCTCTTTTACGCCAACCCTGACGGGAGTGCGATCACCGCAGATGATGCCTCAAGACAAAACAGCAACCAGTCTCACTACAAGACGCCTTTGAACGGAGACGTGCAAGGTATTACCTTTTAAACAAAAGGTTAACAGTCTGTGTTTGTTCGGTATTTCTTAAAAAAAAAAATGGACTAAATATCTGGAGCTGGGGAAAAAAGAATAGTGCAAACTATCATTATAGATAACTTAACGATGACCTTCTATTGACACAAGTTTGTATTGTTCTAAGCAGGAATAGTTGTTGGTAAAAGCGTCCTTTAATTCAAATGAAATCCTCCAAATCCCAAAATGCATTGGTCTCTTGAATAAGTGCTTTTGAGAGTAACAGGTTTTTAATTGAATGTGTGAGCCATTTCCCATTTCAAGCGACATATCGGAAAATAAAGCTCCACTCTAAACCCTTTTTAGTCTTTGAAGTCCTAAGAATCGTGCAGGATGTGGTATTAATTTAAAAACGTTAAGGAAAATGTACGCAGTACTATCTTCTTTGTCTCGTGTTTAAACTTTGAAATGCAAATGAAGAGCCTGAGGTTTAAATGTTGGTGAGTTTAAGACGAACAAGTTCAACTAAAATCAAATGTAATATCATGACATATTTACTTACTTTAAAATAGAATCCACTTCAATTGACAATCGCTCTCGATACAAATCAGGTTTAAAGAAACATTAGCAAACAGAAAAACAACTCTTTTATAGGGCGTGTTAAATCCCGGATCATAAGTTGCCTTTGCGGGCAGTAATGAAAATGTGTTTATGTGCAGCTCTGCTGTTTGGATTATACATCCCTGGATTTGTTTGGTTAGGGAGGTTTTTATCCCCTTAAAAGATCCTCCTCCAACTCTGTGCTGGCCCTGCCCCAGGTCCAAGCTGTGGCATCCGCTCACTGCCCCTCAGAGCTGACAGGGCGCACGACCAAACGGGATCATCCTTTGAAATCAAAGAGAATTTTGTCTTTTAAATTGTGTTTCAGCTTCAGTGTGGGTTTTTATTGATTTCTATAATATATGTTTCATCGTCAAACTTATGGAACACGTTTTTTTTGTGCTTTACTTGGGAAATAAACCCCCAACAACAAATCCTACATTTATGGCTTTTGCTTTTGATTTGATTTTTTTGTGTTTTGCTCCACAGGTTTTGAATCTCCAGTTTTAACCCCTAAGAAGCTGGACCTCACCAGGGAGAACCTGACTGCTTTCCTGGGCCAAGAGTCAGTGAAGAAAACTCCTTCCACCTACAGCAGGGGCAGCGCTCAGACGGGTGGAGGACGGGCACCAGGTAAGACCCCATTGATAAAAGAATTCAAAGTGCAATAGGTAAATGTCTTTGTAACCAAATGTACAGAAATGATTATTACTATTCATTTATGCAGTAGTATTATAAACACTCATATCATTTTTAATGCCATTTGAATGATTTTTAGAACCGCTAGAATAGAAATGCGTGTTCTTATTTACTTGATTTAAATGAAAAGTAAATAGTTTTTAAAAGTAGAATGGTTTCATCAAAAAGTGTAACAAACTAGAGTTATAGATAGACATCAGAGATGAGTCTCTTTGCGTGGGAGTTGTAGTTTTTAGACTTGAAGACTTGTTTAATTTATGAATATTTTAGTCCACAGAGAGTGGCAACAAGCACAGACCTAGCATAGCAACCAGAGGAAGAAATAATGACATGTCTTCACTTTAAAACTACATTGAGCCACGTTTGTCATACAGAGGGGATTAGGGACCTTTTGTTGAGGAGAGAGGTCACAAAAGAGCTGCTTATCCTGTACATACTTCAGTGCAATCTGTGTGAAGTAAAAGGTGGACATGTAGAAATGATTTGCTAAAAAAACATTAGGAGAAAATGGTGGTGGTGCAAATGTAATGATGATGCTGCTGTGTAATGTAGTTTAGGTCCTTGAATGTGTTCAATAGTTTCCCCTCATTTGACCGCAATCCTTTTTTTTTGTTTGGGTGCCAGAGAGATCACAGGGCCTCAAAAGACATCTTGTGTTTTAAAAAATGTCATCTTCTCTTCCAAGCAGTTCCTGTTGAAATCTCCCGACAGCTTTGAGACCCCACCGTATGCTCATGTTTTCATGTTTTCCAGTGCCGTGACTAATCATCGCGTTTCAAAGTGAATATCTGTCAGAGATGGGGCAAAAAAAAAAAAAAAAAGAAGTCTCTGCGCTGCCATGTTATCACCCTGCTGCCTCTCTCCTCGTGTAGCAGAAAAAGTACTGCAAAGTGTGTCAAGTTTGACTCCGTGTACACACTCGGCAACTGCTCGGTGCCTTGGGGGTGCTCGGGACTAAGAGTTGAGAGTTGTGAAAGGAACAGGATGTGGCAGAGATAGATATCTATGCATGCTCGGAGAGAAAAAATAGTTTTTAATGGTGGCTGCAGTGATAGACATCCCCTCCTGATGCAGCTGAATTTCTACTGAGATTAAAAGATATATATGATCCGTCCCCTTATTTAGGAAATTGTGCCAAAATCCTGACGGTTGTCCCCGACATTTCTCCTTTTTTCGCAGTGAAAATGAACTCTAGCGATCCGAAGAGTCGCCTCAGGGAGCTTTCTCGAGAAGTTGCCCAGAAAGCAGAAGAGGCGAGAAGGATGCATCCATCCAGAAGAGACCTTGATAGGAGCGCTCAACGCAGGCCGGAGTCACGCTACAGAGGTGGGTTTCTTTGGACACTACTAAAGGATATACATGAACGTGAGAAACGCTCCCTCTTTCATAGCCCTTATGTAACCGGGAGCAAAGTGTCAGAGAGGGATTAAGTGCTGACGTCTGTAGGCGAAGTCTACCTTCATCCCACTCTCTCATACTCGGCACCATTGGCTTCCCTCTTTGTGGATACGTAAACAAACAAACTTAAACTAAGCAGATAAAAGCCAGACAGAGATGAATAATGCATCATTTAATTAGAAGAGGAATTAAACTCCACAGCTTCATATTCTTTCAACTCACCCCCCTGATACCTCGCCTCCTTATTCATCACAAATTGAGTGTGTGTTTGTTACGATTAAAAGGCTGATCCGTCCACTTCTTTAATACTCTTTAAGGACGACACCCCTTTCAATTAAGATTCACTGAAGGGATTACGGTGCAACAATTGTAGCACGCTCCCAAATCCACCACGTCAACAACAGTAGCCTGTGTTTGCAAGCCGCCTCATGTCCCGTTTATGATTGACTGCTGTGGGCTAAAGGGGGCTAGTGTCGTCGTCGTGATGAATGTCTTGGCTGGAGGTGACACTACAGTTAATGTAAGTAGTAAGAATTTACCGCAGCAGTAGCACTGCTGATGCCCAGGCGTGAGCTAGCACTTTGCTCCAAGAAGTCTTCTTAGAACAAGTCAAGAAATGCTTAAGCAACTTGTGGGGTAGCCCTGAGGTGTTTGTACATGATCTATGGCTGGATTGAAGCAGACTTGTTTTCATTCTTCCAAAAATGATCCACAGCCTTGTTTACTGCTGACAACATTGAGCCGGCAGCTGAAAGTCTTTTGAACACACCGCTAACATATATATGAGCTGAAACGCGGAGAGCGTTGTTTGAAGTGATTTAACTCTGGCTCCCAGTCAGCAAAATCCAAAGCAATAGGGACTCAGTCTCCAAGGGCTGACAGTTATATGCGGCATTAAATCCACTTTTTGTACCCTAAAACATGACTTCACTATGGATCAGATGTTCCAGGTCATTACAGGACGACTCGGATACACAGCACGCAGCCTCTTATTCCACCACACATTAAGAAACAAATAACAACATTTTCATCCACAGTTTATTAGTGGATTTGCTTTTTAATTCTTCTAAGAAAGTGGTACTAAAGATTCGGCAGACACATTTTATTGTTCCAGAAAAGGCAGTCTATAAGAAGGAGTGTGTGGGTGTGTGTATACTGTGACAGGAGTGAACTAGTTTCCAGGAAGGATGTCTGTTCATATATTCTGAAATTGTCTCATCTGCCTGGAAGTGTCCTTGGAGGTGCAGACACACATCCATTACACACTATCACATGTCGACATGTCACTCGTCGCTGGACTTGGGAAAAACATACATGTGGGCGTTTTTTTTTTTTTTTTTTTAACACTAGTGTCTGCATGAGCCGGCTACCTCCTATGTACACACCACGAAAGAAAGTAGACTCCTGCTGGCTGTAATTTACACCTTCCTGTCATCTGCGGCATAAATGTCAGTGACCCTGTTGTCGTCGTGCCCTTCTCTCATTTCCTGCACAACCTGCACTGCGCTGTTTAAAGGCTTTATATCTTGGTGTCAGTGTGGTGGTGAAAGCCTTTTTTGGGGGGGCAATAAGAGATGTAGGAAATGTAGACATTTATCTCGATATGCAGCACTAAAGGTTTATTTAAACAATTGTTTTGTTATTTAATTTAAACCTGTGTTCTCTTCTTAAATTGTTGATTTTAAGCATCTATCCTGGATGTCTTTTGCTTTTCTCATGTTTCAAGTTATCATGACAATTCTTTTTTTTTCTTTCAAACCAGATCCAGGTAAGGACAGGGCCTACTCTCGCTCGGTCTCCCCTCCAGAGAATGGCTTCCGGCAACATCTGGAAACCCGAATATACAGCAGCCAGGGAAAAGGTCCCACTCGGACTGAGCGGACACCCCACATGGGGGGGCGGTCATCACACGAGCCCAATCGGTCACACTCAAGGGTCCAAGTTTTGCCCAGTTTCAGCAGTGGTCATCACAGCAGGAGGTTAGAACAGGTCTCTAATGGATATGACACTGACAGCAGCCAGGACTCCAGAGAACGTCCTGGAAGTGCAGGAAATGGCCGCAGCAGGGCCAGCCGTCCCTGGAAGCCCATGCGGGAGGCGCTAAATGTGGACAGTGTTTTGAATAGTAGTGGTGGGAACTCAGTAAGTCAGGAGCGAAGGCAGCACAGCCCACGAAGAAGACCCAGTAGTCAGTCGCCCTCCCGTGATCGAGAGCGAGACCCAGATTTAACATGGGGAGGCCGAGAAGAACGCAAACCCAAGAGCCTGATGACCATCTACGAGGACGAGCAGAGGCACGAAACAGGAGGCAGCAGAAGCTCTCTGGACTCAGACGGCCGGGGCGGCTACAGCGACAAGGACAGGTCAAAGGGCTCAGCAACTCTAAAAGTGCGGAGTGACAACTGGAAGATCCAAAGAACTGAATCTGGATATGAAAGTAGTGACCGGCTGAGCAACGGCTCAGCAAACCTCGACTCACCTGTGGTGGAGAACTTTTCCTCCAAGGACATGAGATCCATTCCTGAGCTGCATCTAACAAGGTAAAATCAACTGTTACATCTAAGTTCCATCCACCGCAAAACACAGACCAAAGATGTCTCCTAATTTCTGCTGTGTGATTGCCAGTATTCTGCTGCCTTGTCACGCCCAACTCTCAAAAGTGCTGCCATTTTTTAATGATTAAACATTACACACAAACTGTTCTAAGAATAGCTAGACCCATTTAACATAAACGCACACAAGGCAGATGCGGAAGCCTTATTATGCTGGGGCTGTGGTTTGTTGGCTTTGTTGTGCAGGTCTTGTTTGGAGTTAATGATCCCAACTAGCTGACATCTCCTGTACTCAGAAGAGAGGCAGCAGATAGCTGACTTTCTAAACCGCTGCTGCATTCTTTACGCCTGTTTTCTTGAAGGTATTTTGGAAGAGGGATCCTTTGATGAGTAAATCTTCTTAAAGCTTAGATGATTTGTGACTGGGTTTAGGTATGAAGTTAGAGTGAAAATTTGAAATTCAGTTTTTGTAGGACTCTTTTCTTTTTCCTGTTGTTTTCATTGGACGTAGTGCGACCGCTTTATACGTTTGATATAAAACAATACAGGAAGCCTCATGTGCCGCATACCAAATATCAATAATAACAAAGGCAAAATCATGATTTCAACAAATCATAGGAACACACTGTTTCATCAATAAGATGTTTGCTGTCGTCACCGTTGAGAGAAGAATGCTGCGGCACTTTATCTCATATTTCATCACTGTAAATCATTCATGATGATAAATTAGAGTCGGCTTGAGGTCATGAGGGGTTACTGGCGGCGTAATGCTCGCAGCAAGGATCCATCTTTTTCCTTATAAGTGGTTTGTAAAAGATCAAGCTCTGGTATTTCTCGTGGCAATCCGCCGTGCATGAATAATTGAATTTATTTTGTATTTTAGGGATCACTTCCCTCAGAGAAGGAGTGATGACTTGAAGGCTGACGAATTGCACTCTGCATTTTCAACTGGTAAGTAAGTCTATACATAAAGAAACTTTTTCAGGTTTCATTCGACCAGAAATTGAAACATTAACATTTTTAGCATTTATTTCTAGATCCACGTAGAAAAAGAATATGAACAGGGGATGTTCATGTTGCATTGTGGAAATGAAAGTACCAGACTCTCTCAAAGGCTTGGCGCTGACATTAAAAGACGTTTCTCTTCCCAGTAGACTTCTGTGTTGTAAAATATTAAGAAAGTACGGAGCAGTTTCCCTGATTTATTGCTCCAACAGTAGTGTTAAGGTCACAGCTGATTGAAGGGATACTGTATGGAAATAAGGGCGCTTTGGTTTCTCACTAACTGGCCTCGACCTTTTCTCCCCCCCGAGTAAAGTTTGTGTGATGCAACATGCAGAGACACACACACACTTTTCTGAAGAAGTCGGTTTTTAAAAATGTGAACGTTTTCTTGGTTGATTTGATCAACATTTTGCAGAAAAAGAAATGCCAAAAAAATCCAATCTTTTTCGGATTTTTTCGTCCTCATCTGTAAGATAAAGAAGTTGGAAGAGTAAAAAGATAAAAAGAACATCAAGCACTTCAACTGAAAACTCACATCAGAGAAATACTTTGTTTATAGATTGGTGAGAGAGAAGCAGTTTGGACACACCCTGAGTTCTGTTTAAATAAAAATGATGAGCCTCAAATATGAGTCATGTAACAAGTTGCAATAATGGTTATTTTTATCTCCCAGACAGGAAGGAGGGAGATTAGATTACATGAACAGCGCTGGGGGGGGGGGGGGGGGGGGGGGGGTGGGTTGATGCATGGACACCCGTCACATTCTATATGCGTCATGTTTGCAATATACACGTCACACAGCACAAAGAAAAAGACCTCTCTTTAAATGAACAAATATCTTGCCTCACTAATTCCCTTAACAGGAATACGCTGAGTTAATCCTGAATAAGAGGAGGGGATGAGTGAGCTCGCAGCGGCCACCCAGCTGTGCCCAGCCGGGCAGAAAATGCCATGACTGGGCCTGTCAGAAGGTGGTATTCAAACATGAGGCAACCACAATGCCATTTCTTTTGCAGTGCAGTTATTTCAAGGTCCCAAAGAGTTATGAAATACAGCCAAGACAAAGCAGACGGGTTTTTTTTTTTGTGAAGTTTTATTCAGATTTGAAAATGGCACAGTCAGTCGGGAAAAAGAAGCAACAACAAAATCATGTCATTGGCTTGTGAGCACAAGCTGAGTGATTCATGTCAAAGAAGCACGCAGGCATTCCTATTCACTCGATGTAACAATGTCCCTTTGAATATTTCGATTGTGCTCTTTACTGAAGCATCTTTATCATATATAACGCTCATTTCTGTCTGAGAAATTCAAAGTTGACTGAACACACCTACTTTAGTACTCCTCTGAAAGTAGGATCCCTCTTCATCAACTTGCTTAAGCTGTACGCCCTCTAGTGCCTTAAAGGAGACATGACCGTCTACAATTTGAACTCTTTTCTGATTTAAAGAACTCAGAAGATTCATTTTTTCGACATGAAAAGTATTAACAGTTGAATCTTTAATAAATCTTTATATAATTGAACTCCTGTTTGAAGGTGCTGATCTGTTGACTGTTCAATCTTAAACTGGCTATTATTCCTTAAAAGGGCCTTTTGAGGTCTTCGCTTCAGTAGTTGTTTTCAAGTCAGTCTGAGATATTTATGCCCCGCTGTCTGCAAATTGTATTGACAGGCAGCAGTAAATGTGTCCAAAGTCAATTTGGCTGGAGTTCAGCTGTGCTAGTCTGGCGTGAGCTGCTGTTTGAGAGAAGCCTGAGCAGATTCCAGTGGTCCATTAAAGTCCAAAATCCTTTCTGAAAGCACACAGATGTGGGAAGGCCGACGCCACGAGTTCAGCTGACAATTTTTTGACCACAGGCGTTTATTCACGTGATCTTTTTTTCATAAAAGAAGTGACCTGAAGTCTATAACGGGGCCTGTCTGAGTCACCTTTATGACCTTTAGTCTCGTTGAGAAAAAAAAAAAAAAAAAAAAAAAGAAGCTCTTGAGTTACATCAAACCAAAGTGGAAACGGTAGCAGAATGTCCTGTCTGTGCTAGCGTGAAAGGTCAGGACTGTCAGGAGATGGGTGCCCTTCAAACCTGGGATCGTGAGAGTGAATTCTGCCTTTTCTTCGTCATCCTTTGTGTTTGTCAACACGCATGTTCCCTCGTGAATTTGTGTCCACGTGTTAGGGTGTTCAAAGCTGTAAGAGCACTTCTCAAACATTGTGTCTGTGCCATGGCTTGAGTACATGTCAACATGCGTGTGTGTGTGTGTGTGTGTGTCATACGAACTTTTCTGATAAATACTCCAGAGTTTGTGATGACTTCTTGGAGTTCTGGCTGCAGACAGATAACAAAGTTGAAATCTTGCCTCTTTGCCATGCGTCTTCTGATTTCCTCCTCACCCAGTTCAGGTCTTAATGAAAAGCTGAACCGCAAATATGCATGCCAGTCTGACTGATGTTAAGAATTTTAAGTACCCCAGACAGCAGAGAACTACAAATCTCGACTTGACAGCCTCCGAAACTGAAATGTGTTGAGTTTGTTTTTTTTGTTTTGTTTTTTTATAATTTTTTTGTTGCATCAACAAAACTTCAAAGCGCCTGTCAGGAAATTTTGCATGAACAATTTCTCCAAACCTAGTTAGGGTTTACTTTCATGGTCTGTTTGGAGGCACTTTTTCTATTTCCTCTGGGAGCTTCACTCTCTGGCAGTCAGAATAATTGAAACGATGTCAGATCACGTCTCCGTTTCCTTCAGTTAACTGTCCTGAATACGTTTTGAGTAGAAAACAGCAGGTCCCAAACAGGTGCCTCTTTTGAAAGATTTTTTTGTATCTGTAAAGGGATTAGAGATTTGCTCTGTGATTGATTTACATGACTTGATTGTCTTTATCCTCACTAGTACAGAAGTGATTGTACACAAGGTGCAAAAACAACAGTTACTTTCATTTTCTTTTATCGATTTATCATCTTGTCTCTTTTCTTTCAAGTTAGCTTGGGAATGCCATGGACGTTTTCTCTATTGCTCACCACTTTGTGCAGTTTAGAAGTACATTGAATGCCACTGAGCCGCAGTCTAATCCAAGCAATCACAGTACATGGACCGATTCCCAGGCAAGTGCAGTAGGCCGTGTAAACAGCAGGACACCTTGAGTACATCTGTTTCTGCTGGCGCCAGGAGCTGCAGCAGTGATCCCAAAAAAGAAAATCGAGGGAAATGAATGTTTTCTGGACCTCAACCTCCACCTAAAGAATTGACTCATATTCACGAAATTGTTGCAATTTATTTATTTTTGATTTTGTCTGAAGAATCTTTGGATTTCAGCTTCAACGCAGCCACCACCTGTTTCGCCCTTATCAAAAATGCACCTGAGCCTAAAGACTTGGGGATTTTCTTGCATCTCTCTTTTCCTTTTTTTTTTTTTTTTCTTTTCAAAATAGATATTGTTACATTTGCTTGCCAACATTGCAGATCAGCATCATCAAATTGTGAATTGCCACATGGACTTAGCAGCTTAAAAATGCAATAGTGTAACGGGAGGGGATCTGGAGTCTGGAGTCTGACCCCGGCGTAATTGCATGCCAGCACAAAGGATTTAGCCACTAATGCTTTGAGAGAGCACGGGGCAGGGGGGGGGGGAGAAAAAGGGGGTATGCTGACACATCACAGATGGTCCTCAACCACTCACTCTCTTTGTCGTCCTGTTAGTCAGCTGTTGTCTGTCTCAGGCCTTGTAAATCACACCCGCCATACTAACTTGTCTTAACTCCACATCAGCCCCCCGTCAAGGGACCTGTTTCTAAATCTGTTTGTGCTGATGTAATGGCTGAAATCATCTTTTGTCGAGAAATAATTCGACATAATTCATAGCACAGCACTTTATGACTTAATTTTCTTTAATACGTTAATAGAGTTTTCTGTTTTTTTTTTAATTTACAACTCTAAATCTGCAAGCGTTCATGCATTGTTTCATTATTGCAGTTAGTTCAATGCGTACAGAGCCTGGGTATGAACCCAAATTCCCTCTGAGGGGCCATGTTCTTTGGCTGGATCAGACAGTCAGATTGGTACACGGGGGGCCTGAGGGCGCTCTGCCAGACTAGCTGCTTTGATACTTCCTCTCCCAGCACGGGGAAAAAGGGCCTCATCGTGACCCCTGTTAGATAACATGTCTTTGCTGGGGAGACAGGACAAAAAAAAAAAATGTTGCTGTGTTTAAATAGAAATCCATGACAGATGTTAGCTAGCCCAATTTTTGTTTTTGACAATCTGAGAGTGATGACAAATTTAGTGGCTTGTGAGTTAAAATATTTTGTTGTTGTTGTTGTTCAGGTGAACAAGGACGGACATCCCCAGATCTACAAGATGCACCTTTCCTTTCCGGTCATCCAATACACAGGTAAAAAAAACACACAAGAATCAGCGGATGTTATTTTCAACACTGATCTGTTTTTTTGTTTTTTTATTGAAAAGTTAGAATGACAAAAATGGCATCAAAGAGAAAATTAGAGACGATGGACAGAAGTAGTTATTGTAAGGTATGTTGTAATATCAGAGGAGTCCAGTAGTAGTAAATGGATTTCGGACTGTAAAGGAGGTTAAAATTAAATAAAGTAAGGAGGGGTGGGGGCGTGTGCAGAGGCTCAGTCCTCCATGCAGCTGCCCTTGGAATTTATCCGACTGTCATCTGCACTACCTCCACCGCAATTTCCTGTCTCTATCCAGTGTCTCATCGAAACTATTGGATCAAAGAAATCTAAAAGATTCTCAAATATTTGACTGTGAACTTTCTGAATGAGAGGCTGTGATAGTTATTGTTTACTGGGGATCCTCTTCAGGTTTATGTAAGGAGTAAGCATGCCTGGTGGAGAGAAAAGAAACATTGTCATTTTAAATTGGGGATAGAATTACGACCTTATGAGGTCATCATAGCAATAATAAAGTATTACAATGATCATGTATGAAAAAAGTCCAAGGAGACTTTAAAAGAAAAGAAAAGTAAAATACTAATGTTTCTGATCTGTAACAGAAGAAGAGCCTTCCGATACACTCCTGGGATCCTTGAAAAGAACGATGGTCTGGACAGCGAGAGAGAGGACAACGTGGACGGCAGCCCTGTGAGCCCCGTGCCCCCTTACTTGGCAAAGACCAGCAGTTCAGAGTGGAACAGCTCAGACGACCTCGCCGGACCTTTCTCTGAACAAGAAGAGACAAACACCGCCCCAAATGGCCCTCTCTTGCACAACTATCCTCCACCTTTACCTCCAAAGACCTTTGGCAGCAGTCACTCTGACCCATCTGGCATCCGCACACAACCGCCGGAGGTGCCAGCACGGCTTAGCCCCCGCCATGAACCAAAAAAATGGCCTGTCCCCTCTCTCGCACACCACGCTGCGTCGGTGGATCGAGACACCTGCCGAGCAGAGGCTTTCATCAGACACCAGCTCCAAGTCCGGGTCATCAGACCAGGACCGGAACGACCTGTCAGCTAGTGAGAGCGACGAGAGGTTTCCGAGTCCAAATCCAGGACGTGATGATGGTACAGACTCCCCAGGTGTCACAGACAGGGTTTTCCCCACCACATATTTCTCTGTGGATAACTGTATGACAGACACTTATCGGGCCAAATACCACAAGAAGCCTGCTATGTATTTGAAAGCAGAGGACCATACGTCATCAGGGGAGAGTGATGTGGAAGGGCGGGGACTCTCTTTGCCAGATGTTCAGCCACCAGAGCCTTCAAAAACTAGAGCAGAATCAGGTAACCTGTTATTTCTAATTGTTTGTCATTCTATTTGGATGACTGTAGTGGGTGTTTTTTTTTGCATTAATGCTGTGTTTTCCTTTTGTTTCCAGGCTACTCTACTGTGAAGACGTCTGCAAAGTGGAACCCAGTGACTCCAAAAGGACTTGATGAGCATGGTTTCCTCTAATTCATGTAAAGCATCAACACACCCTGACCTATGATCCAGCGACTGGATGCCTAAAGGAATCATTCTGCACTATGACTGCTACAGTTTGACTCCTTCGTAACAGGGATGTGAAATAGCCTTGTCATAACAGGAAAGTTGGGCCTGAACTGGATGCCAAAGAGATTGTAAAAAAAAAAAGAATGGCAGGTGTCCTTAATAGCTGTCTTGCTGTTTTGGTATGAACTGCTAAAAGCTTTGAATGGAAAGTGAATTTGCACAGTAGAGAGCACCAAAAAAAAAAAAAAGGTACAGAGACCGAAACAAGCCTAAAATGTTTTTTTTTTTGCTGTTGATTGTTTGCTCAAAAGCAAAGGGTTCGGTTTGTCAAGAATGTGTCACAAAAAGCCACTTTACCACGAAAGAGATTATCTAACATGAAGAAAGAAGTTTCTTGCAGTTCTCATCAACCTCACTCCATAAAATGCTTTTTGTTTCACTTCTCCAGTTTCAGTGTTATGATGTGTCAGCACCAGTTCTCTCTGATTTTTGCTTCATAAAACCTGTTCTTTGAAAAGTTCCTCCATCAGAAAAAAGGGTACTCTTGAAGATTAGTTAGTCAGCATATTGGACACATCTTAAAAAATGGATCCCAAGGATCTGTGTAATGGGAAAGCTCCAGGACACCCATGTAGGTTTCCATAAAAATTAAACCTAATCACAAAATTGTAACAGCAGGAAAAGTTTCAACCCCAGGGTGTCCCGGGGCTCACAGGTTGAGTCAATTTGAGACGTTGAATGTTTATTGGTTAAGAAGTATGCGGCACATTAACTCCAGGCACGTCTCTCTCTCCTAACTTAATGCACATCCCATCATGCTTCAATATTTACTGTTTTTAATGTCTTTGCACTGTATTTCTGGTTGATGCTTCTCTTTCACACTCCTGACAGGTAGACACTTCAGTTGTTAGTCTTTAGCTAATACTCAGATTTCTGTCCTGTTTCTTAAAAAAACTCTTCAGCTCCAATTGTACATTTGTCATCTAGAGTCAGGCGAGGGAGGCTTGCTTTGTTCGAGAAGGGTTATTAATATAACATGTACATTTGAAATGGAACTATTTTATGGGTCATAATGTTTTCTACACGCAGCAGACTCTAACGCACAGTGCCTTTTGTACTTTTTCTATGTCCTGACCGATGAAATTGGAGCCATGATTTGTAAAATTCTTTGCTTTTGAGGAATTTTTGTAACATTTTATTTTATTTTTATTGATCAACAATTGTTAAATAAACAATTTTATTTATCTGGAATCTTTGTTTCAAGCTGTGTTGTGTTAAAGAGCACAGAAGTGCAACATGAAGCAGTGCAGATCTTTATAGAGATAGAGGGAAGGTGGAATATGATCGGAAAGATCGTTTGGGAAATTATAAAAACTTAGTAAACCTGATACTGAGGCATGGTCCTTACTGACTTTGTTCCTAGGAGTCCCTGCTTTGAAAGACAGTGCTTTGCCACCACCTGCTGTCATTTATTGGTACTGCACTTTCTAATTTCAAGCAGTGGCTACCCAACTATAAATACCCAGGCTGCAATCACAAGAGATAATTGAAGCTTTTAGTTATTTTTCCATCAACATCTTTTTCTAATCCTATTTTTTTCTTCTTCTTTTTTTCAAATTCTCTATAATATGAAC
Source organism: Tautogolabrus adspersus (assembly GCA_020745685.1). Taxonomy (NCBI): domain Eukaryota; kingdom Metazoa; phylum Chordata; class Actinopteri; order Labriformes; family Labridae; genus Tautogolabrus; species Tautogolabrus adspersus. The sequence continues at coordinate 11,651,740 of CM036556.1, read as the reverse complement.
TCACAATTCCTGCTTAATACAAGTTACTGTATACCTAACACCCAGAGAGCACGCCTACTCAAAGACAATCTATAAGCAATACATGTACTGTAACTTACTTTGCCAAAGATTTGAGTCTTGCACATGTCAAAATACAGTCAGTCTGTTACAGGGAAAACTCAACATATGTCCAGCTTGTACCATGAATATAGTAAAACATGGGCGGCAGTAGCTTAGTCTGTGGTTGGCAACCGGAAGGTCGCTGGTTGAAGTCCCGGGGCAGACCGAATATGGAAGTTGGACTGGTAGCTGGAGAGGTGCTGCTGGTACCCCTGCATAGCAGTGTGTAGCAGCCCCACTCTGACGTCTCTCCATTATTGCATGTCCACAAGTCCAGTTTGTGCATGTGTGTATTTCGGGCCTATATGTGTGAGAAGCTCAATAACAGTGTGAGTGTAAAGCAGAATATACATTAACAAAGTATGTCAAACTAAAAATGATTTTTTTTTTTTTTAAATGACCTGTAAGCTCTACGATATATACAGTAACGGTTTTTCAAGCTATTACTCTCTTTAAATGAACTTATGTCAGCCTTTAGTTTTAAAACAGAGTGGATTAAACATGCTTTAAAGGTCACATATTATGCAAATTACCCTTCACCATGGTTTTTGAACACTAATCTATGTGTCCCTAGTCTGTCTACAAACCCCCCGATTATGAGATAAGTACATCCTCTCCGTCTTTTGCCTGCTCCACTTTTCAGAAAATGTGTGCTCAAACAGGCCGTTCTGTGATTTTCCCTTCATGACATCACAAAGAGCAGTAACACCTCCCTCAGATGGGTGACACTCCCACAGCAACTCAGCAGATGACGTTTTTCCAAGAGGTGAGTATTTATTTACAGTGATTAAACCAACGCGCGTTAACTTTATTAAAAAATACTAAGTGCTGCAATGTTACACAAGCTAAAAATAAATTCTAGCAAAACACACAACTGTAAAGAATCATCTGATTTGATATGAAATGAAGATTTAAGTGACAAGTGGTGAATCAGAACAGAGCATCTCACCCACTTTGTCTCACACAGCTAAGATTATTTTCAAGAATAAGAAGTGATCAAATGTTTGGAGCAGGGTCACACATTTATGAATAGCTTTTACAGAGTATTTGTACAGCCGGCTACATTGCTAATTGAGTCAATAATACAAACGTTTTGTCTTTGAAACAAAGTGATTTGATGATTTCAGGGTATTGTGGGCGGTCTGTCATAATGTCAATCTTTATAATGATATCCATTCCTTTAAATATCACCTGATCAAGCTGTTATCATGATGATTCAGACCTTCAAATAAATGATCATACCTTTTTAATCCTCCAGAGGGAAGTAGAGGACTTTGTACCTAAAATAACAGCTGCAACTTGATCTGGACGTTCATAACATTTTTAACTTAAAATGTATTTATTATGACTGATTAACTGTAAATGTATATTCACGTAATCTCCCACACTATCTCTACAGACCTTTCATTTTTGAAAAACAATTGCACAAAAGAAATCTAGACGTTTCATACTTAAGATATAAGGAGCGCGTCCTTCATTTGACATCGGGGGGGGGGGGTTGATTTAATTTGTGCATCTTTCCCCCGATAATGTCTTTGTCATCCAACAAGTCATTACAGCTATTTTAGGATTTAATTAATTCTAACAAAATACTGTAATAAAATACTACTTAAATATCTGGAACAGCTTTTTTAAGTGACATGAATAAGTGGTAATCACATTGATTTATGCTTGCATCAAAGCATAAATCAGTCTTGTTCTTTGCAAGCATAAAATTGCCAGCGAGATAAAAAACATGAACTGAGTGAAGAATGAATTTAACCCCACTCATCGGCATCAAATTAGGAATTCATTTGAACTGAGAGTTAGAAAACAATACAATTTGAAGAAAGGATGCTGTTTTAAAAAAAACTATAAATCCAGACCAAGTCGAATTGTTTCATTGTTCACTTAAGGGAGAAAAGTGATAATATATACAATGCAATGTTTTTAATATCACTGACAATGTTCTGCCATTCAGTACTCTGCTCCGCATTGCATGGAATGTCTGTCACAGTCTTGGTGATGTTAAAACTTTGCTGTCTTCTGGTGTGTGTGTGCGCATTTGTGTGTGTGCATGTGTGTGAATGTGTGCGTCTCCCCCACAATCCGTCAGAGTAGGACTCAGCCTGTCAGTGTGTGCTCCTCCTCTGCAGATGCCGTACTTCATTAGGGGCCATCAGCTGAGCTCACTGCTCCACTGTCAGAGTCAGACTTCTGTTTTCTCATTTCTCCTCCCTTTGCACTCTTTCTCTCTATTTCTACCCTTCTCTCTCTCTCTCTCTCTCTCTCTCTCTCTCTCTCTCTCTCTCTCTCTCTCTCTCACAAACTGTCCCTCAAGCTCACTCAAATCCTTCATCCTCATATGATTTCTCACCCTGTCAACTCACCTCAGCTTTCCCTCTTGCCAAAATTTCCCTTGCCCTCACTTGCACTTTCTTCTCTCCTCTTTCTCATTTTTTTCGGACCCTATCTTTTATTCAGTGTGTTATTCTCTCCTTCAGCATAACTGTGTTTGAGAATCAATTCAACAGATACTATTCTTGCAGGGTAAAACTAGTGCCCATTGTGTTTTACAAGTACACTTAAATCCATAATTACATAATGTAATTCACAACAACAAGATATAATAATATAATAATTATTATATTGCCTAATGTTATGCCTGATTAAAGGAAAATAATAACAGAAACTGTGTTAACAATTATATTAATGGCTAGCATTTGAATGAAAGTGAAGGCGACCTGGTGGTCCTGTGGTTGGACCTTGCCAATGCCTATGGGTCCATTCCACACAAGCTGGTTGAAGAGTCTCTCTGTAGACACCATGTCCCCAGTAAGATCAACAACCTCATTCTGGATTACTACAACAACTTCCGGTTGAGAGTTTCATCCGGGTCTTCAACATCAGAATGGCAACAGGCTTGAGAAGGGAAACATAACTGGCTGCACAATCTAAGTCATCCTTTTCGCCCTAGCCATGAACATGGTCATTAAGTCTGCGGAGGTGGAGTGCCGAGGACCCCTGACAAAGACCGGTGTGCATCAGCCACCAATCAGAGCCTATATGGATGATCTCACTGTTACAACATCATCAGTCCCTGGCAGCAGGTGAATCTTACAAGGACTTCAGAGGCTCATACCATGGGCAAGGATGAGCTTCAAACCATCAAAGTCAAGGTCCCTTGTGCTGAAGAAAGGGAGATTTGTGGACAAGTTCCACTTCACAATTTCCGGGACTGTCATTCCAACTCTGTCAGAAAAGCCGGTCAAGAGCCTGGGGAAGATATTTTACTGCAGCCTGAAGGACACAGCTGCCATCCACAAAACCAAGAAAACCATCCCTTTCCTTAAGGCTGGAGAGAAGCCTCCTTCCCGACCTCAGATAAGACCATGTCGATTGTCAACAGCCCCAGACTGGCAGCTGAAAGTGGATCTTGGAAAACAAGTCAAGTTCCCTGATCACATCACGCACACGAGACTCCGTCCAGACTTGATCATCTTTTCAGATTCCACCAAACAGGTGATCATTTGGGAGCTGACTGTGCCCAGGGAAGATCACATAGAGGAGGCTTATGAGAGGAAGCTGGCCAAATACAGGGAGCTGGTGGAACAGTGTAGAGAGCGAGGCTGGCGGGCTCTTTGTGAGCCGATTGAAGTGGGCTGTCGGGGGTTTGCTAGGCGCTTGATCTGCAAAGCTCTGGCAGGCCTTGCAGTTACAGGAACTGTGAAGACTAGGGCCATAGGTTCCATCACTAAAGCCGCAGAGAAAGCCAGCTTTGGATAAAGAGGGCAAGCCCGTGGATTGCTGCTGCTGGGATGCAATCCGGGACTTGATCAACCCCGAATGGGTCACCTGGGTGAGGAGGTCTAATGTTGAATGCCCCGAAACCCCCAATGACCTCATCAGGAACATCACTGATGATGCATCACAGCGCATCCTAGAGATGTATCTTGCAAACTTAATTAAAATGACAAGTTATATAGTCCTATATGAATGTATATGAACCTATAAGATTTGCAATATGCCATAATGATTACAGCTTGTTCTTATAGAGGAAAATAGCCCACATTATATCACTATACATATGGTGTATAAACCCACATATACTTGACAACGTAGACACACTTTTACCCTACACTTTAAATAAGTACAGCATATCTGCTTTTGGTTAAGCATTTGGAACAGCAATATTTAGTAACGGAAACAGGTACATATGCATTTTATAACTAGCCTACATAATATTTTTAAGAGCCACAAAGTAGCCACTGTTACACATCAGACAGCACCACTTTCCTCCAGAATAGCTAATACTGTGTGTAAATCTCTTGGTAGGTTGGTTTAAGCTTATTCTGTTATGTAACTGCCAGTTATCTTTAACTGTAGAATTACAGCAGGAATAAGCACAGGTGTTTTAACAGCATTAATTATAATACATATCCTTAAGGTGAAGTAGCTTCAGGAAACTTGTATTGTACATGCTAGTTACTGTCATAACTCAGTCACGTTACCAATATTGTTTCACCTGTGCTTTCTCTGATATCACAAGCCAGAATGTAATCTGTAGAAAAGCCTTAACATAAACAGTAGCTCTAATGTATACAACTCTGTTGCAAAATTGAGTGGAAAGTCCTGTACATAATGGAGGAAGCAAGAAACTGTTGCCTTCTTCAATGTGCCTTATTTTCTGTCAGTAAAGTGCTAGAGGGCTAGCATGCTCCTGCTACTACCAGTAATTGCAATACAATGCAGAAGCACTGTTTGCTATTATAAAGTTTGAGATAAGTAGGCGTGTGTACTTCTAAACTACACTAGAGCTCAAGCTTAAGGCAATAGAAAGGTGTGCATCTGCTTGATTTGTTGCTGTACGTTGCAACACAATTTTTAAAGCAATGAATTTCCGGCTTTAAGCGGCAAGGTTAATATTGCTATTGCTGACATATTTCCGCCTGTGAGGGAAAAGTTTTACCTGTATGTCACATTTAAGTAGGTGGATCGACAACGTGGTTATAGGTTTGTGACAGATTAATTTTTTTGTCAGCCATTTTAGTTTTTAGAGGATTTGTTGTGTGCCTATGTGCTGCTTTCTAATAAAGCACTCCTTACTGAACTTAAATGTCCATAATAATAGTTTAACATATCTTTTGAAGTTGAAGCTCAACTGCATACTTTATTTAATGTATATTTGTTTTAATTCAGTGCATATTTTATTCAACTTTATGTAGCCTATTCCTCTCCTTCCCAAACATTTTTATTCTGATATCCCTGTCTTGTCTGTATCTCCTCCTTAGACCCCCTGAGTCGTATAGTGCACACGCACACACACACACATGCACACATACACACACACAGACATGCACATAGCCTAGAGGTTTCTGTTCTTGTTTTCATCCTGACAAGCAGTAGGAACAGGATTATGGGTAGGGCCCCTCTACTTGGGGCAGAAGGAAGTGTGAAATCTGATTGCTTTGGAATATTTTGAAAAATAGGATCCTTTAAGGTCGGTGGAATTCTAAATATGAGCAGCTGAGATGAGAAGATGTACAGTGGTAGGGTGTAGTCTCAGTGTTCAGACTTGAGAGGGTGGTTTAATAAAGGACGGAGGGATGAAGTAGCAGGGTGCATAGGTTACAGTTGCTTCCCAGCATCTTCTTTGCAAGTTTGAATTGTCAATGCTATACTGTTTACCTAAAGAAAGGAGATATCTTTGGTTAAATAGTCAAGAGCTAGTTTCACAAAATATTGTTTTCTAGGGTTACAATCTTACATGTTGTCCTTTTTGAAGGATATAGCATTTTCAAATATGCTCCCAAAAACGCTCTTCAAAATATCTTTACTAATTACACTGAGGGAAGATAAGGTGATGACACATGTGGCATTACCATAATTGATCACTAGGGGGCATTAAAGCATCGTGTTTTTGTTCCTTCCAGCCTGAGGTTGTTTGGCAAAGCCCTCTTGGCAGTTTCCATCACTTCCATTATGAGCTTCTTCCACTTACCTGCATGAAACAAAACCACTATGATGATTGTACAGTGCAAAGAAATGGTTGCACAAGAGTGAAAGGGAAGAGCTGTCTTTTGGGAAATAAAAGAGTAGACATAGCAGAATGTATTTTGGGCCTGCAGGAGGTAGATGAGCCACACAAGCAGGACGCATGTTAATCACATAAAGCCGATCTCGTGTCTTATTGAAAAAGTGCACTGACAGGTTGAGGCTTCAGTGTCACATGGAAATGTGTGTTGTTTGCTTCACATGCTTGATGCCTTCCCCATCTGCCTCTTGTCTGTCTGTACTTCTCTATAATTCTGTTGTGTTTTATATTTCTAATTTACCTCTGCATGTTTTTTTTCATTCAACCAAATGTGGTCTTCTATGTCAACATGATGCTGCTCTGTTTGTTTAGCTTTGTTGCCTTCTCCAGGCCTGTTCACCTGCAAATAAACTCCTATAAGCTTCATCACCTGCAGCAAATCAATATCACGTGAAAAGGAAGCTAAGACACTTAAAGCTGTTACCAGGATGAGAAGAAAAGACAAATATGCAACGACTGAATGTGAAACATGTTTTTCATTAATAAGTGCTTTCTGCGAACTTTTTCTCACTCTGACTTTTTGAGTGTTTCTAATTGCAATTTTAGAAATTCTAATCCTTCCTTAAGCTGAGAAAACAGTTTTTTTTTTCTTCCTTCCATAATCTTCGTGCTTCTCCAAAAGGCTGTGCTGATTGCATATTGGTGCTTCGACCCAGGCAGAACCTTTATGAAAACGGATTTTTGAAACTGTTCATGTCCTTTGTTTTGCAAAGTTAGTAACATTAGACCATAAATATGATGAAAATGATGTAAACTGCCTTGCCTTTGAAAGGCAGTGTGTCACTGTGTGGTATAGTTTGAGGTAGAATAGGTTTGACTAAATGCTCTTTCTGCTTCTTCTTCTTGTTGTTGGTTGTTATGAATTGGTTTAGTTTGTCCATAAATATCTACTTCAGCAGCTAAATGTTATACATTGAAATAAATGCGTTATTTAAACGCTTGACTAATCCTGCAATAAAAGGTTCTTTGACAAGGACCACAGGTATGGCATTTATCCTTTTTTTTTACTCCCTCTGATGTAAAGTGAAATAATTGTGTTTTGAGCAACAAGTCCTTTTAATATAAAGGTATAGACACGTGCAACAAATGTATTATTTACATTTTGTTAAAGTGAATTGATGGTATTGTTACTTTACTTGCATAAAAAATGGTTCCTTCTTTTCAACTTTAATTGCGCAGTTCAATCTGTTCAAATGTTTGCTGCACTTTTACTGAATTGCAGTAGTTAACTGTCCTGTCTCTAAGTTATCTTAGAGACAGGACAGTGGATAGAGACATCACATGCGGAGTAGGAGCCACAGGTTGAAATCGAACCCGGGCCATCCACTTTGAGGACTATGGCCTCTGTACTTGCGCACTAACCACTAGGCTACCGGCGCCCCAGAAGGATGTCATTGTTATTTGAAATAAAACAGGCCATTTAAGATATTAAGCATTGATAATGTTTATAGTTTGAAACCATTGCCATTTTTGGTTGTTTATTGGAGTCAGACAAACAAAGAGGCCATATATGGTGTAATTACTCACTCATCGGTGGGTGGCAACCACATCCTCAGTTCTAACTGCCTTAGATGATTGAGTAAACACGGGTTTGGGTAGAAGCTTTCTGGAAAGAGGACTCAGTGGCTTGTGCCTGGGAGCAGAAATGGGGCGTGACGTATTGTATCCCTGTACATCTAGGAGCGTTGCTTTTGCTGTCTCCCTGGAAACCATTACTGCGCTGTCACTCGCAGGCAGTCTGTCATGGATTCAGGTGGAAACACAAGCATCTTAGTGTGCCAGGGAAAATGGAAGGCAAAGTAGAAGTGGGGGGTGTGTGTGGGGGGGGGTGTTTGCAAATGGCTCTGAAGTCTGCAGGCTTAAAAGTGTTGATAACCGTGGATTAGCTCTGCCTTTTCCCTCAAGCAGCTTTAACTGTGTGGTCTCTTTCTCTTCAACCTTGCTTCTTTTGTCTGTATTTACATACAGTGCGCAGAACTGCATGTGTGCACAAAAGGAACTTTGAAGATGTGACTTTTGTTTAAACTGATTCATTTCATTTATTTCTTTAATTATTTAATGCCATTTCACGATTTTGTACATGTATTAAACTGCTTATTCCTCTACATACAACATAAGATGGTCAACGTGGCTTGAATTACTCTGTCTTTAAAAGCAGCATAGCATACGTCTTATTCAGAGTTGAATATGGGGTCAACAAGGTAATGAAGCCGTCTGTTATTTAAAGTATGACACGTTGTAAAAGAAGTGGCCTTGCAGCTGTGTTCATTGTTTGATGTCAACAAGAGAAAGCAACCTTATCTTTAATGCTTGTTTAAACAGACCATGATGCATTTAATGTGTAATCTCTACCATCCACTCCTCATGTATTTGTGTGAACAGCTTTAGTTACAAGGATCAGTTGATTGACATTGAGCAAGCAGTCACAATTACTGCTCTCCCAGGCCTTTAGTATTCAGAGGAATGGGGTTTTGTTTTATTGTTTCTTTACATGCTGCTCGTGGTGTGTGATATAACGATCTTAGAACGTGAAGGATTGGAACGTGTTGACGATCTGTCAAAGCAGAGAGATCGTAGAACCGATTATGTTACCACACAGGCACGTCTCCCCCTCCCTGTTTGCTCCGCAGCGCAGCAAATGAAAACGAAATTTTAGAGTTAGTCTGTAAAAAGAACTCCATCCCAGTTATATGCAACTGTTTGAGATTTTTCCAAACCGTCAGGGATCGAGAAACAGTTATTTGTAGAGTTTGCAAAGTTAAGGTTTGAACTTCGGATGTCGACACAACAAACTATTTAAGTCAAGTCAAGTCACATTTATTTATAAAGCACATTTAAAAACAGCAACAGCTGACCAAAGTGCTGTACAATGCATTAAAGAAACAGTTTACAGTGGATCACAACATCAACTAGCCCGAAAGACGTGAACAGTCTGCTGAGAGACACAGAGCAGGGCTCAGACGAACAGTCGGCGATGGGAGATCCCGTTGTTTAAACAGTTGCTTTACAAGTTAGCCTCTCCACCCGAAGCTCACCTGTTGTGATAACGGAAACGAGAAATAAACTACATAATGAAACGGAGAGAGGCGATGATATCGGCGAGGTCCAGACCTCGGTTTTTAAAAAAAATATTTTGAGCAGTGCAATAATTTATTTCCATGCGTGCTGCTTGAAGTGATGTCAGTCAGAAGCTCTTTCTCCTCTCGTTCAGTGTGCGGCTGCAGCAGGCAGGTGAGCGTGAGTAACCATGGTGACTGTCTGTCTGTCAATCAACGATATCCCGCCCCCTCTATGAATAAAAACTCTTCTTTCAGTAAAACTTACTTTGACCATGTAAGAATAATCACATTCTGTAGTATGTTTGAAGTCTACATGTTTTTAAATGAATGCAGGACTGTAGGAAAATGTTCCTGATAAACACCAAAATAGATTTACAGACACAAAAAAGGACATCATAATTCCAAAGAAGTGCAATAAACCCTCGAATGGTGCATACAAATTGATCAGAATGTAAGGAAAGACATTTCTGGTGCTAAAAAAAGTTCTGGGGGAGACCCCCAGCAAATATATTTTTTTAAATAGACTTTAGCGCATTTAAAAACATTATACAGCAAAAACAAAACAGTTGAACTGATCAGTAACTTGCAAAAAATGTTCTTTAAGATAAGTATGAAAAAAAAATCATGATCAAATCGTGATTTTTTTTTCTCCCTATCGCCCAGCTCTACACGCTGCAAATAATCAAGCTGATGCTCTTCTGTTCTTAGACGGTCAAAGCGCAAAGCTTTATTTTCTCTTGGCTTGGATTATTGTTGCTAACGCTGCAGTCGTTTAGCTGGTGCTAACATAAAGAAGTAGAGTCTGTATATTTCACACGGTTATTATCATTAAGAGGCTTAATGAAACACATATACAGCCACAAAAAGTGCAGAGAAATTCTAATCAGTTTGATACAACACAACTTCCCCACTAACAGTGCTATGATTGATTGTGCCTCTATACTTTGCTTGGATGCTTTTGGGCGTCAACTATAGTGCGATCAGAGTTGTCCCTTTGCAAATGGCCCAAATCCCATTGCTCATCTCAAGTACTTCCAGCAAAGAGAAGATACCCTTGTAATCATGCACATCATAAACAACTTAATTTTCATTAAGCCTCTTTACGCTTTATGGTAAATTTAATTTAGATGATCCTATGATTAATGTTCTCAGCTGACGATACTTAAGAGGGACTGTGGGATAACATACTGCTTTCAGCACTGTCAAGGAATACACATAGAAGGAGACAGGTTTGTGCAGCAATGCATACCGTGTTATATGTTCAGATTAAGAGAGAAAATTAATATCTAGTTGGAAATGGGCCTTCATTACATTGAACAACAACATTTTGACAAGAAGCAGGCCCTGAAATTCATTTTCCAAAGGGAGGGGGGGTTGTAACTTTGGGTGGGATTTTATTTTGAAGCTAAAAACATTACCCTAAGGAGTTCTTAACTGGTTGTGAAAAACAGTGAACGTAACAATGATGCCTCTTTATGAAAAACAAAAATGAGCAAGGCACCTCAATCGGTGCATTTACAAGAGGGATGTATGGATGTGGTCCTGTTGTCTACCTCTCTCTCTCTCTCTCTCTCTGAAGCTGATGTGATTCTGCTCTGTTAGTTTTGCTGCGTCTTATCTCTCTGCAGGACTCCAGAGGGAGTTTTTTCTAAAAACGGGAACTTTGTTATGTTGCACAGAGCCACCTAGGGCTCAGGCACAGTTTAACATTCCGTGCGCTCAGTGAGGTCCTCGCACACGCCTGCACTCTCTCCCCCACTCTCTCTCTCTCTCTAGTGCTCAAATAAAAAATAAATAAAAAAAGGTCGGAAATATACTTGGGCGACCATAAATTCTCCTGTGCTGCCCGTCCAGGTATCGTGGGATAGCCTACAGAAGAATCTTTTTTTTCCTTTGATAATGCTACTTATGCATGTACAGGACTTGATGATCGAAGAGGAGATTTGGATTGCCAATATCGACACAAAATTAAACATTTTCACAGTAGCTTTACTTTTTTGTCTGCTCAATCAAATTTGAACTCCAAATGTATTTCTCTCTCTGTAATTAAACAGTCAAATATTTCCCAGTCAGCCTGGCTCATCACAGTGTGACTGAAGCATTAGGAATGAAATACTATTTCATTAGATTATATATCAATATTAAGTGCGAAGTTTATCTACGATGTTAATATAAGGCCTTTCCCCGAACTGCAACTATACCTTTCAACAAATCGGGACAGAATGAGAACAATTATCGCAAAAAACTTAGACACCTTCATCTTGCACCTTCAGGGTGATTGCAACATTTTTAAATGTGTGCGTGATTTTCCCGCATTATGAGAGCAGACTTGTAATATTTTTGCAGGCATTTCAGCCGATCCCTCGCCCTAATTTAGGCCCTAAAATAAATCAAAGAATGAATACAAGTTTCTATGTGCATCTGCTGTTCTTCAATTTCTACACCATACTTTTGTATCCAGCAACATGTCCTCCACAATCCAAAATTAAATTGGCACCAATTAGTCTGAGGGTAGGAGAAAGCTAGCCTTAGCTTCAACATGGTCATCAATTAAAAATATATAAAAGTGTGGCTATTAGACTCGGACCTTCATCCAATGGGTAATGGGCGTGCATGCTGAGTGAAAAAGCATTGCTTGTTAATGTCAAATAAATGTTCTTATTCATGGCGATAAATTCAGACTTCTGGCCCTAGTTGGAAAAAGCAAAACAGTGATCCATTTGAATAATAGGAATCCTATTTAGAGATTTTTGATGTTGTGGTTTCTATTTTTAAACTACTCAAATAAAATTATTATTATTATTACTAAACAATATATTCACAAAATGTAAATTGCTAAATTTCTAGCAAGATACTAATTATCAGTACTTTAATTCCCATTGAAGTTTATTTTAATGAGGGCTGGGCATTCGCGGTGTCATCCACACAACAATCTGCTTACAGCACATCGCCCTCCCGCGCTCATCCTACACCGATAGTGTCATGTTCATAAGCTTATTTCTAGGAAAAAGTACAAGTCAATACTCTTTGACATTTGACAAAACTGTGCACTCAAACACGTGCACACATAGAGATGGATCACAACCCCTGCTGCTGTCATCAAATTAATTCATTTTGAATTTCACAAATATGACCTGTGATTGCTGGTTGTCAGTAGGGGAGGGGGGTGAGGGGGGGTCAGTCAGCTGCTGATACATGAAATGATTGGGAGAGTGCAGCGTGTTCCCATTATCTTGTCCCTTGCATTGTAATTATCACTCCTGCTCTCTCTGCACCACTGCTCCCATCTCTCCTCGCCATTGTAATCGTGATTGACTGGTGCGGCGGCCAAAACAGCGCAGTCTGAAAAGGCATCAGACACACATCTCATAACCGCCCTGCCATTTGATCTTCTCCTCCTCCTTCACACTGACTGCTCCTCCATCTCTCCATCCCTCTTGTTTTCAGGCTGAAGGGAAGTGGCAGCCAGACGATAAGAAAACATGCTTGTAGATGAGTACGGATTTGACATGCCAGAAGCACGTTATTCAGTGTTTTCTTATTTGGTGTGATTGAATATAATTACAGTTTATGTTTAACCCATGCATGATTTGATAATTCATGTATTCAGTAGTGTGGAGGGATGCGATAAGGTCTGAATGTGACATGATTGTAACACATATCTTTCCTTGAAGGTGTTTCAATTTTTTCCTACCTGATTCCTGTTAGACATCTAGGCTTGAGTACTGGCTGATACCCTCCTGATACTAATATGACAGAAAAAATAACATTGGTGAAAAACCTAGATTGCTAACAAATTGATAGGTCTGAGTAACATTGCACTCTCTGCTTAAACCATTTGATTGTTTGGGGCTAATTAGTTATAGCATGCTAAAAAGGGATACCTCATTTTAGGCTGTATCAGAGACTGATACAGGATAGTGGTATTGGGATAGCTCTAGCCCTACTTGCAGCCATACATGTTACTGGTGAGAATGAAATTACATTTTTGGATATTTCAGTATTATTGACTACGTTTACATGCCACACCATATTCCGATTAAGGTCCATATTCTGGTTAAGGCAATATTCCGAAAAAGGTGTTTACATGCTCCGCAGAGCGCTGAGCTACTGGAATATTCCCGTTTACATGTTAATCAGCATATTCCGAATAAACCGTAGTAGTAGTAGTAGTAGTAGCGTCATGACAAGACGTCATCTAGGGGCGTAAACAAATCCTTGAAGTAGCATATTCAGGAGCATATTCCGACTAACGCGTTTACATGACCCAATATTCGGGTTGATACAGGCATGTGCCAGGGGTCTTATACGGGTTTTTAATAACCGGAATATGAGCTTAATCGGGTTATGACAATTGGAATAAGGTGTTTACATGACTCCTACGCAATCAGAATATTGTCATTATTCCGATTAATACAGGAAAATGGTGTGCATGTAAACGTAGTCACTATCTGCTCAAGTTAGAATTTTGGCCTTAAGTTTTCCTGGTGCGTTGAAATGCCAGACAGTGTCCTGCTCTGCGACAGGTCTGAATGATACACCTTGTCAGAGAGGGAAGTTCATCAGCAGCCACTGAGAGTGCCATCGATTGAGCTGCCCTGAGCCCGCCAGGTAATGGATTGAATTTATCCCTCTCTGGATAAGGCTTGTGCTCAGACATACACAAGTGCACATGCACCCACACACAAACACACAGATTACATCCGTGCTCTCTGCACACATCTATGTTTATTTTACACAGTCAAGCAACTACACATTTCACACATACTGTACATGGCACACATTGCACACTGTGTTCGTCTACACAACACACACTGTCGGTCTGCTTGAAACTTGTGACATTCAGAAGACATTTAGACAGTTGGGATCAAAGGCAGTGATGTATTGTCAGCAGCTGCATGGATAGGGAAAAAACAAGACAAGGAGATAGTAGTTTGATAGATATCAGGACATTTGTCAGGCATCTGTCTGCTTATTTTGGGAGTGAGAGATGTGTATCATCAAACCCACATTTTGGGGAGGAAAAACGGCTCAAAGTTGATGGAAGATGTCGTTGATGTGGAGGAGGCACAGCAGCTCAACATGTTCCCTCTGTTTTTCTTGTGTATTTTTTTTTGTGTGGCCGGGCTTTTTTTTCCAAACAAAATATTTAGCAAATCATCATCAATACATCCTTTCAAGAGCTATTTAAGCATTTCAAGTCTCATTATGATGACAAGGGTGAACAGATTGGAGGATGTAAAACACTCGATTAAAGTGGCAGTCTGGTTGCATCTCTACATTTTCAAGAGGCAATGCATCACGAACGTGTCCAACAAAAGACGAGCATAGTTGAAGAGAGAACTAATTAGACTAATCTTTTTGCCAGGAGGTTCACCTATAATGGATAATAATCTTTGAAATGTAATAAGATTCAAAAAACGCTTAGTGGCAATCCATCTCTCCTTATGCCTCAAAGCAATGTTGTGTAAGTCTGTGTGTGTGTGCACGTTTGGATATCCGAGTTTCCCCGCCCATTTGAACAGCTTTCGTTAAAGCAGTGATTTTAAACTCTGTTGTTCATGTTTGGTGATGAGCACAGCAATGTTTGCCAATGTTATGCGTGGCGTAACTCCTTAACAATGGCTTTGTCAAATGTAGTCCACCTCGAGCTCAATGTGTCGACAACAAATGACGGTCATAGTTGCATTTCAAAAGATACCTGAAAGACTAAACTGGGAAAATGACTTGATTAAGGAGCAATGGGGCAGCAACCTTTCCTTGAATCTGACAGACTGATGCTGTTTGTAATGTGTCTTAGGCCAATGATGCCCACTTTTTAAACCTCATTATCAATATGTTGTTATCTTCATAGAAATGAAAACTCCAAATTCCAAGTGTTATTATATTTACATAAGACTAAACAGTCTACAATGATTTTAGAATACAGATGGTTGTGGTCAAAGTTGTGGTTACTGGTTCAGAACCTCCGTTGTCCTTGCTAATGAGTCTGTGTGGCTGGAGCATCTGTCTGGATGTCTTAATGTAGCTCGCCATTTGGAGAATGTCACCCGCCGTCTGGCCTCTAGCCACAGTCAAGTCTCCCTCTGTAGGGTTAACATTATAATTAGTCCACTATCAAAGCATCCTGAGAGGTTCGCTTTACTTTGTGCTGACCGTGACCTTTCAAAAGTGCCATTTCATACCTATGGAAGTTATTATTTCTAATGTTCACATTTAAACAGAAGAGAGGGGAAAGCACGATGACGGGTCAAACATATTAGAGCCTTCCTGTTGTCGTAGAACTTGAGGAACAGCCTTTACAGGGATGATTGAAGTGAGATTATTCAAAGTTTTGTAAGTGCTCCAAAGTGTCTGTAATGTCAGAGTCATAGGTTGGTTGTCTGTGTTTGACAGAAGTAGTCATGCCACTGTCAATTACTCCAAAGTGTGTTACGTATCAAGCCAATCTCTGTAATTTCAAAGTGCATTATGTAAAATGATTATGGTTGCAATGGATGGTTTGGTTAAAAAAAAAAAATCGATCTTCCATTTCCTGCTTGAAGTGAGCCCATGAAAGTTGCAATTATTACAGTTTGAGACTTTCCTGGAGCCGCCGAGCCGGCATCCAGATTTCAAACTGTTACAGTAAAGGGCTCTCTGGGAGCCTTTTTCACTCTATGGAAATCAGAAAAACTATGAGCAAATACAGGCAACTCTGCATAAAAGCTAATGAAGCACCCACGTTCCCGCTGTCGCAAGGTAATGAGTGTACTTAGCTCGAAGGGAAAGGACATCTCCAAAGGGTTTTCAGTGTGTGCCCACTTCCCCAAGTGCTTAATCATGGTGCTTGATTATGAGCAGCCATTAGACGCCTGTGAGTCAGCCGCACTCAAACACTGCGAGGAATTATGGTGTGCTTGATTGAATTCAACATTCTTTGCCCCTGGTGTATGAGAGCTTGCCAGAAGATGGCAAAAAAAAAGCCCCCTGTATTGGTGTATCACTTCAAGCGAGCATACAGGGCCGTGCTTGAAGTGTGCTTGTGAATAGATGCATTGTACCTCATGAAACTGAACTTGCAACACGATCGGACTCAGTTGCGTTCAGCACTCTGAAGCTTAAACACAAGCAGAAGCTGTTCAGTATTTTTTCAGTTAAGCTCTTTAAATGCCAAATGAAGCCAGCTTTAGGGGGGGGAAAAGTCTTTCTTTGCATTGAATTTGAAACTTTAAAAATGTAATTTGAAGGAATTTAAGTTTGGATTTCATGACAAAGTGGTTTCTTGTAATCCCATGTTGGGAAAGGAAAGATGTCTTAAAACCTATTCTTCTTTAGCTGACACTAAGTCACTCACTTAATACTATCTCACTGTTTTCCCGCAATTCAAAGTCTTGAGGTGTCTCCTCTTGGAGCTCATGGATGTAAATTTTTAAGATTATGTGTGAGATTGATTTGGCTGTTAAAACTCTGTTGTTTCCCTAAATTACTGAATGAATTTAGCTGAAAGTAAAAATACTAACTGTTTCTTTTTCATTAAAGAATTACAAGCCGCTCAGTTACTTTGTCAATATTGACGAAAGAGTATTAAAAGCACTACAATGTTCTAGTTTAACTGATTTTAGCAGTACCCTCTCAGCACCAAAGACAAAACTAGACGACCACATTGCTAAAATGTACTGCTTTTCCTCTTTTGGCTTTTGCATCCCTACTTTACCTCTCTCAGCTTTTATTCTGCTCAGGCCTTCCTCTTTCCATCACCAGAGCTTTAAGTATCTTTGCCAAGGAGTGGTAAGAATCTCCCTTTGCCTTATAATCCATTCGCACTCTCGGTTCCTCATCCCATCTTGTGATCCCTCTGTCCCTTTCTCCTTTGTCTCTCTCATCGCGCCACTGTGTCACCGGGCACACCTGCTTCATCCAGCTGTCAATTACAGCTCAGAATTACAGACTGGCACGCAATTAGGGTCCGCCTCATGCACTGGCCCACGCTGGTAATGAGTTTCCCCAGTCATTGATCAAAGTCACAATCACACTCAGCCCCAGAGTTTCCCAATTAACTTTCCTTTTTTTTTTTTTTCTATCAAGAGAGCATCTATGTTGAGTGGCCTGAGACTGTCTGTATGATGTATGTACTGTATATTGTTATGCCAAAGCAGCAACATTTTCCAACCAAGAAGTGAAAATCTAATTTCAGTGTTATGTGTTTTCGTTTTAAGGGAATTTGAAGATGCTTGTAAAAGTTGTTTCCCACCATGCAGGTCATAGACGAGGGTAACTAAAATGCTAACAAAAGCAGGGAGATGTTTAACAGATGAGCAAATACATTTCTTCCACATTTTTGAAAATGGATTGTCATCACATTATGGGAAAAGTATTTTAAAAGCACATAAAATGCTGCTGCAGAGGACATTCTTGCCATTGTACTGCACAAATATCCATAAATTGTACTTCTGTGTATTTTTCCTTATCCAACAAACTTATCAAACTCCTCGGGCTGTTGCTGCAGATCATTTAATAGAGCTCTCATCTGAGCAGGGCTGCATGTACATCTACTTCTCATTATGCAAGTGTCAAGACTTGAGTAGTGGGCTTCCTGGCAAATAATAGTGGAATGACATTGCTTGTTTGTTTTCCCTTAGATGTGAAATGCACTGGAGCAGGAGGGAAATGTGCCGCGGGAGGTGGGGGAGTGTAGATGAGAGTAAAAGAACAAGCTGAGCATGGTCGCACAGTGTTGAGAGCCGCTGCGCACAGGTTTCTGTGACTGACAAGGGGCTGTAGATGGAAACCCCCCAGTCACATTTTCCTGTCTCCATGAAATTGCCTCAGTGATATTGAGGCAGTCTGTAGTCTTATTCTTCTTCTCCATATTCATTCGAGCAGTTATAGTGTGCCCGGTCTCTTCTCTGTTTCAGATAACTTATTCTAATTAATCTAGCCAGGTTTCGTGAGAAAATATAGAAAACGTCAAATGTTTGAGTTTGAATATAAGGACTCTGATCCAGCAAAGATAGCAATCTTGTGGTGACGACAAGGTAATGAATTAATTTTGGTTCATGGCTCAGCAGTGAGGAGAACCAGGTTGAGTAATGAGAAAAGGAAGCTGTGATAATGGAAATCTAAATGATTAAAGTGTGTGTTTGCATGAGGTGGGGTGGGGATAGTGTGGCATAGACTTGCAGGGGGGCTAGGGTAGTGTGGTAGCATGCACAATTGGTAGCAAAAGTAGTTCTTTGTTAGCTTTGAAGCCAAGACTCAGTGGTTGCAGGCTGAATTGCAATCATGACAATTTGCTAATGATTATGATATATTGCTTGTTTGAAAGGTTGCCATTTGAAATTGACTATTGACGAGGACCTCATGATATGTACGATTTTGGCCTTCCCTTGATCAAAGAAATGATGATTGCTGGCGATTATTTACATTTAAAATTGTGTAGAAATGTTTGGAAAAAATACATAACACTATTTAAATTACATTTGGTTAAATATCATGTATTGTCAAACTTATATTAATGTTTGTATACTATTTTCAGCTCAACACGCTTTGCTTAAAAAGGCAGGGTTGGTAATTTTCTCCAGATATACTTTTTAAGATTTTGGTTGAAATTGTCTTTAGGTCCTGACAGAAATTAATAATTCACGTGCTCTGAAAAAGGAACGAAGAAAATCTGTCATCTGTAGCAGTTGTAAGCCTGTAAAAACTTCGACCAATGTCTGCACTCGGTTCCATTTGTGAACCAATCACGTCTCCCTGTCTCCTTGCTCGTTCTCTACCCCGCATGCATGCACAAGCTCAAAGCATGAGCTGAGGTCCGCTTCTGGACCAATGGTGCTTGTGCATGTCAGTGAGGGGCGTGGCTTTGAGGGAGCACAGAGGGGAGAGGGGTGGGTGCAGAAGGAGCACTGAGGGAATGCTACTTTCATAATCATGCTAGTTTTCGTAAATGACCAACCCTGCCTTTAAGTTCTCTTCTCCACACACACAGATGCTCACACACACTACAGCATCACTTAGCGGCTTTCAGCAGCTTCTCCCACACCGCCCCTCTTTTCCTCTTTACCTGTAAACTGCTCTGTTGGCAATATTCATCAACAGGAACTGTAACTTTGTATAGCTCATATTTTGACTTTGATATTGTTCAATAATATTAAATTGTTTGACCATTGCAGATTTTCCTCATCTCATACTGGATGTATGATTACATTTTTAATTTATCCTAACACACGCGACTCTGACAAGGGAGTAGTATAAGCATCAAACCTCAGCTGGAGTCTGTTATTATGTGATTTAGTATACATGCTCATTAAAAGGACGATTTCTGATAGCATGTACTTGCCTTTAAAGTGCAATTCATCCCTCAGGTTCCTAAGTAATATGTCCTTGCGACACAATGAGTTATGTCTTATTAAATGAAATGGTTTCTGTGACACTTCTCTAACTGTGAATGACCTCCCTCTCGTTTGCTGCTGTGATGTATACAGACACACTCACACACAAACAGTACACACATACATTCAGCACCTCTGTGGAGGTGTAGACTTGGAGTAGATATTTCCCTAATAGAAAAGCTTATTGCAAAAAAATAACTGTAAAACCAGCCAGCGCTCTGTCAAAACTATTTTACAGTGTCAGCACAAATGCAGCAGTCTCTCTTCACTCTGCAATGAAATTTATGGCCACTGATGACTGATTGCATTTCTCCCCCTCTCTGAGCCTTTTGAAAGTAACCCAGCAGCACATTAATTTCTCCAAAGTCATCACTTCAAGTGCACTGACTTGCTGGAAAAAATAAAACCCCAGATGAAGAGAGGTGCATAATTGTACTGGTTCTTATCATTGCTAACATATAAAACTGTCCCTAAACCATAAATCAAACATTTAGAAAGGACTGAGACAGTTTGACAGTGAGATCGTGTGTTCACTTTAATTTTCTATGTAACTACATGTGTGACGTCTACATCCGACTTCTTTTCCCATAATTGAATCAACCAATGTCGTCTCATATTAAAGGCAGGGTTGTGTCATTATGCTTGGAAGACCAAGAACAATCCAAGTGCCTCAGAGTATTTGAGAGGACATCAATATGCAGCATGTATTTAGTGAATGCACTGAGGTAGACACTGTGGCTCAAAAGTGAGTCTCTAATTAAAGGTCTAATGTCTCATCTTGTGCACGTCTCTGCCATTTCTTTTTCTTGCCATTTCTGTTGAAGGCAAGGAACGCTCAAGCAAGGATGGACAAAAAGCTGTATGAAAAGACACTGATTAACCTGTCATGTTCCCGACAGGTATCCATTAGGCTCTTTAATTGAAGTCTATACGGCATGAAATTGACATTTTCAACCCGCCATAATGCCGTACGAGAGGCATTGAACTGAACAGATACGTCACTGCACTTGTAGCCGTTCCCACCTATACTTTGATTTGCCGTCTTCACACCTCAGAGCATCTGACAGATCCATTGTTTTCTTGGTTGGAAAACTCTGGAAAATACACATTTTGAGCACTACACTCATCTTGAGCATGTTTCAGGATCTTCGAGGGGGAGACACATCATCTGGTTATAGTATGCGTTTTTTAAATGAACCAGCACTGTCTTGTACTGCCTGTGACTTACCCATCCATTGTATGTGGACTCCCAAGAGCCATATTCACAAAGTGTCTTAAGTACAAAGAGTTGCTCCTAGGGATGAAACCTAAAACTCACGTTTATTCACAAAGCCTCATATCCCTTATGAGAGCTCCGAAGAAAATAAACTGTTAGGAGTTGTGAGGAGGAATTTTAACAGGCTTGAGAGTTTTTCAAACAGAGGTCAAATGGTACAGAGCTGAAGAGAAAGGTGATCACACAAACAGTTAAGCTCTCTCAAAGCCTCTTAATAATGTCAGTATACTAAAATTGCCAGCATGGTAAATGAACATTAGCAAATAAAGATGAAGGTTGCAGCAAGGAAGTATTCCCACAGAGAAAAATATTTTGATGAGATGGGAGTCTGGATAGAGAATATTCTTTTAAATCATGTTTTAGCTGAACAGACAAAAAATCAGTTATGCAGTTTCAGTCCATCTTGGACTTTTTTTTAGTGCAAAGTGAGGCGTGCATGCAAAGTCCCTCTAAATGTGGTTTACTCTACAGGTGCATCTGATAACTGATTAGAATCTCTTCACATACAGTACTGCTAACTATCAGTGTTTGCAGACTTTTTCTAGGTTATGTTCTTTCAAAGCATGGCTTGCAGTTTATTCAACAAGGATGTCCATTACAAATAATAGTGTTCGTGTAGAAAATGAGCATGTTCTTGTACATAGATTAAAAAAAAAGTTGATTAGGCAAATACATTTTATTGTCCCTCAATGATCATTAAAGCTAAGAAAACATAAAGAAAAGTTTTTATGTAATAACCAATCACAGCTTTTGAAAGAATGTGTCATACCTAGAAACGGGGTTGACCGCGCCCCCTCACTACATTTCTGTCCTTTCCTTAATAGGACTTACTCTGAGAATGTTCCTAAATCACTTCTAAGCTAGGACTAAGCTTTTTCAGACTAAGTATGGACCTCTCTAACAGGTTACTCATTATCTTTTTGAATACGGGCCCAGACAGTAGCAATTTAAAGGATCAACTACTCCACGGTCAACAATCATATCAACAGCATTAAAAGACCAGATCTTTTCTTTAATATTAGGTGGTCTTTTTTTCTTTTTTGTTTGAGGCAATAATTGTTTTGAAGTTGCTGACATTGCAATGTAAATTTATTTAGCAGTCCTTATGTTATTGTATAATAGTTCTGTTTATTTTTCAGCCCTTCATTTCACAATATCCCCTCACTAGTGAAGCATGTTTCAGTGTTTGAGACAAGATATGCCTCCCTGGTCAAAAAGAGTTTGCAGTTACCCAGGACTGGAGCCGGAGGGTTTCCATCCTGAGGGCTTTTCTGAAGTTAACAGGTTGGATCATACATTCCATACTGTCCACAATATAGCTGCATTTTCTTTTACTACCACTTCTGCCTCACATCTCTTCTCTGGGATGACTGTGTCCTTAAGTCACAAGGAGAGAGAGAGAGAGAGAGAAAGAGAGAGAGAGAGAGAGCACGGTTGTTTTGATGTAGGATTTGATAGATTTGTTTGCTACTGCATTCATTTGCTCTGTATCAGGGAACTGACGGGCCGTAAAATGAAAATTTGCCTTAGATTTTCAGCATGACTGTTTGGGGGCAAATGTGAAAGAACTCCCCTTGCATTTCAGATATGTATTTTTCTACATCTTAAAGTGGGCGCATGCACTGCATTGCAATTAATAATAGTGATTGTAAGGACTGAAGGTTGTTACTGACGTGGAATGACGTGGTTCATATCTTTCATACCCCCCCCCCCCCCCACACATAAAAAAGCATTGATAATGCCTGAGGGGTTGTGATACTGTGAAGGGAACCTCTCTTAGTTTCACTTATTTTGTTGCTCTTGTAAAGGAAGCTCATGATTAAAAAGTGACAGTTATGGATAGAGTCCTGCTTTTCAGGTAATTAGATTAAATTAAAATGCATGTGCGTCTCGCGATGCCCACATTGTCTAATTAAAATAAATGCGATGCAAACAACGGGAAGCATTTTCCTGTTAGAAAACAAGTTGAAGGGGAGAAAGTCAAACAGGGGACTCGCATTTTGAAAAGGCTATATGAGAAAAGGGTTACATTTACATTTTCTAACTTAAGTACATAGTGATGATAGTGGTGGACCGTATAGTTTAAAACCTTTCAATATCCTACTCATAAATCTACATTTTGGAGTTATTCTACTTTTTTCCAAAAGACAAACTACTTAATGTATATATTGTCAACAGCGGAAATGGCCTTGATCATGAGCAGCCACCAAGGTGCACCCTCCATATGTTCATGCGCTGTTGATGCGTGAGATGAAACCAAAGCAGGCCCGGTCCCGCCACAAGGAAGGTGCTTGTAGAGAGCACGACACCCCCATTGCTCTTTCCCCCCCATGTGCCCAGCCGATGTCACGGAGCGTGTGGGATGATGGAGCACTCTCATTCCGAGTTGAGAGAGCGCTGAAGGTGAGAGTCGGCCAGGGACCCAGTTCTTTAATCCTGTATGGCTTCTGCCACCTTGTTCAGCAAGATAGATGGACTTTTGACCAGCAGTCAGATCACACACTGGCCCAGCTTTTATGTACAAAAACGTGTTTGTTTGCACTTTCCCATCCCTGAAGACCATGCAGTGGTCTATGGTAAGGGTCTAAACCAATTGGTATAACCAAGTCCTATGTGAAACATAAATGTCCCAGCCAAGGAATGACACAAGAGCATATTTTAATGAGCTTAACAGGTTGTTGTAAATTTGGGGCGCAAATGGCCTAGTGGTTAGGTCGGGCCCCATGCACAGAGGCACAGGTTCAAATCCGACCTGCGGCTCATTTCCCACATATCATTCCCTTCTCTGTCTTTCCCTATTTCCCCCATTTACAACATACACATACAGACAGCCCACCCATGTGACGTCGGTGTGTGTGCCCGTTCAACCACCACAGCAGCGACAGTCAATGCATTTGTCGGACCCGCAATAACGAAGAAACACAATATTTACTCTCTTTGGACTTACATTTGAAGATTTGTTGTACTCTCCCTGTCATAGCATTCAACAAAAACGGTCCTGTTGGATTAGAAAGTGTTGCCCACTATCCAAATCCAGTGAATGATTTAGTCCAAACACATTACGTTCTTAAAGTTTCTGTATTTGCTAACGCTGTATTTTCTGTAATGATTTATTTTTAAGATTGAATTTTTTCAGCGTGGACAGATCAAAATGCTGGCCTTCCGTTAGTCTTTTGACGGGCACGTCAATTGGCCAATTAGGACCTTCCATTAACTTTTCCCATCCAACTGTTAATAACCAATGAGAGCCTGAGTTGAAAGGAGGTACCTGCCACTGTTGTGTACGAGCCAATTGCACGCGACTGTGGCGATGACTGACGTTTCTTGTAACCAATAAAAATCTAGTGGATATGCTGTTTGGGGGATTTCTTCATGCACACACTTTGAGATTGATTAAAAGCACGATATCATTTCAGAATTGCATTAAAAGTATTAATATGTTGATATTTTTACCAAGACAGGCTATGAGTCATGATTTGGTAACACTTTACTTTACAAGTCGGCAAATTTAGCCGTAATTAGGTGATAATTAGACGATAATTAGACAAACTTCTTTATTATTATTTATTTGAAATTACCCCCGAATTTCATGACAATTGGGTGAAAATTAGCACTTAACTTCTTTGAAATAATGGTTGAATTTAATTGTAAGCAAGTCATAGTTGGTAAGTAACTGTTTTTCCAATTTCTTTGAAATTGCCCCCAAATTCCATGGTAAGTAGGTGACAATTAGCAAATAATTTATTTTAAATTAAATCACAATTCACCACAAAATGTATGGAGAATTATCTCAACATTACTTAATAATTATATTCTGCTATTTCCAGATAAGCAGGTAATAAATAGCTGCAGTCCATGGTTTCCTGTAATTACAATTATGGAAATGTTAACTAAATAAATGTATACAAATTCCCAAGCAGTTGATAAGTAGCTACTAATTGATTTTATGTAGTTCTACCAAGTGCTTTAGTACCAAGTTTGTTGATATGCATAATTGAGATCACATGCAAAGTATAGATGAATGATATACCTTTGTAATTAGGCCTATATTATTTTACATGGACATGATAGCATAGAGGACTTTGGTTGTGATATTAACCGAGAATGGGGCTCTAAATAGGCCTTACCTGATTGTGATAGGCAATGCGTGTATAGGCCCATTGCAAAACAGAATCTAGCCAGGCACAGTTGACATCCTTGTTGTCAATGTTGGCATAGTTGACTTACCTTATATGCAACTTCTGCCTTATAGGCGAGAAACTGAATTATTACAGTTTAACTTCTGACAAGTTGCTGCCTAACTTCCACTGATAAGGCCAGTTAAATTTCCTACTTATTTCTGCAGAGCAGACCGCTAAAGTAAAGTGAGTTGTTGCACTTTAATTTCCAACTTGTTTCTACCTAATTTCCGCACAGCAGACCGCTAAAGTAAAGTGAGTTGTTGCACCTTAACTTCCAACTTGTTTCTGCCTAATTTCCACAGAGCAGACCGCTAAATTAAAGTGAGTTGTTGCACCTTTATTTCAAACTTGTTTCTGCCTAATTTCCACAGAGCAGACCGCTAAAGTAAAGTGAGTTGTTGCATCTTAACTTCCAACTTGTTTCTGCCTAATTTCTACAGAGCAGACCGCTAAAGTAAAGTGAGTTGTTGCACCTTAACTTCCAACTTGTTTCTGCCTAATTTCCACAGAGCAGACCGCTAAAGTAAAGTGAGTTGTTGCATCTTAACTTCCAACTTGTTTCTGCCTAATTTCCACAGAGCAGACCGCTAAAGTAAAGTGAGTTGTTGCACCTTAACTTCCAACTTGTTTCTGCCTAATTTCTGCACAGCAGATCGCTAAAGTAAAGTGAGTTCTTGCACCTTAATTTCCAACTAATTTCTGCAGAGAACACCACTGAACAAAAGGTTCTGAAACTAAAACAGTGTTAATATATTAATATTTGTGATTTAATTTTTTTTAATTGGATTTTAGAACCCAACTCACAGAGGAGAGAAATAAAGCACACATCCCCACACTGCATTACAAGTCACAATAGACACAAAGTGGTGGAGGTGTGTAACGATTCACTGTGCGGCTCAGACCTTGATTTTCCGGTCAGACCTCGGTTAGTAATAGAACACTATGAAGGTAGATTAACTTAACATACATTTATTAAGTAAAGGAGGACCAGTCTAACTAAGTAAACAATAAATATGTATTGAAAAATAAATAAAGGTTTTTTAGTGACACCAGTC
Source organism: Tautogolabrus adspersus (assembly GCA_020745685.1). Classification (NCBI taxonomy): domain Eukaryota; kingdom Metazoa; phylum Chordata; class Actinopteri; order Labriformes; family Labridae; genus Tautogolabrus; species Tautogolabrus adspersus. The sequence goes on along the minus strand of CM036556.1, from coordinate 11,625,624 downwards.
TATAACTCAACTCAGGCATTGCAGTGAAGTCGATGTGTATTTTGGGATAGCAAGACTCCCATAACAAAGAGAACAAAGACAAAAGTTGGTTAATTAGTGAGTTGGACAAGTAATTCACATGGCGCGCTCTATAAAGAGATAATTACTCAGCGCAAATATAGCTGCGCATAATGGTAAATTTACCCTATATTAAAGTGCATTGATTTTCAAACAGGTGTATTCCGTACTACACAAGGTTGTTCATTTATCATCCTACACGCCTGTTGTATATTAACCTACTTATTCATACATTTTTTATTCCAGGATTACTGATTTATACACCCCATACAGATGATACAAGGCGCCGATCAAGAATAAAATGAACAAATGAACCCTGCATTAGAATCAAAGTTGTCCCGCCTCCCGCTACTGTACACTGAAATAGATGCTCAGAATGCTACTGACAATGTTCACATATTTTCACCTATTAAACCTCTCATTAACGTCTGATTTAATTAGACGTTAATTAGACAATGTTGTTTCAATGTTAATAGAGGACGTTGATACAAGGTCGGATTTCAATGTTGTTTCAATGTTAATGGAGGACGTTGATACAACGTCGGATTTCAATGTTGTTTCAATGTTAATGGAGGACGTTAATACAACGTCGGATTTCAATGTTGTTTCAATGTTATTTGAGGACGTTGATACGACGTCGGATTTCAATGTTGTTTCAATGTTAATGGAGGACGTTGATACAACATCGGATTTCAATGTTGTTTCAATGTTAATGGAGGACGTTGATACAACGTCGGATTTCAATGTTGTTTCAATGTTAATGGAGGACGTTGATACAACGTCGGATTTCAATGTTGTTTCAATGTTAATGGAGGACGTTGATACAACATCGGATTTCAATGTTGTTTCAATGTTAATGGAGGACGTTGATACAACGTCGGATTTCAATGTTGTTTCAATGTTAATGGAGGACGTTGATACAACGTCGGATTTCAATGTTGTTTCAATGTTATTTGAGGACGTTGATACAACGTCAGATTTCAATGTTGTTTCAATGTTAATAGAGGACGTTGATACAACGTCGGATTTCAATGTTGTTTCAATGTTATTTGAGGACGTTGATACAACGTCGGATTTCAAAGTTGTTTCAATGTTAATGGAGGACGTTGATACAACGTCGGATTTCAATGTTGTTTCAATGTTAATGGAGGACGTTGATACAACGTCGGATTTCAATGTTGTTTCAATGTTAATGGAGGACGTTGATACAACATCGGATTTCAATGTTGTTTCAATGTTAATGGAGGACGTTGATACAACGTCGGATTTCAAAGTTGTTTCAATGTTAATGGAGGACGTTGATACAACGTCGGATTTCAATGTTGTTTCAATGTTAATAGAGGACGTTGATACAACGTCGGATTTCAATGTTGTTTCAATGTTATTTGAGGACGTTGATACAACGTCGGATTTCAAAGTTGTTTCAATGTTAATGGAGGACGTTGATACAACGTCGGATTTCAATGTTGTTTCAATGTTAATGGAGGACGTTGATACAACGTCGGATTTCAATGTTGTTTCAATGTTAATGGAGGACGTTGATACAACGTCGGATTTCAATGTTGTTTCAATGTTAATGGAGGACGTTGATACAACGTCGGATTTCAAAGTTGTTTCAATGTTAATGGAGGACGTTGATACAACGTCGGATTTCAATGTTGTTTCAATGTTAATGGAGGACGTTGATACAACGTCGGATTTCAAAGTTGTTTCAATGTTAATGGAGGACGTTGATACAACGTCGGATTTCAATGTTGTTTCAATGTTAATGGAGGACGTTGATACAACGTCGGATTTCAATGTTGTTTCAATGTTAATGGAGGACGTTGATACAACATCGGATTTCAATGTTGTTTCAATGTTAATGGAGGACGTTGATACAACGTCGGATTTCAAAGTTGTTTCAATGTTAATGGAGGACGTTGATACAACGTCGGATTTCAATGTTGTTTCAATGTTAATGGAGGACGTTGATACAACGTCGGATTTCAATGTTGTTTCAATGTTAATGGAAGACGTTGATACAACGTCGGATTTCAAAGTTGTTTCAATGTTAATGGAGGACGTTGATACAACGTCGGATTTCAATGTTGTTTCAATGTTAATGGAGGACGTTGATACAACGTCGGATTTCAATGTTGTTTCAATGTTAATGGAGGACGTTGATACAACATCGGATTTCAATGTTGTTTCAATGTTAATGGAGGACGTTGATACAACGTCGGATTTCAATGTTGTTTCAATGTTAATGGAGGACGTTGATACAACGTCGGATTTCAATGTTGTTTCAATGTTATTTGAGGACGTTGATACAACGTCGGATTTCAATGTTGTTTCGATGTTAATGGAGGACGTTGATACAACGTCGGATTTCAATGTTGTTTCAATGTTAATGGAGGACGTTCAATGTTGTTTCAATGTTATTTGAGGACGTTGATATAACGTCGGATTTCAATGTTGTTTCAATGTTAATGGAGGACGTTGATACAACGTCGGATTTCAATGTTGTTTCAATGTTATTTGAGGACGTTGATACAACGTCGGATTTCAATGTTGTTTCAATGTTAATGGAGGACGTTGATACAACGTCGGATTTCAATGTTGTTTCAATGTTAATAGAGGACGTTGATACAACGTCGGATTTCAATGTTGTTTCAATGTTATTTGAGGACGTTGATACAACGTCGGATTTCAATGTTGTTTCAATGTTATTTGAGGACGTTGATACAACGTCGGATTTCAATGTTGTTTCAATGTTAATGGAGGACGTTGATACAACGTCGGATTTCAATGTTGTTTCAATGTTAATGGAGGACGTTGATACAACGTCGGATTTCAATGTTGTTTCAATGTTAATGGAGGACGTTGATACAACGTCGGATTTCAATGTTGTTTCAATGTTAATGGAGGACGTTGATACAACGTCGGATTTCAATGTTAATGGAGGACGTTGATACAACGTCGGATTTCAATGTTGTTTCAATGTTAATGGAGGACGTTGATACAACGTCGGATTTCAATGTTGTTTCAATGTTAATGGAGGACGTTGATACAACGTCGGATTTCAATGTTGTTTCAATGTTAATAGAGGACGTTGATACAACGTCGGATTTCAATGTTGTTTCAATGTTATTTGAGGACGTTGATACAACGTCGGATTTCAATGTTGTTTCAATGTTATTTGAGGACGTTGATACAACGTCGGATTTCAATGTTGTTTCAATGTTAATAGAGGACGTTGATACAACGTCGGATTTCAATGTTGTTTCAATGTTATTTGAGGACGTTGATACAACGTCGGATTTCAATGTTGTTTCAATGTTATTTGAGGACGTTGATACAACGTCGGATTTCAATGTTGTTTCAATGTTAATGGAGGACGTTGATACAACATCGGATTTCAATGTTGTTTCAATGTTAATAGAGGACGTTGATACAACGTCGGATTTCAATGTTGTTTCAATGTTATTTGAGGACGTTGATACAACGTCGGATTTCAATGTTGTTTCAATGTTATTTGAGGACGTTGATACAACGTCGGATTTCAATGTTGTTTCAATGTTATTTGAGGACGTTGATACAACGTCGGATTTCAATGTTGTTTCAATGTTAATGGAGGACGTTGATACAACGTCGGATTTCAATGTTGTTTCAATGTTAATGGAGGACGTTGATACAACGTCGGATTTCAATGTTGTTTCAATGTTAATGGAGGACGTTGATACAACGTCGGATTTCAATGTTGTTTCAATGTTAATGGAGGACGTTCAATGTTTTTTCAATGTTATTTGAGGACGTTGATACAACGTCGGATTTCAATGTTGTTTCAATGTTAATGGAGGACGTTGATACAACGTCGGATTTCAATGTTGTTTCAATGTTAATAGAGGACGTTGATACAACGTCGGATTTCAATGTTGTTTCAATGTTATTTGAGGACGTTGATACAACGTCGGATTTCAATGTTGTTTCAATGTTATTTGAGGACGTTGATACAACGTCGGATTTCAATGTTGTTTCAATGTTAATAGAGGACGTTGATACAACGTCGGATTTCAATGTTGTTTCAATGTTATTTGAGGACGTTGATACAACGTCGGATTTCAATGTTGTTTCAATGTTATTTGAGGACGTTGATACAACGTCGGATTTCAATGTTGTTTCAATGTTAATGGAGGACGTTGATACAACGTCAGATTTCAATGTTTTTTCAATGTTAATGGAGGACGTTGATACAACATCGGATTTCAATGTTGTTTCAATGTTAATGGAGGACGTTGATACAACATCGGATTTCAATGTTGTTTCAATGTTAATGGAGGACGTTGATACAACATCGGATTTCAATGTTGTTTCAATGTTAATTGAGGACGTTGATACAACATCGGATTTCAATGTTGTTTCAATGTTAATGGAGGACGTTGATACTACATTGGATTTCAATGTTGTTTCAATGTTAATGGAGGATGTTGATACAACATCAAATTTCAATGTTGTTTCAATGTTAATGGAGGACGTTGATACACGTTGATGTCTCTGTATCAGATAGAGACCTTAAAAATAAAACTTTTGAAAGCTTAAACCTTTTGGCTTTAACTGTAAATTAAAGGTACAGTATGTAAGATTGAATGCTAATGTTTACATTAAAATATCTAACTTCAATTAAAAATTGACTAAACCCATGGAATGGAATGATACTTGTGTCATAAGCTTCGCATGACTGTGAGATTGGCTGTCGACTGAGGCTCTTTCGAATTAAACGTGAAGATTTGACTAAAGTATGTGGGGTCACCCCTAATATATGTACAGTATATAGGCTACAGTATATCAATGAAGCCACACAAGCACAGAAAACATGTTTTCAAAGCTACTATCAAGTTCATAGACTTCAAAAGTTGAGGGAATTTGGAGAGTTGTCACAAAAAATATCTGTTCTTCATGACAAGACATGTGCAAACAGGCTTCTGTGCAGATTTATTCCAGGTGTGCTACAGACAGGCAAACCATGGGGGGCAATTAGAGAGGATGTCCAACACCTGGGTCCTCAAATGAGACAGAAGCTCGAGAACATCCCATGTGACATCCCACTCACACACTCTATCTGATGTATTTATCTGGGATAAACCTCCAGGAGTAATATTTTTTACCATTCATGTCATATCATACTTGTGTTTAGAACTATATCTGAGACACTGCACTGACACAAAAACTAGAAAAAGCTCCTACAATGCAAACAGAGTATTTCATAATAACTTAAAACTTAAGTCAAAGCAGAACTTAGTTACAGAGCTTGAGAGATGTCATTTCAATAACCAGGTATGTAGGAGGAAAAAGGCAATCTTATTAGCTAAGAATTAGAATGAATTAAAGAAAGTGGCTTACTTCATCTAGTGCTCTGTTTTGCAGTAATGCTCTGGTTACCACATTTCTTAATGCAGCATGGCAGCAAGTAGGTGTATCAAAGTCAAGTTTAGCTCAAGTACATAGAGATAGTTTGTAAGGTCCAATTTATAAAGAACAGCTCTGACGCCTACACACACCCCGGCACTGTGTACGTACCGAACATAGATCAGTTTAGTCAACTCGGCCTGTAAGCCTTCCCACTATGTCCAGAAATGTGATTGGGTTAAGATAAAGCCATTGACTTGGATGTTAATTGAGGTGATATGTTCACAAGGAGTTCCTAATTGAATTAGATGCGAGAGGGAGGGGAATTAGAGGGGAACTTTGATAGTTTTCTTACATAATGAAATTGTTCTGTCAGGAATGAAGGTAATACCCAGTTTTGTTCACGTCCTATGTGGGCAGTAATATCTTTTTTTCTTAAATAGTTCATCTTTTATACAACCAGCTCTTACTTGTGAATCAGATATCGTGATCTTTGATGAGATTTCTTTCTGACATTTTATATACTAACCCAGTGACGTGCAGTTTGAGACCCCCACAACATACAAAAAACGCTTCAGGCTATGTTTACATGCTTTAATGGCTTATGGTGCTAAACAAATTCAAGCATGTTGATCATTTAATACAAAGCTTTGTTTTCCAGTTTCTGGCAAAGTTGCAAGCAAAGAGGCTTACAAAACCTTGTTCTTTTAATGTATGGGACTGTATTTCCATTTCAATTGTAGAACGTTTTAAAGTAACTTCGTGTGACTTTCACGTGGATGCTAAGAAGATGTGGGTAGGTCTCTGTTACAAGTTATGTTTGAGCAAAAAGGCAACATATCCCCCCCACCCCCCATGTTGATGATGAATATGATGTGAAGTCGACAAGTTGGGCACCTAATTCTTTCCCGAGTTTCAGACTTGTTCCGAATTGAGCAGGCGTTCATGCATTTTCCAGCTCTGAAACTCTTTTTCTGTTATGTCCGACATCACATGAATGCAGCGATAGCCCCAACAGGTGGCTACAGTACACAACATTTGACAGGCTCTGGTGCACTTGACAACGTGCAGTCTTAAAGCAAACCAGACCAAATGAAGAATGCAAAACTGCTGCAAAATTCGACCCTGAATCGCATCGAGTCCACCAAACTTTATTTGTGAAAGCAACCTTAGTGTCAAATAGTCTCAGCAATATTGAATGATTTAAATGCTTTCAAGCTGAAAAAACAAGGCTTTGTGTTTCTTCAGAAAGTGGTTAAAAAAATCACTCTGAAAATGTCTCAATTATTTTTAACAGCAGGCCAATGCGTTCTCCTCCGGTTCTACCCGCCATCAGCACAGTGGACGATCTCATTGCCTCTCTGAATTTTTACTGAAAGTGTCTGCAGTGTCTCAGATTGATGTCCCGTCTAGAAGTGAACTGTTTACACCAACTGTGAAATTAGACTTGCCTAGTGGTCACATTGGTTTTGCCCATACTCAACCAGCAGAGACACATCTACCCTTCCATCCATCCTTTGTATCTCTCCACCTCCTCTTCTCCAAGTTGTCATCCCTCCCGGCTTGTAGTATAAATGGATTTTCATGCATCATCTGAGCGGGTGTATTGGAGTTGATGGAGTGAGGAGGATGACACGGATTCCAGTCACATCGCTCCTGTCCTGTACCTTCCTGCCAATACCATCATCTTCCTTCAGCTCATCTCTCGTTTTCCTGATCCTTTCTCCAACCCTCGTGTTTGGACTGCTACCATTCTATGTGAACCCTGTGTTGTTGTAGTGGTACTGAGCTGGGAATATATAAAATGTTGAGCAGAGATTAAATATGTCACATTCCTAAAAATGTGGTATTTGGATGAACACAAGTGCATTACTTGAACATTTCTTAACCTATCACACAATAGTTCTGATCTTTACTGCATGTTCAATTGTATTATTGATATTCTCAGACATTGTAGTACAAGAAGAAATGTAGAATTATTTATGCACTTTCTCAAAACATGAGAAAAACTACTCTGCAATCAAACACCACTTTCCACAGTACATGCAGACTGGAGTTGGGCATGTTTTTAAATTTTGATACCTTTTAACCTCCCCCACATCTTCCCGGGGTTTACGGTATTACCGTGACTAATTAAAAATCACGATACAGGGCTTTAGAGGAGCTGACTAGATTCCTTATTTATATAGTTGGCTTGCTGTCAACATAATGAAACAATAACAATATATTACAGCAGCCAAAGTATATTTCCCGACCTTTTTTGATCCATCGATTGAGGTGCAACGTCTCATGTTGAATGCTTTCGTTTGAATATTTTTCTGCAGCTGCTTGCTCCGGATGTTATTCTGCACTCCTGATTTCTGAAAGCTTTTTTTACAAATATTTTTACATCAGGTTTGTGTATATATTTGTGCTTTATTTTTTAAATGATTATAGTTTGTGTGACATACAACCTTAATCTGCTTATCTTACTTCGGTCCCCCTTTTTTATTACACACACGCCTGCACCACTTGCACACAGCAGCTAGTGCCACCCCACCTTATTCTTTAGCTTTGTTATGTGTTTTTGGTCCTTTGATAATATTCATTAGCTGTGCGGTAAAGACGCTCAAATAAGATTACTCACATTTATAAAAGTTCTAGTCAGATTAAGTGATCCGCATATGAGGAGGCACTTTGATTATAACACGTATCACAACAATCACCCTAAACTAAGAGTGCATGACAGTATTGGCAGCAAGCAGCTGCTGAAAAATATTGAAAGGAAGACATTAGAAGCTTCAGTTTCGACATGAGTGTTGCACCTCAATCAGTGCATTTACGGGAGGGACGTATGGTCTCTCTCTCTCACTCACGCTACTTAATTTTTTTCAATAACTAAAAAAGGTCCAAAATACACCTGTCCAAGTATCGTCTATGTGTGGGAAACACAGCAAAAGTCCCATTGTCTAAATGTGATTAATTTGAGTTAGTTGCCAGTTTAAAGTTTGGGGATACGTTGAAAAGACTTTCCTTCTAATCTGCGTAACTCCAGCTATGAAAAGCCCCCCTCCCCCCGTGCCATCAGAAAGAATGAGAACTGATATTGTTCCCTTTACCGCAAGTCAGCTTCCCATTTGATTGCTTATCTCTTTTATTAGCTTGATGCTATTACTGGCATGGCTTCTTGGCTTTCATTATCCATTTTTATGCTGCAATATTCTTTTGGAAGTGTTATCGTAGGCGAGTTCATCTTGTCGCGTTGTTTATGCATGATTGATTTGTTGGTTGCTGATCCTGCCCTCCACCCAGTGCTCGGTGCCGACTTGGCGGGTCGACAAGGTTACTTATTCACAGATGATAGACATCTTTATTAGGAGAGGAGAATGCTTTTAAACCTTAAGCACAGGCATTTATCTAGAGCATGGCGTCTTACAGCCTAACACCCGACATGCCCAAACCCATCCATCACAGGATGGCCGACGGGCCAAGTTGAGCCTGTTTGCCCTCTCCGTCGGCCTGAAGGACAGGGCAGGGCTGAACGCGACAACAAGAGGCAGAGAAGAGAAGGGGGTGTTTACTATGGCAGAACATGGCAAGAGTGGTGTGTTGTGATGACCAACAATGCAAGTATTTCAGTTTTACTGCCAAATTACAACAAAGTTTGTACTTTGGCAGTTTACCTAAATCCATCAGAGCCAATACTCTTTGTAATATTATTTACAGGGATCCACTTGAATCCACCACTTACACGCACTTAGCAACAGTGGCAAGGAAAACATATTTTTTAAGAGGCATGGTGAATATCCATCTGGTCTGGGGGTGGTCTGAACCGAACTTTCGTCAACTGCTTTGAGGACTACAGCCTCTGTACATGGGGTATGCAACACAACCGCTAGGCAATCCGGCGCCCCAGAGATTTTCATTTTTGTCAGAATTATGTCTCTCTGTTTGAGGTCAAAGTTAGAAAAGATTCTTTGTAGTTTATTCGGCCAAAACATCTTGGAATCTGCGAAACAATAAAGAGGTTTTCTTGTTTAATGTGTCAAGTGAAAGTGGATGACTTTGAAAACGTTCGTTATGGATTCTATTTGGAAAAAAAGAGCAAGCTTTGTTTACCCAGCGGCCCCAGTTTGTATCTTTATAAATGTTTATGCTTCTGTAATGGAATTTTTGCCCACTACTGATGGCAAATGTCATTAATGCTTGCAAAGATAATGTCCTAGAGTACTCCCATTAAAAGTGTGGATTCTTCATGTTTTCTTGAAGACACTTTTCCCCCCCTCCTCCTGCTGTGTGTAATGGCACTTAGCATCAACGCTCGATGACAAACAGTTTAATTGATCTCTTACTATTCAGTCTTTTCAAATGTGTGTTTCTACTCTGCCAAGGCTATAGTTATCACAATGATCCCTCTCCAGTCAGACTGGAGACTGCAGTGTACACACACACACACACACACACACACACACACACACACACACACACACACACATTGGTTTTGTAGTTGCTGGGAATGCTTGCTCAGCAAAGCCATAGACTTTGAGGCTTTATCTCATCCAGCAGGTCTGTAATCATGTTGGTACTGCAGGGGCTCTATAACGCTCAAACAAACCCTAACAAGCTCATAACTTAGATAAATATTATTAGTTTGGGAAAGTAGCTCACAATTCGGAATAGCATGTTGGGTATGCAGTATTTAAATTCTCTGGGGTGTCTTCTTTTACATAACTTAGCATGCGATGGCTTTTAACCTTATTGACCAAGCATTGAATCAGTGTAATGAAGTACTTTCGCAAATGAGGCAACTATTCGAGGGCCTTTTCAAACCTTCAACATTTAACATGGCAGTTCTCTTCATCTTTATTGGCCAGCTAAATGTTCTTTTCCGAGGGCTTTAATTATTCATAGATATTAAAGTTTAAATCCACTGACTGTTGGGTGTGCAGTCGTATGGCTTTGAAATAAAGGTCATTACCATTCCATCTTATTAGCTTAACTGTTCGGAGATACTGTGGCTCTTTTGAACAGTGTTCTTCTTCTGAACAATGAGAATGTATTTGTGGTAAGTGGAAACAGTGGTAAGTATGCCTATTTCTTTTTTCAATTGAATCCTGTTTACAGAGTTGGAAATCAGCATCCGTCACTCACCAATGGGAGTGTTTTTGTGGCGTGTTGGGCGAATGTGCTCAACCTAGGAAAATGAAAGTACTGTAACAGAGTGATTTGTGACAGACGACATAGTAGATTGAATCCCGGTCCTGTGTTTGTTCTGCTATGACATTTAATAGCTGAGTCAGGTGGCCGAGTTTATTGACCAAGGGTGCTGCCTCCTTGTTTCAGAATGGGTGTCAATGTTTACAATGGTTATGTGCTGGAATTTGCTGAACTCCATAGCAGCAAGCTGTCCTCGCCAACAATCCAGAGGAGACCAAGACCTGAGAGCTCAGGAGCTCCCAGGAAAACATGTGGCATTCTGTTGCCTTTTAGAAAATGATAATAAGCTCAGCTGATCTGTATTTGAAGTTTAATCAGCATTAGAGAAGCCTTGCTGGCCTTGACAGTATTAATTGGTCATTGTTGATTAGATGCAGTCCAACTATGTTTGTGTAAAGATCAGGTAGTGGATGGCACAATCGTTTTACCCTATCCCTATTTTATAGGTACTTGCAGAATACTCAGAAGCACATTTAATGGAACATAACATTCCCTGTTTTTGTCTTTAATGTGTTTTCTAGGTAATTAAATCCTTAACTGTTAAATCCTCGAATATGTTGCCCTAAATTACTTGCAAACCTCTCACACAGCTAATCATTTCAAAAGGTCCAAATATTGAAGACTGTCCTTGAAAAGTTTGTGTTACTGTTCAGGAGGGACTTTAATTTGTCTAAATACATATTGTACAATTAACTAGTCCCAGTTACGCACTGGATTGCATTGACTTGATGTTTAAGGGAACTTTAGGGCTGAAGGGGGTTACTAGGGAACAGCAAAGCTCAATATTATTTATGATCGAGCTTTGGGGTTGAGCTCTTTACGGTCGTAATCACAACTCTCTTCTCCCTGCTGTAATCTTAGACAGGCACCAACACCTTACCCTCTTCACTGTGCTGCCCGTGTTGTGTTAAAAAGTTCTCTAGTACTTCCCACCTGTGTGAAAATCTGACATATTTGGAGGTTATGAAGACAAAGGAGTGGAAGCGCTGCAGGGGCTTTGCGGTAATCACATTGAGGTAATATCAATACACTGACAGTTCTCTGAAGTAAATATTTGCAAATCTCACACTTAGGTTCAGTACTGCAGAGTGTGTGTGTTGGCCTTACTGATGGTCTACACTGTTCTATCACTACAGTGAGAATATGTCAATATAAACTCCAATCCCACAGTTTTGGAGCAGATTGACTTTATTAGCTGCAGGATGACCGTTCACGTGCTGCTCCATGTGAGTGCAGCTCAAAGGTGACTCACAAATCTTTTGCTTTTGATTAGTATAAAACCGTGATTGACTCTTCATGGTGTGATCGATGAGAGCCGTCACTGCTGATGGTTCAAAATGGCATACCTTCAGTATTGATAAGCACTCGTTTTTTTGGGGGGGGGAAAAGTCTACTTGTTGGATTACTGGCAGCATCTGCGACTCCCAGGTAATGGAACTGTCATTCTTCTACTGTGAGATAAAAATCGTCTTCCCCCCCGTTTCCTCCTTCCTTTCTGCCATCTTCTGCCATATTAAAAGGATTATAAATTCTGCAAGGTGGTGAAACCATCACAGAAGTAACTTGAATGTCTTTTTTTTTTTTTAATGCTGCAGCAAACTAAAATAGGCAACTGCCTTCACAGCACCCCACATATGAATACATTTATTGCATGTCAATACCAAAATCAAGCTCTTTACTAATATAATCAACTTGTCTGTTTTTCTGCTTCATTGCCTCTTGTCCTGCTCCCACAGAAGAAATCCCCCTCACAATGGAACATCTCAGCATTAGACTATTATTTTTAGCAAGCATGGCATTAATTTTAGAGAACAGGTAGGAATTTGCACCCCCAATAATAATAGATATGCCAGCAATATGTAACTCTGACACATTGCATTTAAAATAGGTACTGCAGTCCAAATTAATAACATTGGAAAGAGTTGAGCTCTCCAATATTTATCCTAATTTTACCACGTTTCTGGTCTTGGATCATTTTGGAAAAAGTCTGAGGCTCTTTAGGTAGATTCAGTTATATCTGAACCGGTCCACTACCTGTAGATTTGCTGTGATGACTGGTTGTGCTTTGATAACATATCTGGCAAACCAAAGGGTGTCCAAAACGTCCGTATGGGGGTGCCTTAAAACCGCCCACCTTCTCTGGTCAAAACAAATACAGACAATTCTTGACTGGAATTGAAACTTAAAAGGACGACATACTGGCTGCCAACACTTCAACATAGCATGCTTGCTTAATGTCTGATGATATAGTAAGATCATTTTATGATTTCATTCAGAAGATATCTTGCATATTGCTCCTGTATTTGCCCTTATTACTGAGTATCCTGGACTCCAGAGGTTGTTTGACGTTTCTGAGAAATGCTGATGTTTAGGAGAAAGGTGCCAAGACGCTTTGATCACATACAAAAAACAAACAGTGCACACATAGGTCTTTTTTCACTTTAATATCTTGCAAATTAAAATGCTTTATATCTCTAAATTCCCTCAAATCTAAATTAAAAGTTATGCAAACTAATAAAGCCACACTAATCTACGAAAGTATTGTAAATATGTCTTTTCATCAGGTTTAGCAAACTTCTCTTAATGTGTCAATATATTAAAAAAAATCACAACACTCAAAGGTTTTTTTTGTATACATGTTTTCCATGGTGGTAAGACAAAAGAAAAAGATTGACATTGAATCCACCAGCCCTCGTGTATGCTGACTTGAAGATGATTACATGGTTATTTGCTTGTAGAGTGAGTCGACAGACAATAAAGTCTGTTTGTTCCTCTCTGTGGGAAAGGATATTATGGAGATTGTAAGAGCTTTTTCTAAATTCATCAATGCAGCTTTAATTGGATTTTAAAGGTTTGAGGTTTGGATTGCTATCTTACCTGATTCTCCAGGGTTTTGTTGCACAGAGTTCACTGGGACATGTCAAATGACTCACTGTATTTCTGCATACAGTTATTCTATATAGAGAGCAGCTTATATATGTAAGAAATGCACTGCAGGTCTGTGCATATGATGGAAAGAAGGAAGGGGAATGCAGGTGGGTAAAAGAAAGTGAAACAGAGTGTGGGAATCATATGGTCCTAGCGTCCACATTAAGCCAAGATGTGTCCTATTGGAGCATCTGTGATCTGGTCACAAGAGTAACATTTCTTAAATGTTTTAAGCTGCAAGTGCAAGCCTCTTATTGTTAAAAAAAAATACAGATAAATAGAATTCATTCACAATGTATTCAGTGAAGAACATTTAGCAAACATATTTTGGGTTAAGCCACCACCTTGCAGTCTAAGTGTTCACCATAGTCAGGTGTGTGTTTGTTGGAGCAGTTTTCATCAATCAGGTTGTTATCTGATTTGGCACCTGGCTCGATCAGTTGGTACAACATGCTGTCGACATCCCTGATAAATAAACCTGGAAGAACTATCCATCCCATCTGCCCCTGCATATGTCATTTTATGTAACTCACTGGGATGGGAGCTCACACCTTACTGAGTCAGAATCAGCACATGCTTGGCTGCCAGCTGGTTGTAATACATTCATTCAGGGGCTAATATGAATCTCCTTTCCATGATAAGAGAATGCCAATTAATCTGATATTTTTATACAATCAAACCAACTGTATTTAAATGATTTTGTATGCTTACAAGAAAGTTAATTTTGTAAGTGAAGTTTATTTACAAAGAACATTTAAAAACAGCAGTAGCTGACCGAAGTACTGTACAATGAAGAAAATACATACAAGCAATGCAATTATTAACAAGACAAAAAAGCCAGCCAGGCTGCTGAGCATGTCAGCATTTTCTTTGAGGGGAAATTTTCTCTAAGCCCTGTTACAAAAGTTTTTCTATTACCAACTTAGTGGGGGTAACACGGGCATTTTAGTCCTGATAGCAAAATAAAACAGGCCACCGTTTCCTGCACTCCTTTCCTGAGGATTTGAGCCTCTCAGAGAGTAAAGCTAAAGTCTGTACTCTGATCCTGACTGAATTGTTCTTCAAGTTAGCAGTTTATTTTCTATATTAACCGACCTCAGGTGGTGGTTACTTGCGACTTGCTGTACACTTGTAGGCAGTGTGGCGCAGTGCTTTGTGCTAAATCTACAGCAGGAAAGTTGAAATTCAATTTAAAAAAAAAAGCATTTTAATTTTCAAACAGCTACTTGGGTTATGAATATCTTTATGTTTACAGAAAGACCTACCTTTTACTTTTCCAATGAGAACCTCTTTTCTCCAAACAAAACAAACATTTAGAAATAGGAGGCAACACTTTGTCCATCAGCTTAAAAAGTGGGGAAATGTCTCTCCAACTGAATAACTACAACTACATTAAAAAGAAGCGATCTGACAGTTTTTATTGGTTCTGTAGTACCTGTACTTGCTAGGATTCCTAAAACTACACGTTTACAAAGTTACAAGCATTTAACACTGACACTTACGTTTTTGACAATTGTGCCGTAACTCCTAACAAAAGTACCCTATAAACACGTGTAAAATGGTCGTTGTTGAAATTTTGATAGTAAAGTGTAGCATAAAGATATCCTCCCAACTTGGATTTTATTTAATGGCCGCTTCCTTGAAGGTAAATTCTAATACACTTTTTTTTCATGTTCATGCACTGCTTTTCAATTATATCCCTATTTCCCACTCCACCTCAGGGGACGGGGAGGACTCCATTATGTGTCCTCTCACACAAAGAAACTCCCATTTTCCTCTAGACTTTCAATACGTCTTAAGCTATGATGGCCCACACCTCCTTTTTTTTTTTGCCTCTGTATGGAAAATGTGGGATGATAAAAGTGCAGAGGCAATCCTCTTCCCTTTTCATTATTTAGTTTCCCAATATGTGCTCATTACTTATTATCTACTGTACTGGCAGTTATTATAATATATATTTTTTGAATAAACAAGAGATAACTGAAATCCCCCATCTCTTTCCGCAACCTTGGCTCAGACCTGGGGCTTTAGATAATGAATGCAATTAAGGGCTTGCTGCATTAAACCTGCTGGTAAACAGTAGCTTTAGAGCGGCACAATATTAGTCTTATTGTCTGTTTTTAGGGCAGAAAAAGGGGAGATAGGAAACTGTTTGCATGAAGGAGAAGATATTTTGGCAGAATAGAAATTGCTCCGACAAACGGCAGTTGCAAATGTTGCAATGCGAAGTTTAATGTATTAGATTATATTTATGATAAATATATCATGGACCCTTTTAGGAGTTTAAATTTCTAATTATTTGAGAAGACTGTCTGTGAATAGAAAATAACTAAGAATTCTGTCGATGCAAGTTGTGGTTTTGTTTCAATACCAACCATGTTTCTGGTTTATGATTATAGTTTTGCCACAGTACAGTCAGGAAACTGATGCTTTAGTTACACACGTGCTAAAAAAGATACACTGATTCATACTAGTAGTCCTGATGTTTTACTAAATGTGTGAACGATGTTGCACAAGTAAATCACCACTTATTAAAATCCAAATGCACAATGTCTTATACTGAATATCCGTAGGATCTTTCAGCACCTCCATGGTTGCAGCTTTTCCTTGGTCAGGCGGATACAAGAACCTTCCCTGCCAATCGCCACACAAGCATGACCAGAAGATGTAAAAATGCACACAAAGTTTGACAGGAGTTGTCTCTAAACTTCTTGATATATCCCTATGGACCGGATGCTTGCGTTTGTACTTAGGTCAGGCACAGTTCATTGGTTTGCAAACATGTTTGAAAAACGCTTCCAATCAAATTTTCATGTGGACTGTACTGAACTGTCAGTGTGAAAGCCCCTGAAGGTATCTTTGCTGTTTCCAAAGCTGTGCAACCACTGAAGGTGCTCCACAAATCTTCAAATACGACATGCCTCCTGCCTCCTTGACAGCAAATAACTTTACTAGTATGTGAACATTTTCTGAAGAAGACAAATAACCCGCCAGTTTATGCCTGAGGCTAGACAGACCAAGCTAAACCATCATCGCTGCAGAGCAGCAGGAAAGCAAAGTTTGTGTTTTGTTGAGATTGCAGTGGAGCTTTAGAAAGGTGCGTGAAGTCGATATGGTTGACATGTGACTGTAGTGACACACAGCGAGGCCATTTTATCTGCCGTGGCGAGAAGCAGTCCTGTGGCATTTTTCTAATCTGCTTTCATTTTCTAATTTCCTGAGTGTACCAACAAGGTCTCCAGAGAGTGAGCACTTGTCAATCACAGAGGGTGGAAAATATTGTGATTCACAGAGTCCAGCAGTGATACTTTAATGCACTGCCACGCACAATAGATATAGAGTCGTACTTGCTTGTTGAACTTATGGCAACATTTATTTCTTCGGCTGTGTCCTCTTTTAAAACCAATATTGCTTTACTGCTACTGTTCTTCCTGATTTGCTTGATCAGGGGTTTCCAAACTTTTCAGCTCAGGACCATTAATAACAGGTGCCAGAGACATGGGGACCCCCACTGTCTAAGGAGTTGGTTGAGACATAGGACGTAGCACACTGCCACACATACACGCACTAATAAGCCTATCCAAACACTGGTAACACAAAAGAACAACGCAAAATAATACAACAGCCTAAAAAGATACGATTATTTTATAGTGATTTATTGTAAGAAAAGCTAGAAGCAGAACGCAAATAATCTCCATGTATGACTTTAGCACAGGATGGAACTACAAAACTTCATAAATAGACCCTCAGATGTGTTCGTCTTTATGTGTACAGTGCAGCAGACATCTACAACTTACATTTGAAGTATCTGTACACAGTAATTTCATTTGCATTTCACTTAATGATATGGTTTTATTTCACATTAAACTATTTTTTCCTATGTATTTTTAAAATAATGGGTAAGATTTACAACGTTGAATGATTTTAGATTTTTCTTAGTTTTTTTCCCAAGGCATTTTGCGACTCTTTTGATAAAAAGAGTATCTGCTTAACACTCCTATAGCACTGTTGGACACATGATAGTGGAAAAAAAATCCATGCAGCAGAACCTGAGAGACGATCTTTTCAGTGCATACATATTGCACAGTTTGTTGATGGGTCTGTTCTACGATTAAAGAGCTAATATAGTCTGAGCTGTTTACACAGAATGGACTTGTACTGATGACAGAGGTCTGATCAGTTTACTTCTTTTTATTTCCATGACCCTGGATTGTGTCCATTTTATTAAGCACAAACTTAACGGTTATAACGGTGACATGTAAAAAATGTATTCCTTTTTTTAGAGTGTCTGATGAGAAATAAGGAGAAGAGCAAGAAATGTAATAAGAGAAAAGTAAGAGAGGGTAAAACCTGCAGTTGAGGGAAGAATCCTGTGCATTTCAAAAACGATTTTTGGGCTCTTTTCATTCCAATGCAAAATAAAAAAAAGCAACCTAATGAAACGAGCATCTGTGCTCAAATTGCAAATTCAGATTCTGTATAGATGCTAATGATGTAGTTGATTGTTTTAGTTCTGAAAATGTTGCATATAAATACAGCTCTTTACAACATCTCTGAATAGTAAATGATCTGAAATGATCTGCATGCAGGTACTCATAAGCCTATTTGCCGAAGGACAGACTGAGGAAGATCCGCAGGTGGGCGAAATAAAAAGCCATATTATTGGCCACCAAAAAACAATCAAATTAAAGCAAATGACACCTTTTCAGAAAAGCCGGCGAGGGGTCTGTCAGCCTGATGGAATCTTCAATTCTCTGGACCATTTGGCAGAGCGTTGCACCCCTCTTTCCCCCGTTCTGCCTTAATGGCCACGCTGACAGTGACATGATATTCCGCATAAAGGGAGCCGGGAGGAGCGAGACGGGGTGCAAAGCTTCCATTAACATGATCAGAAGATGTGTTGCTTAAAGGCCTTGTCAGGGCTGGCCATTAAGGTGTTGTCTGTTTATTCTGAATTTGGGTTTTTGCTAATGGTGTTACTGGGATTGTGTGTATAAATGCCTTCTGCATGTTATGTGATGTGCCTTTTTCAAATTTAAAAGCTTGTCGTGCTCAAACTATTGAGGTTCTTGCCAAGGCTCCAATTGTTATATTTTTTCGGGACACACTTTTACACTTACCGCCACTAGATAAAATTAATAACAACATCTTCTATTTTTTTGAAATCCATTTTGAAAAAGTAAGAAAAGGCCCACACACTAATGATTTCCCCCCCCCCAGGTGTTGTACACTAAAACGCCTCACAGGAGTTCATTTTTCTGATCTATACATTTTTGACTTGCTTCCAGTTTGTGTGTATCCATGTGTACTAGATGCTCTCACAACACCCTGGCTCCTCCCCTCGGCCTCGTTCCGTCGGCACAACTTGAGCAGGCTAATTATAGCCGTCAATCACCGCTGTCTCCCCACAGTTTTTTTTTATCCAGCAGCCCCTTTGTGCCCTTGCCCGCTGCCACCCACGCTGCTTAGAGCCAGATTAGCTACAGCCAGGCACAACGAGTTGAGCTGCATATAAGAGACGGAGTAAAAAGAAGAGAGGGAATTCAAGTGTGGTGGATGGGCTCACTGCTTGTTTTGATGGAGATGGTTTTCTAGCTCCGATTTAGAAGATATGAACTTGTGATTGTCTTTTAAGCTTTACTTAGTGAATGTAAGGTGTAGAGTGACTTGACTTTGCGGATCTAGACCCAGAGGAAAGTGAAATATTGACTATCATTAAAATGTTGGAACAAGGAATGTTAAGGCCTCAAGACCATTAATCAACATTTATGAAACATTTGCTCTGGGCGAAAGAGGTAGCTTATTATAGGCTTGTGTGGGTATGACTATACTCGCCTGCTTCAATGGCATCTCCTCCCCCCCTTTTTCTTTTCTAGATATCATTACATTTACCACACATAGAGGGCAGTGTTGTCTTTCCTTGTCTCGAGCAACAGCTACTGTGGCAGCAACACAAGGATGTGGCTGGATTTCATTCCTCTCTTATCATATTTTGTTTTTTCTCTCTGTTGGGAAGTTTTCCCTCACCCTAAAAAGTGTTTGGAAGGTGTGGGAAGAACGGCCTCTCGCCACAATGAGGTGAAATAAGAAGGGATAAGCGCAATACTGAACAATGTAAATGCTTGTTGTGTATGAACTGATTTACTGCTCCAATATAACTCGGCTACGTCACAAACTATTAGTGATATCAGAGAGAGAACACTAGTTTTACCTTACCATTAAGGTTTGCACTGTTTTTTAGTTTGTGTGTGGAAGCAACACGATCAAAAACTTTGAAAACATGTTTCTAAACAGCCATAGGAAACTAACTTTAAGGTTGGGGAGTAAGGGATAGATATAATTGAACAGAACTGTCTGTAAAGTCTATAAACAATTGTGTTAGTGTGTGTGGCATTTGAGCGATTAATGGCTTCAGTCCTGACTTGCCCTGGAGGGAGCAAAGAAGGTCCAAGAACTGTCTCTTCATCTTTAATCATAGCAGCAACCATTATGACTGCTGGAACAGAACTGATCTGAAAACAGCAGCTTGCTATCTGCACCCTGCAGTGGCTCCACTGTGGATACCAATACATGATAAACACCTTTCACTATCAGAGCCCAGCGCAGTACACAGAGTCCAAGAAAGTTGGTTCCAGAAATGGCAAGAGTAAACTTGTTGGACTGCCTCCCTGACTCAAATTTGGAGTATTTTAATGTGGAAATCACAGAACTTGGACAAAATGTACCGCTTTTATCGCTCTAATTGTGAATACATCAAACATGTCATAGTCTTATTGTTTATAAATTTGCTCTTGGATTCAGTTATCCGACAAGGCTTTTACAAAAAAGAAATCCCCTTCGAACAAACTATGCAAATAAAATGGAGAAGCTTTTAGGTAAATGGGTCCAAAATACACCCTAAGCCATTTCCAAATACATTCTCTCCATGACCATACACATTTCAATTCAGCGTGCACGAAGGCAGCTAGTAAGCGTGATTGGTTTTTCACCAAGGAGACCATTTTACAATTCTGTAAAACGGTCTCCTTGGTCGAGCTCACAGCAGGCTCAAGACCTTGTGCAAATGAATAGAGGCAAATGTCAGTGATGTGTTGCTTACCTGCTGGGCAAACAAAGTCCACCATCAGCAATTCCACTTGGCTTCACTTGTACCCACTGTGAAATTAACAATGCATTCAATTTCTATCAGAGAAGAAAATGATCCCTGCTGTCCGTGTGGTTTGAGTGCAGAAAACCTACAGAGGTGTGCAATGAAAGAATCTGTTTCTGTTCAGTGTCACATCGATTCACCGGTTGATGAACATAAAGCATCAGAGTCAACTAGTTGAGAGAGGGCATCAACTTATTATGCACAATGTTGAATAACTGATTTATCAGAGCCTCTACATGAAAATGTGTGTTGACTAATGTGTGTTGACATCAAAGATGTCACCGCTCTGCAGATGTTTTACACTGGGGCAATCCAGAAGTGTGTGCATGCTCTGCTGAAGGTGTCAGAAACATGCCACCTGAAAGCCAATAACCAGAAAAGTACAGGTATGATGTGATAAATAAATATGGAAATTAGCATATTCATTTTAATTTCATAAGGGCTTCATCAACCACATGTTTCCTGCTCTTCTCTCCTCCCCCAACCATTGTGCTAGCAGATTGACATCAATTTATAGATAGAATATAGCTGATCTACATATGAATAGAACTTTTTCTCATTGGTAATGTGCAGCCCAATACTCAGCCCCTGCATAAAAAACACACTAACTATTAAAAGCTTTTGTACTTAACTGTCTACCTCAGTCTGTTTTTTTCTAACACTGAGGTTATCCAAGCAAAAGCAAATATAAATTGAGACAGGGTTAAAATATTGGGATTGCATTTGTTAAATAATACACTTTAACCTTCAATATTATGTGAGATGTGTCCTTGATATCAAAGTAGACACGGTTGATTTGTTAGTATCAGGGTTGGAATTTAACTTTTTCACTCGCCTGTCACTCTGACTTGTGCATTCAAAAATCTACCAGACACTCTTTTTTTTACCTGCCACTTTATTTTAACCGGCAGCATAATGTAATGATGTCTCACAGTGTAATCTAGGGTTGTTGTACTCAACTATTAAGCTATTTTATGAAGGGAAATGTTAAAAGTATTAAAGAAAATACTGACATGCTCTTTGTCTCGCTTAGCTTATACATTTTGAGGCTGGTAAGAGTCAGCCATTAGTCCTCAAAGGCTGATATAGCTGCAACTAAACCTCGATTGAGAAGCAGATAACCAATGTATTGTTTTTAAAAGTATTCCTGCTGATATGAAGAGAGTCATAACAATCACTAAGGTTTCTGCTGGAAAGTGTGAATTTCATTAAGAAAGATGTTTTCAGGACACTGCTGTTTGTTTCTCAGGAAGTTGTGTTAAGTTGCTGTCGCTAAAAATACCCCATTTCCTGGTATGGCTGTTTCACAATAAAAGCATGTCAATGTCAATAAAACTTGGCGCTTTTATTGTGAAGAACTTGTCTGAAAAAGATAGTGTTTAACATCAAATGAACGCAGCTTTAGCCAAGCTACCATTAGCAGTTATTTTCAATAACACTGTAGGCAGTAACAGTATTTACAGCTGCTCCTTTGACCATGAGTCATAGCCACAGGTAGAACCTGCTCTAATGGAGATGCTAATCTGTGCTATGTTACTCTTAAGTGACAGCAAGCCAAGCCATTCCAGCACATAGCCAATAAACACACTCGCTCTGACATGAGGAGGAGGCCTCGTGTGGTCAGTGAGCATACAGGACCGCCTGGCTCTGCTCATTAAGTCAGAGCGGAACAAGGGGACCTGGGACTCAATACATTGTCACAAATCACTCTGTTATGTAACTTTTACTTACTCTCCATGGTGGCTGGAAGGTTGAGCAAGTTCACCGGCCACCAACTTCCAACCCTGGTCCATATTATTTCGCAAATATTACAGGAGGGACACGATAGAAATACTGTGAGACTACCCTCAAATGACAATTAGCTAACAGGAAGAAACATTTTTCTAAGATTTGTTTGGTATGGTGATATGGTGTGATGTAAATATCGCTGCTTAAGTCTTTATGACGTTCATATGTACTATAATTAGTCAGCTTTTAGGTTCTTGCCCTAACTTCTAACATGTTTTTAACATTGAATTTGTTGTCCTTTTTGGATTGTGTGTACAAAGAGTCTTAAAGTGCATTGTTAGTGTCCCATAATTCCTTAAACTAATGCCCCTGCAAGGTATGACCTCCTTTGATGGAGAAAAGACAAGATGTTGACGACACAATGTTGTCGAGTTGGCAGACTTTTTGTGGTACTTTTCTGGATGGACAGACTGCTGAAGGAGCCAGGGATTAGACCCTGAAGTTAAACGGGGGTTTTTACCTTGAAGAACATAAAGCTCCAGCCATGGGCTGTGTACTGTTGCAAAAAGTGCCATTTTTCTGTAGGTTTGTTTTTCAGCTTTTCTAACATCATTCTCTCCTTTCTCCTTTTTTTTTTTGTCTGTGTGTTTTTTTTCCTTCTGTCCCTCTTGTAGGCTCTGGTGAACACAAACAGCTTTTGCCAAGGGATTTGTGGATGTGTATGAATCGAGACTGAGACTTGGGAGCACTGGGCGTGCCTTTTGTTAATAGAATACGCATGGTTGAGTCTCCCTGGGGCTGTTAGCGATGAGAGGAGAATGAAAATGTTAATGTTTGTGAAGCTGTCGTAGATTTTCAAAGACCTCTTTCGTTTACTTGTGTACCCCACAACGGGGCATATGAGGAAGATTGAATGGCTTTCGAGGTAGAACACTGAATTTTCATCTGTGATACCATTTCACTATCACTTACACACAACTATGGATCTGACCTGCCACCATGATGCAGTTCAGACAGCCTTTTTGAAGGGGTATTTCAGGTGGTCAGTCTCGCCTTGTTTTTGGCTCTGA
Source organism: Tautogolabrus adspersus (assembly GCA_020745685.1). Taxonomy (NCBI): domain Eukaryota; kingdom Metazoa; phylum Chordata; class Actinopteri; order Labriformes; family Labridae; genus Tautogolabrus; species Tautogolabrus adspersus. Next base: position 11,602,107 of record CM036556.1, on the reverse strand, counting down.
AATAAGCTTGCATAGGTACACAATGGACTTCTGCAGCCTTAATTAACTTTTTGTAAACATTATCGAAAGTGGTCCAGGCATATATACAAACAGCGTTGGACTCCACAATATTTATGACTTGCTGTAAATAAACATGTAACATCCGGAAGTATTAACTTTGGCCACCATGGCTGGGTTGTGTGGTAAACAGTGGCCTCTGTTTAATGACCGTGTCAAGCTGCCAAAAGCCACAAATCAGCGCAAAGCCAAAACTGACAGTTGTTTTCTCTGGGATTCACTTGGGCTGCATCATTGTTTTTTTTTTTTCTTCTGGCACAGTTGGTTGCGCATTTGCTTTATTTTATTTTCTTTATTCAGGAAAAGTCAGGGGACCCTCAAGGGACAGCACTGTGATGTGATTTAGTTTGAAGAAAGTGGAGGTCCCTGTTTGGTTCCAGAGGGAAAAGCTAACCGCTGAATTATCTCTGTATTTTTGCTGAGTGGACACATAGACAAACAAAGTGAAAGACTTGTTGTTAAGGAATGTTGTGCTCTGAGGTTAGCCACATGTGTCCTTTCCGTATAGGGCATGCTGCCTTCACTGCATCCTGCTGGTGAATAATCCAAGGCCTAAATTGGAGTCAAAATGTCAAGGTTTCAACCACAGAGCTGTTGGGTGAATCTACTGTGTGAATCATCTTCCCCAGTACGAAACTGGGGAAACAACACAATTATATTTGTATTTGGACCCAGAAAACTCTGTCACCATCCAACTGATATTATTCACGTTTTTGTACTTAAGCTTTATCACCATATATTTAATTCATACGCAGAAGAAAGAGGTGTTGTGTGATTCCTCTAAAATCCCCCTTTTCCTTTAAGCTAGTGTCAGAGGCAGTTCATGTCGGTGCGGAAGAAATGGGATAAAGAATTTCAGCAAATATCCATTCTGACAGTCCATAGATCAGAGAGGGAGGTAGCTCTTCAATACGTGTTCACCAGAGTGAGCGGCAGTGTCACAAAGGACGTTTTCCATGCTCCCTCCTCTTTTCACCTCAATTTATTATTGTCGGACAGGGCTTTCTATCAGGAAGTGTCTGGTGATGCAGTAGTGTAGGTTTGCAGGCTTTCTCTGAAGTTGTATTATGTTCCCCCCCCCCCCCCCCCCCCCCCCCCAAAAAAAAATCAGCTTTTCCTTCTTTTTTTGGCAGTATGTTAAACATGTCTCTTACTGTTAACCTTTGTTTACTTTAGCATGTAAGGATATTACTTATGACATACAAAGCTAATTTCTCTATGGCAAAGTCACTCTGACTGAACTCTGAATATGATCTAACATACAAGTTGGCACGTCTTAATGTCAATTACGGACATTCGGAGAATCATTTTGACTCTCATTCAGGCCTGTAGTCGCCAAATGTGTTGCAATTAAGCTGCTTTGTAGCTCCATTGGCAGTCTCTTCTGATAGCTAAAGCGATAAATGAACTCCCTTATTGACAACAATCATTTTTAGACTGTTTTGACTCCCAAAGAAATTGCCAACATTTTTTTTTGTGCCAATGAATTAATTCATATTGTACCATCTCATCCGAAGTGAAAAGGCAGCACATTCCAAAACCTCGTCAACAAATTTGATTCCTCTTCAGTGAAGACAGACTTCTGAAAACTTTTAAAAAGCTTTTATCGCTCATAAATTAATGCATTCTTATTTTTTTCTATCTTTCTGATCACTTGTTATTTGTCCCTAAAGGCGCACCGTAGCTAAACCACCTCACAGACAGCAGCGTCTCCCTGAAGGCACAGTGATGGAAACAACAACAACGCTGGACATTTGAATGGCTTCTTTCACTCTTATTAAACCTCTCAGACGGCCTACTGTAGTTGACGAGTTAAAAGTTATATCCACCTCGTTACATCAAACATTTCACTCATTTTAACCGTCCTCTTTAGCCATTTTCGTTTCCTTTAGATCTGTAATAAGTTTTTTTCGTGGTTAAGTTAATGTTGTAACATTCAGTCTAACACAAGTTCCTTTATTTCATTTCAAAATAAAAGCAGGATTGTATCCAAACAGGAAGTTAGGTACCCTTAGTTAAAGACAGTACAACAATACCAAATAAAAGCATGAACACTTGAATAAATAATGGAATTTCAAACAAGTGATTAGAAATTTGATGAATTTTTCGGATGACTGACATCTCTTGTAGCCAATAAAATTCTCAAAACAAGGATATGCTGCTTTTATGAATAATCCGGGGTGATTTCTTCATGTACACTCTAAGGAGATTATTTAAAGTACGCATGGTTTTCAGAATTGCATTAAAAGTATTAATAAGGTGATATTTACACCAAGATAGGCTGTGAGTCATGAATTATTTGGAAAAAAAGAGAAGACAAATCTATGTACATTAAAGACCCCCATATAGCTGGAATGGAATTATCCTTGTGCTCGACTATAAGACTGGCAGTCAGTTGAGGCTCTAACGAACAAATCGTCCAGTACTCGGCCATATGGGGTGAGCCATAAATTCGAGTGTATGAAATATATTAAAGGTATTTTTGCACGTGTACTCAACTGTTAAAGTATAATTTTGCTATTAATGCCTTCTGCTTAAAGTTGCAGTCAGAAAAAAAAAGCTTGAAAAGTTTTTCCATTGTTTCTCAGAATAGTTCTTCCCAATATCATGTCAATTGAGATTTAGTCAAGGCCGAATTGTAGAAAGTATTGTTCTTGTTCAAAGAAAGCTCTTTGAGTCTGCAGGCTGTGGAACAGTTGAACAATGAGCTGCCAGATATATCTGACCTGCTGACCACATGCACCATGTTAGCTTCCAAACCTCAGGCCATGCTTGCCAAGCAACCCACACGAACATCTCGACTTCTCTGTAATGACTGGACAGACCTGTTATTTATCGTACATGCAAGCGGTTCCCACGATCCACATCAAACATTCATAATTACATTAACATTGCATGGGGGTAAGATTTGGACTTCAGTTTCTGTTTTTGGTTGCAGTGCTTTACTTCCAGCGGTCAAATGTGTCCATCATTGTAGTCAATACTGAGCTCTGTGTTTTCACTAGAAATGCCTTCACACAATGATGCGTGCTCTTTGGCCAGGTTTTTTGACCTTTTGATTTGCAGGAGGTGGTGAATGTCTCCATAGCTGATGGCTTAGACAAGGTGGTATCAGATAGACTGACCACTGCAAGTGATCAATATGGGATGGTGCTGTGTGATAAGTAATGGCTGTCATGGGGCACTCATTCAAGAAAATGAAAGCCCATCTTCCAAGTCCAAAACAACAGAATTCAATCATTTTTCTGCCCAAGGCAAACACCCACACTGGTTTAAAGAGAAACAACATCAAAAGGGATTACAACAAAGTTCCAAACGATGAGCTTGAAATCCAAATGTTCCTTTTTGAGGCGCACATAAAAGGTCACACTCGTAGATTTTTCAAGGAAAACCACCCAGCTCTATACAAACTCTATCTTCTTGTATCAAAACACTCTTTTCTCGAGCTCTGAAAAGTTGAATCTTTGTAAAGCTTCCAGCGGGGAGAGAGGGACATTAAAAGAATGAATTTACACTGACTGAAACATACACAGTGTGGATAGATGTTCTGGTCTTTTAACAGTCATGAAAATGTGTTGCAAGCCTCCAGAGGGGTTCATCACTTTAAGGTGATGAAGTAAATCATCATGTTCCCTCTTTCTTAAGCTAACTCACCAAAGTAAATGTTTTCCTCGTGTAGTGCCTCAAACAATAAATCAGTATGGGTGGGCTGATGTTCCTTGGTCTCTCTTTTCTCTCACTCAAGCTCTCATATATTCACACACACACACACACACGCAAACGCGAACACGCGCGCGCACACACACACAGACAGACAGACAGTAATCCTCTTAAACTGCTTTTTAAGCAACCATTTGTCATCCGGCTGTTGCATCCTGGGAAAATTGCAGCCCTACAGGAGGAGGAGGAGGTTAAGAATACTGACTGAGAGATAGCAGGCACCGTCACGTAGCCACCTTTTGTAAATGGCCACTTTTCAGCGTCATTAAAGAGAATCCAATAGACCAGAACTCATAATGGCAGCAAGCGTCTCCACAGGAATTTTTCTTCCTAATTGTAACAGTTTGTGCACTAGAATAACTTAAAGACTTATTGATATATCTGTAGGGGTGATGTGTACCTAATCCAGAATGTAATCATCCTCATCATTATTCTGCATTTATGAGACATGAACATTAGCCCACAAGAAGGATGAAGATGAATACCGAAAACAAATGTCTGATATACGAGCTGCGACTGATTGACCTTGGGTACTGCAAATTCAGATTGGCAAACTGTTGTCACCTTGGGATTGTTTTGTTTGGTGACGCAGACATTCATTGTCACCTGAGGAAGGGTTCTGAAACCTCTGACTTTAGTGGCACCAGGAGGTCGACTATTGTAGTTTTCAGTTACATTTCTTGACAGTTATTGAATGGATTCCTTCAAATATGGAAATCAGTGCTTAAATCATAGAGCCGTTCTGCTAACACAGTAAAATAAGACTGTGGTGTTAGCACTTTAATTGTGAGTTTAGTAGTGTTACGTACAGCTTTGGCTCGCGTCTGCACAGAGCAAGTCACGTGACTGTAGAGTTTCTGTCTTGTTAAGCTGATTCTGGAAAATAAGTGCGTGATGACATGTCTGTGTGCTTTGGCTTTTTTATTTGTTCGATTTTAATCGAGAATTTAGACAGCAGACACGACCTGTGCAGCACTTGCTTCTTTTCACGCAACTTTTACCTTTTTTTTTTTTACAAATGAAAATCTTGTGTCAACATGTAGACTTATTTCAACTCAAAAGGGCACTATGCTGCAGAATAACTTCACTTAAGAGGGCATTCGGCTACTGACTTGGTTCTCCCTGTGCTATTGATGCTCTGCACAGAACACTTCTGTCCCCTTTGTAATCCAATGTCAACAATGTTTGTTTCCACCGTACTGAGAAGACTGAATCATCTTAAGAAAAGGCAGACTGAGTTGTGATTTAACTCAGTTTATATGTAAATATATATTCCTGTGTAATGAGCTTATTATATTATAGAAGCATTGGCTGGTTTTGTTTTGTGTCATTCAGAAAGGCAACCACAACTGGCATCATTACCTGGTATTCCTTTTTCTTAAGGATAGCCAGAGAGATTTTCACTGTTGATTGTTCATTGTTATGGCTCTGTCAGTGATGAAGTGAGAATAAAGAGGGATGTCTTTTGACTAGCTTTCTCATGATATAACACGCTAGCTCAGTAAAAACAATACAATATCGAGTGAATTCCTGTGTTACTTGAAATGGGCTGGATTGTGAGGCACTGGTTGGCCTAGCGGTTAGGTCACGACCCGTGTACGAAGGCTGTAGTCCTTAAAGCGCTCTCTCTTCCCACTCTCTCTGCCCCATTTCCTACACTCTCCACAGTCTTATCAAATAAAAACATGAACGCTTTTTTAGAATCCTGTAAAACTGGCCTAAATATTTATATCCAAACATATGGTGACAAAAGTTCATGCTATTCTCAAACTGTATGGACTACAAGCACAAATGATGTCTCTTTTAAAAGCTAACAATATGCGGTTTCACAATGTGTTGACATTCTTCCAAAAATCCTGAAAATGTGCAAACTGCAGTTGATATAATGCAGGGCTTCGTCACAGACCATGGTCTGTTTGTCTAATTGGCCAACTGAGGTGCCATTCGAGAGCGCCATTCGCGATTCTAGAGTCTGGTGGGGCCCTAGGTAAAAATCAATTGGGGGGCCCTCTCTCCTAAAGACGGTAAAGACGGATAATTCCTCTCTTCATTTTTCTTTGTTGACTTTCATTGACAAACTTTGGTTTTCAAAGCAATAATGCATGCAACGGGGAACGACAGTGAGTGCTGTCAGATGGGGCCCCCTTAGGGATGTTTCCTTCTGTCTTTAAAAACACATTTTGGGCCACTGCTTTGGTTTAAGTTTGAGAGCCCTCAGGGGTTCCCCATACTAGTCAGGGGCCCCTAGCAGTTGCCTGCCTTGCCTGTTGACAAGCAGCGCCTCTTGCACAGTAACTAAATGGTTCACAACATGCTGTGTCAGCTCTTAACTGTGAATCAGGCAAAGGTTGTGATGAATGTAGGGAGTACATAAATAGTAGTATTTGTACATCATTTCATGTTGTGAATAGTAAATTGCATTGTTCAATACCTAACAGGAAGGTGAACACAGGTTTGTTTGTGCTCTTAATAATTATTGATACTTCATCAGCATTAGTACTGTGATACAGAACTGTCAGTACAGTATCTTCTGGTATTTAAAAAAGAATGTTGGCGTATTAACTAGCCTGATCTTGGTATGTTGTCTTTCATGAGAGGAGGTTCACTCAGGCAAAGCTGTAAATGTTTTTAATTCTGCAGCCTGGCAACACAGCTTCATGTTAGCTCTGAAGCAAAGCAATTAAGCTCATTACTGTCTCCGCATTCTGCTTGCCAACACAGAAAGCACAGACAGTGCCACAGAGCTGTTTCATTTTATGTGCTAATTTTCTCAGTTTGTACCAAAGTTAGAATGGAGATTGGCGGTGTCAGCGAAATGTCTACACATTGACCCATTCAAGACTTTGCTACTCTAAAGAGACCACTGAAGCCCTTAGGTAGAGTTCTGCTAACTGGGATCTAGAGTACATTGGTTTCAGGTTCAGATTTGCACTTTTTATTAAATGTAGCTATTGGCTAATGTCTGGTTCTGATGGGATTTCTTGTTTATTTACCAGGACTCTTTTTTTTTTAAAAGTACACCTCAGGACTAAATTTGTAAGTTTTGCTTGTAGAGAGCTTAGTCTACATACTACGTTTAGCCCTGCAAACTATCCAGGAATAGTAGAAAAAAAAATATCTCTTGGCATTTCAGAAGCTTTGTTGGTCTCTAATTCACTATATTCAGCCAATTTCCTGATGTCTTGTTCATGGTGAAAATCCCAAATGCTGTTTTTTTTTCGTATTTCTGAAACGTTGCAGATGACAGATAGTATAAATGTAGAGAGTATGCCAACTCTGAACTGCTTTCCAGTTGATCAGCTAGTGATGAGACATTGGATAGTTAAATTCTTGTGACACATTGGGCCACAATTAAAGTTAAAACCCATTAACTACCATTTAGAGCAGCTAATGTGGGGTACACACTACAGGTTCAAACAGAGTTTCCTCTGTTTTCTGATTTCCTCTTCCAACAAAAGTAAGCAAAGTCCAATTTTCTTGGATGATTTTAAAGATATTCTTGCCGATATTCCCGTATTGTGAGGTATGTTCAGAGTAATTTGACTTCTCCTGGTCTGCTCTGCAGAAATGTCATGGTTGCACCGATTTCAAATCATAAATTAATTTGTTCAGTATTTACGATCCAATATGTTGTTGTGCTGGGGGAACCATGAGGACAGCTGAGCACAAATTCTATTGATTGTCTAGTGGAACAAAAGGAAGCAACCAGTTGGGAAGCAAGCTGACTGAAGAAGAAAGCAACAATTGCAGCGTTTGTTCTCACCTCCAGATCGAGCTACATATTAACGCTGTCTTCACAACTAAATCCAACAACATCGGCAATTCCCCATGAGTGATTTCGAGAGCTTTTCAGTTTTAAGAGATGAGATGAGCTTCATATTGATAAACAGATAAATCAGATAGTCACAGACAACTTTCACTGGATTACTTTCATACTGAAAACTTCTGTTTTCATTTTCTTCTGGTATCTGGCATCAGGAGTTTTCTTTAAGAGCTAAGCATTTTTATAGATTTCAATGGCACCACAGATAGACTTTAACTTCCTGCCTTGGAAAGTGTACAGCACAGTGAATCTTTAAAAACTTTGTGTCATGTCTAAGTCGCTTGCTTTACAAGGTTATGATGGAAATAGGAAGCAACAGATAAAGGACTGGGATTGGGACTCATTAGGACCATTGTAAGCAGTTCTAGGTAAGCTTGTGGATGTAACAGGAGGTTTATGTCAGAGAAGTTCCCAGGTGGCACCGCTTGCAGTAGTATGCATCAATATTGCCCCTTATTTCCTTTGCATTGGCAGTCATGCCACGCTGGCCCATCCAATGAAAAACTACAGAAAACTTAAGTGTTTCACAATCCATTTCGTGAGAGATTTTTTGGAGCAGTGCAGAGCTCGTGTGAGTGAAGCAGATCATTATGTCATGGTAAAGCTCTATTTCACCCAAAAACCACTCTGTGAAACTTTGAACCCAACCACTCTGGAAGCTGTGATTCACTCCTTCCTTCTTTTGGCTATTGCTTTTGTAACTCCAGACACGAAACAATAAACATCCCTGACGAAAACGGGCATGTTGGGTTACAAAATGCAAACAAGAACAGTTGAAAGACTCATTTAGTTGTTTTCAACAGCAGAGACACATTACAGTTTTGACTCTATTTCTGCCAATAACACCATAAACATTTGTAACCGATTTGAGAAAAAAATCTGGAGATTTATTTTGTGGAAACTTTAGTCTGTCATTTTAGGAAGCCTTGCTGAAAGAAGTAGAGGAAGTTGGAGAGAGGCTAAAATAGTACCTAAGAGCTAGAATGAGGCAGGAAGTGAGGTGGACAGACAGAACTGGTCAACAAACCCTTAGTTGCCTCTTTACCTGACACACTGTCAAGATGCAGACAGCATGGAGGAGGCGGTGGATGGAGGGGTGGAGGGATAGCAGTCTGAGGGAAGGAAAGGAAGCCCGGGCCAGGCCCTGATAACGGAGAGCTGTCGGGGCTCAGGAGAGGAGTGGGAGACATTAGCCAAATCCGGACGGATCACAAGCCTCTGGATGCAATCCAGTTTTGCGGGGCTGCGATAAGGAGGCTGATTATGTGTCACCCATCAATTCGCCCGCCTCCCGCCGCCGTCTCCCCAGCCATAAATCCACTCATGACAAGCTCTGCTCCTCAGCAATCACCCCTCTCTACTTCCTCCCTCCTGCCTTACTTCTGCTCACTTCTATCTGTACTATCCTCGCATTGGTTTGCTGCAGAGGGAAAGTGAAGAAGCGGATTAAGCAAAGTCTCGATGTGACTGCAAGGATTGGGTCACAAGTAAGTGATTTAATTGATAGATCCGTTCTTAGACGGTCAATCTATTTGATAGGCTGTCGTGCAGTTCTAGGGTGTGTCGATAATGATTAATACAAGACTACTTAAAAGTAAAGCAATTAATAAAAAATGTCAGGATCAGGAAAGTCACTTTCAAAGTCTACTCAGGATTAGAAGAAAACGTCATCTCTGGATATTGGGGATGCAACAATTCTCAATATAATATTGAACTGTTCTGTTCGGCATCCGCAGTTAAATACGCCCTTGTGAATTGCTCTATTTTCGGATTTGCATACAACTAGCTTCACGCTTTGTATTTCTCACTGAATTGGCTCTGTGCGTGCCTGTGAGTCCATGTGCTGAGATGAAGAAACGCCTCCCTGCGAGTCGATATCCAATCCCTATGCGCTAAAGGTGGGGGAAGCGGAAACACTGGTGGAAGATTTCACACATTACTTTTACCTGGCAAGCAGTATGAGGAAAAACTACCGTCTTTCAAATCAGACGTGTGGGGACATCTGAGTTTCAGCGTTAAGTTTAATGACAAGGAAGATAAAACTTTAAACAAGAAAATGACCGCCTGCAAACATTGTTTTACACGTGATGCGACTTAAAGGGAAACACTTACAGAGTTAGGTCAAGTTTACAGTAACAGACTAAGGCAGGCTTTAACGTTACTTTCATAGAGCTACTGATTGTAGTCAGACTCACACGCAGCCAGCATAAAAGATGCAGGAGGGGTGAGAGTGAACCGAGAAAAGACGAAGCAGCTCTTGAAACAAAGAGACCGCACGCAAAGAAATATCAACGCTTTACGACCCGTTTCTGTGTGGAAGTCCGCAAGAAATATAGAAATATTTAAGTTTGCACTATTTAAATGCTGCCTTCTCTTTACTGAGACACCATACACCAAGAATGTGTGTAATAAAAAAAGTTGTTTTGCTTGAAATATAATAAAGAAATAGTTTTGGAATAAAAAATAGCTTTTTTCCTTAACCCCTGGCCGTTCTGTTAAAACTTGCCTAAAACTCTTTTGAATGGAATAGGCTACCAAAAACTAAAACACGTCCCGGGCCATCAGAACCGAAAAAAACTACAGATGATGGTGACCAAAAAAACAGAGGTATATATTGAACAATGGGCTGACTGTATTGTTGCATCCCTACTATAGATACAAATCCATATAATGTACTTATGAAGCGCTTTGTTAGATTGATTTTGGGGCTTATATGCCTTTATTCAGATAGGACAGTGGATAGAGTCAGAAATCCGGGAGAGACACAGAGGGGAATGACATGCAGGAAAGAGGCCACAAGGCGGACTTGAACCTGGGCTGCCCACTTCGAGGACAACAGCCTCTGAACATGGGGTGCTTAAACTAACTGCCAGGCTACCAGCGCTTTTCTAGTCTTCTGACCACCAGAGGAGTATTTATATTACATGTCATGTTCACCCATTCACACACTGATGGTAGAGGGTCCTAACTAATCACATTCATGCTGATGTTAATGCCACCTGGAGCAATTTGGGGTTCAGTGAAGGACAACTCGACATGTGGACTGCAGGAGCTTGGAATCAAACCATCAACCTTTCTGTTGACAGATGACCGTCTACCACTGAGCCACAGCGCCCCATATGTCAATAAATAACCTGGAAAGGAAAACTTGCTACTGCATTGTGTGAAATATGCTCGTGACTTGTGTGTCTGTACTACACAAAATGCCTTTTGGGCCTTGAAGTATAACAGATTACCAACTCTCTATCAGATCAATCTGTAATTCCCGAACACTGATTACAAAATGTTAATAGATCTTGATGTAGTCATAATTTTGTTCAGTCTCCACTGTGAGATCTTAAAGATAAGTATTTTGGCTGCGGCTTGCATTGCATGCTATTGCATACAACTTCTTGCAAAGATATCGGTGCCAACATAATATTTTCTTCCACGCACTCAAAGTTTTCCTTTAATAGTCACCTCAAAGTGGCATCCGCAAATTATGACCAGTTAAATGCTTTTAGCACTTATTAATTACATTAGGAAACCAAATTGGGCAGCCGAGGTTTGATTTATTACTCGGCTAACTAGTTTTGTCACTCTGGGAATATGCAGATGGGGGTGGATGTTAGGATGTGCGCAGAGAGAAAGATGGAGAGAGACAGCATGGCCAAACTTGGCCTGACCCTTACACACACATCCTTGCTAACCTGCATCTAAAGTAACAGAGTCCTCTTGACCCCCTCAGGGTGAAGATGACTACATAGGAGAGATGAAGAGGGACAGAGCGATGTATACTTCTACTTTGGCACTCACTGGTCGGTTACTTTATCACTCCTCTCTGACATTTTAACAGGACTTTCTGGGCTTTATTCCCTACAATCTGCGACATAACATGTCAGTCATTATTTGATGTTAATGAGCACACAGCTTTATACAAGAATTTCAGTTTATATTACCAACATTAGCAGCAAACTAATTGTAATCAAAGTCCCTACAAATCAAGGGCATTTTCTATCTAACAAAGCAGTGATGGCACTGTGAATAATGGTATCATCATTAACATTTAATCAAACTGCCTTTGCTTTCATTATTCGTTGTAAAATCCTTCTTGGAGTCATTTTAAAAGCAAAGTGACGTGTTTCACAACTTGTCTAGAGTTAACCTCTGTTGACTTTGAATTCAATATTTTCAGTGATAGAAGTTGTTTTCAAAAGGCGTCACTTACGTCACCAGCTCTCTTTTTACACTTGAGAGGAGGAAGTTGTGACTTCATTGTTCTATTCTCTTCATTTCTTGTGTTTTTTTTAGTTTGTTTGGATTAAACTTGAGTTAAATGACAATTGAAAGTGTCATGACAAGACACATACTTACTGACAAAGATACACATTTTGCAGTTTTAAAGGGGACATTATGAAAATCCACTTTTACAGGGTTTTTGAACATATATTTGGGTAACCTGAGTGTCTATCGACCCACAAAATTTAAAAAAAAAATATCCAGTCCTTTGTTTGTGGTCTGCATAAGTCTTACCACACAGAGAAAAATGCTCCGTTTCAAATGTTCTCAGTTTGTGACATCACAAGTTGGATTCTGGTAAAAAAAAAAAAACCCACTCTGCTGGTTTCTCCACCCATCGACTCCACCCCCAGCCTGGAGCAAAACTTTTGCACAGGTCTGCCATCTTTATTCTCGCTAAAGAGGCATGATGTCTACCGGGAAAACTCAGGGGGCGCTCATTGGATTTAAAGAGACACACACACCAAAACGGAGCGTTCTGAGAGAGCTGGTTTATACAGGGTCACAAACCTCCTCTGGTGCTTGATTCATGTTATATTTTGACCAAAGCACAGCACATATGTTTCATTAAGACCACAGGGGACTGTTTGAAAAGATGGAAAAGGGGGATAATATGTACTATTACTAGATGTTCCTTTGAGCGTGTTACCGACAGATGAGAGGGTTCTATAAGCAGACAGAATCCTTTGATTATCTTTGAAATAACATGATTTTTTGCTTGTCTTCCACCTGATTCAATGGATCGGCCCCTTCAAGAGGTAAGTGAGTTTTTGTCTTTAAAGAGAATATTTGGTGAACACCAGTAAATGAAAACTAAATGTTAAAAAGGGAAGGAAACTTGCAGCAGGTTGCCGAAGGCTTCACAACATTCTCCACAGTTGACTTCATAAAAATACAGATGATAATGTTACTTGAAATGTTTATCATTTCTTATGATGAAAGAGTTGTTACAGGGCAATGTACTGGGAGCACACTTCTTCATGCCATTTTGACCTCAAGACACTATTTTTAAAAATTGATCAGGAGCTGCAGAAACAGAAAAAATCATTGCATGTAGAATGTTAAGAGAGTTTGTCTGGTTTGTAAAAAGATCAAGCAGCATGGGAACAGTTGTACTTTTTTGATCCTCTTTCCTGAATGTGAACTAACACTACTTCATTGTTGTGTATGATTTGTAAAGTTGTGCAAGTCGTCTTTTATGGAACCCTTACACGGCTAAAAGTGAATATTATACATTTGAAAAGTCAATTTGTCCATTTATCAGCGGTCAAATAAAACCAAAATAATCTAAGAAACAAACTGATGAGATTATCGAGAGCTGTGCTCATTCAATGTCTGCGTGACTGCTGACACATTTTTGCCGTTGTTTTAGATGTTCTGTCCTTAATATATGTGCTGTATATATCTTGACAGGCAGCTAAACTCTTCCCTGACTCAAAGACTCTGAGGACGGCGTCTGCTTGTCCACAGGTTTATTGAAGTTGTAGAAAAGTGTGAAACTAAAACATACAACAAGCATAATGAGTCTTAAGCTGTCTTTTACATGTACTGTACACGATCCCATGAATTAAATCTGTTTTGATCCTTACTGTATTTATTGTATTTTAACCTCAAATGAAATGTTTTTAACCTTCTTCTTATCGATGAGCTAAAGTATTTATTTGTATTCATGCCTGTGTACTTCTGTTCTATGTTACTAAGCTAAACGCATTTCCGATATTCATAGCATCAAAACTCGCAAAATGAAATATTCCTTCCAAAAATAATCATCTAAGAATAAACACAAGAACTGTACAAGCGATACATACCCACGATGCTATCAAAGGCTTGAGACGAATTGCAGATGTCACTGGACTGACTCCCGTGTCACACTACAACACCATGTTGCCATTTTCTCAAAATACAAGTCACATGACACCACTACTTTGACTCACTTCCTGTTGCTTCTTAAAGTGACCACAGCACAAAACAGAGACACTTTTTAATGAACGTATTAACAGAAATACACTTTGAACAAATGAACTGTGTAACAGCACAATAGATGTTGCTTTATTGCAAATCCATTTTCAGACACACCTGCACAAAATATTTGAAATTAAAATACAACGTAATGCCATGCAATATTTATAAAATATTTGAACACTGGGCATATTAGAGAAAAATATTGGTGTCAGTGAGTTTACTGTAATATTGGAAAGGGAGTTTGTGAAGGCCTAAAGGTCAGTCAACAGAGTAACACTTTTAACATTTAACACTACATTCTCATTAAACTAGGCGTTCAACTTGACATCTTTTACATTTAGTTTTGGCTTATGTTGTGGATTCATTTAATTATTCATGATTTCTGAATGTTTGGAAATGGTGAAAGTATCATTTCGGTATTGCCTGTTTTGTCCCACCAACAGTTCAAATCCATAATTCAAAGGGGCCAAGGACTACACCCAACATTTCCCCCAAGTATGATTAGAAAGAGCATGGTTGGCCTTTGTGGTTATCCAGTCTGTTCAGAAGAATGTCATGATCAACAGTGTGGGAAGCGGTCTGATGTTTGGTAGATAGTTTGTTTGTATCACTATTGATTTAACCAGAGCAGTGCCAGTGCTATGATTAACCATACAACACAGCTGGTAAGCATTTTAAAGGTTGTGGAGGGTTATGTAATTGTTTAACTGTTTGTGGACAACCTTTTCAATAATTTTTTGTACTAACAGGAAGGTAGGAGATTGGCCTATAGTTGCTATAGTTATTAATGGGGTCAAGGTGATTATGTTTTAGTAGCTGAGTTACAACAGACGTGAAAGAGAAGTGGAGAAAGCAGCAGACCGTTAAGTCACATTAATAATATGCTGAAAATCATGTAACAGCAAGTGAGAGACAAGAGTCTGAAACCCAAGGACATAATGCTTGGCCTTTACACATTAAAGGCCCCACATTAAATATTATCTCTTAGAGTGGAGTATCACATTCTTTTTCTGTTTTGGCTTTGATGAATGGCAGTCAAGCTCTGCCCACACCCGTTTCTCTCTTCAACTGCTTCCTTATGCGCAGCCCCCAGTCATTGCTGCCCCGTCTAATAACTCTTCCCATGTTTAAGCAAAGCGAGTGCCTAATAGACTGCTCTCAAATCACACATCGGGGGACGCTGGAGTGAGCTGAATGTCACACTGCATTTATCTCCTTCTTGCCCCCCGACCAACCCATCTACGCTGGGACCATTATTTAACCTAAGAGAGGTCAAATCCTCCCTGTAAGGCTTCAACAGAGCATGAATTAAGCTAAATAGTGTATCCATCCATTAAAGTAGCCATTGGCTGCTTCAGAAGCTCTTGGAGCACTACCATCCTGCATTGCTTTATGGGTGTCACAGACCAAATGGCCTAACGGCGGGTGTGCCTGACGGCATGTGACTCCCTCACCTGCAGGAGGAGGGGGGGAGTTTGAAGGGCAAGAAGAGGATAGGGGGCTGGGATGTTGCTGGGTCAGCACTTGGTGAGGGGAGTAATGAGCCTTAGAGAGAGATCTTCCCCTCTCTCCCTCTGCAGTCTGTGCCTCATTTTAGTTTATTCACGTTTGCCGTTTGTCTTGGTTTTCTCTGTTTCGCACACTCTTATTTGTCTGTATTTTACGTTCTGTTAGTTTGAGTGGTTTTCTTTATAGTTTCTTTTAGAGTTCTCATAACTTTTGTAGTTTGTAGCTGTGATATTGTGCCAAAAAAACACCCTTAAATTAATGAGAAATACTACTTAAAGAAAGCTTTTCTGTTATATTAATTTGTATCCAATAGCATTCCTTAGACAATAGATGTAACAAAATCTGTGGTCTATATCCCTTCTATAAGCCTCATTTAAAAGGATTCACTCTGGCAATAGGCTTAAAAGCGTGCATTCAAAGGGATATCATATCTGTGATGAGACTAAACACAGTGATTTAAGCTGGGAAGAGAAAACAATAAGTTTCTTTGGTATCCTCATTACAGTATAGAGTTCAGTCAACCAGTGTGAGCTGACGTCACAAGCAGCCTGAGAAACCAAAGGGTCTACGTCTCATTGTTCCCCAACATTACCCTGAATTTCATTGTTAAAAATTCAACAGGCTTCTAACATAATCTGTGTCGAACATTCTTCTGCTTTTTGGCTTCCCAGTGAAA
This sequence comes from Tautogolabrus adspersus, assembly GCA_020745685.1. Lineage (NCBI taxonomy): Eukaryota > Metazoa > Chordata > Actinopteri > Labriformes > Labridae > Tautogolabrus > Tautogolabrus adspersus. Next base: position 11,586,082 of record CM036556.1, on the reverse strand, counting down.
GAATTATGCTGCAGGCTAGCTGTTTGCAGCCAACTGGACAGCTAAATTTGGATTTACCCAACAATGGAACCAGGATCCACAGCTGTGTGACCATATTGCATAGAAGACACTGCGAGACATGGCTTATTTCATATTCCCCCAACCATCTGTGATGTATAAATAAAGCTCCGCTTTTGTGACATTAAAATAACCAAAGAGTTGGGCAAACTAATAAAACATTCTGGTTTGTAACTTTGAAAACTGCACTGGTCTGATCCTAGGTGGGGACATAATTAGCTATTCACTTTGTCTCAGTCAGACTTGAGAATACAAAACATTACAAGACGTAGCTTTATTGCTTTCCATTTAGTCATGCAGCAATTGCTGCAAATATCCATTGTTTGTTTGTGATTATCAGAGTCTGATCTAAGCAACTTTCTGCTGCTTTTCTTCTTCTTTTCTTTAGTCATGTGGTGTCCAAACCACTTTTAGTGTTTAAGAAGCTCATGGCTGACTAAACTAACAACCTAAAAGAAATGAATGTTTGGCCCTGCTTTGTTGGATTACAAGCCGTAACTGAGACGGTGACACTAAGGCATCATCCATTTAGACCTGCCAGGGTAAGCCGTCACTATGGATCTTGGCTCTGTCAACCAAAAGCCCAAAAGCTCAAACCAGATTATGTCCCTCCAATGCGCACTTCTACCACCAGCAAGTCTTTAAAACATGCCTTGAAGCATGGCCTGCGAGATGTCTTCCAACCTGATGTGATGCAAGGTTGTTAACAGGCGTTCTTCTTTGCCCCTCTGGTATGATGGATTTTTACGAGGGTCCTTTGCAAGGATATTATTTCATATATATCTCTGTCAGTGACCTATGAAGGTCCAGCTTGACTTAACAATGATCTACGCATGATTTGCTTGCCGTGCAAGTAGCAAAAGGAGTAGTTCTAGAGGTGTGCTTGAATCAATAACATCACCAGGGAAATCAATCATAAATGGTGGCTGAACAGAGAGGAATGTATAGATTTATTGATTGCTTTGGGACAGCACTGTTCTTTAAATGCGTAGTTAAAGAACCTGGTTAGTTGCTTTGTGTCAACACTGCAGCCTGATTTCAAAACAAAAGGAATACAAAAATGGAGTAAATGCCATGTTGGCATATTTGCGTCAGCTTTCCCGAATACATTTTTTTGGCTTTGCATCTCCTCAACAAAAGAGTAAGATCTGGCAACCTTCCATCCTGCAAATGGCCCTATTATTTTTGCTCTGCGCCCTCCGGTTACTCTGAATAAGCAGAATTTATCTATGTCAAACAGCCTCCACTGTGTTTTTCCCTTCTTACTTCCTCGCTTATTGTGGCTTTACCACCACTGCCGCCCAGACAAACAAACCTCATCAACCCGAGTTCTTTCAAACTTTCGTCTTGTCAAATGTCTTTCTTGACTCTTTGTTGACTCTTACCTGTACCCACAGGTTTTAGCTAAAAAAAAAAAACTCTGTTAAATGTTTTCAGTTAGGATACATGCCGGCCTTTGTAAGTATGGCAGTATATAGTTGTATTTGTATGAAGCACACTGTTATTTTCAATCTAATTTTCCGATGTTTGAGCCTTGACTATACGTACTGGGATTATTTAAAGCGAGAGCTGTTGATTGGTTCTAGGTTTATTTATTAACACTTTTCTGAAAGTCAAGGCACTTCGATGTTCATATATTTTTAAAGCAACAGTTGTTTGATTTCATTATGCAACATGCGAATAAATGCATACAATGTAAATACAACCCTTTGCATTACCTTTGCATGCTGTATCAGAGCTAACATTTTAATTCCATTTTCATTATGTTACAACTTTAACTGCAACACAAATATGAAAGCAATCTTGACAGCACATACAGTAGCACACTTAGTGACATCTCAAAGCACACTGTGAGTGTTATATGTGTTTTGGTGATAGATAAATCAAACCCACCGTATCCGTCCTCAGATCAAATCTGCACACAGTCTGTTCGAGTGATAGCATACTGCGATAGAAAGGACGATTAAACTCTCTATTTTGAAACTTGTGATCATTCAAGATATTTGACTTTTCTGATCTTTGATCAGTTAGATAATGCAAACTCTTTTTTTGTGTATTCCCTGCACGGGAAATAAGAAATTCTCCGTCTGAGTTGGAAGTCAGTCTTCATTACCTCAAATAATGTTACAACAGCAAAGCAACGACGTCTCGTCAAGAGGAATGCACTTTTTTTTGTAGAAGTGAGTGTATGCATACCCATTGCTCTGATTTCAGAGACAATACTCGAGCTCTTTAACCTAATCATGGTAATTAGAAAGGCACCTCAATCAACATATTACAATACTTTGATTTCAAAGCAATATCAAAGTGAATTTAGTCTAATGCTGTCCTTTTAAAAAATATCTTCTACTGCAATTACATTACCTTCCCATTCCGTGTTTGGCTCAACAGCATCTACCCAAAGGTTGACCACAAAGAGCTGGATTGCATGTGATTGCAAAGTAATGCTCTTCTATTTATATGCTTTGTTACTGTTTTCAGGGCTTGGGTTGAGTCTCTCCATTTCAGTTTTGACAAGTGCAGTGCCTGTGACAGGATAAAAGTAAAGCACATGTCTGTTCTATAAACACTATCTGAGTGATATTCATTTGAATCTTTTATTTTTTTGACAAGAAAAGTGTTTTCCTGCGCTTGGTTGGGTTCATGTTTAACCATTATGAAGAAAAGCTAAACCACCCAGTGAGGCCAACCACCAGTCAAAACTATAGTGCTGTTATGAGTCACTCATTCTTCCTCCCACAAAGTTAAGAAGAGAGGAGGACAAGAAAGGTCAGATGACTGAGTCAGGTCATGCACTCACCAAGACAACCCTTAAAGTAGAAATAAGATCATTCTCTTTTCCCATCTGTATATTAAAACTGTCGATCCTGCTTAGATGAGCACACGGACACACGGCAGAGAATGAAGAGGACTTAACTCAGCCAGAGTTCTCACTCACATCAGTGACAACTTGCACACATGTAAAACCATAGACACTTGAAGGACATTCAGGCTCACAAGATCAACGGTTATTTCTAAGGACCAAAGAATATAAGTTCTTTGGCTTAGCTATACTACATGCAAACAGATTGACCACTCTCAACTGGAAGAAAACTGTTCCACCATAATAGTTTAATTAATAGCACAATGTTTGAGGATGGAGAGAATAACATATATACTGAAAACTAATTTGAATGTCTCTGAGGAAAAATGGAAACCATTTAAAGACTATGAGATGCAGAGATATTGGAGAGCTTCTGGAAGACTTTGGTGAAGATATCTCAAGAGTAAAAATAGAGAAAAACCCCAGAAGTGGATTTTTAAGATGGACCGATCGGCTGCTGATTGGATTGGTGACTGTCTGGTCCTCACAAATATAGAAGATTGTGCGCCGCATAGCAACAGCCACATATTATACAAGCTAACATATCCGCAGTATGTTAGGCAGCAGAGGCGAAGAGAGTTGACACAATGGAAGTAAAACATAGACCCATGCACTAGTTTCTCTTGCCTGAAAGTATACCTGTCTGCTCATGGTGGATTTGTGCATACGTGCTTCTTGCATGTATGTATGTAAGTCCTCTCTCTCTTTCTCTCTCTCTCTCTCTGTCTGTCTCTCTCTCTGTCTCTCTCTCTCTCTCTCTCTGTCTCTCTCTCTCTCTGTCTCTCTCTCTCTCTCTGTCTCTCTCTCTCTCTCTCTCTCTCTGTCTCTGTCTCTCTCTCTCTCTGTCTCTCTCAGACTGGGGGAGTGCAGTATATTCAAATATTATTTAGTTAATATTCAAGTTACGTTCTTTGGTTATTGAGAGACACTTAGATGACAAAAACCTAAGCGCGTGACTGCTTTATAGCCTATTAGTCATTGTGTGCCCCATCTACGGAGGCTAAAGTCCTCGAAAGCAGGGGTCCCGGGTTTGAATCCGACTTGTGGCTCCTTTTCCGCATGTCATTCCACATTCTCCTTCTCCAAGATTTTTGACTCTATCCACTTTCATGACTCTATAATAACGACATAAAGCATACAAAAAAAAAAGATTTGACCTTATGTGAGACATAACACTTTGCAGGAAATTTTAAGATTTGCCTAACTTCGATCATTGAATGATTATAAATCTTGATAGAAATGCTTTGCAACCTCAAATACCATTCACAGAGTCAGTGAGACAGAGAGGCAGCAGCTAAGACTTCATACAATAGCCTAACACTGATTGTATATTCACTTAATGTATTCATTTCAGATTATACGTACATGGATTTAAATACAACTTAAGGGTTGCAGTCAGCACGTTGTGTTTGGTGTCTGGGTACATCTCCAAGGAATTCAAGTTGTTCAGTGAAATGATCTCGTAAATGAAAAAAGTTAGCGTCACAGTTGGGATACGTCGAATATTGAATCAGAGATTTAATATTGGGTGTATTCAAACAGCGCTATTGTCATTCAAATTACAAACGGTTCATAAACAGCAGCCATTCTGTCAGATCTGTCAACCAGAAGTTGATGGCTCTGATAACAGTTTAGCCGTCTCACACAAACACAAGCGTGTATACAGAAAAACTATAGCACTCACTGAGTCTGACAGGCCACTTCTTTGCCTTATTGTTTTCTCCAAAGAACTTCCTCTTGGGATCCTCTCATAGAGAAGTTACAGTTTTTCTGGAGGATTGATAGCCAATACCACACTCTCAGACTGCTTTCCCAGGACTCCACTCTTAGTTTATGTGGTAGCCCAGCTTTCAGTGAGAGAGCTGACGGATGTTTTGCAATGACTCTCTCTGACAAAACTGACAATTTGTGACCTTTGGAATAGACCATAAATAATGGGAGCATTCCTCACTTTCTCCCTTCTCTCCAACTCAAGCCTCAATTGGTGTAATTTAAACGTACTTGCCACAGGACAGGGAGTTCCATATAGCTGAATTTGCCATAATGAATAGGTTTTGTTTACATTGGATTTTTCTTCAATTCTTGAAATCCACTTTTCATTGGTTTCTTTAAACCAGTTCATTGCACCTTTTTCGGCTGTGGGCTTTCGTTAAATCTGCAAATGATTCTTAAGCTTATTTGTTTCTGGCTTTTTGGTTTGGAAGTATAAGGACATCTCAGAAATGTCATTCAACAGAATATAGTAAGGCTTCAAAAAAACAGTGATAAATGGATGATTACATTTTTTACACTAGTTGTAGCTAAAGTGTGATCCTCACACAGTTGACACAACCTCAGACTAGAATGTTTTGAGCAGAAGCTTCAACTCTGCAAGAGCGGGAAGTGAAACATTTAAACAAAAGAGAAGCCAATTCAAGGTAAAAAGCCTCGATATATATTTTTTTTTAATTTTATTTTATATACTTTATTAATCCCCAAGGGGGAAATTCTGGTTCGCACTCTGTTATTTAGAGACATGCTTCTCACACACACAGGCCTGAATCACACACATGCACAACGAGACCTATGGACATGCATTATTGGAGAGAATAGCCAGTAGCACCACACATGGTCAGGTAAAATCTCAGATTATTTATGTTTGCAGTGTGATATTTAGAAGATACATTTGCAAGTTTCCTGATGTGAGAGTAATTTGGATACAACAGTACAACTTAAAATGGTTAAATAGACTCGAAAAACTTCTTACTGACATCGAATAAGCTTGAAGGGACCAATGTTCCAATAAAAAAACAATAAAGGACCAGAATGTGTAGGGACACTGACTAAATGATGGTGTAATACTTGTTTTTTCTTATTCATAGATGATACTAATCTTCTTGATTGTGTAAACTTTCAGTATCCTCTTTTATATTTCCATTGAAATAGCTAATGCTGTAGACTTACATATATGATGATAGAGAATGTGGTAACTACTCCGTGGATTATTAGCTTGAGGAGCCTGCTGAGGTAACCACCTCCATAGGGATTTGAGGCCTGTCTTTAGACGTCACCCTGGAGAATACATTGCTTCTATTTCCCTGAGAGCTAATGATACACTCATGCCATGCACATTTTCCTCTCTGTTATTAATTGTAGTGTTTGTGAGAGCCCACCTGATGTTCCACCTCCACTAAACTATAAAAAGCTCAAAGTTCAACACAGCAAACATTTCTCTTTCAGTATGAATTAAACACATTTAAAAGATGTAGGACTTTAAAATGACTTTTTTTCCTGGGCTTTGGGTTCACCTAAAAAAAACATAAGTTCTTGCTTCCTCTGTCGGTAGCTACACTATATGCTGATCTTTATGTCGTCTTTCGTTTCCTCCTGCATATGTCACTTTCTAAAAGCTGCATTATCTTGTTATCAAATTCCCAAACTAAACCATAGTTGTAAAAATGGTAGTATTCCTAATATTTATAGTAATTATAAGCCTTTTTTTACGGGAACAATGGCTCAGTTACCAGTCTGGATTACAAAATGATGGTTTCACACACAAATTGCTGTGGTTTCACTTCACTTTGTTTTGTTTAGCGTCACAAAAAGCCAAATTAATAGAAAAAAGGGTTTCGTAAAAGCTTGCAATCTATTGAGAAAATAAGCTTTAACATGAACTGAGAAATGCAGGGATGATTTACAACATTCTTGTTGTGGTTTGAAACGTATTGTAGACGTTTACAATAACAGACTCTAGGAATTCAAGCTTTATGATGACAATCATTTTGCTTTCAAACTCTAGAGGTGCAGTATCTTTTTTTGCACTTCTGTATTCTGTAAAGCTTCCAAATGTCCGCTGTTTCGCAACCACACCCCCTTATCGCGATTATTTTCCCAACATTAGCTGCTAAAGTATAAAATCACACTAACAGTCTTTGAAAATCTTTCTCCTTCTGATTACCATCTGAAAATGTTCTTCCACAGTTCACGTTTCCTCCATTCAACCTCCTGACTGTCATTGTCTCAGCAGAAGCTTTTAAACGAACGCCTATACCTTCTTATTAACACAAGGGGCCGACACATAATGCCAGAACTTTACATGTAACTGGAGGATTTAAGTGCAGGTTTCATGGTTAGGTCTGCAGATTGAACGAATGGAAGATGAGCATGTAACCCTTAAGGCATTAATTCAACAAATATAGCAGCCTTCAGATTTTATTTTTGCCTCTACTACAAAATTCAGCGTTTCCTGTTAAAACTGCATTTGAATTTCAGTATTTTATTCATGCTGAGGTTGAAGAGAGGCTGTCAAAAACATGCCCAAATCCTCTCCCAACTCACTGGCACCGTCTTCAAATGAAAAGACCACAAAACATTTTTCGAGAAAATGTTGCCATAGTCGATGTATTTGATATGAAGTTCCATTAGACTGTAAATAAGCTGATGTGTCTAACATTTTCAAAGAGTTATACATACATGTATGAAAATGATGCGTATCAGCGTGCTTTAAGGGTTTTGACCACACAATCAAATCTGTTTGGCTTATGGCGTATATGTAAGAAATGACTTTCCACCACAAACATTTTGAATGCATTTCACACGATATTGCCTCTCAGGCTTTGTATCTTTAATAGTCACACAGCCAGAAAACCATTCCCACCCTCTGACATAAACAGACCATTTTCATTCATTGCTGTTCTACGCATGCCAGCGATCTTTATCTTTATCCTATAATTACTTTCTATCGAGAAAATGCTTGAACTCTAGTGTTTAGATGTAGTTGAAGTGGCTGTCACAGATGGTTTGATGCATGCTATCGTGGCGCATCATTGCTACCACAACAACCACAACAGTCCATAAGGGTTGACTCATGGTGGATTTTTCTGTGAATCATAACAAGTCTGTGACCGTTGGTTATATTTATATAATGAGTCACTGGTGGCAGGGCTGTGAGATGCACACTGAGTCGCTCTATGTACAGTAAGACTCATAAAGCATACCAACCTTGTACAGCTCAGCTAAAGTTCCAATTTTCTCAGCTCAAAACAGATCATTCTTTGGTTGATTTAGTACCATTTGTAACAGCATGCTACTTTAAAATGACCTTCTCTCCAGTTCTCTGAACTGATGTTTTAATGATGCATGAAATGTGCAGATTAGCAGTGTTAGTTTTATCTCAGCGCTCGGTGCCAGCCCCAAAATTGGTCATAGGTGCTTCTATGTCATATTTATGAGACTCCAGCTGTCTATTCAAAGAGAGAGGACCTTTTATACTCTTCACATGGGAACAGGTCAGCAAATGTCAATTCCAGTGATTCATATTTCATGTCAGAATAGAAATGTCTCGCACATCCATCATACAAGCTCTGACAAAGTGTCAGGAAGGAAGTTTATTCTTATTTCTGCCAGAGAAATTAGACTTGTGTCTTATTAGTGAAAGTCATGTCAAACACAATCCGTGGGATGCATTGACAAAAGAAATAAGAGTCTCCACACCTGACTACCTCAGGCTGGAGACTAAAGTGAAAACATCATTTTCAGTCATTTAGGAATATTAGAACTCCAACAAAAAACAAGTGCCTGCAGGCAATATCAACAATCAGAACAAAAATTGGGTTTAGACTAAAACCATGAATTACATTCTCCTTAGAATTCAAAATGAGGTGAGCTGTATCGTGGAAGTCGTCCCTGCTCCAATCTTTAATATTTCATCCGGGCCAAGAGGGATCATAATGTTATGGTCCCTTGCTCATCAAGAAAAAAAATGGAAATTAACTTAACATGTAATGCTTTTGCAGTGTTTTGATTAGACTTTTAATGAGCTTTAACTGGAGCCTTGAGCGAGAGCTTTGAGAAGGATTTTTGAAGTCTGTGATCTTCCTTTCATCCTCTGTAGTAAACACTGCGTCAGGCAACCCTGAGAGGCTTCTCTGGGCGTTTTTGACAAACACAAAACAATGTGTGGCCTGTTGGTTTTGATCAGTGTCTTGGAAGAAACGACAGCAAGGGATGGATGGCTAGAAATGATAACAGTAAACACCAGTTTTAATACTTGTGAATGTGTACTCAACCAAATCTAAGTGTGAGGATTTGATTTGGGCAGCTAACGGCAAACGTGACCCTGAGAGTGAGAGATGTCTCTGCTGCTGCTGCTGGAGTATTGGCACCTGCTTAATGGATGTGTTGTAAATGACCGTCGTTCTCCGGTGTTTGTCAGCATTAACGCCGTTCCCCTCTGCTGAGAGTAATGCCACAAAACTGCCCGGGTGACAGGCTGCAGTGATTTGTCGCGTTCCAAACACACAGCGTCATGACACTCCAATAATGGACCCGCGTGTTTTACTCAACAAATGGCACAATGACTGCCGCGCTGGAAGAAATTGGCTTCATTTTTATTCAAGCAGGGCTGTCCAGAGCAACGCAACAGGGCAAGAGAGGTGCATGCATGCCGCCATCAACAAAGGATGGATCCATATTGATGATGAATTAATGGAGAGAGATTGAGCACTATTGGAGTGTGTGCACCTGAAGGGTCTAACTCCTGTGAACAGCTGCCAATAGCTGCTCAATAAGACGCAGGGAGGACACAGGCCTGGAGTTATTGCTTCGAGTTTTAGAAGTAGTAGAAGTCATGAAATTTAAATGTTAGTATCACAGTTGCGTATGATACTGCTGGATCAGGTACTGGGAAGTGCTCCAGTCTATTCACCTTTGTGATGCAGTAATTGTAAGTCCGGTATACCAGTTTAAAAGTACAACTGGAAATAGTTTTTTCTCTGCTGCCTACTCAAACAAAAACAGTAGCCTACACAGCATGCTGCACTGTACTGCCACCATGGAGGCATTATCTGTAACCAGTAACTGCTGTTTTAGGTGAGCACAGGCAGTAATGGTTTAAAATGGTTTATTACATTCTCTGCTAACATTCAGCAACTCTGCTGTGCTAGCAGGGAATTCAAAGTCTGAGCTTCTTTGAATGATGCAGTGTCATAAAGTCATTGTTTTGGGGTTCCAGATTGTCTAGTGGTTACATCAAAGCAGGTGGCCAAGGTTCAGGCTCCGGTCCACGACCCAGTTCCACTGTCCTACTCTACAATAAAGGTAAAGGTCATTGTTTCTCTGAAAGACACCTGACACCTCATTTGGCCAATTACAACCCTCCACCCTCCCAGCCTATAACAGCTCATTAGAGCATGAGTTGAAAGGAGGTGCTTGCCCCTGTTCTAGTGTATGTGCGACTCTGCCTTTGACTTTTCTTTTCTTGTAGCCAATGAAATTCTAAACTTGTGCGTCTTTGTTTACTTCTGGAATTTGTCAACGCTAGGATTTCAGACAAATTAGAGAGCATTTTCTTTGGTCTCAAACACAACTAGTGATTAAAAAAGATACAAACACTTAATAAAGCAGCTTCACTTACAAGTGAGTCCCTCTCAAGGTTTCTAAGCAAACACAAGCTAAATTGATATGTCAAACAAATCTTCTTGCAGGATAGTTATTTATTCCTAGATTTAATCATTTATAATCTTTCTCAGTTATGATTGACTTTTTAAACATTTGATAAAAGAAAGTTTTCAGTAATACATTCTTTTAACCAGACAACACAAAATGTACAGCGTGCAAATCACACCTACATCTGAGGAGTATTGGGTATTGGCCAATCCTCAAATTCAGTCATTACAATCAGTATGTGAAGTGGCATTAGATTATCTCCACACAGTATGGAAAACCAAACTAAAGTGCTGTAAAAATACAATGGATTCCAAAATGTAAGCTGTATCCCTTAGCTCTTTATATCCATTTATTGTTTTGTAAAATTACATAGATTCAGAAACACTTCCCAAAGAAACAAAGCCCTTGCAGTTAACCTAGCAGCACAAACAATTATTAACAAGCTAATTACATGTGTATTTATTTAGATGATCACTGCCCGACTTAAGCTCTGGAAATGATGTCCCAGCAACTATAAACCCACTAATGGTCTTGCAGATGGACTCATAATACTCGGAAGGGTGCTGTGTTATCCTCGTGGTGAGCTTAATCAATGAAATGGAGTGGAAACTTTGTCGACATCAGCAGATCTTTGTTGTGTGAATCCAACTGCGGGCCCCGTCAGAAGGACACTCCAGCTGTCCCCCAGTGCCACTCCTGCGGACGCTTTGTCCCGTCAATAGGTCACACATCCTTCTTTGCATGTACATGGCTGTGAATAGCAACTTCACAGTCTTGACCCACAGAAAACCACAGTTACATAACTGTGTAATCATTATAATGATTGACAAGCTGTGAAATGAACAAGTAAGAAGGAGAACAGCTGAAAGGAAAAGGTGCCTTCAAATAATTATCTGTTTTTTGACCAATTAAGATGATCTGGCTGATTGTAAACAGGATTTTGATGGCTTAATAAGCCTGTAATTATTTCTTAAACCACTATGATATTTACCAAGACCTTTTTTTGTGTAGATTGTAAGAACTTGGATTGATTGAATTGTGCCAAATAAAAACCTTATGTAATGTAAAAAACTCCTCAAATAATCAAAGATGCACTTCAAATGTAATTGACTCGAGCAGTTGACCGAGAGCACTTTTTTTTTCTCTCAAGGGCACGCTTGAAAAGGCAAAAGCCCAATGTGTACTGTACAAGACAAAATTGCACTTTTATAATCTAAGCATCGCCTGTTTAGAGACGACTTGTGAGACCAGATTTATACAATTAGTTCCGAGTTTGACAAATCTTTTCTGTTTGGTGTTCAACAAAAAGTTCCTTCACAAACAGCAGTTTCGGTAAACTAAAATGTAATTTCCCTCCTTAGCTTATAATCAGTTCAATACTTTTTTTCTACATTTTTAAGTAAGCCAAGGTGGATTGATGCTAGATTTTTTAAACTTTGGATACCATTATCTGCCCTTACAAATCCTAAACAAACGCATAAAATAAAAACTTGGTTTGTGATACAAGATATTATTTATTTTTACAGTATTTAACACATTACTCTCTGTGTGCTTGTCCTCAGGATTGAGTCTGCCATGCCTCGTCCTTGCTACCACTGTTGTATGTTATGGTATGTTGCAGTTGTGATACTATGAATATTTTTGCAAACTTCTTACGAAGATACTGCAATGTTGACCCCCCTGCATGCAACATAATGTACACTCTCCTGTTTTGCTTGAAGGCATGCAGAAGCTCTTAGTTGTTGGCTGGTGGTGGAAACGCTGTCTAGTAGTTCATTGCATCAAAATCTCACATCAGATTTAAATAAAGTTCAATTTGCAAACTGAAAGTGTGATATTCAGGGTGTTCCAACAAGGGTTAGGGTTAGGGTTAGCTGCTCTTGTCATGAAGTGCTGAAACAATTTACGACAACATTGCCTCATCCTTTAACTTAATTGACAAACATTTCCTACGTTGTCAACTCCGGCTATTAAACAGGTTATATTTTCCCCTTGTAAACAAAATGAAGCCACAGAAATGAAGTCTTTAGAACCGCATTGAGGCTCAGACGCCTGCTGGCCAGTAATTTGTATTTGACAAGTCAAGCAAGCAGTCACAAGTGTACTTTGTGTACAGACATTGTTGGAGCAAATATATTGGCCGGCTGGCTGTATGCGCTTGGGAGCCAGATGCTTTGCAAGCACCCAGAACACTGTGCTTATGTGCCCTCTGTGGAAGCAAGATAGCGAAAGTGTGGAGTAAAAAAGGGGCAGCAGAAGAAGGGTGAGACTGAGGAAAAAGAGTGAATTTAATGAGGTTGAGAAGCAACATATGAACTCTCGCTGAGGAATAAAAGAGGGATCAGTCAGGGGAACAAAGTCAAATTAACAAGGTGGGAGTAGAGAGAAATGATAAAAGCAGGGACCAATAGTACACATTATCTGCTGCTTAAAAATATTCACTACTCGGTCATAAAAGTTATCTTGTTCAGCTCTACAGTAAGCTTCTTTACAAATGTATTCTAGATGTTCAATTTCTTAACTATAAATGCATTTACAAGCCTGCATGACACCGCAAGTACTTCCATACTCGATATTCTGGGAAGCACATAAATTCATCTTTAAGGTAAACATCTGCATTTTCTCGTCCTCAGTGTCAGGAGGGATACATTAAATCACAGAATCAAAACTTTGTCCTAAAGTTCCATTTTTGAGTAGCTTCTGGAGATGTGACAACTGAGCTACGCCATCATACTGGCAACGCTGGAAACCTAAACATTTATGATGCAGAGGACTGTATTAGGCTTTGCTTTCTGCCAGACTTATGCAGACACTGCATAAGTCTTACAACACGCAGAAAAATGCTCCGTTTCAAATTTGCTTTCCTTGTGACGTCACAGTGGGATTCTGGTAAAAAAAAAAAAAACCTCCCCTTCTGTGTTGTCTCCGGCAGCCATGTTTTTCCCAGGCGGCCCGCTGACGAGTTGCCATGGAAGCTCAAAGCTGAACCCGTGACGGCACCGGTTCGGCACACCCTGCGGGGAAAAGGGAGGCTCATTGCATTTAAAGAGATACACACACCAAAACGGAATGCTCTGAGAGAGCTGGTTTATACAGGGTCACAAACCTCCCCTGATGCTTGATTCATGTTATATTTTGACCAAAGCACAGCACAGATGTTTCATTTCGACCACAGGGGACTGTTTGAAAAAGTGAAAAATAGAGTTATAGAGTTTGGAGCGAGTAAAGAAGCTCAAAGACTCTGCCAGATGGCTAAACATAATCAAAAATAAACCACGGTCCAATAGAGAGAGAGAGAGTTGGACTTTGCTCGGGCTAAATGTCTCCCGTCCTCTTTTGTGAGGGAGAGAATCTCGACTGGTTAAAGTGTCACTGATGGATTTAATATAATATGTCCTCTTTAAAGGCAATACATTTGGTAGTTGGTTGAGTTTGACTGCAGTAGATGGTATGTTACAGTGAAGGTATACAAAAAGTCATGTAACCCCTGTGCAGGCTAGTTGTGAAATGTCCTAAAGAAAAGCTTTCTTGCTAACCCTTAGCCATAGAGAACGCTTCAAGAAGCTTATTTTTAGTCACTGTAAAATAAATGATTATATAATACATATACTGTTATAAGTTTATCAGCATGACAGTGAAAAAATGTCTCTTAGACATAAATGTGATCTATAAATAAATGACTTAGTGTGCAGGCTATTAGACTTGTCTCTCCTTACTTGCCCAAAGATACAGATATTAATTTCACATTTCACAGGGCATCGACAATGTCTCCAAGCAAGGAGTGCACTTTAACAAGCTCGGAGATAGCAAGGCAGTGCAGCATCTGATGTTCTTTAGTGCTTTAAATTAGTTTTTTTTTGTATAAAGCTATATTGATAAAGTTTTCTATTCGTGCGTTCTTTTCACCTACATCGCTCGACAAAAACACTTTGAGAGCTTCTTCTTTTGACATTGCTGGCCTCTCTTACAATCCTGCATCACAGATTATTCATGACTCTTCACGCTTTTGGCTCCCATTCTCCCCAAAAAAAAAAAGTCTGACATCATCCATTCTTTATCCAGGCAGTCAAATCTCATGGTCTTCCACTCAAATCCCACTGATCCACTGACTGATTATTCTTCATTAGACTCTCATACCTTTCTGGAGCAGGTCCCATCATCTTCTTTTTTCTTTAATGGCGATTCAAATGATTAATTGAGTCTATTTTTGTCTTACATCACTAGTGACATGGTATGGCGGCTTATCAGTTTCCCGTCATTAAGTGGCGGGGCCTGACAATGGATCTGCTGGCTTGGGTCGACATGACTTATCGGGATAATATATGGCCTTCGGGTTTTAGGTTCAGCATTCTTCCCCAAAGGTAATATTTCTTCATTTCGACAGCCACGGTTGATCTGTCCGACTGACGGGTCTCCACTTTTAACTGTAGTGCTATCCCGCTGGGCCACATGGCTACTAAAGACCTCATCAGTACGTTTTTTTGACTGTATATCAGTTTTATTCACAGATATCGTTGAAAAAGTTTGAATTGGAAGTGAAGTCAGATCCTCTGGAATCTTTTTGTTTTATGACAGTTTAGTTCATGTTTGTATCATTGACTGTGGCTTTAAAAGTACAAGTTTCAAAGGTAAGTTTCTCATGGAGTTTGCAGTTCGGGTGTGGGTATAGTAGCTATTACTATTTTTGTATTTATTTGGACACATTTCCTTCCCTTTCAATGGTCAAGCCATCATTAATGTTGTGAAGGGGACTCATGCTGCCTGTCTTAAAGTGGTGATAACTTAGCCGTGTGATTTCTGTTGTAATGACTAAACCTGACAGCTGGATCAGACTAAACACTCTCTTTGCACTCCCCCTGATGGCATAGAAGTTGTCCCTGCACCAGCTAAAAGACCTGATGACAGGCCTCGTCCAAGCCAAGATACAAAGTGACTGTGAGATTGGCCAGACATGACATGCCAGGGAGGGAGGGGACGCTGGTGATAATGCCTTCGGCAGCAGTCTGGGTCAGCTCCCTGCCAGGATGGAGGCTGGCAGGATTGGCATTCTGCAAAGAGATGCCAGGCACCCATGGAACAAGTGATGTGTGACAAATGTCGCTTCCTCAGTGCTAAAATTTGCATTTAGCAAAGGCTTTCTAACATTGCGTTACATTAGAAAGCCTTAGACATTGGAGTAATGCATGGCACACGGCAGCCTCACGTTGGCATTGTTTGTTGCTTTGCATCACAATTCAAAGGCAGTAATTGTTTAAAAGCAAGAGATGATTTCACACCATCTCACCTGTTTGTGATTAATCTTTGGCCTGTGTGTGTGTTTGTGTGAAGTAGTAAGGGATGCAGCGTGAGCAGCAGCACTCGCTCTTATAGTTTTCTGTAAACAGAGGTTGAAAACTCCCACTCAGTCTTCCAGCCTCACATGTCTTCACGTACAGAATGTATAAGATCCATCAAGTGCAAACATCGGCAGCCATTTATTTTCCAAGTCACGCTCCAAACAAAAGCATGCACATGTGACAGTTTTGAACCCTCTTGTCATGTAACAGGTGAAAAATGACACCGTGTGTGCGTCTCACACTTGCCAGCTCACATAATGCGCTGATTTTTCGAGAGCTTCCACATGAACACTGTATGCCACACAAGGTGTGTCTACCAGAGCGCAGATAATTCAAATGGATGGTGCGCTACATGGCAAAGCTCAAGTGAGCAGGACTTCATTTTGTGAGCCATTTCACCACATCACTCACCATTACTCTCTACATCGCCTGCATGTGTAGTCATGTGACAAGTACCTTTCAGACGTCTCGCTGTGACATAAATACCGGTATTAGAGGTGAGCTGTTCATGATGACAATACAAAGAACATTTTCCTTTCAATTTGATGACAGGTTGTATTTTGTACCCTCTCCTCCTACAAACACAATTACATTTTCCCCTAATAGAAGCCTTGTTACTATAATTACAAACAGGTCATGTCAGGGTTCTTTTCCTCTAAAGAAGCTGTCCTTTTATGGCTATAGGGGCCTGAATGAATTCCACTTTTGTATTTGCATCCACCATTTAATGAGCATAGAATACATCTGTAGGTAGCACACTTATCTTTATATGGCATATTGCAGTAAGAGGTCAAATCAGAATGAATAAGTCAAATAGTCAATCATTGTTAGCGTTAGCAAAAAAGCTCAGCATTTGTGTCCTCCCCCCACATTTCCCTTGATCTACTTCAGTGAATGCTAATATGGTCTGTGAAGCCAATATTACAAATAGAGCTAGTTAAATTCAGGTGTGAATTACTTTGAACTTTGATCTACTTCCTAACTTCTGCTTATTTTTACACTTTTCATATATACAGTTTTTAGTATCCCATGTAGTCAGAAACCCAAAAACTTGCGTTTCAGCAGCAGCAGTCGTCTCCTTTTCTAGTTTCCTTTCTTCATTGTTTGAAGTGTTTGTGTCTTTTTCTTCTTCATTCAAAGGTTGTTTTTTTTTTGTTTCAGACTACAACACAACATCTCTGTTCCATTTAGAGGTTTAGCCACAAAGAATCAAGCTTCTAGGTCAATATTTCTTTTTGAAAGCGAGGGCAAGAAACCACACAGGCCATACATTATGCATTCGTATCAAACTGGCCTCGAAATTCATCCACAGCTGCATTTCTGCAGGAACCAGATCTGCTTTCAGTAGGTGTCAAGTGAGTTAGGTGGTTGGTTGGGTAATGAGACAGATGGACAACACAGATTGCTGACATTAGCCTGCTCTTGATCTAGATCATGATTCCTCATCAGGCTAATCATTTATCAGTAGAGTCCATCTTGTTTTTTGGAGGGGGAAAAGGACAAGCTGTGCAGCACTGGCTGCTTCAACACCAGAGCGCATGGAAAAGTGGCGTCATGGAGTGTGTAAAACATTAGGGGTCTGTTGCAAATGCCCCGTCGACTGAACACAGCCCAACATACTGAAGATCTCGTAAATGCAGCTTCTTTTAAAATATTCAAAACATTTTTCCGTTGCTTGATAAATAGTAGTCACCAATCTCATGAGTTGCTTAAAATCTCAGCGTCCCATAAACTCGTTCCACGTATGTGCTGACTCTGAAGGTAGAAACATAGGCGTTACAGGTGCAAGAGGGGAACGGCGGAGCCAGCGGGGGAGAACAGCGCTGTGTGTGTTCACGTGGAGATCCACTCTTTTTCTACACATTGTGCTTCTGCAACCCTGCAACACAATGTGAATTCAAAGACGGAGACACCAATATTTCACCTTTGCGGAATAAAAATGGCTGTAGAAAGACGTGAGCTTTGAACTTTGTGCTAGCACAGCACAGAAATGTCCTTAAAAGTATTTGATTCTTCGTGGAGCAGATAAATTCTAGGATCTGATCGGTGCATTAAATGTTGTACTCGTCAATCAAAAACTGCTTTTGAAGCTGTATTGGAAGCTAATACTATACTGATATCAGTATCCAGAAAATCTCGAACATGACAGTCCTCTCCATGACATTTACATCTGCCATGATTGCTTTTTGTAAACTTTTAACTTTCAAGAATGATATCCTTAATAAATCATCTCTCCCTGGACTCTGAATAGATTATGCATCACCTATGAGAGCCTTTGTTCCTTCCTGGAAAAAAGCTACGTGGTACGGATAGTCATGTTATATTTACCAGGCATGAAATGTCACAGTGTCAAGAGAGTTTTGGTGAATTTGCTACTGTGATTCCACCTGGCATGAGCACATCTATTATTTATTAAGTAGGAGAGCAAATGCACAAAAAAAAAAAACTGTGACCAAAAATACCAAGAAGATTTTTATGATTGTGGCGAATACTATATCATCGAAGTGGTTTAAATGGGCCACAGTGTCTGGATACTCACTTTGCAGCTTGTATGCACACGTCTGATCTCTTTACTGCATTTACTTAATCTGAACAGAGCGCCACAGAGCAAATCTTCATATATCTTGCAATACACCATCAGGCCTGACATATTGGCCTGCTCTGTGCCACCCATCTGTTCACAGCTGGGCACAGTGGCAGCAGCCAGCGCAGGCTATAGTCAGTGCCACAGGGGTGGGGGCTTGAAAGGAGGCAGACTGCTCTAATGGGAAACATCCACTCAGCCTCACCATCTACAGAAATATAACAGAAAGCAGACCAGTGTTTCCCCTCCGAGTTTCCCATTTCTTCTCATGACCAAGTGGGAGATGAATGGCTTCATTTTCTTTCGCCCTCGGTTAAAGTGGCATCTCGTCCACTCATAGCCCCTCTCACCAACTGATGTTGGGAAAATAAGGAGAAACATAGTGGTCACATGCCAGGGATGGAAAAAGATAGCTTTTTTATATGTCAACAGAAAGACACATGAGCAAAGCAGCCAACATAAAAGCTTGCAGGCAAATTGGATTTGAGTAATGACTCACCCTGTCAGGGCAGACAGGGACGTGAAATGAGCACTCGGGACTTTACCAGGCTGTGGCAAAGTAAAGAAGAACAGAGTAGTCAAAACAAAGCTGGCTTATTTAGTTTGATATTTGTCTGAGTTTCTGCAGCCTCACGGGGAAATGTCTGTTTGATGCGGTGTTTGACACACTGCAATGATTAATTAGACACTCAAATGACGCAAAAGCACCCAAGCACTATAAACATCAACAGCAAATACATTGTTGTTTTACATTGTGTTGCCAGTGCACAGAAACCTTAACAAAAAAAACACCACGTTTCTGTTGACTGTGAATTGAGTGCTTGAGCTGTTTGTCTCTGAAAGTCATTTCAATCTTTAAAACTTCACTGATAATTACACAAGAACATGTTGTTTGGACTAAGCTGTCTATCATTTCATATCATGTTTTACGACACTGTAAAGTAACTTGACCCTTGTGTCTGTTTGTCATTTGACATTCCTGAATAATGGTGCAAATTTGCACTTCATGATCCACCATATTAAACAACAGCAGGACATTTCCAAAGTGATTGTGAGGTGTATAGGTAATAACTTAATGAAGTATAGGTATTCCACAGGACTGTGGATAAACACTTTACATTGGTTATAGCACCAAATGACAATCTAAATCATCAAATGTACTAAGTGTATTGTTTCTTACCTGAAGTACAGTATCTCATAGGAGGTTATTGAAAGTGAAAAAGTTATAGCGTGCAATTTATACCGACTTACATCACAGTACATTGTTCTATGTGCACTCATCTCATTTGCATCATCTCACATTGCACTCTCAAATCAAGGAGCCTAACCTAACCCTCAACCCCAACCTCTTTCACTCAAGTAGGGCCGACTAAGAGCTGATGAAGTGGTCGCCATTTTCATGAAACAGTGAGAAAATAAGGGAACCTCCTCAGGTGCTATCATGGACTGGGTTATTAGGTTCACTGGCTCTCCAGAGGAAGATTAATTTTCACATCGAGGGTTCAGTTACTCTGGTGGTTGTATAAATGAGAGGAATACAAGCATGTCCTTCACTATATTTTTGGCAATAAAGTACCAAGGATCACCAGTCTGGTAACCAAATTCGGTTTATTTAGATAGCATTGTAACTTATCTAAAAAAGAATTCATTACTATGAAATTGAATATGGTGCTTATTTTACTTACAAGTATTACCTTTTTAAGGACCCTGGTGAGACATCACATAGGACACATGTGAAAAGGAGAGTCTTTAGTCTAAACTAATTACTTAAATAAGGGAGGCTACTCGGGAAAGGGCTTCATTTTCAAAGGCAGCTCCCTGAAAAAGCAAGCACTGAGTAGCGATAATCACCTCCATCCACACAAAAGACGCAAATGGAAAAGCCTCCGTCTCTCCTTTTCTGTCTGCAGCCCTCTGATCCAATTGTGTTCAGAGAATCTCGTCTGAAATCAGCCATTGTTGTTTCATCATTGTGAGAGATGCATTTACTCAATCAATGCTAGGACAGAATTTCCAATTTAAATGGCCAACACACTTTGGTTGGAAGTATAATTTTGCTAGATTAAACCATAATTTGGTCGTAGATGATAGACAATGAACAAAGACGCTGCTGCATTTGTATTGTTTGTCTCAGCTCCTGTTTCAGCTTCAGTCTTCTGAATTTATTATCTTCATCCTATTCAGACGATTTTTAATGACGATCTGTATGAACCTGTAACATGACCTTATACCGACCGGAGTTCGGGCCAGGTTAGAAGTAGCATTATCTGGTAGTGCCTTTTAAGTAGCTATTTTTGTGGAGCCAATATTGTGTAATAAAAAAAATGCATGTTCTGCAGGCTGTGTAGATCACAACAAGGTTCTTCATTTCACCTTTTGTGTGGGTTTGAAGATGGCTTTGGGCAGGTATGTGAGAGATGGTTGCATTCTCCATTGGAGACACGCAAAGAGGCACTAGAGTGTAGAGAAAAGTTTTCAGCGTTTATACTTGTGAGAAAAAAGTATAATCAATGTGAAGTATCAGACTTTTTCTTCTGTTTTCAAATTGATTCATTTTTTTACTCCTAAGTAGTGAAAAAGTGGCTTAAAAGTGCTATTTCATTGGGATGTCTCTGTCGCTCAGCCAGAAATCTGGACTAAATGCTGAAAATACGGGTAACCCTTTTATCGGATGATGCTCTTTGAACACTACTGCGTTTCCTCCATTTGTTTCATAGTGATTCTGGCTTACATGTTTAAATGATGTTCTAAATGAATACGATTATGTGGGATCTCATATGCTAGCCTCTCTTTGTGAGAAAGATAAGACATTTTTTTAGTAAGACGTGGCTTTGTCCGGCTCGCTCTGCATTATGTTTGTATTTTATCTTCAATGTCACTGCTTACACTGTGCTCACAGAAGAAAACATCAGTGATCGATAATCTCTGGGGGGTTACGTTGGACTCCAGGGAAGAAAGTACATCATCACAATCTGTTCAGATTTTACTTTTAGGCATCAATCGACACACAAAAAGACAAAGCCAATTAAGTGCATGAAGAAGTTCTCTCTGGAGGTAATAATGATATAATTTAGACAATGCACTAAGTTCAGCACACTTACTGTATACACAGCATGCACAATCGCCAATGGTGCCAACAGCATTGACGAGGTCAACTCATTAACTCTCCGACCGATTCACTTCATCTCTGTAGAAACTGAATTTGTAGATTTACATACAAAAATTGTTCCGTAAAACCAAATTGTACAAAATTGATGGTACTTAGTTTTACAAAGATGGAACCTTTTACGACATCAATACCAAGAATTCATGTGGTGTAGCATAGCATCATTGCTTTTAAGCCAGAGGGTGGAATGCATCTGTGGATAGAAGTATCCTGCTTAATGTATATTTATAGCCCCTAGTTATCCTTGTCCAAAGTACTCAGTGGAATCAGCCAATGATGGTGCGCTCTGATGCCATGGCTATAACGTTTGGATGAGCCACATACTGGAGCACTACTTCCCTTCATGTAAGACGACAGAGCACCAACACTCGAGATGCACTCATCTTGGGTACGTTATTTAAAGGCAGACTGTGCAATGAATTGTGCTTAGATGCACAGTACTTTAATCATCTAAGTAACAGATTAGAAGTTTCCTGGCTCAAACAAATAGCTAATTAGCTGCTGGCACTCTTTAAGTCTTTCTTTTCATTCACTTAACAAATGCTAGTCTTTGATTCCATAACATGTAACAGGATCGTATAGCCACAACTCAGTGCAGCATTGACTGTTTCATGAGAAACTTATATCTCTGGCTTTGTACAGTAGAATTGTCTAGTGTTGTCGTATTTCATCCACCATCAATGTCTGTAAGTCAAAGGAAAGTTTTCAGATAAGAAATCTGGTACTTGTATGGAAAATCCTGTTCTGACGTTCCCTACTTCATTTTTGCATTACCAGAAATACACTAGCAGCAGCTTTTTGAAAACTGTTTTGACATAATTTATACTATTTTCCGTGTTTTTATGTGTCCTTGGATGTAAATGGCATTGCAACATAGATGTGGAAATGAATCTAATCCATCCCTTCAGTCTAAATCTGCGAGGTACATGTTTAAATGTTTATCTAAAGAGAAAAACAGGTCAAATAGAGATCCCAGCGAGGCTTTGTCCATTTTTAGATAACTGAAGACTGACTTTATTTGAACAGCAAGGTGTGAGTGCAGATTTTCACTATTTCCTTATCTCAAAGTGGTTTCCTGCTCTTGCTGAGGGGAAACTATCGTCCATTTGACAAACAAATACAGAAATAAACAGAAACCTTAAATGTAAGAATAAGCTGTAAGTAAAACTGGTGCATCTCTTCCTATCTTCCTTCTCTTCCTTCCTATTTATTTTCCTTTGGTATAACATTTCCCTGTGCTCAAAGCTGAGTGTTAGCTAATTATTTTTGTATCTTTCACTATGGCTAGAGGCGCTATCAGACTTATATGCATGCAGCGGAGATAAGGGCTTATTGGCAGAGAGAAGCGGACGATTTTTAATCATAAATATGAGCAGCTCTGCTCATCAAAGTACCACTGTCTGTAGTTTGTCTAATCTGGTCTTTCCAAACTCACCCCCTGCCTATGTTGAACCAACGTGATTTGATTTCTTCCCCATTAACAATCTCCTTTTTCCTTTTCCCTTCCCTAGTTTTTGTACATTTTTGATTTATAACCTGCAGGGGTGTCACTCTTTAAGTATCTCACGATTCGATTCCATTTGATTCGATTCAATTTTGATTTTGATTTTGATTCTTAGGGTCCAGATTTGATACAAACACATTTAAACAAAAGATGCATCATGTTATCTCAAGTCTCTTAAAGCAAACTGATAAAGTAATGCCGTGTGCGTTAGTCAGCAGTTGTTGGCGGTTGTTCCACTTATATCCAGTCCGGTTGATGGCATGTGATGTGAGCTTTGGCTTTTGAATTATTCCCGGACGTACTTCACTTTAATTTTGCAGTCCTTCGTATTGAATATATCGGGTCAAGCTTTCTCTTTGTAGAATCCACAATGTGCTCTAAACCGTTCTTCAATGAAAAGGGGACAGACTGAACGCCTTGCTGCTGCACAGACAGTTCAGGCAGTGCGTTAGTATGTTGGACACAGCCATCCTCTACTGATGCTGACATCTCGCTAATATAGCAGGACGGCTGCAGCATCAGTGAGGGCTACCAAAGAAGGGTGAGACGATGCATGGAGGAAAATGCCAGTATAGTAGCTTTGCTGTGCTCAAACATGCTGCTGGTGAAAATGTACTCATAGGACATAAGAGAGTACTTTTTTTTTAAAGAGACATTTTTGGCCGTTTTCAATCAATAGAAATTAATAATCGCGAATCTGAAGTAAGTCGATTTTTTTCCCCACATCCCTCATAACCATTACAGGTTCTAGTAAATGTATTCCCCTACATTGATGGTGGCTTCTCTGAAATGACTGGTTCATTCTGGTAGATGTTCACGAATCACTGAATCCACTGTTTGAAAGAATTTGTGTGACTTGCATTTTTACCAAAGCATACACAGGAAACAGCTTTGAAAGCTGGACTTTTCCCCCCCACAATATCTAAAAGGGCTTTCAAACAAACTTTTAAAGAAATATTGAGAAGTTTTCTCCAGGCTGTCATTTGTTGGAGGTCAGATTAGGCTAGTTTTGTGCTCTCATATCTTTTAAAGTGCGTCAGAGCTTGTCTGGGAGAAACGGCAAAAAGGCAGAGTGAAAGAAGGAAAAACAAAAAGCTGCTCAACTTTCTTTGAACTTTCATCCGCCTTTGCATACTGTAACTGATAAAGAAATGATGACACTAACAGGAACAGTTACAGTTGTGTTGTTTTCCAGCTGTCACCCTGCAGGCCTTGCTTGACTGTTTCTCAAAGCTACTATTGCTTCTGTGCAGTTGTGGCATGTTCTGCCTGTGTGAAAAGAATGTAATTAAGAATTTTCTGCACCATGTAGGGGATGTTTCTTATTACGCAGATAAATGACTGATTGAGTCTGCGACCTTACCTAAAATGTTATTAACTAGAGAAAACGCTCCCTCTTCATCATTCGAACAGAGACATCAGAGCTCAAATTGACATTCTCCGCTCAATATTGACTCGAGGTTGAAGACATTATTGCTCAGTTAAGCCATTAAAATGACGACAGTACTTTGTGTCATATCACTTCTTTCCTTTCTTACCTTTATGGCTGCTTTTTCCTCACACTGGAGGGCACGGGCATCAAACTTAATCATCAGTTATATTGAAATGTCTGCATAGTGTTACAGCTACAGCTACAGCTACAGACGCAAGCAGTTTTCAAAGTGTATTCAACTGAGTTACTTACATACAGTCAAGGTATGCTAGGTTTTTTTCTGTTTGTGCAAATCTTACGTATGTACACATTTTGGATTACTGATCCTCTATTAATTTAATGAATGTAAGGAAAAGGGTCAATTTAACCGAAAACAAATTTGACAACCTTCTTGATGTAATGAATAATTCTCCACAGGCATAGAAAGTTAGCAATCAGAGTTCTGGGAAAGGTTCATCACCGACTCCGGCTGTGCCTCAGTTGTGAAAAGACTAGTAGTCAAAAGACTAGAAAAGCGCCATACAAGCTCAAGTCCATTTGCCATTTACTTTTATAATAAAATGTGCATTTTATGTTCTATCATGCAAAATCTGAGGCATACAAAATGACCAGAGGTCACTTATTACAACAATTATTTTCAGTCCCTCATTTATATGTTTGGGGAAGAGTAAAGGTTGAGCATACTGAAGCACTTTGAGTGAGGCTATATTTTTTGACAGCACACCCCTTTTAGCTATCTGCAAAAAGGAAGGCCTTTGTACAAACATTTGCTGTACAACAGCAACTCTTCCATCTTCACCTACATGTTTTGGTAAAAAAGTTCAACATTCCAAAGACAAACTTTTTGGCCACAGTGGGTTATCCAGGGTCGACACAGAACATGGTAGTTCAACATTTAGTTGATACAGGTGTTTTCTGTGGCTTTGTCTTTTTCCCTCATTTGCGTTTTAAAATGCGATCAGACAGTATTTTTTCTGGCACTGACTACAGCACTAATATGACGGCTGAAAATAAGTCTGGCTGTGTAAGACTAATGATTATCTAATTGTCTAAACAACTCTGCTACACAGAGTGGCACTTATACACTTGCCCATCTGGCACTCGTTGTTGTTTTAGGCAACAAAGGAGATTTGAGTAGTGGGTGAATTTCTCCTACTCCTGCTTTCACTTTTTGGGTAGAGCATTTCTTACTGGTGGAAGCCATATATAGCTAGGATGGCTGGCATACTGGTGTGAATATATGTCAGTGAGTTGATGCTAACATTTGGATTAGTTTCGAGAACGCAGACAGATTTCCTCTGCTTGTATATGTACCATGTAATTGTACTCTTGCCAGCTGTCATTATAATTGTTCACTAGATTTCTCTCAGCATGTTGCCTTTTTCCTAACGCAACACTTCCTGTCTCATTTCCCTTGTGGTTGTGAGCTTTCTCGTCTAATGGCGATTAGTTTGTGTGCTAGGGAGAGTGATGCAAAGAAATGGTCCACGATGACAGTCCTTCCTTTGCCTGTGAAACATGATGCACGGTATGCATCACCACACAGTGCTTCACTGTTAGAACAGTGTCTTTCCATGTTAAGGAAATGTGTTCAGTGCATCTTTGGTATCTAAAATTTGGTGCCAAATTGTTTTTTGCTTGTTGGTTTGGCAACAACATGTCATTTGGCAAAAAAAAAGGATTCATTAACTGTGTTTTGTTTTTCTTGCTGGCTTCTAACAGCCAATGTACTTCTGCACAATTTTGTTCCAAGTCACTCTCACGTAGTTTCTCTCTGTCAAATTGCAAAATATTCTGCGTTCATGCAAGACCTTTGCTTCCACCCTGTATGAGCGAAACATGCCATTGTGTTTTTGTTCATTTGGTGGTAGTTGTTGAGGAAAACAGATTGAACTTCTTGTTGTGTTTCCCTAATTCTATATATTGTAACGCTTTTTTATTTCCCCCCAAAATACAATTAGGTAACAATTAAGCAGCAGTATTTGTACATCATTAAAACCTGGATCATTTCTGCAGTTTACATTCAAAACAGTTTACTTTCTGTTTTATTTCTTCTGTCCATCATCTGGTAACCTGCTCAATTCTGTTGCTGTTTAATAACCTAGCTCAATATTGTTTTATAAGACAGAGCTTCACCTCCTTCCGCTGTTGTTTCTGCTCTGCTGAGTTAACATCACCTCTATTCATGGGTCTGTGAGTAACTTGTGTCTTGTCTTTTACTACAGGTACCCATCTGCTTATGAGAAGAAATGGGTAAGGTTGAAGTATAGAGGTTGAGAGGCTTCTTTAAAAAAAAAGTAGCAGAGAGTTGGCTTATCTGGAATATGATTTCTTTCTAAATCAATAATATTCAGTAATGGATGTGGCCCAGGGAAAGATGCTATAATCTATTTTATGAGCTTATAACTTGGTGGTTAAAAGACTCCTTTATTTATGACATGTCTACTTAGTGGAACATCCGTGGGCGGTCAAGTGAAATATTTGGCAAAGGAGGATTATGGAGGTACAGCAAGCTTGAGTGTGGAAGATAAATACATTAGAGGAAGGGAATGTAAAAAGCCTCTTTAATTCCTATATTTTCCTGGGCTTTTATGTTTTGTTCGTTTTTCTTAAGGTCAAATTAGGTTTCGGTAGGAGTTTTTAATTGTTTATACAGCTGTATGTGACTGTAATAACACAGTATATAAAAAATCCTAAAGAAACATTGAGGAGAGCAAAAAATACAGGCAACTCATTCTAAAGTATCCATCTGAGTTAACAAGGACACATTTTAATTATGTCTTCATTTTAAAAGTATCCTGACCATATCAAAGCGATTATAAAACAGGCCATAGTTCAAACTCCAAACAAGAAGTTGCCAAAAACAGTTGAGTTTGGAAACCTCCCACAACTCTGCATCCCCGGGCAAGCCTATTAACAACTATGATTGTAGTGATAGTGCATGAACTCCTGCTCACCTTCCTGCTTGTCACTAAAAAAACCTATGCATTGGCAGCGGCTGCAGATAGCACCCCCACACACTGAAACACACACACACATACACTCACACACTCATCTATGGCTCCTGTGGATCCGCTGGAATTGGTAATGACACGATCCATCTCTAACCCATTTCCAATTCAGCTGTGGGAAATGAGATAGGATGGTAATGGAATCTCATTGATCTGAGTTTGCTCTCATGTTTATGGTCCATAAGTGTGGAAGTCATTTCTAATGTTCTTTCCCACATTGGATCTTTTTTTTTTTTGCATGCTACCGCATTTGTGCTAGCATCCATTCAGCTCGAGTGTTTATGGCAAACTCAATATGTAGAATATATGTGTTTTGTTCTGGTGATGGATATTGAATAAGCTTACACAATATGCTGTGCTTGACTTTTTTTTTGTAGAAGTTGTGAAGCTGGTTGTCTTTTATATGACTTATCACACAATAAATGTTGTTCTCAAAAACAGAGAAGTTGTGTACTTGCCAATTTTGGTAAAGTGATACTGTGGTGCTGATAAAACAGGGCTTGGTTGGTATCATTACAAAAGATACCAACTGTCTGTAACTCAGCTCACACATTCATGTTGGATACAGACATTTTGATTGCAATATAGTCAGTTAAACTAGCTGTGCCAAGAGGAAGCAGCGTGCTTTGTTGAGCATTTTGACAAAGTCCGTTCCCCCTCAGTTTGAGATAATGGGAAAGTCGCATAAAGCAAAGTGAACTTTTGGCTCC
This sequence comes from Tautogolabrus adspersus, assembly GCA_020745685.1. Classification (NCBI taxonomy): domain Eukaryota; kingdom Metazoa; phylum Chordata; class Actinopteri; order Labriformes; family Labridae; genus Tautogolabrus; species Tautogolabrus adspersus. Next base: position 11,557,994 of record CM036556.1, on the reverse strand, counting down.
TGTTGATCACTCAAGTGGTTTTTCAGCCCGTCTTTTGGCCACAGCCACTGGACAAATGCCACAGCTGTTGTTTGCTGTGACAACAAGCAGCAGCTCTGTGTGTGACAGCACGAACTTAATCCCAAACTTCCTACTGAAATTCTCCTCTCTATTAATGCCTCTGTATATTTTACAAATAAACAAACATTTTCTCCACAGTTGGAACATTTTGAACTGGAGGAGAAAGGACTTTGCCTCAGTTTGCCAAAACCCAAGTCTTTGCATCAACTTTGTTGGCATCGTAAATTTTGTAGCAGAAGATGCAAAACACCAGATGTTTGGCACAAAATCAAGAAAAACCTCTTTCAGAAGGTATTTCCTTATTTTTAGTTCTTTGAGAATCAAAAAGTCAACTACCTGAGAACCGTGCAGTTTTTAGCACGGAGCCCATGTACTGAGGCTGATTTCCACTCTGTCCTTCCAGGGTGAAAATTGCCAATACATTAATGTAAAAAAAGGTAATACAGCTGTGGAATAGAGCTGGGGAAAAAAGCAGCATAGCCCTGACCTGCCTCAAAGTCAGAGCCAGCACAAGATGAGCTGTCCTTTCAGTCATAAAATCATGTGACTTTATGATAAGGAAAGCCCTATTTCTCTGGCTGTTTGGGCCTCTCTCTAGATCATCCCAACCACTGTCTTCAGAGACTCTCACCCACCCACACACACGTACACACACAGAGTGCCCTTACCTTATCTGCCTCACCCTCTTCCTGCCGCAGTCCAAAATTATGAAATCCTGCAGTAATTCCAGCCGTCTTCCTATTTTTCACTGAATATGATTGGGCTGACTGCGTAAGACCCCAGCAATATGGCTTCTCATTACATCACAAAGTATCAAGTGGAGTGTGAAATTAACTGATGCGATGACATGTCAAGATTGGTCCTTGTACAAGAGGAGTGAAGAGAATGGTCTGCACTATAGTCTGTAGACAGACGAGTGTACGGTGGCATCAATCTATGTCATAAAACAACAATGAAAACAATGCAGGTGTAGGTGCTGGTCTCTTAGAAATGTGTGGCTATGTCTGGTAGCTCCTATCTCATTTGTCTTTTATACAAATAATGAAAAATGCCAGTTGGAAGTTTGTCCCCTTTTTCTATTGTCAAACAGGGAGTTGGAGTCAGCCTTTTCGTACACACATTCCATTGTTTACTCCTGCGAGGCCACCCTTTGGCTGTTTATTTTGGTGCTATTTGGCCGACTACATTATACATCCATTCCAACCCGATACTGCAGAAACAGCACACCACTTTGCAAAGCTACGTAGAAACAGCATTACTCCAGAGAGCTGCATTAAAACACAACAAAGACCCAACATGTCGACAAATGTTTTCCTATGACAAATCGTTTTTTTTCCGCATTCTGCAGTTCAGTGTAATTTAAAGGAGGGGAAATCTGCTGGCTGTGTGCGCCTGCCACTCAAACACAAACACAGCATCCGCAGATAAGTACAATCTGTTGTCCTTTCGTGTTTCAAACCAATTTGTATACAGAGAGATAAGAGCGCTCAAATGGCAGACGTGAACGTAGAAAGTGCCGGGACATTCCCCGGAGATTCAAGGGCAGATTAATATTCTCTGACAATCTCAAACCTTTGTAGAAATGTTCAATTATCAAGAGTATAGTGGGGAATCTAAATGTGGTGCCGTGCTGTTGTTATCATTCGCAGTTAAAGCTTTGTCAAGTGGTCAGGATACCTGTTTTTTTTTAGGGTCAAAGCGTCCTGGCTCTCTTTAATATCTTTGTCTTAAACATCAAAACAGCTGCTCCTTTGGTTTTTCTTCACTGCACCGCTTCGTCTTTCTTCTGTTGCTGAATTTCTCTCTCTTTGTCTTCTAAGGCTGGTAGGTTGCAGCGTTTGAAGGGTCATCCCTTCTTGTTGTCTTATGTAAAATAATATCAGACTTTTTGTACGGACCACAGTGTTGCAGCTATGTTCTGGATATACAACCTGTGCTATGTACTGTACTGTAATGATATGAACACAATAGATATGTAGTGGCACACGTCGGCAATACAAAATCAATGCGATAAACCAGACCGCCAGGCAACAATGACACCCTCAAACCACAACGTCCGCTTGACCCTCATCATTTATTTAGACCTAGTTTAATGAAATACTTAGACAACCAGATTGTTCACATGGAAAGTACATCGCCACATTCGTGTGCAGTGAGTTAACTGTGTGAGCGTATTGATCCTGTTGTGTAGGAGAGCTAAAGGTTAATGTGTTGTCGATCGATCTGAATAAAGCCTTTTACTTAACTCTGCACACACTGTGTTCAGTAAAGCCCCATGGGTGCTGTTTGCACTGTTGGCTTCCTTTAGATCTAACTATCGTTTTCGACCCATCTCATGGGGAATCCAGCGGCATCAGGGCAGAGACTACTGCTTTCTTATTCATTACTTAACGGTTTAAAATGATTGGAGGTGAACGTAGCACCGATTCTTCTGTTTTGCTTCGTGTTATACAAGGTTTTGAAAATGTGTAATGCCTTTGTAGATTCATGACCATGAGCTCAGATTAGAGTTTAATACAAATGGTAATGAAAGACAGCAACCATGAAGTTGTAATCTTTCATAAAGTGTCTCCCTGCTCGTCACCCGAGGGTAATTCCAATGAAATGACCTTGACATTTATAACAGTCGTGAATAAGAGTAGAAATTGCTCTTGCAATACCCAAAGCAGCTTAAAAGACATTTTTTTATCCGAGTAAGGATGCTGGGATATGGTTTGCTACCATTCTTGTGTGAAGCTTTCACAAACGTATTTGTATTATGTTTTCCTGCCTCAGGCAAGTTATTGCTAAGTTGCTTGAGGTCATGGCAAGAGCACAAGGCTTTCCTATTTGAGTATTACTCATACTGTAATGCACAGTGTGCTGTTATTATAAGACAGTTATTTCACTGACCTGTGATGCTTCATGTCATCGTTGACTCACCAAAGCAGAACATTTCATTTTAAATATTTCTTTCACTACTAAATGGGAAGAGTGTCAGTAATAGATGAGGAGATTTATTTGCTGTTGTGAAATGTTGACTTTACCAAACTGACAAAATAAAACAAGCTGCAAGAAAATGTATAAATCAGTAAATCGACTGAAGAGATGATGGTACAGGATGTTCAAAGTGTTATCAAAGAAAACTAACTGTCAAGAACACAGGACTCAGATTGAGTTCTCTGTGGGCCCCTTTTCCCTATTACAGAAATGAATGGTTTCAATATCTGTGCAATGGTGTGTTAAGAACAAACGGAATATCATTAACAGGAAAAGAGGCTATTAAAACATTTTATTTCTCTGAAGGCTTGGAAGTGAATCCTGCCACCGAGCAGAACTACTTTTGTTTACAGAAGTCATGGCGTATTCACACCCCAACAATTGATCATAATTGAGATTATCATATTAAGTACTTGCAGATATGATTCCATTAAGAAGTGTCTTGGATGAAAGAACAATCTAAATTCTGATGAATAAAGTAGCTGAAATGCAGGTTTGATGCTAGTCCCTTAACCCAGGTGGAAAAATGGCAAAAATCTATTTCGCCCGAACACTTTACAAAACCATCACATTCTTAGATGTACAACTTCAAATTAGCCCCAAAAAAGATATCGGTGGAAAGATATGACGAGTTGGATAAATGTTGAATTGGAAAACACAAACTTTTAGGTGGAATATCAAGTGAAAAGAAACTGATACTTCACACCACCAGATTCAGAAATCAATCTGTGGGTTTGGAGGGGGAAAACAAAAATGACTACTACACTACTAGAAGAACTTTTATATGATTCTAGTCTGTTCCATATTAACATTTAATTTGTGTCTAAGCATTCTTTTTATTGCAGAAATGTCTGCATTGATTTTACAAAGAAAATAAGGTCCAGTTTAACCCTAACCCTATTCCCAATTTGTGTTTAGATAAAGTGAAAGCCAATCCTGCATTTTTATATGCCATGATTGGGATTACCATAGAAAACTCAAGCTAACACTGAGCAGCTACTTTGCTGTAAAAATACAGTGGAACAGTTTTAACAATGTGACAAAACATGTTGAAGTAAAGTCGTCAATCAATGTCTGGCTTTTTCCACCATGTGTAAGTGGGTCTCGACGAACACCAGGGAATAGTAAAGATGGCCTTCTTACTAAAGACTTGTTGAATGTAGTCTGCAGCCTTTTATTTAAAAGCTCAATATGCCATTAATCCCTGCAGAATTAAAAGCTGCTCGTCTTGCACAAATACAAGCAGATGCAGCTTTCCAGACATGTTTTAACATGAATGTTTCCAGCCTGCACTGCCGTGACAAATACATTGCTTTTCCTGTGGCTTCCTCACAACAGAGCCCACCCTGAGTTTGGCCAGTAAAATGCTTTTAATTCGAAGCAGCAGCAGCAGCAGTAGAACATTCTGTTTGCATTAGCATTGACTGAATACAGCTCTGACATGGTGTAAAGAGAGCAAACAGTAAACAGTCATCAGGGCTGTCATCAGTCAGATAAAATTACACTGAATTGCATGCAATCCTCGATTGTTGAAAAACTCTGAATCTGAAGGCAAGTTGAATTACATGAGGGAGTTCTTGAATCAATCCCCAACAATGCAAAAGCCTTTAATGCTTTCAATTCAAAGTTTTTTTGTGTGTGATTCAAACTGCAAGAATTTCAATTGTAAGGACAATGAAGGTGTACAAAAAGGGGTTAAAGAAGTGCATGTCTTTCTGTTAAATCTTCCTTGCAAAAACTTTTCATAGGAAATGCATCACCTCTCTCAATGAATCTCCATGAAGCATAATTGGTGAAATATTTTCCCTATTTCATTACTTGTGGGAGGGGAATGGTAAACCAAGAGAATCGGTAAAGCAGAATAAATTATCATTCCGAGTAGGTGGTGAAAACCCCTGTCTCTCATGTTATTATGAGACAGAGAAAAACACCTGTTGCTGAAATCAGCCAGGCTTGCAATTTAATTTTATCAGCCCACAAACAATCACTCATTAGGTAGCTGGAATGATGATGGAAGCCAGTCGGCTGTGAAGCTCTGCATTCTGGGGCACAACACATAACAAGAGAGTTCTTTTCTTTTTTTTTTACATGGGCGAGGAACCTGCTCAGCTGAATCCTCTTTGGATGGGGGACTGTTGTGCCAGCGACACTGGTTATTCACAGCTAATGCCATGGTCTTTAATCTTTTACTGGGAAAAAAAAGAGGAAAATATATGTCCAACATTACAATTTCCAAATGAGTTAAGTCAGCACTTAGCATTTAATCTAACAAACAAGCACATGGAATTAACTCAGCAGGCCGACAATTTTTTTGCAGAAAGATAGTGTATAAAAGCACGCTCTGAATTATAATGCAGCTTCCTCTTGTAGATGAGGTTTTGCCTTTGGCTGATTGGTAGATGTTTAAACACTCGGGACCCAAGTTCAAATCTAATATATTAGAATCTAACGCTGTGTGAATAATAAAGAGGGGAGGACGTTTTGCCCAATAAGAGAGCTTGTTTGTCTACTGCATGTATACCTCCATCCAGCATCAGAATTCACAAGTGCTTACTCTGCAGCTCAACAGATTGCAGAGTTTTACTTATGGCGTCCCAAATTGGACTGTTTGTTGTTGTTGATGAGTTTGCATTCACTGTGTGCTCTTACTACTTACACTGTCAGAGAAAAGTCAAGCTGCGTGTTGAGCTGATAAAACCGAGTAGCAAGCAGAAATTTCAGACAGACTTTAAAGCACAAGGTGTCTGTCGGGACGGAGCTGAGATTATGGTAGAACTGAGTAGCTGAAAGAAGGGGGTGTTTTTTTTTTTTTTTTATCAGTTCTGGGAGAGAAAAAAAAAGACGCTCGGTTCAGACGTCATTAAAATTAGTGATCAGCGTGTGCAATATTAAAATCATCCAAACCTCCCCAAGACAAATAAATCCCCTCTGAAAAAGGCTTTAGATGCATGCACTGTTTCAAAGTACTGCCTGTCTCAGTGTCATATTTGGCTGCACTATTTTTCACTCCACAAAAACACATCCTTTGAATCCACTGAAAAACATGAGTCCACGCAAACATTAAAGCAAGGACTGTCAGTTCCCTTTTTTGTTATTTGTGGCAGCAAAATAAATACACGAGCTCTCTGTAATCTCAACAAGTTTACTTGACAGATTTCTCCCACAGATACACAACACACGCGCGCGCACAGCTCTCCACAAATTGAATCTGATGCTTTTATTTTTCCAGCAAAAAGTGAAGCCACACTGAAAGATTTCTGAAATATGTGTTCTGTATTTTTTGAGTCAACACAGAGATCAGGATGAAACATATTTTTGAATCAAATGATTACATATCTAAATAAGGACTGATCAGTGGTAATGAAGGGATCATGAATGTAACATCTGATATGGGAAATAACAACCCATCAAACTGTGTTACATCAAATATCATGTATTTATCTTCATTTATATGAGTTTATTTCATTCATTGACCAAAAATAACATTTAAATACAAAAATAAAATCTCAAATCTTGAATAAAAAGGAGCAAAAAGATGATGAGTTGTATTTAATCTGCCGCTCTTTCACACGATATTAATCATCATTCAATCAAATTAAAGGGCACATTATGAAAATCCACTTTCACAGTGTTTTTGAACATATATCTGGGTAACCTGAGTGTCTATCGACCCACAACATTTGAAATAAATCCATCCAGTCCTTTGTTTGTGGTCTGCATAAGTCTTACAACACAGAGAAAAATGCTCAAATTTTCTCAGTTTGTGACATCACAAGTTGGATTCTGGTAAAAAAAATACCCTCCTCTCTCCTGGTATCTCCACAAATGGACTCCACTCCCAGCCTAGAGCAAAACTTTTGCGCAGGTCTGCCATTTTTATTCTCACTACAGAGGAGTGATATCTACGGGGGAAACTCAGGGGGGGGGGCTCATTGCATTTAAAGAGACACACACACCAAAACGGAGCGTTCTGAGAGAGCTGGTTTACACAGGGTCATAAACCTCCTCTGGTGCTTGATTCATGTTATATTTTGACCAAACCACAGCACAGATGTTTCATTTAGACCACAGGGGACTGTTTGAAAAGGTGGAAAAGTGGGATAATATGTCCTCTTTAAAATAAAATAGCTGCAGACCAACTCCGCCACTCAAATGCCACTAGTAGTTCCAAAGTTAAAACTCACCATCGATCACAAAATGATGTACCTGTCACACAGAACAGAACAAACATTTCATTAACATCATATTTCCTCAACGCATACTGGCTTTAAGTGTTTGCTTTTTTTAAATATCATGTTTGATGTCGATTCTTTGGTTTCTCTGTTTATATTGTTCCATAAACTGATTCCTATCGCAGTAATGCAACGTTCCATCAGTTTGCAGGATCTCTGCTCCTTTTGAAGTCATAATGGCTTTCTCTGTCTTTTTCAATTTTTTTCTGGATGTTGGTGGGAAAAGTATTTCTTACAGAAATGATTTGAACAATCCTTACCGTGACAGAATGAACCCATGTTAGTGTAAAATGTGTGCAAGTATAAATCAATGGTGAAGAACACATTTGCATGTGTTTCTGTCCCTACAAGGATGGTTTTTACGTTAGTTATTCCTTTTATCGCAGTAAAGTTGCCCTGTGGAGTCTAACTGTCATGATTTGGTCTGTTTTAGTTTGTATTTCAGAGTTTAGATTGCTTTATATTGTTTTACTTCTCATTTTCCTTAGTGTTGCTTGTTTCCCTGTGTGTTAATATTTCCTAGTTTGGTCTTAAGTGTTACCTGTCCTATTTTGTCAATTCTGATCTTGGTGTTTCCTAGATTAGTCTTTAGTGTTTCCTGTATTATTTTGTATCCTTGTGTCCCTCGTATGTTCTAGTCTGTATTATTGTTACATTCTTAAGTTCTGTGTCATTTGTGTTCCTTAATTCATGTTGTAGTTCTTGTGTTCCTAGTCTTGTATTTGTTCCGGCCTCTGTGTCTTTCCCTCCTGTCTGATTGCCATCATTGTCTTCACCTGTGTAACTAGTCTCACCTGTCTTTGATTACCCCTATCTATTTAGTCTCAGTGCCTTTTTGTTTAATAAATATTTTTCGTTCAGTATCTACACTTGGGTCCAGTTCCTGTTTTTTCACCAGCCGTGACACTAACGTTATTACTTGTGAATTCCTTCAAAGATTGATTTACTCATAACATCTGGTTTGTTGTTTTAACTAAATCATGTATTGCTTACACCTATATTAAGTAGAAAGCACTATTCTCCTTCTCCTTCTTCTTCTTAGCCACGACTGTGTCCACATTTTTCAATTCCTCCTCCTTTATCTTCCTTTTCTATGCACACTAGGGCGAGGGCTCACTTTCTGCTGACCGCCATGGCATTCTCAGCCGCACACTGATGATGCTAATGACGTCGCTTGTTGACTTGCCTTGCAGCTTACGATTCATATACCTCAGCGCACAGTGTACATACATGCATGTTGTACCCAACATTATAAGATGTGTCACACAGTGTGGCTTGCAATAAACGTATAAGATTGCAAAGGTCCCACAATCTGAAGGAGGCATTAAACAGCTGAAAGAGTTTTCATATGGAGTCACGTTTATTTGCTCCACACTCTGTACATTCCTTTAAAGCAACATGATATTTTATTGCCGCGTTTTCCAGACATACGGATTTATAGCCAAGAAACAAAACTCTGTCTATGAGGCCAATCAGCACAGTCACAGACCGCCCTCCACAATCCATTGTATTTTCAATTGTCCCCGCTGATCATCACCAACTAGGGCAGGCTACAGTTCTGCTGTGCGGTGCTAAATTGAAAGTGTAATTTCCAACAATATGGGGGCCCAGCGGTAGAGATGCGATTGCCTTGTCTAGATTTCTGAGCAAATGTGAAATAAAAATGGATGTTCCATTCCAAATAAATAAGATGGGAATAATAGTGGGCAAAAAACAACAACATTTGCCTGATGGCCTCATTGCCTCATTGGGCGCACTATTTGGAAAAAGGACCCTTGAACCATTTATGTTTTATTGCCTCTCCATACTTTTGACAGCATGTGCTATCTCATCTTAAAATTAATTTGAAAATAATGTGCAACTGTGTCAGTGAAGTTAGTTTTACTGCCAACTTAATATTATGTACAAAGGAATAATACAGCTACATTTGCAATACAGACATGTATGTTGGTAATGATTTAATGATACAGAGACTTCAACAATTCACATTGTGATGAAAGTAGTCAAGCTGTTTTCTAAGTTTGCTGACAGAATGGTATTTATGGAGTTTTTAGATGAAATACAAATCTGAACATTCAAAAGCCATTAACATGCCCAAAATTTGGTGAATGCTGATTACTCCACAAATAGCAGTTGTCAAAAATAATGGCATTTAGACGATGACAATCCATTTGTTTCCATTAGTAAAGCTTTGGCTGTGAAATAAAATGGTAGTTGCATTGTCATCCAGATGAAACGTTTTGCAATTCATTATGTACAGTGGGCCGGGTGTTCACCGCAGAATGGGACTCCGACAGGGTGATGGGGGGTTCTGACGGGAAGTTTCAGCCCCTTAGTGTCAAAGTTTGTTGACATATTATTTTTCATTCTTCAGTTTTCCATTCTTCAGTCTTAAGGCATTTTCATGGGGGACAATATGCTTTTGTCCTGATTCGATTTTAATCGTAATTTTGGGGTCCAGATTTCATTTGCATTGTGATTTTGAAGTATAGTGATACTAGTTTAGATTATTGCAGTTTTCTTTCTTCCTCATTAAACAAAAGCAAAAGTTGCACATACAATAGAAGAGAAAGTAGATTGCATGAGTAATATTTCTAAAAACAGTAAACGTCACGTCAGTCAGTCAGTATTTGTTTCTTATCCATTGGTTTTCCTCAACACTCACAAGCAGTCTGTTTTCCAATCTGTTCCCACAAATTCACTTTTCTTTGTCTGTGGTGATCATCTGTGAAGCATCTGTTTTCTTAGTTTTACCTGGTGGGAGAGTCCCAATTCATCTTGTATATGATTGGTTGCTTGGAACAGCGACATCTGCACCTTTCTGAACAGCACATGCACCCAGAGCGGCTGAACAAACACTAAACAAACACTGAATTCTCTGAAAAAGAAGTTGGGTGCAGCGGTTGCCTTCCAACACACTGTGGATTTCGCCCTCTTTCAGTGGGAACCGCTCTGCAAACATAAATGGACATACATAGAGTGAAAGGCTAACCATGGCTAACACTTGTGGTGTAACCAACAATGATCACCTCACCAGCTCTCTGCTACAATTACATTCACTCACCTGAAACCAATACCTGCTGCACACCAGATATAAAACCCGCGACCCACTTTTTGTGAATGGCTGAACACATACAGACATGACAACAACAACTCGCCACTGGTTATCTTCTTTCAGTTAGGATAAAACAGATGCCTAATTCCCCATTTAAAAAAAGAAAGTGTTCTTCAGTATAAGCTGGTTCAGACAGAAAGACTAATGGGGGATGACACAGGGTTATAGCTTTATTAATAACTTTTAAGAAAACATGGCTCCCAGTGTCCGCCGTTGTCTTCTTTCCCTGTTTCTCGGATCATGTCCAGTGTTTGGCCTCAAGTTGGAATATCAATTTAACGTGAAAAATGTACTTCTTTAATCATCCCATAAAATCATCCTGATACTCCCATCCTGTTTTGTAGCTAGTCATCCAACTTTGTGTGACCTTTAAAGATAAAATATGTAGATATCTGCCAGGGGGCTCTCAATCAATACTACAATAACAAAAGATGACGTGGAGGCTGGTGGGGAATCATGGGAGTGTCCTCTGCTACTTTCTAGGCAACGATAAATATTCTGTCTGTCATGGCGGCCGCCACGGCAAGACACGTCCTGTTACTACTGTAAAATTACAGATTTCTCTGACTTTGATAACTGTTGGAAATATTTGAAGTACTGAACAAAAGCATATATATAACATAGGTTTAGTCAATTTTTAATTAATTTAGATGTTTTAATGTAAACATTGTTATAAAATTCTACATATTGTAGGTTTAAACTCTTGCTTTCTTTGACCCGTTTTGATTTTTTTTATTGAACTTCTTTCTACAGATAAATATGATTAGAGTTTCTCCTCCAGAGTAATGATCAGAGCTGTGTCCACAGTAAGACCCTAGCAGTGGTAATTGTCTAATGAGAACAGAGTATTCAAGGCCGCTGTGTAAAAACTTATAATCATTAATTAAAAAGATTTCAACTTTTATTTCAATGCAACATTTTTTTCTGGCATTGTCGTAAAAGTAGTGTACATGGTACCATTATTTGTCCATAGCAGTTATTCCTATTCACCGAGCCTAATGTGATAAAAGAGTCATCAAAATGATAAACCGATGTCGAGGAGATATCACTTGAGTAGCTCTCTCAGGTACAGTTGCATTTTCTCAGAGGCCATACAAAGGCAATGCCACTTGCAGTTACATCCATCTCTACATTTCCCTTTTTTAACCCTTTGTGGTTTTTTTACTTCATAACAGATTCAAATCTCTTAAACACTCAAAAGGGCTTTCTGAAAAAGGCACCACACAGGCTCCAGATCGTATTTCACAGTATGAAAGAGTAATTGATAGCAAGTGAAGGGGTCGTCTCATTTGAATGATAGAATTAGTCGAGGTAAGCCACAGAGGTGGACATCAAGGCCAAAGCAATTAGCTGCAGTGGTCAGCAGGTGGCAAGGAGAAGGCTATTAATATGATTATATAATGAGCCCCTAAAAAAAAAAGGAACAAAGACAAAAAGAGCTTCAACAGAAAGATAGGATTTTGAAATGAGAACAGCTGAAGTAATTATTGTTAGCTCTTATCCAATTTCATTTTTATCTTAATATTTGCATAGAGTAAAGATCATACCGTGGTTTACATGAGAGACCATGGGGTTTCACATGAGACAGCATATACTGCCACAGTCACTTTGAGTGGACTAAAAAGAACGATACAAGTCAAAGGCAATTTACCATTTAGAAACGTTAATGGATAAAAGGCATTTTAATTTTCAGGTCGACACAATTACTATTTGCGCTCATGTTTGGAAAATAGTGGGCAGTAATAGAAAATAAAAGTAGAAATAACAAAATAAACAACACAAAAACATCTAGTATGGTTCTTGTAGGAACCGATTTTCTCTTCTGGTTTGCTACAATATTTTGAGGTCACTTTCTAGCTTTACAGAAACATATTCATTCAATCTCTGGGGCAGTTGCGTGGCTGTGCTACAGGTATGTGAACCTCTATTTTCATAATATATAGTCTTAAATATACCTAAAATCAATCAGCGTTTATTTAAAGGCACCTACTAGTATAAGACATTACAAGGGGAGTCTGGGAAACAGGGATTGAAGTGCTACAATGTGCTCAGAGATTTGAAATTATACGAGAATTTGAGGACAATATTAGTGTTGAGGGTGAGGGGATTAATTAGTACAAAAATGTTACAAGAAATGGAGAAGCTATAGACAGGAAACATCATGAGGAGAGTTCCAGGGATGGCATGAAGCAAATGTGGATGTCGGATTTCGAACCGATGGGGGACGAGGACTAAATAGCCTCCGTACATGTGGCACCCCATAATGAGTCATCCAAGTGCCTTTGTAAGGAGTCATGAAATAGCAACGCAGCGAGCTTTAGATTTGAGCGCCTTGTATTTATGTAGTCCTCAATTCTATATGTCACAACTCATGTTGCTTGGAAAGAAGTTATTCTGTGGCTAAAAAAGTACTTTGACTTTTTGTATTCTATTGAACGTAAATGCAGGACAATATAAGTAATGTGCCTTGAAAGCATCATATTCTTTTTGTCACAATCTTCCTCAAGTTCAAAGGTACTGATTTTGTGAATCTGTGTGTTTGTGTGATAACATGTTTTTATGGGCTACCAGTTGTGTTTCTTAGATATTGACTCTCTCAAAGCTCTTTCTTTCAACTACCAGACCACGGGGCCTATAGAGTGAAAAACATGTGAAGATTGATAAAGTGCAGTTATTTCCCGGCGCAATGACCCTTTTTAAAGACCATCTCAGGGTGTCATTCTCAATTAACATTTGTCCTCTTGATGCCAGTGACAAGTTGTCACCCAAGGGAAGAAAAAGTTGGTAAAGGCGGAAAATGGTTTCTGTCCTAAGATGGCCTCAAGGATCAAAAAAATACTTCACACTGTGTGTTTTTTTTCATAGCGAACATGTAATGTTTTCCCTCTCTGAGTCCTCTACCAGATCGCTCCAAGGCTGCCAGAAGGGAAACCATTGATTATTTAGCTCACATGATGGACTTTGTGATGTTCACACAGTGAACATATAGCATGGGGAAAGACTATCTGACTAGAAAGATACATGTTTACCTCTTGGGTGTGATCCATTAAATATGGTGCTTTGATGGTGTCAGCTCGACAGCCTCCACTCCATTTCTCCTGAAGTCAATCACAGCAGCCCAGACACAACAGCGGGGGACACATTTCTGTGTCGGAGAGCTGGACTAGAGACAAATTATAGCCGGGAAAGCTTTACAATTAGCTTCTTATTATTTCAACATGGGTAGGGACGTATTTGTTTTTGTCATGTTTACGTGCAAAAAGTGTGGACACTATTATGAGCCACACGTCTTGACTTGTTGAAACCCTGTTATTACTCCAGAGAAAGTATATATTTGTGCAGCTTTTTCTGCTCTCAGCTATTAAACAAGGAAGACTAATTGATCCCTGCAGATGGCAGACACAGCAATAGGTCATAAAGAGCTGACCACTTTTGCTTTCTCACAACTCGCTATCGCTCTCCTCCCATGAGTGCCAATAGCGAAAGCAAAAGGAAAAACTCGGGACATAATTTGAGGCCATACATCTTTGCAGACGGCTGCTTTTGTCATCTTAAGTGGACTTCCAAGCAGAAAAAAAAACAAAACAAGCCGGTGTTTAGGTTCTTAATGCAGCCCTGTTACAACCAGTGTGGACATTTCTATTAGAGATTTTAAAAAATAAAATAAAAAATGTTACCAGAAAAGGACCATCTTTGTGAAAAAGATTTAAAATGTCTTCGATTGGTTGTCCTCTGCAATTCATACACTAAACATTGCATAGTTTTGCGTATACCTTCTTTTCCTTTTACGATAAACGTGCTGTATACATCCAAAATAAAACAGAACTGATTTGTGTATAAGAGTATGAGCAGAGGGGAAAAGAGGACAAAGTTAGAATTTGTTTTAATGAGTAATTTCCTCACTGACAGATAAAATCAGCAGCGTGTAGCCAGTCAGCTGATGTGTTATCAACAGTTCTTGTGCAAACTTCATTTCATTCGACTTCATGGTCACGCTGATAAGAGTTTGAGTTTCAAAGATGACTTAATGATGAAGAGAGAGAAGGGAAGAGATATTTTTTTTATCATCAATGATCAATCCCCCCCCCCCCCCCCCCCCCCCCGCCACACTTCACAAACGAATGCAAACAAAATGTAAAGTACAGCGACACGCAGAACTTAACACCACTTTGTCACAGTATCACATGTATGTACGTTGTTCATTGCTGCCATGCTTTAAGGGCTTCATCTTATCACACAGGAAAATGTAATTGAGACGATTACACAGTGTGATTGTCAACTTCACAATGTCTTACTTTTGCCTCATTATTTGCATGATAGGGGGATGTCAGTCTTTGGGAAATATTTCTTAAAGAAAGATAGAACTAGAAGGATTCCTAAGAATTCTTTATCTTCATTGGTGGTTACTTTTAACATAGTTTAAACGTGTATCCTAAGTAGAGGATCAATAAATGGCAAATGGCCTTTATATATTTATAGTGTCGGGTTGTCAAAACAAACAGGATATCAAAGATGGAATTCAAAATCAACATCTTCTCATATATCTCATGTTCAGTGGGTTTCCAACCTCATAATGTGAAAATATCTCCCAGTACTGTATATAAAAGCATCGCCATAGAAACCAAATTCCTTCCATAACAACTTCTGGGACAGTATGATTTTTAAGGTCAGCCATAATTGCAGGTTGTGGTTGCTAACTGCTCTGACTCTGCGTGTGATTTTTCAAATGAAATTGTCCCTCAGTGTGTCTTGATGTAAGGAAAATATGTGACATGTTTAATGCATCTTGACTTGGAGTAATGACAACAGGAGTGAGCGCGTGTACTTAGGGGGTTGGACCATGAGAGTTGTATTTCTGCGTCTTTAACATCACACGCATTTGTGATCGTGAAATTTCTCAATCCAAAACCATTATTATATGAAAATACTTCTACAGGGGCCACTTCTTTTTGGCATTCTTTGGACAGATGGGATTGCAGTCAACATTTAAATTCACTTTAAAGGTTTACAGTTACAACAAACATTAATCTATGGATCTAAAGCATCAAAGTACGTGGTTAGGTATCTGCTTTGTGACTCTATAGTGTGTATGTTGCTGGCTTTGTAACATAATAGAGCTCTTTTCTACTGGAAAGCGAGATATTTTTTCTTATACACCAGGCTGAGGCTTGACACAGAATGATTGGTTACCGACCGACACCATTACTCTGATACACTTGAATCAAGACACCTCTGAGCACATATTTTCAGTATGAACTGTCTGTAAATCTGAGTGGTAATTGCTGTGTTCTTGTTATATAAGTTTTAACTCTTGTCCATGTTATGAAGGAGTAGGCCTTCTTTTGTCTCAAGCCCTGGAATACAACTTCGAATGAATCCTGATGTAGCTTTGTGTCTGCTTTGTAGTGTGTAACATTTCTGCAATATCCATTTTATAGTAACAATATATAAGCGTTGGGTGTTAACAGATAATTAACACAGGTTTAGGTGTTCTTTTATCCTGCTCCATATTATCATTGAAGGTGCGGTACGCTCCATAGTTGATATTACTGCTAGTTGTTGCACTATGAGAGGTATTCATAAAGCTAACTAACCTGGCATTTCAGTGGAACAATATTCCATTGAGCGGCGAAGCCTGCCTTCCCCAGTTTATCTGACACTGTCTGAAAGTGGATGAAAAGTACAGAATTTGCCGTTTTTTTCCCCCCCCACACTTTCAAAGCACACTTTTAAGGCTGAGCTGTGAAAAGGCGCTCAGCTGTTGAAACGTCAACCACAATTCAGAGCCGCCGTCTCCTGTGCTGTTGAACCCAGATAATTCAGTCAATGCGTTCTCCTCGCTCTCTCTCTCCATCACTCTCATCCTTTCCCCTCTCATGCGCTACTTCTCTCCCCATCCATCTCCCTCCGTCTTCACCCTTGCTGTCTCTGTCTTCCTTTCAGCCAGGCCTTGGAGGGTTCTGCAATTACGTTCAGGGGCTGATCAGAAAAGGGGATCACTCCAGTGAAATAAATCGCTCCATAACAGCTGCGGTGAAATGGCGCTAATTGCAGATTGATTTGAAAGCAGAGGCAGCAGATATCTGCATTGCAGAGCCGCATCTGCCACACTCCGCTCATCATTCCCCTCCCTGATTATCCATTGTTCAGGCTGTTTACTTTGTAGTGATGAGTGCTAAATGGCAGGTTAAGGAAGCTAAGGGGGCCAGACATCAAATTGGGTCCCTCTCATAAAGACGGAGTGTAAAATTAGACATAATTAACACACCCCTTAGGCAGATTCTCCAAACCTCATGGAGATGGTAGAGATGCAAATTAGCTATAAAGATACACACTTTATATACAAAAACAGTGATTAAGCAGCCTCTGGTGTACAGAGGCTACAGCCTGTCATGATTGAGAACAAATCAACCTCTTAAAGAAACCTCTTTTATTTTTGCAGGACTCTGCGTCCTGTTGCATTAAGCACCATGCCATCAGAAAAAAAGAAAGCAACACTAAGTTGAAAGTTTTGTGTTTTTGCTTAACATAAAGCAGAATATTTTTTTCTGCAAAAGCCACATACAGTCCAGTTTTGGGACTGATGTGTTGTTAAGCTTGGCTGCAGTGATACACACTGGTTTTGATTTGAAAAGTGACAAGTTCACCCAGTCCAGTGTCTGAAACACAAACACAATCTGACCCAGATATGAGCCTTCCCAATGAATGTATTTCAGCTTCAGGTTGTCACACTGTAGCGGTGCAGCTGTTTGCTCCTCCACTCAACAAATATTGCTGTCAAATAATTGATTTGAGTGCTTTCTCAGCACCACATGTTGACAACATGGATGTCACATTCTCTCTGCAATTGAAAATGAAGCATCTCCAACAAAGCCTGAAATGTCATCCTCGGTGCCTGTCATATATCGTTGGATTACTCATGACTATTTATCAATAAATTGCTGAAATTCAAAATAGAAGATCATTAGCAAGTTGAGTCACCATTGAGAGCCATCCTAGTCTACACTGCCAAATGATATAGAGGCTTTTTACAAACTGTTCAATTTAGTTTTCAACCTTCCTGTAATTTTTGTCTGAAAAGAGAGAATTCCTGCCTGATACTGACGACATTTTAAATAGTATCCACATTTTCACCACTTGTAAAAAGGAACTCATTAATTATATTCCTTGATATGAACATGCTACTTCACCTTGCGGGCTGATGCTGTATTATTGGAAAAAAAAAACATTCTCTGTGTTGATAGAACTACAGGTAACAAATCTTGGGCCAACTTTTTGCCAGGGAACTCTGATTTGCCAGAAATGCTTGCTAGAAGTGCCAGCCTTTTTGTTTATAATACAGCTGACAAATGGGCAATAAGTGCTCAAAGTTATTAAAGACAAACCCTGGTGTAAATACTTAGAATGGAACATGGGAATAACACAAAACTTCTGAATTGTTGAGAAACAAACACGAGGTACTTTGCCCAAATGAGAGGATACGCGCTCAGTGAAGACATTCCTCATCCTAATTATGCCCCTATGACCTATACTGATGAGTTTCATAACCTACCCTATGGCCCTTAGTCACCACTACAACCAAAACAGCATTGCCATCTTCAACAGACTCGACTGTGTTGATGCGTGCTCCAGCGCTGATATCCTACCACATGGCCCCTTCTGGCCCCAACAACAACTCAACTGTATAGGCTGATGGACCGCGAGAGCCAGGACATCATTGGGAACCTCTCTTCATAAGTGTTCCGTCCAATTAGTCCCACGACATTTCGGGAAGGCTGGACAGTGAGCTCCAGCGTCCCAGAGTCATCCCCTTCAATGCCAGCTCTCAACCCCCACCACACCCACATGTAACTTCTATATCTATTGGAAGATGTGTATCATGTTTCAGTTCACATGCCAAATACTTTTTAAAAATGTACTGTCTCCTGTGGAAGAGAGCATGGAGAAAAAAAGACAAAAGACAGATAATGGGGTATAATAAGACGTTTTGTTAAGACCATAGAAAGAATGCACTTCATCAAATTGGCTTGTCTATTCAGACCTATGAACCATGACAAGAAAACGAAGCACGACCAGTAATTACTGGTTCTACTCACAATATTTTTCTGCTTGACATTAAATAGATGAAATCTTCCGCTTAACAATGAGGTGAGAAAATACTTACTACTAATAGATTCAGCTCATCTGCAGTTGATTGGCAAATGCCATCAGTTTCACGAAGTGTTGATTATACATTACCATTTTTATATTGAACTTCCATCATAAAAATGTGTTTTATTAAGCGAGCTCATAACAGAGTGCATTGTGGATCGTGGCCCCCCTGCTGAACAGATTGTCTTCTCACAGCAGGTGGAATGCCATTTGCCACAAACTCTTGGAATTGACATCATTACACCTCAATTTTGTGATTCATGCTTGTTCTTAGGCGGTGAGAATTTCCATATCGAGAGAATCGGATACTTTCTCCCCAAAAGGGTTTTAGCAATCTTTTTTATTATTCACTTTGCCATCAGCATTTAAAGCGTAATGTCGCTTCTGCTGGGACTTAGAGTGGGATTGCTTCTATGCTCATGTCTGCTTAGAGTAAAGAAGTTTATCTGAGAAGACAAAGCTGTTCTGCAGGAGTGTGTTGGTGCTCGTCACTTTGACAGACTGTAGGTATACAGCCCACACTAGCTTCCAAAATAACATAATTCATGAATTCCAGGTAGACAATTAGGTTGAATTATGATAATTATAATCAGTGGGGGGTTTCATGCATTGTGTTATGTTGTGGGCATGTGTGCACTCTTAGCAAAGAATAACTTTGCAACAAAAATGGCTGCCACACTCTCTGTTATGGCATATCCACACACACAAAAACTCCCAATGTGCCCTCACACAACATTTCTGCTTTACCAATTCCAAGAAATAAAATGTGAGACACATTTTATCCCCCATATCTCATACGGTTTACCTCTTTTTATGAGTTAGAGGTTAATTAAATGTATCCAAACTTTGGGAATTTTCAGAAAACCGTATATGATCCGTTAAACTTTGTGAGTATTTTTTAACCAGTCATCAAAATCTCATCATTGTCTTTTTTATATACTAGGCTAACTGGCTGCTGGCCCTCACTCTCTGCTTAGTATTTTCAATCCAAGCTTCTTACTCATAAGTAGAAAAGGGTATTCGTATTTTCATTAATACTGTCTCTTCCACTGCTTCACAAGAATGTTTTAACAGGCTATGTTCTTTGTCTTAAGCGGCATGGAGCAACGGTTTCCTGGAAATCTCTGCTAGTTTTCTACATTGATCAAGATGGTCCCTCAGAATCAATCGTTCAATCAAAGCAACTGTCGACAGACTCTTTCTTTAAAGGGGGACAGCGGATCACAAATCACAAATCCTCATTCAAATTGGATCACATATTTTTTGTCACTCAGGACAAAAAAAGACGAATGAACTGATTGTTGTTGCTCGCAAACACCAACAGATGTCTGCATGATAAAAACAGATATGATGAGAATTGGGGGAGAAAAGACGAAACAGCGTTTGATTCAATGTATTCATTCATTCTGTAATATCAACATTTTACGACCCTTTGCTGTGGGTCCGCAAAAAAGTCTGCTAAAAATTAGCATAAAACTGTTTATTAAAAGACTGAATTGTAATTATAAACTAATGGTCTTCCTGAGGTAAAATGATGTTAAATTGCTCTTGTTAATCAATGGCAAGAAAGGGAGTGGAGAGGAAAAATATTGTGAAATGGTCATAAGTCCAAATGTAAAAGGAAGTGTTTTATTGTTCACATAATTCTAGATATACTTTACAATATCTAAAGTCTTCTCTCTGAGGAGCGGGGTCTTTGTCTGTGTGCCATCCTGACACATTAAGATTCATTTTTCCTTGCTGCCAAAGAAGAACTGGTTTCAAGTTTGATCCCACACAACTTCTCCCATTACGTAAGTGTTTCCCGGCACTAGCCAAGACCAATGACAGTGTGGTCAGGGGATAATAGTCCATCATATAACCAAAGTGCTATGATGTCAACATAATCACATTGTTTTTACAGTAACCACTATTTGGAGAGTTGTTTCTGTTAGGTCACTCCTTCCCTATTTATGGGCCTCTCTATGTGAGAAAATGAAAGATGGCACACTGTATTCTTTATCCTGCCAAGTGTGTCCAACTGCTGCACATTCAACAGTTTCCCACACAGACACCCTCAGCCTATCATCACTAATGACCTCATGGTGAATTTCCAATGGCTTCCATCGCTCACAAATTGGCTAATTTTAGACCACCCACAAAGTGTACACACAGGCACCCACAAAACCAAAGTGTTCGCCAGAACTGATGCAATGGTACAGTGGCAGTGAACACAAAGAAATGTGGGAAATTCATTCACACAACAGGCCCACGGCCCAAGTTTCACCCTTTTACAATCTCGAGTCTGACACTCTTACGGCTCACGAGAGGCAGAGCCACTGGGTTGGCGCCGCTTATGAGAAAAAGACAAACGTCCTGCGGAGAGCATTGAGATTGGAGCTCCTGTTTTCATTACTATGGTTTATCGGCTCAATAGTCACCTCCTTTCTCCCAGTGCTAAATGTCCTCTTGATTTGCTCTTCTCGCGCCTGCACCTGAAACAATTCATTAAAAATGAATGAGACGACGGCAAAACACTATGGGCTGTGTGAAGAGAGTGAGCT
Organism: Tautogolabrus adspersus; assembly: GCA_020745685.1. Lineage (NCBI taxonomy): Eukaryota > Metazoa > Chordata > Actinopteri > Labriformes > Labridae > Tautogolabrus > Tautogolabrus adspersus. The sequence continues at coordinate 11,536,914 of CM036556.1, read as the reverse complement.
GTAGTAACAGAGAGAAAGTGAAAAGGACTGTAGAATGAAAACACGTAAAGATAATGTGGCTGTAAGCTATTCAAAATAATGTTTTTAACTGCATTGAGCCAGAATAAGAACTTGGGTTTTAACAGTTGTTACATTTTGGCTGTTGCAAGTTTAAAAATATACAAATGTAGGCTAATTTTCCTAATATTCCTTAGTAATGGATTATTTAAAGTGTGTATAATGCTTGTAGTGATTCATTAAAATATCAGTGTTGGATTCATGATGAGTTGTGTTTTTTGAAGTAAAGCAGTTTAGATCTCCCACTGAACTCTGTTTACTGTATTATTACATCATCTGTTTCTACGATTAAATGACGACTTTGTCCTGAAAAGAAAACGTATATCTCAAGTACATTTTTAGATATGTTAGAGCCAATTACAGTTTTCAAGTGAAGTCATTTCTCCAGTTACTTCATAACTTCCCTTTTGGTTTAAAAGAACCTATACTCAATAGTTCCACAATGAATATTTGATGATTATGTACCATTAAGAAATCACCGTGGGTGTTTTTGAGAATTTATGGTTGCCTATAAGTGCTTTTCCACTCTGCTGGGGTTTTTTAAAGTTTTAAGCGTTATTCCAGAAAGCAGGATTCATGGAAAAATCATCCGAAAAATATGGCTCTCACTTTGAAGTCGGCTTTCCATGTTATTGCGCTCCTGAACTTGATGTAGCAGAAAGTGTTTACTTTCCAAATGGCCACTATGTTGATTTTGTGTAATGCTTTTTCTTCCAAACGCCCTTTGTGTTTGTGCCCACGAAACAACCTTGAAAGTAACCACCGAAGCAGACATTTCAATGCCATGAAAGCCCACGCTGAAACATTTTCATTGCAGTTAAACTTTAATCAAACATGAGTAAATAGTTAAAGAAAACACATATGGACTGTGGTTGTGTGTCCCTCTGTCAGCAAAGAAAAGCAAAGGCCTGTCTCTCCATGAATGCGCCTGCAATTTCATGTGAGCAACAAAGCATTTCCAGCTCTATCAGATCTGTTTTTGTTTTGTTTATCTTTCCCCATTTGCATCATTATGAGGGAGCAAAATCTATAGTAGAGTTTGAATAGCTCTGTAATGAGGAGGAGGAATCAATCATCCTTTCAAAGTAGGCCCGCTGCAGCAATGAGAATATAAATTCAAACTCATAAATTCCTCGCTTTTAGGTCCCCACATCCTTCTTAACGTCTCCAGAGTTTAAAGCAGCCTTGTGTTTGATACTCCACTCTAGATGTCGAGCTTGATGTACGGTCGATTTTTTTTCTCCAATCCTATTGGGATGTAATAGTAGTGATATCCAAGTTAGCCTTCTCTGCTAAGCTATAAAAAAAATGGCGTAATTGCTGTGCTAATTTTGGGGCAAGTCACAAAAGGATGTTTGGCCGATCCATCCAACTATCAATCTACCTATCATCTCAACAGTCGGTGCTTGGCGTGTGTGGACCGTCATTACATATGCCACATAATTGGGCATAATTAAAAGGAAGCAAAGTACCGTAATTAATGTCAGTTGTCAAGCGTTAAAAGGCAGGCAGAGGATAATGTTTCCCTGTGATGTGAGCAAGAAGACCTCTGGAGTCAGGGGGCTTCTGACTGACATCACCTGACCTTTGTGTGCACACAAATGATGCGGACAGTCATGGCAAATAATTCAAAACATAGGTTACAGATAAATACTGAATCTCATAAACCAGCTTCGTTTCATGTCTCTTCTCTGTAGCTGTATTATAGTTTTGGGTAAAGGTAGGTAAAGGTGACATTATAATGTAGCTTATTAACTCAAAATGTGGTAATTCATCCAACTCTATATTTACACAACTCCCTAAAGTAACAGTTGCCCAACTATTGGCGGCAAATAATTTAACAGGCATTGCTAGCTCTAGAGTTTAGAGCATTGTGTCTTTTTCTTGTTACCATTTTTAAAACCCAAAGACAAACATCAAGTGTTAAAGGAATGGACACAACATATTTTCTTTGCTCTTTTGTATTATGCTATATTGCATATCTGGCTAACCAGCTTCACAAAGTGAAGTTATGCAAAGTTATGTCACCTTTCCTTTTCTTTTCCTTCCCTGACATTACTGTATTTGCTTTGTGTTATGTTGAGTTGTGTCTGTTGGGTTATGTTAGTTACGTGAAGTCGTGTTGTGTTGCATTTTTAATGTTATATTACAACATGTTACTTTATGTTGCCTCGTTGTATTAGGTTATCTTGCATTGAATTATATCAGGCTATATTGAGCTATGTTACTGCTAAGGCTAAAGAAACATGCCGTACATAATTATGGCGGATTATAACTCATTTAGAAGTGGCCAATGACTGTATGTGGGGCATACCTGGTTGACCACTCAGGTTATACTGTTCAATAAATAAGTGGCACTTTTTCCCATCAGAACTTGTAATGCAAGATAGTGTTTGGTTTGTCTAGCACATATTAACTTCACTGTTTAAATACGATATGTATCTAAACAGAATGCACAACATTTATACATTTGGATGAGTGACAGTCTTGGCAAACGGTACTAAGGAGGTAGAGGATATCGCTCATTACATGATCAAAAAAAGACTCAAGGTGTTTTAGATACAGTGGACCAGTACTTGAGTCACGTGTGTTTACTGGGTCACATGTTTCAGGACAGGTTATAGACAACAGGCATAGGCAAGTGAGACTTTCCCACTGTTGACATTCTACCAGTCACGCCATGCTTAAATCACTTAAATGGTGAAAAAAAACTACAGAGAAACATATGGTGCCTGTTATTTGTATTCACAGCCATGACCTGCAGGAGGCCAAAGCAAACAGAGAGGCTTCAAAATGTGCAATGCCAGGAATAAGTAGTGAGCAACAGCAGGGAACCTGTTTAATGTGAAACCTGCTTTCATTGCTCTTCAATTGTTTTTATTTTATTTTCTTTAACTCTATCCGACCCTTTGGCACATGAGATGTGAACTGGCATGGATGATTTGACGTTAACTGGGATCAAATGCTCTCAGTTTTGTTTTAAAATTCACTTATAGCTTGAATTAAGATAATATTATGGATGTACATGTTCCAACAGAAATCTTTTGGGCAGTTCTGTAGGCAGTAATATTTATATATTTTAAGTCAGACAGGATTAGTCCATTAGAAGGAAATCCATGTTAAACAACAAGACTTAAGTTTGGATTATTGCAGTAAAAACCTCATGGTTCATCTCACTCTTGATGGGTGGCATTTAATCGTATCCATATGCAGAGCAATAGAGGAAGACTTCAACCAAAAGGCCACTTTTATGGTTTGATGTATGGATTGTATTTCTATTCATATAGCCTACAGTACAATGACAACTCCCTGGGGAACAAAAGCAATACCAGAAGGATATTTGGATCACACGTCATGATGATACTTTCAGTGACCGCTCTCCCACACTAGGTTTATTTCCCCAAGCCAACTGCCTTATCCTACATGGGAATACAATGCTGGATCGCGCTTTCTACTCCACCACCAAGCAGCCACAGTAGTAAATCACTTGATGACCTAATGCAGGATGAGAAGAGGCAACATCCCTTTTTTTTTTTCATCGTACCACATGGGATCTATTTCCTCTCAACATTAATAATACTCGGGAGCATTAAGGCATGCAGCAAAAGCAGATGTATTCTTCCCCAGGCTGATTCAACTTGTGAGCATTTCCTCTCCTCCCTACCCACCCCCCCCCTCCCCTCCCCAGTCCTGAGGCAAAGCATGATTACCCGATTTTAATGAGATTTTTAATGTGATTTTTTTTCCCAATCCCTGCAAGACAATCCAACTCTCCCTTATGTACATACAGTGGTTAATGTTTGCAGTCTGATAGTATGCAAAAGAACACATGTTGACACTTTTGCTCCCCATGCTTCATTCTCTTTTATTGTCTGCTTCTTACCTGCTATGTTGCATGATCTTGACAATCCTCTGGATAATGTAACTACACAGGTGCACACGCTTTTCTATAGCACGTCGAAGTAACATTGTTTGTTTTCTTTTTCAGGGGACTTTTGCGTGGCTAGTTGAATAGAGCACCCCATCAAGACATGTGAGTGAACATTCATTCTGCAACATTAATATCCAGTGCAATTATTATTCACAGGGTCAGCAGCACAGCTGTTCACAAGGCGGTACATCTTAGCCTTTAGTCTTTTCATTGTGCACTTTTGTGTCAATAGCATCTCTAGCATGATGCTTAAAGGCAGGGTTGATCATTTTCTCCAGATGCAGATTTTAAGATTTTGGTTGAAATTGTCTTTAGGTCCTGACAGACATTAATAATTCACGTGTGCTATGAAAAAAGAACGAAGAAAATCCGTCATCTGTAGCAGTTGTAAGCCTGTAAAAAGTCCGACCAATGTCTGCCACGAGGTACCAATCTGATGAACCAATCACGTCTCCCTGCTCGTTCTATAGCCCATGCATGCACAAGTCCACACTCAAAACATGAGCTGAGGTCCCCTTCTGATCGATCAGATTAGGAGGGCCTCTGTGTGCTGTAATTGCTCTGAATTATTTCTGTTTCCCAGACAAAACATGAGCCGGAGAATCTAGTATGATGTAACTTGTATTGAAGCAATCAATAATTGATGACGTCCTATAAATGAATTGGAATGTTATACTCACTTGTTCGGAATAAAATCGAATAAAAAAACACACAAACACACCACACGTTTTAAAGATGGGGCCTACACGCTTTTAAACTTTGACCAACCAAGCACTCCTAACCAGAAATGTTTCTTCACAATGTTTTTAAGAACGTGTACCACACTCTGCATGATATATATTCTCCGGAGTGCAGCTAAAGCATAGACGCTTTCTTGTATTAGCCATAACACAAAGTTCAGCCTTTAGGATAAACATCAGCTGTATCGATCAGAGAAAATCCCTCACATTTATAGCACCTAATGAGGTTGAAAATTGTGGGATTTTATTGGAAAGAGTCCACAAATCCCCCTTGTACTAAACGTACAAACACTGAGTGCTTTTACATATTGCCTGTCTAGTAGGATCATACGTTTAAGCACCATAAAGCCACAATAAGAGCCCTTTTCTTTGATTTTCTTAGTGTATACGTAGAATTATTATGGATTTGGGCATAGGACCTTTTTATCTTACAAAGTTCAGCCTATACATGAATGGTCCTGTAGAAGTGCAGCATGCTGTAACACTGCTCACTATAGGTCTTGAATGACTCGTAGAAACAAGCCAGGTAGATGTATCACAAATGCCATAAAATATAGGTTATATAGCTGGGTGAAGAACAACTTACATCTTTGTCATGTAACACTGGTGAACATAGCTCAGTCTTTAGACGAGGCTGTGATAACTGTCATCAAGGTTTAGAAAAAGAAAAAGGCATCTTAGCAATCACAGTGCATCTTCACATATATACACATGAAGCTTACCCTCTGTAAAACAGATAACGTTGTTTCCATGGTAACTAATTGGACATGTGAGATTGACACTTTTCTGCAAAGATGTTGAATCCCCTATTCTCTTTCCTTTGATTGTTTTTATCGGCTGATACCTAGTACCCCTGCGATACAAGTGCGATACAATAATAAACACTTTATTGATGGAAAAACACTGATTGCTTTCATTTTGGCTACTTTGACTCACTACACTATCTGGTGTTGTTTCTTATTGTTACACGATCATTTTACTGAAGCTAGTTGATTTTTGGGGAGCTTAATGGTTGTATCAAATCCATGCAGTGACTGGCATACACCTGAGTCAGCATATGAAAGTATGTTAATCATGATATTGGTATTTGTAAGAACTCTATTTTTACAGTCAACGGCAGAAGCTTCTTTTTGAATGTGTCACCCAGACACCTTGCTGCCTCTATGTAGGGGCCAACAGTAAGTGTCCCCTGGCCGACTGAAGATGTACATTGAGATTTTAGTTTTTGCCTACATGCATAGTTATGTTGCTAAGCAGTCACTGCTGTTCGGACAGTTTGTGAAATACAAGGCACCGTGCATGGTCTCTGTTGGGCTGCCAAGACTTTGTTTGCAGAGAGCTTAGCCTTTCTGGACTGTACTTGCCCCCACTTTTGCTCCCCCTTTTTTTCCTCCCCAAGTCTCCATTCCTCGACAGTGGGGTCATGCTGCGCTCCTAAGCACGTGTCATCCCAAATAACGGTGAGAGACGACAGACCTTTGGCTTCCACCTCACATGCTAGCCTTATATTTGGACATGGCTATGACATCATAGGGCAAAATGCCTGGTTTCCACGCTTAAATTGTCCTCCCGTTCAGTGCACCTAAACTAGTTCCCACTGCATAGACAGCAGCTGTTCTCACTCTGTTTTTTTGAATGAAACCCAGGATTTCCTGTATTTTCTTTTTAGACTGATGGTGACCATATGCTTGTCCAACCACAGCAGTAAAAGTCACAGGATTTGGATTTATTTTCCTGAGATACTTCATCAATCAGCTCTAAAGTGGTGAGAAAGAGCAGGTGCTAAAAGTGCAACACGGTATATCGTGTAATTCCGTACAGTAAATCTGCAACAAGCCTGGATAAACACAAGTTAGAGTCAGAAACACAGGATTCAGTCTCTGTTCATTAGTGTGTTATTTAATACTTATTTAAAAATGGAAGGCTCAGGGTTACATAATGATATTTTGTTGTCGTTAATTAAGTATTTTCCTGAAACTGCTCAGTCATATCATGAACACTATTTAGTTTGTTTACAGTATTTAATATTCATTCAGCTAAATTGAGTTGCAGGTTTGCCTTTATAGAAAAAGGAGCCAAAAAAAACAGGCAATCTTAATTTTTAACAATACATGCATTCCCCTAAATACACTTATTATATAGGCTAACTAAGCTAAACATCCATTCAAGCAATATTTGGAGGCAATCTCTTCAGTAAAGTTGGCCCTAATTTGTATGTATTGCATGTCAGTAGATGAAATATGTTTGAAACAAACGTGCTTATAAATAGAACCCTTCAATTGTGTTGATTCAAATAAAGGTAATATGAAGCCCAAGAAGTTATTCTAAGCTTGCTGAAACATTAATTGTTCCTATAATCAATTTAAAAGTAGAGATAAGTTGTTGTGTTTTTTAAGAGCTTTTACTGATTTGCGCTGCAGCCTAGGTGAAGTATCAACTGAATAGAAAGGAGAAAAATAACAATGAATTATCTTGAAATGAGTACGAAATAATCAGCATTCTGCCAAAGAAGCAGATTTAGCTCTATCAGCACAGCAATGTAAAAAGATTGCATTAAATGTTTTTAAACGATCACTTCAAGTACAAAGAATTGTATTCATTTCTCGTGCTAATTTTTCACTTCATAAACCTGCAGATGTGTTTTGATTGACAGTTTGTGTGCTCGCCTGCATACAGAGCAATAATTTCACATGGCTGGCGAAACTGTACCCTTCAAAGCCGGCCACCGAACTGAGGAGAGAGCGGCCGTTATGTCTTCCACTGCCTTTTTTTTTTTTCCAGGGGATTTAAAACGAAACAAATTGCTGCCAAGACAGTTGAAGAGACAACACAATGCAGTGGGGAGAAGAGGGGAGGCTTGTTGGTAAGGGAACAGATGGAGTGACACCTCTGCCCATTAGGGCCACTGGTGCATTGAAAGGGGCCATCAAGTGTGTGTTACCATTTGATTATGACACTTGGAGTAACCCAGCCTTTTGTTTCTCTGTATTTTTTACTCGATATTCTCCACAAGCATTTCTGCCATTAGTGTTATTTTTAAATGTGTTTGAATGAGAATATAAATAGCCTTAGAAAAAAGTACACCCTGGTTTGAGATACTTCCAAAGTTCCTGAAAGTCAGACAGGAGGCAGGAATGTGACAAGGATTGTGTTGACTCCTCAGCACAGATTTGACATGTTAGTGAATGTGTTTCCTTCTCTGGAGCTGGGGAGACACTGCAGCAAACCAACTGAGAAGCTTCCATTTATCTTCTCTCCAAATCCGGCTGTCTGTTTCTACCCCACTAACCTCCATTCCTCGCTCATACGAAAACAATACACTGACACATGTAAGTAGAGATTTTAGGCAACATTTAATTGTTAGTATTAAACAAACATGCATGGGTTTATTATTATTATTCCGGCTTTGGAATATACAGCAGCAGAATTCGGTTTTTCCTGCCGTATACCCACAGCGAGGGAGGGAAAAAGACAAGCATCTTTGCCACAGAGGATTTCCCGGAGCTGTCACTGTAGCTCCGAGACATCTCTGAATTTATCTGCAGGCTGTCAGTGGAATTAAAACAGATAAAGTCAAAATATGACACACAATTTGAAAGTCTGTAGTCGAAAGGAAGCTCTCTCACTGCCTCATTATATTCAAGAGAAAGGCCAAGGGGGGCACATATATCTCTAATGGGTTGTATTTGGAGGCTAACAGAGTTTGGGCGACACCCAAAGCCCATTATATCTGTGCTCTTTCCTAACTTAATCTACACTCTATGCTCTTTGGGCTTTTACATATATAACACATTAGAAAGCCTTTTCTTTCACGATATATTTCCTGTTTCACTGCTTATTGTCTTGGCTAGGCGTCTTTTTTCTTTGTCCCTATCGTGTTAACAACTTGAAGCTCTTCAGGGTTTAATAGCTGCAATAAAACGACTGTCAAGTTAAGGGGCGAAACCTTTCGACTTCAGATAGCAAAGCCAATGTCTCATTCCCCCAAAAATTATTACCCAGGTTGAAATGACACTGCAGCGCAACAATATGAAGCATTTTATTTTTCGTCTCCTGAGGGAAAAATGCCCTGAAATATTTACATTCAGTTTTCAGAGTCGTCCAAGAACCGCCTGATCATCCACTGGGGTAATTAGCGAAATATTTGAACATGTAGCTCGCAGCGAAGAGAGCAGACTGTCAACATTTCTCCTGAGGGGGTGTTTGTGGTGTGTTTTGTTAAGCACATAATCCAAATATCCCTGCTAAGTTGTCTGGTTGTTCCAGATAAATGACAATGTTGTATCTGTAACCTCAAGCTTTTCGCTCTCAG